>CM033116.1:2991840-5391840 GCA_019321725.1 Paulownia fortunei
TCTAACATGTTAAATTTCTCGATTTGATCATATATAATGTATTGGAAGATCTGTGCATAATAATTATAATTTAAAAAATGTATTTAGACTAATTTATAATCAAACTTCTTATAATTCTTACTTTGTTTTATTCAGATGTTTTAATCACTTTTTTTAGTAGTTAACTTGATATGTGTGCTTATTATTAATTCAATGTCTCCGTCTTGTGAAATCTTTAATATATATTTATTTGAACAATTTTTATATTGACCACAAAACCCACTTGATTCGATTTTAAAGAGAAAAATTGGATTAAAAAGCCAGCAATAGATTTAAACTTTCAAATATGGTATATTTTGGTATTTTTAAAAATAACATTCTTTATAAATTTGATTTTAAATTGATCCAAGTGACGAACACAATTTATAAAGGACTTCAAAAGCTAATTTATCCGAAAAAGATGCCAAAAATCAATTGCAATTGCAAGTAGTTTGGCAATGTGGCACCGAATTTTGGGCTGCGGCTCTAGAGGTCAATTTCAGCCAAGGTACTTAGGCTTCAAGGTGCCTGATTTTGGTGCCATGGGTCGAATGAGAAATTTTGTCCAATGTAGCGCCCGATTTTAGAGGCCGCGGCGCGGTGCCCTCAAACACGATTCAAGAGAAAAAGTATAAATAAAAAGACTCGGGACTCTTCTAAAAAAAATGGCAACTTGGAGAACACCAAAAAAAAAAAAAAAAAATGCTAGAGAACAAGAAGAAGGATGCAAAAACTCATTGAATACATAAAAAATCTAGGCGCAGAGAAGAATTCTTGCTTTGAATCTTGATTTTTTATGTGTTCTTTTCTTCCTTTTCCAACATGAGTAGAAACCAATTGTTGTTACGAGCTAAATTCTAGTTTGTAAGGGATGATGTAATATATGTTGGATCTTATGTTTTGATTTTCAAATCTTGTTATTTCAATTTCTCAATTTATTTGTGTTATCATAATTATTTGGCCACTAGACTTGAATGTTTGGTATATCATACATGGCCAAAGAGAGGGAGTTGATTAATATTTTTTAAATAGTTTTATTTTTTGTAATATTTTTTTTTCAAATTCAAACCCTATAACATGAGAAAGAAAGGGAGGGGCAAAATTCGAACCCCTGATCTCATTTATAGGAGGTGAGGTCAGATACCACAACTTCTAATGAGTGTTGATAGGAAATTGATTAATTTAAAAAAAATTGACTTATAAATTTTTTGCTTAAAATTGATAAACTTGATTGGTGAACATATGTGAAAATTAGATGAATTATATATCTACAATTCCTTGCTCATTAGGTGTTCAATAAATTATTCAAGTATACTTATCTAGTATAATTGAAAGATTCTCTAGTTTTATTAATTACAACTCTTGCTTAGGTCATTTAAAACAATTAAAGTACTTAGTGTTAATCAAGTAAAAAGAAAATAACTCAAGTTGTCAAGGTCCAACAAAAGAAAAATTAATGAAACTAAAAATTCAACTAACTATAATTTAAGGAGTAAAACTTAATTAGTTAAATTATTACTTAAGCTTTAAATATTCAATAATTTTATTTTTTTAAATACTTTATTCAATCACTTGTGTTGATCAATTTTTTTCTCGTCCATTACAGCCTTCAAATGTTTTAAATGTTTATTTAAATAAAATTTATGTGTCGTGAAATTATTATAGTGAGATCATATATTTTGTTACTCCTATTTTTGAAAATAAATCACTAATAATAGAAGAATATTTATTTCTAATATGACTAAAGATTTGTTGAAAAAGAATATTTGGAATAAAAATTCAAAACATAATAATAATATGAATCAAGTTAAAAAAAATGAAATATAGTTTTTGTTATATTTCATTATTAAAATATTCTAATGTCGTCGTAATCTTTTATATGCAACACACTTGTTTTTCACTAACATATATGTCAAATATTCATACTCTCTCCATCCCCCAAAATAACAGTGCAATTTTGACAGTAATTTTGAATAAAAATTTAAAATTTATAAATTAATGTTATTAACGCACAAAGATATTAAAAGCATAATTAGATATTAAGCGTGATTACATATGTCCTAAGAACTAACTAGAATTTAATCTCTTTACTTCACCAGGAGTAAAAACTAATGCTTGTATTCCACCATAATCACATATCAAGAACCTATTTCGCATGCAAATATTATACTTTTTGCGCCGCCCTCTCATCCAAAATGGTGCTGCCCAAAGGGGCAGCGAGCCTTAGTTAGATATTTACTAATTATTCTTACCATTTGATTTTTTATTACAATTGATATTTTATATTCTATTACAATATCACTGATACACGTTAAATATATATTAGTGATGTCAATTAATACATTTGATGTGTATTGATAGTATTAAATAAAATATAAAATACCAAATAATAGAAGATCCCACATGATTCTTACCACCCTCTCCTCCAAAACATCTTTGCACCATATATGATGTGACAGAGTAAAAGTAAGTTGTATGCTCAACAATATTGGAGATAGAAATTTGAGCACCATTTTTAAACACAAGTTCCATTATATCAATAGTTATATGGTCATCACAAGTACATGTATAATCTTGTGTTTTACTACAAACATTAGTTGTCAAAGATCAATAATTGATGTTGTTGTTCGGAAAATTTTTCCAATGGCTACAGATTCATGACTGGGAACATCCACTCGTAACTTTAAAGTAGAGGATTAGGCAACTGCGGAACATACTCAATTTGAATTCTGGAGAAATGAAGATGTTCAAAGGAGAGAAGGTTATAAATAAACAAACTTTATTGCTAGACAAACTACCTTAAAAGGAAGAAAACTTAGGAAGCTTTACCCAGACATCACCCTTTTATAGAGGCGGATTTCAAATCATAAAAAAACTATAATTAAAAGATAGAATCTGTATAACATTACCCCTTTTAGAGATGGTGGATTTCAAACCATAAAAAACTATAATTAACTAAAAGATAGAATTCATGTATAATGACGCACGCAGTGACATCAACAGCACAATTATTTTACACACTACTCACGTGGATACAATAATGAAAGGATCATATATCAAATAGCTCAACTATGCCAATTTTAACACCATTTTAAACACAAGTTCTATTATATCAAATAGTTATGCAGGCATCTCAAACTAAATGTATCATCTTGTGTTTTACGACAAAAATTAGTAGTCAGATATCAATAATCGATGTTGTTGTTTTGAAAAGTATCCAACGGCTGCAGATTCATGACTGGGAATGCCCGCAACGTAACTCTACAGTTTGATGTTTACTGTCTATTGAATCACATTAATTATAAGCTTATCTTAGCTAGCCAATTCTGACTTTGATAACTAACTCAATTATACGTAAGAATTCAACTCCAAGAATCAATTATAACTGAGATTGAATATCTTATCATTGATTTTTGCTGATAAAAGGCAAATGCAATTATAACTATTGAACTTAGTTATAGTTGAACAATCAATTTGGCTTTGGTTAAACAATCAATGCAACCTATAACATCACATTAATGGGAATCAACAGCTTCATTAAATCTGAGTCCCTATCGATATCCATATCCATTCATAAATGTCTCTATACATCTGAATTTGGCATAAGAAAATATATGCAAAACAAAAAGCTGCATAACAAATTGTATACGAAGTCCATTGACAGAAAATTTTTCCAGTGGGTTTTATACCTATAATTGATTATCGTTTACTTGATTTTTTGATAGTTAACAAAATTTTTTATGAATTTTATTGTTGTTTGGACCCACATAGATCACATTAATGGTAATCACAAGCCTCATGAAATTTGAATATCTATTCATATCCCATTCATAAAATGTGTCTATACATCTAAAGTCGGCATTTAAGAAAAATACATGAAAAAGAAAGCTGCAGCAAATTGTACATGAAGTCCACCGACCGAAACTTTTTCCTATATAAGTTGCTTAATGTTTCCCTGACTGTCCTGTACAGTTATACCTCCATGTTGCTAATTGAGTGAGTCTCGTAAGATGAGTGCCACTGCCAGGAGATCAGCCAACTACAAACCTAGTATTTGGAATGATGAATATCTTCAGTCACTAAACAGTGTCTATGGGGTAAAATACAAGAAAATCAGTGCTAGTTTTTCTGTACTACTTACGAAAAGAACTAAGCATCCACTGTATATTGTGTATTGCTGATGAAAATGCATCTGATCTTGCAGGAAAAAGAGGTTCTTGCAACGAGCTGAGAAGCTTAAAGGTGAAGTGAGGGCATTGCTGGAAACAACAAACGATCCATTTGATCAGATTGAGCTTGTTGATGTATTGCAAAGACTCGGGATATTCTATCACTTCACACATTACGTAGACAGAATTTTGAAGAATTTACACATTCTTGTTGATGGCCATGGTTGGAATATGGACAACTTGCATGCTACTGCATTAAGCTTTAGGCTCCTCAGGCAGCATGGATACAAGATCTCTGCAGGTACTGTGAGAAATTCTGACTTTAGACACAGTTAACCAAAAGAATTATCATTGCAGAATGTCCCATCAAAAGAATGAAATGAATTGCATTCTAGCTACAGCATTAAGACTTTTGCATGTTAGAAAATGCTTAAGGTGAATGTTCTAATCTTTTTTCAGAGGTTTTCAGAAATTTCATGGATGAGACGGGAAATTTCAAGACAACCTTTTGCAACGATATAAAGGGACTACTAGACTTATATGAAGCTTCGCATCTATCGATGGAAGGCGAGAGCATTACGGATGCAGCCCAAGGGTTTGCTACTCATCATCTCAAATAAAGGCTCAAGCAAAACATAAACCAAAATCTTGCAGAGGAAATAGCCCATGCTTTGGAACTTCCATTCCACTGCAGAATGCTGAGACTAGAATCAAGATGGTTCATAGATGTATATGAAAGAAAACGAGATATGAACCCTCTTCTGCTTGAGCTTGCTAAACTGGATTTCAACATAGTGCAAACAATGTATCAGGATGAACTGAAAGAATTGTCAAGGTACAAATAATAGAGAAACATTGATAAATTGGAGTGTTCTCAAGTAACAGCTCGAACAAGTTAATTTCTGATCAATCTGTACTGCAGGTGGCATACTGAAATTCGTCTTGCAGAAAAGTTGAGCTTTGCTATGGATCGATTGGTGGAATGCATCTTATGGACAGTTGGATTTACCTTCGAACCTTGTTTTAGATACTGCAGGATAATGACAGTGAAGTTTGCAGTACTACTTACAATTATTGATGATATTTATGATGTATATGGTACTCTGGATGAACTGGAACTGTTCACAGATGTAGTCGAGAGGTTTGCGCATAATCTTAACATATGTTCTAAGTATTCTGCATACACAATAGGAACAAAAAATGTGGAACCTACTACAGAAAGAGTTGCCGATATTTTGATTCAAAAGTCTTATTCTTTGTTTTCTTTCAGGTGGGATATCAATGCTTTAGAACAACTTCCGGATTACATGAAAATATGCTTTCTTGCTCTCTTTAACACAGTTAATGAAATGGCATACGACGTGCTCAGAGACCAAGGATTCAATATTATCCCACACTCTACAAACATGGTAAAACTCTTGCCGTCCCTTCATTGTTTTGATTACTTTCTTATTTGTTATTTGATCTTAAGAATGTTAAAATTCTTGCTCTGGTATCTTTCATGGTAAGTTTTTAAGGTTTGCATAACACACATATTTGAAACCTTGATGCAGTTGGCAGAACTTTGTAAAAGTACATGGTGGAAGCACAATGGTACTACAGTGGTTATAAACCAAGCCTGAATGATTTCCTCAGCAATGCAGCTGGATGCAAATTACGAACCACATCTGGCATGAATTCAAAACCAATAAGATTTTTTATCTTTGTCGTTGACTGGGGTAAACCATCAGAGGCCTTAGCAGCAGGCATGGATGAAGATGGCTCATCTGCCATATATAAAAGAGGTTTTCCCATGGTTACTGGAACAGAAGAATCTGGAGTTGAACTAGTGCTTGAAACCCCAGGATCTCTGTCAAGAGGCTGGTCGGGTTTGTGGGTCGAGGCAGATGAAAGTGGATCTGACTTGGAAGCAGATATAAAGCCTTTTCCCACCAATGAGCTTAAAAGGCTAGAAACTGGATTAGAGGTGGAATTAACTGATACCTGCTAAAGAAGAGGGAGGGGGATCAGGTGGCAAGGGTGGCTGTTCTAACTTTTTCTGGGAAAACCCAGGGAGCAGCATGTTTCCATGCATGCAAGGGTCGAGATATGGAACAAGTCTTATTTATTTGCTATATATTTCCAAAAGCTGTTTGTGTTCCCACCCCTTTAACTCAGAGCTCTTCCAGACATTTTTATGTACGTTTAGGGAATGTTTGGTGTTAATTTTTTTAAAATAAAATCAAATGTACTACATATTGTTTAATGTTATCTTTTAAAATAATTTTTTTTCTTCTAAAATATTTCAAAATATTCTAATCATTATACTCCAAAAAATTATTCTCAAAATAAAATTAAAGATATATCATATTTTCCAATACATTTATTTAGAACATTTTCCTAGAGTGCAACGAGAGCAATGTGCAAGCATTAAAGCATTTCGCCAAATTTTTTCTAGAAACTCGCTCACACGAATCACAAGAATCGCATATTGAGTTACCAAAGATCCATTACTCTGTTTTTCCCCCTACTCTCTTAATATTTAAATTACATTCTATTGAAATTATGCGTAACATTATTACATTCAATTGAAACTAAGCTTAAATTTCAACATATTTATATATAAATAATGGGATTCATTAATTGTTGGCTTCCAATAAAGAAGTACAATTATTTGTTGCAGAAGTTCACAATCCACAAAAGACAGCCAAAAATAAACGAGACATTTCTGTTCTAGCCCTCTAGCCCAGACTTGAGCTTCTGAATGGTGGCAACATCAGTCTTGAAAGACAGAGCCAGAACACTGTCATCAATGGTAGAGTTGAACAGACTGTTTGGTAACGAAACAGTTCCAGCATTTGCACTCCCGAAAGCCGATATAGCTAAAGCAGGATTCTTGGCATCAGCATTGTACTGGAAGTGCACCAGCCCTTTAGGGAACACAAAAACATCACCTGTTTGGAGTGTTTGAGTGTAGAGCTTGTTTGTTGTGTCCACAAATCCCACTTCCAGTGTCCCCTGAGTCAAGAACAAGAGCTCGGCCGACCGGGGATGGGTGTGAACCGGGTTGACTGAGCCTCCAGGGTACATCAGGACAGCATAGGAAACACTCTGTCCATTGAGGGCTGGAAATTGTTCCAAGGCTGCCTTCATGACTTTGAAGGTTGGAGGGATAGGGGCCGAGACGAGGGATCGAAATCCAGTGAATGTGAAGAAGTTTCCATCAACTGGTGGTGAGTTTGGTGGCAGGATAAAGTCTGTGAGAATATCAGGGTCTCCAGCAAGGGCCATTTGGGCTATGGTAAGTGTAGTTACGAGTAGGAAGAGTGTTTTCTTGCCAAAATCCATTTGATTATGTCTTTCTCCCCACAGATATGGCTCTGTAATTGATTCTTGAAATTTGGTGGTTGGAATTGAAGAAAGCTAGGCCTTATATATAGTGAATTTTTGTGGCCTGATGAGTATATGACAACCTGAATTTGAGACTACTACAAAGTGAATTTCTTGTCATTGTACTCGTTAATTCGGCTCGTAATGTTTGTGAACAACACAGGCTTTATGCTTTTGTTCTTTTTGATTGGTTTTTTCAATCCTCCTCCCACAGAACAAACAATATTTGGTTGGTTTCCTAATTACCGTCGGCTGAAAGATTTTTGACAGCCTAATCACACAAATTAATGGAATTTACTGTTTGGAATCAGTAATTTTAACTGATAATTCGTTGGCATTCATTTGCATAAATTCAGCACGAACTTCTTCTTGTAGCAGCACACAGAGAAGTATAAGCCATCTACAATACATTAAAAAGTATCTCAGGTACATTGAAACATGATTAAACAATTGATCTCTTTAGAAGAAAAATCATATGCTGTCTCTACTTGGGGTCTGTAACTAGACGTAATTACGTACAAGAACTGGTCAGCGACAATGAGCAAAAAGAATAACTCTAGAAATGATAACATCTAAGAATTTCAGAAACTTTGTGGAGCAAAAGCACAAGTATGAAATATACCATGTGGAGAATTGAAGAACAAGAATAGTGAATATCTAGGCGAAGCCAGCTAATCATCGCCCAAATCGCCTTCTTTTGAAATAAGCCTCATCCCCCATCCAAAAATGGCCTCAATCTCCTTCAAACATGCCATTCTTGGCCTTCTGTCTATCTTTGCTATTTCTTGGATTGTTCAAGCAAGTGATCCGGACATTTTATCAGACTTCATAGTCCCACCAAACTCCACTGCCCTGATCGACATTTCTTTACCTTCACAGGTGATGTGGTATAGGTCAGGACTAACACATATGACTCAGGTCATAAGTATGAAGTTGGTGCGACCTAAGTTGGGACGGATTTGCACATCTCGAATTATGGATATGGGAGTTAGGTGGACAAAAGTCAGGACGAGTTCAAGGGATTGACTGACCTGCAGGTCGGGTAAGTTTAAGGAGGTGATTGACCTCTAGGTCAGGCGAGTTCAAGGGATTGACTGACCTGCAGGTCGGGTAAGTTTAAGGAGGTGACTGATCTCTAGGTCGGGCGAGTTCATGGGATTGACTAACCTACAGGTCGGGTAAGTTAAGGAGGTGACTGACCTCTAGGTCGGGCAAGTTCACGAAAATAATGAAGATGAAACGGTTGCGGTTAGAAAGCGACAAGGAATCTTTTAGGAGAGTAAGTCAGAGAATATGAGCACCATACAGTAATCTGTTATAACAGATTGAGGTTTGAAATCTCTTTTCTACCTTTATTTGGCACCTATAAATAAGGAAATACAAAGCATAACACATGTTACACTTTTTATATATCAAGAATACACATATCTATCTGCTTTTCATCCTCTCCCAGAGAGCTGCCACTGACTTGAGCGTCGGAGTTCTCACGCCGGGTCACACTGGCGTTTTGTGCAGGTGTTTCAGCCGGAGAAGGAAAGCAGAAGCAGTAGATTAGAACTTGGCGTGCACCTCCTTCAATTGGTGCATTACAAGTTGGCGCCGTCCGTGGGAACAACTTGAGTTAAGACGTGAGATGGCAGGAAAAGGATTGCTAGGTGAAGGAACATCCGGTGAAGCTCCACCAGTTGTCAGGCGCAACCATGAACCAGAGGTTCAGGAGTGGGGAGAGAATGATAGCCCACCCCCGATAACACCTGGGATTCCACCGCATAGAACCATGCAGGCGCCCTGCGTAAATTTGGTGCCGAAATTTGGAGTAGGAAATGCCGGCCAGTTTACTATGGAGCAGTTGACAAATCTGATCACAACTGCGGTGGATGTAGCGTTAAGAAAGAGGGATGTTAATCCACCACCACCACGCCAGGGCTACCGAAAAAATCACTCCGCCCTTAGAGGTTGGAAGAAAGTCATACAGGGGAATGCCGGAGTAAGATGAAAGAGCCAGATGTATCGAAAAAATTAGAAGATTTACATAATGAACTGAAAGAGATGAAAATGAAAATGGCGGGAAGGAATACAGTAACCAAGAGAAGAATTCCATTTACCGAAAAAGTGATGATGGACGACCTACCAGCCAACTTCAGGTCCTTAAATTATGATTATGATGGTACCACAGACCCATGGGAACATCTGTGCAGGTTCGAGAATTCAGCTCTCTTGCACAGGTATTCTGATGGGGTTAAATGTAGGGTATTCCTGACTACCCTGTCAAAATCAGCCCAGCAATGGTTTAGCCAATTGCCCCCTAACTCAATTAACTCTTTTGAGGAGTTTAGTTCTGTCTTTTTGCATCAATTTGCAAGTTCTCGGAAACATCAAAAAACGTCATTGACTTTATTCAGTATAAAATAGAAAGACAACGAGGCTCTACGAAGTTATATAAAAAGATTCACAGTGGCTGCTTTAGAAGTACCCTCAGCTACGCAGGAGGTACTCTCCAATGCCCTGGCCCAAGGTTTGCAGGATGGGAAATTCTTTAGGTCGTTGGCTAAGAAATCAGCCAGAAGTTTTGATGACCTGTTAGCCCAAGCTGAAAAATATATTAACATAGAAGAAGCTCAACGAATGAAAAGAGATGAAGGAGAAAGAAAGAGAGATAGAAGAGAGCCAGGCAAAGAGGGAGGAGGTTTTTTCAGAAAGCTAAAGCCAGAAGAACGACCTCTTTTGCCTGTTTTGGGGAAATCTAGACAATACACTCCCCTGGTTGCTCCAAGGGCACATATCTTGATGGCTATTGCGAAGCACAAGGGCTTAAAATGGCCATATAATCACTCAGCAGCTCCAACTAAGCCCAAGTCGAATCTTTTCTGCGCATTCCATAATGAATATGGGCATAATACAGAGGAATGTCAGTCTCTGAAAGACGAGATAAAGAGGATGATAAGAAAGGGATGGCTGGATGACTGGGTAAAGGAAGAAGAGGAGAAGGAAATGATTGAACATAAAAAAGCCCGACCGACCTGGATAGAAAGAGACACTAAAGAAGGGAAAGCTGGAGCTGCCCCTGGAGAAAATCACTACCATGCTCCGAGGGGTTTCATCCAAATAATTCTAAGAGGTCCCATAGATGGAGACTCCAACCGAGCTAGGAAGGCGTACGCTCGATCTACACCAGGAGAATCAAAAGAAGAGGTCCATAAAATTAACGAAGGACCGGTGATCTAATTCGAGGCCCATGATATGGAAGGATTGCAGGCACCACATAATGATGCACTAGTCATCACGGTAACCGTGGCTAACTTTGACGTAGCCAGGATAATGGTAGACACGGGTAGCCCAGTTGACATCTTATTCTATGAGGCGTATAAGAAGATGAATCTAGATATAACATTACAGCCAGTAGATATAGCCCTGTTCGGTTTTGGCGGAGGAGTAGTAGATCCAATGGGTCAGGTCGTCCTACCGATATCCTTAGGTACTGAACCCATGCGTAAGACTAGGATAGTTAAGTTTTTAGTAGTTGACTCCTTTTATGCTTATAATATTATCCTGGAAAGACCTTCGCTTAACACCTTCCAGGCAGTGGTGTCTACTTTTCACATGAAGTTGAAATTTCCTGTGGATAAAGGAATAGGAGAGGTAGAAGGAGATCAGTGCTCGGCTAGGAGGTGTTATGTGGAAGCTGTTAGAAAGACTGAGCAGAAAAAAGCTAAAAAAGAACGAAGCACAGAAGGGGAACCCCACTGAAAGTTATGAAAAGAAGTGAGGCAGAAAGGCCTTCAAAGGAGCAAGAATATGTAATGCCAAATGAGGAATTAATCAATATAGAGTTAATACCGGGGGATGGGACCAGAACTACTAGGATTGGCACGTAGTTAAGTCAGGAATTGACAGATGACATGACTCAGTTCTTGAGAAACAACATCGATATCTTTGCATGGAATGTACTGGACCTGGAAGGAATTAATCCAGGTGTGGCAGTACATCACCTCAATGTTGACTCGACGTACAAACCTATAAAGCAGAAAAAGAGGCATTTTGGGCATGAGAAGGACAAGGTTATCCAGAAAGAGATAGAGAAATTATTGGAGGCAGGACACATCAGAGAAATCCAATTCCCAGAATGGTTGTCAAACGTCGTCTTGATCCAAAAATAGAAGAAAAGTGGAGAATGTGCATTAATTTTCGAGATTTGAACAGATCATTACCCGTTACCACGAATAAACCAGTTGGTTGATTCTACCTCGGGTTGTGAGCTGTTAAGTATGATGGATGCTTCGCAGGGGTACCATCAGATCATGTTAGCACCTGAAGATCATAAAAAAGTAAGTTTTATAACTTCCACAGGGACTTATTGTTATGTGGTTATGCCTTTTGGACTAAAAAATACAAGAGCTACATACCAAGGCTGGTCGATAGAATGTTCAAAGAACAGCTCAGGCGGAACATGGATGTATACGTGGATGATATGCTGGTAAAGAGTACAAAGACTGAAGCTCATATTGCTGACTTGACATAAGCTTTTAGAGTCCTGGGGAGGTATGGTATGAAACTCAACCCTTCTAAGTGTGCTTTTGGGGTTAGGTCTGGCAAGTTCTTGGGTTATATAGTCACCGAGAGAGGGTATAGAGGTGAATCCTGAGAAAGTAAAAACAGTGCAGAATATGGCTCCTCCAAACAGTATTAACAAGGTGCAATAGCTCATGGGAAGGATAGCAGCTCTAAGTCGATTCATATCTAGATCAGCAGAGAGAAGCTTGCCTTTCTTCAAAATCCTGAGAAAGACTGACAAGTTTGAATGGACTGAGGAATGTCAGAGGGCTTTTGACGAATTAAAAATTTTTTTAGCCAAGTTGCCCTTGTTGACCAAACTTATGCAAGGTGAAACATATATGTGTATCTGTCAGTAGGGACGTCGGCCGTTAGCTCGGTGTTGTTAAGAGATGAAGAAGCTAAGCAGAAACCTATCTACTATGTTAGTAAATTGTTGAGAGGGGCGGAAATTAAATATTTTGAGATAGAAAAAGGAGGGTTAGCCCTAATAACGACTGCCAGATGACTTCAACCATGCTTCTTATCGCATAAGATAGTGATTCGGACTAACCTACCATTGAGACAGGTGCTAGGTAAACCGGAAACTTCAGGAAGGATGGTGAAATGGGCAGTAGAGATGAGCGAGTATGACATAGATTATCAGCCAAGGGTGGCTATCAAGGCGCAAGCCTTGGCAGATTTTCTGCAGGAAATGACACCTACAGATGAGGTCCCTGAGGCATGGTTGCTGCATGTGGATGGCTCATCTACCATATCCGATTGTGGGGCAGGCATTGTGTTAACCAGTCCAGAAGGGGAAGAGCTGGAATTTGCAGTAAGATTTGAGTTCGAAACATCCAATAATGAAACTGAATATGAGGCACTGGTGAGAGGATTGAAGATGGCTCTAGAGTTGAGGGTTAGACAGTTAAGTGTCTTTTCTGATTCCAGATTGGTCATGCAACAGGTTAGGGGAGAATTTGTAGCCAATGAGGAAAGAATGAGGAGTTATGTGGAGCAGGTATCCCAACTAAAAGAGCAGTTTACAAAAATTGATCTAAATCATATACCACGGGCTGAGAATGTTAAGGCTGATTATCTTGCTAAAATTGCAAGTTCTACCACTGATTGCAAGACCAGAAAAATCACATTGTTAATAGCCTATCAGCACAGTATGGTGATAGAGATAGCCTCTATGGAAGAGAAAGATGACTGGAGGACCAACATCCTGAAATATCTACGAGAGGGAAAACTGCCACAAAATAAAAGAGAAGCTGTTCGATTCTAGGTACGAGCTACTAGATTTTGTCTAATTGATGGTGTGTTATATAAGCGAACTTATTCTACACCATACTTAAGATGTTTATCACAAGAGAAAGGAGCCTATGTATTGCGAGAAATTCATTAGGGAGGATGTGGAAGTCATGGTGGAGGTCGGGCTCTGGCTTGTAAAACGGCAAGAGCTAGATATTTCTGGCCTTCATTGAAAGAGGATGCACAACATCTGGTTAGAATATGTGAAAAATGCCAGAAGCACGCCTCATTGATATATAAACCAACAGAAGAGCTGAAGGTCATGAGTTCATCTTGTCCCTTTTCCAAATGGGGGATTCATATTGTCGGATCCTTTCCCTAGCGATAGGACAAAGGAAATTCTTAATAGTGGCAGTAGATTATTTCAGTAAATGGATAGAAGCTGAGCCTGTAGCTAAGATCACAGAGTCATAGGTCATGAAATTTTTGTGGGGAAGCATAGTATGTAGGTATGGGGTTCTGCACGACCTGATATCAGATAATGGAACTCAGTTTCAGGGGAAAAAGATCCAGAGCTGGTGCGCTGAGATGAAGATCAAGCAACACTTCACTTCGGTGGCTCATCCTCAAGCCAATGGACAAGTGGAGGTAACCAACAGAATAATATTGCAAGGAATCAAAACCAGATTAGACAGATCTGGTGGAGGTTGGGTGAATGAACTAGATTCGGTATTATGGGCATATCGAACGACGCCAAGGACTACAACTGGAGAAACTCCATTCAGCTTAGTATATGGAGCAGAGGTTGTTATACCAGCCAAAATCGGAATGGAAACTCACCGAATCCAAAGCTATGATGAAGAGAAAAATAATAAACTCATGAGAGAAGCATTAGATTGGATTGATGAGAAAAGAGAGAAAACATACCTCCACATGGAGGCATACAAAAGCAGAATCCGAGCTGGGTACTCTCGGAAGGTCAGAATAAGAAATTTTTAGATCGGGGATCTGGTACTACAGCGAGCAGATGCTTTGAAACAAACTAGCAAGTTAGAAACAAATTGGGAAGGGCCTTACAAGGTAACTCGGGTGATAGCTGGAGGTGCTTATGAGCTAGAAGATGAGAGAGGAAACAAAATACCGAGACCATGGAATATTTGCCATTTGAAGAAGTTCTACATGTAATCTTGAGTTTTTCTTACGAAAGAAATAAAATGAATTTGTCTGACATGTGCTGAATTGATTCAAGAAAAAATCATAAGGCCAGTTGAACTGGACCTACCTAGGTTCCTTGGAGGGTTCGCAGAGACCGACCTCCTTGGGGAATGACCCAAGAAAAAATCCTAAGGCAAGGCCAGTTGAACTGGACCTACCTAAGTTCCTTGGAAGGTTCGCAGAGACCGACCTCTTTGGGGAATGACTCAAGAAAAAATCCTAAGCCAAGGCCAGTTGAACTGGACCTACCTAGGTTCCTTGGAGGGTTCGCAGAGACCAACCTCCTTGGGGAATGACTCAAGAAAAAATCCTAAGGCAAGACCAGTTGAACTGGACCTACCTAAGTTCCTTGGAGGGTTCGCAGAGACCGACCTCCTTGGGGAATGACTCAAGAAAAAATCCTAAGGCCAGTTGAACTGGACCTACCTAAGTTCCTTGGAGGGTTCGCAGAGAACGACCTCCTTGGGGAATAATTTAAATATATATATATATATGGTGAAGATATGTAGCTCGATTGTGAAGCTGGGAATGTGCATCATAAGTATTGTGAATAATATTACTAAGAAAATTGCAAACACGGGAAAAATAAAGACAAACAACAACAATAAAGATGAAATGATATTTTATAAACGATTGCAAAAATATACACAGCCTATTCTACTCCATAATCAGAAACACTGAGGGTTCTATAATAGCACCCTCATCATCTAAATTCCCAGAAGGGGAAGAACTGTCATCCTCGATGTGGGTGACAAACTCAGGAGTCGGATCTGGAGGAGCAATAGTTGGAGGAAGAGCAAAAGATAGAGAGGCAGAATGATCTCCCGAAACTGTAGGCGCAACTGATGGCTGTGAAGGACCAGTTACGTCAACAACAGGAGCAGACCTATTGTCAAGAGGGGGAACACTTTTGACAGCACGATCTAGGTCTGGATTTAAACCAGTATACCCTAACTCTTTGACTTGGCCAAGGCAGTGCGTGAACCCATGGATTAAATAATTCAAGGCCCCAGAGGTCAAGTGATCAAGGAATTCTGGGGATTGCAGGAATTTGGCTTTCTCCTGGGCCCACTCCGCTCGACTTGCTATAACTCCCGCAGCATGACCTTCAGCTCGAGAGATAGAAGCCTCCTCAATGGCCTTTAGCATTTGATTTTCCATGGTGGTTCTATCTTGTTCCACCACGGTTATCCTCTCCTCCAAGGAAGCATGTTTACCCCGAGCTACCTCGAGGTCTGCTTCCAACTTATGGGTGCGGGCTTGGGAGCATTACAGTCGCTGCTGTGTGTCCTCCAGCTGTTGCCTAAGCTCCTCTTCCTCCGAAAAGGGTAATCCAGACCGCAGATCGGCCATTAAGGAGCTTAAGTACAGTATAGCCTAGAGATAGAGGATGTTAAGCAAGTTGTTGATTGTTAGAATTAAGTGATGGATGTTAAGAATGGAGCATTACCTTGGAAGCATGATCGGCAAGGTTGCCTACTCTAGCTTCTAATCCATGGACCCTAAGAGGCGCTGGTCCACGGAGTTGGGTATGCCCTAAAGCCACTCAGCACAGAGTTTTCCATCCCGAGTGTCCAGTACCGAACTGCTAGTGAAAAAAGAAGCATTCAGAGAAGCAGGGGCATTGAGACGAGGACGCTGGGACGGACCTGAACTACCGCCACTTGCAGAAGCTGGGCGTTTTCCCCTACTTTGGGAAGAAGTGGGGGCAGCGGCCGCAGCAGATGGAGAGGCAGATAGGGATGGTGAAGGAACGGCGGATAGAGCTCGGGTTGTGGGCACAGGTTGATGATCCATATGTGCACTGGTCAAGGGGACTCGGGATTAACCTTCAGGCTACCCTGACCCTCCTGCGGCTTTCCAAGCTCGGTAGGCTGCCATGATACGGGACTCCATCAGTTGCTCTGAATAAAAGATATACTGTTAGCATTTTAACAAATATGAGGTCTTAAGCAAATAGTTAAACAAGATGATACCTATAGGTTGGGAGAGTGGAATAGATTTGGGGCTCAGTTGAAAATGGTGAAGTAAAGGCCAGGAATCAGCTAATAACCCTACATGGTAGGGACTGTGATTTAAGCGACGAGCTAATGCCTGGGTGGCCGAGTCCAAGGCGGGCGCGCGACCTGGGTGAGGTAAGTCGGTGATCCAATTGGTAGGAAAATTCCAAGGATCAGGAGATGAAATGTAAAAATACTTTTTCTTCCAACCCTTAAGAGAGCTGGGTTTTCCTTGTAGAAATTTAGCTGCTCCCTAGAAAGTGAAATAAAATAAGCCTGGAGAAGCAGTTTTAGCATGAAAGAAAGCTCGCCATAATTTATAGGTTAGGTCGTACCCAAAGTAGTTAACTACTATCCAAAAACTGACCATGAGTCGGAATGAGTTAGGGACTAGCTGCATCAGGGGAATACCAAAACTCTTAGAAATACGAGAGAATAGGTCGGGAATGGGAAACCTAAGGCCGGCCTCTAGTTGATCTACAAAAAAAGTGACATAGCCAGGAGGGGGGCATGAGGTCTGTCGCGAGGACCTGGCAGGACCACATTAAATTCCTCAGGTATTCCTGCATTTTCCCTAAGGTTTGCTAGGCTTATCTCAGATAGGGTAGTGGCATGAGTCATATAGGCCGGGTGATTAGCTGGATCAGCCATCCTAAGTTTGGTTGGGTGATGGGTGATGGGTGGACAGTTCAAGTGCTAGTTCGTGAACGGATACACTGGGAGGAAGAAAAGGGGGAATAAATGACAGAGGTTCTGGAGAGGCAGGAGAAGTGGATATAAAAAAATGACAAACCAAATATGCAGGAAAATAAAGATAAATGAGGGGCAAAAATCAGAAGACTTACTTGGTTTGTTGAAGGGAGAGAAGAAGGAAGTTGCCGGGAAAATAACAGAGGATGATCGCTGAAGAGCAAAATAGTGAAAAGAGAAAGAAGGAGAAGAAAATGAAGGGAGAAGGCCTTTTTATAGGGGGCGGCACTCGAAAGGGCAGAAGGAGCCCTAGCCTTAGATGATAAGAAAGGAACACGTGTAGGGATGGATGAGGATAGTCAGTTGATAAAACAGACATTTAAGTTGCTATAATGGGCGCGAAAACCAAAGGGTGGAATTTGAAAAAAGGCTCACGTCAGCCCTAATAATCAAGATATTTTCGTACTCTGTCTGTCCTGTAAAAGCTGTAGGACAGGCAGAGTAGGGGGACTAGTGATGTGGTATAGGTCAGGATTGACACATATGACTCAGGTCATAAGTATGAAGGTGGTGCGACCTAGGTTGGGACGGGTTTGCACAGCTCGAATTATGGATATGGGAGTTAGGTGGACAAAAGTCAGGACTGACCTGCAGGTCGGGTAAGTTTAAGAAAGTGACTAACCTCTAGGTCAGACGAGTTCAAGGGATTGACTGATCTGCAGGTCGGGTAAGTTTAAGGAGGTGACTGACCTATAGGTCAGGCGAGTTCATGGGATTGACTAACCTACAGGTCGGGTAAGTTAAGGAGGTGACTGACCTCTAGGTCGGGCAAGTTCACGAAAATAATGAAGATGAAACGGTTGCGGTTAGAAAGCGACAGAGAATCTTTTAGGAGGATAAATCAGAGAATATGGACACCATACAGTAATCTGTTATAACAGATTGAGGTTTAAAATCTCTTTTCTACCCTTATTTGGCACCTATAAATAAGGAAATACAAAGTATGACACATGTTACACTTTTTATATATAAAAAATACACATATCTATCTGTTTTTCATCCTCTCCCAGATAGCTGCTACTGACTTGGGCGTGCACCTCCTCCAATTGGTGCATTACAACAGGCATGCGTGGGATTTTCGGTTCCAACATCCCGATTTTTAAAGTAACAAAAGCTAGCAAGGCCGAGTTTCCAGCTCTCGATGGCCAGAGTGTGTCGTTGGCTGTCCTGCAGTACCCTGCTGGTGGAGTTAATCCCCCTCACACCCACCCACGCGCTGCAGAACTGCTGTTGGTCGTGGGAGGATGTCAACGTTGGGTTCGTAGACACCACTGGCAAGCTCGTCACTCAGCCCCTCCAACTTGGGGATGTTTTCGTTTTCCCGAAGGGATTAGTCTACTTTCAGTACAATGCAGATCCCAAACAACCTGCCATCGCGGTTTCTGCATTTGGTAGCGCCAGCGCTGGCACAGTTTCACTCCCGACCGCTTTGTTCGCGATTGATGTGGATGATGCAGTTCTTGCTAAGTCCTTTAAGACTGATGTTGCCACCATTCAGAAGGTCAAGGCTGGTCTTGCACTCAAAGCATAGGTTGAACCTTCCAAATATCTTCTAAATTTGAATGGTTTTCTTAGAAAATTTGTGTATGGTTCTTAACTTTAATAATATTGCTGTCTCAAGGAGTCAATTGACATTACAATAAGATTTGGATTGTTGCGCACTTGGCGTAAAGCGCTTGATACATACATAGAGGATCGATAGTTCAAATCTCTTATGAAGTATTTTGACCACCATGTGGGTGTACTTGCTGGTGGATACACTTTTGTATACCTTTGGACTCCATGTGTGGTGAACGAATGTATTATAACAAGAGTTAACGTATTAAATGTCTATTTTGAATATATATAAGATGTTATTACGCCATCATTTACTCGGTGATCGAATTAGGGAAGATCATTCCAAGATTAATTGAATCAAACGTAAACACTTGAGTTAAAAAATAAAAAAAATAAAAAATTGGATTATTTTCCTAGATAAAGCAAAGTCCAATGTGACACACGACTATAAACTGATTGTATTACTTGATTTGAGTTTCACCAATCTTAGTTCGAACTATAATTCCTTATTTGATATTCATGAGCATGCACCTAGCCTGCCTTATTTGATATAATTAAATTCAAACTTGATAAGTTTGAGTTGTTGAACCCATTCAACTCAACTTGTACACTTTTAAAAAAAAATAAAATTATTTTGCTGATTATTATATAAAATTTTATAATAATTTGAAATATAACATGCAGTATAAGAAAAAAAATTCGATCCACAGACACAAGAGAGTATTTATTCTCAATAAGAAGAGAAACAGGTTGTGAACGGAGGAATATTTTCAGCATAAAGGAAGACTATAAACATTGTAGCAGTAACGTAAGTCAAATATTTGAACATTATATAGAGGGCTAACTTTATTGTGAAAACGAATGCCCATAATTTGAACCAAATAAAAACACGTTTTCAATGAGAAATTGGTTTATCGCTCTTCCGACCAAATTCACGCGATTAGTGTGGTGAGTGAACAATATAAATATACATGGAATTCAGACAAACTCTTCTAACTAAGTACTAACTTCTGTCCAAACAAAACCATCTAAATACCATAACTATCCTCCACCAGAACAAGCAAAAACGACAACCACCAGGGCCTCATTTGTCATTCCACATAGTCCTCCCCCATACCCTGTCACAAAACCCACCAACACTCCACCACACTGCCGCATCTACAATCTCCCCACAACCACCATTGTTAAATTTCTTCACCGCAATTCTCCATGGGCAAAGAGCGGAAGTTCAGCTGGGGCTCCGCCCTGGTCGGTGCGGCGGCCGCCACCGCCACGGCGTTGGTCATCTCGTCGAAGCCCCGGGACCCCACCTTCCACCTCATCTCCATCAACCTCACCTCCTTCAAGCTCAACTTCCCCGCCCTCGACGCCGAGATGATCCTCACCGTCCACGTCACCAACCCCAACGTCGCTCCCATCCACTACTCCGACACCGAAATGTCCATTTTCTACTCCGGCTCGCTCCTCGGCTCTGCTTCCATCCAGGCCGGCTCCCAGCCGCCCCGCTCCTGCCAGCTTCTCCGCCTGCCGGCTCGGCTCAGCGGCCTCCAGCTTGCCCACCACGCGAAGAAGTTCCTGGCGGACGTGGGGCGGCGGGGAATGGTGCTGGACTCGACGGTGGATATAAAGGGAGCCGCGAAGGTGATGTGGTGGAACCACAAGTTCAAGGTGCACGTGGACAGTCACGTGATCGTGGATCCTGTTTTCCATGATGTTATTGATCAGGAAAATAAATCTAAATTGGAAATATTTGTTAAGTCGTGATATATATTTTATATTAATGTGCTATATAACTTCGTAATGCAAATAAAAATATGATTATGATTTTTCACTTCAAATTATTTATTTAAATTTTGAATTGTATTTTATATATCGTGTAACATATCCACATTATGTGGATTTTAATTATATATTTAAAAACAATTATACAATATTATGTAAAATATATGATACAAATTAAAATTGAAATTGAAGATCTAAATTACTGATTTTTTGTTGCATTTTTCATTTGAAGTATGCTCCAAAAAGAATTTGATGTCAATTTTTTTTTTATATATTTTTATTTTTTTTAAATTCACGCAGACACTATCAAATGGCTGGTGATTTGATGACATTTGTTCATGATAAATTGAATTTTTATTTTATTCAATTAAACATTTATTTGTAGCAGGAATTATATGTACGTTAATTAGTAAAATCTCCACTATTTTGGCACGTAAAATGAATGTTGTAAGAATAATAGTCCTTTTCATGTACATATAACATGTGACCATGTTCACGTCTTTAATAATGTTCTTTGGTTCACACTTTAAGTCCAATTATGATTATATTTAAGTAAAATTCACTCATTCTTTATATACTATATATTGAAAATTTTGAATTTTTAAAACTAAAATTGTATTTTTTTTATATTAGTACCATTAAATATAATATCATGAGATTAATTTGATATTTATTGTTACGAAATGTGTGTCAACAAATTTATAAATCATTTAATCCTACCGACTTTTATTTCTTGAATATTCAACACCATAATAAAGAATTAACATAATTTTGTTATCATGTCTAACACGAAAGGAAAGTATCGCATTCACTTAATAACTATTTTCGTCTCAAAAAGTATTACTCCAAATTCAATTTAATTAAACACAATCAAATAAATAACAAAAGTAATTATAATTGTCTTGTAATTAATTAGGGTGAAAAAATGTAAATTCGATGTCAGTGAGGGCTCTTCTCGCCATTTTCCACCAAAAAAAAAAAAATTTGATTTCATTGTTACGACTTTATAAAAAATTATTTCAAAATGCCTTGCCACCTAATTTCAAATTATTTCTTTCTATGGTGATGAAAGGATCCAACTCCTTTCATGGGTAGAGAGAAGTGGAGAATTTTGCAATATTATTCACTTAGAAAATATATTCGGGTTCAAATTTTAATTCTCGATGGATCTATACTCCAATTCAAGATCTCCACCTTATTTAATTAGATTATGAATTATAAAGTACACAATAAATAATTGTAATAAAATATTTTTAATATCTTAATATAATAAATAATAAAATAAATTATTTATCTAAAAAATATTTTAATATAACGAGTGATGTCGTTAATAGTTTTTTTATTTTTTTGTTTAACCCTTTTTAGTAAAATAATTGTTTATTATTACTCAATCTTATTTATATTGTCACAAAGATAGGATTTGTTTCAATCAATTGAATGAATCACAAAAAATTAAATACATATTAAAATTAAATTAGAGTTATTCAGGTACTAATTAGAGTATCATAAAAATTTTATGTATCATACATTGAGATAAAGGACAAAATTTGAATACTTTAATGATTTTTATTCTAAATTCTAACTTTCAATAAAATTATTTTGAAATATTATCATGAATCTTTTTTATTTAGCATCAAATTTCTTGTAATTAACTTTACCACCTAACATTTAATACAAACAGAATATTCTGATAGAAAATTATAGAAAATATTACAAAAACTCAATTATGAAGAATGATTCACTTTACACACGACCATAACTCTCTTATACGACATAATTTATGTCATGGTTAAAAAGTCTAGCTATATATAAAATTAATTTTAATTAAAATTTTAAATTTCAAAAAATTATGACAGAATTTAGAATGCCAACTATTGAAAGAGTTTTTTTTTTTTTTTTTAATCAAAAATCATACCTCAAATTGCTTAGTTGCAGGTGAAAAGGCTGGAATTTTTGGAAATATAATCACCAGAATGATTCCCACTTGATGATCAAAAGCCGGCACACCACGCGGCCACGCGCGGCTAAAACTGGTAGCAACTTCATTACTGTCGGTGTATTTTCTATGGTTGCAAAGAAAAAAACATGAGGCTCCACATGGACCGGAGGAAGGGCGGCGCGTGTTGAACATGTAATGAGGCGGCCTCGGACTCTTCATTTGATGTTTTTAATTTTTATTTTATTTTTGTTGAGAAAGGAAAATTCAATTGAATTTAATTTTTTTAATGTTTGTTGTTATATTAGGGACAAAATTGGTAAATGGCTCTCCAACACAATTTAAACAGGATACATATAAAAATAATATGCAATAAATTATATTTTTTCTCCTAAATAATTCCTTTACGTTTTAATTTTACTTATACTTCTACACATTCATATTTTATATGTTTTTATATTTTTTGGCCGATCTTTTTACTGTAAAAATTTCATAATGTTTTTGTCCGTATTAAATTCTAAATTTTTACAACTTATTTAGAGACAATGGCTGGTATTTTTTTGTTTATTTCATAATACTTTTATATTGTGCTATTCATAATCAAGCATAAAAATGTGGCAAATTTGAAGCTCCGAATATTATGAGATTTTAGGTTTAAATTTCAAAAAATCTAGATACATATATCTACTTATTATAATAGTCGATTATTTATTGTTGTTAATTATAGATTACTAATTATTTTAAAATATTTATACCTGCTGTGGTATGTTAAAATACATGGATAGGCAAACCAATCGATTGGAGAACCGAGACGGGTTCTCTACCCTGCGGGGATGGATCCATGAATCTTGGATCCTGATGCGTATAAATTAAGATTCATAGGTAATAATTATTTCTCTAAGTGAACTCCTTTGCTTTTATCACTATGAATTCATATGTGTTTTCAGTTTAATATTTAATTTTTTCTTGAATGATTTAACATGACGATTTTGTTGAATGATTCCAGTTTATCACAATAAAATTTACAAACATTTTTTTTAATGTTTGATTCCAACACAAACTTCTAACTGGCTGATTTTATTTTCTGAGCAAATAACCAAAATACAAAGTATGAGCAATACATCAGAAAATTATAAAAACAGAGTACTTTATGCTGCTTATTCAAATATCAAGAATCATCTTGAACTTTATGGAAGAGGAATGGGTTCAATAACTAGTGATAGTATCCGTGCCTTTGATTCACGGTCTGGTATTCCATGCCCATCTCCATACTGATACATGCACTGGGAAATTCTAGCAAAATTGATTGAAGTTTTTATGAAATCCCTGGAATATTCACTATTCAGTAATACGTCCATGTTTATTTTCTTCCATGTTGAACTAATAAGATTCTTGATGTAGCCGCGAGAATCTTCCTCACTGCAACCTGTGTCGTGCATGTAGCATTGGATTGATTTTGGATTATCACCTCTCTTCAACTCATCCTGGAACATGGTAGAAATTTTGAATTTTATGTCTGAAAACTATGTTGCTGTATACAGACATGGATTAATGTATAAAATGTTGGTTGAAAATAAAGTGCATACTGTTGAAGTTCCCAAGTCATCTGCAAGACGAGAAACAAGTGATGTCCATTTCATAATTTCAGGGTGTTTCTGTAAATCCTCCAGAGGTTTATCTTTCAATGGATTTGTCATGCAAAAATAAGCATGAACTATGAGTAGAGGACCAGTGCTTGAAACCCAACCATTGCTGAGGAACTCATTCAGGCTTGGTTTATACCCACTGTAGTACCATTGTGCTTCCACCAAGTACTTTTTACAAAGTTCTGCCCACTGCATCAAGGTTTCAAATATGTGAGCAAACCTTAAAGATCTACCATGGAAGAGACCAGGGCAAGAATTGAAACTTTCTTAAGAACAAATAACTGAAAGAAAACAATGAAAAGAGTGAGGAAAGACAGAGTTCTACCCTGTTTGTAGAGTGTGGGATAATATTGAATCCTTGGTCTCTGACCATGTCGTAAGCCATTTCATTAACTGTGTTAAAGAGAGCAAGAAAGCATACTTTCATGTACTCCGGAAGTTGTTCTAAAGCATTGATGTCCCACCTGAGAGAAAACAAAGAATAAGACTTTTGAATCAAAATATCGGCAACTCTTTCTGTGGTAGGTTCAACGTTTTTCTTCCCTTTTGTGAATGTAAATTACTTAGAACATATGTTAAGAACTATGCACAAACCTCTCGACTACATCTGTGAACAGTTCCAGTTCATCCAGAGTACCATATACATCATAAATATCATCAATAATTGTTATTAGTACTGCAAACTTCACTGACATTATCCTGCAATATCTAAAACAAGGTTCGAAGGTGAATCCTACTGTCCACAAGAAGCATTCCACCAATCGATCCCTAGCAAAGCTCAACTTTTCTGCAAGATGAGTTTTAGTATGCCACCTGCAGTACAAGGTGATCAGAAATTATTAACTTATACAAGCTGTTATTTGAGAACACTTCAATTTATCAAATGCTTCTCCATTATTTGTACCTTGACAATTCTTTCAGTTCATCCTGATACATTGTTTGCACTATGTTGAAATCCAGTTTAGCAAGCTCAAGCAGAAGAGGATTCATGTCCGGTCTTCTTCCGTATGCATCTATGAACCATCTTGATTCTAGTCTCAGCATTCTGCAGTGCAATGGAAGTTCCAAAGCATGGGCTATTTCCTCTGCAAGATTTTGGTTTATGTTTTGCTCGAGCTTTTGTTTGAGATGATGAGTGGCAAACACTTGGGCTGCATCCATAATGCTCTCGCCTTCCATTGACAGATATGAAGCTTCATATAAGCTTAGTAGTCCATTTATATCGTTGCAAAGGGTCGTCTTGAAGTTTCCTGTCTCATCCATGAAATTTCTGAAAACCTCTGCAAAAGAATAGAACATTCAGCTTAAGCATTTTCTAACATGCAAAAAGCCTTAATGCTGTAGCTAGCATGCAATTCATTTCATCCTTTTGATGAGACATTCTGCAGTGATAATTCATTTGGTTAACTGTGTATAAAGTTAGAATTTCTTGCAGTACCTGCAGAGATCTTGTATCCATGCTGCCTGAGGAGCGTAAAGCTTAATGCAGTAGCATGCAAGTTGTCTATATTCCAACCATGGCCATCAACAAGAATGCGTAAATTCTTCAAAATTCTGTCTACGTAATGAGTGAAGTGATAAAATATCCCGAGTCTTTGCAATAAATCAACAAGCTCAATCTGATCAAATGTATTGTTTGTTCTCTCCAGCAATGCCCTAACTTCACCTTTAAGCTTCTCGGCTCGTTGCAAGAACCTCTTTTCCTGCAAGATCAGATGCACTTTCATCAGCAATACACAATATACACTGGATCCTTAGTTCTTTTTCGTAAGTAGTACAGAAAAACTAGCAATGATTTTCTAGTATCTTACCCCATAGACACTGTTTAGTGATTGAAGATATTCATCATTCCAAATACTAGGCTTGTAGTTGGCTGATCTCCTGGCAGTGGCACTCATCTTACGAGACTCACTCAATTAGCAACCGGGAGGTATAACTGTATAGGACAGTCAGGGAAACATTAAGCAACTTATATAGCAATAAGTTTTAGGCTGCGGACTTTATGTACAACTTCCTGCAGCTTTCTTTTTCATATATCCTTTTTAATGCCGAATTTCGATGTATAGACACATTTATGAATGGGATATGAATAGATATTCAAATTTCATGAGGCTGTTGATTGCCATTAATGTGATGTATGTGGGTCCAAATGATTGTTCAACCAATGCCAAGTTGATTAAGGGGGAGACAGAGAGCTCTCTGAGTATGTAGGAAAAATTTTCTGTCAATGGACTTCATATACAATTTGCTATGCAGCTTTTTGTTTTGCATATATTTTCTTATGCCAAATTCAGATGTATAGAGACAATTATGAATGAATATAGATAGAGATTCAGATTTAATAAAGCTGTTGATTCCCATTAATGTGGTGCTATAGGTTGCATTGATTGTTCAACCATAACTAAGTTCAACAGTTAAATAAAATATTGCGTTTATCAGCAAAAATCAATGATAAGGTAGTCGTTCTCAGTTATAATTGGTTCTTGGAGTTGAATGCATACATAAAATTGAATTAGTTATTAAATGGTTTATGACTCAGAGAAAAATCAAAGTCAGCATTGTGTATTGCACTGACTTCCCATCCCACCTTGAGGGTCCCAATTTATATGGTGATCTTTTTGTTTTTTTTTTTTAATAATTGATTTTATATATATGGACTAAACCTCTTATACTTCAATGGTAGCAGAGGGGACACGCCGTGTATGAGTGCTAAAGTAAGATTGTCTGGTTAAGGGATCCATACCCCACAAGGGCATAATAGGGGACCAGTGTGTGTGTGTTGAAGTATTATTGGTCGACCAAGACTAGTCCACACCCTGCAAGGGCATGAAGGACCCTTGTGTGAGGGCTGAAGTAAGACACCCACGAGGGCGTGGGACTCCCCATCTCGAGAGAGTGTAGGAAAAAGATAAAATAAAATAAATTTTTTGAAGGCCATGCAAAAAAATTTCATGTTTATTTATTTATTTATATTTTGTCTAGACATTGATAGTAGATATATAGTTTAAACAATCCGTGAATACTTTAATCTGAATTTGAATCCACCTCGTTTCTGTTTGTAATGGACATTATATCATTGACTGGCTTCTAATTTATTCGTGTATTTAGTAGACAAATATTAAATGATGTAATGTCCCCTCAATTACAAAAAGTGATTATCAAGATCCCAGTTTATTTATATGATTAATTGTTTGCTGCATATGAAAAATATGTTAACAACTATGAAAAATACATTAACAAAGAAAGATGCTCTCTGCATACCAAAAAAATATATGTGATTACTATTTACCTTTGGTGTAGTACAAGGTGAAGAAAATAAATTAATTTCTAATTACTTCTTAGGGCATATATAATCACACTTATTATCTAATTATGCTTTTAAATTCATTGTGTATTAACATAAAAAATATAAACAAAATCGTCCTTGTCATCCATAATTAGCATATGATAGACATACACTTGTTATCCATAATTAACATATGATAGACATACACTTGTTAAAATCAAAATTAATTTTAACTAAGGTACCTGAAAGAATTTCTAAATAACATACAAAGAATAAAAATAAAATCGTCTTTGTGATCCATAATTAATATATAATAAACACACACCTGTTAAAATTAAAATTAATTTCAACAATGATAATTTTACAAAGGTGCCCGAAAGAATTTTTAAATAATACACAAAGAATAGAAATAAAATCATCCTTGTGATCCATAATTAATATATGATAGACGCACACGTGTTAAAATCAAAATTAATTTCAACAATGATAGTTTGACTAAGGCACTCGAGAGAAGTTCTAAATAACAGACAAAGAATAGAAACAAAATCGTCCTTGTGATTCATAATTAACATATGATAGACACAACCTATTAAAATCAAAATTAATTTCAACAATGATAGTTTGACTAAAGTACTCAAGATAATTTATAAATAACATACAAAAAATAGAAACAAAATCGTCCTTGTATTCATAATTAACCTATGATAGACGCACACGTGTTAAAATCAAAATTACTTTCAACAATGATAGTTTGACTAATTATAATTAACATATGATAGACGCACACGTGTTAAAATCAAAATTAATTTCAACAATGATAGTTTGACTAAGATAGTTGAGAGAATTTAATAGTAACAGACAAAGAATGGAAACAAAATCATCCTTGTGATCCATAATTAACATATGATAGACTTACACGTGTTAAAATTAAAATTAATTTCAACAATGATAGTTTGACTAAGGTACTCGAGAGAAGTTCTAAATAACAGACAAAGAATAGAAACAAAATCGTCCTTGTGATTCATAATTAACATATGATAGACACAACCTATTAAAATCAAAATTAATTTCAACAATGATAGTTTGACTAAAGTACTCAAGATAATTTATAAATAACATACAAAAAATAGAAACAAAATTGTCCTTGTATTCATAATTAACCTATGATAGACGCACACGTGTTAAAATCAAAATTACTTTCAACAATGATAGTTTAACTAATTATAATTAACATATGATAGACGCACACGTGTTAAAATCAAAATTAATTTCAACAATGATAGTTTGACTAAGGTAGTCGAGAGAAGTTCTAAACAACAGACAAAGAATAGAAACAAAATCGTCCTTGTGATTCATAATTAATTTATGATAGACACATCCTATTAAAATCAAAATTAATTTAAAAAATGATAGTTTGACTAAGGTACCGAAAGAATTTCTAAACCCTCATAATTACTAAAGCCTTATATATCACATTAGATAGTTGGAAAATTTCAGTACTAAAATAATTTTTATTCTAATTTTTAATACAATCTAAATTATTTTCGTATGTTATTATTACTTTTTTTAGTTAGCCTATTTTTGTTCATTTCTATACTATATTTATCTATCTTTCAATATAGAATTATAATAAGAATAAAACAATCGGTGAGAAAATTGGAAAGATATCCTAAACTCGTAGTTGTGCAAATGATCAATTTAAACTACCATTACATTCCTATGCGAAAGTCCTCTATATGCCCATAAAATATTATTAGAAAGTTCTGAAATACTACTAAGTTTTACATAAAACTGACTTTATTTAAAGTATTCAAAAAATTATGACAAAAATAATTTAAGCTGCCAACATTTGAAGAAAAATTTGACATAAAAAAGAAAACATAATGTCACATTCAAACTATACTATTTTAAAAATAATAAAATCCAAATTATATCCTCCTTTTTGGCTATATAATAGTTATTAATTAGGGATATAATAGTCATATCAAAAATTCCAAGAAATTTTTTGAATTGTTCATACTTATTATTATTATTATTATCATAATTATAATTATAACTACAATAAATTATGATTATAATAGTAGAAATAGAGACAAAATAGTGATAGAGATAAAGATATATATAGAGTCAAATTTCTTGAAGCTGGTTGCTTTTTTTAAATTTATTTATTTATTTATTTCGCGAAGCTGTTGATTGCCATTATTATGATTTATATGGGTTGATTGAGGAAGAGATAGAGACGGCTCTTACTATACATGTATATACAATTTGCTACCAGCTCTTCTTTTTCATAATTTAGATATGAATAATGATTTAGTCTTTTAGAGTTGCCAAACTTTGGATTTACGTGTGGGTTATTCCCAATTATGAATATGTAGCTGTTGGATAATTTTTCAGACAACATCATAATTATTTTTCAATTTTTTTATTTTTTTTTAAGTTTTAGCAAGTGTGCTGCTAATGTCTACTGTGTACCTCTTTAATTATATGTTGGTTCCGTTTTGGAGAAAAGAGGTGTTGGCAAAAATAAAAATAAAAAAATAAAATAAAATAAAACTTTTGAAGGCTATGCAAATTTTTTTCCTTTTTTTTTTTTGGTGTATAGTCAATCAAATAAACTGATTACGGAGATCCCAATTTATTTATATGATTAATTGTTAGCTAAATATGAAAAATATGTTAACAATTATGAAAAATACTTTAACAATGAAAGATACCAAAAAAAATGGTGTTATTACTATTTAGCAATGTGAAGCAAAGAAATTAATTTCTAATTACTTCTTAGGGCATATGTAATCACGCTTAATATGTAATATAATTATGCTTTTAATTTCTTTGTGTTTTAACATAAAGAATGGAAATAAAATTGTACTTGGATCCATAATTAATATATGATATACGCACACCAGTTATAATTAAAATTAATTTCAACAACGAAGGTAGTTCGGAAGAATTTATAAACCCTTATAATTGAATTAAGCAATGATCTCATTCGTCATGCACTCTCTAAATTTAACCTCAGCCTTGTTGCCATCTACTCCAACAATGTCACAGCATTCACTTCTATCAATCTGCAAGAATAACAGGAAAAAAATAAATTTCTTGCTCCGAACACCTTGAAAATGACATAAATATCACACACACACGCGCGCGCGTATGTACACACACACACACAAAAATGGAGCTGGCTTGCGGCCCTCCCAATTTTTATTTTATTTTTAAATTAGTATAAATTTTATATATAAATTATTAGGTGAAAAATATATTAAAAAAATAATATGTATTTTATTTTATTTTAAAAGAATGAATTGATAATGAAAATGGGATTAAAAAATGATACCAAACATTATCATCTTAAAAATGACATAAATATCACACTCACACACACACGCTTATTTATACACATACTTCGTCTTCCCTTTTTATTTTATTTTTTGAAATGTTTTAAAATAAAAATCAAAATTTTAAAATATTTTTTTAAAAAATAATTTATCAATTAAAACAATAATGTTATAATACACCACTAATTCTCAACTGTTATTAATTAAAATTACATCATAATTTTGGGATGGAGAGAGTTTAGGGCTCGTTTGTTTTTATTTTTATATAATAATTTTTTTATTTTTTATTATTTAAAATTCTAAAAATAAACATATTTTTTTCATTTTCATCATAAAAATATACTCAATTCACTTTCAATCCCATTAATGTCTAAATTTATATAGTTAATGTAAAAATATAATTAATGCAACTTGCAAATATTGAAAATTCGAAGATGAGTTTGAAAATGAAAGTATACGAAATATTTGATATATATATATACTTCAAAATCATACCTCAAATCGCTTAGCTGCCGGTGAAACGATTTGAATCTTGGAAATATAATCAGCAGAATGATTCCCACTTGATGAACAAGCCGGCACACCACGCGGCCACGCGCGGCTAAAACTGGCAGCAATTTCGTTACTCGTTGGCTTATTTTCTATAGTTTCAAAATAAAAAACATGAGGGGCTTCACAGGGATCGCTGGAGGGGCGGCGCGTGTTGAACATGTAATGCGGCGGCCTCGGACTCTTCATCCATGTTTTAAACGTTTCAATGGGGTACTGCAAAACGCTCCGAGGAATAATGCTCTCGTATATGTGGGCAGAATAGCCCCAAGAAATGGAGAAAGACCAGTTACTCTGCCTGTGATAGCAGATGGTTTGCTGCAGCATCCGGGACTGGTCGGCGTTGGCCGCCTTCATTAGGTGGCGCGTGGATTGAAGACGGTCCATGGAGGGAAATATTGGCGATACCATGTCGAAATGGTGAAGGGACATGAGGGGAAATTTTGGATGAGATGACAAGAAACCTGATATGTCGCCATGTAGATCAATCTGCACTACATTTGATTATTCGTATTAATTACATGATTCCTTGATCGTCAAATGTAACCACTTCAAATCTTTTGTTTGAAGTTTCAGGTCGTATTTCATAATTATAAAAACATATTTTCGCATTAAATTTATATTTAAAGAAACATTTGAATTTTTAATGAGACATACAAAAAATAATAATAAATTAAAATTAAGAATTCAAACTAAAATGTAATTTAATTAATTATTCGTATTAATTAGAAGATGCAAAGGAAGGCAAACGCGAGCGAAAACAGAAAAGAGAAAAAAAGAAAAGGAGTTTGATTGAAATTATTTTCCAAGTTGGGAGTTAAATTTACTATTTTAACTAACTTATTGTATTGATAGTTTATAATCTAAGCACTACAAAACTATGTATTGTTTGATTTTTTAAGAAAATAATTAAATTAATATATTGCGTTGATTGATTAACAATAGTAAAAAAATTACTGTTAGTAGAGAAATCAACAATCCAACTTTATAGTTATAGTATATTTCTTCACACATATAATGTGTAAGATTTAGTCCTAATGTACTTTATATTAGTAATTTATTGAGTGTTCTTTCAAGACACTATAAATTTTTTTGAATAAATCTAATCGTAACAGTGAAAATCATCCACTCCTATTTAATTCATGTGGCTACATGTAATACACTTGATCCATAAGCCCGAGAATATCCAAGAAAACTGGTGACTGACTGACTGCTGTACTTGTGATTAGACAAAAAGTTCTCAATTGAAGTGCTGGATAATTACATTGTTAGTTTCATATCCAATTTTCACTCAGTCATGTCTTCCTTCAATTCATGCTTGCGAAAAAAATGTTAATTAGTGTGTGTATATATAAAATAGAATACGAGATAGAAACATCAAATTAGAATATTGAGACAGTAGAAAAATCAATTTTAATCATAGTTTTTGTTGGTAAAATGGAAATACATTAATAATGTCACAAGAACGTACGGTAAGAAAACTGATCACGAGGCACAGTAAAACAAACCAAGTACCTGGTGAATTCCTTTGAGGGGTGTCAGGCTGACTCCAATATCAGCAATACAGGACATTGTAGTTAGATCAGCAGCATTCAGGTGCCTATATCGTCTCAAGCAATTTTCCATGTCTTCCGCCAGGGCTTTTGCCAAAGGGTAACTCAAAATGAATCCAGCCCCGCCAAACCCCTGGCTGAACGAGAACCAATAATTCGACAATATGAACTCCGAATGCCCACCCATGTAATAGTACTTTGTATGATCATATTGTGCAAGAACATCCACTATGTTATCAAGAAAAAATATCGAATCATCGTCTCCCATAACTAACCACCTAACATTTTCATGGTCCTCTCTGAACACCTCCAGTATTCCATGTATAATCCGTTGGGCCGTAACGTCGGTTTTGTTGAGAAATTTTGTGAGATCATCGGATACTTTGTAAGGAGGAGAAGATGGAGACCAAGGGAGGAGGCTTGCTGTCGGGGGTTTGTCTAAAAATAGTATTCCCCGGGTAACGTTTGGCCTCCACCATGATTCTATGTATGCTTTCCTGTGATGCCAAGCTTTTTCTGAACCAACAAGCCCGAATACAAGGTGGCTAAGATTAGTGGCAGAATTCGTAGGTATTGAAGATATAGTATTATCTGGAGATGCTGATTGTGAAAATAATGCCCTTTTCAGGAAGGAAGAAAAGATGTCGGAAGCTGGACAAACTGGGTACTGATTGGATAGGGAAATGAAGGTAAAGTAGAAGACTACAACTAAAATCAGAAGGGTTCTGCATAGGCCACCAGAAAAGTCCATTTTCTGAGAGGATTTTTGAAACCAATCAAGTCTTACGTAGTTAAAGTTAGTACAATATATATAGATTCTAGATTCTATCCTAGGACAGTTTAGATCTTCCGTTATAATTTGATATTTTCACGTAACTTAATACATTATCTCATAACATTACTTCGCGGAATTTGCTGATAGTGTGATATCATGTGAGCCACATCTTATAAGTGCACGTGAAAAGAGCCATGCAAGAAATTTTCTTAAGTTATTAGGAAGTTTGAAAATTTTATGTACGAATATTACTATCACACATCAAAAAAATAAAAAATAAAAAGATTTATGGAGTAAAAAGTTGGTTATTTCTATAATTAGTTTTTTAAATACGATTTTGTGTCTTAGCTAGTATCATAAGTAACTAGAGGCCGTCGGATTTGTGATACAATTTTAATTTTTTCTCTAATCTCCTGTTTTCTTTTGTAGTCTTGAAGTATTCCTTTTTCAGGATAACCATCACATTCATCTTCAATTTCTTTCTGCTTTTATGTATGTGTCAATCCCATTACGTTGGATTACCTGCATAAATATGTTGCCCCATGTACAAGAATGAGAGAGACTCCTGAGTTTACTTAAGAAGTCCTAAAATACAATGGACCTAGTACTCTTCCTTGGCGATGCATCCATCCTTTTTTTATGCTACTGGAGACATTAGCATAATAATTAAATGTCTCTTTTTTTATTATTAATTTTAGTTTAAACTTTTTGATAAAGAGCTACTGTAAATTAATATCGTATTAATCGAATTTAGAGGAAAATTTTGAGTTCAACTAATTTTATGAAAAAATAAATTCACTTGTTAATTAGAGCTGCATAAAGAGTATATGACATGCATTCTAAGAAACCCATTAAATTTATTTAAATATTGTATATTTAACTTTTTTATTAACCTAAATTTTCACGTGAGATGATCATATAATATATATTAAATAAATAAATAAATTAACGAAGTCAAACGCAAAGCATGTTTATTTTCTTTTACATCTATCAAGACATTACAAAATTTAGAAGCTTCTTTACCAAATGAAAAACTAAGTTACAACTTTGCCTTCATTATACGTCATAACTAAGGTAGCTACTTTTGCATATCTGTATGATTTGTGGCCTACTTATATAATGTATTAGCACAGTATTACTGGAACAGTTGCTAACTGAAGGTCAAACAAAAGATAAATACGAATAATATAATAATTATCAAGTGATTTTAAGTCCTTAAATCGCAAATTATGCATAATGCACTTTTTGTAGCAATGCTAAGGCACAATAGTTTTTCCCTAATCACATGATTTCTTCATAATTGCTTCGTTTTGTCGCAAAAACAGGCACCCTTGGCAAGTAGAAAAACTGTTACCAAAAGTCATTAACATTAAAAGCTACTTTTGTACGCTACAAAGAAAATTAAAGTCAACTCTAGTTTGAGGAGATAGCAAATCTACGTATTTATTAAAATTCAATGGTGATCTGTAGCATCAGTTTGTGGCTTAGTCCTGAAGTTTGGATCTATTTTTCAGACATTTAAAATTAGTTTTTGATCTGTAACACCACTTTCCAGACATTTAAAAGTGTTAAACTGATCTTCCAATGATGCTGGAATCTTCAGAGCTAATTTTTTTCTGACTGCTCTCTTCCTCCACTGATTTCTAGGAATTTTGGAGAATATGTGATGAGGGGTAAGTTTGTCATTTAACACAACGATTACGTTACAACTTTCTACATGGAAAAATATTTATCCACACTATACTGAAAATTTAACACCAAACAATTAAATCATTTCACGTCATCGTAACGTGAATCTCACTATCAATATGACATTATTATCACTGACATCCTCGTTATCAATATGACATTATTGTCCCTTACATCCTCCCAACTTATTTGGGTTAATGAGTGCACTCATGTTTCTATATAGCTTACTACATAACTCAACAAATGTAATGGAGTCATGGAACAAATTCAATCCCTGTTTTGGGCTATAACTTATAAAAAGAAGCTTTAATCATTGAAATTTTCCCAACAAGGGGCAATTTCGTCTTTTTCCCTAGAGGACAGATTAGGTATCATTGTAATGAATTTTAAAATTTTCTTATAAAAAATCATTTGAAATCTTTTCCCCAAATCTTCCTTTCAAATTCAAATTCTTTCGTTTAAATACATCCTAAAAGACCATGTTCCAACATTCCTCTTGTTGTGCGTTCTGGTCTTTAGCCCTCCTGTTCACTATTTTGGCAAGCAAGAACATCCCTCATCATGCAACCTTTGATATCCTGGGAAGAATAGTACTCGTTACTGAGTCCAGTCCAATGAACTCAAGCCTCAAATTTTTCTAAAGTTCAAAATTTTCAAAAGATCGACTCGAACTATACTCGTTTCCAACCCTTTGATTTAGAACATGATTTTCCACCCAAATTAGAGATTGGATTTTTTAGACCCGAACGGATCCATCAACACCATTATAATTCCACACTATCATACAGAGTGAAAGATATGAATTGGTTCATCTTTCTATAGCAATGCATTGATTATCAATTCAATAAGCAAACGACAACTTATCCTATTCGGCATATTCACATGCATGATCACTTCATGCACATACATCTGGTATCTATTGAACTCTCATTACAACGATATAAAGTTTTAGGTCCCTCTGTACAGTAAATCATGAAGCAGTTAGGAGCATATATCAACTGCAATAGAAATTTGATTACTTTGTTTAATTTTTTTGGGAAATAATCATATGGTCAAGAATCGCGAGGGCCATCAAAGGACTGAGTCTTCCTCAAATTCCAGTGAAGACCGTCATGGATGCTACGCAGGAAATCACTGGTCGAATCAACTTGACATGCAGTGGGAACAGGCCAAGTTGCCATGCTGCACACCAGTGCATCCCCAGGAGCTAACTGTTTTCTGCCCTTGCCGTCGAATGATACCCATGCATGGCTTCTGCTATTGAAGGGTACTACAACTCTAAGAGTAACATGCTCAGGCAGCATTAGAGGCCGAAATGATAAAGAGTGGGGGCAGATTGGTGTAAAAAGGATTCCGGGAACCTGCAGAACACGAGAATTCACTAAAACATATCAGCTGGTCTATAATGATGTCGATTTGAAAAATGAAAGTTGAACTCTATATTTTTAACAACATCGAAAGAAAAGTTATGGACTTTTGACAGCTAAAATTTGTTTCCTATACAAGGCTCATACTCATCTGGGTATTCCGGGATCCTATATGCAGAGTAAAACAATGATGAATAAAAAAAGGTTATCTAACCTGTGAGTTGATTTATCTGATACGGACAACAAAACGGATTGATCAACCAACAAATGGTACAAAACATACCTGAGGATGAACCATTGATCCTCCAGCTGCCAGTGAATATGCTGTACTCCCAGATGTAGTTGATAATATCAGGCCATCCCCTTGTACGCAGGTAACAAAAGAGTTGTCGCAATAGCATTCCAGATTTGTGAGGAACGATGAAATTCCACGGTCAATTGTCACCTCATTCAGGACAAGCATGGGACCTTCATTCTCATATTCACTTTTAGCTGCATCTCGGATGATGTGGCATTGCAATCGATGCCTTAAAGTGATACTAATAGGACCAAGAAGAACTGAATTAAGATACTCACGGTAGTGTTCACTATCTGATTGTGTTAAAGATTAAACAGGGAAGATGGCAGCTTTTCTATAATATATTTGACAGATATGCTTAATCATGCAAGGAAAAAGACTGAATAAAGTGAATATGCAAAATAAGAAACCCTATTCAGGAAGATTGGGGATACGAAATGGGGTCATGAAACCGAGTGAACCTAAAGAGAATGGGACAATGGGAGGAACTGGCCCTTTGAACATCGATGCAGCCTGCAAAAATAAAATTTGTTCTAATTACCGAAGTAGCTAAAGGCAATAAAACCAAAAATGTAATAAATGATCATCAGAGACAGGGTTGTCATAAAATTGACCATCAACCCATCTTTGGTAAAAAAGTATGCTGCAGTTATTGTCCAAAGAAACGTACTCAAGGATGATGAATAAGAAATAGATTAATAAAATACTTTATTATCTTTATTGTGGCAGAAAAAGAACCTATAACTTCATATTTTTCGTTTTTCGGGAAGAATCTCCAAAATATTGATAGTGTGAACTGACTACCAGCAACATAAAAAAGCTGCTAAAAGACAATAGATAACCTACAGTAGTAAAAATAACACACTATCTCTTGCACTAGCCATGAATGATGTAACCCCTTAAGGTGAAGTTAGACAGCACAAAAGGCTAAAAAGATTTGTGCGATCAACTACTTGACACCTGGTGAAAAAAGTCTTCATTATTTGAGGATCTGGGCCAACAAATATAGGAAAGTGAAAGGGGCCCAAAGAAAACCAATGGCTGCCATCCAATAAGGAATAAAAATAGTTCAGCACCTATTCTAGAATAGCATTCCTAACAAGGAAAGAATTTTAGCTATATTCTAGCTTCAGTTTATGCATTAACTAAAACATAGCATTGAGTACCCATCAAAGAACAGGGAATCACAATCCGGAGGTTATTTTATTTACAGTTTCCCCCCTATAGATTCAGCCATTCAGGTATTCTAATTCCTAAATTCCGATAAATCCACTATTTGTTGGTTTGTTTCAAATGATTTTATTGGCGGCCGTGTTTTTCCAATTTATTCATCCTACATTGAGTTTCTTCTCCCTAAAACTTTAAAAGTGAATATAAAATATCATCCCAGAAATTAGTACACATGGAAAGTCTGCATGTAAGTAGTCTGAATCTGTTTCAATAAGACCTGACTTCCGCCACGAAGTGTTATGGTGACAATGCAATATAAAGGAGCAATATTGACTTAAAAGAAAGGAATAAACAAAACATCCTGATTCTTGCCAAAAACACCAAAGAGGGAACATACCCAAAGAACGGTTCCATCCCCACCCAGAGTCACTACGAGGTCAACCTTTGTATGCAGTAGCAGAAAATCCTTGTCTGTGAAAACAAGCACAGTAAGAAGTCCATATGAGCTTGAGCACTAAGTTTACCAAGCACATGACTGGCAAGAACATACACGTGCCACTGTTCTAGTTTGCTAATGTTCGCAACAGAGATGACGCTTTGTGTACAGGACTGAGTGTATTTCCTATATTAACTGAAGAAAAGAAGCAATAGCATGCCATTTCTAAACAGAAAGGCGACAGATAAAGGACAAAAAACTATTGTCTATAAGTTAAAAAGCAATTAATACTTCAGCTATTTGCAAAAATATCCAGAAAAAAGCAGTTCACAAAATGTCCTCTCAACATAAGCAATGCAAATAATATTTAAATTGCCAACAACTTTCAATCATGAGGCATCATATTCACTTCGCCATATGCAGTGACTACTTGAACTTGCCTCCACCCATTCTTCTTAAGGCCTTCTGTACAAAAATTGTTCACTAATATAATTCAGCATAAATGGCCAGAAGCTACAGACCTACATCTTCACTCACCCCATTGTTTCTGATGCATCATCAGTTAGCAACTGACATCAAATACCATCAGCATTCTCTTCTTCGAGTTAATTAATGATGTACTTTATTATTGGAGCATGCTAATGATTAAGTATAATCATGTTATGTATTTGAAAAAAGTGCTTTCCCAAAAACCAACCAAAAAATTTAGGGGATCATTCCAAGTTTTATATGGGAACTAAAAGTGCTTTCCTACAATACTAATATGGTCTTTGCAATAACCAACCAAGAAATTTAGTTCCCATATAAAAATAGGAATGATCCCATTGAGTAGTAATCCCTACTCTTACCTCTGTAATTATATAGCAGATACTCAATTTTTAGGAGCAAACAAGAAATGTCAAAAAGTTCAAGTAACATCTAGTGAAAATCACATTGGAACTGATTTAACACTATAACATGGCAATTTTGCAAAAAACAAAAATAATATTCCAATGAACACAATAATTACTTGGGAAGATAGTATGAAAAAATAAAGGAAGCAAACCACATACTGCGGTATATGAAGCGATACCACTTCTGTTGGTTAATATATTGAGAAGCCACTCGAATAAGAGTGGTAAAATGGGGAATCAACAGCATCTAATCTCTGTCTTTTAAAAGAAGAATGCAGCTTACCATCTAGCCAGGTTTGTACAAAACTATAGTACAATGATTCTGTCAAAAGCTCAGCCTTCACTCGTGGCTCCACAAATATATTTAACTTTTTCTGCTCTTTCAACCATCTAGGAAGGAAATAAAAAAATCAGGAATCCAAACATTCTTCAAAAATCAAGTAATAACATAATAAGAGTCATGACAAAGAAGCACACTATCAACATTCAACTAATATCAAAAGAAAAAGAACTATATGTAGAGATGAAGTTAGGTATGCATATGGAATAATATTCATTTAAGAGGACATCCAATGCTCAGAAAAGAAAATCCACATCTTCAAAAAGTCAGACAGGAAACTGATTCCTTAGGACTGGAGAATTTACAAATTTGACATCAAATGAGAGTCATTTGAAAATAATTTCATATCACAAAGCTCCCTGAAGTGTAATGATACCAAAGAAGTATTCTCAGAGAAGTGTAGTAAGTATTTATCAAGGAAAAAGTTAATACAGGCAAAAGAATTGACCGAACAAGAAACTTATGCATTAGCAAAAAGCATGAGTTGGTACCAGATGGAGGAATAAAGACATCGAAGGATGTACCAGGTAGTAAACCCAAGCAGTGGCCATATTAATTATACTTTATCAAAATGCTATGAGAAACAAGTGCATATATAGTAGCTTTAGCAGAAAATAAAAACATCAATATAGGTGTCAAGATTCTGGCTGTTTTGAATGGACCAAGCGCCCAAGAAGTAACCCTAACCCACTCAGCTAGAATCTGTATACAAGGCAACATCATTTTTTTCTTTGAAATGTTTTTTTCAATAGATATTTTCCTTGTAAGGGTATGTGCTTCATTGAACAATCAATTTACATAAAATATTTTCTTGATTAACTTGGAAAATCTTTATACTTCAACCATAACATTCTTTGGATCAATATGCTCGAACTTCTTAGGGCAATGTAAGTCTTTTACTACTTTAAAGTCTGAGACATAGTCATAAATATATCCTTATAGTTTGAAAATGGAAAATAATAGCCAAAGGACACTCTCCAATACCCAAGGATTCTGGTGAAACTAAACAGTAAAACACTGTATACATAGGTTACCTCCGTCAGAAAACTAATATTACTTTGCCAAAAGCTAGAAAAAGTATAGCACATTCACTTAGCAGCAACTACCATTGTGTGAGATATCAAAAGGTACATAATAGAAACGAGAAGGATCAGTTCACATTTTCTTCCGCAAAAGCCCACAAAATCTTCAAAGCACCAATTTCCTGAAGAATCATAATTTTTGCTGGGCGAGCTATTTCTTGACCTATTTCATGTAATGTTGGCAGATAATCATGCGACTGCAGTTCTTGCTTATGGGCAATATCTTTTATAAGCTATCCATTTGGGCATTTTCTCAGCTCATCTTTAAGTTTCAAGATGCCTGAGGAATTTCAAAAAGCTTTAACTCTAGTTACTTTTTCTTTCCTCCTGATTTTGAAGACCAGCACATTATCGAAAACTAAGGGAAGGACAATAAGTTAGGGATACAAAAGATGTAAAATACTCAGATCTTCAAGCATCCTACCTGACCATTTCAAAACACAGAATCCGGACAGAATGTGAATTTGGCTTGGTCAATATAAGCACAGTTTGTGGAGGAGATTCCCACTTCAAAGAAATCTGAAATACCAAAAAGTTCGCATACACAGTACTAAATTTGAGTCTTAAGAACACCGTGTTCAAGAAAGAAAATTCTGAGGAACATATAATCATTAGGAGAGATCAAATCAAAGTGAAATGAATAATAGTTATACCTGTTTACTGCTGCGCTCTGCAGTTGTTATGTTACCCTTCTCAAACGAGACAATGTCATGTTTGTGGCGATCACTTTTTTCACCCTTGCAGCACCATGATAGTTTAAATGATGCCTGTTTCCACAAACAAAAATGTCAACTTTTTAAATTAGCCAGCGACAGAATAAATTGACAATATTTTTACTTTAGTTATTAATCTGGGGGAAATTTACTCACTTGATCTGAATAACCAATAAAATGAAGCTGCATAAAGCTACCAAATGACTCGGTATTTTAGGCCAAAAACCATGCCCTTAGAACCAACAATAAGTCATTATCTCATTAACATCCACAAAGATCAGTCTTCACATTGATTACTTAAGTGCTTTGTTGAATTTTCACTCCATCAGTCATTACTTGAGAATACACTGAGGAGACATCAGCATAAATGACAATCAGGTTTTCTTCCCATAGTTTGATCTTTCATTCTTCTCTCATGTTAACTTTTCATATTGTTTCGTTCCCATTTATGAAGAACTTTAACTTCATGGATGTTTAGTAGTTACTCTCAAACTATGCAAAATATAACAGAACTGAATACCTGAGGGTGCAATGGCTTACCTTCTTCATCATCTTATTTTGGGCAGCAGAGGAGTCAAAATCAGGTTCACCATCTTGAAGAACCTCATGAGCACAGATATCTTCTTTTCCAGTGCACAACTCACATTGCACTCTGTTTTCATCTGACAACACGGTTTGGTCTTCCAAGTATTGGGCTCTCTCTACATTTAACACACCGCAATGCCCTCCTGATGACAGCACTGTGAAGCAAGCCAGCAGATTATGTCAAAAAAGGATACTAAGTCAAATTTTAGATTTCATAACCAACCTTTTATTGCATACTGACATAAAGTGCAGGAAAGAAAATAAATTATAAGTATCACAGAAAAGTGAAGAAGATAATAAATAAATTGTTTTAAATCTTTCAGCTACTTGAGTCAATATATCAATTTAGGTGGAAATGAAATTTAGCAAGAAAGTATATCTTTGACAATTTGAGGCATGATTGTTGTCTCATAATCTGTATAACCAATGATTTGATGTAATGAGTATGGAGGGAAGTCGGTGGACCTTGGTCCCTTTTGTCATTTAGTCGGTACGTGAGCTATTAAACAATTCCACTTGTTTTGGCTGGTCACTGGACCTCAGTCCCTGCTTTCATTTGGTTGGTACTGAGCTATTGAACGATACCACTTGTTTTGCTGCAGCGAACATTCTTGGTATCCTTGGCTTTGTACCTCTAACCCCCACCAAAAGGGCAGATTAATTTGGTCTACAATAAAGGAGTTTGTGTGCTCTTGAAGTTTAAATTTCTTCATTCTTCTGAGAGTTCTTTTAGAAGTTTAAATTAAAAGGGGTCAGGGATCAGCATACAACTCTAAAATGCTAAACTCTTTGAACACAAGTGGATATTTTCAGGTGATAATCATTATATTTAGTGTTACAAACATTAGCTTTTAATGGAATAGGACAATCATTGTCTCCGCTTGCAAAGAAGCCTCAACCAACATTGATTCATAATGCACTTTTACGTTACCAACAGATTCAGGCACTCATTAGTGAAAATGAAATAGATAAGCAGAGCATGTGCACAACGTAAAAGATTTCATGTATTAGATAAGTGCATAAAAATATTGTATGGAAAACTCAAAAATAACCTTTCTGCTCCAACTGGAAATTGCGTGCCCGCTCTAGCTCATATTTGCGCTTCCACTCAGCAGCCTCAGCTTGAGCAGAAGCCTTCCCTTCAGTGACCCTTCTTAATGCCTTTGCAACAGCTAAAAACACAATTTAAAATTTAGTAACAAGTTTTGCAGCAAACTCATAGTATAGAAGTTACTTTTACAGATGAAGGACTTATAAAGACACACTTCTCAAAGCCTCAGAGAATTCGATGAGATGATCATCAATTCCCTGGAGCAGAGGCTGTTGAATAATTTCCTGGACTGCTTTTTCAGAGTTCAATAGAGAGAATGAGTCAATAAAACCATTCTCCGTTGGTGACACGCTACCATTGCCCTGTTAAGAAGTTGCATATTAGTCTTCAGAACAATGCACTCTTTTTTTCATTTTTTCTATTGTGCATTTGTTCTTTGCTATTAAGATAGGGAGAAGTTATTAAATGTATTGGAGAAACTCTGCAACAAACAAATATCAAATCTAGAACTTCTGATGTGATTAAAGGTGTAGAAAACAGAACTAGTGAAATATAATGCAGCTGTAGTTAAGTACAGTAAAGCATAAATCATGCATAGCTTCAGTCACAAATAGCAATCAATTTTTTTGGAGTATAAATGCGTAGCTTCATTCATCAAATTTAAACTATCAATCTTCCCAAACCTGCCATATCTGTTGGTATTCTTTAGAAATATGTATTTTGTTCATCGTTTTTAATTTGGAATGAATATGAAAAGCCTATCATAAGTAAGATTAAATTAGATAAAAATCCTGAAACATATGATGTGTAGTTAATCAGCTTATTTGTGCAATTTATCAACTAAGGACCACAGAAACAAGAAAAACATGGTAAGTACTCAAGATATTTCAACACTAGTTATTGCAGCATTAGAGTTTCAAGATAGAATTAAGATTTTTTAGGGAACTCAGAGGAGGCTATGTAGGGGCGACATTAAATGTATTGCATATTGTTGATATTTTAACTTAGGAGCTAGTTAAACGGATATTTCTTGCATGGTCTGGGTACCACAATAGTTCAAGAACCATAAGCACAAATTATCCAACAATTGATGATCTTAGAGCCATATTCCATAGGTCAAAACATTTGCTTGAAAACTCTTGCGCAAGCAAATGTTTTGACATCAACATTCATTTAGTGATTAACTAAGATATACAAATATCAAGAACCAACACTATTCATGTTTTTGGGAGGGTAAAAATTCATCAATTTTTATAGTGCAACATGCAATTAGCCTTCAAAGAACCTGTAGCCGTGATTCCGTTTGTACCAAATCCCACACGATCTGTCCATCATCCAAAAATAATTTTAAGAGGTGGGACGACAGGATATTAGCATATGATCCATTACAAAGTATCACTATTCTAAGAAACAAGTATACAAGTGATATGCTTCCCCAAGCAATCAAATGGGCACCTTCGGATCATTTTTACATAACTTAAAATGTCACAAAAACATGGATGTCATATTTATCGTAGATCTTAATGTACATTTTTTTTTAAAGAAAAACATTAGTGCTTTGCAGAACCATAGCTAAAATCAACTTGACCATTCTGGTTCATCAAAGAAAGGATTTGCCATATCTAAAAGCATTTTGCCATCCACAGAGCCTTCATTGTAATACATACAGCGAGTGCGAAGAGAGATCCAGTGGAAATTTTTAACGAATATTTACAATGAAAAAGTTCTACATATGAAGTTCATGATCCGCCAAGATTCTGCAATAATTGGTGTAGAAATGCACTTCCCTACTTTGTCTTTTAGCATCGCTCATCTAAGTTGTTTGACAAATAGTAACTGTATCATATTTGTCCACTTCTTGTTCGTTAGCGTTTCATATTAATTCTTCAATCAGAGGAAGAGTCTAAGGCGGGAACTTAGTCCTAATCGCTAGCAACATAATGTACTTGAAAAACTGACTATGCTAAACATTACCAGAGAGGAGCAAACTAAAAAACATAGTCCTTTCCTGTGAGTCCTATCTAGAGATGACTAAAATATTATTACATAGGAATGCAAATTGGTAACAAATACATGGCTCATTAGCAAATATATAGAAAAATGTATAAACCCCTATCTTGTAGTATATCAATTTTTTTCGTGCTAATGCGCACAATTTTTTCACTTGTTTTTGACATTACTAAATATGACCTCTTTGGTCGCAGAGTTTACCGTAGTTAGCTGAATCATGTATCTTCTAGAGTTTAAATTACTTTAATGAAAAATTACTTAATACGACCTCTTCATGATTACTTTTTCTAGTTTAAATTTATGAAGCATTCTTATCCACTTCAGCCCTGACACACAACAAAAGAAGAAGAAGAAGAAGAAGAAGAAACAACCTATTTATTAGCATAAGTTAAGTGATCGGCTTACACAGTTAAAAGTGCAATTGGAGTCTGTCCCCTAAATTATGCAATTAGATAGCTTATCCTGCTCTGGTCACCATGCCAATGGTGCAAGGGCACTTTCAAAGAATACTCACTGAAACAGTCAATTATTTCTTAAATTACTCGGAGAATTGAATTTGATTACTCAGTTGATTTTCTACATATTACATTAAAGAACAGTTCATTGTATACCAGTCAAAAAAATCTAAATTATATTCCATTCAAAACAAGAAAAAAAAAATCTTGAATTTAAATAAGAAGCAAAAAATAAAAAGAAGGCGGCGAGAACAATCAATAATTCAAGAAAGAGTCTTCCAAGAACCAAGGCACACACAGGATAGTTAATAATAACAAGCACGCGTCTCCACCAATCAAGAATTCAAGAAACCTATACAAAGAATCCAGTAGTAAAACCAAGAAAATCAAGCATTTACAGTTGAATGAAATATAGAACATACATTGGCGGAATCTGAACTGCTTGGAGACATGGGGCTCTCTCTCTTATTCATATGTCTCTGTGTATGCACACACACAGTGAGAGAAAGGGGGGGAGGGGTGAAGGTGTTGTCAAGAGAAAGCGTAAGAGAAGAACCAAGAAACGGGAGTCAGAGAAAGAAATGCAGCAGTTGTTTTGTGAATGTGAATATATACATATACACATATATGTGTACATAGGATTAAAGATTCATGGGAATTGAATTGAAGACATGGGAAATGCCAGGTAGGAAGTGGTTCGGTGCAGATTCTTTTGGGGGTGGGGGGCGGGGGGCAGTGTGGGGGGGAAGGTGGGACCGACATAGAAGACGCGTGGGAAGCATGGCGGACTGGAGAAGGAGACTTGAGAGAGAACTGGGAGAGTGCATACAGATTTTGACCTGCCAATTACCAGAAATTGTTTAAAAAAATATTTTCATTTTAAAAAATTCATTTTCATCTCCTAAAATAAAAACGTATTAAAAGAATGATATTTTTATTCTCAAAACACTCAAAATAATTTCTTTTTATTTTTCTAAAACCCTTGTTTCATTTTTATATTTCTTTCAGTTATTAGCATATGTTTATATATATTTTAACATTACAATAATAAGTAATATACATTTATATCTTCTTATAATTATCTTAGTATAAATATATATTTTTCAATTATTACCTTTATATAATAATCACATAAATATTATAAAAAATTTATATCATGCCATTGACAAGACAAAATTTTATATAAAAAAGATATTTAAAATAAAAACACCAATCCAAAAATGATTGATTCAAATGTATTTTCTATAAACATACATCGCATTATTATTTCTTCATCGTCCCATTCAAGCACATTTTCTATTGTCCAAAAATTTCATAATCTCACTCTAAAAATATATTTGTTTATATTTATTTTTATTTGAGTTATTTACATGTAGTTTTTAGGATTAAAAAATAAATTAAATTATTTAATATTCAATTTAAAATTCATTATCAATAACTCGTTCGAACTCGATTCATTAAACATAACGAATCAAATTTAAAAATATTTTATCATTCGATAAAATTTAGAATTTGGTTCGGGCTCGAGCTCGACTGAACTAGTAAAAAACTAATAAAATATATATAAAAAGATCGATTTATTCGTGTTTGATTTGTGTTCGACACATTTAAATTTTATTCAAATTCAATTCAATTAATAATTAAATTAAAATTAAATATAATTTTTAAAACTCGATATAAATTTAAATAAATTTAAATAATATTTTCCATTATTTGGAACTCATTGGAAGTTCTACTCGGACTTTGTCCCATCCAAATTTATTATATGGGAATTAATTTATTTGATTATGTAACAATTTAAAGCACAACAAATACAAAAGCAGGTATTATTATATTTAGAATGTGATAATTATATATGAGACAAAAAATTTACCCTCTCAATCAATAATTCCAAGTTGTACTTTTTGGTAGTTAGTGGAGTACCTTAGCCTTGGATCTTTCTTTTATCTGAAGTGATAACTGACAAGCTTGATACTTGGAAGAAAACTGTACTATAAAATGTGTCCTAAACACAAGGACACTGTGTGGGGTCTGATTCTTGGTCAGTCCCACCAAGTAAAATCCCACTGTGGGGCAACAATTGTTGATTTTATATAGGTTTTATTTGGTTTTATTTTAATAGAAAATATTTTTTATGCTTAACCAGGCTTAATTTATTAATCTTTTCACTGTAATTCACATATATAAATACGTAATCATTTGTAATATAATTGTGAGAGAGAATAATATAAATATTTTAACTGTTTAAAAGATGATTCCTACGTAGGAATGGAATCAATTAGAAATAAAATTAATTTAAAAATAAAATAATAATAAGAAATGAATAATATAACTATAGCAAGTTTGATATAAACAAGAAATAAAAAATAAATAAAATCGTCATTTCTTTATTTTATAAATATTTATATAAATATAATATTTTTATAAATTAAAATAGTAATATAAAATTAATAAGTAATTAAATATATAAAAGTAACAAGTAATTATTTAAATTTTTAATTTTTTTTGAAAATCAAAACATGTATATAAAAGTTAAATAATTCATTTTTTGTTGAATTATTTCATATTTAGAAAGTTATGATAATATTATTTTTTTTTTAAATATTTTTAATATTTTTAAAATTATAGTCTAATCTAATAAATATTGAGTTTGGTGTGAGTTCATCTTTGAATCCATAAAAATTATGAAGGGTCGGGTTTTGAAAATCCGACCCACTGTCATTCCTAAATTTTATCAAATATTTCTATTTATTTTATAATGATAATTTTGTAAAATATAAATATAAATTCATTTCTCAATAATTGAGAATTGTTAAACTCGAATTAACTTGAAAATATTCATTTTATTATCACTCAATTCCTACATATCTATTATGTCATAAATATTTTAATCGTGAACTTAGGCCAAAAGACTGATGCATTCTTTTTTCTCTCTTTAATTATAATTCAAATCTTAATAATTTAGCTGCAAGTTGATTAGTTTTGATCATTTTACATAAAACTAAATTGAAAATTCTTTTGACTCCTATAAATCTTTTACCCTCTATTCATTTATTCATTTAGTAGAGCACCAAAGTCACTTTCAGAATGTATTTTTCATTCTAGACAGATCCAAGCATCGAATACCATTTTACGAAATTCTGATGGAATAACTTAAAGCAAAACCCAAGTATCTCATGGTGTGGAGGCTATCCATCCAATAACCTTAAAAAGGTGTAGTATATTCCTTATTAGACATAAAAATGAAATGGATTCAAAATTAAATTTGTTTTTTATTAGTTTCCTTTGGTGGTTTTTAAAGTTATAAATCAACGTGTGGGTAAATTCTAATTTTTTATTTTCAAACCCACTCAGTATCTGAACTCGTCCATTTTATTTTTTATAAATATTTATTTGATATTATTTTTTAAAAATATATAATTTTATAAAATTTTAATAATTTTATTTTAAAATTATATATTTTAATATTTTTAAAATTATAAAAAATTGATCTAACTCCGAATTCGATCGATTCAACTTAGATTTTCAAACTTCTTCACAAAGCATATCTCAAATTTTGACAATACACTCAAATCCAACCATTTGCCATTCGTAATCCTTGGACACTTAAAAGTAGTTTCATATGATGCATGTCTAACTAACCATAGGCAAGAAACTGACAGTCCAACTGTTACTCCAATTATGTTAATTTGTACTAATTAAGGAAGACGTGCCTTTACTACTCAAAGCAATTGAACATAATTAGAAATAAGTAAACCAATTACAAGAATTTATAGTTTTACAAGGAATATATCATCTCCTTTTTTTCTCCACTTTTTCGTGATAATTCTTTTTACATAAACAAGGACCACATTTCTTTTTTCTTTTTCTAAGCATAAACTTAATGAGATTTCTATGAAATTTGCAAACAGGAAATACAAAGAGCATTCTAAATAAGAAATCATTAGTTGTCAAGTTCTTTTTATGACCAAACAAGCAACATGGGGGCAAAAACCTTCCATTTTGGACTGGTCATGCACAAAGAATGCCATTCCTCAACCTAACAAATGTGGAAAATAATACTATGAATAAAAGTAATTATTGCCAAATTGAAAACAAAGAATTCAAAAAGCAGATACATCTGCAACAATTGGGAGAACAAAGAAATACATGTAAATGGGTGCATGGGTTTTAATCAAATATTTTACTTTTAAAAAATTAGATACTAAAAAAGTGAATATTGTACGCAATATATGTGTACTGAATATAGCATATACAAGATTTGAAATCACATGATCTCGAGACTAAGTCGATGTTTCTCACTTATGTAATTAGAATAAATGAAGTAATTAAAAAGATAATTGTTTAGTTCGTGATGGTTTAATATGAGTAAAATTTTATCTCTTTATATATTTTTGGAGGTTAAATGCTCGTCACATGAGTTACGGTGAATGACATTTTTGATAATTTTACTAGTTTTGGTTACTTGGATTAATAACTTAATAATCCCATCAAAGAATGAAGAAAATCTCCTTTTTCTTTCTTTCCAGCACAACATCCACACTAAAATTGTGTATTTTTAGTATTAAGGATATGCATTCTTTTTTATTGTACAAAAAGTTGGTCGCAGTAGGATTGATGCGGGAGGCAAAGAATAAAGAAACAAAAACAAACCAATTTATAGAAATAAACGAACAATCAAAAAATTGTCCCCAATCAAGTACTAAATCTTTTGTTTACTAAAAATGCTACATGATAAACTAAAATATTCTAATGCAAAACTTGGCATTAATAACCACGTAATATTTGTTAAGTTTGTAACTAGTACATTTTTCAATTTCTAGTCATTTTATTGTGAACTCGACTTTCAGCACCAAACAGAGAAAAAAATGTTCTAAGGGAAGAATATTAACTTGATTAGTTTATGATATACAAATAAGTTTTATCCCCAAGACGATTTGACCCCAAAGAACAGCAGATATTGGATACATTACTCGACCCGTTAGAAATTATAGATGATTTCGATTTCATATTTAATTTGAGATTGATTGTCAAATACACGTATGAACTTAATTCGTTAAACATAACAAATCAAGTTTAAACATATTTTATTATGGGGTGGATTCAATTCAAATTCAACTTGATTTACTGTTCAGATAACGTGCGCACTATATTTGAATATAGTGTTACCACGTGTGCACTATAAATAGCAGTTAATCGTTTTATTTCAGATATGCATTAAATACTCTAGTCAGTTCATATTATAAAAATTATCGATTTACTCAATTTTATGAGTTAATTCAATTTAAACATCGAAAAATTATAATTGGAACAATTCTAAAGAATCTAAAGGCTTTTGTTTTGTTTAAAACTTATAAAGAATAAAACACTAAATTAAAGGAAATAAGCCAGGATCATATTCAATAAACTGTGCAGGTCGAAACTCAGCCAGTTCTAGAGATCGAGCTCTTTGTTCCCCGATCAGAATCTAAATTAGAAAGTTTTATTATTAGTACTGAAAGAAATCTTGTGTTGAAGTTAAAATTTGTTTGATTTTAATTTCCTTAATTTTTCTTTTGAACACTGTTGGGATGGGGTAAATTGGGGACACGTGGAATGGGGGGGCTAGGTTTAATATTATACTGGGGCTGCAGGCCAAGCCCAAAAGTAATATGGGCTTTTTGTAGGCCCACTCGAAATCCTCTACCTATATAAGTTTCCTCTGTTCTTACTCGTTGTTTTACGCTCATACAATGAAAGGTAGGAATGCTGCCTCCGCTACTCCACTGCCAGCCACCACGACCATCGACGGTGGTGCCGTTGTTACCGCTGCCGGATTAACCATAGTAGCCAATCCCGAGTTTACAGAACCCGAGCCCGATCACGTCAATGGAATCAAGGAAGAGTCCGAAGCCGCTGCCTCTGAAGAGCTGTCCTCCGACGACACCTCTACCTATGGCACCCCACAAGCTCCGGAAGCCGACCAAACTTACCCCATTGATCCCCAGGATTCCCCAAATTTCCCCCAAGAAACAGATGGAGACGAAGAAGAAGAAGGAGAAGAAGAAGCCCCTCGGAAGAAGCAAAAGCAGCTCTCCGACTTGCCCAAAACCGAACCTACCGAACCAGGAACCGAATTGCCCTCCCCCGCCGACACAGTTGTTGATTTGTCGCAGAACGGAAAACCCCCCGTGACGAAATCAGGAAAGAAATCGAAGAAGAAGAGCAAGGATGTGTGGACTACCACGTCCAGGAAGGGAAAGAAAAAGACCAAGCACGCCTCCAACAACAATCACAATTCCAAGAGTGGCACTAATGGCGATGCTGCAGATAAGGTGTTGATTACCCCAATCCCCAGATTTCCGGACAAAAACGACGATAGCCCGGACTTAAAAATCTGCCTCTCGAAGGTTTACAAGGCGGAAAAGGTTGAACTGAGCGAGGATAGACTGAGAGCGGGCAGCACAAAGGGGTATAGAATGGCGAGAGCAACTCGAGGAGTCACTGAGGGTGCTTGGTATTTCGAGATTAAAGTGGTGCATTTGGGTGAGACGGGGCATACGAGGTTGGGGTGGTCAACTGATAAAGGGGACTTGCAAGCGCCTGTAGGATATGATGGGAATAGCTTCGGGTATAGGGATATTGATGGGAGTAAAGTGCACAAGGCATTGAGGGAAAAGTATGGGGAGGAAGGCTACAAAGAAGGTGATGTCATCGGATTTTACATTAATTTGCCGGATGGAGGATCTTATGTCCCTAATCCTCCACGCTTGGTTTGGTATAAGGGGCAGCGGTATGTTTGTGCTCCCGATGCCAAGGAGGATCCCCCAAAAGTTTTGCCTGGTGAGTTCTCTATTGTTTTTGCAATGTAGGTTGTTGTAATGGCGATTAATGTTCCATTATTATTTTATCTTGTCTTGATGAGTATTGTTAGAGTCGTACTGTTAATACAAATTTCTCATGTTGGGTTGATTTAGAGTAAACTTAATTTTGCTTGCTGGAAGGTTTGCAGTATGTCCGGTTATACTTGATTATAAGTAGCAACTAGTTTTGCGCTTGAGATGATCTTGGAAATGCTATTTGGTTAACAATGAGAAATGACATTGTCCATGGCTATTGCCTCTACTATCCATGTGGCACCAGGCACATATACGCTCTTTAATTTACACAATCCAGCTCAAGCTTTGTCATAGTTTTGAGTATGACTATTTCGTTTCTAGAAGGGTATGGATGCTATGCATACAAGGTGACTGATATGCTGACTGAGATAAAGAGCAACCAATATGTGAACACCAATTTATGCTTCTGTTAAGCCGCTGTCAAATTTGTCCTTAAGTGCGTGAAGTGTGTGCCTTTTCTTGTTCAAGACAAAAAGAGTTGTTTTTTCTTTCTTTCTTTCTTTCTTTTTCTTTTTATGTTTTGGGTTGGGTGATGGGGGTGGTAGAGTATTTTTGGAAGAGTGTACCTTTCTTTACAAGTGACTAGGGCCTGCATAATTATATCTAACTATAGTAATATATAATGCACAAATATTATTTGGAAACTTCATCATAGCTTTTTTAGCAGATAACAGGGAATGAAACACTCATTTTTCGCCAAATCTTTGGCACCAAAGTACCTGTTACGAATGACATTATTGATACATGAGTATTCAGATAGACAGGAACTAAAAAACCTTCAGTGAACTTGTCCATCAAAACCAGCCTTACAAGTTTCTGATGAACACAAATTTGCAATTCTAGATACCACATATTTATAAAGTGTTAGCAGATCAACATAACTTAGAGTTGTCAACTGGGCCGGTCTGGGCTGGACCGGCCCAGGCCCATGTAAGCCCACCTGGGAGGTGGGCCGGTTAAGCCCAGGCCTGGTTCCAAATCAGTACGGGCTGGGTTGAATAAAATTTTTGAAAGCTAGGCCCAACTCAGCCCACAAACCCGGTGCGAGTGTGCCGATCCCGGACCTGAGGCGGGCTACACGAGCTGGGCTTATGGGTTGAGTTTATGGACTTTTTTTTATAACAAATTCGTATATATATTTTATATCATAATATTATATTTGTAAATTTTATTTATTACTCTAAGTTATATTTTAAGATTAGTTATATCCTAAAATTGAATTTATAAATTTATTATTTAAAGTATATAAACCTAAAATTTAGATTTAATCATTATTTTATTATTTTGAGTTTATTTCTATAAATTTAAGTCTTTATCTTGTGAATTATTTATGTAATTACTATAACTTATTTTTATTTGACAATTAAGTTATACCAAGTTGAGATGTTGGTTTTTCATTTGATAAATTGATTAGTATATATTTATTTTAAGTTTATATTTTAATATTCATAACTTAGTTTAGTTTATTTTACTTAGTACTATTTCATTTTGTTATAATTAAACTTACTTTTTAAGTTTATATTTTAATTTTAATGATTTAATTTAGTTTATTATATTCAATACTATTTTATTTTGTTATTAATAAACTTACTTTCTAAGTTTATTATACTTTCTACTATATTATTCTAAATTTATGTTCTTATCTTATAAATTATCTTTAGTATAACTAGTATATAATTATTTAGTTGATTATTTTAAGTGTATTATTCTAAAATTTTATATTGTTTTTTAAATGATGATTATCTTAAATTTATTTGATATAACATGTTTTGTCAATATATATATTTTGAGATAACATTTCAACCTAATTAAGGTTAGCCTAGTGTTATAAACTTCTTTTCTCTTTGTATAGGTCTTGTGTTCAAATTCTTTTGAGAACAAGAATGTTTATTTTGTTAAAATAACATAAGTACATAATTATAAATTATAATATATAATAGTTGGCCCGTGACGAGCCTGGACCGGTCCTGAACTTGGGCCGGTTCTAAACTGGGATAGTTCATGGGGTGGGCTGGGTTTTGTCAATTTGACCCAATAGGGCCCACTTCAGATACTGAAAACCGGCCCATGTAGCCCGTACTGTTCATGGTCCGGTCTTGGGTTAGGTTTTAACGGTCCGGTTACGAGATGGGCCGGTTAGGCCCAGCCCAGTTGACAACTATAGCATAACTCTTGGTTTACGTATACGTGCTCACACAAAAAAATATCGTTTATGCGTCATCTATGCATTTTTCTTCCTTATCATCTCTCTCATAAATAGATTGTGTCATATGACCCAAATTTCTATTTTTGTTGATATGGAATCGGTATGTTATGGAAAGAATAGAATGGGTATCCCGCTTGCTTACAACATTCATTTGATTGGTGGGCAAAACCCCATATTTACGCTGACATTAGTAGTTAAGCAAAACTCTATGTGTGTGGTTGTGTGGGAATGTATGTGCACACTACGTAACTTGCTAGGTTAAACTGATATCCATCAGGGAATGTATGTGCACGCTATGTAACTTGCTAGGTTAAACTGATATCCATCATGCCGATCTAGCGAAACATAGTTCAATTGAGCATGGCTTGGATGACAACTGAGCTTGGAAGTTTATAAGGGCACTTTATCTACCAAAAATGGTGCCTGATTGGTGACTTTGCTTGGAGAGAATCCAAGGAGGAGCACCCAATAAGCAATCGGCTACTTTATTTATGACTCTATACCTTGTAATGTGTAAGCATACAAAGGGGGAAAAGTCACTGACCAAAACTTGTTTAAACTATGCCAAGCAAGATTACACTGTTCTTGGAATGCTTCTTTCCTCTCAACCTCTTTTCAGAAGCCATAATATCCTAGCCTAGTTATATAACACTGGACCCAAATAAAGAAAACACATTTCTTAGTTTAAATCAAATTCCACTTTTCAATTAAAATACCAAATTATTATTTGTATGACTTTGTGGGAGCTATTTAATGATCCTCAAATTTACAGTCAAATCCTAGAAAACTGCCCTATATTGGGTTTTGTAGCATGAATTTCCTTGGCTGATAACCGAAAGATGTCCAGCAATATAAGCTACTGAAATGAAGGAAATGTTGGTAGGGTAAATCAAATAAATGAATAGTTGAAGTGAATCAGTTGACTTATCAAATCACTGCAAAACTGGGAAAGCTATTCTTGAATTCGTATTTTTTTTTAAATAAATATTGGCTTTGTTCTAAACTTAAATTTGTTGACATGTCTTAAGATTTCCATCACGCAATTTTAAATGGATGGAACAATTCTTATGGTGAAAATTTTTCTGGCTCAAGTAATTAGTAAAATCTGCTGAAAGCTGGTTCTGTTTTATGCCCATGCCAGTTTATATGTGTAGAAATCATGTAATAGCAGCTGTATCTGTTCGATTTAGTGGTACATTGGCTTATATGTCATGCCTTTTCGGCTAGACTATGTTTAATCTGTTTGACCAGGTCATATTTGCTTTTGTGCCTACATGATCAATATCCAGCATGCTAGTGATCCAAGTCTTTAGGTCTTTAGGATCTTCAGTATAACAAGGTTGCAAACTATGCAAAAATATGAAGTAGAGCCACTAAGGGCAGCTTTGGAATTTTTTGAACTGAGTAGAATAAGCATCTTTCTCTCCCTAGTTATTTTTCCTTGTCCTGGAATTTTGCGAATGAAATAATTCCCACCAAGTGGCAGGTACAGCTTAAATATAGATTGCATTATTCTTGCATAGTTTTCATAATAACCATTAAAAATTTCTCTTTGAAGCTTAGTTTCAAGACATGTAATTCTAGTACTGGGAAACCTATTCATTGTGTTGTGAATGAAATATTTCTTATGGTTTGCAGGAAGTGAGATATCTTTTTTCAAAAATGGAATATGTCAGGGGGTTGCTTTCAGAGATCTATATGGTGGTCACTACTACCCCGCTGCTTCAATGTACACTCTTCCGAACCAACCGAATTGTGTTGTTAAGTTCAATTTTGGTCCTGATTTTGAGACGTTTCCTGTTGACTTTGGTGGACGTCCTGTCCCACGACCTATGATTGAAGTTCCATATCAAGGTTATGATGGCAGAGTTGAGAACGGTGTGTCCACTGAGAAGAAACAGTAGCTATTAAATTTGTTCCCGTATTTATCAGTTATATAGGAACCAGGATGTTATTTATTTTAGATTTTCATTGTAATTTTGGTTGCTGTTAACATGACTGACATATAAGCAGTCACCTAGTTGTAACCTGAACTTATCTTAGAAGCGTCAAACATGACTTCCTTTTGCTTTTCCCCCTGAGGGGGATCATAGAAGGAAGTAGCTGTAGATTGAGCAAAGTGAAGAAACAGGTGTCATATAACCCTCAACATAGCGGAGAAGAAGGCTTTGTTGAGTTAGATTTGGTTTCTTAGTAGAGCATTGATTGATTGACTGCACATACATTCATAGAGATGTTGAGTTAGCGAAATTATTTATTCCCTCTTGTAAACTGTATGGACCTGTTGCTGTAATGCATTGGCCCTAACATTCATTTGAATCTTTTCCCCATTTTTCAACGATGTATTTGTTCCAATTGCTTCCTTATGCCTCCTTTTGTATTCTTGTGGATGGTTGCTATTTGGTTAGAGATGGCCTGAGATTTATTATTGTTCTCTCTGTTTTTTACTTCATTTTTAGTTTCTTTCATTTTATACTATCTTCTTAACTCACCCAATAGGAGAACTGGATCTTTTTTGTTTTTGTTTATGTTTTTCTTTTGCCCTACTAGTGGATGAACAAGGTGCACAGATCTTAAATAACTCATGTTAGCATTAGGTGAGGAAGTTGGTTTCAGTACCATTCTCTAATTTCTTAGTACTTGGGGAATAAGAAACTGCATAGGGGCAGAATATAAAAGCTTGGTGAATTTGCATATGACTGAATACTGATCATAGTCAATGTAGCACCTTCTTTTGCTCCATTGTAAATATTTGAGTTTGCCTCTTTTATTTCCTTAGGATGAAAGGGGAGGGGATGCTTCTCTTGATAGAAACTTTCTTTGTGATGACAGGTAGTCCGTGGAATATCACCAGAATGTGCCCTATGTTCAAAGTGGTAAAAGAGTACGACAGTAAAATTGTGAAAGCTGCTGAAATGGTTGGTTAAGCTTGAGAAATACACTCAGGTTGGTAATGTTTCACTTAAAGAAGCTACTTGGCTATATGTCCTACTGTATTTTATCATTGTGTTATTGATTCTCAATAGATGGAGCATTGCTGAATCTTTGTTTGATTTCAAGGACAATATAATCTGCGTGAAAACCTGTTGTACAGTTCAAACTTGTTATCAATGTCTATAGTAGCTCTATGATCTCTTGGGATCAATATGTTGTTGTCAGTGGGTTATGGCGTTTGGTGCTTGGTATATGTGAATTCTTCTTTAATTTTCATTAGAGATAAAAAACTTTTATCATATTTGGTCTAAATACAGACTCCATCTGGTTTTCAAAATTTTGTCCACCTACTGTGACATTAGTTGCTATTTTACATATAACCCCTGTTGTTAGTCTCTCTAGTAGAAAAAATCTAACGTCAATAAAAAAAATTAATAAAAATTCAATTTTACCCTCAACATCATTATTTTGTGAAATTAGCAAGTTTTAGGCCCCTTTGAGTTTTGGCCATATTTACATAAACCTCCATTATGGTTTGTCCAAATATATACAAATTGTTGAATTTAGACTAACTTTCCTTGAGATTTAATATTTTTAACCTATCAACAATTTTTGAAAATATATTTGGCGAATAAGCACGGTCTAAACTATTTTAATTAATTGAAAATTTAATTTTTTATATATTTAATACCTTATTCTTTGTTTTTGATATCATCTTACGTTGTACAATAATATAAAAATTTGGAAGGAAGAACTTTTATATATGAACAAACAAATGACATACATTAAAAAATTATATATTTAGTTGAAATTAAATTTTCCCTTCCAACATCCCGAAACCTGTAAGCCTAAATTGCCAACTTCATTTGATGCTAACTGTTGTTGTGGATAGCTTTTTACTTCATTCTTACCACCCCTTCAAAACCTAGTGTCATTTAGGCCATTTAGCTGTCAAGTTCCTCCACATCCTCCCTTAGTCAATGCTCCAATGAGCATTGCTAGCTGGTGTCGCCATCGCCGTGATTACCAATCACCACCCATGTCCCATAACCCACTTCTAAATGTCAACTTGAATTTGAGGCTTGACAACAAATATGATGTTGGTGATTGAGATAAGATGAAGAGAATATTAATGACAATGGATTCAAGTCAAATCCAAACTTATCTTGCATGGGGCGAATTTTGAGATCGTAAACGAATCTTGAGGCAAATCTTAGATTTTAGTGTTTCAAATCCACACCACCCTGATTTCCAACCTGTTTCTATAATATATATATATATATATATATATATTTGTATGTGGTTATGAGGTGTGTATATATGGAAATATATGTGTATATTACATAAATACTCACATATGAAACATAAAAAAAATACTCTTATAACTTAATTAGAATGTAAAATTATTGAATAGTTTATATTTTTAGTATATATAAAACTAAAAAGAAAATTAAAATTGTAATTTTCAAAAAATTAAAACATGCACACATGAATTTGTAAATAATTAGTTTTATGGTAATAACATTATTATTTTTATATTTAGAAGGTTATGAAGGAATATTGTCATAAAAATTATTTTTTAAATATTTTAAAATTAAAAAATGGGTCTAGCAGGTCAAACGAGTCCAACCTATTGGATCTTTGATTTGGAGTAGGGCGGGACCCAAGTTTTGGCTAACTGCTTTAAATTTGTCCCGTTACCATCCTTAGAAGAGAAAATAGAGCAAATTTAGGTTTAGATACAGGCATATACATCATTAGAAGTGTCTTTAGATGTTTTACGATTTTTTTGTGGATAAATTATAAGGGTTCTAATTGTGAAATTGACAAACTTTAGAGAATGTGATTCTAATTTGATAAATCACACGGGAGGTCCTTGTATTTTGAATAAACCTCATGGGAGGCTTGTGTTATCTTCAATGAAGATAAAAAAAAAAAAGGTCATTTTTAAAAACATTAGGATTTTCTAACGGTTGTTAGTATCAACCATCAAGGAGGAAGATATAATTTAGTAACCCAGATGGAATCTACATATATTCAAATGAAACCTTGACTTATTCCTTTTCATTAACAGGGTATATCGTCTTTCCAAATTGAAAGTGGTTTTTGACCTGTGAATTTTTCGTTTGGAACGATGTCCAATGTTCGATGTAGTGTTTGACAAACTTTTTCTTTTGAATTTAGCGAGAATAGAGTTTTTCTATTAGTCTAATTCTGGTATGGTGCAGTGCAATTTGGAAACAAACTACGCCAGAGTCGGAATTAATTGAATCCTATTTTCCTATTGTACCAACTGCCAAGAATTGTATTCTTGAATCTTTTCTTCAGTTATAAGTTCAAATGCATTTTGTCCTTTATTGAAACTCATTGATGTAGTAAAAAATTTCTTACAAAAAACTAGTTTGTGGTTCAACTTATCTGAATTGGGTTCTTGGAAGGATGGTTTAGAGAAACTTGTTTGTCTAGAATTTGGAATGGATCTGGTTTGATCCTGATCATAAAGTTTCCAAACGGACCCTTAATCGACTTGGCAAGATTTAAGGATAGAGTTTGAAATTACTGAATAAGATACCCTTTTACCTCTTTTTTAATCTTTATGTGGAACACTTATGTTACTAGAATTTATTTTTATAGAATAATTTGTTTCATAGTTGAGTCGAATCATATCACGTTACTACCGTATACCCCTGGGTGAAGGTATATAAAAGTTTTGCATGTTTGGTATAAGAACTGAGACAGTTTAGGCAAAAGCGGGTTTTCACCCAAAATAATCTTTCTATTCTGCCATTTGACCACTTGCATGATATATAAAACAAGAGTGAATTCTTCTGATTTATTCCTCTGTTTGGTTTACTCAAAAGTGAACATAATCCCAGGATCCAATCAACGGATTGTTCTAGAGAGATGCATTTTCTGGGCATATGGGGAGAGACCAGGGTGCTATAAATTTACCATGAAATATGCTGAACTAAACCACCTTATGACCAAGAATGGAAACGAAGAGATGAAAGTTAGAATGAATGATCACTCCAACGCCATAATGTTTGATGAGTCTTTCTTCGTAAAATGGGATGCTTGACCTACTTAGTAAGTTCCGGGATATGTGGGACCTGCGGTTGTCGATTATATCAGGTTTACATATAAATATATAAAATATCATTTGTGACCAGTTGGTTTATACTTAAAAAATAAATCAAACTATTTGGCACTTGATTTGAAATAAATTATTAAAAACTCATTGGAGCTCGATTTATTAATTTTATAAATCAAACTTAAATATATTTTTTTCTTCGATAAAATTGAAATTCGGTTCAAACTTGACTCGATTAATGAAAATATTAAAAAAAATATGTGTAAAAAGATGAAGATATTCAAGCTCAACTAGTGTTCGACTCGATTAAAACTTATTTAATTTCTATTCGGTTAACACTCAAACTAAATTTAAATATAATTTTTAAAATTTGAATTAAAAACTTGGCTAGATTCATTTACTACTCGTTAAAAATATACTATGAAGTATTTGTTTCTATATCATCAAAAATTGTCAGGGCTTGTGTGGTTTAAATTATTGGGAAATTAGGCTTAGGAACTTTTCAAATTACAAAGAGCACAATAACTTTTACATATTTAGAGAGAATTTATAAATTTAGAGAGAATGGATATCTACAAGATTTATTTGACTAATTTCTTTTTTTTTTTTTTGAAAAAATAAGTGCAACATGCACAATACTCAGCTAACAAGTAGTTGATTGATTACTTATTCCAAAATTCAAATAATTTATTTATGAAAGTGAATATCATGTTCAATTTTCAACATTTAAAATTTTAACATCTAGCACGTGAAAAACAAATATTTATATGTAGATATGGCCAAAATAAAAATTTAAACAATACTAATTCATAGTATTCAATCATAATTTATAAATATAAAAAATATATTATGTGTATTGTACTATTAACTGTACACAAGAAACTATCACCAAACTAACATTATCAATACACCTTATAACGTTATGTGAAAAGAGGCTTACATATGAGACTTTTTAAAAATAATATCAAAACTTGTTCTGATTTTAATTTTACTTTCATTCATTCTTCTTTTTCCTTCTTTTTTTTTTACAATACAAAGGAAAAGATATGGAAGTTTATAATTTAATTCAAAGTAGTATACATTTAGCAACAATGCCATTTTAATAAATAATAGAATTTACTAGTCTCTTCTATCTAAACATGTAAAAATTACTATGTTCTTTGTAATTTTAAAATCTTCTTCTTTCATTAATTCTAATTTTCCCTAAACTATTTTTTAATTAAATCTACAAATTGAATTACACTTTTTTTATCTAGTGAATTGTTTGGTGAAGCTATAAATATTAATTCGGAAAAGTCAGGTATTATAGAAAATTTTTTATTTTAATAAAAAAATCAATTATAAATAAACAGGAAAAAAATCATTTTTCTATAAATGCATTTGGCAAAGTAAAGATTGAGGCCTATGTTTCAAAAAATTTATTTTTTATATTTTCAAATTGATTATATGATAAAGATCGAAATTTTAATATCGAAAACCAGAAAATAGTGTTTCAATCTGATTAATTTCAAATATTTTTTATAATTAATTTTTTTAAAATTGTATAATCTAAATCAAATATAAGTTATATATGGGCTTAAACTCGGATTGAGTACAGCCAAAAGCAGGCTTTTTTTCTTGGGCCTCCTTTGGTTGTGGTCTGTTCATGCTGTCTTAAATGTTTGGGCTACACATGTCAGACCTACATTTTGGGCCATTTATTTGACTTCTGCTTCTCAATGGGCCAGAGGAGACAGGCTGTGTGCTATTAAAATCCATAATGATCTAACATATACAACTATTAAATCCTCCAATTAAATTCATGAATTCAAAATCACAGTTGTAATATTTTATTTTTTGAATTTAGTATTTTATCCTCGTTGTATATACACATCAAGTGTATAAAATATTTTTTTAAATATACATTTAACATAAATTATATATATTTAACGTGTATATAAGAAGCACAATAAAATACGATACTAAATTGAAATAGAAGATTTAAATTAATAAAAAATAAATTATTGGTTGGAGGATGTGGTCCTCGTACTATGTACTCCAAGACTATAACAACCATTAATATAGTAAGATACCCGTGAAGAAGTCCATCGTACATAAGAGCCCTTAGGCTCTAAGAATCGCATTAAAGTAACTGCTTGAATAAATCACATGCAACAATTTAAAGTTCATGAATCTTACCTATAACCAGGCCACTATAGTTCAAGCATTAAAGTCAGCCTAAATTGGCGGCATTAATAGACAATAGCTTCAGCCACAGCCCTAAGGGTCATTTTCTTTCCATGGTGAAAGTGAGCTTTAACTTCATTTTATGCATTTATCAAATCAGACCACAGCTTTGTACTCCACAGTATGGCTGCATGAACATGAACATCACCAAATGACAGCAATATATTAATTTCTCTGTATAAGCATGTGACAGCAGAGACTGCTGAAATCAAGAAAAGTGCAATCAGCATATTGCCCACTGTTACTTCTGATATGTCATTGTTCTAATAGCAAAATTCTCATCAACCATGGCTCAAAAAGAATGGTAACATTTTTTGGAAACCCCTTTAAGCAGGTTCCCAGCTATTTGCTGCAAATACTTATGAATTCGTAATGAAAATGCTTCCTGTCAAGTTGCATTATGCTATGAGCAGGGCAAAGAGTGGCAACCATGTTCATAACATATAGTTCACAAATCCATCAAAACTCGGATTGTATATCATGGGAATATCTGGAAATGCAACAAGAATCTGACTATCAGTCACTTTATTGAGTTGAAAAAAGAACAAATGAATCTTGTACATAAGAGTCTGAGACACATTTATGCAGTGTAGTTTAACCGAGTACACATTCATCACCTGGCCTTGCACCACAACTTCAGATAATTGATCTAGCACCAAATGTAGATGAAATAAGCAATATTTGTTTGTAGAAGAACATTTATTTTCAGTTACATCAGAAATCCTAGAATTGAGAGTACATGTACCCACCTACAGCTGCATCTAGGGGATTGGAGAGTTTAGACCTTCTTGAGAAGACAAAGAATGGAGGCTATGGTGCCTCTTGGACGAATAGGATGGTTTCTGCTTAAAGGAAGGGCGCTTTTTGAACCGATGCAATGCTCTCTTAGCATAAATTGACTGGAAAAACTGTGCAGTTCTCTCCTTTACCTTGAGAACAATGAAGAAGAGAAGTCTGTAACATACTATTAAGGCATATAAAGCAAACAAATCCCACCACTTCGAACGAGCTAGAGATATTCCGAATATATTCTTTATGACATCCTCTCCTTTTATTTTTGGATCACCTGGTACTAGAGGATCAAATACAATTCCAATCATATCATTCTTGTATGATCCCTGCATTCACATCAATTCACAGAATGCAATCAGCATTATTTGAGTAAAATTTTGTGTCACTACTGGTAAAAGTATTTCAAAAGTCAATACCTAAAACGCATTAGTATCATAGTACTTACCGATTTCAACTTATGCTTATTCATAAAAATGGGAATCGATATTATATAAAATGACTACAGATGTATACTTAATGATGTCATTTGCATTTACAGAACAATAAATTGTAACTTTTGTATTGAACATACTCTGTGAAACAATGAGGTCTAAACGATAAGAGAAGAAACCAAAGACTTGCACGCTGTGAGTTAAATTCTTCAAAAGTTAATTTTATGCACAAAAGTCCAAGGATAATAATCATGTCCAAGAATAAAGGAAGTGACTATTTGCTCCGCTACTACCAACTTCTGCCAAACTCCTTGATATCCAGTGGACGGTGTGTCCTACATCTCAAATACTATGACTAGCTTACAGGACTCTAGCAAAAACAGTGCCCCCTCTAAAATGTTGAAAGTATCCATTAAGAAAAGAAAGGAGAACATGTAGCATCTCCTCTTCTCTTCTGGAGCAAGAAAATCAAATACAACCAGATAGTCCAACAAATATTTAATACAACCAGATAGTCCACCAAATACTTAATGTATAATGTGACTCTTCTCTTTCTCTTCTTTCAACAAATATTTAATACATGACTCTTTTCTTTCTCTTCTTTTCTGGACTGAATTTAGATAGTCCCAAAAGCCATCAAAAAATTTTATTGGATCAATATGACATCATCATGAGTAATATGCACATTTTGTCCAACTTTATAAAAATAATTTTCATTTTTAGATTTTTCACCTGTGGAATATTCTTCTTGATCTTATCTTCTTGAGGGCCTCCAATTTATCCTTAAATATGTGAGCAACACAGTACAACCTTAATTTCATCTAGGTAGTACAATGTTCGATAAGAGAAGAGACATAGAGGTGGAAATTTTAAACGGTTGTTTTTTTACCTGAACTTATTAGCCTAAACAAAATTCTATTTTCTGTTTTCATAGTGCTTCTGTCAATTGAAAAAATAGGAATCATGAAAATCGTTTGAAGTTCATTATGCTGCCATGAAAGAATTGTTAATACACACACACACACACGTAAAACTGTAAATCTTACAAGCTTTTGCTCCGATCTTGAAAAGACATTTATGCCCTACTTAAGTACTCTTTCTTATTGACAAATAAGGTTTAGTTAGGGAAGAACATAGTTCTGTTAGACAAGAAAATCCTTTAGTAGAAGGAACCATTAAGTACAAGAAAATATTAAGATTCATAAATCCTTTAAACTAATGTCCCGACTCTCAACTAAAACATAAGAGCAAAGGAAAAATAACATTTCAATGCAATTTGCATCGCTAGAGGATAAAGTGGATGCTCTTGATACTCATTTTTTTCCACCGAATACAAATACAAATTTTTTTTCTTTTTTCTTTTTGTGAAGATAGTCTAATGTGGTTACTATTAACATAAGAAAGCAAAAGGAAAATTTGATAAGGTAAGGAAATCAATTATTTTAAACCAAAAAAAGATAGTTCACTACTTATTATTTTATAAAAAAGTCATTGTTTCTATTCATTTGTAATACATTAATAAGATAAACTAACATATGAGTTTCTTCATAGTAAATTTATAAATTGTACTTCCTCTGATGCATTTATTACGTGCAGAGTTTTAAATAAAAATTGAAAAACAAAAAAATATGCATATCTTTACAATATTACCTCAAATTAAAGTAGTGATTGATAATTAATAGTGTTACACTATTTTGATAATAGATGATAGAGGGAAAATATTCTACTTTAAGAAACCAAGCTTTATTTAGGGATGTCCTAAAAAGAAAATAAAAGCAATAAATTTAGAACAGATTGAATATAATATTTACAATGAGTTTATATTAACTTAAAATACTAGATTTTCTGCGACATATAATTTATATGTTATTTTTCGTTGTATATTATAAGATTAACAAATTATATTAATGAACTTCAACTTAGAAAAATAACTAAAAATTCTACCTCAAATAATATTTCAAGAGAAATATTCTGAAAAAAATAATATGAACACTATTTTAATTGCTAAATATATCACTATAAGTAAGATCAATAAATTAGAATGTGATTGAGAAAATTAAGTTACCACATAAGGCTAAAAAACCTAACACTTATATTGCTAATTCATGTAATTTTAAATGTCTAAATACTTTGAGAATTTTTGAAAATTATGAATACCAATGCAAAAATTATTAAAAAGATTTTTCTTGCTTTTAAAAATATAATGGAATGTGAAAATTGCTATATTATCAGCTTTTACATCATAGATTACAAATTTAATTTTTGTATTTCTCATTAAGTTGGTACCTATATTAATATTTTACAATTTTAAATACATAATAAGAATATACACTTGATTAAAATAAAAAAAAATATACAAGAAAGAAATAACAAAGGCCAAGCCGGTTCTTTCTTCTCTCTCCTGTGTGTGTTGGGATGTGTAATGTGTATATAAACAAGTATGTGTACTTGGGAGGGATTTAGGAGGCGCTATAGCTAATGGTGAGATTATAAGAAGATTATGGAACTAAATGGCTAAGACGGTATGTATAGAGCAATCCATACAAAATAATGAGAAATAACAATGTTTAAATCATAACAAATAACAATAGTTTACTTCGTAATCATTTATGATATACAGATATCATACAAATACAAAAACAGTGACATGCATAATTACTCTATAACTTGCAATTGAAGTTCACAAAAGTAGATCACTAAGACAAGCATAAGTTTCTTGGATGGATGAAAAAACGAGCCAAAGAAGAAAAGAAAGTTTGGCACAGTGATTGACTCAGTAGTGATGGTCGTTGGTGGTTATGTGCGAGGTTAAAGGTAAAATGCAAGTTAGTATTACTATGCAAATCAATGATATTGTCAGTTTCGATCTTATTTAACTACAAGTATAATTATATTATAGATACAAACCTGCCTTACAACTTAACTACAGGACAATGTTTATAGGCATACTGTTTTCATAATCTATACATTAGGTCAGTTTTAATGCATTCTAAAAGAATTAAGCAATATAACGAGGTGATTTTTTAATGCTAAAATAGAGATTAAAAAGAAGAGAAGGATAAATTAACTACATATTATTGATAATCTATTATGAAGTTTGACATAATAAATAATGATGTTAAATTATTTTCTTCTAGAACCTTTACGAATGAAAATATTTTACTTAATGATCCTCAATAATATCAATAAGACAATGTTATCCACGTGCTCTTTACTAGTATTAATAAAAGAAGAATTGAGGTGGATGTGTTATGAAGGGTGAGTAAGAGGATTTTAAGTAGAAGAACCACCCCTTTCTTTTTCAGCTACAATACCAATATATGCATCATTGAATACAAGTGTTGAAATTGAGAACAATCAGTAAAATTTCATTCTGCTCAATAATCGGTTATTATGTTGGGAGCAGCAAATTTTTCTGGCATGGCATCTGTATGGTGCAAGAACAAGACAATTCCACCAGGTGATGTACGCCAGATTTCTCCTATAAAACACGAATTGTTTAAATGTCTGTGAAAAACTCTGCTAAAACAAGGTTTAGTATATGGTGTATTGCCCTATTGCTGCTCCTAGAGGATTGGAGAGCTAAGACCCTTCTGTCGAGGAAAGTGACTGGGCATTATGGTCCCTCTTGGAATGAAGAGATAGTAACCTTCGCGATGAAGACCGCCTGTTAAGGTGATATACACTTCTCATGGCATAAAGTGAATGAATGAATGACATAGCTCTGGTCTCCTTTAACTTGAGAACGATGAAGAAGATAATTCTGTAAACTATGATAAGGACATGTAGTGCGAGTAAATCCCACCACTTGGAATGAGCCAATGATATTCCCAACATATTTTTTAAGACATATGCGCCAGTTAGTTTCGGGTTACCAGCTATCAAAGGATCAAACATGAGTCCAAGCATTGCATTCTTGAATTCTCCCTGCATTCCGGTTGTGTTAGCAATCACTTAATTTCTCAAGAAATCTTCACTAGTTCAAAAGACTGATCTAAATCATGAAGAGATATGGTCTTTGCACTCCATATTCTTACCAGAGCAACTCCATTTTTAATTCACACACTTTATGCACCATAAATCATAGGTAAGCGAGTGCCTCTAGTGAAAGCGCAGTGGCAATAACAACTACCTATCATGACAGAGAACCGCTAGTCGTGCTTCATTAGCTAATAATAGTTATTTGGTTGGTCAAACTGCTGGTGCTTTTATAGTTTGAATCTTCCGCGAGAGCAAAATAAAAAATGATGTGGTATGCATCATAAATTTCTCTAATTAAGAAGAGTCTCTGTACAATTTATGGTTTAAGTTCAGAAATTAGACAAATATTTCTATTGTGATTATCCTCCAATGAAAATAATAGGCCAGAACAAGAATCCAAGGCATGATAAATTCTTTAACATTTATCCTCAAAACAGAATTTAGAGGAACTAGAATTTTTTGAATTTTGGGAAATACCTGCAGTGCCCATGCACCATATCCAATGAATGAAATTGGATAGCGCCACACTGGCTTGGGAAGATCTGGCAGCAATCTGAAGAAGCCAGCAGTCATCATCATGATCCCCTACAGAAATTCAAAATAATGATAAGGAAAGGCAAATCTGAGAGGAGATATACAGATCTTTGAAGCTTTTTAGACAGGATTACTTACAAGAACTCCAGCCCCAGTTATGATCCCCATCAAGAAGTTAGGAACCAATGAAGCTACAATCATCATCACACTCTCTACCATAGCAATGCATCCAAATAGGTTAAGACAGAAGAAGACGTAATGAGAAAATCCAGACCGAAACACCATATAAAATGTAATGGTCCCAGTAATCACTGAGACTGCAATCAAGAATGGAAAGGAAGACAGGAAGTTTGCCAATATAAACACAGCGACGCCATAATAACCATTAAGCCTTTCTCGAGAAAAGACCTGTTTGTCAAAAAAATTAAGAAAAATCCATGACTACAGTCTATTGATATCACTTTTTCATTAAATGAAAATTTGTTTTAACTTTTCTATGCAACTGTGTATGAAATTTTTTACCTTCATTTCCTCAATGAAGGATGGAAAGCCTCCAATGGACATGAAAGTCATAAAGCCTGTCACAAAGCCACCACAAGCTCCCCTACCCAAGATTGCAGTATAACTGGTACCGACATCATAGAATAGAGTTCCAACGCATATAGCAACAATGGTATATATGACTATTCGAGACCAATAATATCCAACATCTCTAGACATATTCAAAAATGATCTTTGTGTCAATGTTGAAAGCTGCTTCCACCATCTTGCTTGGCTTCCTTTAATTGTTTCAATCTCAAGTCCTTGCTGCAATTCATGAGCTTATTAATCTAACCACGTGAGTACATGTTGCTTCCCAGAATGTCGTGTTACTAAAACATGTAGTTTTAGTCTCAAATTATTAAATATTCTATACTCAGGTCAAAAAGAGAAGAAAACAACTTAAATTTATTCAAGATGTTGGATGCAAGAATTTACTGCCTGTGTCGTGTGTTTCTGGAATATGTTAACATAGAAAACTAAAAGACATCACTGATGAAGAAGTTAGGGTACTAATGTAGCATGTGAGCATTGTCTTAAAAGAGTTGAAAGGTCTATTACATTAAGATGCAGAGTATGAAAACCATAAAAGTAAGAGCAACCTCGAGATAAACCATAAATCACCGAAGGCCAATTCTGAATTACTTACAAGGTTGGAGATTTCTTGAATCTTCAGTCTTGTCTTTCTCGCATACTCTGAGCGCTTGTATTTTTCAACAAGCGCTGATTTGATATCTGCTGTTGCCAAATTCATCAAAGGATCTGATGTTATGTGTGTTTCCTGTCATTAAAAAGGTAGAACAAGAGCTTTTTTAGTCTATATTCCTAATGGGAAAATTAAGTTTTGAGATGCCTTAAAAGCAAATTTGCTAACATGTGCACCAAAAGAAATGACTATTTAACATGCATTCGTATAAGTCACTGTTCATAGAAAAGATGCTCCAATATTTAATACAGTTATGGAAACCTATTTCACTTGTTGGCCTAATATTAAATGTTATTACATGGTTCGCTATCTGAGTGTCATACAAATTGATCTCCAAATCTTTCTAAAGCAGCCAATAATGCAATTACATATAGCTTTGTATTGACATATTTCATGGGGTAAATATTTCTCCAAAATGTAACTAATAAAATTATTATCCATTCGCTTTGAGCAAACATTATTTTTGCATAGAAGTTTCTAGTAGCCAACTCAAGGCTAAAGGAAATGGCAATATATGTAGGCAGCAGATCTGTTATAAGATTCATACACGGAGTCTTTGTGAACCTCTCAATGTGGCTGTCACGATGTCAAAGTCCGAGTTAATACAGCGCAGGAAATGATCTGAAGGATTTCTCCTACTTGGACAGGGAAATCCTGCTTCCGCAAAAAACTGAAAATCATTATAGTAAAGCTCAGATTGAGAATGAGATTGTATGAACACAATAGTCCAAAACAGAGAAAACAAAATTGCAGTACTTGTAATTAGAAATGTCACGCATGCTTCAGGAAGAGCAAAAATAAGATTTTCAATCAGCCCTATAAGTTTATATTATGCACAAGCAGAAGCTCACAGTAGAATTTCTTAACAACAGCGATTCATATGATACCTTTATTGCCATCTTTGCTTCCCCAAAGTAAATTGCTTCACCCCCGGAAAGTAAAAAGAGATCGTCAAACAGGGCAAAAACCTCACTACTGGGTTGATGGATAGAGGAGATCACAGTTCTTCCATCCCTAGCAAGATTCTTAATAGCTTGGATCACAAAAAAGGATGCTGCACTGTCAAGTCCAGTAGTAGGTTCATCAAGAAACAGTATACGAGGTCGTACGAGAATTTCAAGGGCAATACTCAATCTTTTCTTTTCTCCACCACTTATGCCCCTTAACTGCCAATTTCCTATCTGCCGATCAGCACAATCTTGAAGCCCCACTTCCATGATAGTTCCCTCTATAATGCCTTTTACCTCTTCCTTGGTCATGGAGGTCGGAAGCCTCAAATGAGCAGAGTAAGTTAAAGTTTCTCTGACTGTAAGAGTCCCCAATAAGACATCTTCTTGCGTGACATAAGCCTGAATCAGTCAATATGACAATTACATTGGACAAATTCAAATAGAGAAGAAATTCTAAGGACCAGAGAATGAGCCGAGCCTAATAAGAAAGCTTCCATCACTGTAAGTCTAGTATTGCATCAACATGAAGTTTGACATCTCAGTCATTATAACTTGATGTGGTCAGTGTTTCACATTGAAATGATTTGTGTAAGGGAGATGTCAAATTCTTTGTTGGCTACAAAAGAGAAATTTTGCTAACATAGCTAGAGCAGTTGGTGCAAAACCTATATGAATCACTTGAAACATCATTCTGGTTCAGAAATCACCAAAGTTCTTTACCATAGAGATTTAAGTTATTGTCAGGAAAAGTTACAATTGGTTTGTATTCATAGTTTCAAATGCAGAGTGTCTGATTGTAGTTTGGAATACTGGAGGCCAGATTCATTATAAAAACTTTATCATGTCAGGGAGAAAACTTATGACCTTCCGCAAGGAATAGTGTTAGAGCTTCTAGTGGCAGTATATTTGCTTGTCTAGCAAATCAGAGCTTAACTAATTACTATCTTCTCAAAATCAGATCCATTGGTAGAAAAGTTGAAGACTATTAAAGGACTCATAAGTTGATTCCAGAATTATGTCCATTGAGGTACTTACAACAACACCATAGTCCAGCCTCCGCTTCTTCCCATTAAGAAGAATATTTCCCGCCATGACAACATTTCTTGATAATCTACCTGAGGCCAAAGTAAAAATATTAGGGACCAACGGAAAGACAAACATAAAGAGATTTCTACATGAAGTGAGCATTTTACTATTACTTATGTCGGTGCATTGTTATTCAATTACCATGCAGATCTCTCATTATGTCAGCAATTCATTATTTCTTATGTTCTGGATATAAGTACTCTTCAAACAAATCTCTTTCAGCTACTAAATACATTTGTTGAAAACTTTTTCTATTTATATTAAGACCTGATTATTCACAGATATACAGTAACATAAAGACATGAATCAGACAGAATCTCAAATACGAATTACAAAAGATCTCGGGCACACCTCTCTACTTGGGGAAAAAGAATCACGAGGTCCAAGTCTTTTTCCCAGTTCCATTGTATACCATGAGTCATTAGGCTAGCTACCATCATAAAGCCGCGTAGCAATTGAACCCAAAATTACACAGAAAAGACAATTCTTTTGACAATTGGAGATTGATTCCCTCAATCTGACAACTTTATGCTATTTCAGGAATAGCCACAAGCCTCACTTTGGACACGTTTTTTTAGCGCATATAAGCTGCTAACGAGAAGATTTTCATTTTGTCCCATAGAAGTAATCTACAATCCTTGTTAGTTTTCCCTTTCATTAATATTGCGTGCTTACTGTTACTGACTGTTTATGACATTTTTCTCCAATATTCTCTGAACCATCACCAATGAGTTAAATCTAAAGGGAGGCATAAGTAACCTCATCATGGATCACTAACTCATTTCTTGAGTAAATGTCCATCTTCTTTGAGACCATGATGGTTCTCATATTCCTTTAATCTAAACTAATTAGAAAGATTTCCCTTCCTGTTTCTTGGTCAGCATCCCACGTCATAGCACTTACAGGGATATAATGCTACATAACAGTTTATATCACCATAAAATCTCAATAAGATCTATACCTGTGATCAAACATTTGACTGTAAAATGATCATGCAAGTATAAAGAGACATTCTGAAACCCATCCTGATTGAGTAATACATTCAACACTACTCCTACAATGATTAAAAGGTGACAAAATAAGCCATTGTCATAACGAGGCTCTGATCTTCAAAACTCCTAAACTAATATCCCCAATCGAACTTCATATCACAAATTTTTGCTCATCTACAACTAGTTCTCCACCAAATTATAGCAGTTCTATTTGTCCTTTTTCTGATGTAAATAATTAGCATATTGAATTGCTCCAAATTCCCCTCATAATTTCAAGACACTACTATATTAGTACAGCTGCTGAGGGCTAACTAGCCAGAACATGAGGCAATCTACTCTTCATTTGTAGTTCTATACCGCTTCAGCAGCACCCTGAAGTGATAGTCAGCAAAATTGAAGAATGAAAAATAAGCATCACTTGAACCAATGTGTGTTGATCCTGGATACGCTAGGCTTAAACATAAGAAAGGCTGCGAATGGTGCCCTTGACTAAATATTGAGGCTTGATGGAAAGAAAGAGGGTCTGTTATGTGTGATGCCAACTGCAGCACAATTTTTTTACAGCAATAACAAAAGAAGAACAGAAAAGGCGTCCAATGTAAGCAAAAGAGACAAAAAAATGCACGAATATCTATAGATTGTCCCATTAAGTCTGACGCTGCAAGAGGTAGAGCTGGCACTTGGACAATCAGCTTTCTTCATTTACTCAACTTGTCCTGTTCAACCACTTTCCACAACCAATTAATTGAAGCACCTTCTTTTCTTCATCTATACTCTGCACTGATCTAACTCAAAGGGTCACTTTTTGATATGATCCATATTTTGATGAAAGGGATTTTACCTTCAAAAGGGTGGTTGAATTATAGTTTTACCCTTTGTAAAAACACTTCTATGATACTACAGGGCCATTTCTTTTCCAGAAAAAAGATCCTGCAAAACCAAACATCCCTTGGGAAATGTTTTATCTTGCCGTTTATATTTCCTGACAAGGGCATTTAAACTATTCATTCATAGACCACATACTGATTACGGCGTCTGACAAGAGTGTATTTATATCTCTAGATCAATTACATATACAGCCTGATAAGTGTATTTAAACCTCTTTAATGTCAAGACTAATTCAAAGAAGACTCTGCTATGATCTATGTGCTGTTAGGAGATCTAAAAATTTTCTTCTGTAATTTACAACGTTGGAAAAAAGTTATCTTTAGTATGGAATCATGAAGAGTGATCACCGCTAAAGACAATGTATTAGTACTCATTGTAGATGTGTACATGTATAAGAATTTCGTTTTTTGAGAGAGAGATGAGAAAGAAAAGACCTGCTAAGGAATCAAGAAGGGTGGATTTGCCAGAGCCAGAAGGGCCCATAATAGCCATGATCCGACCCGGTTCAGCGTAGCCATTGAGCCCATTAAGCAACCTCTTGACTGGCCCCTGCCCAAAATTTGGCAGCACCACCGTCAAGTCCTGCCAAACCAAGTATGCTTCGCCGCCTTTCCTCGGAAGCCCCGTCTCCATATCACCACCAGAGCCACTACCACTACCACTAGAACCCACCATACCACCACCACCACCACCAGAGCCACTCCCATTACCACGAGCACCCGCCATACGGCCACCACCAGAGCCACTCCCACTTCCACGAGCACCCGCCACACCACCACCACCCGCCACCTCAATTTCCATGGTGGTAAAAGCCAAAATGGTGGCTGATAGACTTGGTGAAACACAAAGGTGTATACCCTTATGAGAGTATAACTAAATGTACTCACCAAACAAGCAACTTTTGCCCCTTTTCTTTTTCTATTTCTTCCTAGTAGCTCAAATCCCCATTCCCAACATTTATATGGGGGTGGGTTTGTTTTGAGTTGAAAGGTCGGTACCTGAAGTTCTTACATTTAGATCATAGGGGTTGCATGGCTAATTTTAGGATTGATGAGAGAGGGGATTGAAGAATTTAATGCATGGGGTCCATACTAAATGGTTTGCAGTTGCATTCAAAGTTATGGGAAATTTCATAGGCAAAAATTGAATCTTGTGTCGATTCCACTTACCTGCAAATCCAACTACAGCTGCACCTATTTATGATTATTCAAGAAACTGACAAAAGTTTTGTTATATGTAATCACTTGGACAGTTAAACAAGCATGTCCAGTAAATAGGGCGGTTTGCGAGTTGTGTTTGTCAAAATATAATATCCTTCCAAGTATATGAGTTTCGTCTCATTTTGAATTCATCCGAGTTGATTTGAATTAGACACGTTCAACTCATTTTATAATTTTAAAAATATTAAAAAATATTTTTTAAATAAAATAATACTATTAATTTTTAAAATATAATATTACCTAAACACATATATATTAAAATAAAAAATAAGTAAAGAATTAACTGAAATAAATTTAAAAATAAAAAATTAAAATCTACTTCAAACACGTTTATAATTTTAAAAATTCACTCCAAACAAATTAAGTTTGGTACAGATAACCAAAATTCATTATCATTCTTAAACTTTTCAAAATATACCACTTGAAACGACACTAATCTTTTATCACATTTTACAAAAATAACATGATGTTTTATCACAGAAGTAACAGCAGATATTAAAAAATGATTATATTGTGAATAACATGTAAATAAAAGTGGAAAAAAAATTATAAGAATGAGGTAAGTAGTAACTAGTAAGAACATTATTTTCTCCTGTTCCTTTTTCTTTTTTTAAATTCTCTTTTTTTTTTCTTAATTGATCTAATATTGTATTTTAATATAACAATCGAATGAAACCCAAGTTCCAACAAGGTAGTATATGTTTTCATTTTTTGTATAACCTTGATCTATTTAATCTAAATTTTCTGTCTTTAGTGCCTTTATTAGGATATAAAGCAATTAATTAATTTTAATAATAGTACTTTGTTTAATATCTTACTGCAAGTTTTAACATCTGCAAAATGAAATGACGACTCACAATACCTACTCTATAAAACAATTAATGGGTCACATAGTTAATAGGAATTAAGCTTAGCCGTCTATAGAACTATATGGATTGAAGTTAAGATATAATGTTTAATTGTTTGAGTTAAGGACATTGATAATTCCGATCAAATAAGGTAATCTTCAACCCGTACTTTATTTTACTGCAATTTAGTATTTATATGGTGTATTTTTTACATCAAATTTAACTTTATTTTTAACTCATTTATTTCAGATTTTATTGTAAAAAGAATATTTCCTGAATATTCCTTATATTTTCATTTATAATAGTTATTTTATTTCATTAAATATCTATTTATAATTTTGTTAAAATGTTAATATAATTACATATTCAATTTGAAAATTTATATTTAGTTAAATATACATAATTAATATGATATAATTAAGTATAATAGTAAATTAAATGGTATACACGAACAAACTAAACAATTAATAATAAAACATAAACAGAAAAGTAAAAATATGATATTAAATTAAACAAAATACAAAAACAAATATTAAATTATATGAAAATGTTTCTGTACATATAAGATATACAAAAATAATAATTTTGTTGAAAAAAATGTAATTGAGATAAAATATGAATCTTTAAAATAAACATAACAAATAATTACAAAATCTATTTTAAAATAATAAAAATAAGAATAACAAAAAAGATAGCACTATGAACAGCACAGTTCACAGCATGAAATACTAGATATAGCACTAAAATTGAAGCCCAATTTCTGCTCCAAATTAGCATTTTAGGCCCAGATAGAGCAGGGTTGTTGGGCTTCTTCCTCTAATTTTTTTTCAAGAATGACAAGAAGCGAAATTAAAAGTCATTCGGCCTAATAGGAAATGAATATATGGTAACGACCAAATTTTGAGCGATATAAACAATTTTAGTACAAGTACTATCTATGAATTTGGACCAAAACTTTGGTTTTCTTACAAAATAGTAGTACGATGAACTTGGATCTTTTATCTTAAAATAATTTTGTAGAACATAATTTTAAAGAATATATATGATAAAGATACATAATTCTTCACCCCCCCCCCCCCCCAAAAAAAAAAAGGGATACATAATTTATATGTAAACAATTTTTTGGATAATATTGGGATTTGATATCATCATCTCTAGATCTTTATAATAGAATTTACTATGTTGTCACGAAGTAAAATTTATGGTAAAATTAAGTAATTATAGGAGTTAAATATAAAATTTAAATCACAATTCAATGTGTATGTGAAATTCACTTTGTGTGTACTAAATTAGACATATGCTTTCTCAGTCAATAACTTTTATTACATGTATTTGTGGACTAATACAACTATAATGAGTTAGTTTCAATTATTTGAAAATTTTATTATAAAAATAAATTTTATTAACTCAATCGAGGAAAACTAAAATTATTAGCTTAGCTAGTGTTGGAGATTCTGATTGTTTAATCTATTCGGTTCATAAATATATGCTTATGGCCCTTGTCGTTGAAATATAATTTGAAATTGAGAATTAGTGAAAATGTCATAAAACGGTGGATTTCCCTTGAATGGCATGCAACTTTTCCCTTCAAATACTTGCAAGCATAACAAATTGAGGGGGCTAAATGTACTTTTCTAAAATTCAGGGGTGATAAGTTAAATAAAGAGAACTTTAGGGGAAGAAGTGTATTTTCTTTAAAACGAAACCGGACAACGGATAGGGCCCATTTTCACCTGGCAACGTCGGACGACACTCTGACCCCACGTATGCGTTTTTTCACAACAATATAAATATCTCCAAGCGGATAAAACAGTCCTCTTTCTTATCTCCATGAAAACAGTATTCAAAGAGAGAAGAAAACTGTATCGGCCAAAACCCACTACGCAAAATTGGTAACTTGGTGCATGCATGGGAGAATTGTGAAAAATTAGCAAACCAGAATGGCGGATACGTACTGCCCGGAGTGCAAGCGGCCGACGGAGGTGGTGTTCGATCACTCGGCGGGGGACACGGTGTGCTCGGAGTGTGGGCTGGTTCTTGAGGCCCACTCCATCGACGAGACATCCGAGTGGCGGACTTTTGCCAACGAGACGGGGGACAACGACCCGGTCCGAGTGGGAGGGCCTACGAACCCGTTGCTGGCTGACGGTGGGCTGTCCACCGTGATTTCGAATCCAAATGGGTCGTCAGGGGACTACTTGTCTTCGTCTTTGGGCCGGTGGCAGAACCGGGCGTCGAACCCGGATAGGTCGCTCATACAGGCATTCAAGACCATCGCCACCATGGCGGATAGGTTTGTGAATTTATTGCTTTTTTATGGCCTTGTGAGCAGTTTGTTGAATTTTCTGTTGTTTGTGAGTAGCTTGTTTTTTGAGGGGTAATCTAGAAAATTTATTTCAGGTATCCCCTGTGGAGAATGGATTTTGTTGGAATTAGATTTGTGCTTCCCTTTTTTGTGTTTATTTTGGGGATTGAGTTGATGGTAAACAGACTAGAGAAAGGTACAAGTGTTGGTGTACCATGTACAACACGCCGTGTTATACCCTGTTCTTGTCTGATTCTGACTTTGGGCATTGTTAGGTCCAATTTGGGAATATTTCCTGTCAGTTTTACTTTAATTTTTTTTCCTCTTCTAACGGTTTTGTGGTTATGATGTGGAAATCTGTAAGGTCCAAGAGAGTTATTTATGGCCTTTATGTGCTTGGAGTTTAGAGGAGTGGCCATTGTGTTCATGCTAATTTTGAAACTTTTTTCAGCATTTGGAGAATTTTGAGTTGTGTATATGGGGTACTTGTGCAGTTATGCTTCTGTAGAAAATTTTGCAAAATGTAAAGGTTTAAGTTGATTAAGCTACGAAGCAATAGTATGAAATGGTCTTGAAACAATTTATTATACAACTGAACAAGTAACGAATATATTTGGTCAATTTTTTTATAAAACTATACGAACACTTGGCCTCTTTGACTAAATGATATAAGAATTGAAAGAATACAAGATTTTTTGAGTTCTTCTTTGCACTTAATCCAGATTTGAAATTGTGATTTAGGATTAGAATTGGAATGGACCAAATCTATTTAATTTTTATTCTGCAGTCTTAGATGTAGGATTTGCTGAACAGCCTCAGACTACTCTTTGCGCAGCACTACCTAAGTCTGGTTGGGGATTGTTGAAATTTTGTTTTATTTAACAGTGTCGAGGAGTGGGGAATTGAACAATTTTTCTGAAAGTTATTATTTCACTTTATATTTTTCTTTAAGTGTTTCTGAATTGAAGTTATGTTAAAGAAGTTGGGGGTTTTTCTTTCTCTTTTCGACTTTTTGGAAATTGAGTAAATTGTCAAAAGGTTATGAGTCTAGAAGTGTAATTCTTGGATGGACAAGATGTGTTGTTCCAGGTCCATCTAAGACCCTTGGATCCAGGAGGATTAGGTGGTAAAATTGTGTTTCCCCCCCTATAACCTAAGGGTCTGTAATGGATCCGGAGCAACATACCTGGTTCATTATATTATCTGGGGAGGAAAAAGTAAAGTACAACCCTTGCAGAACAACATATCAATTTTGTACCTCATAATGAGTGTGTCTAATATTTCGGTTAATATGGTGTGGGTTGTGACATTCGACTTTCCCATGTTAGTCAACGGGGTGCACGATGTTATTGAGTTATGGGGGCTTGTTTATGGTGCTAGATCTGCCCAAGCTAGGCTGAGGAAGAATTTCAGGGCATAAGCACCACACATACTTGTAACTTTGCCTATATGATGAGCTCGTGGTGAATATCTGTTGTATTGATATATAAAATATCTGTTGACGAATTCTCTTGGCAAAACTTACATATTTATCACCAACTATATTATTTTGTATCAAACTTCAGTAGAATTGTTGTAGTGGTACCCTTTTGTTCTTCACATTCTAAGATGAAAATATGCTCAATTTTTCAGGTTGGGTCTTGTTGCAACCATAAAGGTATATCCAATTGCATACCTGTATCTGAATTTCATAAATGGTTTTTATTTCTGGTTGCTATGCGACTAATTATTTTGCTTAGCTCTTTTTCTAGACAAATTTATATTAAGTACGGTTACGTCTTACCCCAAAAAAGAAGATGTGATGCCTTCACAACTAGGTTATGATGATTGAGAAGCTAGTTATATTTGCCTATGATAGTAAGATAATTGGTGTAGGTAACTTCGAGAAGGAAAAAACAGAGCTTGGAATTAGATGCAGGTTATATTGAAACTTGGACCTATCCCCAATAGCCTTGCTATAGCTTTATCCTGGATGCAACCAATTTTGCTAATACTTGGCACTTCAAGAAAATTCTATATTTTATATCCCAAAAATTAGCTGATACGACCCTCTGCCCGTTCTTTTGGTTCAAGGTCTTCTTATTTTGGCTAGTTTTGGTATGGGTCCTTTTGGTGCATCTAGAAATTGCTGGTTTTCTTTTCGATTTGAAACAGTAGCTTGTTACATCCCTCCCTCTTCTTCTGGTTCAGAGTTTTCGCATAATGCCTATAGGGTTAGAGCATGTCAAGGTTTCAGCATAGACTATTTTGCTTGAAGTTTTGGGCTATTAGATTAATACTGTTTTAATTATCTTCATTGCTTTACTCTGGAAATGCTGAAAACTGCATCCTTTTGCCTCACAATAAGGAAGCACACTTATTAAAAAATACGATAAAATGAAGTGAACAGCACCAACAAAAAACCAAGGTTTCTATTGATGCATCTGGCTTCATATTTCTGGTGCTGGCATTTTATAGTACGTCTTGATAAGTTTGGATAGGTCATTGATTTAATATACATCAACCTTTGTGTATGTGATGTTGGTTTTAGGATCGAGCAAATGAGATTTATAAAAAGGTAGAAGATCAAAAGCCTCTTCGAGGGCGAAATCAAGATGCTATTTTGGCTGCTTGCCTCTACATTGCTTGTCGACAAGAGGACAAGCCACGCACAATGAAAGGTATTATTTGATCTCAGTAGAACTTTTTGTTTCTCTGTAGAACTTTCAATTGTCCTGGTTCATTGTTTTACTACCGAAAGTGGCTTCAAAACAGAAATTTGCTCTGTTGCAAATGGGGCAACCAAGAAGGAGATTGGCCGAGCAAAAGAGTTCATTGTGAAACAGCTGGAGTTGGAAATGGGCCAGTCGATGGAGATGGGAACAATTCATGCAGGGGACTTTTTGGTGAGTTTGCAGCAAATATTAACAGTTCTCACTTTCTGTAAATTCTCTCCTCTCCCCCCCTCACGCACACATACAAACACAAGAGCTGTCATATTCAAATTTTCCTCCACTGGATGAGTAATATGAATTGGCTGTACTGTAGAGACGTTTTTGTTCGCATCTGGGCATGGCTAATCAAGCAGTAAAAGCTGCTCAAGAAGCAGTTCAAAAATCAGAAGAGCTGGATATAAGGTGTTTTCAGCTTTCTCTTCCTGATTTTCTGGTTCTTTGGTTATCAAATTTCTATTGTTGTTGGTCCCCTGGATGTCAATTTCCGACTGTAGATTCTTGCTCCGTGTTCAACTCGTTTAGTGCAAATCATCTTTTGATATTAAAAGTGAAGCATATATTATGCTAGTCTTAATGCCGGATGGTGTTTTGGTTATGTTTAAGTTTCCTTGTGTGCAAGTGACACAACATGCTGAGGATCTATTGGGATATTTTTTCAGATAAAATCATGGAATTCATTTTTCATTGCCTTCTTTGACGTTAAATTCACTATGCTGTGAATGCATCTGTTATTTGTTTGGAACTGAGCACCTTGCCTTGGCGTAATATTACCTTAATAATCTCATGGCTTTTCTATGCTTGTGTCACGTACATGCTTAACTGTCAGAACAACATGCAATGGCACATATACAATTTAATTCTTGTTAAAGATTTTTGGTTCTATTATCATTGATTTGTTACAGGAGAAGCCCTATATCCATAGCTGCTGCAGTAATCTACATAATAACACAACTTTCAGATGACAAGAAACTTCTTAAAGGTGAGAAACTTCTCTTTCATCAAATTATTATTGATATGGAGTGATGTTAACTCCTGGCAATTGTAGATATTTCACTTGCCACTGGAGTAGCTGAAGGTACGATTCGCAATTCGTACAAGGATCTCCATCCATTTGCGTCAAGGATAGTACCCAGCTGGTATGCAAAGGAAGAAGACCTCAGACAACTTTGCAGCCCATGAGCTCAGATTTCAGAGTGGATTATGTAGTTTGTTCGGATACTTTAGTTCATTTGGATGTTCATGAGCTCTCCTCGCCAGCACTGCTTAATCTTTTACAAAACCAGAGACTGGGACCTGCTGCTAACATAGCTCTGAGTAGATGTGTTTGTTTGTATTCAATCTTTTACAACAACGATGTTAAAATTATTGTTCATGTATTCATTTCTGTATTCAATCCATAGGTAGTTCTCATGGCTAATGTTCCCTGGGCCTGTGACGTATTGTCATTAGTGTATGCATGCATGGGTCAACAGTAACGCATCCATCATCCTTTACAAGCATTTCCATCTTATCCACAATCATGTTTTCATATCAATAGGCTTCCCCACAAGCCACCAATAAAATGGCATAGACAGTAGATTCAATGTTATACATTTAATATTGCACTCATTAACTACACATCTTGTACAATAGTGAGCTAAACACCGTCCCAAGTCAAATAAAGTTCACTGGAGCGGTCAAAAGTAACCTATGATACAGAAGTCCGTCAATTCTTCTACTCTTTCCGATGTTGAAAGGAGGTGAATTTGAAATATTACCTCCCCTGCATTTCGGTTTTTAACTGCACACTGGCGGAGCAAAACTTTAGTTCAGTCTATCTGCACTCCTGACATCATAAAACTGTCTCCAAGCTCCTACATGGTCACACAGGAGACAGAAACTCCATTAAATTAACAAGACATCTGAAGAGATGTTGCTTCCATGACATGCAACTATTGCCAGTTCCAGACCGCATGGGCTGTAACATTTCAGCGGCAAGACATCCTTGTCTTACAAGTAACTCAAAAGGTCGTGCCTGCACAGGCAACAAAAAGAATTTAAATATGCTAGAGATTGGATTTTAAGACATCATTTATAATCTACAAAGAGCAGTAGGGTCAACCAAGCCAAGGGAAAAGGCGTAACAGCTTTGTTTCTGGACACCTGCCAAGGACAACTGCCTACTCCAGAACTTCACACCATAAGAATTTTCTAGAAAACTTTTTCATGAGTAAGTTCACTGACGATCTTGGAAGCATAAACCAAAAGATTTCGCAACTTCTTGTAAAAAAATTTGATCAGAAGGGAACAATAACAGACCACCAACATGTAGAAAGGGGGTAAAACATACACACTCTTAAAAGTGATCTTCAACAGCCGAAATTTTAACTTCCATCAGTATTTGACAAATTCTTCTTTTTCCTTTTGTGCTTAGGCTTCACAGCATCCTTTAATGTCTTGGCTTTGTTGTTCTGTTCTCCAGCTCCAGCTGTCTCCTGTGATGAAGGTGCTGGATCTGCATCTCTAAGCGATTGATCCATTGTAGTAAACTGTGGCTTTACAGATGGTAATATATCCATCTTTTCATTGGGGGTCGCTGCAGCTGCAAAACATGAAATTATTCGTCTTATCTGAACCATATACTCCCACAAGGCGAGAAGGATCAACAAAATACAAGTTTCTAATTCAAAGTGCCTAAAAATATTATGTTACAATAATTCATTGAGGCCATTGAGTGTTCATCATCATTCTTGTTGTATTTGAATTAGCTTGCACAAAGGACAATCAGTAATGGTAGAGGCTTCTTTTTTTCCCCAAACCCAACTAAATAGAAGCATATTAATTTTCACAAAACAACTACCTTAAAACAGTGCACAAAATTCCAAGTACAGTTTTTACTAGTTTGCTATACAGTTCACCAGTGGCTATCCAGACAGGAATAAAAACGCAATGCTAGTTCCTCTCCTGAGGAAGAAACGGTAAAAAATGTTTGCACACGCAGATTTCGAACATTCAAATAAGTAGTAGAGAGAGAGAGAATAAGTTGATGATATTTGCATGAGAAAAGGGTATGCTGGGCTACTAGGGATTTATATGCATACAAGAATGGCCATGAGTTCTGAACAGTGCCTGAAATTATGAACATTCAATAAATAATAGAAACAGACACTGACGTTTTGCGATAATAGTAGATGTGAGGAAACTAAGCTCTGGCTTAAGCCTAATTAAGAAGAGATTAATTACAGGAACTAAGTAAATGAGGAAAAGGGACCATAATGTCAAGGCTTAGGGGAAAAAAAATTAAGCATGATTTCTCAGAAAATTATATAAAATTGATTCAGCACAACTGAGGCAGTTCTTGAGTGCACGTATGCCAAATAAGAATTCATGATACCCCGGGAAAGGAGAGGAATAGGAGTAAAATAAGTGAGATCCCCATACAAGAAAAGAAACGCAAGGAACAAAGGAGTAGGAAAGAGAAACTCCATCTTTGAAAAGAAATGTAAAATAGCATGAAGGAAAGAAATCTCCTATACCATGCAAACATACTTCAAGATATTCAGAGCTCATATCAAGACTGTATTATCATCAAATGTCACATAGAAACTTCATAATCAGGTTTATCATCCTAAAATTTTCAAGTCAGTATGCTTGTTGCTTGTTGACAGATGCAATATATCTTTCAGCACAATCATAACTCAATCCATTTTCCTATAAATGCAATTACTCCTTGGTCTATTAGTTACAGAAACAAGCATGCATCTGTCCATGAGGATAACACAAGGGGGAAAATCAATCTTCCTCTGGGATGTCTGGGGGTTGACAACCTCATTTTACCCTGTGTGCTACCTATAACTGCTTTGAAAAATGTCATTCCTTTGCGACGTGGATCAAATCCATTATGCAACACACCAGGATGCAGAGATTCCAGATAACATGGAACTTTATACAGAAACTAGAAAATGGTAATGTCTTGACTAGTTTTGATGTTAGAGAACTATAATAATAAGAAAGCAGGCAGACAATCCAACTACAACTACAGTAAAACCTCTATAAATAAATTAATAGCCTTGGGACCATAAAAAATTATTAATTAAAAGAGGTAATAATTAATCAAAAAATTAATAATTTATTAAATTAGAGAGTGTATTTACAATTGAATAAATATACAATTAATCAACTAAAAATTTATTCTATTTTACCAATCTAATCAATCGAATATGAATTAATCCAAATGAAATTACAATTCAATGAACATACATTCAATAAACTAAGAATTCATTATATTTTATCAATTTAATCAATTGAATATGAATTAATCCAAGTGTACTTACAATTCAATGAGCATACATGTAATTAACTAAAAATTCATTGTACTTCACCAATCTAATCAATTGAATATGAATTTAATCCACTAAATATACATTAAATTAACCGAAAAAATAAATTCATTGTTAGTGAATAATGTAATTAAATATATTCTATGAAATAGATAAAAATAATATTTATAAAAACAAACACAAAGTCTTTTTATATTTCATAGTGCTATTAAAAATTGTTGCACATTTCTAGATATTTAGAAAAATATAAATTATAGATATTTATGATGAAAGTTTCTTAAAAGATAGTGAGATATTCCTAGAAGAAATATCTAATTATCTACAATATTTATAAAAAAAAATTCTGGAAATATCTACAATACATAACTAGTAAAATATACTAGAAAACTAGAAGACATTTGCGCACCATTGGATGTTTTCAATCTCATCCCCCATCTATTTGAGAAGCTGGCTAGAATAAATAGGGGTGATGCCCATTTTTAAAAACAAGCTTGAGAATGTATTATAGTAAATTATATTTTTAATATTAGCAAATTATTAATATGTGATAGGAATGGACCACAGATTTATATAAGGGTTTTTCAAAAAAATAATCCTATTAATTTAGCCTATTAGCTCAAGTTGAGACCATAAAAAAAACATTATGTAATTCAGGTTATTAATTTATTGAGTAATATATCATAGAGGTTATTAAATTATTGAGTATTAATTATATAGGATTTACTGTATATTTCTTTACTAGTTGGTACTAACAGAGATTTTACTAGATAAAATATGCAATAAAACATCTATTAATTAATAACTCTATTATATAATAATTTTGTCTTGTCCCAACTTGGACTCATAGGCAAAATTAATAATTTCGAAAAATTAATAAGATAAATAATTTTTTGAAAAACTTTTATTTAATTCTGGTCCTATTCATATCATAAATTAATAATTTGCTAAAATTTAAATATAATTTACTATAATACATTCTCAAGCTTGTTTTTACAAATGAGCGTCAGCCACCTTCTCAAATAGAAGGTTGAGATTTAAAACATCCATCAGTAGGAAAATCTCCTCTAATTTTCTAGTATATTCTAGTAGATACTTTTAGAAAACTTCCTTATAAATATCTTAGATACTTCCTACAAATTTCTTCATAAAAATCTTTTCCAGAAATATCTCACCTACCTTCCAAGAAACTTCTATTATAAAAATCTATAATTTATATTTTTCTAAATATCTAGAAATGTGCAATAATTTTTAGTAGTAACTATGAAATATAAAAAGATTGTGAAAAAAATTATTTTTAATCTAATTTGTTGAAAATATTTAATTAAACTAATGCAATGAATTCATTTTTTTGGATAATTTAATGTATAGTGGATTAAATTCATATTCAATTAATTAAATTGATAAAATACAATGAATTTTAGTTAATTAAATCTATGATCATTGAATCATAAATAAACTTGGACTAATTCATATTCAATTGATAAAATTGGAAAAATATATCAAATATATGTTCATTTAATTGTAAATACACTTAGAATAATTCAGATTCAATTGATTAGATTGGTAAAATACAATGAATTTTTAATTGATTAAATATATGTTTATCAATTGTAAATACTCTAAAAATTAATAAAATATTAACTTATCAATTAATTTATACCTCTTTTAATTAGTATATTTTTATGGTCCCAAGGATATTAATTTATAGAGGTTTTACTATATGACCAGTACAAGATAACAAACACAGTTATTCCATTAAAATACCTCGTGAAGCGAGAGATGCCTTCAATTCATCAACATTGACACCCTTGGAATATGGATCCCTGCAAAGCAAAATATTCACATCGAGAATAAAGAACATGTGGTTGAGTAGCAGCTCACTCAACATTGTTAAGTAAAAAAATTTCATCTTTTCTTGCAGCACAGGGGTGTTACAACCTAGCTGTAGAAGCTGTAGATTCCTCACTAGCAACTATCATGAAAACTACATAATACTAATTCAGCATACTTACACTTTGTGCTCGCAACTATTGTACTACTAATTGTAATACCTCATTGAACAACTAGTTGGCGCATTAAAAACTTAAGTTGTCAACTAATAGTACAACCTACATTATGTATTACTTCAAAGAGTTCCCATAAAGAATTACAGCCCCATGTTCTTATCAATAATACTTGCATCATCTAGCAAAAACGGAAAAGTTTTTCGGCAAAAGATGTACTCCAGCAAAGGGAAGAAAAATGCATGTATATACATGCATTCCAGCTCATGTGATGTGAAACATGTGTACCTGCGCATATTTGTATACAAATATGACCACAGGCGCACACACACACACATAATAGAGTGCACATATACAATCATTTTAGTACTAAGGGAAATTTCAGACAACTCACTAAGGGAATTCAAGAAATGCACATTTAACAAACTTATAGAAGGTCTAAAAATAATTGGATAGAAGAAAGCTCTACCAACTAGATGGTCCACCAATGAAAGATTTAAGTTTGTTATCCCCCAAACTGCTTCCATCTTTCTTAGATGAGTGGATTTCAATTTCCATGTCATCATGTTGGTTGATACTTCTATCCTCTATTTTCATTTTAGGTTTCTCCATTTCCTTTGATATATTATTGACTCCCTTCCAAGAGGCTTCGCTCACATCAACAGAATCAGGGTGTCGTTTGATCTTTCTCAAAGCTCTTCCTGTGTTGTACAATTCAACCTGCAGACAAGGATAATAAATTTCAAGCAAAAGAAAATCTCTAGAGCACTTGCAATCTCTATCATGCATGATTGTTGCATAGACTAACCACAACAAATTCCACAAAGATACATCCAAGATTCAGTAACTACAATTGTTTATATCCAATTAGCATAGCTTCTCAGAAATACTTAGATAGTAGCAGAACACGAAACTTAAAGCCAACTAACCTCCCTTGAGCTTAGGCTTGAATAGAGGTAGACAATGCAAACTAATGAACATTGAAAAATCCTATCAGTTCGTAGAAAATAGGTAGTATGGCCTGCCATAAATTTAAAGGAAAAATACAGAAATACCCATTGAGGTTAGGCTTACATACAAATAGACCCTGTAGTTTTCCAAATATCAATTGCCTCCCTAGAAGGGTAGTCGAGTAATTTTCCATAAAATGAAACCAGAAAAAGATTAAAATACTTAAAAACAATTTTATTCCTTAACTTGTTCAAGAGACAAACAAGAGAAAAAGGGCAAAAGGCTTCCTTCCTAGACCAATTAGTCAACCAAATCAGCAGCCAAAAATTCCACCAGACCACCAATCTCCTAAAATCCATCTCCACCATCATATCCTCCAATGCTTCACCACAACCTCCCCAAACCCAACATAGAGACCCCCATCTCCTTCATCAGTATCATACAACCCCACTCCCGGCGCCATTTCTTTTGTTTCCAACAAAACAACTGACACAAAACACATAACTTGCAAGAGCATCTTTCAATTTACGCAAACTACTTTCACTTGTATTTCATACAAAAATAAATTTAAAAAAGGGAGAAATATTTGGGTCAAATCTTTTGATATGTTTTTTGTTGATTTACTGTGAAATCTTAATCAAGACTGAATTGGCGATTATATTCAAAGCATCAGATAGAAATAAGGAGCAGTGATAAATATAAAAAGCAAGGATTATCATTCAGTAGAGAAAACAAAAGAGTACATGAAATAGAGAATAGTAAAACAATTTCAAGCAACTGTTCAAAACAGAGTCGTGCAGAAGTACTGACAGCTTTCTTTATTTTGCCTGTTATATCAGCAGCCTTCACAGATGCAATCCGCAAGCATTGCATAATAACACTCTGTATGACGCCTTCTCCTCCAGCTTTTTGAATAGCACAGACGTCGCCATTTGTATTCAGGGTAGCAGTCAGTTTTCCTCCCATAACAGCTTCTTCAAAGTGCGATGGGTCAATAACCTAGCAGCACATGTTACAAGCAGAAGATGCAACTCATTTAAGATGAGATAAGAAAATGAAAAGTGAGGGGGGGGGGAACTCCTAATCTATGGTGTGCTTACCACTGTGCTCTCATTACCAATAAATGCAAAGGTTACTGCTATAGGGAGGTGGTGTACAATCAACGGAAGTGGTTCCCTCACCTGCCACAGCGCCAAAAAGAAAAATTGAAGCTCAAAATCTAAACTTCCAGACAAGTTATGCTGCCAGTGTATATTAGCACCCACCACAGCCCCCTCTTATTTGTACGTGAGGTAAGGTACTTTCGATAATCAAGAAAGCTACTTTGAACAGATTTCACAGTCTTCAAAGGCCTAATATATAATGCATACCAAGTCTATGACAGAAGCAACGTTTTATATAGTAGAGCAAGTATTGCTTTTCTGACAACCCTTATCCAGAAAGACAATTCATGATCCCAGGAATATCACAGATTGTGTAATAAATATAAGTGAAGCTGAAATCAATTACATCAGAATTAACATTGTTAAAAAACATCTATATAAGGAAAAATAACTGACTTCTGGGGGATGTATTATAACTTCCTGACCATCTTCTCCTCCCAATGTGCACTCTGGCCTTCTGAATGTCAAAAGAGCAGCCAAAGCAGCAATATTGGCAGCATCAACAAGATTCCTATTCTCAAGGAACAGAGAGATGCCAATGAGATTGTGTATAATGGCTGGCAGAAGCATACAAATCATGCACATGGAATTTAAACACGTATATGCACCACTCACCCGCCATTGTCTAGAATGTGGAGATCAATACGAATAGACCACACCCATTTCCCCGCAACAACACAAAGTGATTCTGTGTCCACAGCCCTGCTTTCCCTGTAACACAGTTCTCATGATTCAAAATAAAACAAGTTAACAACTCCAGCTATTTGCTAGTCTGCGCAAGAAGTATAATGAATTAAAAAGGCTGTACAAGATTAAGTTGCATCACAATTACTCCATATTTTCAACTAAGTGAAAAGTTCAAACTCCATTAATGCAACTATGAAAAACACGACATTGTTTGAAAGAATACATAGTTATTGAGCAAAATGGTTTCGACTAATAATTCATGCTCTAGGATCAATCAGGTGATTAAACAGGCTATGTGACATGAACAAGACAATATTGCTTTATACATTACCTCAACCCACGATCAACTATGCGTCCCAATTCCACGGCAAATTCCCCAGGGCGACCTACTTCAAATGAAGGATCAGCCATTGGAGAGAACTCAGTAAATATTGCAAGAGTTCCTTCATTAGGGCGGTCCCGATAAGGTTGCACCAGTTGGGAAGTTACAAACCCCATTATACGAGTCTGGCCCAGCTGTACCTCTGATGAGCCATCTTCGCTGTGCATACACCAACATTACAAGCCCATATTGAGACCCACATGCCCATAAGAGTATCCCAAAAAAATCACAAGAAACATAGACTTTCAGCATTGGAAAATGTTTATGCTATCACTCAACAACTTTAATCCTTTATATTTTATCCGAATACGAAAAATTAAAGAGTGTAGAAAAGATGAAATAACAAAAGACCAAAAACAAGCAGAAATTTGGCAACAATTACAGAGGTTGCATCCTTCCAAAGGTAAGTTATTTCATAATTTCAATCCGGAGTATCATATTAAATGCAAAATGAAGCACGAGCACTTAACACTGCAAGCAATATTGAGCACAAGAATTTTTATCACTAGGAAAACTGAATGCATAAGTTGAGTGCTTCTGGCAAAGCACATTGCAGCCAAAGTTGAGAAGCGAAGCATATAAGAGGCAGACTTGCACCAAAGCCAGTTTTGTTTTATCACAAGTTATCAATGCAAATATACTGCATGATAGTTTATCACAATTAACCTAGAAGTTACGTCTCTCAGAAATAAGACAACCACTCTCTTCAATGGCGCAGCTTTTTAAACTTATCTCCAACCCATCTATTTAAATTTTACTCTAAAAAGAATCTTTCTTGAATATCCCTAGTTATTCCATTTACAATAATTATTTTATTTCATCAAATATCTATTTATAATTTTGTTAACATATTATTACAATTACATATTTAATTTGAAATTACGTCTAGGTAATTAATATTATATTTAATTAATATAATATAATTAAATATGATAGTAAATTAAATAATACACATAAACAAACTAAACAATTAATAACAATAACAATAAGACTTATTTTGATTGTCTTAGTTTTAATCTTTATGACTTATTATTAGGAATAAGTTTTAGCAATATCAATGTTTAATATTAATAATAACAATATAAAGAAAAATAATTAAAGTTTATTAAAAATATTTATGTACATATAAAGTAATTTTGTTGAAAAATAATGTAAAATATAAATTTTTAAGATATTTTTAAACATAAGAAATAATTATAAAATTACTTAAAAAAACAAAAGGACAGAGCATGCGTTATCAAAATAGCACCGCGACTGGCGCAAGCATTGGGGCTGAAATTTTGCTCCAAATTGGGGTGAACAAGTTATATGGCGCAGGGTTGGGGTTGGCCACTGAACCCCCAAATGACTGCTGCTTGTTGCACCAATTTGACAGGTGCAATTAGGCTCGCAAGAAATTTATGGAAAAACAAATGTCTGAGAAATGGCGTCGAGAGTTCTTACCTACCAAACTGGATTGTCACGTTTCGGTAATCAAAAGGACCACGCCCATCGATTCTTAGCTCAGAAAGCAGTGCTGTTTCGATGAACTTCTTCTCATTCACTGTCATCCGCCATGTATTAGCCAACCTCTGCTCCATTTTTTATAGCTTTTAATTCTGGAAAAACACAAAAAGTGCTTTCTCGGAGGAAATAGCAGAAAATTTAAAAGGAAATGATTTGCTAACCAAGCAAGTGCTAATGTACACGTAATGCTTTAGTTACAGCGCACAGGAGTTTGTGTGTGTCGGTGTGTGAAGAAGCAGAGAAGATGGAACAGAGGGGACTTAGGGTTTTTTGGTTAGGGTTTTTTGGTTGATCATCTGGGCTGGCTTTTGACGGGTCAGCCCAATTTGTCCTGTTTTGCCTTTTTACGGGTCAGCCGGGTTCTGATGTAAAATCTTTGATTTTACTTGTCAAAATCTTTGATCCTAATACATGCCTTACCTCGAATATCTTTTAGTGTCAATAAGTATAATAAAGTGATTAATTACCAAATTACAGTGCATAAGTAAGAGAATGTCCTAATATTCTATAATTAAGAGAGTTTAATTTGGAAAACCTCCAGAAATTAATACTTAATAAATTAATAATTTCTATTATATAATATTTTTTTATGGTCGACTAGAACAAATAACCTAAATTAATAATTTTAACAAATTAATATAACAATATTTTTTTAAAAAAAACCCTTATATAACTCTGTTGTCTCATTCATATCATAAATTAATAATTATTAAAATTAAAAATATAATTTACTATAATATATTTGTGAGAAAATATATTTTGATTTTCTAGTATATTCTACTAAGTCTGAATTAAAGATATTTTCATAAAAATTCCTTATAAATATCTTAAGCTTCATTTGGATTGATGAATGTGAAGTTAAATATTTCAAATTCATAATAATAAATTCATTAAACTTGTTTAAATAGCTTCATTTTATAATAATTTTTAAAATTTTAAATTTCTATTTTGAATTAATTTTTGAGTAATTATTGTGGATTTGAAATTCATTTTGTATGAATCATTTAAAATATTTCCATCAAATCCAAATCATTCCATCCAAATGCAATTTTAAATACTTTCTACAAATTTTTACATATAAATCTCTTTTAGAAGCATTTCACCTATCTTTCAAAAAACTTTCAATATCTGTAATTTATATTTTTTAAATATTTAGAAATAGACAATAAGTTTTAATAGTAACTATGAAATATAAAAAGATTTTGTGTTTGTTCATATAAAAATTATTTTTAATTTAATTTATTGAATATATTTAATTAAATTAATGCAATAATAATAAATTTATTTTTTGGTTAATTTAATATATTTTAGTGGGTTAAATTATATTCAATTAATTAAATTGATAATATAATTAATTTTTAGTTAATTGGATATACGTTTATTAAATTGTAAATATAATTGGATTGATTCATATTTAAATAATTAAATGAATAAAATATAATAAATTTTTAATTGATTAAATATATGTTCATTGAATTGTAAATACATTGGTATTAACTAATATGAATTGAGTAGATTGGTAAAATAATACAATAAATTTTTAGTTGATTAAATATTTTGTTTATTCAATTATAAATACACTCTATAAATTAATAAATTATTAATTTATTAATTAATTAATATCTCTCTCATTATTAAATTTTTAGGGTCCATGACTATTAATTTAAAAAGATTTTAATGTAGTGATGTTAGTTGATCTGAAGTGGATCGATCAGGCCCTCAATGTCCAAGCAAATATATGCTTACAACACATTTTAAGTTTGGTGGGTTGATTCAACTAAAATTTTAAATATTTAAGTAAAATTTAGTTCGAAAAATGATAAGAGCTTAAATACGAATTAGTAAATAAAAAATATGAAATGTCAAATTACTTTGTATTATTTGAAGTACTTACAAAGTAAGAATCATATGCGAAACACGTAACTCATAATAAATATCATTATCTAAAAATACGCTACATATGTCTGACATGGTGAACTCAACAATTGAGGGGTCGGAACGAGATGAACCATTCGCATGAATCTGATCATGATGCAAATAAAGAGCGTGAATTATTTGCCTATTTTGTAAATAAAGCTGTTTTTTAGAAACAAAATAGGAATTTTGCATATACACACATCAAGTTAATTATAGATTAATTGTCTACTATTTAGTTTTTGATAATTGACATTCCTGATATAATCAAGTAACTCTATAAATAAAAAAGTAAGAGAACATAATTTTAATTTATCACATTTCATTACTCTAATGAAAACTATTGTCATTCTTTTTTTGAATAAAATTTCCCATAATACGAACAAGCTTTTATCTTTGATAATTTGGGCTTAAGAGAGTATGAACTTTTCTAAGTATTTTGAAATAAATGATTTTTAAAGTTTATTAATCATTCAAACGACAAATTGGTATAGAATAATAAAAAATAAGTCTTACTTATTTGGAGATATGGGACTTCTAAAACATATATTCTAACTTTTTGTTGGTTCTAAAATTTTCCCAAGGAAGTTATGAAGTATGGAATTCAAACACTTGAATCTTCCTAAAAAATGTGAAAAAAAAACATGTTATTAGCTAAAATATTGTCTTTACTTCTATATCATTGAATCTCAATCTTCCAACTCTTTAACCATGTCACTGCCAATATACAGTAGCCCCTTTTCAAACCAAAGCCCAGACAATGTATGAACTTGGTTATCAATTGAAGAAAAAGATATTTTCAAAAAAAAAAATAATAATGGAAATATTTATTTATTTTTATGTTTTTTTCCACTAAAATTCAATATTTTTTAACAAAAATAATAATTACATAATCACAATGATCTTTCAATCGATAATTTATTCAATACATCCATTAATTAACTAGCAAATTATAATAAACAATATACAATAAGTTCATATAAGTCAAAAATACATATTGATGGACCTTATAATATTAATAAATTTTAAATAGTTTGATGGGTTCAATTTAATTGATCTAAGAATTAGAGAGATCTTGTTAATATATGCACCCTATCGTATGCAACAGGGAGGATGATCTTTTTTGAATACATGTAAATATCCTATCTCATTATTTTTTTTGGCAATTTATGTTTTCAATTTTTTTTTTATTATTTTTCAATATTTCCTGCTCAAATTTTTACTGGTATTTTCTTCATATTTTAACTAGCAAATTTTTGTGTTGCCGTCAAATTCTCATCAATAAGAAAATGACAATATGGGATTTGAATTAAAAATATTATTCTTGTACAATCTTTGTACCTCAACTTAACTAATATCAAATATTAAAACATAACTCCAAAGAAATCGAAATTTTATAATCACACACAATATCCTATGCGATGAACATGGCTTAACCAGGATTGGCTATTCTTAGTATTGCTTAATCTAACCTCGCAACCCGGATCCCAATTGATGATACCCCCAACACACAATTAAACAAAAATCTACGTGCAACTATCAACATTTCCTCATCAATCAAATTAAAAAAAAAAAAAAAAAATTGCAATCAATGTGGAAAAAGTCAATTCATCTCCCTTGCCTGTCCCATGCAACTATAAATAAATAAGAAAAAATGGGATCTTCTGGAAACCACATGTTATTATTAATTCAAGATTCTATCATCCCATATGGCTACTCCAAGATTCCATGGATCCACAACTAATTAAAAGGCCTGTCAGTTTATCACTCTGTTGGGACCCCATTTCCTTTCTTGTTTTCATTCAGATTTCAGAGTTAGATAGCAATTGTTGTAGTGCCCAGTTCCAAGGTAGTTTCATTCCTTCAGTCAGATTGTTAGACAGGTTATTTTGAACTCGTTTGGTTTCATTCCCCCCACACCACCACCCACCCCCCACCACCAAAAACAAAAAAAAAATTATTATTTTTTACTTATTTTTTATTTTTCAAATTTACTAATATTTCACCTCATTTTCCATATTTACTAATTTTATTTTAAAAATTATATTTTCACACACCTATTAATTTTATTTTCAAACATATTCACATAGCGCATATGCAAAAAAACACCATTGAAAAATTCATTTTCATTTCTAAATGTAATTTATCTACAAATATAATTAATCTAAATATATTCTCATTTTTACACGAAAATCTGACAAAAATATTTTCAACCTAAAAATACTAAAATTATAAAAATAAGTTTGAAAATAAAATCAAACGGACTCTTTATGTCTAAAATAATTTTATAAAGCAATGTACATTTACAACCAGCAATCCCTTGAGTCACATGGACTTTCTATCGCTATGATATATTTGTATTGAATTATAATTATTATTAAAAACAAACACTTATTATATAAATAATCATATATTATATTCAAAATTTAAATTATTCTAATCCAAATTATTAAATGGACTAGATGCAAAGCATTCTCTCCATCCAATTCCATTAAATGAAAAACGTCCACATCATGTTATGCTATGGTCATTAGTAAACCCAGTCCATGTAAAGAAGTTCATGTGTGCATAGATGACTACTAATGTTATGGGACTCTTTGCAGTATATGTTGATTGATGTGATTTGAATTGAAATCCCAAATTTGGGGTCATGTCAAGTTCTATTAACCAAATGACTTTATAGAGAAAATAATGATATCTTACCTCAGCTGATAAGTACCATTCCTTGCAAAGTAATTCAAACCTAATTAATGACATACAAGTTGAATTGGAGAACAGCAGGAGAAAACCCCCCTGTGAATAATAAAGTATAGAAACCACAAACTAATGGAATCACATATCTGCACCTCTTATTATATTGTTCTATCACTTTAGATTTGAGGAATATCATCTTCAAGTGGGGTCATGAAAAAGTGAATCTAATTCTTGATATCTGTTGTGTGCTTGCTGGTTCTAGTTTCTATCAAAGAAACTTTACCTAAACTAAGGGGAACATTTTCTCCCCAATTTACCCTTTTGCATTCTTTCAAACTTTGAAGCAGGAAATTAATGGTGGCCACAAAAAGAGTCATCAGTATTAGGTGAGAAAAAGCATTTGAACCTCCTAAAAAGTATGAAACATTATGCAAAACTGATTAAAGTGAAATTTCATGAGATGACTTTTGAACTGGTCTTCTGAATCACTGGATTATATATATGATAATATTATAAAATTAAATAGTAATATCATGAATTCCACAATATTTGTAATTCTACTTTTAACAGGAGTTAAACAACCTTGTCAACAACTTCACTTCCATTATTACCATGAGAGTTGATAAAAAGGCATCAGTTGATTTTCAAAAGTAGTTGTAATCTAAAAACCTGTACCAGCTATTAACTGTCCTACCCATATACATGGACCACCTCAGCCTCTCTCCCTTTGTATACATACACCTCTCCATTCAATCTGCCTGATTTTCTCTCTCTCCTTGGAAGGGCCAGCAGCAGATTTTTGCCTAATTCTAGTTATGTACTTGGAGTGTCCTTTTTATTGTTTTGTAGCGTAGCCTTTTCTGCTCTGGCCCATATGGGGCACACAGAATTGCAGAAAAACAGAATTTGTCCATGATTTTATCTGTGCATCTTACTCAGGAGTTTATGCTGCACCAATGTCTATCGTCTCTCCAATATTCTTGCTCTGTGTTGTTTTATCTTTAAGCTATACTATTGTTTCTGATTGTGATTCTTGCTATATGCATCAATATGTAAGACAAGCAGGTCAAAAATTTGAGCAGAAAAACAAAAGATTCTGGGAGTTCAATGAGCAATCGAACACTTGGGTTGAGGTGGAATTGCCTTATGACCTGGTTTCTTGCATCAATGATAATTGTGCAGTAGTGAGTTCAATTCAAGAATCAAGAAAGAAGGCTAAAGATCACCATAAAGAAGGAGAACTGGATGGTTCTGGAAAAAGGGACAGCTCAGAAAAGAAGAAAGATGATGCAGGAGGACAGGAGAAAAGTTCTTATGCATTTCTGCCTGTGAGAGAGAGAATTTCTTTGACAAAAATGTCTGAAACATCCATTTGGGTTACTGGTGAAAGCGGGTCGATATACGAGAGGTTCTGGAATGGACTGCAGTGGGTGATAGCACCCCATGATTTACCCTTCTCTGCAGGATATGCAGTTTCTGTGTTTATTGTCAATCAAACAATTCTTGCTCTATCTGAGGCAGGTCAATTGTATCAGGTAAGGTTCTGCAAAAGGGTATCTATCTTATTTTTGTTGTTTTTTTGTCGCCTTTTGGGATCAATAGATATGGCTATTTATCTGACAGTGTTCTCAACTTCAGAAGTATCAGTTTGATTTTGGCTCATCTTGTACAAAAGACATGAAAGATTTTATTTTGTTCAAAACAAATTTAATGTAATATGAGAAAACTTAGGATCCCATCTACTTCAATGATATTAGTTAGCCCTCCCCTGAATTTGAAAAACTCTAACTAGAAGAGTCAAGTCAGGGAGTTGCTTGTCTGATTCATTTTTTAAGAATTTATCTAGTGTTGCAAAAGAATGGATTATTTCAATGGATGATGGATCAATTGTATGCTAATCAATTCAGATGCAGCTGACTGAAGATTCACAACCAATATGGGTTGAATTCATGCCAGAATTTGATAAGGGAAAAAGTAAAGAAACAGTTCAAAGTTCTGCAATTCAACTTTCTTCTGGAGTTATCTCAAACGACAGGGAGTGAGTGAAGTAAAATTCATTTTCTTCTGCTCTTGAGGAAGATTTTCAATAGCCTCAAAACGAAAATCTATATTATGAATCATACCTTGATATTGCTGTGTTACACTCAGGAGAATGTATTTCTGCACAAAGAATGGGCTATTGTTGGAACTTCTTGGGGTTGATCCTCCAAGGTAAGATTTCTAATGCTACAAAGTAAGGCCTTCCATAATTCAACTCAATAGTTTTGATAACAAGATAAGGTTTCAAGTATAGACAATTCTTTTGGCCATCTAATTTGTCTTTTTACATATGTGATTAGTTGGGCAAATCATGGACGACCACCTGGAGCAAATGTTGCAGCAATAACTGATGCTGCTACAATTAGACCAGGGCTTCTCTTTACTGTTAGGTGAGCAAGTACCTTATCTACCTGGGGGGACGGGGGTGGTTGAATTTTGGTCCATAATGAATTGATTGAGCTATTAAAAGTAACAATATGCTTCTGTTTCTGTCAATTTGGAGTTCATGTTGTATCACAGTGCTGCAGGAGATCTTTATGAGTACGATCAGACATCAAAGCCTCCATGGAAGAAGCATATACATCGAGAAGGATCAAAGGAAGATACTTCATTGGCATCATTCAGGGCATGCAGTTTAAATGGACTAGTGGGAGTTCATTCAGTGTCTCTCTTCCTCTTGACTAAGGTAAAATCTAAACAAGTATTTGTTCATACACAGAAAATTGTCCGGAGGAATCTATCTTAATATAAGTTAAACATGGCAGTTTCTTATGGTGGGAGAAAGTAAATTGCTTGTTGGAAATCAGACATGAAATCATATATATTAGTAAGGTCAATTTATCCCAGTCAACAGCTTTAGATACTATTTCCATGTTTATGATGATTCAAACATCGAATAACGAAAGTAATGAGGCTTCCATATTTTGTACGATACACCTCCAATGCTTATTTTTCGAATATTTTTCTTCCAACGAAACCACTGCAACAAAGTGGCTCTCTCTGATGTTTGTCAAATGTTTATCTATTTAGGTACAAACTTCCTCATCAGTCTTTCTGCTTCTATAATCGTGCATTTTCTTAAGTTATCCCAGTGAAATTTCATATGCATACAGGGTGGGGAGTTGATTGAAAGGCGGCTGCACCAAAGGAAGTGGAAATGGGTGGTTCATGGAAATCCCAAAGGTCATCCATTGACCTCCATCACATGTAATTGTCAAGATGAACCTAATGAGAATTCAAACTCATTGTTTGTTACAACAGCAGCCGGATTCATTTTTGAGTATCATATTCAAAAGTACCCAGGTAGAGATTTTTTTTTTTCTTAGTATGGTCTTAAGGAACAATTGCTTGTGATTGATATTAGTCAACTGATACTTAAAGCGTCCTGATGCTCAGAAAGAGAGAACCTAATCTTTCATAGGAATTTTTATTGTCTGCCAACCACAAGTCAAATGGACAGCAATAGCACGTGCAAAGGAGTAATTCCACAATGCAGTTGATTTATTAGTTAGTCCCTGTTGTCTAAATCGTATTTGATTGATAAATTCTACAGTTTCCACATATTTGGCAATTAAACAAGGAAATGAATAACCAAATCTTGTCACACATTCAAATGACTTTGACAAATGTAAGAATCTAAAGTCTCATACATATCATCATCTATGTTTTGGTTCTGTTTGCATCTGCATTAGTATGTTATTTGCCTATGCACCCTAGAGAAAAACGGACTTAAAAGACTAGTCTTTCAATCAGCTTAAAAATCATCACATATAAACTTGGGTTTACCATCCAAAAATCTTGTCTTTTTCTCTAAAGAAGGCAGTTCTCAAGATCAAGATGTTGAAGAGAAGTGGCTGAATCATAAGCATCCTCCACATGCAAAAGCTGCCAGAGGCGTTGCAGGGCTGCAATTGCAAGTTGGGAGAATGATCTTTCCATTGGATGATGGTAGGCTAGCAGAGCTGCATTTATCAGGCCTTGGCGGGGAAAGTTTAGGCCCTAATGCTCCAGTTAGTGCCAGGAGAAAATCTTTGCTTAAATATGTCTGGTCATTGTTAGATGCCCCTGAGACTGAAGGATGGAATGCCGAATATTGCACTGAAGAACGTGGACCCTCAAATTGCATCTTAGGCACAAAAGATGAAACCAATGAAGTGTCAATTTCTAGATGGAGAAAGGACAGCAGAACACAACAGAATTACTTGTCACCTAGTGCTCCAGATGGTAGCCTATCTGGTTCAGGGGAAGATTATGGTATCCCAGATAAGTGGATCAATAAACTCTTCCGCCTCCGACTAATGCAGGGAGGAAAATCATTTTTCCTCATAACAGATAATGATTTGACATTTGAATACTTGAACACTGAAAATGCTTGGTTCTGGCTGAGGCATGAACATTCAACAGGAATCAAAGGTGCTCTTGGAAACTATAATGGAAGTTTGTTTTTAGTTGACGAGCATGGAAGTTTGCTTATTAGAGAAAGAAGCGGCAGTGATCTAGCATGGATCAATTGTACTGCCATGAGGAAAGGTAGGCAGGTGGTTGCTGGTCCACCATGGGACGGTATACCAGGACAAGCACTAAGAGCTAAGCCAGAAGATGCAATTTTCTTAGTCAGCAGAAGTGGGAGACTGTTACAATTCACAGTAAGTTGCATAACACCGCATCATGTAATCTGCCTCGCAAGTCAATAACGTCTCATATACAGACCAAGTCAGTAACAATCATGCGAGACACTAGGCTTATTGTCTCCATTGACAGAAATGTCGAACCTTTAGACACATGCTTTCAATAATCCATGCTCAAACAACAGGCTGAAAGAAACTTTAAACTATTGTGCAGGTAGCACTGAGAAAGTTCAAATGGAAAGACTGCAGAAATCCTCTAGGCATCAAAATTGCAAGTATAGTGGATCAAGAAGGATTCAGGGAAAACATCGTGTTCATTGTAGGGAAGAATGGGCGGCTATACCAATACAACAAGGTTACAGAACTGTGGCACGAACACTACCAATCCCAACACCTGGTTTTATCAAGATCACCAGGAACTGTCATGAGACCATCAGCGGTATCACTCAAGGGCTCTCTTTTCATGCTCTCAGAGGATGGTGGACTAGTGGAATACCAGTGGAGTTCAACGGATGGATGGAACTGGATAGAACATGGACCACCTCATACTAATGTGACCCTGATTGGAGCACCTGGACCTTGTTTTGGAGGAACTGAACTGTTTTTAATAGGATCAGATGGAAATGTTTATCTAAGGTACTTGGATCAAGGGGAGTGGAAATGGAGGGACTGTGGATTCCCTTGCGCAGCATACAAAGTTGATGATAATGAAAGACAAGTTGAAGAAAAAGCTGGAAATGATGAAATTTGTATTGACAAAGAATTTGCAGATAGCTTTGAGAAAATTGAAGAAAAGTACTGCAACATTGACAAAAATTGTGACCCAAAGGTAACTAGCCTATCTGCACATCTAGAGTGCCAGCTTTATTTATATATATATATATATATATATATATATATTCTGAATATGAACATTTGTGGGCAGGTATCATCAACAAGACCAATTCCATTTTCTGAAGATTCAGTCATATTTGAGTTGCAAGATGGCCGAGTAAGTTGTTCAATGAATCCCTGCTCAATGTTTTTCTGGTTTTCAAGCTAACCAATTAAAGAAACTCTATATATTTTCATATACTTATATGCACTAAAATTGATTATCTATGGTGCCTTTTTTTCAGTTAAATGAAATATTCTAGTAATGATATTTCGGTGCTGATAACGTTATTCATGGCAGTTGGCAGAAATGAGACGCATGGAGGACAGAAATTGGATATGGTCACGTACAATTGGTACTCCAACAAGCTTATGTATGGCGAATTTCTGGACCTCATGGGCATCGTAATGCAAAATGCATGTAGAAAGAAAGATTAGTACGTACGAGACGTATATTATGGAATAGCATAGACACTTTAGATATGTAACCAAACGAAAATAGGCACTTTAGACATAAGAAACAGAAACTAAAAGCTTAGCACTGAAATCTTCTTAGATATTCAGAATAACTAGAACATGTACAGGTTGTAAGGATACAGAAAAGTATAGCATCTTTTTCTTATTTTTCTCTTCTTGTCCCAAAACTTTGGAAACGACCTATGATTACAGCTGAGCACTTTTTATGCAGAGGAATAAGAGCTAAAAAGACATTACCAGCGTCGAATTCTATATTATATCAATTTGGGTCGAAGCAATACAATATCAGAGATGATGGATGGTATTTTAGTTTTCTGGATGTTAGATCTAAGTGAATTTAAACAGTGGAGTTTGAATCCAAAATTTACAAAATTCGGATCCAGCATAAACACATATCTATTTATAATTTTCGAAATTACCCCAAAGAAAAAGTTGGACGTGCAAAAGTACATTGCTCTCTCATTTCAGTATACCAGTTTTCTTCTTTTTTTTTTTCTTGGTGGGGGGGAGGATACCTATATCAGCCTCATTGAAAAAAAATGTAAATCTATCTTAATTAGGGGTTCCTACTCTATTGCTGTAAATTTCAGGAGAATCGCCACTCGCCTGAAGTATTTGTGTTAAAAATAAATACTCCATAAATAAATCTTACCCGCATGAATGATCCATTTTTGAACGAGTATTTGGACTGCAGGCAGAGTTGCGGGCCAAAAGATAAAAGGGATACAGTAGATAAAAGGGATACAGTTCGCAATCGCCAACAACACAACATTCAAAGGCCTGCAAAGAGTTCAACTAGAGTACTAGACTACAGATAAACAGCAACACAATTGTAGAGCATCATCCCCAAGAAGCCTCGCAAGTATGCATACAAGGGGAAAGAAGTGGATGAAAAGAAAATTCTCATCAAAAACAACAATCATACATATTGTCAGCAATTAGCAAAGATTCACATTAGTATCTTCACCCTAAATCAAAGCCACAAAAACTCTCATACACCACCACCATCAGAATCTCCTCCTTGGACTCCTGGAACGATGACCACGAGGAGATCTGCAGAAAAATTTAAGAAATAGAAAATATAAAAAACACAAAAACACAAAACAGAAACAATCGGACAAGATCTAGACAGCGATGAGATATACATAGAGCTAGTAGTTTGTCTCTGTTTACCTTCTAAATTCTCAGTTATACGTTATTGTTATAATGGTGGTAATATTAGCAGGCTAAAACAGAGGGATCTTTTCATTTGTCCATGAGTTCGTACAAAGATGTCCATAGATATATACTATATCAGGATGCCATAATTTCATAAATCTACAAGAATACATACATACAACCACCCTATAAGTTACACAAGAGTGGCATATCGAAAGTGCAGTTTTTACATGATTTAATAAGAAATTCATCATGCAGAAAGATTCTGCAAGGTTAGCTGTTTATCTGTTCTTACTCTGTAACACTGATTTCCGTGTCTTTTTCTCTCCCATGTATTAGTCCATAAAATCTCTCTATCACTATTACTCAGAGGATGTCCCGAGATATTTCAGCTTTGTTTCTTTTAAACAAAATCTCAAGATTTCGTTTTTCAGTGTTAACCCTCAGCAGATATATGGTACTTTACCAAAATCTGATCTTTCAAAGTTCTGCACATCTTCCACAGAAAAAAAAAAACAAGCTGGCCAATATGGAAATTCAACAGTACTGCTATTTCCTAGTCCTATATTCTGCTACGAGCAATGATAATAAGGACCTTGAATTTGAGTTTGAACATTTGCAATGAGAGCAATACTAATATTATCATTAACACATGAGATTTAAAAAACACATACCTCCTTCTCATGTTCCTCCTTCTGAATGGACCTTTGCTGAATGCCCAATCAACGTTTATGGTCTGGGTGAGCAGTTCAGTTCCATCCATTTCATTAATAGCTCTCTGGGCCTCATCAAACTTTTCAAATTCAATTAGAGCATAGCCCTAACAAACAGCACAACACATTTAGCAGGTAGCAGATGAACATCTCAGAGCATGCAATAGGCAACATGGAGCACATAAACACAACTGGAACATTTTCAAGAAAATGAGAGTGACAAGCTGAAAAAGGAAAAATGGATCATTTGGATCTTTGTTAGCATAATACTGTTCTACTGAAGGGGAGATGTTTAGGTCAATTGGGAAGCATTGAGCTCATTCCCTACATATTTTAGATCCCATAATTTTTTATTTATTTCACTTCTACTTCTGGTATTGTATAAATAGACCATTTTTTCTCTTTGCCTGAATTAAAATTAAATTGATTTACAGTGAAAACAAGGGGATATGGAAAGCAAATTGTTTTCTCCTCCAGCCCCACCACCACCCCAAAATATTTTCTGTATGGATAATTTTGATTTCAGCCAAAAACAGCCACAACCTACTCTTTTATAGTACTTCTGGGGCTCCAATGTTTGGGTCCATTGCTCCAATATACAGAATCATTTGAATAAAGTACTGATATGGAGAAGCCATTTCATACTATCACCTAAAATAGATCCCAGAAAGATAAAAAATATGCCTCTGGTCACATGGTGCAACTTGCAGTGCAGTAGAAGGGTTAATTGCAGATTACAGCATTAATCCATAAACTCAAACTATAACTTCACAAGGACAAAATTCTGAGTACTACCACTCCCTATCTTCCTTCCCATTAACACATTTGAGTAACAATGTTACATATAAGAGAACATTGCCTTCCATACGCGGACAATATAGCCATTACTAGGTATTATGAGTGCATCACATAGCATGCCTATTTTAAAAATTTAATAAACCTATAAAACTGCAATCATCAAGTGAAGTAAATGTCCCGACTGTTCTTTGTCCACATGCAGATAACATAAAAAGGAAGCAAATGCATGACCTAAATGTGGAACACAAAATCTAAAGTTTGCAACTACTGTCCACTTCCGTGACGAATCTATGTGAAGGAACATATAAAATTTAATGTTTGACCTAATGACCTCAATTAAAGAAAATTTAAGATGTGCAGTCTTAATTTATTTAATCTAATTAGTGCCATAACAAGGCAAATCTCAGAATAAACAGTAGCATCATCAAAACAATCATTTTCTGTACCTTGACAAATCCCGTACGACGGTCCAGATTTAAATGTAAATTCTTTATCTCTCCAAAGTCACCAAATGCATTTTGTAGATCATCCTCTTGTGCCTCTTCATGAACTCCAGTAACTAGAATAATCCATCCTTCAATTGCTACACAAGTGCAATAACAATTAGAACTCCACTCTTATCCTAATATCCAGCTGCAATTTCTCTGAACTGGACGACAACAGTGCCATCTAGTCCAAAGTGCCTCTAAAACTTGGTTTCGTTAACAGATAACAGTGTGAAACACTTGCATAAATTTCAAACTCCATATCAACAGCAATAATTTTATTACACCAAAAACTTCAATAACAACTGTTATTACTCGTTCTCAAGTTTAGGGATTCAATTTTCTCAACATTGGTAATAATAAAATGTGTCGAAAAGAACAAAAAAATATAACTTTTTATTTTTAGAAACAACTACTATTCCTTAACATCTGAACAAGGATTAGAACTCAAAAGCAGCACATAACTAGAATAACAATAAACGCAGCCTGGTAACAACAAAGTTTATAAAATAAAAAATTACCCACTTTATTTTATTCACCGTGCTCTACTAGTCAGCTGGTGACAGATCTTTATTCAAAGAACCACGACAGTAGAAGTAAAAAACTAGATAAATAGCTAATAAAGACAAATTCATAACCCGAGAAATAGTTGAAGTTTTTAAAAAAAAAAAAAAAAAATTGCAAGTCCAATAGGAACCTAAAACCCAATACCATGAGTTATCAGAACCTTAAAACTATGCAAAAGAAACTAAACAAAGAGAAAAGAAAACATGAGAAAATCGCTGATCAAATTTTTCCTCTCTCTCCAGTGTATTTTTCCTCACCAATTTAGAACACATAAACACTCATAACCAACCCACTTTCTGCATACTCTAGAATAATTAACCTCTGATATATGTAAAAAATGTGAAAAACTAAGTGCAATAAATGTATAAATCCGTGCCGATATTTCTTCATCTTTCTTTTTTCATGGTACAGACATAACTAAATCACAAGTCTTAAATATATGAAAACGAAACGGTTAAAGACATGGCCAAGTTCACATATGAAACCCAAAATGTACAAGAAATAGAAAAATGAAGTAAGATAAAAGTGGTTAGGGTTTAGATACTTACATCGTTCGGGGCCAGGGCCACCTTCAGAATCGAGGGAGTCAAAGCGGGCAGACATGCGAGCATTGCGGTCGGCTTCAGCAGCCGCCTCGTCTCGGAATCCGCGGCCCTTGGTCTTCTTCTGAGCCGATGACGAGCCCCCACCGGCGATGGCGGACTTCAGCCGAGGGATAGTGGCGGCGGCAGTTCGATTGGGGGAGCCGTCGCCAACGTCCTCGTCCATGAGATCGTCGTCCTCTGGCTCGAAATCAACCGCCTCAGCTTCCACGTTCGCCATTGACGCGTATCCGGGAGAGGTTGGGGATATTCCTTGGCTTTAGATGTTGGGGGCAGGAGAATGGCCAGAAGGGTTTTCAGTAAACGAGGATTTTATTTATGAGTATTTGCATTTAGGCTGGCACAATTTTGAAACCCTCCGTCGGGCCCACTTGTTTTCCAAATCTATTTTCCATTTTTCAGTGGGGTCAATTTTTATTTTTCATGGGACATGCTGTAGTAAAATTCTCTAAATTTTTTAAAATAATTAGATTTAAAATTCTCCAAATTTTGAAAATTTAAAATCTTATTTTTACATTTAGTAAAGTAACAAATAATCAAACTAAGCATCATGTATAAATTTGGTGGGTTTCTGTATAGTATTTATTAGTAAAAAGAATTCTCAATGAAAGCCCACGTGCCAATCAGCATCTAAGGAGAGGCTTACATATAAAATTATCAGTCCTTTTCCATTGTTTTCAATGGAATTTTTTCTATATTGAAGGCCCACAAAGTAATGACGAACTGAAATCCAATCGAACTCAAAAAATTTAATCATTTCTTTAGTATACGCCTTATCTTCGATAAAAATGTCTCGTCATCCCTAAAAGTAAATATTACTGAATACAATTGAATGGCCTATTAATTTCTCAAACTGTGAATTTTTTTTTTTTATTTTTTTGGTAAAAACGCTCACATATTTTTTTCCTAAAAACTATGTGTGAGGGAAAGGTGGTGGTATCGATGGTGGCGCTGAGAGAAGGAAAAAAAAGAATATGGGAACGTAGAGAAAAGAGGCAAAAGAAAGAAAATAAAACCAAATGCTTATTTGATATTAATCACTTATTTTCAGAGATATATTTTTAACTTAATATTGATTAAGTTAATTAGATTGTTATTCGGTTAATCCCTAATTATCATTTGCTTTTGGTTGATCAAGTGCTTGAGATTAGTAATTTATTAATTAAAATAAAATATTATTCTGAATTCACTTTGTATAAATTAGTATTTTCTTTAATATATATATATATATCAGTTAATTAGCCAACAGGGTATTCTAAAGAAGCAACCGCGCTGGCGATGTGCGGTGAGTTGTCCAAATACTCGGAATTAGACTTGCCAATTTCAATTCTAATATGATGGTTACAAAGAATCTGGGTGTCTATTCAATTTTTGCTTTCATTTATAATATTTACGTAGTGAAATAATGACAAAAAAAAAAAAAAAAATCTCTAAGAATTAATAACTAAAGTTTTTCAATATTTTCTTCATAAAATAAATATTTTCCAAATTTAAAAAAAAATCATATAAATAGTAATTACTATACACTAAAACTCCTATAAAACAACCCATCCCCAAACAAATATAAAAAATTATTTCTTATTTTTATAAACATTTTTTTCATTGATTTTTTTTTCAAAAATACTACTATATTCAATCGTAATCTCCCTCTCTCCCTCCACATATTATATATGTGTGTGTGAGATTTTTTTCATAAAATAAGTATTCATTTGAATATATTTTTACAAAAAATTATATCATATCAATAGTGATTACTACTATAATACTCTAAAACTCCTATAATATAACCCATCCAAACAAATATCAAAATTATTTTTTATTTTCATAAACATATTTTTCTTTATTTTTTCATTGAATTATTTTTCAAAAATAATATTATATTCAATTGCAACCTCCCTCCCTCTGTGAGTTGGAGTTTGGAAATGCTGTAACTTAAATTGGTTGTCGTGGGCAATTAAATACATTCTTGGGAAAATCGAGACACATAATAAAACTCTTTATTTTACTGGATGTCACTTTGACTAATTCTTTCTTTCAGATATATATATATATAAAATAAAATAAAAAATAAAATAAAACAACTGTGCTGGATTCCATTTATTATTTGCTTTGTAATAGACACGTGTATTTCAAGATGGTTAAGTAATTGTACAATGGAATGTGATGTAAAGTTATACTCCATTAAACAAATATAGACTATGTTTGGTATAATTTTCTTCGTTCCTTTTCATTCTTATTTTTTTTAAAATAAATTAAATATACATTATTTTTTTTAATACACATATTTTTCAATATATTCTCTCAAAATAAGTTCTCCCAAAATACTTTCTCCTATAACATAAAAAAACATATTAAGATTTGGAGTTTTGAAATTGTTAAAAAATTCATGGTTAAGTTTAGAAAATTCCATTTCCTAGGAATGTCAACAAAATGAGTTTTTATAATTGTAACTCATAGTAAATAGATTAAAAGATTTAACGATTAAATTCGATCACATGATTCATAATTCAAAATAATTGAAGCCAATATTGGTCCAATCCATTTTTTTTTTTTTTAAAAAACTAATCCAATAATTTCTAATAATATATATTATTAATAGGTTATTTTGTCCAACAAATTGTTCAAAGGCATAAATATGGCGCAGCATTCTGATCACAATGTATATTGCAATAATACCAAATTCCAATATTTGTTAAAGAGTTATATCATATTGATAGTTGATGGGCATAAATATAAAATGAGTTGATAACGAGATATTGTCTAAGTAATAAGATTGAGGTTTCACAATCAAAAAATTTTGAATTCGAGTTTTATTGATAAATAAAGTAGTTGATCGTAAATTTAAATATTATGATTGATATGGATTCCATCATATTTTTTATAATATATATATATATATATTTTATTTTATTTTGAAAAAAAATGTCTAGATTTTGTGGCATAGAAATTAAAAGTAGGTTTCCCTAACCAATATTTCTAGTTTTTAATAGCTCTAAAAAATTTTAAAAACATGACAAGTCATTTATATTGCTGATAGTCATCCCGTTTTCAGTGATAAAAAATAAAAGAAAAAAGAAAAAGCAAAAAACTACTAGCAATAGTGAAGAGCCAAAGATAGAGAGGATATAATGTCCAATTAAGCGGGTCAAAAATGACTTCCAGATGGGAAATCACAGAAAATATAATACATCTTCCACTTTTAGTGGTGAATATTTTATAGATTCTATTACACAATTTAGATTATGATTTATTATATTCTGTTGATTCTAAATATAATGTTTCTATTTTGTTAAACATGTTAAAAACTCTAACTTTTATTGAATATATTTTTTTCGTAAAAAATACTTCCTTTTGAAGTAATGATAAAATACGACTAATTCTTAATCATAATTTTAAAAATACACATGCGTAACAACACACCATCTAAAAATAATTAAAATGGACTCAATATATATATATATATATATATAATTGGAGCAAGAAGTATATTTCTTTAGACAATTTTGTAGAAACATTTCATACTTTCATAACTTAATGTACACTACAAAATCAACAACTTGGCAAAGTTTCAGCAAAAAAAAAGGCAATAATTTGGTTGAAAAACATCATAAGAAAGCAAAATATTATTACAAAAAACATGTCAAATGGCAGTCAATCAATGTGACTTTCCACTAACTAAGGTCAACATCAAGCAAAATGCTAATAATGCATGAAACACCTACATACATATTATCTAGCATCGACACATTTTTCGTATAATAGTCGAATATTTTTCTAAAATGTCAAAATATTGATTCTAAAAATTAAATTTTATACAAAAAATCCAAGATCCGAATCCAAAAAGAATAATTAAAAATTGAGTTTGATTTTAAATAATTAAGTTAAATTTTACATTTAAGTGCAAAAACCCAATGAGTGTATGCTTGTAAATGAAATTATGATATTTTTAGACTTTAAGATATATTAGAAATTAAATTAAAAATAATCGAATGCAAATTTTGAGCAGAGTGAATCACTCAATAAAATATTAGCTCGATTAATATTGAATTTCCATCAAATATTTCATATGATTATGAATATAAAAAATAATAAAGAAAAGTATTTCTGAAACCTCATTCTGCCATTAGTGGGCCAAGATATGTGGAGGAATGAAGTCATGAACAATAATACAATGTGCCACCGAATGGAATTAGTATTTTTGGCACTGATAGTGGAGGGCACGTTTTCGAACTGCAGAGTCTTTGACTGCATTAAATATAGTGTAAGATAGATATTTAACTCTAGTTGTTTGTTTTTTTTGGGTGGGAGTTCTTTTATTTATTTTTATTTAAAAACATATAAATTATATATATATATATTTTTATTCAATATTATTGAAAATAATTTATTTTTTCATTTTTTCACTCAAAATAATTTTCAATTTTATTTCCTCTATTTTTAAATTTATTTTTACAAAATATCAATCAATTTTCTCTTCAACTAATTCTCGTTTCCCAACCATACAAAATTGAGAGTAGGAGGCCCACAACTAATTAATATATTTTTATTATTAAATATCATCTAAATAATTAATATGAAACCCACACTTGTATTAATATATTTTTATTTCAATCAACATCAATAATACAAGATACATTTTATTATACTAACATATTTATTTCATATAAAATATTAATTGTAGACTGTAAATCTTACCATTATCAAAAGTATTTAATATTATTTATAGATATTTAAGAAATAATTTCATTGAAAATAATGAATAAAATATAATTTCATTTTTAACTCTATAAATCCCTTATCTGAAAATAATTTTCTAAATATATTTTTAATTTCAAACGAAAACTAATAAAACTCTAATAAAAATGCTAAAAATGGCATTTTTCATTTTATATAAAAGACTATTGTGATAATATTTCATGTCTCAATCTGTAAGATGTTGAGAGTTTTTGGTATTTTATATAAAAGACTATTGTAATAATATTTCATGTCTCAATTTATTAGATGTTGTAATATGTGTACATCTATTGAGTGCAATATTCACTCAAAATTACATTTTCTTTTACACATATTCAAACACTTGGTACACATTCAATTAGTGTACACTCAATTACTTGATGTATGATATCCTGAATAGAGTATGAATATTATATTCATGCCCCTATTTTAAGCAACATGAATTCAACGTATCTCAATCACAGGTTTCATTTCACACTGTAATCCAATGGGGATAATTTTATTTTTGGTCATTTTTATCTCAGTGTGTCTTGCTCATATGTTTTATTTACTTTACTGATTTTAAATTGAATTGTCGTGTTCTTTTCTTTTTTTAAAAAAAAAAAAAAATTGCTACTGTATAAATTAAAATAAAATGTATGGTTTGGGGTGGAACGGAGGGATTTTGGAGTTTTCAATTTAATTTTTTTCCATAAAATTTAAATACACAAATATAGCCCTACAGTTCCATTATATAAAATGACCTCCCTTGAATGGAATATAATTATAGCAATTTCTTTTCATAATTATGTGGATAATCTAACTGTTTTTTTTTTCACATATAATATTCTATGAGAAGCCATATATATTAATATTCTCCTTGAAAACAAAGGCAGAGTATAACCCACAATTAAGGACCTAAATTTTTTAAATTATTAAAACTAATGCCACGAAATAAATTAATAATTTGTACTAAATTAAATTACAAAAATTATTTGATACTTCAACTTATTAACAAAAATAATCAATTAGTTTACTAATATTTAAAAGTTTTTCTTAACTCAATGGGACGGTTGATCAGATTTCACTAAAGAAGTACATCTATCAAACTCAAAAAAAAAAAAAAAAAAAGGGAAATTGCAAGGGAAATCACGAATTCAGTATAAGCAAATCTTAGATTGTGTGATTCGATTTATTTGAACCCAAACCATCAACAAACGATATAAGATGGTGCGATTTTGAATGAATTTATAAATCATGGTTTATTTAGTAAATTGACAAAAATAATTTGATATAACACGGTGTCAGTTTTTTAAATTTTATAATTAGTCGTAAATTGGGTAAATGGATACATAAAAGTAAAAGCAAATCTATAAGAGTTTATTTGTATAAATTAACAAACTAAAAAAAAATTATAGCTGTATTTTTTAAATTATGAAAATAATAAGAAAAATATTTTTTGTAAGTTTCAATTATACAACTTTTTGGGGCAAAAACAAAAAAAAAAAAAATTGACCCATAAACTTGTTTTTTTATATCAATCTGGACCACAAACTTATAAATACACCAATTTAACACTCTAATTTTATAAAATGCACCAAACATGACTTTATGGCCAAATTTACTTATCGGACAAAAGATGTTCCATCTCCCCTAAGATTTTGGCCTTTGAGATATATAAATATATATATATATATATATATATCCTTTAAAATTTGAATAATTAGCAAATACCTATTTTTTGGGCTATTTGATGAAAATATATTGTAAAATTAAATTAAAAAACCAAAGGCTCCAATCCCTGACCTTATGAAAAAATAAAATAAAAACAACTTTTAGAAAAAATAATTTATAATGCAAAATTAGAAAGAAAAAAAACCAACAACAAATAAGTGCAACCAAGTTTTAAATGCAGGTTTTTCTTTTATATTTCAAGTTTCAAATTTCACCTGACTAATCTTGAACCCACGCAACAAAGACCCCCAAAGGGTAGATACATACACACTATACTTCTATTTTTCATATTTTATTCCCTTGTGTCTTACATCATAAATGTGGGGGCCATGTCTTTTTGATGATATATGATGTATATATTATCAATAAGATTTACATGTGAAAAATAATTATAATTTTCACAACTATAAATATATTTATAATTTGGAAATACATATAGTTTTCATAAAAAGCGAACTACATTAATTAAATTACCATCTCTAATCATATAATCAATTGTATTATAATTTTTAAAAATATCAAATAGGAGTTGTTATTTAATGTAATTTTTCATAATAAATAACAATATATATTCTATACATTTATTGAACAATATCTCTTTCTTTTTTTTTAGATTTATTCATTTTAAATGTCATCACTTAATAATCTCAATAATTTTCATTTATTTTAAAGATGCAAAAGTTAATCTACACTCCTTATTTGTTAATAATTATGACTTACAATTTAATTTGATTTTTTACTTATTTTTAAAAATATATAGGGATGGGTGTATTTGGTCTTTTAATAAAATTTTATTATAAGTTTTGATCAAATAGTGATAGAGGAAGTTATTTGCTAAAAAATAAAGTTTAAGTGAAAATGGATGGTAAAAGCTTTAAGCCGTGGTGCATGTAAATGCAAATATATATAATATATATATGGGTAGATGAATTTGGCTATAAAACTCAAATTTATAGCTGTTATTTTATGCCATTAATTTTTATTTTGCAAATAATATTATAACAACTTTCGAAATATGAAAAAATACTATTATTAATTATTTTATAAATTTATATATGCATGCCTTAATTTTAGACAAATTAAAAACTTTAAATATATTTGTTATTTTTATATATTATTAAAGCATAAATTATTTATTACTTTTATATTATAAGTTTAATTCATAATAGCATTACATATACAAAATATATTTGTAATAAACACATATTTTTTATATATATATAAATATACATGACATATATATATATATAATAAATAAATAAATTTGAGAAGCATTTGTTATTTCAAAGCCCGCCCAAATATATGGGTTTGGATTGCGGTCTAGCAAAGGAGGATCACCACGTGATCATAAGTGTAAAATTTATTTTACCCACTTCTATTTTTATTAAGTATTATTTTATTATTTTATATTTTTAATTATCTTACTTTATTTTTATTCTATCTCACTTTATTTTTATTATATCTCACTTTATCCCTTATACTCTCATTGTCTCATTTTACCTCCTTGTACTCTAAAAAAATTAACCAAATTACCATTACCAATTATTTATAGTAAAATTACTTTAAAAAGTTATAAGATTAATAGACTTTATTTATATTCTAATATTTTTTCAACTTAATTAATAATAATTAATATTAAATTTATTTTAAATTTTATTATTCTTAAATTTTAATAGCTATTTTTTTATAGATATAGTTCCTATTAAATTTTTTATACCGTATAATATTTTTTATTAACTAATATATTTTACTTATAAATTTTCTACTTATCATAAATATAAAAAATATATAACATATTATTAAAAAGTATTTTGTTAAATACATAAAATATTAGTAATAAATTTCTCATTGTTAATGGAATTATTAAAATTTCATAAAAAAATAATATTAAATTATATAACAAAAGTTATTTTTAGGTATAAGATATTATTTAAAAATATTTTATATATTTTTTGAATTTGTATTGAATAGAAAACACATAAGTAAAGTGTATTAACTAATAAAAAATATGTTACTATATATTAATTTGATAAGAACTATGTTAAATTAAAAAATAACTATTAAAATTTAAGTATAATAAAATTTTAAATTAATTTAATATCAAGTAATAATTAATCAAATTAAAAAATTTATTAGAAAATAAATATAAATCTATTAATTTTAAAATATTTTAAAATATTTTTATTATAAATAATATATAAGGATAATTTGGTTAATTATTTTAGACTATAGAGAGGCAAAATGAGACAATTAGATTATAAGAGGAGACATAATGAAAGTACAATAAGATAAAATGAGACAATTTAGAGTATAAATAGGTAAAATGATGTTAAAAAAAAATAGAGGAGAGTAGAGTGAGATTTACTCTAATCATAATTAATAGTAATGGATTTTGATTAAGGTAAATCTCACTTTACTCCTTCTAATTTTATTGAGTATCGCTTTATTATCTTATATTTTTAATTATCTCATTTTATCAATTTGTACTCTCATTTTATCTCATTTTACCTTCTTATATTCTCATTATCTCATTTTACCCCATTGTTCTTTAAAAAATTTAACCAAATTATCCTTATCAATTATTTATAGTAAAATTACTTTAAAATATTTTAAAATTAATAGATTTATATTTATGTTCTAATATTTTTTTTATTCTGATTAATTAATATTTGACATTAAATTTATTTATGATTTTTTACCACACTTAAATGTAATAGTTAATTATTAATTTAACATAGTTTCTATTAAATTAATATATAGTAGAATATTTTTTATTATCTAATACACTTTACTTATAAATTTTATACTCAATATAAATTCAAAAAATATATAAAATATTTTTAAATAATATCTTACTAAATACATAAAATATTAGTAATAATTTTTTTATTATCAATAAAATTGTCATAAGTTCATAGAAACTATGTTAAATTAAAAAATAATCATTATAAACAAGCAATAGTAATAAAATTAATTAGTAAAATGACTATGAATTTTTTTTTTAAAATAGAACATAGTATCTATTAAATTACAATAATTCGACTATTTATAATTTATTTAATAGTATTAATTATATCTAAAAATATTTTTTTTATTTTAATATTATTTTTATAAAATTTTAATAATTCCATTAACAATGAGAATTTTATCACTAATATTTTATGTATTTAACAAAATATTTTTTAGAAATATGTTATATATTTTTTATATTTATGATAAGTAAAAATTTTATAAGTAAAATATATTAATTAATAAAAAATATCATAGAATATAAAAATTTAATCAGAACTATATTTATAAAAATAGCTATTAAACTTTAAGAATAATAAAATTTAAAATAATTTAATATTAAGTATTATTAATTAAATTAAAAAAATATTAGAATATAAATACAAGTTTATTAATTTTAAAAAATTTTTAAAATAATTTTATTATAAAAAATAATAAAAAAAATATATATATTTTTTATAGTACATTGGGCTAAAGTAATATAACTTAGAGTTAGGTGAGAAAATGTGAGATTTACCTTTTAATTATTATTTATTTTTGTAAACTTATGAATGTTAATTGATGATTCGCCATAATACAGCTTTTTCAGAAAGAATCCATTAACTATAAAAACGAGAAGCTCAGATGTCAGCGTCAGCGGAAGAGTTAAAAACAATCTGCAAATTGATTTCAGATAAGATTAATCGCATTGTTTATTGGAAATATTTGATTTTGACTGTCACAATCTTGATTTTTTTTTCTTCAAATAATTAGTAATTGCACAGTTGCAACTTTTAAAATCGCAGAAACCATGAATGCCATAAACTGCAGAAAATAGGGGGAAAATGGGTCTGAATTTTAACTATTCTTCTTTCTGGTTAGGTGGACGTCGAATCTGTTTCGCCGGAGCTGGTGGCGTCGCCGGAATGAGTCGCCGTCTCAAGCTGTTTTTGGTTGGAAGAGGGGAGAGAGAGAGATAAAACTGAGACAGGAGAGTAGGTGGTGTGTAAGCCCTGCTGATACTAAATTTGAAGGCATTTTCACAGATTTGTCCACCTCTTTTCAGGGTCAAAATGAGATTCACGAGTGTATTCAGAGAAGGGGAAGAAAAGGGCACCACTCTTGGCCTCGGTCTTTTCAGGATTTGTCCAATTGGATAAAGACAACCCCACAATATATAAAGAGTGTGAGTGAGGAAAAAAGGAAGAAAGAGAAGAAAGTTGAGAAGAAAGAAGAGAAAGCAAAGAAAAGAAAGGTTTTACTCTCTCCAAGGCCACCAAAAATTGTGGTTGCAAGTTTTAAGAAACACCAACGCAAATTTGTTTTTGCCCTTCAACTCCTCCGCCCATCCTTGCCACCCTCCCACCGCCACGCCTCCTCCTCCAAGCCCCCAAACTTTGACCACCACCCTCCAAAAAATGAAACAACTCTCAACTCCCATCAGTTCTGAAATAGAGAGATAGGGCCAAAAAGTGCCACAAGAAATGAAAAAAAGCAAAAAAAAAAAAAAACATACCAAATCTCTTTTTCCTTTGCATGTCTAATGAGCAATTAATATTCCTCCTCCCTCTTCTCTATATACACATCATTCACATCGCCTCTATATTTATATATAAGGTATGTATGTAATGATTTCCGAAATATAAGCACCAACTCATCATTACCTTTTATAGCATTGATTAAATCTTAGGGACACCATCCTAATAATTCCCCAAATTAAACACACCCCTCCAATAATCACTCTCTGTTCTCTCTCTCTCTCTCTCTCTCTCTCTCTCTCTCTCTCTCTCTCTCTCTGAAAAGGTGGTTGGTCTTTTACAAACTACTTAAAACCCTATCCCTTCCCCTTCTCTCCTGTGAGAGGGAAAAAGAAAAGACCTCTTGTCAGTAGGACTCTTATGGGATTTTACTTGTTTATAGCACTTCGAAAAAGCGCACACAGAGAATAGAAGTAAAGAGAAAGAAGAACCACTTCCATGGATGCATATGAGGCTACGAAAGTAGTGATGTCAAGGATCCAAAGTTTGGACCCGGAAAACGCTTCAAGAATCATGGGTTATATACTGATACAAGACCAAGGGGAGAAGGAGATGATAAGGTTAGCCTTTGGCCCTGAGGCCCTTTTGTTATCTTACATCAACCAAGCAAAGGCCTATTTGGGGCTCCCTTCGAATTGCCCTTCTTCAAAACCTTCAACTCATCTCTCAAATTCCATGAGGCCAAACAACCCTTTTCCCCAAACTTCACCACGAATCTTGATACCAAATAACGGGTTCCATTTGAGCAACCCCTCTTCACCCGCCGCCGCTTTTCCAAGAATTAGTCCTAGGCCCATTTCTTATGCTGCTGTACTCAATGGTTCTGGCGCTACTACCAACAATAGTAGTAATAGTGGTTCAGGATCGTCAAGTTTGCATTTTAGTGGCGGTAATGATTTCGGTGATGAGTTCTTGAGTGGTGGCGGTGGCGGTCGCGGTCGCGTGCAACATCAAGTTCAGGATCAGTTATCATTTGTCGATGACTCAATGGTGGATCCAATAATGAGTCCAAGTGGGAGGAGTGACTCTCTGATTTTTCCTTATGGTGAGGATGTGAACAGCATTCCCTCCCCTCACTCCCACCCCAACCCATTTCACAGGAGAAGTTGTTCAGTAAATGACGCTGCATTTCTCTCTAATCTTGAAGAAGGGGGTAGTGGCAGTGGATTTGGATGGAGGCCTTGCATGTACTTTGCAAGAGGGTTTTGCAAGAATGGTAGTACTTGCAAGTTCTTCCACAGTGATATAGGTGGTGGTGAAGCAATTGAGGTGGGGTCTCCAAGAACGACTGCTTCAGGGTTTGAGGGGTTTTTGAGAATGAAGGCACTTCAGCAGCAGAGGTTTGCACTCATGGCTTCTGGAGGTCACCATCCTTTTTCTTACAACAAGTGCATGAACTTTCTGAATGACAATCAAAGGTATTTCTTTTGGGAATTAGCATTCTTTACTTTTTTTATAAATATTTTCTGTTTTTAGAAGTTGTGACCTTTTTGTTAAATAAGTTCTGGGCTTTTTTTCTTTGCATTGTGCTGCTTGTTTCTTGTGGCATTCAACTTGTGCACTATTATCTGTCGTTTTAATTAAGTGCTGATTTTGAGCAGAGTCTATTTTTGGGTGATCTTTCTCAATCCCTATTTTGTTCTTTAATTTGCTTTGGACTCTTTTCCTTTTTTTGGTGCATTATGTTCCAACACTGTGATAGCAGTAGCGAAAATAGTGCATCTTGTAGTTCTAAACAATTTAGAATTGAATAATTTTGCCTGCAGATTGATATTTGTTGATTGTGGCTATTGGCTCAACATCTTCAGGTTTTGGGTTGGAACTAGTTATATCCTATATCTTATTTGAATGCATTTGTTAGATTGGTTGATACTGAATTGATGATGGGTAATGAATTCCACATATTTAGTAGGTGTGGTCCTAGAAATGGCTTTTCACCAATGGGACTGGGTGCTGGTGCAAGTTCAAGCTCTCGGCAAATTTACTTGACATTTCCGGCTGACAGTACATTCAAGGAAGAGGATGTTTCCAGTTACTTTAGGTAAGTGATTGGAAACTGAAAATTTGATACTTGAAATTGCTAGAATAATGCGCACTGATGATGCTTCTTCTTTCCTGGTTTGAAGTATGTTTGGACCAGTGCAAGATGTTAGGATTCCATATCAACATAAGCGAATGTTTGGGTTTGTTACCTTTGTCTACCCGGAGACTGTAAAACTCATTTTGGCAAAAGGGAACCCTCATTATGTGTGTGATTCTCGTGTGCTTGTCAAACCCTACAAGGAGAAAGGAAAAGTCCCAGACAAGTACTATTTTCTCTTTATATATTCTCTAGTTGTGATCATTGTCAAATTTGTCCTGCTAATGATGCCCCTTTGTTAATTGAATCATTTGTAGGAAACAATTGCAGCAACAGCATGAACACTTGGAGAGGGGGGAGCATTCAGCTTGTTTAAGCCCTTCTGGAATTGACTCTAGAGAACTCTTTGATCTCCCTATTGGTGATCATACATGGCTGGCTATTTATTTACTAGCGAATAAATAAGTGTATCAACTGAATCTCCTTTTCTTTTCCTGCAGGATCTAGAATGCTATTCAATACACAAGAGATGATGCTCAGGAAAAAAATAGAGCAGGAGGTGGAATTACAGCACGCCATTGAATTTCAAGGTCGAAGGATGAATAATTTACAACTAATGGACCTGAAAAATCAGCAGGATAATCATCATTTTCTGCCAAGCCTGGCAGCTGGTGTCCCATTTTTCTCTCCAAGACAGTCTCAGTTGCTGATGAGTCAAAATGTTATTGATTCTTCTGATGCCACTAAGCAAGATGTTTTGCAAGGTTAGCACAGTAAAAGTCACACTCATAATGTTTTATTTTTTGTTGCCATGAGGAAATAGACTATTATACCCTTATATCTGTGTTCATCTAGGAATATATATATATATATATTGAGTTATAAATTCATTTTTATTGCTGAAGAGTTTGATGATGGCCAAGAAGCATTAAAATCTCCAGCAGCTGATGATGAGAAGTTGGTGCTGGAAGGAACTGAATCGTCCTCTAACAACTACACATTTAGTGGCAATAAGCACTATGTAAATGATGATGACTCTTATCTCCCTGAAAGGTACTGGAAGTTTTTTCTAAGTTTGTATTAGGCAATGCTCAGGAATATCCTTGTTGAGAATGTATCTAATATAAGTCTCCTGCCTAAATGTTCCTTAGTCCTTTTGAAGTTCTATTGTTTGCTAATTTTCTGCCTCTTGATTGTGTTTCTTGTGTTTGACATGAAAGCAGTTTGGAGCATATCTTACCTGATAACCTTTTTGCTTCTCCTACAAAATTAGCCGCAGAACATCAATCTATTTTCTCCCATGCTTCAGCTGAAGCTGATAATAGCATACCTGTAACCAATACATCCTCTAACAATTCCCCAGTGCTACCTAGCAGTTCTCCCCTCAGCATGGCTTCTCTATGTTACTCTCAAATGACAAGGTATACATTTTATACTGAGCTACTTCACCATGTAAAGAATTTCGATTTAGAAATGTTAATGACTTCCATCTTTCCTTCTGGGCTAGAAGCCATTGAAATGTAGGTGTTATAGCAGGTCATGGTTAGCAAGCAGGGATTAGCTTTTCTTGGTAAGAGCACTCATCTTAAAACATTTATTCTAAATATAATTACTTGTTCCTTAGATTCTTCTTTTTGATGTTTGCTTTTTTGTATTGGGTCATGCAGAAAGTTCGAGTAGATGCATATATACAAGTTAAAAGTCCTCTAGCTGTGTATAGAGAAACCATACCAGCAACAGAAGAAAAAGATCTGTAAGGAAGATCTCCTCAAGATTCATTATCATCATGAACACCATACTACTTGCAACAATATATAATTGCATGGGTAAAGGACAGATGAACTGATTTATGGGAGTGGGGTCTCTCTTTGTTTATTTTCTGTACCCTCTCTATAGTTGTGTGCTGGACCACAAAGAACAATAGCATATAACAAACAAAGGCTAGTAGTTAAACTCTTACTATCATACAATGAAAATTTTACCTTTCATTTCTTCTTTTTTACTTCCTTTCTACCTATTATGAATGTATGAGTCATTTATCATGTAAACTAGATGGCAGTTCAACGAAAAAAGGGGGAAAGAAAAATGGGAAAGAACCCGAAAGCTGTGAAATTCCTGTGATGGGAAATGTTAGTGTGCATGAGCTGCAGCACAGGAGGGTCAAAGGAGCTTAGGACAAAATTGTAACTACTGGGCTGATACAGAAAACCCAAAATGGAAGGAGATTGAAGTGGAGGGTTACTAAAGCAGGATTTCCTGTCGCTCTTTTCAGCTCTAATTGCTCCTGATATGCTGTATACAGCCTTTGTATCTTCAGCTGAATCATCACATAAGGAAAGCAAAAAAAAAAAAAAGGTCGCAACTCAAGAGCATTTAATATATATAAAAAAAGGAAAAGGTTGTTCTTTTATGCTATCATCATTAAAGGCTACTTTAGGGGACTCTTTTGTCTCATTTTGTGGGTTCTTTTAAGGTGGGGAGGGCCACTCAATCACATGGGTGGCTGACACCAGTTGAATGGTATCAGTGGTACATAAATGAACTCCTCTCACTCTCAGGCTCTTTGCCTTGCAACACTCATTTAATCTATGTGTTAGGCCTTTTGTTTAATGGGTTCTGGTTACCCTCCTCTAGTGGTATGTTTTTCTCTTTAAATAATCACATTTGACTGTGGCTCATGTATCAAGAGGGTGTTTGATTTTTTTTTAAAATAAGTCACTTTTTTATAAGTTTATTTTGAAAAAATGTAAAATTGTGGTTCTTGAATTTTTTTTTTATATTTTTATTAAATGAGCATTAAAATACATTCCTACTAAATACTTATCAATACTTATAAGTATTTTTTAAAATAATTCATATTAAAAAATTTATTTTATAGAGATATATTTTTATTTTAAAAGTGTTCCTAAACATGTATTAAATTGTGATCGGCTGTGTATACGGGGTCTCCTGATGGGATAATATATTGAATATAGACTAGGATTATTAATTTGCATATGAGAATGAGTACAATCAGATGGAGGATTAAAGAGTTCCTGTTTTTGGCTGCTTTGGAATTAGTTGGCAGTCCCTCAGGATTGATCCTCTCATGTTTTTCTGATTACTTAATCAATGGTTAATGCTGTTTGGGTCTAGGAATGAAAAGGCCTTGAAAATTTGAAACTGACATTTTTATTGGATTAAATAAAATGAGGATCAATTAGAAATACTTTCAGCGTAATTAATGTTCATAAAAAAAAGTGATATATTTACATAAATCAATTAAAACCTTTCATTGTTTTATATATTTTGCATCTCTATTCCATACCTGCCTCACAATTGTTTGAGATTGTGGTTCTCAAGATTTTCTTAATATTAATAGTTTTTTGTTTCAAGTTTCCGTTCACAAAGACAAAAGAAAAAAAATAAATAAATCAAACCTTTTCTGTTTCGGGCAATTCCTGCTATTTTATGACCTGCGGAATAGCTTAAAGGGAATAATTGTCCCGACTCCATTTGCTTTTCCAATGTTTTTTATTTATTGAAAAATTATGATCCACCTCTTCCATGGGTACAGGAGTTAAACGGGAAGAGAAAAAAGAGACTGAAATTTAACATGTGTGATAATTTCTTTCATGATTTGGGCCTTACAGTTCTTCTTCAGGATCCATCAATTTATTCGGGTCAAAGTTGAACTAAACTGACACTAAACTTTCATGGGTCGCAAAGTAGGGTGTTTGAATAAATTTATTCAATTTTTTTTATAAATTTATAAATATTTTTGAAATTTAAAAAATAAATTCTTAAAGTATTTGAATAAATTAAGATTATAAAACATATAAGATATTAATATAATTTAATCAAAACTAAAGAAGTTTGTTTAAGTATTAAAAATAAATTAAGAACTACTTATTTTTGTTTTTCTAAAATTTTTATCAAATATTTTAAAATATTTTATTAGCTTTCAAATATTTTATAATATGTTTTAAATAATTTGTACAGACAAACAATCTAATAGCCTAGAGCTATGATGCACCACCAACCTGGTAGCACAACCAGTTTATTTTCTAAGGTAATAAGTTCATGGTTTTCTAACAATCTTGCATTGATATCTGGTTAGCGATTGTATATGATTTATATTATTATCATTTTCTTTTTCATTGACGGTTGATCATAAATTATATTCATATCTTGTTCAAACTTAATTTGATTGTTAATTGAATTAAAACATAAGTAATTTGATTTTTTTATATATATTTTATTATTATTATTATTAATCGAGTTGAATTTAAATTAATCAAATGAAAAAATATATTCAAAATTGATTTATTATATGTAAAACCCAACTCAAACAAATTTGAAGTGATAGGCTCAAATTTTAACTACACAAATTCATACGAGGAAAGATTGATATATGAAATTCTACCGTCACAATCACAACAGCATTAAGGAAGACGAGAATTACAAGAGCAAAACATCTTTATGTTTCTGAAAGAACAAAAGGTCTATAAGTATATCCCTCAAACTAGACACAATTCCACCATCCTTACACATTGTTGAAGCTTACCTGGTATTTTGGCTGCTTATCAGGATAGAACAGGCCAAAATGCTGCTCACTCTTGGCTCCAGGCTTCTGGTTTTCATCAAATATGGCAAACAAGTAAGTCTCTATGGCCTTCTCTGGTCTCCTTGGGGTCCCTTTCTTGACATGGTTAATCAAATTCATGTAGTAAGTGTTTGCATTCTCCATTGTTGCTGCAACTCCACCATCAGATGGCCATCCACTCTCAGAAACAACAATTTCAACATTTGGCCCTCCAGCTTTTTCTGTAGCAGAATACATGGCATCAAGCATTGCATCGAAAAGGTTCTGGTACCCATAATCGCCATCCTGGACAACTACTCCTGGAGCAGTAAACAAAGCATATGGAAGCGGAATACTTTCGGTGTTTCCAATGTAACCGAAGTAAGGGTATATATTTGCAAGAAGTGGAGCTCTAGTTTGTGCCAGGAAACTGATGATCGGCTCCATGAAAGACTTATCCTTGAAGTGAGCATTCGACGGCGGATAAGAGTCCAACAACAGCGCGGAAAATGTTGCTGTTGAAATCTTGATTTGGTCTTGCAAGCCAAATACTGAGAGTGCTCTGTAGATGCTTTGCATGGCGGGGAGAACGAAAGGGACGAAACGTGATGTTTCGTCGTTTCCAGGGTCTACTTCATTTCCCACGGCGATGTATCGTATTTTGGTACCCGGAAAGTGTGCCCTGACATTGTTTTGAACCCACTGTGTTGCATCAGATTGAAGCGATTCCAGGTCGACGTTGGGGACACCGAGCATGAGTTCTATGTCGGATCCTTGAAGGGCTGTGAGAGTTGCCTGATTAAAATCGTATATTCACATTCTTTTGATTCCATTGGTTTTGTAGAATTCAACAACTTCTTGTTCGGATGGTAAATTGGCACCAAGACGCCCATTGCACACCCCGATGGATCCTGTACAATCACATTTGTTAATCTTAATGAGATATTAAAAGTAGCCCATAAAATTTTTAGTTTTCCAATTTGATATTTAATCTCATGTTGAAATACAAATATTTCTTTAAATTTACATTTAGCTGTGTATTTTATAAAGTACAATGCGATGAACATCAAATTAGGTTTTGCCAAATTAGAACACAACAACCGAACTCATAAATTCTTTTTACTTATTAGTAACATGCATGCGTGGATTTGTGCATTCGTGCTGCAGAAAATTAGAAGAAAAAACCAATCTTGGAAAATTTTAGTATGTTCAAACAAAACCTGGATAATTGCCATAAACTAAAAGAACATATATATTTCCTTGATCATCAATTAGGTAACTTATTTCCTCGACAAACTTCTGCAATTACCTTGGTTAGAGGACTGACACATCACTGCAGACACAGCTGCAAAAAAGATCAATAAATAGAAGAAGAGGTAATCTAGTGGTGATGATGAAAAAAAGGTAGACATCCTCAAACAAGATTAGAATCTTTGCTTTGAATGAATTCAAATATGGTGAGAACTGAGAAATGAAGTTTAAAGAGGGAAAGAGGAGAAATAGTTCGTTCGTTGCAAGGAAATAAACCATTGCACCCATATTTATACCATTAGTGGACGTACTTGGTGGGGTGTTGGAGAATTCCTACACTGTTTCGTTGCCAGGAGTTGACGACTTCCCCATTGAAGTAGCAACTTTGGTTCGATGGCCATGTCAACATTATTATTTAACCCACTGGAAAAGTTTATAGTTTTGCCGTAATAGTTGGTTTGCTTATTTTTGGAAGACTTCAAGGTTTAGGCAAAAGAAAATGAAAAATGAGAGAGAGACAAAGTCAACAAATTTCAAGTCCTGAGACTCTTGTTTTCTTGCTATGGTTATGGAAATCCCAATTCTCGAGTCTCCTATTTTCATTGGTTATGGAAATTCCAAGCATAAGTCTCTTGCTGAAAAAAACATACTTCCACTTCAATTTTGATAGTAAATTTCTCATACATAGACTAGAATTGTTTTCTAGTCTCTATCTGTATACATATTTCTATTTCCCCCAATTGAGACGTCTCTTTCTTTGCCAGCCGGGGCAAATGACTTGGCTGTGGTGGGTAGGTTTTAGTTAAACTTGGCAAGTTCCTCATGTTATCAACAAATATATTCTCATAATCGTAGAATTGATGGTTTCTACAAAAAGAAAAAATGAAAAGAAAAAAAAAAAAGAAAAGATTTTGCTTTTGGAACAATATTGAGGCTGAACTTGAGCAAACTAATCAAGAAAAGTTCCATTTTTAATAAAGCTTGGCATTTTATTGATTTATGAGGCAAATCCTATGGTTCACCAATTCATTACTTCCTATTATCTGATTTCTGAATAAGAGTACCCGAATCACCTACGTTCTTTTACTTTCTTGAACCTTGACATTCATAATTATCCTTCATATATGGAACTTTGAATCTTGTAAAAAAGTTAAAAGAGGATGTATTGGAACTTCTTCCAAGAGTTTATAGCAGGCAACTAAGATACATGAAATGAGACACTCTGAGAAGGAACTTCAAAAGAAGTGAAGAAAGAAAGAAAAGCATGACAAATCCAATGAGAAAATAGAAATAGTTCATTAGTATTTCTCTCTTCAATGAAAAGAAGAGCTGCAATAACTTTTGCCTAAGAAGAAGAAGCACCATCATGAAGTGCCACTAAAGAGGCATAGATGCCTTCTTTCTTATTGATCAAAGTTTCATGCTTTCCTTTTTCTGCAATAGCTCCATTTTTTAGGACTGCAATCAAATCTGCATTCTTGATTGTGGATAGCCTATGAGCCACCACTATGGTCGTCCTGTCCACCATGGCTCGGTCTAAGGCATCTTGAACCACTTTCTCAGATTCGGCATCAAGAGCACTGGTGGCTTCATCAAGTAGCAAAACCTTTGGAGCCTTCACTAAAGCTCGTGCAATTGCAACCCGCTGCTTCTGTCCACCGGATAACTGGATACCCCTTTCACCGACAACTGTGTCATACCCCTGTGTATTTCAAGTTTGCATGTATTTCAAATAATGTGTTTAGATCAGGGTAGAAATATAGTAATAAGAAATAACTCATAGATGATTCAATGTAGCTATAGAACACTGGTCTGGGATAAATCAAAAGATGATATTGTTGGTAGATTATTTCTCTGCAGCTATTCCTGCGTTGCCTGGAATGATCAATTGCTGTATGTATATCAGTTCATTAACCAAACAACTGATGGCATCCTCCACCCCCCCTCCCTCCCTCTCTCTCAAACGCTCAAAAGTTCACTTACCTAAGCAATTTTGATGCTGTGAATAAACTCCAACCTTGTATTCATTGGAAAAATTTTTTTTGGACCACCTCATTGCTTTCAACCTGTTTTCCAAGAAACCAATTTGTTTTCCTTCCTAAATTTAAGATGCAGGGATTTTAAACAGAACACACCTTCTGCAAACCACTGATAAATTTGTTTGCATTTGCCAACTCTGCAGCAGCTAAAATTTCTTCCTCTGTGGCATTGCCTTCCTTTCCATATGCAATGTTGGACCGGATTGTGTCATTGAACAATACAGGCTCCTGGCTTACCAGACCCATCTGCTGCCTTAACCACTTCAATTTCAGCTTTTGGATTTCAAAACCATCTAGTGTGATTTGGCCTGAATCTGGATCATAAAATCGTTGCAATAAAGAAATGATCGTCGACTTTCCACTACCACTTTCTCCAACAATTGCAACTGTCTGATAAATAAACTGATATTGTCAGTAGTTATCGTTGTGTGGTTGATTAATGTTGGTAGAATAGGATGATCTAATCTTGTTATTTTGTAGAATCTAACAAATTGTGCAACACTGGAAACAAGAAGTTTCCAAAACTTGATGAACCTTGTTTACCTTGCCTGAATGAATTGCCAAGCACAAATCTTTAAAAATCTGAATATCAGGTCTACTGGGATACTTAAAACTGACATGCCGGAACTCGATATCACCCTTTACGTTTTCCAGTGTCATTCCTGAGTTGTTAGCGGAATCTATATCTGATTTCTGGTCAAGCAGTGCAAAAATAGAAGCAGCACCAGCCTTGGCTTTACCAGAGTCTGGTGCAAGGGCTCCCGACTGGGATATTCCAACGGCTGTCATGCTGAGACCGAGGAAAACCTGCCATTTTGGAAAGATGAATATCCACTTTGGAACTAGTTATACTTGCCAAAACAGAAACATATTATCGCAAGCATGTAGTTATATAGAAGCTTACACGAAAAACTTCACCAAAGGTAATCTTTCCTGCATCAACAAGTCGAGCCCCAGCATAGTAACTAGCAGCATAAACAGAATATAGAAAGAAGAGGGACATCCCAAAACCTGCTCCACTAAGTAATCCCTGTCCAATTCCTAATCTCACTGGCCCTTCACATTTTTCTTGGTGCAGTGCCATCACCTTCTCTTCTGCGCAAAAAGAAGCAACTGTTCTAATGTTTCCAACGGCATCACTGGCAACTTGAGTTGCATCTTCATACAATTTCTGTAAAAGCCATTATCTGACTTGATTCAGCATACTTGCATTGAAAAACTACATGATTCAAAGGATATTGCAGAAGCGAAATGTAAACCATCCACATTAAGTTCATTTGAAGTTGAACGATGTACCACAAAAACTATAGAGAGCTCCTAATTTCTGTGTCGGTCACCTGTCAGTGTAAGAGTGACAGAAACTTTGTGACCATATGAAAATTTGATTCAATCTACATTGTGCTAGATATTACATGCATGAGTGACTTATATAGGATCTTTGATTGCATGCATAATCAACACAAAATAAACTTCAAAATTGAATGATAAATTAGACTCCTTTAATCAAAGCATATGAAAGAAGGAAAAGTAGCACCATCATACAGATTGATTAGTTTAACTTTATACATTTTTTTCCACTTTATTTGTTATTAAAACCTTTGAGTTAATGGGATGGTACACTGGAGAAAAACACAAAAAGTGTCAACCTTAAGCTTAAAGGGAAAAAAATCTAATAATGTCTTTTTCTTCCCTCCATTATTCATGAAGATGTGCTTACCCATTAGACTAAGTTCGAAAACATCCCCATTAGAAAGAATATTGGAGCTGATTTGGTTCATTTAACAGGGTAGTCGATAAAGCTTTAATCTACTGGGCCTAACCTTTGAGTCGGCACTAAAACCAGTAACGAATTTCATGTGAAGATATCCATTTAGTCCAATGAGAGGTAGCATGACCAGGACTATAAGGGACAACTGCCAGCTTGCTCCAAAAGCAATGACCAAACCTGCAATGGCTGTTGCAATGTTTTGAACAAGTAAAGCAAGTGATTCTCCAACTAGATTTCTCACAGACTTCACGTCTGCAGAGAGTCGGGAACCAACTGAACTGCTTGAGTTCTCAATTCTGTCAAACCAACTTATTTCCATGTGAACCACTTTCTCAAAGCACATTAAGCGTAACCTTTTAATCAGCTTACATCCTGCCACAGCAAAGAAGTATGTCCTTAGTGGGGTAGCCAAGAGAGATGCCACACCGAGAACAACAAACATACATGCCCAGAATTTGGAATCCCTGCGAAGCTCATGAGCTGGCTCGTAGAAAGTTTTGATTATACTGGAAAATAGGAGCCCAAAAAGTGGTAATATTGCACCATTAATCACTGCAGCTAAAGAACCAAGTATTAACTCTGGAATCTCTGGTTTATTCAGGTAAGCCAAGCGGTACAGTGATACTTTATGCTCCTCCCTGGATTTTGATGAAGCCATAGTTTTTGGTTCTCCATTTTCTGTATCCAGCGCATTGACTGGGGTGGGAACACCCAATGACATTGAGAATGAACGACGGCTACTGTTTCCTGTTTCAGATGTTCCCCGACTTATGGACCTTAAGAATGAGATGCGCTGGCTCCACTGCCTTCCAGAATCTGCTTTAATCTCTGCTCCACCTTTATCATTACCATAATTTTGTGCTTCCTCTTTGTTGAACTCTTGCAATTGTATGAGCTGACTGTATGCTCCTCCAGGATTTCGAATTAGTTCAGAATGTGAACCTGGTCAATTGAAACATAAATTTCAATTCTGTTTTTTGAAGAAAGACTAATAAGCATTAGAAAGACATACTATTGCACAATATGCTTCATTATACTATTATTATTTGTGGACAACTCAACAACTGGACCTATTTTTGTAAGTCCTTGAGCAATATAACTCTGTTCATATCATTATAAGAAGTTAAGAACCTTTTTCTACGATCTTCCCTTGACGAATAACAGCAATGGCATCTGCATTCTTCACTGTGCTCAGTCGGTGAGCTACAATTAGCGTTGTTCTGTTTATCATGACCCTCTCCAGTGCCTCCTGCACAATCCTCTCCGATTCTGCATCCAATGCACTTGTAGCTTCATCAAGAAGTAGAATCCTAGGATCTTTGAGAATTGCTCTAGCTAAAGCTATCCTCTGTTTTTGTCCCCCGGACAGCTGAGTTCCATTCACACCTACCATCGTGTCTAGACCCTGGACACAAGGAATTTGATTATGTTTAACAGGTAGATTGTTTGAAATATGATAATGATTGTACTGTCTGATGATGATCGTTATAATTGTATTCATGATCATAATTAAAAAGTTTTTTTTTTTTCCTTTTTTCGAGAGAACTACAATGAGAGTATGCGGCTGGTATTCTACTGGCAGACTACTTTCTTCTACATCAGAAACTGAGGACTTGCTGGTATTTATAATGATATGCATTTTTGAAACTTTTTAATCAAACACATTGTTACTTTGTAATCATAAGAATCAAATGCAGAGTCTGACCTGAGGCAGCTTATCTATGAATTTAGCAGCATTGGCGTGTTCTGCAGCAGCTCTAATTTCTTCAAGGGATGCGCCATCCTTCCCATAAGCAATATTGTCTTTGATGCTTGAAGCAAACAATACAGGTTCCTGGCTTACAAGACCAATTTTTCCTCTAATCCACCTGAGCTGAAATTCTTTGATATTTATACCATCAATCAAAACTTCACCTGCTTGTGGATCATAAAACCTCTCGACAAGATTGATAACAGTTGATTTTCCACTTCCACTTTCTCCAACCAAAGCTAATGTAATTCCACTTGGTACCATGAGAGAAAATCCATTAAATACTCTCTCATCTGGTCTAGCTGGGTAGCTAAAATGCACATCCTTTAGTTCTACATCCCCATTAATGTCTTTCAGCACCCGTCCATCCGTACTATATGGATCTATATCTGGTTTTCTGTATATTGTCTGAAACATTTTAAAAGCAGCAACTTGACCAGCTGCAAATGCACTCAAGCATGGAGATATCTGCCCTAAAGAACTGAAAGAAAAGCCACATGCCATAGACATTCTTATCAATCCCAGGACTAAATAAAAAGACAAAGTGAAAGTTCACATGAGAAGATTATATTTACAAATCTAGATATGAACATGTAATCCACTTCAAAAAATCCATATATATGGTCGACAGGAATAAATGAGTGACATAGTATAAAAGCAAGTGAAGCTTTTTCCTTCGCTCGAGTATATTGACAAACAGACGAGGAAAAATGAAAATGTTGACTTACAAGGATCCCATCAGAACAGCCATTACTATGTTCAAGACAGCTCCTCCTGTGTATCCTTTGGTTATAATCATTTTGGCACCAAACCATATTGCCAACGCATAACTGCAGAACAGAACTAACATAAAAACACCAGAACCTAATCCAGCAGCCAAGCCCTCCTGTACACCGGCTTTATAAGCTTTATCTAGAGATTTATCATAGTTAGCAACAGCTTGCCTCTCCCCTGTGAACGATGCAACCTGCATGGGAAATCAAGTCGCCATTAAGGAATACTATTAGACCTAAATGCAGAAATACGAATTTTTGTCTTTTGAATCTTCATTACAGTTCTGATTGAGCCAATTGTTTGTTCAACCACAACAGCTGCTTCTGAATAAGCAGCTTGTCCCCGTGATGTCAACTTTGCCATAAGGACAGTCATAAAAGCAGCAGAGATAACAAGAAGAGGGATTGCAGAAAGCAAGACCAGAGTGAGAAGCCATCCCCTGATAAAAGCTATCACAAACCCTCCAAAGAATGATGCTGAAAGCTGTAAAAACTTGCCTATCTGTGGTTTTCCATCAATAAGAAAAGAGTCAACATATGCATCAAGACCCACAATATATTTTCAGATTCTTTAGCAGCAGAGATTTACCTTCTCACCCATAGCATCTTGAATTATAATAGTGTCAGTAGACATCCTCTCAAGAATTTCTCCAGTGTTAGTCTCTTTATCAAAATATCCAATATCTTGCCTTAGTATAGCTCTCAGGTATAAATTTCTAATCCGAACAGCCTGCCTTTCACCTGTGATCATCCAGCATGCCACCTCTGCCAAGAAGATAAAGTACAGTTCTTAGTTTCCATTAATGACAAAGATTGTATAATTAGATTGTTCGTATGCAAAGAGGTCTTAATACTTACGCGAAAACGCTGCAATACCAGACCCCAAGGCAAGATATACAAACTTTAGGGATACCTAAAGATGGTCTTATATATTAGCATGGATGCCATTGCACAAAGTCAAATGATTATTTTACTAACAAGATAGGCGTAAATACATGGAATGAGGGCCATAAGGATTTCTTTAGTAATTTCTCTTTCTAGATTTATGAATGTATCATACCTTGGAGACTTCATTAACAACTCTTCCTGTTTCCACATTCTGCCCAAAAGAGTTGGCTAATTCTCCAAATATTAGAGTCATAAGAGGCAAGCACAATCCACTTCCAACGGATGTGATTAAACCAATGATCATTAGTGCATAATCTGCGGGGTCTGCAAAGGAGAACAATTTATAGTATGGAACTTTGTCGACAGCTTTAGTCTGCTTGTGACTGCAAGACTTTTCTGTGGTTTCTGATGTTTTATGTTGCTCGTTGTTTCCGTCTTCATCAAAACGGCTAACCTCGGCCATCACTTATTTGCAAAAGTAGTTCTCCTGTTTCTGATTGCAATTATCTTAAAATGAGGGGAAATGAGCAAAAAAAATGTCAGCAGCCTATCTCCAATCTAAAAATGTGATTCAAGTGGAAGTTATGACAGTGAACTAGGGAAAGTCAGATGTCTGATTATGTGAATTAAATTAAGTGCAACAAATGAAGCAACTGTTTGGACGTGAAACCCTTCATTTGGAGAGAAGGTTAACTCACTAATAGCACTTAAAAAAATAAATTAATGCTTTAACATATGAAACTGAATAGAGAAAAATCTTCTTTCATTAGTCATTATGCTATTTCCACCAGAATAACTAGCAGCACGGGAAAAACAAAAAAAAAGGAGCACAAATTACAGGAGAGCTCCATTACTAGATGTCAAAAGAGCTCCATGACTATGCTTTTAGAATCTTGTGCACTTGTAAGGCTCTCAATCATAAAGTTCTAATGACTACCAAGTAAACATTAACTTCGCACGCAAGAAGTTAGTTCACGGGCTATGCAATATTGTTACTGGTGGTTCAGTTACTCATCATTATTCAATGACAAGTTACTCACTTAGATGCTTGAGCTGTGACCAGTCCTTCAGATTTCCTGCAAAGAAATATATGATGGTAAATAGGGGAAAAAGGAAACCAGAAATAGGAAATGAAAGACGCATATCAAAATGGGATTTTATCCTAGTTTTTCTTTTACACATTAAAGCTTAAATCTCTAATGAACAAGCATGAATGATGAATTTTCTTGGTGAAGGCTGCAAAGAGAAGACAAGATGAGTAACAAAACACGATTTCTTGAAACATAAAGCTGCACAACATGAGTTTATGTTATACATGAGGAAATTAAAGAGTTCCAGGTACCCCGTAGCAAATGTTGTTCAGGACACAATAAAAGGTTTTGCAATGTTCCTGTTTCAGCTGAGTGCATTAAGCACCAGATCTGTTAACACAACCCAATTTTTTCTGGATGATGGAGTTCTCTATTTCTTTGAAGAACCACATCAAATTACAGATTCCAGAAATCGCAAGAAGTGCCCAAAAAACCCTAAGAGGCCTCACTTAGAACACCATGGAAAGTGAAAGCATCATGCAAGACACAGAAAATCACCTCTACTATTTGTAATTTTGAGTGAAGGGGAGGCCAAAGTCAGGTGTTTTGAAGGTAGAAGAAATATGATTAGTTGAAACTTTGCATCAGATGTTATCATAATATGATTATCCTTGATTGTGAGAGGTTGTCATATGCAATCTTTATATATACATATAGGCCAGTAGTTTGAATAATAGTTAATAAAGAAATTGCCTTCACATCAAGTTGACAGTTCTCTCTGACTTCGGCTTCGCGCACTTTTCTTCTCTGACTACAAATTCTTGATACCAAATCATAATCATATGTAACAAAACCAATAATATGAAGATATCATCTTTCCTGATAATCAATAATAAAAGGTGTACGATGTAAACTTAAACACTAATAATCTTTCTACAAGGGCTAACTCCACCAATATTCTTTAAAGATTGCCCTTTAGCTTCCAGGCCTGAATTTTTTTGGATTTACGAAATCTCAACTATAACTTTAAACTAATAAGCATTGACACAAGCAGTGACAGCAACAAGATTTTCAATCTATCTTCCCCTTGTTGCACAGAATCTCAAGTTTTCTTCATCTATAAACATAAAAATCCCTATAATATAGTTGATTGTTAGAAAGCCAGGTCAAACAGTTTACAGTGACTTGAAAACGAAGTTAACATATATTCTGATACTCTTTTCGTTTTCAAGTATGGAAAAGTAAGAAATTCCTATGAACTTGCATAAAGAAGGCTAAAAGTAATTTTCTTTAATCCACCTGCTCCACATGAAACATGCAACTTTTTGCCATCACTCTTTGCATAAAGCACACAGACACACACAAAACAAACAAACAAACAAACAAAAAACTTAGGACAGCCCTCTAAACCTCGTTCTTAAACGAACATACTAAGAATTCTAAGCTCTATGATTCTTCGAATTTACTTTTAATGCTTTCCATCTGGTTCTTGTTCCATTGCTGTAATTTTTAACTATTAGGTAACAAAACCTCATGAAATCAGTAGCCAGGACAAATTTCAGGGGACACTGCTCAAGGGTCGCCGAGTTGCAGATTCCCAGGCTCCATTAATTTCCAAAAAAAAAATTCAAAAATTTTCGTTTTGTTCAAGGAAAGGGGCACTGCTCAAGGCAATCATGTTGGGCCAAAGGGATCTTGTACCTCAGCAAAGATTTCAAAACCAATATAAAATTCGTAGCAAATGCCAATGAAACAGTAAAAAACTTTATAATGCATATAATTTAATTGAAGAAATGGTAGCAATCATATGAAAGTTACAAAAGGGCTGATGCTTCCCTGTGGGGTGTACAACTCCCCCCCCCCCCCCCCCCCTCTGGTTGTCATTTTCATATTCTTTGAATTCATTTCTCCATGGAAGCTTCTGTTTGAGTTTTCTCCTTTGTCCCTTTAACAAGAACCTGATTCCTTGTAACCTTTTAGGTTTTACTAAACTTCTGCCTAGAATATTTGATTTATGTGCATAATAAAACATAAAATTCCTGAATGGACAATGGAACATATTGTGAATATTGCAGACCGCAGAGGGATTGAAAATGTGAAATTTTTTCCAGAAAAACTTGTTTGATGAAGAGGAAGAAGTAGCTCGAACAAATGACTCAAATTAAGAATATTTCTATAATCTAATTTTATAATCAATGATTGATATCCTAAAACGAAAGTTTCATTAAGAAACATAAATTAATGCGAAATTGATATCTATTCATCTCTATCTCTATCTTTACTCTTATAGTTTATCTATTAATCTATCTATCTACTCTAAAGAAAAAAATTAACACACCTATTATAATCCTAGTTAATAACTATTAAATAATAAAAATAATAATATAATTACAATTTATCAATTTTCAAGTGTTGTAGTTTGAATAACACGAATTTTCATTTCGATCTCAAATTTTGCTTAAAAAATTAACAATTTATATTCTTTTTATTGTAATTTTTTTATACTTTAAATTTTAAAGTAAAATTAGTTTCAGTATAAAATTAGACTTAGAGAAATTTTCAACTATATGTTATACAAATATAAAAGACTTTGTGTGATGGAGTTATGATGGTTTAAAGCTGAACATTCTACATAGCAACACATCAATTATTTTATTCATATTACTACCATGTTAATAAAAAAAGGAATATTCATAATTAACTAAAAAAATTAAAATACATCTGGATGAGAGCGATGACTATAAAATTATAATTTATGATATGAGTTTTTAAATTTTTTTTTAAAAATAATATTAAAAAAAAATAGAGAGAATAATGATATTTATTTGGTCTTTTTAAAATTTTCTTTCCAAGCTTTATTTTAAATAGGCATAATCAATAAAATAAAAAATCCAAATTTTTTTTGAAACAATAGAAAAACAAAAGTCTTTGTGCATGAATAACATAATCTTAACCTCACATACCTTTCACAAAATAAATGTAAAATCTTAGAATATACATTTTATTCTTATAGATATTATTCTTTCTTCACGAATATAATAATTTCAATCTCTTTTATTTTATTATAATTTTTTTATTCTTACTTATATGGAGGTATATTATTAGAGATTTCAAATATACTTATCAATATTATAGTAATTTAACTTGAGCAAATGAAATGTAATATGTAAAATTGACAGGAGAATTAAAGTGAACGCATATATGTCATTGTAAGAAAATTAGAAGAAAATTTATCTTTTTAACACTTATGGCAAAACTTGGATATTATTTAAAACATTTGTGAAAATTCAAATATCATTTTGCCTTTCATAAAAAGACTTGAGTACTAAAATGATTTTTACTTCTACAAGTTGTGTTTAAGATTATAAGATTAGCGCTAATTATAAAAATATCTACATGGTTGTTAATGAAATAAACAAAGAAATGAAAAATATTTTTTTATAGATTCTTTGTACTATATTTATTTAATTATTTATTTTATTTGTATTTATTTATTTATATTATATCTCTATGATGGTTTATTTTATAATTTTTTTCTTGATTAATTATGTGATTACATTAATTGAGAAAATTAAGTATTATTAAAAATAGTTGGAAAATAAATATTATCAATGTTTATCAGATTACTTGATTTGATCAGATATAATGCAGTTTTAAGTATTGTTTTAAGTATTGCGTACATTGTAATATATTTTGATTGATTTTTGGTAAAACTTTTAATAGTCCTTACTTCATTTTGTTATGATCTTTTCTAATCATTTGTCTTTTAAAATAATTAATTAGTGTGGATATTTAGTATTAATTTCATGTCTGCTAACTCATTTGATATCCTTATAATTATGTACTTATTACTTATTTAAATAGTGTATGTGAATAAATATAATAATTAATCATTAATTAAATAGTTTAGATTGTTTGAAAATTTTGAACTACAAAATTGTATTTTATCCATCTTTAAAAATCTTTTCATTATAGAATAAATGTGTCTCAATTATTAACTTAGTAATTTACTTACAATTATATTCAATACGAGTTTATTTCAATAATAAGTATTTTATGGGACAAATGATATTTTTGAACTACAAAGTTGTATTTCATTCATCATTAAAAATCTTTTCATTATAGAATAACTGTGTCTAATTTATTAACTTAGTAATTTTACTTGCAATTATATTCAATACGAATTTATTTCAATAATAAGTATTTTATGGAACAAATGATATTTTTAATTTTTTCTAATAAACTAATTTAATTACCTCTTTTAAGTGATTACTTATTTTGTTGATCGTTGAAAAAAATGACTAAGAAATGATAATTTTGACACTTTATCATGTAAAAAATTAAACACTGTGGAAAGAGAAGATACTTAAGTAAATTTAAATAAGTGAAAAGTATAATGGACTTCTACAATTTTTTATTTATTTTACATTTATAAATTGATCATAAAATAAAAAAAGAACAAATATATTATGAAATATTATTAATCTAAGTTGGTTACTTAACAATTTCATTTTCAAATAATATTTTCAAAAGAAAATAATCTAATCTAATTAGGCCACCAACTAAATTTAACGATTTTGAACTCTATACGAATTATTTTTAAAGATAACAAAATCATTCTACAAATATGATTTACGAGTAACATGCTTATCTAGGTTAATAACGGGCCTTTTTGTAATAGTTTTATTTATTTTGAGTTTTAAAAAATCACCTTTAATAAGGATATTGATTATAAATTATAAATCTTTATTGTTAGATAAATATATTTATAAAAGAACCCATATCATTTCAAAATTATGAACATAAGCAAATATTCAAAAAACATATCTCCTCACCCCTTAATTATTCCCTTAATTGTACACTTATATTCAAACAAAAATGCATTTTTAGTCATATAACTTGATTTACTTTTGCTTTTAATCCTTTAAAAATATGAGTTTGACAGTTTATAGTTTATATATAGCATTTCTCAAATAATAAATAACTCAATCCAAATTTTGCAAGAAAATTTAAATCCGGCTGAAAAATGCAACACACCCGAAACATGACACTTAGATTTGAGAATTTTTGTGAAATAGAGGAAAACATTTTTGTGTGAACTTATCTATAAGTTGTGGTTTTTTATTTTTTATTTTTGGAGGAAAAATGCAAAAATCTCTTTCCAAATAAACTTTCATCATTTTCCCTCAAAAAGCAATGAAAATGGAGATAAATTGAGCTGAAAATATGCTAAATTATGATATTAATATATGTGCAGTATTTTAATCTATATTAGATTATATTTTGTTTAAGATATTTTATTAAATATTTTTAAGATCGAGTTAATTATTGAATATCAATCGACTCTATCGTAAAATATTATGAGATATATAGTATATTTTCATTTTTTTAAACCTCAAAAAGTACTAAATTATTTTACTACTAAAAGTATTTATTATAGATTAAATGGAATTAATTTATTCTGCCAAAGTCTAAAATTATTGCATGTAAGGAATACTTAAAAAAAAACTCAAAAATATTATTAGTTTATTAAATTTAGAACGTATGAGAAAAGATTCTCTTTTTTTTTTTCTTTAGTAAGAAAAAAGAAAACTTGATTAAAGTGGTTTGATCAAATTAGATATCAGGAGATTTCTTCATTAATTACACATTTCGATAATGATTTTTTTTTCCACTCGCATTTCTTCTACATTTTCAATATTTTTGAGCAAAAAATATGAGAAAGTTAATTCACAAAGAAACTTTAGCATTTTTCATTAAAAAGACAATCTATTGAGAAGTTAACATCAATAATTGTTCATCAATTTTGAAAAAATTAAATTTAGATGTCATATACTGGATATGTAATGAAATTTAGACATAATATGCCAAATTTTAAAAAATGCTATGTTTGAATTGTCAATCCATATTTTAAAGGACCAAAGTGAAAATAAGTTAAATTATAGGACCAAAAAATATATTTTTTTACTTTTATATTCTTATAATAATAGCAACAGTGATATGTATGAATTCCTTTTGGGTTGTAAAAATTAAGTAAATTTTTTTACAGCAATTTGTTCCTCTTGATTTATATTTGTTGAAAATATCTAAAAATATATCAAACTTATTGTGCAAGCGCTTTATTTATTGTTTTAACTTTACTTTTATTTTTTCAAAAAAAATAATTGATATTGATTTATATTAAATTTACAATAACAACATACAATCGAAAAAATATATAAAAATAAAAAAATAATGATGCACTTTTGTTCATGACTTCATCCATTATTAGTATTTTATCTGTTAAAGAGAAGAAGAAATACGAGATCAATAACTAAATTTGGAGTGAAGAAAAAGTGATAGTTTAATAAGAAAAATAGAACATCTTGAATTGCCGATATCAAATAAAGGAAGAACTATTGCAACAATAAGTTAAATAATAATAATTTAAAGAGTAAGAATTTACTTAGATAAGTTATTAATTAGGTTTTGAATATATTATAATTTTATTTATTTAAATACTTTATTCAATCATTTGTATTGATCAATTTATTTATTTCCTCCTTTACCTTCGAATATTTTAAATGTTTACTTAATTTATAAATCATGTAATGATTTTAGCAAAGTCGTAGATTTTATTAGCCCTATTTTTACAAATAAATTATTAATAGTAGAAGTATATTTATTTGGAATACGACTACAACTTTATTTTTTGCAAAAACAAAAAAGAAGCTTGAAGTTAAAAACTAAAATACGATGATACGATAATCAAATTAAAAAACAAAACTATATACTTCAATATTAAATTTTTTGATGTGATCGTAGTTTCTTACGTGTACGATTTTTCACTGATTGTTCTAAAAGCATGATTTTTTAAATTATTTCCAGAAATTTTTTCCTTAAATTAATGAATTAATTAGCAGTTAAAAAACTCCATAATTAGCACCTTGATTTTGATTATGGAACTAGACCTTCGCATATTGGGCTTCAAATTTTAACAGGTTTTATCATAAAAACACGTCTCTTACATTTAATTGTTATTTATGATGTAGTATATAAAATGAAACATTAAATTAAAATCAAGAATTTCTAATTGATATTCTTCAAAGTTTGTGCATGGCCTTCTTTCAATCACTGAAAGTATATTTCTCTTGTTTTATATTAATTAGGGTTGTGAAAGCTTAAGGAATTAATTTTAGTACTTTAAGTTAAATGTTTTGGTAATATAAAATGTTAATAAGGTTTATTAGGCGAATGGAGATGTTAGGACATATCAGCTTTCCAATTTAGAACTTGAAATAACATTTTCCTAACTTTCAAATAATTTTCAACTTATGTCTCTTCAATCATACACTACATCATTACCACACACAAATAAAAAATAATAAATAAATAAATAAAAATAAAAATAATACATAGGACCATTCTTACAATCAAATCAAACCAATCATTATAATTTCCACATGATCCATTTCCTCCATAGTAATTAAACTCTAATGAAAATTTGAATTTTATCGTAATTTAAACAAATAACACTTATATCTTGCAACTTTTCAAAATTTAAGAAATTCTCCAATAAAATAAAATACAAATTATTAAACCCTCCAATCAAGAAAAGGAAATAGAGGCTAAAAGGGTAAAGAAAACAAAGAATAAAAAAAAAACAGAAAAAAGTAATAATCCAGAAACAGGAAAGATAAATCTAAAAACAGATTTTATACGACCCATGATTCTTGTGAAAGGACGGATGATTGATATCCCTTCTTATTTTTTTCCTTCAATTTCAAGTAATTGATCCAAGAAAATAAAAATAAAATACAAAATTTTCTCCAAAAAAAGAAAAAAAAAAAAGAAGAAATGATTATACAGGAAAACTGCTGTTTCTAAACTCTTCCTTGATCCCAAGATAATAGAAATCAATCCACTTTTCGTCCCTTCTAATTTCGCCCTGTTTCTTGAACAACCCGACGACAACCATTCGTCGTTCATCACCAGCCGTGGGATTAGATGACTTATGTCGCCGGCCTTCGTTGACTCCGGAGCGCCACCACCCTGTACTAACGGTCAGATTTTCTATACACATTTCAATTCATCGCATACCATCAACGACAATAACATCGCGTGCACCGGATTGTCAAATCGAATGGATCCGAATTTCGGGTTTGGTTCGCCGTCATTGGGCCCTTCAAAGCCCGCCTCCGGCCTCTCGCGCCCACCGCGGCTCGCCAAGCTCCGGAAACCCTTGGTGGGCCACCGTCCCAATCTATTCCGACCCGTATCCCAAGTGGGCGTTGGGCCTGGTCTGGAAGATTCGGGCATCGAGTCTGCGCGCATTGATCCAGGTCTTAGCACTGGTAAACCCGCTTTTGAATCTAGTCAACAGAATGTGGGTCGTGGGTTTGTGTTTGGGTCCAGTGATAGTAGCCATGCTAGCGGCATTAGTAGTAAGAGTAATTTATTTAGCGAGACTGTTGTGAACAATAATGTGGAGACAAGTAAGGTAGTGGATGAAATGACGAGATTGAGGATTGAGAGCGAAAAGGCGAATTCGAATAGTAAGAATGTGAAGATTGGTAGCAGTAGTACTAGTGGCACTAGTGGTAATTTACATTTGAGTGGTAGAGATCACAGCTTGCAAGGTGTTGATGAAAGTGTGGTTTCTGAATTGCCGGATGAGATGAGAAGGTTGTACATTGAAAGTGAACATTTTGGTAAATTATATGGTAGAAATGTGGAAGAACTTCCAAATAAGATGAAGAAATTGAATATGAAAGACTATGAGCATGATGGCTCGAAGAATTTTGGCTTTGGAAGAAGTGATAGCAAGTCTTTAGGAAGCTTAGGTACTATGCTTCCAAACAAGATGAAAAATTTGAAAATTGAAGATTCTTTGTACGCTTCCATGAATGAGAAGGTTGATGATGTTAGTTCTGGAGACAAGAATAAATTCAAGTTCAAAGACAGTGGAAATGCCAATCAGCAGGTGGACTTGAATATAACTAATGCTGCTGGAAACAGTTCTAATCACCTTGATACTAAAACAAGCTTGCGTTCTGGTGCAGAAACTGTGCATGGCATGCAGGCTAAGAGTTTGGGTGATGGGAATTTGCACAACATTTCTGGATCATTTAATTCAAGGTTTACTTTTCAGGGTGGATTAGAGAGCAAGAATAGTGGTATTCATGTGAGTTGTCAAAATGAAAGTAATTCAACACCATCACCGGTGTTTGCATCTAGTGGCATTAATTTCAAACCAGTTGGGAGTATCCCTGAGATGCCATCTATTGACAGAGTTGAAAAGAAAGTTGAGTTCAGTTTCACTAGCAAGTTGGATAGTATGGCAGCACAACACGTGGAGTTCAAGACACCAGATCCAAAAGCACACTCATTATTTGGCCTAAACAGAAAAGTCGAGACAAAGAGGGAATCAGCTAAAGACAGTGGATTAAAGAAAAAGAAGGTGAAGTGCAAGAAACCTGCGCATCCATCGAGGTTCCAGCAAGACTTTGTCATTCAGGACAAGTTGCAAGAAAATGCCGAATCTCCTGAACAATATTCGCCCATGGACCTCTCTCCATATGAGGAAACATTAGCTAATAATAGTTTTTCAAGAGAGACTTCTGTGGCATCAGAGGAGTCTTTTCATCTTGATGAAAATAATTCTTCAACTGAAGCATACCCAAATGTTTCAAATGACATAGCTGATGAAATTCTAGTTTCTGCAACAGAGGGCTTGCATATAAATGAATGTGATGTAAAGGGCAATGAAGGGCAAGATGAAGAAGCTACATATTGTGTGAATGAAGGTATTAAGGTTGATAATCCTGAAGAAGATGCTGTTTCAGGGGCTGAGACCGAAAGCTTTAAGTCTGCAACTGATGAGTTGGATCACAGCACGGACTCCTTTGTTACTGCACCAGACATTGAAGTAAGTTCCAGCTCTAAAATTGAGAGACAAGACAGTGATGGAGGGACTCAGTTTAAATATGACACAAGTATAGGGGACATGGTGCAGAGTAGCTTCACCTTTGCTGCATCTTCCTCTTCTCTCGACGAGTCTTCAGCATCAATGCACATTCAGAAGAAGAAAAATCGAATCAAACTTTGTCAAGATTCATATAGCTCCACTCCACTTGTCAAAGTTTCACATGAACCATCCCACTTACCCACATTTCAAGTTTCTGGATGTATATTGTCATCACCTGAGCAGGGTCAGAAAGGTAATTTCTCCAATGTGTTAAGCCAAAAAAGGGATAAGTCTGATCAAGTTAAAGAACTGGCGACCAAGCAAGACTCTGCTACAGCTGCAAGCATTGCAGCTCAGGAATCCTGTGAAAAATGGCGGTTGAGGTGTGGATAATCATTAACCATTTTTTAAAATTTTTCGGAATTGCATTTTGGATATAATATGATAACTATCTTTCCTATTCTAACTCCTATATCATAATGGCAGTTTGATTGTGGTTTATTGCCCATCAACAAAATTTCATATTTATTGATCCATGGTCTTACTTCTGATTTTATTTCATACTAGGGGGAATCAAGCCTATGCAAAGGGGGACTTCTCAAATGCTGAAGATTTTTACACTCACGGAGTGAATTGTATTTCCCAAAACGAGGCATCTAGAAGCTGTCTTAGGGCTCTAATGTTGTGCTATAGTAATCGTGCAGCAACACGTATGTCACTTGGAAGAATGAGAGAAGCATTAGAAGATTGTGCAAGAGCTTCTGCATTAGATCCCAATTTCATTAGGGTACAAGTTCGAGCTGCCAGGTAAGGCATGTTGTTATTGCTTTTTGCCCCATCTTGCTCCCTGCTTCTTGAGAGGTACTGATGTGGTTATCTCTTCTTAAATATGCAGGTATCTGGTTTTCTGTTGTTTTGCGTTGTTTTATTGGTTTCCCTTTTTGACAGCAAGAGTAAAAGATATGTCTCGAAGGGCAAAAACCGGTAGCCTGCAATTAGTTAACTTTGGAGCCAGAAACAACCCCTCCCTCCTCCCCTAAAAATGATAAAGAGTTTTATGGTACCATGTTGAAGTATTGGTAAATAGGATATTTTTTCAATTCTTATTCATGTTTTTGGCTGACTAATACTCACTTGATGAATCGTTGTTCGGCTAACATTACCTGTATCAATAAGATAGTACAAGCAAAGGATGTAAGTTGCCAGCTGTGACAAGGTAGATTTATTTTGCCTCATTTTATAGAACTTTAAGGATAATTCATGCTAATTGAGTATAACCATGGAGAGATTGCCTAAAGCTGTAAATTATGATTTCCATTTGAATTTTCTTTTCATGGATTCAAAGATTTTGTTGGTGAATACCTTTTTGATGTAATGTCATCATCAATGTGGTGAAGTCTTTCTCGATTATCTGTCATATCAGCACTTGTAGTACAAAGCTAGTTGAAACATGACTTTGAGCATAAAGGTCAAAATGCTTTAGGTTCAGGAGCCTTCTAGTGTCATTTATCTTATGGAACAAACTAATTGCTAGAACAGACTAGTAGTCTAACTTGCTCTTCAACAGCATTAATCATTCGGAGTTGCCTCTCAGTCTTTCTTTGTGTCAATTACAATAGAATTTTTTTTCTCTTTCTTGTGACTTCTTTTTTGATTTTTCAGCTGTTACCTTGCCCTAGGGGAAGTTGAGAATGCAACTGTGCATTTTATGAAGTGTTTGCAAGCAGGGCCTGATGTCTGTGTGGACAGGAAGCTTTTGATAGAAGCTTCTGAGGGCCTTGAGAAGGCGAAGGTATTGAAATCCGCAAATTTATTACTATTATCTCTTTAGTTATAAATTATTTGATAGAACAGTCTGTTGATATTTTTTAACCTTTTCACTGATTTGCTAATAACCTTATAAATTGGAATATATGCACGACTAAGCTATCAATTCTATGAGTGTTGCAGTGACTATTAAGCTAGGTATACTGCATTTGTGTTTCGGATGAAACTGTCATGGTCTCAGTCTCTAGAAATCATGGCTGAAATATGTGAGACTTATATTTTCTCTTGACAAGTAAACAATGGTTATGGTATCTGAGTCCTGGAGATGGGAAAGAGATAATGGGAGTAAAACTAATGCATGGGTTTGAGACTGAAGTTTGTCATAGATGATAGCTTAGAACATAAGCTTGTTTTACAAGCTAACAAGTTTGTAATCAACCAGAAGCAATTTCTCTTAAGTGTTTGAGTTGTATCCAGTTGCCCAGTGAGAAAAATCTTTCAGGTATGTCATCAGTAACCTATCTTTGCTTTGAAATTTGTTACAACTTATGAAGAACCTATTATAATTTATATTTTCCGGGAAAGTTGACAAAGATCACAGTAAAATTTCAAACTTCCAACTTTAAGAGAGCATTTGCCCATTATACCACACTGTTTACCATGAAATGTTAAATGATGGAAATACATTTTACAATAACCCTCTTCAATTTATTTTGTGAAAAAAAGAATTTACTATAAGTCACAGACTGCAGAATTTCTTTATCATGGGAAGAGCACGGAGATAAGATGTGTAAGCCTGCATCTTTAATTTCTTTTTCACTCTAGGCATGTAAAGAGCAATCCAGATGTAGCATAGTGAAAGGGAAAATGGAATTTATGGTGGCAGATTTGACTACTGGCTGTAATGTTTCTATAGTCGGCTCCATCGTCGTGTTTTTCTTTCATGTCAAGTAGGGTCAACCTGGGTCTGGGGTCAAATTAAGAGAAATTTTATGCATTATATATGCTGTTGGTTTTTGTTCTCCAATTAAGTGGGTCCTGAGATTGATGGCCTGCTTGTTGTAACATAGCTCCGCCATGGTTCTATTTTTGGTACCTAGAAAAAGCAATATAGGAGCAGGCATGCTTTTACAACGTATTTTCTTGTGATTATTTTTGGAGATTTCTCTGATCTGTTTTATTCAGTGGAAAATATTGGGAAGAATTGTGGTTGAACATCTTGCAGCAATTTTTCTCAGCAGTAATTTTCAAGTTCCCTTAATCATATTTGATCTACCCCTTCAATCTTTATTTCCTGCAAATTTGTGATGACTTCAAACAGTAATTCTGCAGACCTGGCTATGTTGCTTCCCGATCTTTTGTTAGTAAAGCTTCAGAAACTTCTAGTATATTCTCTTTCTTTTGTAACTCCTTGTAAGTTATCTTTTTGTTTGTCATGGCCTTCTCATTGGATAGATTTGACATTTTGGCATACATGGGGGGCAAGAATTGAACATGTGTCTTACAAAAGTTTTTGGTTTTTCAGAAGTCGTGTTATTGATGCTCTAATGGTCGTGAGAATTTGCAGAAATGTTGCCCCAAAATATTGATTATGGCAAATTATCTTTTTTGCTTTTTCCCCATGAACTATAAAAATGTTAGTTACATCTAAGAAAATACATAATCTGATTTTTTGTTTAATTGGCTTTCAGAAAGTTGCAGAATGCATGAAGCAGGCTGCAGAGCTTTTGGGACGAAGAACATCCAGTGACATAGATTGTGCTATTACTGTGATTTCTGAGGGTTTGATGATAAGCTCTTATTCTGAAAAATTGCTTCAGATGAAAGTGGATGCTCTTCTTATGGTATGTAGAGAAACTACGACATATACTTTTCAGTGCCGTATAATAGTGAATCATGTACTTAGCCTTTTGTTATATTATTGATATGCGTATCTCCCAAGTATTTTACTCTTATTTCACTAACAGCTGAAGAAATATGAAGAGCTAATTCAGTTGTCTGAGCAAATTCTTGGTTATGTGGAGTCAAACTTTCTGATGTCGGGTGTTGATATCCACTCAGTGGAGTTTCATGGTTCTGACTTGAAGAGGGCTCCTTCCTATAGGGTCTGGTGCTGGTTGCTGATCCTTAAGTCAAGTTTTTACTTAGGAAGACTTGAGGAAGCCCTTATTTTCCTGAAGAAGCAAGAGGAATCAGTGTCTCTTGTCGAATGGTAATATCCAATATACGTGAGTGTGTATAACACACTATAGATTGCTTTGTTTCCAATCACAGGATTGTATTGTTCCTTTGGATTAAAGTTCTTCTTGCCAATTTGACTCTTCAGCAGTGAAAGCAGGACCCTTGAATCCATGATTCCATTGATTAGCACTATACGCGAGTTGTTACACCATAAGGTGAGTTTGTTCATGATTTCTCTTGGATAAACAAGTTCTCAGAATTGGGCCTTTCTTGCATCTTAAATAGATGAATCCAGTTGGGGCGGATAACAGGAATTTGGTTTGCTTCATTTAGGTTACAAATGCAGTCAGAGAAGAGTATATGTAAAGAATGTGACAATGATTGTATATTTATGACTATTGCATCATTCATTGTTATTGAACGTTGTTCTATGAGAAATCTGTTTAATTGTTACTGAGAAGTATAATGAATGCATATGATGATAATATGATTAGTATACAATTTATCTTCATTTTGGATTTTCTATCTTCCTTAATATATATAAAATTATTTAATACTATCATGCAAAGAGAAAGATCTGGTCGCAAATAACATATTCAAAAAACTGCATATTAAGCATACCAATTAGAAACCCACTTGTGGTTTTATGGTTGTCTAGGTTGCAGGTCTAGTGTTCCCAAGTATCTTCATAGTGCAGCTACACAACACACCCTGATTTTTTTGTTACTTCGATAGAAATACCAGTGCTTAGCCTGGCTAAGCATCAATAACACATCAGCTTGATTGCCAGACTTAAGACTTCATACATCTCAATCATTAAATGTTGGCAACATATTAAATAATCAATTAAAACATGCCTTCATTAACTAGGGACCAGGGTGATCTCTGTCATATAAGGGGTAGAAAGTGAAACTACAACTAACTCATTAGCAACCAAAAATGGTTAAATGTTAGTCCAGTCAGCATCTCTTGTGATTTATTCTTGTTTTTGCATATTAGTAGGATTGAAAATCTTAAATTGCCACCATTCAGCCTTTTAAATGCATGATGCCCACATTTTACTAGGATTAAGGAGATAGCATTCACATGGAATTTAGAATAGAAATAGTTATATCTTGTTCTTATGTTTGAGAGAAACTGTACCCTTTATATTCTTCTATAGATACATAATATTTATTAACTCATTATGACCTGTAGGAGATAATTAATTGAAAATGTTGTCTTGTTTTAAACTGCTGGACCCTCCTCTTTCTCTCCTCCTTTGTCCTATCTGTATGCAGATGAAATTTGACATATCAATTTCCCTCCTTAATAACAGTCAACCCATTGCTATTTAGGCTGCAGGAAATGAAGCATACAAATCAGGAAAGCATGCAGAAGCTATTGAACATTACACCGCTGCTATATCATGTTCTGTTGAATCACGTCCTTTTGCGGCAATATGTTTTTGTAACCGTGCTGCTGCATATCGGGCTATGGGCCAAATTTTAGATGCCATTGCAGATTGCTGTCTTGCTATTGCCCTTGATGGAAATTATTATAAGGTTTGCCTCTAGAACATTGTTAGTCAGTGCATTATGGATATTTATTTGATTGTGAAATGAAGTTGAATCCATACATTTTTTGTACATTTTTAGATTCCAATTATATAATCTATAGGGAAGGGATATCGACTTTACTCACAGTCCGAAGTTGGCAATGTAAATTGGAAATTTTCTTAAAAAGTTTACATCAGATTTGTTATCTAGATGAGCATTGTGATATATGCTGCTGAAATTTATAACTCTTTTAGGAAATGTAACTTAGAAAAAACTTAGATATTACAATCTTGCAGTATTAATAAGCAATAGCATCCTTATCTTTAGGCACTCTGGCACTTATTGCAAATCAAAATCTTAATAAAGACTTTTGGTACCAAGGAACTTTTTACTTCAGAAACAGTAATATATCTTTTACATGTTGCTATCCTTTTACCTGGAATAGTTTGGCAATTAGATTTAAGTTTCATGCTGACTTCAGTTTTGATGATCTGAATCACATATAATTTATGCTCAGTGAATGTTTTTAACTATTTTACTAGGTTTGCTCTAACCTTTCCAATTTGCATTCATAAATGTGCAGGCCATCTCTAGACGAGCCACGCTATACGAGATGATTAGAGATTATGGGCAAGCAGTTGCAGATCTTCACAAACTTGTATCACTTCTCACAAAAGAAGTAGATAAGAAGACAAATCAATCTGGAACATCTGATAAAATCGATAGTGTGAATGAGCTTAGACAAGCTCGGCTGAAACTTGCAGAACTGGAAGAAGCAGCCAGAAATGAGATTCCTCTGAACATGTATCTCATTCTGTAAGTTCTTATTTCTTTTTCTTTTTCTTTTTCTTCTTCTTTTTTTTTTTTTTTAATTTTATGTGTGTGTGGTTATAGAGAGAACACATGCCAGTTATTTAGTAGCATGCTTTGTTAAGAAGGGTCACATTTGCTATGTTATAAGTTACTGTGCCAAATTTACAATGCCCGTATCATCAATCTATTTGGAACAACAAAAAAGAACTAATTTACTCTTCTTGATACTGTATAAAGTTCATTGACTTTATATCTAAATCAAGCATATATATCTAAGACTGTCTGTTATGGAGATTGCAATTGAATTTACAGCATTCTATAAAGAATTTTAAAGTTTGTTGTAAGATTGAGTTCTTTGAAGCTTGAATGATATTCAAATATTTATGTCACCATTCAATTTGCTGGGTGACCTTGCTGTATTATTTGCTTTTGATCCTTTTGGCAAAAATTTTGATTCTCTAGTGGTTATAGGGCTTTAATACGTTTGGTTGCTCTTAACAGTCTAATTACTTTAGTTGGACCAAGCAAACCTAGATTGCTGTGATTGTAAAAGTACAATTGAAAGTTGTGAGTGGAAACTACTTCACGTAATAAAGTTATTTTCCTTGGTTATCATTGGAAATCTTTTCCATGTCAACAGTTTACAAGTATTTCTTCTAATCAAAGTTTTCCAATGTTAATTTAGAGATCTGGAGAATTTTTTTTGGATTCAGATGACTTGTTGCAAGTGGAAGTAAACCTAGATATATGAATTACCAGTTTTATTTTAATTGTATTTCTGTGATGCAGTGATGTTCACAGATTTAAGAGACTCCAAAGACTGAGAAAGTGTTTTTTGGCAGTAAGTAATAATCTAAGAGGAATATATATTAGAAAATGGTTTCACATTACGACGAAATCAGGATAGGCAGGGGGCATAAGTTGGATAGTCTTACCCAAATGGCCACACGTATGTCCTTTGTGAAAGCAGACTAAATTGTCTAGTTTGAGAGTTTTTGATTACCAAGAATCAGCACTTTCTGATAATGGGTATAACAGAACGGGAGATAGGCCATGCTACAGTTTTTTTCTGTTTGTTTTTACTTCTTTTTTTTTCAAATTTTCATCTAAATTATATGGTAATGATGAGACTGTTGGGACATAACATAGAAGTAATATAGTTTATCACCAAAAAGACCTATGGTTGATTTGGCAAGGATTGTTAAAAATGATTGCCACTATTTGTTTTATTTTGAGTTGTCTGCTAGAGGCAGGCAATCACTTTGATTGAGAAATTGTTTGGATTAATTTGTTTGGTAAATCTACAAATATAAAGATAGAATGGATTCAGATGTCAACACTCACTTTCAGGTTTGGCTAGAGTGCGGCTTTGCCTATGTGTAACAGTTTACATAATTGTGGAAAACTAACTAAAGAGGAATAAAAATTCATCCCATCATCAGGATGAATACTTGATAAGAAAAAGATAACTCTTTATAGTTGAGCATTTCAAGCTTGATGACTTTTTTGGTTGAACCACTTGAATGATTGTCTTTTGTGAGGTTGATGCAAGATAAACTGGCTTTGTGCTATTATGAGGTCCTTTTTTTCCTCCATGATTGTTTTGCATTTTTTTCTTTTGAGATGATATGGTAGGGTAATTCCTTTCAAGTGCAGTTGACTGAAACCATTTCCACATTTTGAATCTGTTCTCTTGGACCTTGACCTGTCTGTGTATTTCATGCTCAACTCCACTATCTTTTCCTATGAATAAGCACAAGGGATTGTATGGTATTGTATTCTTCTATCTGGACTATGACCATTGCTGCATAGAGCAGAGGATTAACTGGGGCTTTCAGGCACCTGCCTTTATGAGAAGTTAAAGTTCAGTTTGCTTTCTGACAACACAAAGTATTTCTTGGGCACTGTAAATAGTAAATTGGTGCTTGTGTCTTTGTGTGAATAAAACTATCTTGCTGAAAGTAGTGACAGACTACTTCTTGAATGATAGGGGAGTTGATCCATCTGCTGCTGCATCTGAAATTAAGAAGGCTTATCGCAAAGCTGCACTAAAATATCATCCTGACAAGGTTTTGATATTCTTTTTTTGTTGCTTCTATAAGGATCATGTGCCTGTTTGGTCCACTTTTTTAAAATGACAAGCAGCAACAAGAATGAATAAAATATATTTTTCATTGGTGTAGGCTGGTCAATCTTTGGTTAGAAATGAAAATCCAGATGATGGTATGTGGAAGGAAATAGCAGAAGAGGTCCATAAAGATGCAGACAGGCTCTTCAAAATGATTGGAGAGGCATATGCAGTACTTTCAGACCCTACCAAGGTATTGATTCATTTCGAACTTGATTATCAGTTGCCCACTCTTAGTTTCTCATTTTACACATGATTAACTTAATGCTTCGGAGGTCTACAAGAAGAATTCCTGGTAGTTGGGAGTGATCATCACATGTGTCTAAATTGCCGGGCATATTATAGCAGATAATTATGTGCAAAAGGGTAGTCATTATCAGTAGTGACCTGGAATACGTTTTCCGCAATCTTTTGATTTAATTGCCATGTAGAACAGAGATTTTTGTTTTATTTGAAGTATTAGCTTGCATATTAATCACTTAGGTACTCTTGCGTGTATCACCAAAGATGTCTTCAGAATTTTTTTCTTGTTCTTCACAGGGTTGTGGTGGGTTATCATGTTAACTAATTTTATATCTAGTGGATGAACCTCTTTCTTTCCCTGTATCCTCATTTAATGAGCGAGACCTTTTCTTCTTTCAATTCTTTTACATCAGAACAACAACAAATGCAATAGCACTGCATAAGTACTATAAAGTGTCATCCTGTCGGTAGTAGCACTTGAATACCCTGTCAAAACTGTCATTTGCTTGGCTGAATGCTTTCCACTTGCAGCGTTCACAGTATGATCTGGAAGAAGAGATGCGAAATGCGCCAAACAGAGGCAATGACAATAATACCTCAAAAATCTTTACAGATTTCCGTAACTATTCATCTGAGAGAAGTGGCAGTAGGAGACACTGGCAAGAGTTTCGGAGACCATATGGAAACTCAACCAGAGGGTCAGAGAGAAACAAGTATAATTGGTACTCATGATGACTTTCCTGGATAGAATCCAAATATTCGTACCAAGGATCACTGGAAGGCTATCCATTTTGTTGTAGCTTTATTGGAGTCCCGGAACACTGGACCAAATGATTCGACCAACTCAACAATGGAGGGCCAATGTACTGATTCCGAGTTTTGTTTGGTAGTCCGAGGTTTCTACTGTGTGCAAGCCGGAACTGGTTTTCTGCTGGATGTAGATACGTGGATGTAGTGATCACTTCTCCTAGTCGGAGAATGAATGGATGTTGTGCTCTTGTGTATTCAGTCTGACCAAAAGATTGATATGCTTTGATGTTTGCAAAGTTTGGCCTAAACCGACATGCTAACGATGCACGTTAGCGGCTTCACCATAAGAGGTCCAGAGATTTTAACTTGTACAAGTATAGAAGCAGCTCTTTTTGTCCGAGGCCGAGGACAGAAACCCGGCTTGTGTTTGATCCTACTAGTCTATGTATTGGTCTACATGTTACAGTTCAGAATTGCGGTTTTGTGCATAAGCTATACAAGTTTCTTTATTGATTGGAAAATTTAAACCAAGTAATGAGTGCTCTTTCTTTAGTGAGATACAAAAGTTGAAACATAAAAATACTATGTATGATATTTGAAAGAGGTTCTTGGGGCTTAAGGTGGTCATCTTTATTTTGATTTAATTCTATGTTTTGCATTTTTATCCAAATTTTTATTTGTTTTTCAAATCTCCCTACAAAATAGGGACCTATTAAGGCGAGCTTTACCTTCGAAACCTTATCATAATCTGCAAAGTCACGAGTAATTTTTTGATGATTTAGAAATTATAATGGTATAAATCTACTCAAAAATAGAAATAAATTTATCTTATTTTCTTCCATGAATAAAAAGGAAAAAAAAGAACAACCAATAATACGAAAAAGCTGTATATTTTCCTGCGTTTATTAATTATGAGTTGAAAGTGACCCTCTAATTTAAATTATTTGTAAGTATATTTTTAAAAAAAAATTCATTATTAAATTAGTAATTGTATGTATTACATATTATATCAAATATAAAATAATTAATATTATTCAGAATTTTTGGGAAATATTAAAATTTTGATGAAATTTTGGAAAATTTCAAGCCAAGGATATTGTGAAATTTCGATAAAATTTTTATAAAATTAAACTGAAAATATAAAATTTTGCCCAACTTATCATAAGTATGATTGAAAAACAAATTAAATTAATTTATAGTTATCTCGAAAATGATTGTTAAAAGCATGTTGAGTTCGATTCGTTTAACGTGACAAATAACAATTAGAGTTTAGCTCGAGTTCGACCTTAATTAATAAAAAATATGTACAATAATAAATTTATTCGAATTCAATTCATGTTAGACTCGATTAAAACTCATTTAAATTAATCGAATTAAATTTAAATATAATTTTTTAAATTCGATAAAAATTTCAACAAACTTAATCCGTTTACACGTTTAAATTCATCTGATTGGTCCAATTGGATCAACATTGAAAAGTTAGATATGACTCAAAATAGTAAAAGTAGGTTTCCTATTTTTGAGGAGAAAAACTGTCCCCCAAACCCAACAATTTTTTTTTAAGCACATGTAGGTATGTATATTAAGGATGCCTTTGAAACATTATAATAAAGAAGACAAAAGTTGGTGCATATTTCCACATCACATGAGGAAATAACTTGTCCACCAAGTTGTGAACCTTTTTTGTCTTCAACTTTTCACCAGTCCCTCCCCCCCCCCCCCCCCCCCCCCCCACATGTGAATCTCAAGTCCTCGAAGTCTTTTTTCCCATTGATTTTGACAATTACTTCTCATTTCATTTGACTCTTTTAATTTGGAAAAATGATCAGCTCGTGATATTTTGTGAGATTTTAATCGAATTATTAAAATTGAGGTCTTAAAATTTTAGATATAACATAAAGTATTATTTTGAATTTTTGTGTCGAAATGTATTCCAATCATTTTATCTCATAATTTGTTATAATTAATTAATTATTCATAATTATAATTATTTAATTATTGTAATCATACGACTTGTGATTTTTTAGGTTATGTTTGGGAGTAATTTCGAAAAAATAATTGTGAAGTATTACAGTGAAAAAATATACGGAGATTATGACGTTATGATTTTTGAAATTTTATCAAGTTAGTGATGTCATAATATCATTTTATTTTATTTTATATTATTTTAAATTAATATAATAATATAAATATATATTTTTTATTAATAAAATGATTTGAATATATATGTGTGTGTGTGTATGGATAATAATAATTCTAAAATTTTGTAATATTTTATAATAGATGAAAATGTATTTTGGAGGATCAATATTTAGATATTTGATTTCAATTTTTAAAAATATTAAAATTAGTGTAGGGATAGCAATGAGTTTAGGTTGAATTCAGATCCGCCCGTTTGAGGTGAATTTTAATAATGTAAATGAATTTATGTTGGGTTATGAATTTTTCATTTCATGACCGATCCAATCGAAACCCAACCCATTTATTTTTTTTAATAATATTTATTACATATATTTTTACGGTTTTTTAAAAATAGAATTTTTAAATTTTTTTAATAATATTATTTTTTAATTTTTTTTAATTATAAAATGAATTTAACAATCTACGACTTTGAATCTAAATCCTAAAAAAATTTAAAACATGGGACAAACTCAACGTTAAATCAATCAATTATCATCCATAGACTAGTGATACTGAACCAAACATAGCCTTAGATTCCTTGTTGGCAATCCAATTCAGATCTACATTACTTTATTTATGTTCTAAGTGCCTAGTGGAATAAGAATATTCTAATCCTATTTATTTATTTATTTATTAAAAATAGTTGTAACCCCAATAATTGTTATCCTTTTTCTACTGCCACTTTCTCTCTCACACAACGTTCCCCCTTTTTTCCCACTAAGCCTCTTGCGCTTTTCTTCCTCACTTTCTCTCTCTGATCTTTTTTTTTTTCTTTTTTTTCTTTTTTTCAAATTTTCATGTCTTCCGTTGTCGTTTCGCTCTCTTTGTTCTCCGGCATCGTTTCGAGCGGACGGCATCGTTTCATTCTTGATGGCCCACTCTCCTGCTCTTCCATGAGGTCCTCGTTGCTCCCATTCTCAATATGATTGATCATCAGGTCCTTTTTTATTATCTTAATTTAGGCTATATCTATTTTTGAATATTTTTATTATATCTAATAATGTGCGTGAGATGGTATATATTGCTTGGAGTTGATGGGATTAGGATTAATTTTTGTGGAGGTTTGAGCTGCCATGGAAACGACTGTTTGCTAGGGTTTTGGTGCATATTACCCGCATTTGCATTCTTTCAGAAAAATTAGAGAATTGGAAAAGAAAATTAAGATAATGGGAAAATGTGTTTTGGAGTACAATGTAGATATTATATTTGCAATAAATTGTAACTCAGAGCTTTTATATTGGGAATCTGTTCTTTTCTATTGAAACTCGGGCTTATTAGCTTTTTGTGTCTATGTCCTTGCTTTGCCCTTTTGTTCTTTTTACAATTAATGATTTGTGGCTTGCTATGAGATAAGAATAAAGGTAAAAAGTGAAAAAATAATAATAATAATAATAATAACTAAAAGCTTGGATAATATTACTGAGGTGTTTGAAAGCTCAGATCATTCTCTTAAACTCAGAATAAAACACTGAAATCAAAGCTTGAGATTAAAAAATGATAATTTCTGGTGAGCAGAGCTCAACTTAGACAGAAAATGTAATGCAGATAAAGGCTGCTATTGCGTAAGAAAGGTTTGTGGTGTAACTAGAAATTTGTTTCTTTGTTCCAATTTTTATAGGTTCTTGATATTGGAGCTGACCTAATTATAAGAATGTTCAATCGCGAAATTGGGTAATAATGGTCCCTCCCTATTAAGAATAGGTAATTTAAGCATTGAATAGTGCAGCCTTCAATTTAGTTAATTTGTGCAAGTCAATTGGAATAGGTGAGACAATATCATAGAAACGGCAAGCTTGCTTTGCAGACTTCAGAAGAAAGTGTTAAGAGCTAAAAAGGGAGAGAAGGCCAGAGCGACTCATCATCAAATGTGCTACTAGGCCAACTATACATTCATTTTATAGTGTTTTTATATGTTTTACTATAAGGTTAAGAGAATAGGTAGGATGCACCAGAAGGGAATTTATTATGATATGCAGCGTGAGCTTTTCCTGGGCTGAGCCTGACCTTGTAGGAAGTGTGACGAATGTGTTGCTTTATCTTGTTGAGGATGTCACTCATTTTTGAAGTGATGATTGTGCCAAACTTTCGAATTGCTTATATCTTAGATACTTTTTTAGTAAGATTACCATATTAAAGCAATATGTTTTTTATCTGTTGAAAACTACATTCCATTTACTTCCCTATGTTTGGAATGTAAGATTCTATATATTCAGTATGACTTCTGCTTTTTTTTGTTTTTAAAGTCTTGAGCTAGTGTATTGCATTTTACTTTATATGAAAAATCTGTTAGACCCTGTTAAGTGAACCATACTTGTTCACACATATGTACTAGAACATGAACTAATTATGGGTTTAGATTAGTTTCTGTGGAAGAATCTTCGTCTTATGCAAAAGTTGCATTGATTGACAGAGGATATGATTTTTTTATCTTCTCATATTGTTTCTATTTTCAGGTGTTGATTTTTGGATCATTTACTGAAGACGAGATCAGATCCATGCAATGCAAGCCACAAAAGAATGATTTAGAAATCACATTTGGTTCTTTTGACTCGGAAACTTTACGATCTGTGGGTATTTTCAATACTAGAGTGACAGAGAATTATTCACCTAAAGGATGTGAGCTGTCAAATCCAGCTAGGGCACCAAATGTTTTTAGGCTTCCTGGCAGTACTGAAAGCACATCAGACTTGGAAGTTGCTTTTGTGGAGGAAAATGGTTGCACTGGTAGCACATGTCCTGGTGATAATGGTTCAAAGGAACTCAAGCCAGGCCACATAGAACGGCCTGCATCCGTTAGTTATGATAGTGCACATAATTTGTCAAAAAAGTCGACCCTAGAGCAGCCTGGTACCCATAATTTAAGTGAATTATCTTCCTCCTCAGAAGATGTTTTTTTGGATGATTCTGCAAATGGAGTTCGCCAAGTGGAGTCCAAAGAGAGTATCTTCAAGGAATCAATTGGGCCAAATTTTATTCCTAGGAATTTTTTACCTCGAGGTTTAGTCAACTTGGGGAACCTATGCTTTCTCAATGCAACTCTGCAGGCTCTACTATCTTGTTCTCCCTTTTTTGAACTCTTGCACGAGCTAAGAAATCGTGATATACCAGAGGTAGCATGCAGAATTAATTTTTATTACAGGCAAATGTTATTTATCATACAGGTCAACTCATGAATGTTGCATTTCTTTTTGCCGATTGTAGATTGGTTATCCGACATTGCGTGCATTTGTTGAATTTATCTGTGACTTTGACATGCTCACTGACTCAATTTACAAAAGGAAGGAGAAGACTGTTCTTGAAACTGGAAGGCCATTTCGGCCTATCATGTTTGACTCCATACTGAAGAGTTTCACTCCTGATATTCCTAATAACTTATCAGGCAGGCCTAGGTTCGTGCATACTGCCTCTATTTTCTTTTCCATCTTATTCTTTATTGTCAATTTATTTGCAGTCACTCATTTTGCATTTTTCACTTGACCCTTATATTGGTGAACATTGGTTGGCCCCACTTTTCATGGGCTTAACCAATGCAGCGGGTGGTTGCGTTCGAATTTGGTACAACCCCTCAACTTTTACCTGTGCAAGCACAGAGTTTTTGTTGCCATGATCTAGGAAAATTGCTTGTCATTTCTGACATCAATTTTCTCTGAGAGGCCCTTACAATCAGTATCAGAGCAAAGTCACTAGTGTAACCCTGTCAAGGCCCACATGTGCTAGTACCAGGGCACTGCAGCATTCTCTAAAGAATTGATTTTGGGACAGATGGTTGCCTAGACAGCACTAAAGCTGCTAAATTTCAAATTTAACAACTATAAGTTTTGATGAAACTAATCATAATTTCATGATTCTCTATGCTGTCAGTGAAGATTCAGTTACAGCTGTGTTTTTTCCACACTGACTACATATAGGTTTGTAAATTTTAATTGGTGAAGCATGGATGCTCATTATAAAGCTGAATAATTGTAAAAGAACAATTAGAGTCTCAATATCCTGCTGATAACAATTGTTACAGGTTTTCACCAATTGTGTTCATTAAACGATGACTAATGAAACTAAAATGAAATTTTTTGATCCTTCCATTTTTCTTCATATGCATATGTGCATTTGATTCATTGTCTTTCCTAAACCTTCGCCACTAGATAATAGAGTATGTTGTGTATGCCAAGCATCTACTATGGGACTTTAGCCTATATATGTCATTGTAATTGTCTGTCCATTGATGCATTTGAAATTTGATTACGAATTTCTTTTGATTGTGGGGATTCTGCATGCCTTTCAGACAAGAAGATGCTCAGGAGTTCCTAAGTTTTGTCATGCATCAGATGCATGATGAATTGCTTAAACTTGATGGACAAATTTCAAATGGAAATGGAAAAACTGCATCTTTGGTCTCTTCAACTGATGATGAAAGTGAAGATGACAACTGGGAGACTGTTGGCCCAAGGAACAAAACTGCAATTACAAGAACTCAGAGTTTCGTACCATCAAAGTTGAGTGCCATTTTTGGAGGTCAATTAAGAAGTGTTGTGAAGGCAAGAGGTGGGTCAGTGTTTGGATCACCTAACCCATGAATCTGCGTCAATTTATTTTTTATAACTCACACATCTCATCATTAATCATTTCCCCTTTGTCCGTTTATTCTTTATTCTGATGACTTTGCATCAAGTTCAATCATGAGGCAAGGTAGCTATTCTGACCAGATCATAGGTCAAATGAGTCATTCAAAAATCAATATTGTTTAAGGGTGTGATCTGATTTATCAAAACAATGAATGCAAGAGGAAAAATTATGCTGAAGATACATTTTTTACCCCTTTGAACCTACAGAAATATGTCAGGTTTGAAAATTGTAGAAAGATGGTTTGGCAATCAGTCAAAGCTATAGCCTTACTCTTGAAGGGAAGAACATGGGGCGGGGGGGGGGGGGGGGGGGAGTAACAGGCATTTTTTATAGAAGTTTAGGAAATGGAAAGTACTTCATGCAATATTGTCTGTTTTTAACTATGTTTTCAAGGTACCATGTAGGATCAGGAGATCTGTTTTTTAGGTTCTAATCCCCATAAATGAAGTAACATCTAAAACGGTAGGAAATGGAGCAATGACTCCCATCCATCCAACCCTCATCTCCAGTTAATGATCTTGCGGCCTGTGGTCATATGTAAACCATCTCACGACTTCCCGTCTTGTATTTAAGCAGGTAACAAGGCCTCAGCTACCATACAGCCATTTCTCTTGCTCCACCTTAATATTTGTCCTGAGCCTGTATGTACAATAGAAGATGCACTTCGATTATTTTCTGCACCAGAAACACTTGAAGGGTACAGAACATCAGCAGCTGGAAAGGTACATCTTATTTTTGATGCTCCGCTCCCCTTCTCTTTTCCTTTTTGGCATGTGATAATTAATGTAGGCTTTCCAGTAGTTTGATATAGGGTCTCCTTTTCTTCTTTCACTTCATCTTTTATGTTTCTCTTAGATTTTTGTGCTCTTGAATCTTCCTTTAGATAAAATTTTTGTCATCCAAATGTTATATACTATACAAAACAAAGCAAATTTGTTGCAATAAGTAGTCGGTTAAAGACATAATGCAACTGCTGTGGTATCTGTTATGGTGTCAGGGGTAGTTAATTTATTTTCTCATGTAAAAAATCAATGTTTGCAATGAAAAAGCGCACCATTCAGATCACTTATTCAAATTTGACTATGATCCCAGGCTGAGGTGGTCACTGCCAGCAAGTCTGTTAAGATTCTGGAGCTTTCTGAGATAATGATTTTGCACTTGATGCGTTTTAGCTACGGAAGCCAAGGAAGCACCAAATTGCACAAAACTGTGCATTTTCCTTTGGAGCTTGTTGTTGGTCGTGAATTGCTCGCTTCTCCATCCTCTGAGGTGAATTTTGCTCGTCGTTTTGATTTTTGTGTTATTGAATCAAATGACAATTTACTAATATTGTTTTTCCTAGCTGTTTTATTATTGGATTTGTACTATTCTACTGATTTGCCCTATTGTAGCTTGCAATGGTGTGTTCCCTTTTCTTCCAAAAAAGTTCTCCATTTCTATGTTAACTTAATTTCCAATCTTATATTAGTTTATGCTGTATGACTAGATTTTCTGCTTAAGGACTGAGAAGTTGGGGGCAACGGTCAGAAAGTTCCATGTTTGCTATTCCTGAGACCCATTTATTGTTTATGTTAGTTGGATGAACCGTTAAAAGAGTTGAAATTTATTGAAAATTTTCAGATGGTTTCATCACATATTCATTTGGGATTTAGATTATAGCGACCCTTAGCAGTCTTCAAATTCTCAATTAAACTGAGCACAATAAAAACATAACAGAGAAAGACTGATGAATGTACCCTGATGAACTTTGTTGATAAATCATTTTACCAAGAGAAGAGACGCTAAAGAATTAATTACCTGGGAGGGAAAATAACAGACATTCTGTGGAGGATATAATCATCATTTTTTTGGGAAGATGTTGGTCTGTATCCAAACTAAGATTTTTCTGCCAAATAAGCAATTTTTCTCATCAAAAACATAGTTTGAGCTTTGCTATGACGGGCTGATTAATTACAATGAAAATAAAGGGGAATGTCTGTTCTTTTCTTTCTTTTTTGTTTTCATTGAAATATTCGTGGTGATAGGTGGCCAAACATTTCATTGCAGAACTAAGTTTGAACCAGTAACAGTGTAAAAGAATTGTGTGCATTTGTTTGCTTTAACCATCTTGGATATATTGATTCTTCTGGTGCTTCAAAAATTTTCCTGGAAATATATTGAAATTTTGGAAGTTACTAGGCACCAATTTGTAAAACATCATCACTCATTTCACACAATGAGGGTTCCATGGCCTGGCAAGGCAAATTCCATTATGATGCTAATCGTACATTTAACTTTAGGATGTAAGGCATTAAATAGTTTCTTAACAGGCTTTTTTTCCCCAACTGATCGATATAGGGGAGAAGGTATGAACTTGTTGCTACAATCACGCATCATGGAAGGGATCCTTCAAAGGGCCACTACACTGCCGATGCACGCCATCCAAATGGCAAGTGGCTGCGTTACGATGATGCCTCTGTCACACCCATTCCTGAAAGCAAGGTGCTGCATGACCAGGCATATGTTCTCTTCTACAAACAATTGTAGCTATAACGTATTCAGAATTCTGTTATGCATTCTTGTACGTGTACGCTACTAGATTCACGTGAGTATAGAATCCAGCATATTGATGACAATAGCTAGTCAAACAAAAAGTCTTGCATTATTTTCTCAGACTAGGCCCCTGAGAGTTTCAGACGATTGAGAAGCATATGGGTGGATGGTGAATGCCATGCGATGGGAGCTAAACTATACTGAAAGTGCATTACCTGTTCAGGAAAGCCTTGGGTGTGGTATTCAGGTAAATAATCCGGAATTCTCATCTGGGTTGGGATGGCTCTGTATATTGCACTATCAATGGAGATATGCTTCAGAACTGTGAAGTGTAACTTTTGGTCTTGGTTCTTTGATGGATTTGACAGTCACTTGATTTTCCATCCACTGGGAGAAAATATACCAGATTCAGCATGCACTGCGTAGACGAGCATCGAACTGCACAAATAACTTCTGCTCTGAATCCGACTATGATGCCCCCTATCTGCAATATAGTTTGAAGAGTCCTTGTCCTGCACTTAAATTCCTCCAAAAAAAATTCTCATTGATGGTTTGTGATTGATTAATTGTTTTATAATTAGTTGTTGATAATGAATATTCGCTTCACTCTCGAAAACAAGAGAAAATTGATGAAACTTGTCAAAAATTTGATAAATGCTAATTACAAATATGGGTAGTTAGCAGTTGTTTTTTCTACCTTAATTCCCAGCCACTTTTTTTTCTTATATCTAGATGACCAAATTATTTGTAATTTCCAGAGAAACATGGACTTGTGATTGGCTGTGAACAATCCATGGGCTTTACCAAAATCAGTGGGCAGGCCTAGTCCACTAAATTTTCTTTCAATTCCTGGGGATTGCCAAATATATATATGTAACAGTAAAAAGAAAACCATTGACCGTTGAAAAGCAGTAAACACGTCTACCCTGGGAAAAATCTTGACATGTCAAAAAGATTCTGAAGCACAACAATGAAAATCAGTTTCATGTATGTCTAAACAAATAATGAAGCACAAAAGTCAACACAAGTATTTTTATAGTATATAGAATAAAGTTAAGTACAAAGACTTCTTCACTTGACATGTCTTTTAAAATATAGAAGAGAGCGCCGCCCCCCCCTCCCCCACCCACCCAACCCGCACCCGCCCTCCCTTTTTCTTTTGTTTTTTAATTGTTTGTGTATAAATGTAGTTTATTGGTTTTACCTTTTACATGAAAATGACAAGGAGCACCATGTCTGGGTGGCAAATATTGGAGACATGTAGCCGTCCAAACTGATGATTGGACCTAATATTGTGTTTTTAACTCCACCTTTCACTTTTCCCCTCCATTTTGCCAAAGTATCTTACCTGGGTACATAATCATATTTAATTTATATTGATGATATTATAATAAAAAATAAAATATTAATTATAATAAGAAATTCGGAGTTAACAGGGTTAAATACACAAAGACCATTCATATCTCTTAATAGAAGAAAAAATAATTTTTTAAAAAAAAACAATAAATTACAACTATTGTCAGAGCTAGGGGTTTGGTATGGGAAATTTCTCTGCTCCTCTTCAACTACATATAATTTTAAATTCAATTGTATAAATTTTACATATAAATTTATTAAATTTTAAACTTTTTTATCATCATTATAAATGATAAATTTTTCTCTAATATAGTGGAACTTATTGCTCATATATATATAAGAAAAAACTAATAAACTATCACCAAATGCCTTCTTTATTTTGAATTTTACTCGAGAGAGAAAGTGATTCCTTTTCCAATAGTGAAAAAAAAAATATTAAAAAATAAATAAAAGGAGAGCCAAGGAATTGAAATTAAATTGGGAAAGGTGGGGCCCAATTGCGAGGTGATGCAACAGATGACGTGTCGGGTCTCACGTGAGCAGTGACAAGTAATGTTACGCGGAGAATGGGATGGCTTCGGGTTCGGGGATTGAGAATCCAGGGGCAAAAGTGGAAAAAAGAAAATTCCAATTAGCAATGAGCTGTCAAAAAGGCAAAGGGACACGTGTCGATCAGAGGAGGGAAGTTGGACCACAGCTCATGCCGACACCCTCGGCAACAGCAGATTCTACGCCCAATGCGATGATTTTTCTGAATTAATGTTCAGACAACGTGCTTCAAATAATCCTGTGTCCCCGAGTGTGTGTGTGTGTGTGTGTGACAGCTGAGAATGCATGCCTTTTTTATATTATTATTTCGGTATTTTATCCACAGCAAAACTGATTAAATTAATTAATATTATATTCAAATAAATAATCACATTAAATCATATTTTCGAATTTTTCAAAGTTGAAAATATTTTTAATAAATTTTTGAGTAAAAATTAAAATATATTTGAATTAGTTATATTTTTATATTGATTATTTAAGTTTAAAAATTAAAATAAATTTATTTTATGATATTTTTTTTATGAAAAAAGGTGAAGTGTTAATAGGTTTTAGAATATTTTTTGTAGATGTATTATCATTTTAAACTTGACCAAAAAAAAAATAAAATTAAAATAGACATTATTTGTGATAAAATTAGTAAAATAAATATACTTTCATAATTTTAAATAGTAAAAATTGAAAAGATTATCCTTTAAAACAAAAACAAAACCACTAAAAGTGTTAGCTGAATATTTAATTTATAGCAAATGTGGTATATAATTTGATCACAATTGAATAATTTCGAATTAAATTGAGTGCTCCTGTCCTTTTAATGTCCATATATAAGTAACAAAACAATCTTCTTTTTAAAAAAACCCTCATATATACTTAAAATAATAATAATAAAATAATATCGAGTGTATATTTTATATGATTGAATAATATAATTAAAATTGTATTACCTAAAATACTCATTGTCATTATTTTCTCATATATTTTTTTGTTCTTTTTTCTGTCTCTTCACATTCCCTTTTATCTCTCTCTTTTTTTCTTTTTCCTTCCATGTCCTCATTTTATCCCGTTAGAATAACTCATCATACCTATTTTGTAGAATGACTTTTGAAATTTATCATAAGCTCTTAATACTAGGGACTCATCTCACTAATTAAATATAAATTTAAATTGAATATTTTAAAATATTAAATTTAAACTTATAAAAAATAAAGCATTCTTGTCATCTGCTAATTTTTTGATCGATTATTTAAGAACACATTAATAAAATTTCAGTGGGACTACTGATGAGTACTACGTCTAAATGCTGCCCTATATTTACATATAACTCTACTTCTAATTAAAGTTATTTTTAATTCTTTTAATCGTATTGTTGTTAATAAAGATTCTCTCTTTTCAATATTATAGCTCTCGATTTGATTATGTACGAATTTTCATATGATAGTTGAAAAAATAAATATTTTGTTATATTATTATTCTTAAAAGTAGCAGTGAATCCTTGTATTATTACAATGGATTCTAATTTTAGGACATCCCATAAAAAAAAATTAAATCACAAATTTGAAACGAATAAAGTTTTGAATAAGAAAAAAAAGAGGGGATATTACTAAAACACACACGTAACATAAATTAAAATTAAAATAACATAATGAAACATATATTAAAATAAGAACAACAAATTAATAAATATATCAAAATTGTAACTTATCCCAATCCAAGGATACATATTGTGTGTTGAACAAAAAAAAAAAAAACACAATTTCAAATGGAATAGGAAGTAAGGAGGGATAGTTTTATGAAAGTAAGTGTAAATAATTATTGAGAATATGTAATTTCATTCTCAATCCATCATTGTTGATGATGTCCCATGCTGGGTTAAATTTGTAATTTCACATGAGTTCGCAGTCAAACCCTAGAGCGATTATCTAATGGAGAGGCCGAAAAACGTGTAGTTACAAAATCATTACAAGAAATCTTTGGGAGATTTAATGGGGCCCCGAATCAGACATAAACCAAAGCCGTTGCAGACAACTAGGGCATGGGTCAAACTACATTTATCCAATCCTTCCACATACACTATACTCAATAAGCCGATATTATTTTCAAATTTATTTTTATATTTTTAATATAGAAAATATTTTTATTATTTTTTATATAAAAATAAAAATATATTTATTTTATAATATTTTTTGTATGAAAAGATATATAAAATAATGGTATACTTAAAAAATAAGTTTGACAGCACATGAAAAGTTTGGAAATAGATTTTGAAACTAAAAATTGATTGTATCCAAAGAAAATGAATAAAATAAATACATTTTTGAAATTTTAAATAATAAAAAAATAAATAATTTTTTTATTAAAATGGAACCAAAAGGGGCTCTAAGACCTTCTATTATTACAAAGTTGTCCCTCCTTCAAAAAAAAAAAAAAAATTAATCGATTGAGAGAAAATATCAAATTAAATAAGCTTTAGTTATTGAAAGAATTTTGAATTAAATTAGTTTTTATAATTGAAAAAATAGCTCAATTATTACTAAAAAGAATTAATTGCTAGTCAAGGTCAACATTAATCAATTCACTTGACCCATTTAAGACATCAACTTTGTAACGTTTGTATCTCAAGCCATTGATTAACTCGAATTGATAGCGACATGTGAATTCATACTTTGTGTATTCGTTGAGGGCAAGTCTTTGGGTCATACTAAGTTCATTATTTTAAATAATTTTTCTTCCTTTTCTTTTGTTGATTATACTGTTCTTGATCATAATTATATATATATATATATATATCTATTAAAAAATAATATTGACTGATTATAATTATATATGTGTACATATGTATGTATATATATAATCCTCTAATGTTAGTGCTACGTACAAGAAATATTAATTATTCTGTTAAACGTATTTTTCACCTATCAAAAATATTAAATTTTTAGAAGACCATGCATATTATTATTCATTATAGCATTTAAGTGGAAAAGGACGTGTGTATTGACCGTAAACACAAATATAGTATAATGTTATCTTTTCGTTTTGAATTTTAAAATTTAGTGAGAAAGAAGTAAAGGAAAAAACAAAATATATGAAGCGTAAAATTATGTTATCTATAATAATAAAATTAATTTTAAATATTTTTTGCTAAAATTCAAGATCCAAACATATATAAATGTCTGTGTGATAATTCATGGTTGCCAAACAATGATTACATTGACTAAACTTATTCAGGAAGGCTAAATCCCCAACCAAAAAGTGCCCAACATATTCTTTCCCAGACCATTTTATTATTTTGGCAATTTTGAGAATCTTTCTTTAATAATGCTCTTTTTGTCTGTCTTTTATTTCCTGTTTGGTCATGTTTATTCATTTTGAGTTTACACTTTTTCTCTTTTTTAATCTTTTTAGGGAAGACTATAATATTCTTTTTAACTTTTTCTTACATGGTCAACCCTTGGAGCAAGAAAATCAATTTCCTAAAGGAACACAAAGCCTTAATGTTACATATTATATTTAGGGGATAATCTCACTTTATTTCTTCTACGTTTTGTTGAATATTTTTTTATTTTTTTGTGTTTATAATTTTTAATTTTTAATTTTTAATTTTTTATATTTTTATTTTATTTTAACCGTTTGTACTCTCATTATTTTATTTTAGTTTCTCTATTCTTAAAAAAAATAATCAAATTATCTTTACCTATTATTTTTAGTGAAATTACTTTAAAATATGTTGATATTAATATATTTATATTTATGATCTAATAATTTTTCAACTTGATTAATTAACACTTAATATTAAATTTATTTAAAATTTTATTATACTTAAATTTTAATAGATATTTTTATAATATAACATAGTTCCTATTAAATTAATATATAATATAATATTTTTTATTATCTAATACGTTTTACTTATAAATTTTTTACTGATTGTAAAGCTTAAAAAATATTTTATTAAATACATAAAATATTAGCAATATTTTTTATTATTAATAGAATTATCATAAGTTCATAGAAACTATGTTAAATTCAAACATAGACATTATAATTAAGTAATAATAATAAAATTAATTTTTAAAATGACTATATTTTTAAATTTAAGAAATTATTCATTAAGTTGTTTTAAATTTAACATAGTATTCATCAAGTTACGATAATTGGATATTTATAACTTATTTAATAGTATTAAAATAAACCTAAAAATATTTTTTTTGTATTTAATATTATTTCTATAAAATTTTGATAATTCCATTAATAATAATAAAATTATTACTTACATGTTACTTATTTAATAAAATATAACTTGGAAATATATCATACATTTATGATGAGCAGTAAATTTATAAGTAAAATGTATTAGTTAATAAAAAAACCATACGATATAAAAATTTAATAAGAACTATGTTAATAAAAGAATATCCATTAAAATAAATACAATAAAATATCAAATAAATTTAATATTAAATATTAATTAATTAAGTTAAAAAATTGATTAGTAGTTAAATATAAGTGTATTAAATTTATAATATTTTAAAGTAATATCACTATAAGAAATAAATAAGAGCAATTCGATTATTTTTTTAAAAGTATATGATGGTAAATGAGGCAAAAAGAGTACAGTAGGTAAAATAATACACATCAATAATAAAAGAGATAAAGTAAAATTAAATCTATATTTATTAATATAAATTTAATTTTTTTACTTACAAAATTTTTCAATCCAAAGTTAATTTTAAATTTTTCGATAAACGATTCACCTTATATCATATTTTTTACACAAATGTCATTACTGAATTGTAAATACAATGGACGTCCACCAAAATTAATATATGTAATTCAAATCAAATTATCGGATACTTTTTTTGTAAATAATAATAATAATTCAAACCACATCATCATAGCTGGCAACCCAATTGTGATTTATTTTTCAATAAATATGAGGATGGGTCTATATGTATATATATATATATATATATTATCTCTAATGGGTCCATAATTATACAAGTCAAAGATAAACCGAGACGACAATTTCCTCATAATAATTGGAATTTTAAGACTGTGTTTTGGTGGCATGTGAAGTTCCGATTGGTTGAATGGATCCAAACAATGATTAACATAAATACACCTACATATCAACAGAAAAAAATAATAATTATATTTAGTTGGGGGGAATTAGGTGTCGAATATTCGGATTGCTTATCTGTCTATTTGTTGTTGCTTTGAGTCAAAACCACACAAAATTCAACACATAAAACAGAGCTTGTATCTCTGTCTGTTTCTTTTGTTTGAATTTGATAATTTAATTTCATATATACATATATTGTTTGATGCTTAAAAGTCAGGTATTAATGACAAACTATTTTAATTATTTTTGTGATTTAGTTATATATGTTTATTTTTTTTACGAGAGTAAATAAAAAATTAAAAAAAATTATACCCTATTTAAATTTTATTACTGAAATTAAAAATATTTCAATATTATCATCACCATCTTCGTCGCTGTCACTACCACAATGGGCTAAAATAGTTGTTATAGGTTGCTTCTAGGTGCAAGGAGGCGTGCTAGTAGTGGAGGTGCCAACAGAATTTGACGGCGGCGTAGGATGGTATTGAACCATGCAACGGTGGTGATTGCATATGATGTAGTCGATTTTAACAATAGCAACAATATTATAACAATTTTGGAAGTTTTTGCTTTTGTGGGTGAAAATGATATTTTTTATTTTGCAAATTACTACCAAATGTAGAAATAAAGTGTATAACTCACATATTGGTCAAATGGGTTAATTTGCCTCTTTTGTCAAAGTATAAGGGTTTTTATGCCTCTTACTTTTGTTTAGGGGTTAATTTTTAATTTTCACATTCACATGGGGTGAAATGCATATAACCCTTAGTATTGGTGTAGCTATACATGTTATTCAACTTTTAAAGATGATTGATGGAAAGAAGAGGAAGAAGAATTGATAAAGATGGAAATAGTTTTGTCATGACAATAATACAAAATCATTAGCTCTAATATCAATAAATAGAATTAATCTTGAAAATAATATGATCAACCCGCACCATTCATCTGAATTTTTTGCGTTTGCATGAAAATGATTTGAATTTAAAAAAAAATAATTTAAATTTTAAAATAAAATTTTCAAATAACTATTGAATTTGAAATTCATCATAATTATTCAAAAATTATCTCAAAAAATGAGTTCAATAATTTAAAATGCACATGCAATTATCTAAACAAGTTCAATAAATTTATTATTATGCATTTAAAATTCTTAAATTTAAATCCATTAAATCAAATGGCACCTTATATTTAATTATTTTTAATTTTCAATATCAAAGCAAAAAACTCACTTATGTTTGGTTTTATTTATCCCATTCCATTTTCCTTCCCCAAAACGAACATATATATGCACTTGCATTTTGGATTACAATATTTAAATAATTATATAACTTACCTAGCAACAAGACAACATTTATAATATATGAACAAAATATTTTTTAAAATATATCAAATATTTTTTTTCATAATAAAATATTCAATACGGCTTTTGTTTTTTCTACAAATTTCACAGTCGTAATATCAAAATATATTCTCTCAAAATAATTTCTTTAAAATAATTAAAAAAAATAATCAAATATTACCTTTTTTTTTAAAAAAAAATGAAGATGATAGTGTAAAAGGCAATTCGAGAGAGTGTACTCATGCAAAGCTTTAAATGCGACTGCATTGATGAGGGCAGCAGAGTGTTGTAGATATTCTGAGTGTTGAAGCTTTAAATTCACTCGACTTCCATACGAAACCACAAAATCTATTATGGATTCAGTCCTAGTTACTTTTCTCTGTCTTACTTGCCTTTTCCTTTAAAAAAAAAAATAAATTATACCAGTATTTGATTTTTGTAGTAATTTTGAATTTATTTAACGATAACAAATATTACTTTTATTTTTTTAAATATAATTTTTTTATTAATTTTAAGATGAGATTTTTTTTTTTTGACAAAACTCGTCTACGGCTTAAAATTAATTACTAGAATAAAAGGTGAGAGAAATTTATTTGCATGCAACAAAAAGTGATGAAAATTTTTTTGAACGACGATCAATTAAAGAAATGATAAATAAAAATTAAATGAGAAGGTTTTTGTATAAAAAAAACACTAGAATAAAAGGTGGGAGAAGAGATGATGAGAGTTAATTTAAACAATTAAAAATATATATATATATATATATTTTAAAAAAGTATATCTTATCTTCAATTAATAATATTATAAATCATTAACTTTAGAAAATGAAAATTTTAAAAATTAAAGCTGCTTCTGTTTTGCACGTGGGGAAAGCAAACTAAAGGAGTTGAATCTCTACTTTATCGGCGGGACTCCACAAGGCAAGAGCAAACGACATCGTTTTTGCAATAAAATATTCGGTGCATCGAACGGCTCTGGATATCCTCTCTTGATAGTATACCGATTACCCGCCTGTAGAGGATCCCGGATCAGTCGTCGTCAAAGAAAGACGTAAACCAAATACTTTTTGACAGAAAGATTGCGTGAGCTCGCCCTCATTTGATTGCGGTGAACTGCATAAGCCTCTAGGTTTCAATGGATTATCATTTATCAACTTGCTGTTAGCCTTACGTCAAGAATATTATAAAGAGAGAAAGAAATAAATTATTATAACGAGAGATAAAGTTTTGGCCAATTAAGTTTCAGCATTGTAATTATTGGTTTGGATATTCTAATTCAAATTGATGATTTATGTTCTATTCTAATATTAAAGATGCTTATAATATGTGTATTCTTTATTTTCATCAAATTTTTTATTGTTATGAATAAACACCGGCATGCATCCATATATATTGAATAACTTTTTTAAAAATTATAAATGATGCTTCATCCCTAAATTTGATTATGTAATTTTGCATTTTATCTATGTGTTAAAAATATTTTATTTTCTCAATTTATATTCAGTATAACACTTCACACTTCAATGATATATTCAGATCAAATTTTTATCGGAAAGCTATTTGTCAACAGTTGTCGTGCTTCTTTTTTCCTTGTTTCCTGTTCAAAAGCCAAATAAAAAATTTCGTAATATTTTTTTATTATTGTCAACGATAAAGACACAACAAACATTGGTGCTATTGTTACAAATGTGTCGATCAAAATATGAGAAACATGTTACCCGATTGAGTATAGTGATTGAAAATAGTGTTAATCGTACTACTCAAAATACTGAATTTCACCACTATAAAACTATATAAATACTATGTTATCTGTCATTATCACCCGCAACCACTTAACCTGTTTTTAATATTAAGATTGATATTATTTAAAATATTAAGCTGACAAGATGAGAAAAAGACATATGAGAGTTACTGGCTAATAATTTTTTAATGAAAATTTAATTTAAAAATATATTGGGGAGTGAAGTGCTATTTTAAATGTAAGTTGATCACATAAGGTGCTTTTATGTTTCTTTTTGAGGTAGAATGCCTAAATTATAAAATTTGAGAATTAGAAGCACCATTTGCCCAAAAATATAATATTATGAGGGTATAAATGACAATTCATATTATTTTGAATTTGGTATGGATTTATAGGGGTTAAAAGTTGGGTTGGGTTGATCGTAGGGGTGTTTGGTACATGACAAGGGGAAAGTGTATACCCTACAATATATGTTGTATGCTTTGACATAAAAAAAATATTATTTATATTTCATTAATTTGTGATGTTTTAATATACTAAACTAAGTAAAATTGATGTTAAATTATTATAAAGCATTTATGTTCACATCCTACCAATAATTTTATATTCGTGTGTTGATTCCAATTTATACTATTATTTTTGTATAATATTGTCAACATAATGAAATTGTATCAAATTGAAGAAAAAAAAAAAACAAATGTTAAAAATAAATCAACTAAGAACATGAAATTAATTTAACTCGCCTGTTAATTTATCAACCAAATCATGGTTGTTTTTATGCAATCATTTATCCTATCACTATGCACGAAATTTCATGAAAATCTTTCAATTAGTCCTTGAGAAGCGACCCAATCAATTTATCTTTTAATAAATACTCCCTCCTTTCAAATATTATGTCGACTTTTGTTTGAATTAAATATAAATTTTTAAACAAAAGTTGAAAAAATAATATATATATCATATTTTTTAATATATTTTTATTTTAATATACTTATTCTCCAATAAATTCTCCTAAGACGCGTTTTCTGATAACAAAGAAAACAATACCAAACAATTTATTTTTAAATTTGTGGTTGAAAGTCAAGAGTATAAATAAATCAAACGAGATAAATATATTATTATTTAAATTTATTTAAATTTTTATTGAATTTAAACTTAATTTAATTATTAATCGAAACGAATATAAGTAAAATTTGATAGTTAGATCTTTTTATATATATTTTATTATATTTTACTCGAGTTAAATTTTAAATCTTATACAATGGGAAAATATAGTCAAACTTTGTTCATTATTTTCAATAAATTGATATCAAATAATTTTTTAGAGATAAATATCGAGTATTGAATAAGTCTTATTTAATTTTAAACTCTATAAAAAGTTAATGATTGCATTATCAAATAAAAATAATACTTTGAGAACAAAAATATATTTAATGAAGGAAATTTTATTTTAAGACATAAAAAAATGAAAATAATAAATTTAAGACAAATTTAATATATAAAATGCGTCCCCCATCTTTTGGCCACGTGACCTTTTTTCGAATAAGATGTTAGCAATCTGGAATCCTCTTTGTTCACATCTTTTCACAGCCAAATATCTCACAACAATTTTGTTCCCCGAAATCAAAGAAAACACACACACACACACACACACACACACACACACACGGAGAGGGCAAGTGTTATGGATGATAGGAATTGTACGGTTCGATGCAATTTGCTTTTTTGATGCATAGCTGGAATTAGCGGATCACAGCTGGCACCATGTACGGGTGCTGCAGCGGAATACGCAGCTACTCCGTCGCCGTTTTGCCTCTGGTGCCTGTCCCACTATTGTTTCTCTTTCTACTCCCAACAACACACACACACACCACACACACACACACGCGCACTATATATATATATATATATGTTTTTGTTTCTATATATTAAGAGAAGACATTTGTTAAAGGATCAAAACTAAAAGGGTACATGTGAAATGTCTATTTTGCCCATTGCTTTGTTGGACATGCCTCGTAGGTCCCCACTCAATTTATGGGGATTCACCAAGTAAAACAATTTCATAGTGGGCGAGGACTGTGCATATGTGTCTGGTATAGTTCATAAGAACTTGAGGTTTGTGTTTGAATAGCATGTGTGTTATTCAATGAGATTGAGATTCTAAAAACAATAAAAGAGAAAAAAGCTAGTTATTGAACAAATAATATGTTTGAACTCAAAATTTTAGAGAAAAAAATATAATTTGACAGCATTAAGTAAGATAAATATGGTCACAATAAGAAACGTCGTATTCATGACATTTGAGCTAATTGACTGAATAACCTAACATATATAATAATATTCAACAATCATTTAATTTGGTGGTACCACCTTCTGTCTTTGTATGAAAAATTAAAAATTCAATTTTAATATATGTGAGTAAGTGATTTTGTCAATGAAAAATGAAATAAAATAAAATCAACACCCTTTCAAAAAATTATTAAGTAATTTGTTCTTTTTCATAATTTGTTTTGCTCAAATGCTGAAAGCATATGAATGTGTAATTTAAATTCATAATTTTGTGAGAAATTAAAAAAAAAAAATGTAAAAAGAGACAACCAAATGAAAAAGTAACAGGAAAAAAGATTATTCCAACCTTAAATAATTTGAGATAAAATAAGATATTTTGTATTTATATATCGTTTAATATATTTTATTTTTCAAACATGAAAAATCCAAATTAAAAGTCACAACCTTGTTACAATCTTTTTCCACTATTAGGACAAGGCCCCCCATCACCATAGCCATAGATCATTAATCAAACTACACCTTTCAAAATCAAAGGTGCACAAATCCAAATCCAAATCCAACTCCAAAGTAGGGCTCTAGAAGCCAATCCTTCCATCCCAATTACCTCACCAAAAGCCAGTGGCAAACACGTCATTTCCCCAATTCCATTTTTGTAGAGGCAGTAGGGATCCCATGTGGCAAAAATTCCTCAATTTTCTAAGCCCGGTCAAACGAGAACCCACCTCGCTCCATCTAAAAGGCAAACAAATCAGTCATTTTCTTATTCTTCAGGGACAAAACCGTCACTTCAACTCCCATATAAGTACCCAACAGTTCGCTTTCCAAAACTCTCCCACCATTACTCTCCTCTCTCTCCTCTCTTACTTTCTCTCTCTAAAAAACTTTTCTTCGAGCAACTCTTCTTCGTTTCTCCACAGTAGCAAAAGGAGAAAAATCTGAAGAGAATAATCTGCAGGACGACACCGTTTTCACCCCCGATGGACGCATAAGCCGCCGTTTCAGTTCTTTTCACTTCGATACAGACACGCCGACGTTTTACGTTCCGACGAGAGTTCTCGGAAAATCCGATCATCGAAACGTCCGTGTCTTGATCACTTGGAGAAAGACTTTTTTGTTTTTGTTTCTGGTGAAGATGGTTGATTGATTTTAATTCGTTTTCGAGTATAAGGATATAAAAATAAAGGGTTTGGGAGGGGAAGGGCATCGTATATGGGGAGGGTGGTGGTGGCGTTGGCGGCGGGGTGTGCGGTGGCGGCGTGCGTGGCGGCGTCGGTGATGGTAGGGAGGAGTGTGAGGCGGAAGAGGGGGTGGAGGAGAGTGGTGAGTGTGCTGGAAGAGCTGGAGGAGGGCTGCGCCACCCCGGTTGGGCGGCTGCGGCAGGTTGTCGATGCCATGGCGGTTGAGATGCACGCTGGCCTTGCGTCTGAGGGTGGTTCTAAGCTTAAGATGCTCCTCACCTACGTTCACAACCTCCCCACTGGGTATAGCTCAAATACCTCTGTATACATATGCTTATGTGTATTTGTTAGTCTGTGAGCTTGTATGTATATTAGTGTATGTGTGTGTGCATATGTTGCATGTGTTTATTAGTTGACTTCTTGTTGGTTTTGTCCAGTTTGGTACTCGAATATGCCGCTATGTGAGGTCAAGTGTGGGATTTTTATGTGGCATTGATTTCATTTTGAGAATGGTGGATAAAAATTTCAATCTTTTAGAAGTTAGGGTTATTGTCGTATTCTGCTCCCTCTGTTGTAAAACTTAATTCCTGAATAATTCTAATAAAGATATATGAATAGTAATATTATTAAAGATTTTTTTCTTTTATATTTACTGGGGTTAACATTCTGAATTTTCCTTATTGTTTATTTTTTACTTTTTATTACTAATGTTAAATGTTCTTTTTTTGTTTTTTTGCCCTTTTTTTTCCCAATGTCCGCTGATTTGTTGGTCATCTGTTCCCTTTTCCGTTTTGTAGAGTCACCATTTTAATTATGATGTGCATGGGCAATTGAGTATGGAACCATGTACCTGAATCTCTGCCATATGGGAAAAGCAGTGTAATGAATATGACAGCGTTCCATATGTTGTAGTTCATCAATTCAAAAAGTAAATTCATTCTGTCAATTTCTTGTTCTCTTTTGGTTGCAAAATGAGTTTTGGTTAGTATAAATTTGAAATTGTTTGCTGGTGGAATCTATTTGTCGTTTTCCTATTATGTGCCAAAGGGAGCGTGATATTAATGTGATAGCATTTGTTATGGTTGTTTGTCCTTTCACATTTTATGCATTCATGATTTCAATTAGTCTATCTGTTAAGTGCAGAATCACGATCAAGATTATGAAAACCTTCTTTCTTATTGTATTAGTGAGCTACTTTGAGATTCTACACTTTATAAATTTGATATTTTCCTTGATTTAGTGGATGCTTTTGATGTTGAAGTTGAAAGTATATTGTAGTAGGACTACTTACTATTCTCATTTCCTTTGGTTATGCATAATCGATATAGTACTATTTACATTTATAAGATAACCTCATTCAGCTAATCTTTTCTTGTTTTAGTTAATGAGCTTTTGTCGATTACTAACTCCCTTTCAGATTATTTTCTAGTTCTATTGAGAACAATTCAATCTTTCTTTGATTATCTGCTTCACTTCAAAATTGCAATGGTTTGGTTTGGGTGCCTCTGATTTGGTTGATAGCTGGCACTTGATGCAAACTAGCTTTGCAGTTGGTACTACTGGATAACTTTCTAAACTTTTGAGTTGTTAGTCTTGGATTTCCATTAACTTGTTTAATGTCATAAGCTAGGTTGTGATGGTATTGTTCAAAATTTAAAGAACTTCTCAGTTTTTCTGAATGCTAGCGTTGTCTGCTGCATTTAATCAACATTTTTTCCCAGGAATGAAAAAGGAACTTATTACGCACTAGATCTTGGTGGAACGAATTTTCGGGTATTGCGTGTTCAGTTAGGAGGCCAGAGGTCTGCTATCATCGGGCATGACCTTGATCGACAGCCCATTCCGCCAAATTTGATGACCAGCACAGGCGAGGTGGCTGAAAATTGATTTTGGGCATTAATGAAATATGTGGATTTTGAGACTTCAAACACTGATGCATTTTGCTCTTTGTTCTGTTTCCACTTGAAGGAGCTTTTTGATTTTATAGCAACATCATTGAAGGATTTTGTTGAAAGGGAAGAAAATTTTTCCTTGACTTCACAAGAGGAAAGAAGGGAACTCGGCTTCACATTTTCCTTTCCAGTGAAACAAACTTCTTCATCGTCAGGAAATCTTATTAGATGGACAAAAGGATTCTCTGTTGAAGACATGGTTAGTTGCATCATGTTTGTTTTCTTTGGTCCCGCACCAGTAATCCACAATGTGTGGAAGAAAGCAGAAAGTTGTTGGGGAATCTTTTTTTCTAGAACAATTCTTATTGTAAAAATACGTGTCAAAAATTAATTTTACTTTGACGAGGCTACTTGTTCCCTCTCAGAATCTTTTTTTTCTTTTTTTTCTTATACTATAAGATATAATAATCGATAATATAAATGGTTTTATTGCATACCAATGAAGGAACTTATACGAAGAACTGCACTATTGGTTTCACTGCAGTCGACCTCAAGTTTGCATTGGTTGTGCCAACTTATGGCTTTTACGGTTTAAATAAGTTCTGCTGGAAATAATTAAATATCAGGGAAAAGCTTTATTTGTTAATGAACTGTTACTATAAAACTAGAATTGATTCACTGATGCAAAATAATCATGGTGAGTGAAGAAGTAGAACTTATGTAGTATGATGCTCTTTATTGCAGGTTGGAAGAGATGTTTCTGAGTGCTTACAGCAAGCATTATCTCGAAAAGGCCTGGATATGCGAGTGGCTGTTCTGGTATGCACTGTATTTCCTTTTGTAAATTTTAATTTTTATATGGTTATCCAGAGTGGAATGAAGACGTTTTTATATTGGATATAGGCTATAAAAAAACTCCAACTGCGTGATGACTGTTAGTTGGGGGAGAGAATATCAGATTTGGTGGTTATAACTTCCCATGTATAGCGCAAAGGAAATGCAATCAAACTTATTTTCTATTCTGATTATGGTTGTTGAGATAATTCAAATTACTGATTTCTGATTTCCTTATTCTGCTCTGATGCAATTTGATCCGTCCTTTATGTCAACCTATCTCTTGCCAATGAGAAAGAACAGGATTTATTTCGTATGATATCTTATCAGGGAATCATTTTTCTTTGACCTACCATTTTCTTTAGGTGTTTTCATCATCATTTACTTGTCCAGCTGGTGATATTTGTCAGATAATTCAAATTATTGACTCCTGATTATCCTTTCTGCTCTCTTTGGGTGCTATTTGATGTAGTCTTTGTATTACCATCTTTATGTCCACTATCTGTTGCCAAAGAGAAAAAAACAAGAGTTAGTCTGCCTGATACCTTCTTGGATAATCATTTTCTTTTAGGACTTCTTTATGCTGATAACTTTCTTTATTTGCTTGTCCAGCTGGCAATATTTGTTCGTTTTTGTGTTTGTTTATGCTGTTAACTTTATAGATTATGATGGTTATCATCACATGATTAATGCTTATTTCAGCAGATATAGGTTTTTTGTTTGTCTTTTGTGTTAACTATATTGATTATAGTGTTTGCATTTGCATGATATTGGTGCTTATTTTTTTGCTTAAGCAGATAAATGATACTGTGGGGACCTTGGCTCTTGGTCATTATCATGATGAAGACACAGTCGCGGCTGTGATTTTTGGTACAGGTACCAATGCCTGTTATTTGGAGCGTGCAGATGCTATCATTAAGTGCCAAGGTCTACTTACAACTTCAGGAGGCATGGTATCCTTTCTAGCATGTCTACTAAGCACTATTTGTGATTATTATTGCACATTTGCTAAGTTGTCGTGTTAATTATTATGCTTAATTATAATTATAAATGTGATTAGGTAGTCAACATGGAATGGGGAAATTTTTGGTCATCTCATTTGCCGAGAACATCATACGATATCGACTTGGATGCTGATAGTCCTAATCCAAATGATCAGGTGGTATTATGTTTTTGTAGGGCGTTTTTCCTAATTCAACTATTTCTTGAGCAAATTTTTGGCTCTACAATTTATGACGGTGGCTGATTGATGAGAATCATGCCCGCAGGGTTTTGAGAAAATGATATCAGGAATGTATCTAGGAGACATTGTACGAAGAGTAATTCTTCAGATGTCGCAGGAGTCGGATGTTTTTGGACCTGTTTCTTCCAAATTGCATGTGCCCTTCATCTTGAGGTGTAATCTCATTCTTATTCTTCTCTCCCTTCATGCCTATAGTAGCGCGTGGATTTCTCTCGTCTTATCAATGTTTGTAATGCTGGAAGCCTGGAGGAAAGACACCATGTGCATTTCTAGATGCATTATATTCTCAGGAATTCTGAATCTGTGGTATAGGGTGCACCTTTGGCAATGAGAAGAAAGTTTATGAAAGACCGATCGGATGAGTTTTAACTTTCAACATGGGTTCTATATTTTTTTTAAGGAGTTCTCTGGAAAACCTGTTTAATGTTTTCACTTTATAAAGTGTCACAACAAGTGATGGTTGCCTGTGGAATCTACAAAAGTCTTTTCTACTTGTAAGAGTTGGAAAGAGTGGGACTTGGAGATATGGTTGATCTAGGACTTTGCTTAAACATAATTGTGAGGATAATTTGATGAAATATGCTCTATTAAGCTCTAGAATCGTCATTTAGTGCATCCAAGTTACATTATTGGATCTATTAGTTTGTAGCTTGTCAAACTAGCACTATCTATCACAATGTAATTTCTACTGGTTAGGCAAAATGGTGCCTACTTAGACTAGGAAAAAGAAATGAATGTCTTAATAGAGTGAATTGGTGATTTTTCTCTATTTTCTTTTTTCTTTCCTGTTTTTATTCTCTCTATTTTATTTGCTTTTCAATATGTTCTTTTCCCTTGGTCAATTTTTATTCTCTTTTAGGTATACATTGTGATGGGACTTCTGCTGTTAAATAATGTCTATGTCTAGTAGATATCTGTTGAATTGGATTGGAGAAAGAAATAGATACTGGTGTTTCTGCATTCTGATAAGAAGGTTCATATTTTTGTTATTTTACAAGAAATTACTTCATTGTAAGTTGTCACAATATGAGCAGACAAGTAACATTTATAGCAGTAGTCTGTAATAGTAGTATGAATTTCTGCTAAAATCGGTTGTGCCTTTGGTCTTTGGTACTCATGTATATGTTTCTTTTGTGGTTGATGATATCATTTGCATGTGGATTTATTGTTTGATCTGTTGCTCTAATCTTTTCAGGACACCGTTGATGGCTGCTATGCATGAGGATGATTCCCCTAACTTGAGTGAGGTGGCCAGAATATTAAAAGATACCCTAGAGGTGGAAAATTTTCATTTCAGTTTGGTCTTTGCACTTTAACTGCAATTAAAATTCGCATCAAGTGTCAGGTCACTGTTTTTCTTATTTTCATTTCTTGCTCGCTTTGCCTTTCAGATCCCTGATGTTCCTCTTAATGTTCGGAAGCTTGTTGTGAAGATATGTGATGTGGTGACCTGCAGAGCAGCCAGATTGGCAGCTGCTGGTATTGTGGGAATATTGAAGAAGATTGGCCGGGATGGGAGTGGTGGAATTGCGAGTGGGAAAATCAAAGGTGGAAGGAGGAATAAGATGAAAAGAACTGTAGTGGCGGTTGAGGGAGGTTTGTATACAAACTATACAATGTTCAGAGAGTATCTAAATGAAGCAATGGGACAAATACTAGGGAAGGATGTTGCTCCTCATGTCATCATTAAGGTGACGGAAGACGGGTCAGGTATTGGAGCAGCACTTCTAGCTGCATCTCATTCAGCATCCTCCACTGTGGATAGAGTAAGTACAGTTGCTATAGATACATGAATAATTATATCATTTATACAGCTCCTGTAAATTTGTAGAATCATATCCATATCTTGAAGGGAAGGGTTGTGCATATGTGTCATATAATAGGTTGATCTCGTAGGTTACAATTTTCTCAATTATATTTTAGAATCTAAGAAGTTGTGGGATTGTCAAATCTCATCCCTCTTCCAGTATGTATAATAGGTATAGTGTTACTATGGGTTGAAACATTTGAGTTCGATTTTATTTATTCATTGATTTATTACATATGAAGCGGTGCATCTTTGAACATTTATGATATATCTGCTGTTATACGTACAACTTAATTGTGTTCATCATGCATTTCCTCTAGTCAGAAATATCATACTAGTAATTAAGCACACTGGAACGAGGACTTGTGTTGGATGATGTTTTACAAGCAGCCATCAAGAAATACGAAGAATTCCTCAAGCTATGGAGTCCTTGGTCTGAAAACACCATCGCAAACCATAATTCCATGGATCATAGTCAAATCATTGCCTTTGCTCGTCTTTCTTTTGTGGAGTGCCAAGTCGACCAAGATAAATGTAAACATATTCTCATTCAAGCCTCAAACAAACACAGGCGCTATGGGAGCTTTAAGAATTAAAGCACTTCACATTTGGGCTAATGCAACAAAGATGATAATATAGGTGGATTTTTAAAATTATAAATGAATTTGGATGGATCTTGATTTTTGAATTTTCAAATCTGTCTTGAACTCACACTATTTATTATTTTTTTAAATTTATTATATTTGTATATGCATGATATTATTTTTAAAATATATATTTTTAGAAAGTTTTAGTAGTATTAATTAGAAGAAATATATTTTTTAATATTTTAAAAATATAAAATAAGTCTAATGAATTTTAACAAATTTGTTTCAAACCCACTTACAAAACAAAAATCTACACTACACGTTGGTTGTTGTCAAAAACAACTTCATGAGAGGATTTTGTGGAATCTCGTTCCCATTGATGGGGGCGTAGTATATTACAGTGAGTATAGAGAATTTATCGTGAAAGCAAAAAAAAAAAAATAAAAAACAAAGAGATAAAACATGTATGAGTATATGATATGATAGGTTAGACATACCAAAAAATGATATTTTTAAAATATAGATTTCTCCCATTATAATGTAGATGATTTTCAAAAAAATCTACGAGATAAAAAACCTATGAATGCACTGGTTTCTAAGATTGCATTCCTGAAATGAATAAAATGAAAAATATAGAAAAAGACTTTTATTGAGGGGAAAAATTTGACGGAATGTAAAATGCAGAAAATAGAAAGAAGAAAGGCTGTTAGAGGGACAAAAAATTTGATTAATTTCATTAGTCTTTTGTTGAAGTATTGAAGGTGTTTTATATGGTTCCCAAAGATGCATTCAATAGACACGTTTTCGTCAAAGAGTGCCTTTAAAAATAAATAGATATTTTTTTGTCAAAAAATTATATTGTTTTGCTAATCAAACAGTTAAATTAGGAGATTCAATTTTTATGACGGTTAGCTCAGGCTGCTTAACTTTCCCTTTTATAATAATATAATAATTGAATAGTATAATAATGTTAATATACAATGTACTTCATTTTATTTTAAAAAAAAAGAAAGCAATTTTTTTTTTTTTTTTTGGGAAATAAAATGACTTCCCCAAAATGAAAACAAACATTCCGTCCATACAAGACACCATATTGTTATAAATATATACAACAGGGAAGTGCAGATTCAATTCTACGATATATTTTCTTTATTTATTTTTTCTCCCTCCACATAATAATAATAGTTTTATTGATTATTTTTCTAACTGCTGTAATAAGTAATATAGTCAATTCTTTTAAAAATTAATTGAACAATATGAAATAACATTACAGATTAAGATTTGAAAATTTTTTATAACTTCAAACTTATCAAAGAAAAAATATAAAAATTAAAGAGTTTAACTTCATATAATAATAAATGTGGAGCAATTATTTTAAGACAAAAGGAGTAATATGTTTTTATTTGACCAAATCCGTCGAAAATTTAAGGGAGAAAATCTTAAACAATTGGATTGGGTTTGGGTTGAATTTGTACAAAATCTGGCCCAATCATAGCTTTATACCTTGAAGAAAAATACTTTAGCTTCAAATTTCAATGGTAATTTCTTTTTCAAAATAAAATTCAAAAGAAAAGAAAAGAAAAAAAAACTTTACTGTGTAGAGCAAACTCCATACTCTTGATAATTTTCAAATTTTAAGTCACATTTAGTTCTACATTGGCTGGTAGGATCTATTAATTTCATCATTTTCATAAAAAAAAATCTAAGAAAACCAGAAAGCTAGCATAATAAAACTTCATTTAATTATTATAATTTTTTTGTCTCTTATTATATTTGATAAATAAAAGTCGATTTTTGACCATACACACACTGTCACAGGAAATTTAGAGCTCAGAGCTAGACGAACAGGATTTATTATCTTATACAAACACCATTATTATTTTTACCCTCAAACAATTTATGTTAACACTTGTTTGGAAACTACTTATCCTTGATCACCATCATTACAACCTAACTAATTAAAGTTTTTATAATTTGTTTCTCACCTTGAAAGATTAATGAAATAAGCCAATTTACTCAACCAATATCCAATGTCACTAATGTGAGGACCATGGCATGATTGAAGTCATGCCTTCCTCAGAAATCTTACTTAGGTAGAAATATTTAATTAAATTTACCCACCTATGCTTCTTCCTCTCAAATGATGTTTTACTACATTGATAATAAAGGTTAAAACATAAAGAGGGATAAGATTTTTTATTGCAATATTATATTAAACCATGAGTACAAATAGATGTGAGATGTTGAACAAGTACCAACCAATTTCTTTCATCTCTTACTTCAAACTTCTTGGTAAATGGCACCAAAGCTTCTTAACTTGCAGCTCTCATGCATTTTCCTCCTTTTTCTTCTCAACCCTCTCTTGCTCTCCCATGCAAATTCACCTCAATCAAATGCTCAAAACTCATCACCCCTATCTTTCCTCAACAATCTGATTGGAGCTCAAAAAGGGCACAAGGCAAAAGGCCTTTCTGAACTCAAGAAACACCTTTCAGACCTTGGGTACATGAAGAATAACAGCAATTTCAACAACCAAGCACAGGGAAACGACGATCTTTTTGATGGTAACTTAGAGTTGGCTCTAAAGAAGTACCAAGTATTCTTCCATCTCCAAGTAAATGGAATCTTGGATGCCAAAACAGTGGAAAACCTGCTGCTGCCTAGATGTGGAGTGGCAGATTTTGTCAACCTAAATGCAAGCCAATTCCAGAACCAGATCCCAACCATAGCTTCCCACTACACCTTTTTCCCTGGTGAGCTCAAATGGCCACCTACAAAGACAAGACTCACATATTCGTTCCCTCCAGGCACCCGTGAGGACGTTATGGAGCCGATCAAAGATGCTACCCGAGAATGGGCTAATGTCACACATTTCAAGTTCAAACACATTACAAATTATGATCATGCAGATATCAAGATCAGCTTCCAGGTCTTGGATCATGGGGATGGGGCGCCGTTCGATGGGCCTAGGGGGATTTTGGCACATGCTTTTGCACCAACTGATGGTAGGCTTCACTATGATGGAGATGAAAGGTGGATAGATGGTGTTGCACCAGGTGAATTTGATCTTCAAACAATAGGGTTGCATGAGCTGGGGCATGTTCTTGGACTCGGGCATACCAGTGATGGTGGTGCTATAATGTATCCTAGTATTGGACCTGGAATTAGAAAGGGTTTGGGGCAAGATGATATTAATGGAATCAGAGCACTGTACCATATATCTAACCAAAAAATTTCTTCTGTTCTGTAAGGTTGACTAATTTGATGAATAAATGATTATATGATGTTTGTCCCAAATAGTTCTTCCACTTGATACCAACACTCAGACTCGTTAATCTTTTAGTTAATCTTTTAATTAAACAATACAATATTAAGTTTTTGGTACTTTTAATGTTACTAAACTTCCAACTCTTAATGTTTGTTTTAATATTATCCAATTAGATGTTCAAATAGTTACTAAATTGTCTAATAAAATAGTGAAATTGACGAATAATACATAGCCATAGAATTACTCTTTTGGAATGTAGAGAGTAATAAATCGAGTACTTTATTGATCCAATTTTTCTGCAACACCTAATTTACATTTTTGGACGCTCTAAATATTGATTTGCTTCACATTGAAAAGTTGCAGTGTTTTTATTCATCTTTTTTTCTCTTGTAACAACAAATATGATCACATATTATTAACCATATAGTTTATGTATTAAGAATAGGTAAAATAACTCAAGTATATCAAATGCAAAGTAGGATGGATAAACTTAAACTGGTTATTCAACAAAAAAATGCACTTTATAATTTTTTTTTTTTTTTACTATGGCGGGCTAGTTTGTAATTGAGAGTTTTGGAGTTTTTGTTTTCATAGAAATAAGTATACTATATTCTCAGAGCATGTCTTACAAAAAATATTGAAATAAGGACATACTTACATGATAATTGGATGATGTAACAACTGTAATACTAAAGTCAAATAGTGATAATGAATTTTGATAGTTGCATCCACCAAAAAACAAAATTTTAAAAGATATTCTCAAAAACCTATCTAATAAACAATATAAGATTTGAAAGAAAGATAAGCGATATATGTAAAAAAGGCAATAAAATCACCTTTTCTACAAAACAATGTGTTGAAATAACTCCAATATTATTTTTTGGAATTTATGTTGTTTTTCATACACAATCTTAAAGGTGATATGGTTTTTTATTTAAATTGTATTAGAATTTTACAAGTAACAAGTGGAATTCGTTATTAAAAATTCTAAACTCAAAGATATAGAAGTGGATAAATAATATGGATCTTGAGGCATTGTTTGGTATTATTTCCATCTCCCTTTTTCGTTCTCTCAAAATAAACTAACGTCCACTTTCCTTTCAAAACACATTTTCTCCTTCCTGAAAATATTTTCAAAATCCTCACATTCCCCAATATACATTTTTATATAAACACACACACATACATTTTCATCATTATATATATTTTTATGAATATTCAAATCATTGAATTAATAAAATATAATTTATATTTTTTAATCATTACATTATTATAAATATATATTATCTAAGTTTTACATTAAATAAAAAAATATAAAATATTATAAAAAATTGATGTGACACCATTAATCAATCAAGACATTTATAATACAAAAAATTCCTTCCAGATTAAAACAAGCATAACTTTAAATATACATTCACCAACTATTTCCAAAATAAAATCAAATATACGTATATTCCACATACATTTCTCCAAAATACATTTTACAAAATATTTCAAAAGAAATTTAAACATTATTTTTTAAAAATTTCACAAGAGATGGATACAAGCTTTCGTGGCACATCTACACTACCCTCACAAACCTCAACCTGAACCTTGTCCATCTAATATAGGAACATGCACAAACCTAGTTCCACATGTTTTCTAATAACCCAAAATAGGCTTCCCTCCATGACTTCTTGAAGAACAATGTAGTGCAGACAGCTGAAAATCCCACGGCATATCCTAAAGACAAGAATACATAAAACCACTCTATCTTAGACGTATCACCTTCATTATCCTCTTCGTAAGTTGGTTCAGGGGTCCCATCATTATAGCTGCAATTGCCTGTTAATGGAGGGCCACAAAGATTGTTCCCAATAAAGCTCGAAGCATTGAAGCTCTGGAGTTGTGTGCTTTCTGGTATTCTCCCTGTTAAGTTATTGCAAGATAGGTTCACATAATTCAACGAAGACATAATTGTGAAGCTATTAGGAATTTCACCGGATAGAGAGTTTCTTGAGAAATCAAGAGATTCCAATTGCTTCATATCTCCGATGCTATCCGGGATCAATCCTGTCAAGTGATTCCCTGACAAGTTCAGTGATCTCAATTCCACTAGACTTGTCAACTCCTTTGGGATACTTCCAGACAAATTGTTCTTCGAAAGGTCCATATTGGTAACCAATGCAAGAATGGTGTCGTACTGTAATTCTCTTCCTTTAGTGGTAACTGATACACACTCTACAAAGACCCCTACGTAATAAGAATACCCCAGTTCTCGACTGCCTAATTCAGGCAAACTTCTTTTTGTAGCCATTGCACTAAAATTATTGACACACCTAGGTATCTTCCCTGAAAATTTATTGTCTGAGAGATCCAAGATTTGAAGAGAATTAAGGTGGCATATATCTGAAGAAATTTCACCACTCAACTTGTTCGAGCTTAAAATGAGAATCCTTAAATTGGATAGGCTTGTCCCCATCCATGTCGGTATGTTTCCATCAAGATCATTATCAGCAAGGTCAATCTTCACTAGTTTCGTGCAGTTACGCATTGAAAAAGGTATTTGGCCAGAAAATTTGTTGCTGTATAGATTCAAAGACAGCAATTCTGCAAGAAATCCTATGGAATGTGGGATACTTCCAAACATGATGTTATTGCTTAAATTCAACACTTTCAATGACGGCCATTTCATCCAGCAATCTGGTATTTCTCCAGTCAACTGATTTCCCCCTAGATGAAGAATCTGCAATCCATAAGTTTCATTTCTCATGTCACAGAGAAAGTGAGATATACCTCCTGAAAGTGAGTTATTGGAGAGATCTAGCTCTGTCACAGTATTTGCTACTCGAGGCAATGGACCACTGAATTGGTTTGAACTCAAGTACAAGAGTCGATCGCCTTGTTCAGAGCCACTTATATCTGGAATCTTGCCATGGAGATAGTTGTGAGAGAGATTCAAAAAGGGGATATCCCAAAACCAGCTGGGAACGTTACCGGAGATTCCAGTACTAGATAAATCAAGTTCCATAATATTCTTCTGTGTCTTAAGCCATGAGGGAATCCAGGAGCCTGAGCCCACTTTCCACGACCCCAGTAGAAGACGCTCTAGTTTGAAGGGTGGAATCCAATTTGGGCTTACTTTCAAAGTCAAGTGGTTTCCAGAGGCAGAGAAAATCTTTAATTTTGTGAGATTGGCAAAGTGGCTTTCAGTCACAATCCCTTCCAGCATGTTACCTCCCATATAAAGAATTCTCAAGTTAAAAAGTTGCCCCAGACTCTCTGGAAGATTTCCAGTTAATTTGTTACGATCTAGCGTTAAATATTTCAGGGACGAGAGCTTTCCCAGATTGTTTGGAATTGCGCCAGACAATGAGTTTCCCGCAAGATAAAGGTTTGAAGACTTACAAATTCCCCAAATTGATCAGTAGATGACCAGAAAGTTGATTCACCTTCAGATTTAGTGATTCTAAAGCTCCTAAGAAGCAATCTGACATATTTCCAAATGAATCTGATATTTCTCCTTGCAACTTATTGAAAGATAAGTCCAACCTTTGAATTTTGCACAAGTTAGCAATTTCTCTTGGTATTTTTCCAGAAAGCTCGTTCTCAGATAAATCGAGGGTGTTGAGAGAGGTTAGATTTTCTATGGCATTGGAAATTGCATTTTGAAGAAGGTTTTGGCTCAAAAAGACAGACTTAAGGTCTTTGCAAAAGTAGAGCCAATCTGGAATGGTGGAATTGAAATAATTTCCAGATAGATTAATGTACTGGAGTCTGGTGGTGTTGCTTGTATTTGGAATTGGACCTTCAAAATAGTTGCCACTCAGATCAAGAGAAATAAGATTACTGAGTTGAAAAACCCATCTCAGGATGGCAAAAGACTGAAAGTTATTACCAGAGAGATCAAGGATGGCTAGAGAAGTAATATTAACATCATTCAGGGGAGCCCTGAAAGTAAGACTGCAATTCTGAAAATGTAGCTCTACCAAAGAAGGGAGTGTGTTGATCACCTGGACCCAGTTGGCTGCTTTGCTGAGGTTCACATAATTCATGTTGAGGTGCTCTAATTTAGAAAGGCCCAAAAACCATTCAAGGTTATCATCATCGAGGTTTTCAGAACTGTCTTCCAAACTTAGAGTGTGTAAATTTGAAAGATTTCCAATATTATGAGGAATCGTTCCATAAAATCCAGCATTAGATATATTCAAATACTCTAGGCTTTTGAACGACCCAATGAAGGAAGGGATTGTCTCTTCAAAGTTATTTTGGCTCAGGTCGAGATATCTCAGATGCTTCAGTTTAAGCAAAGAAGGATTTATTTTGCCACGTAAACCTGGAAATCGATGATTCCTTTGGAGATGGAGTTCATGAACATGGCCAGTTAAGTTGTTGCAAACCACACCTCTCCACTTGCAACAATTAACTTCACCATTCCATGAAGACAGAAGATTGGAGGGATCTTTCAAAGATTGCTTGAAGCTTAGAAGAGCTTGTTTTTCAATTTCGGGACAGAAAATGCTATTGCTTCCAATACAATAGCTTAATTTGAAGGAAGCCAAGGACAAAATAAGGAGGAAAAACGAAGCTACAGGGGTTGGTTTTGAGGCACTCATCATTTTGCAGAATCTTGGAATTAAAATGAATCGAGTGTTGGAAATATATATAACAGGAAGGATAAGGACCATAGCAACGTGATGCATGATGCATAATCTCCAAAACAACGTTGTCCAGTCATCCCATCATCATTTTTCACACCGACATGAATTATGACAATAGCACAAGTCGTGAAACATGGAATTAGAATTGAATTATGAATCCAATTCCTAATAGTAGAAGAAAAAGATGTCCTTACTAGACAAACACACTATCCAAAAAAATAGGATGATCGAGAAGAGAGATAAGAGTATCATTTGGATCACTTTGGTTCTTTTGTAGAAATATTTTATACGTTTAATGTGTGAGTATATAAAATTCAATACTAAATGAAACTAATGGGGTGATTGATATGAAAGAATGTAATTAGGTAGGAATTGAATGAATTTGTGAATGGAAATATAATAGGAGTATAACAAATTCTATGTTTGGTATGTATAATGAATTATAAATGAATGGAATCATAATTTCTTGTTTGATTTCAATTTCATAATTGATAAATAAAAATGAATGATATGAATGTATTAAAATAATTTTAAAGATCAAATTACATTTTAGTAGAAATTTTTAAAAATAAAATTATATTTATTATGTTGAGCAATGGGTCTGTTATTATTGTTTTAAATTGTGTTAAATAATATATATATATATATATATATACATATAGATAGAATATAGATACAATTTTATATTAATATATTTTTTTATAAAAAATATGAAAAATCAACAAATAGATCTCAGAGCAAGTCTCAGATTTAAATTTTTTAAATTTGGATAAGAACTGAATACGATCTGATAAAATATTGAACGTATATTTTTTATTTATTATGTATGTATTTATGTAATATGCATATATATATAAAATATATTGCGAGTTATATATATATACTAAAAATATAAATATAATACTCTTATAATAATAATATGAAATTAATAAGTAGTTTATGCTAATATATGTAAAAGAAATAAATATGTTTGTAATTTTTAATTTTTAAAATTAAAATATAAGTAATTATTTTTTTATTAATTATAATATTTTTTATATATAAAAAGTTATGGTGATATTGTTTTTTTAAAAAAATATTTTAATATTTTAAAAATAATAAAATAGGTCTAACGGATCCGACCCGATAGATTTCGAATTCGGAGCAAGTTCATATTCGGATTCATAAAAATCTTGATGGGTCGGGTCTCGAATTTTATCCAATATTTTTATTATGTTAGAAAAATAATTTTATCAAAAATAAATATAGGTTCATTTCTCACTGATTGAGAATAGTTAAACACTAATTCATATTTTTTGGAACGAGAATTTCTATAAAAATGATATTCCTATCTTCAAATTATACCTATAATATGAATAAAAATATACTTAAAAATGTTCATTCCATTACCATTTTATTTACGCATACCAATCAGCCATAAATGCTAAATCTTAAAGGGGCGTCACACGGTTTCTTTATGCTGACTTTGACCTATTTTGGTGGGCATACTACACGTTTTTATGGTCGACTTTAAAATGAAAAAACAATTTTCTATCGTCAAGAAACCAGCCCCACCTTTCCCAACTTAGAATCTGTCGTGATCAGACACTTTCCATTTCCCATTGACACCGTTTTCTCATTTATGATGCTGGAAACACAATTTTCTACTGTTCCTTTAATACAAGGATTTAACTCTCTTTTGAAAAAGGAAAATGAAAGCACACAGACCAATTAGGATACTCTGATGCAAAATGAAAAAGAGAGCACACGATTTCAGCAAAAAAAAATGGTCCAAGAGTTAGTTTTCTCCATGTTTTATTAAGCACACGTGAAACACATTCTTTGCTGTTTTTTCCGCAAATAATTTTGAGAAAAAATTGTTTTATCTCTTTAAAAATCTACGCTCAAATCGTGTTGAATTCCTGTTCAATTCGGGCATTAGTTTCTTCCATTCTCCATTGATTTAATTTTCTCCATTCACCATAGACATTATTCAATATTATATTTGAAAGAAAAGTACAATATGTTAGCATATTAAAGTTCAATAACTTGGTACATTCTGTGAGAAACAGTATGGCTACACACACAAGATGTTCATAAAATTTTACCCCATAATTTGGTGCCCCATAAAGTTAATATGCTTGTGCAATGCATAATAATGTATATTTGAATTTTTATTTTTGGACATGTTTATATTAGTCATGCCATATATGATAAAACTTAAAATTTAAACATTATTATTGTTATATTCCGATATTAGATGTTGTTTTGAATAAATAATAAGAATGTTAATGAAAGAAAATACTTTATTTGACATATTTTGATATAACATACACTGTCAATAAATATATATTGTGTATATATGTGGATATCAAATGACACTGTTGCAAATGATCACAAAAAATAAAAATAGATAGAAATAGAGATTATATTAAGTTGGTCATTTTTTTCTAATTTAGTAAATGACAAAGTTGATGAAATAAGATAATCTGCTCATAAGCATTTTATATGTACAACGATAGTTGGTTATAGTTTTGAATTACTTGAAAATAAAAAAAGAAGAGAATTATTAAGATGATTATATTGACAAAGATTTCTCTAGGAACGGTGATGGTTTAGAACAAATTCTGAACTTATCAAAAAACGATAAAGCGAACATGAGTTCCTGCAAAATGATTTTCTTAAACTGAGGAATCCCATATGTTTCAAAATGAACAGAGAAGGATTTCTTTTTCCTTGAAATCTTGAACCCCAGATTTAGAAATTTTAAGTATGGAGGCTAAATTAGATTTTTCCATTAAAAATAATGGGTAAGAAGATAATTTAATTAATTTGTAGAGGCAGATTTTCAATTTTAATTAATTTATATATAAAATTATAGGATCATACGGCGTCAATTGATAAAATCTCATGTAACTGACTGAAAATTAAAATTTTAAGAAAGAAAAGTAAAAGAAACATTGTTATGTAACCCTGATGATCCCTTTACTTTTAATTAATCAAATTTGATTTACTCAATGAAGTCTTGATATTTATATTAAATCCAAAGGAGAAAATACAAAATAATGCATTTTTTAAAATGACAAAAAATATATTATTTGAGATGCAAAAAATATATTTACTTATTAAGTGTTTTTTTTTTTTTTTAACTAAGATTAAGAGTTAACACAATAGAAAAGTAAAAAGCATAAGAAAAGAGGAGAGTTTTATTCGGAGCTCCACCCGGTTGTTCTTACTAAAGTCGGATTAACTTGTCCTTCGCCCTGTCCAAAAAAGCACAAAACCAGTGGAGAAGCCGGCGCCGCAGCATTCCCGGCTGCCCTCTTTTTTCACACACAAGACGCACTCACTCTCCCACGTTGCCTCCGTAGTCCTGCGGTCAGAAATTTGATTGTTTTTTGACAATTCTGGTTATTTTGGAGGGACACAAACTCGAACCCAGAATAGTTTATAGATTCAGTTACATAGAAGATGTGTATAAACCATGCTGACAAACAACAACATAGATGGTGTCAGCTGGCTCTGTTCTTTAGCCGAGTCTGAGCTTGTAAGTTTATTTTCTATTTTCATAGAAATAGTAGTATTCTTGCTTGCTTCCATTCTTGGGACTCCAATTAAATAAAAATATTTTTCTCAGTCTTGTCTTAAATAAATTTTTAGTTTCTGAAACACCTGTCTTAAAATAACTCCAATACGACTTTTTAAAAGTTACATTGCTTTTTCATATGTGCTTTTAAATGTATTATTATGTTTTCTTCTATTTAAATCTTATTAGAATCTTTCAAGTAATAAATGGAGTTCGTTATTAAAATTTCAGAACTCAAAAGATGCATTTCTTAAAAACTAAGGCCAGGTTTGGTTTCAGTTTGATTTCATTTTATTCTTATTTTGGGAAAATAAAACCTAACATTTAATACTTTTTCCTTCAAATATATTTTCATCTTCTTAAAATATTTTAAAAATATTCTAATCGCAACTATACATATATATATATATCAATTATTAAATAATTTTATATATATCTTTATCTTTATATATATATATCCAAATTCATATATCAACAAATATTATATATTTATAAAAAATCAATTATGATAATCTGACACTATTTTTTTACACGCCAAACAAATCCAAACACACATCATATTCACTAATATATTTTTTTACAATATACTTTTAAAATATTTTCTTCAAAACACTATAATAAAACCAAATTAAAACCAAACAAAGCCTAAAATCCCCGGAAGAGGTGGACGCAAACTTTCCTGACATTTGTAAATTACGCTCAAGGACTTCGACCTAATGGTTTCGTGAGCCTTGTCCATTTAAGATAGGTATATACATAAAGCTTATTCCACATGTATTCTAAGAACCCAAAATAGGCTTCCCTCCATGACTTCTTCAAAACTAATGTAGTGCAGACAGCTGAAAGTCCCACGGCATATCCTAAAGACAGAGATACATAAAGCCACTCTATCTTAGACTTATCACCTTCATTGTCCTCTTCGTACGTTGGTCCAGGGGCTTTATCATCATGGCTGCAAGTAGTTGTTAATGGAGGGCCACAAAGATTGTTCCCAGTAAAGCTCGAAGCATCCAATCCCCGGAGTTGGGTGCTTTCTGGTATTCTCCCTGTTAAGTTATTGCAAGACAAGTTCAGATGATTCAAAGAAGACATGATTGTGAAGCTATTAGGAATTTCACCAGACAGAAAGTTTCTTGAGAAATCAAGAGATTCCAATTGTTTCATGTCTCCAATGCTATCCGGGATCAATCCTGTCAGATGATTCCCTGATAAGTTTAGTGATCTCAATTCCACTAGACTTGTCAACTCCTTTGGGATATCTCCAGACAAATTGTTCATCGAAAGGTCAATATTGGTGACCAATGAAAGAATGGTGTCGTACAGGAGTTCACTTCCCTTTGTGGCGACTGATGCACTCTCTATGTAGGCCCCCACGTATAAAGAGTAAGAATACTCATGTCCTTCACTGTCGGACAAACTTATTTTTGTGGCCATTGCAGTAAAATTGTCAACACACCTAGGTATTATCCCAGAAAGTTTGTTGTATGAGAGATCCAAGATTTGAAGAGAGCTTAGGTGGCATATATCCGAAGAAATTTTACCACTCAACTTGTTCGAGCGTAAAATGAGAATCCTCAAATTGGTTAGGCTTGTCCCCATCCATGGTGGTATGTTTCCATCAAGGTCATTATCAGCAAGGTCAATCTTCATTAATTTCGTGCAGTTATGCATTGAAAAAGGTATTTGGCCAGAAAATTTGTTGTTTTTTAGATTCAAAGACTGCAGTTCTGCAAGAAATCCTATGGAATTTGGGATATTTCCTGACATGTTGTTATTAACTAAATTCAACACTTGCAATAATGGCCATTTCATCCAGCAATCTGGTATTTCTCCAGTCAACTGGTTTCCCCCTAGATGAAGTATCTTCAATCTATAAGTTTCATCTGTCATGTCACAAAGAAAGTGAGCAATACCCCCCGAAAATGAGTTATTGGAGAGATCCAACTCTGTCACAGTATTCCCTACTCTAGGCAATGAACCACTGAATTTGTTGGAACTCAAGTATACCAACCGCTGATCACTGTATACGCCCGGAACATGATAACCGTCTTCAGGGTCCCTTATAACTGGAATCTTGCCGTGGAGTTGGTTATGAGAGAGGTTCAGAATACGGATCTCCCATAACCAGCTTGGAACATTACCAGAGATTCCAGTTTCAGATAAATCAAGTTCCATAATATTCTTCTGTGTCTTAAGCCATGAGGGAATCCGAGAGCTTGAGCCCAAGTTCCACGACCCCAGTAGAAGACGCTCTAGTTTGAAGGGTGGAATCCATTTTGGGCTTACTTTCAAACTCAAATGGTTTCCAGAAGCAGATAAATGCTTTAATTTTTTGAGATTGGCAAAGTGGCTTTCAGTCACAACCCCTTCCAGCATGTTACCTCCAATATAAAGATATTTCAATTTTAAAAGTTTCCCCAGACTCTCCGGAAGATTTCCAGTCAATTTGTTACCATCAAGGATTAAATCTTCCACGCATGAAAGCTTTCCTATATTGTTTGGAATTGCACCAGACAATGAGTTTCCATCAAGATAAAGGGTTTGAAGATTCTTAAATTCTCCAAATTGATCAGTTAGATGACCAGAAAGTTGGTTCTCCTTCAGATCTAGGGATTCCAAAGCTCCTAAGAAACAATCCGACATGTTTCCAAATGAATCGGATATTTCTCCTTGCAACTTATTGAAAGACAAGTCCAACCTTTGCATTTTGCACAAGTTAGCAATTTCTCTTGGTATTTTTCCAGAAATCTCGTTCTCAGATAAATCGAGGGTGTTGAGAGAGGTTAGATTTGCTATGGCATTGGAAATTGCATTTTCTAGAAGGTTTTCCCTCAAAATGACAGACTTAAGGTCTTTGCAAAAGTAGAGCCAATCTGGAATGGTGGAATTGAAATAATTTCCAGATAGATTAATGTATTGGAGTCTGGTGGTGTTGCTAGTATTTGGAATTGGACCTTCAAAATAGTTGCCACTTAGATCAAGAGAAATAAGATTGCTGAGTTGAAAAACCCATCTCAGGATGGCAAAAGACTGAAAGTTATTACTAGAGAGATCAAGGATGGCTAGAGAAGTAATATTAGCATCATTCAGGGAGCCATGGAATTAAGACTGCAAAATTGGAAATGTAGCTCTACTAAAGAAGGGAGTGTGTTGATCACCTGGGCCCAGTTGGCTGCTTTGCTGAGGTTCACATAATTCAAGTTCAGGTGCTCCAATTGAGAAAGGCCCGACAGCCATTCAAGGCTATCAACATCGAGGCTTTGATAGTATTCAAAGCTATCAAAATCGTATCTTTGATTGTCTTCCAAACTTAAAGTGTGTAAATATGAAAGATTTCCCATACTGTGGGGAATCGTTCCATAAAATCCAGCATTAGATAAATTCAAATACTCTAGGCTTTTGAACGACCCAACGAAGGAAGGGATTGTCCTTCAAAGTTATTTTGGCTCAGGTCCAGATATCTCAGATGCTTCAGTTTAAGCAAAGAAGGATTTATTTTGCCACGTAAAGGTGGAAATCGATGATTCCTTTGGAGATGGAGTTCAAGAACATGGCCAGCTAAGTTGTTGCAAACCACGCCTCTCCACTTGCAACAATTACCTTCACCATTCCAGGAAGATAGAAGATTGGAGGGATCTTTCAAAGATTGCTTGAAGCTTAGAAGAGCTTGTTTTTCAATTTCCGGACATAAAATGCTATTGCTTCCAATACAATAACTTAATTTGAAGGAAGCCAAGGACAAAATAACGAGGAAAAACAAAGCTGCAGGGGTTGGTTTTGAGGCACTCATCATTTTGCAGAATCTTGGAATTAAAATGAATTGATCCTTCGAAATATATATAATAGGGAAACATAAGGACTATAGCAATCTGGTGCATAATGCTATTTGGTTTTTGTCCCAGCAAAGAAAAGGTAGGAAGAAGATTAAAAGCATATCTTGAAACTGTGGTAAAACGCGGAGTATCTACGAATGATTAATGGTTGGAATGCTCGATGTCACTTTGGCTCTTTGTAATGTATTTGTTGATGGGTGAGCTATTGAGCACTTTCTTTAGGTTTTATGTGGAGTGTATGACTGCAATTCTATCAAGAGTTAACATATCGAATGTTTACTTTAAATGTCTACTTTGAATGTATATAAATTATTATTACATTAATATTTAGTTACTGATCGAATTAAAATAAAATCGAACACTTAATTATAATTTTTTTTTTAATGCATCTCATTATTTCCAAAACAATGTTGTCCACCCATCCCATCATCATTTTCACACCCATATCATTTTGAAAATAGCACAAGCCGTACTGAAACAGCGCACATTTTTAATTATCATTTATTGTCACAGGAATCAATTTAGAATCTTTTGTTGATCAAGACACTTTCCATCTTCCATTGACGCGGTTTTGTCATTTGTGATGCTAGAAACACAATTTTCTGCTGCTACTTTAATACAAGGATTTAAATCCTACTAATATGAGATTAATCACGTATATACAATTGAAATTCTAAATTGGAGCTAGAATTTGGTCTCATTATTTGCAAATTGAGTGTTGGTATATATATTGTGTTTATAATTTTTTTTTTTTTTTTTTATAACGTGCAATCCGTAGTTATTATCCGAATGTGTGCATTGGGTAAATTCTACTGTTGTGCCAACGGACAAAGATCGAGTGGTGGAGAGAATTCAAATTTGATACATTCGGCCTCAATTTTTTATCCAACATCATTCGACCATTTTATAAGCACCTTGTTTATAATATTTATGGCTGGAGTTTTGAATAAAAATGAAGAGGCCACGTTGCTTTGGTTTGGAAGATAACGGAGAGCTAAGTAAAAGATAACGGGGAGCAAAGTATAATGATTTTCCTATTATATTTTGAAAAAAGAAAAAGACTTTCCAACTACATATGAAAAATACATATGTTGTTTCTCTCGTTAATATACCATAATTTTTTTTTTATAGTGGAATTGCTTTTTCTGACCGTGGGGTCGACCTAGACTTAATTTTAACTGAATCATGTAAAATCTTGTGCCATAATTTTTTTTGTTATTGATCCTGTTGTCATCTTAATTAATCATGGAAAGAAGACGAAGACCACGACTTAGACTCTAGACCATAATTTTCAACTTTAAATTTCCACATAGTTGAGTGGGGCAAGGACCATATGCCAACTTGATGCATACGTTTTATTTGGTTATTGTCCCAAAGACTTGCGAGTTGACGAAGAAAATGTAACAAGAAGATTAAATGCACGTCATTGTCTCCAAAGGAATGTTGTCCACCCATCCCATGATCATTTTCACGTCCATATGATTTGATTTTGACAATAGCACCAACAGTCAAACATTAGGCACTTTTAATTTAAAATCATTTTTATTTATCATTTGTTGTTGTAGGAATCACTTTTATATATTTTCATCAAGTAGAAATAAATAATTTTGAATCAAAACTCATATATAAAGGAAATTGATGTCAAAAACAATTATTAATTGAAATTAAAACATATACTCTTCTCCTTTAGCAAAAAATATCGGCTATACTAAGAATGACAATATGATGGGGTTCAAATTTAAACCCGTCTCATTTGGATCGAATTTTTACTAATACAATGGGTCCGGGATGGTTCTTGAGTTTTTATTTTCAAACATGTCCCGTCTCGAAGTCGTCCCATTTGATTTTATTTATTTATTTATTTATTAAATTTATTATATATATGTGACTTTTTAAAAAATATATTATTAAAAAAGCTTTAGTGTATTAATTTTTAATTTTTTTTGATATTTTTTAAAATAATAAAATGGGTGTTATGGATCTAACAGGTGTAATCTATTGGGTTCGGGTCCAAGGAGGATCTAAGTCTAGATTTTAAAAAATTTGATGGAACAAATCTGGTATTTTCTGTGTTGATCTATTTTTCTTTGTCCCATACTCTAAGAAGAAGGCACATGTTGTTCAAATATTTATTATGCCTTTCAATTTTAATTTAATGAGATATAAATTAAATTATAAATTTCAAATGCAATATTCTTAATTAGAAAATTGTTTTACATATAAATAAAAGTTAAAACAAAAAAATTGAACTTAAATAATAAAAAAACCATTTGGGACCGGCCCATCCATTTGAAACCCCTACATTCATTATGCGTAGGTTGAAGTCAACATTTTTGGAACAAGGATTGGCTGCTTCGATCGCAAATTGGTGATTAATTTGATTTAATTATAATTAATTTTAAATAATTATTTTTATAATTCAATTGATTAAAATCGATCAAAAATTAGTTAAATCAGTTAAATTAATTTTTTTTTTTTTTTAGGAAGTTTAAAGTCATAAACTTACTATTTTGTTATATATTTGAGATTTGAGTTTTGATAGATTTTTTTAAATTAATTATTTATTTATTTTTACCTTTAAAATATATTACTTAACAATTAGTTTATGATATTATAATTTTATATAGTATAATAAAATAAAAAAATAAATTTAATTAGATTGTGCTTGGGGGTGCTCCTCCTTCCCGTAAGAATTAGTTGAACAAATCCGGCAGATTGAATTGTTGATCGAAATCAAAATTTATTTTGATCATAAATCAAAATATAAAAATAATAACATGCACGACATAAATCCAAAAGATGAAAATCCAGGATGGTTGGAGCCATGTGAACACGAAGACTACATTTACAATAAGAGTAAATAGCATTTTACAGTGTTAAGTGCTTAAAGAGAAAATAGCCTTATGCAAACCATTAGCCATTTGGATCGGTGGTATTGCTTTCCACTTTTGCATGTTAGGAATTTGAACCCAATATATGTGAATGAGCTTGTACTTGATTTTATAAAAAATAAAATAGCCTTATGCCAAAAAAAAAATAAAAAAATAAAAATTCTTGTGCTTTAGAAATAAGAACAAATAACATCCTATCTCAACTTTATCATTCTTTAACTCAGAAAATGACACACAGTCTTATACATATAAGAACTGATTATTTATCCTTGTTCGAAATCATGTAAAATCGTGTACCATAATTCTTTTGGTTGTTTTACTTAATAATTCTGTTGTTCATTGAAATAAATGTGTTGATTGATCCTATTTTCAGCTTAATATATATATATATATATGTATATATATATGTATATATGTATATAGAGGGAGACTTGTTGAACTTTGTCTTGTATTTTTATCATTTTAATAATTTCGAAGAATCATTAGACATGAAAATTGTGAAAAGACGCGACCACGACTTAGACTCTGGACCATAATTTTCTTTGTAGGCATTGGTAATTGTGATCACTTTTCCACACTAGGAAATAATTACAGATTTTGAATTGAGTAGGACGAGGACCATAACAACTTGATGCATACGTTATTTGGTTTTTGTCCCAAAGACTTGCGAGTTGACGAAGAAAATGTAACAAGAAGATTAAATGCACGTCATTATCCCCAAAACATATATATTTAAAGAAAGTTGATGTCAAATACTAATTAAGTACAATTAATAATATGAATCAAAATATATACTCCCAATGTTTGTTGTTTTAGGGAGGACAATAGAATAAATAGTATTTCGAACATATTTTGTTTGTGGTGGTAAATATTTACTATTATAAATAAGTTTGGAATGAGTTTTGGGTTTTTATTTTTAAACCCGTTTCACTGCGATTTGTTTTATTTATTTATTTGAATATTATTTTTTATATTTATGTGTTTTTTAAATATATATATATATATATTTAAAAAAATTAGTGCATTATTTTTAAAAAAAAATATTTTTTTAATATTTTTAAAATAATAAAAACGGTCTAATGGATCAAATGAGTCTAACTTGTCGAGCTGGCGGGTCCATCGGATGAGTCTCAAGTTTGATTACACTCAACCCGTTATCATCCAAAATGTTATTCTCGTACTTTTAGAAGAAGGCACTTTTTGTTCAAATATTTGTTATGCCTTTTAATTTTAAATTAAGTTATAAATTCTATAATGCAATATTCTTAATTAGAAAAATGTTTTTATATATAAATAAATGTTAAAACACAAAAACTGAACTTAAACAAATAAAACCGTTTGGGATTGACCCACATATTTGAAACCCCTAGCTGCATAATGTGTAGGTTGATATTAATATTTTCGAAACTGGATCGGAGTTAGTCTAACTGCAAATCGAAAGTTGGTTCGATTCGATTAATTTTAAATAATTATTTTAGTGGTCCAATAAATCAAAATCAATTAAATCGGTCAAAATTGATCAAACTGGTCAAACTAGTTTTTATATTTTTTTATTTTATTTTATTTTTAATTTTTTAGGAAGTTTAAAACCTTAAATTTGGTATTTTAATTATTTGAATTTTAGAATTTGTCAGATTTTTTTAATTAAATATTTATTTATTTTACCTTTAAAATATATTACATAACAATTCATATATTATATTACTATATTACATAGTATAACATAATAAAAATAATTTTATTAGATTGGTTGGACATGTCCAACTAATTGAATCACTTATCGTCAGCAAAAATAATTTGGTCACCAATTCTAGTTATGAAAACACATGTTGATGCAAACCTTTAAATTAGTTGCTTGCATCTCTCATCTTTTGTAAAGGAACAAAAACTTGAAAATTGATAGCATAACTACAAAAGATGAAAATCCAGGATGATTAAGAGGAGTCATGGGAACAAGAAGAGTACAACTAGATTTAAAGTAAATAGCATTTTACTGTATAAAATGCTTAAAGAGCAAATACCCTTATGCCAAAAAAAAAAAAAAAAAAGCACTCTTTCGAAATAAGAAAAATTAACATATTTATCGTTCTTTAAATCTGAAAATGACCAACATAGTCTTGTACATAAATAAATGATTACTTTATTTATCCTTGTTCGTAATCATTTAAAATAATAACTATTTAATACATCAATATAGAATATGTATATAGCAATAACGTATATCTTATTCCAATATGTAAAACAATATATATATTCTTTTGTTGTAGATATTATTGAATTATATTAGAAAAAAAATGTAAAATATATTAGCATACCAATGCTCAATATGCTTATGCAGTGTAATGGATATCTCATATATATATATATATATATATATATATATATTTGACATGTTTATATTAATCATGCCATGTATGATAAAACCTTAAAATTTAGAGATTATTAGTTTTATGTACTGATATTTGATATTGTTTTGAACAAAATAATAAGAATGTTCCAATGATATTATTCTAAATGACTATAAAAAAGAAAAAATAAAGTAGAAATATCATCTTATATATAAAGGTAAGTTGATCATTTCTTCTAATTTACTAAATGAAAAGGTTGAGGTTAGATGATATTTACCAGATGGTGGTAAAATGCTTTACCCACCAAATTTATGCAACTCTATGAATATAGCAACTTGTTAATTACCATCTATAAACCAATCAGGGACTTCTGTTGTTGAAGTTCACATAATTCAAGTTAAATGAGAAAGGCAAGAAAACCATTACGTGTCTATAGTACTAAATACAGTAGCGATTATGTAATTATAAGAAAAATTTAGTGACTAAACATGCATTTTGCCCACATAATTTATATTTTTCAATATATTTTTTATAATATATTTTTTCAAAATATTTTCTTCAAATAATTATAATAAAATTAAAATAAAACAAAACAAAACAAAAGCCTAAAATCCTTGGAAGTTGGAAGAGGTGGACGCAAACTTTCCTGACACACATACACATTGCCCTCACGAACTTCGACCAGATGGTTTTGTTAGCCTTGTCCATTTAATATAGCAATATACATAAAGCTTGTTCCACATGTTTTCTAGTAACCCAAAATAGGCTTCCCTCCATGACTTCTTGAAGACCAATGTAGTGCAAACAGCTGAAAATCCCACGGCATATCCTAAAGACAAGAACACATAAAACCACTCTATCTTAGACTTATCACCTTCACTATCCTCTTTGTACGTTGGTCCAGGGGCTTTATCATCATAGCTGCAATTACTTGTCAATGGAGGGCCACAAAGATTGTTCCCAATAAAGCTCGAAGCATCCATGCCCAGGAGTTGGGTGCTTTCTGGTATTCTCCCTGTTAAGTTATTGTAAGGCAGGTTCAGATAATTCAAAGGAGTCATAACGGTGAAGCTATTAGGAATTTCACCAGATAGAAAGTTTCTTGAGAAATCAAGAGATTCCAATTGCTTCATGTCTCCAATGCTATCCGGGATCAATCCTGTCAGATGATTCCCTGATAAGTTTAGTGATCTCAATTCCACTAGACTTGTCAACTCCTTTGGGATATCTCCAGACAAATTGTTCATCGAAAGGTCAATATTGGTGACCAATGAAAGAATGGTGTCGTACATGAGTTCACTTCCTTTAATGGAGACTGATGCACTCTCTATAAAGACTCCTATGTAATAAGAATAGTCCAATTCTCCACTTCCAGAATCAGCCAAACTTCTTTTTGTAGCCATTGCAGTAAAATTGTTGACACACCTAGGTATTATCCCAGAAAATTTGTTGTCTGAGACATCCAAGATTTGAAGAGTGTTTAGGTGGCATACATCCGAAGAAATTTCACCACTCAACTTGTTTGAGCGTAAAATGAGAATCCTCAATTTGGATAGGCTTGTCCCCACCCATGTTGGTATGTTTCCATCAATGTCATTATCACCAAAGTCGATCTTCACTAATTTGGTGCAGTTTTGCATTGAAAAAGGTATTTGGCCAGAAAATTTGTTGCTGTATAGATTCAAAGACTGCAAATGTGCAAGAGATCCTATGGAATATGGGATACTGCCAGACATGTTGTTATTGCCTAAATTCAACACTGTCAAAGATGGCCATTTCATCCAGCAATCAGGTAATTCTCCAGTCAATTGATTTCCCCCTAGATGAAGAATCTCCAATCTATAAGTTCTGTTTGTCGTGTCACAGAGAAAGTGAGATATACCTCCCGAAAATGAGTTATTGGAGAGATCTAGCTCTGTTACAGTATTTGCCACTCGAGGCAATGAGCCACTGAAATGGTTGGAACTCAAGTATATTAACCGAGGACCATCTTCAGGCCCACTTATATCTGGAATCTTGCCATGGAGTTGGTTATGAGAGAGGTTCAAAAAACGGATCTCCCAAATCCAGCTAGGAACATTACCGGAGATTCCAGTACTAGCTAAATCGAGTTCCATAATATTCTTCTGTGTCTCAAGCCAAGAGGGAATCCGAGAGCCTGTACCCAAGTTCCACGACCCCAGTCCAAGGGTCTCAAGTTTGAAAGGTGGAATCCAATTTGGGCTTACTTTCAAAGTCAAATGATTTCCAGAGGCAGATATATCGTTTAATTTTGTGAGACTGACAAAGTGGCTTTCAGTCACAACCCCTTCCAGCATGTTATCTCTTATAAAAAGATTTTCCAAGTTAAAAAGTTGCCCCAGACTCTCAGGAAGATTTCCAGTCAATTTGTTAACATCTAGTCTTAAATATTGCAGGGATGAGAGCTTTCCTAGATTGATTGGAATTGCACCAGACAATGAGTTACTGCTAAGGTCAATGGTTTGAAGACTCTTAAACTCTCCAAATTGATCAGTTAGATGACCAGAAAGTTGATTCTCCTCAAGACTTAGGTATTCCAAAGCTCCTAAGAAGCAATCTGACATATTTCCAAATGAATCTGATATTTCTCCTTGCAACTTATTTTCAGATAAGTCCAGCTTTTGTATTTTGCAAAAGTTAGCAATTTCTCTTGGTATTTTTCCAGAAAGCTCATTCATAGATAAATCGAGGCTGTTGAGAGAGCTTAGATTTGCTATGGCATTGGAAATTGTACCGTGTAGAAAGCTGTAACTCAAAGAGACAAACTCAAGGTCTTTGCAAAAGTAGAGCCAATCTGGAATGGTGGAATTGAAATAGTTTCCAGAGAGATCAATGTGTTGGAGTTTGGTGGTGTTGCTAATAGTGTGAATTGGAACTTGAAAAGAGTTGTAACTTAGATCAAGAAAAAGAAGCTTGCTGAGTTGAAAAATCCATCTCGGGATGGCAAAAGACTGAAAGTTGTTACCAGAGAGATCAAGGAATTCTAGGGAAGTAATATTAACATCATTCAGGGGAGCCTTGAAATTAAGCCTGCAAGAACCGAAATGTAGCTTTACCAAAGAAGGGAGTGTGTTGATCACCTGTACCCAGCTGGCTGCTTTGCTGAGGTTCACATAATTCATATTTAGGTGCTCCAATTGAGAAAGGCCCGACAACCATTCAAGGCTATCAACTTTGAGGCTTTCAGAACTGTCTCCCAAACTTAGAGTGTGTAAATTTGAAAGATTTCCAATATTATGCGGAATCGTTCCATGAAATCCAGCATAAGATAAATCCAAATACTCTAGGCTTGTGAGTGACCCAATGAAAAAAGGGATTGTTTCTTCAAAGTTATTTTGGCTCAGGTCAAGATATCTCAAATGCTTCAGATTGAGCAAAGAAGGATTTATTTTGCCACGTAAACTTTGAAACCGATCATAACTTTGAAGATGGAGTTCATGAACATGGCCAGTTGAGTTGCTGCAAACCACACCTTCCACTTGCAACAATTAACTTCAGCATTCCAGGAAGACAGTAGATTGGAGGGATCTTCCAAAGATTGCTTGAAGCTTAGAAGTGCTTGTTTTTCAATTTCCGGACAGAAAATACTATTGTTTCCAATACAATAGCTTAATTTGAAGGAAGCCATGAAGAAAATAAGGAGGAAAAACAAAGCTGCAAGGTTTGGCCTCATTATTTGCAAAGCTTTGGAATTAAAATAAGTTGATTGTTGGCATAATTGGAATGATCGGGTGTGGATATATATATATGGACTTGGTGAAGTTTTTATGTTCTTTTAGTACCATTTTTTAAGTAATTTCGAGGAAGTATCAGTTCGGATCTCTATTTTAATTTGATATTTTATATCATATTTATCGTCATAAATACATAAAATATTTTTAAGTATAAGTTTAATTTGAATTATTACACTTAACTGACATCATAATACACGTTAAAAGTATAAAATATTTTTAAATATAAATTTAATTTGAGTTATATACACATGATGTTCACCCATGAAGTGAAATACTAATAAAACACTGTATTAAAATCTAAAATATGGAGTGAGACATGAGAAAGTTGCAAAATTGAAAAGCAATTTGCTACCATTGCTATCAAACAATGGTTAGAACAGACAAGTGTTGACTTGTCTCATAATGTAAAAGGAAAGGAAAAAAAATGTGAAAATAAGACTAGGACGAATTTCTAGACTTTTAGACCATAATTTTCTTGGCATTGATTTGAATAGCAAGTTGATGCATAACGCTATTTGGTTTTCTGTCCCAACGCCTTACGAGTTGACCAAGAAAACGTAGGAAGAAGATTAAATGCATCTCATTATCTCCAAAATAATATTGTCCAGCCACGGACAACAGACATTTTTCTTGACATGTTTACATAATATTCCATATATGATTGAAAAAAAAAAAATTGGATACTATTATTGTTAAATCAGATATTTGATATTCTGTACTTTTGAAGAATTTGCATAAATTCGCATATTATATTTGAAATTCCGAAATAACGTATACATCATCAATATTGTAATGCACCGATTGAGAAAGGTACACCACAAGTATTTTTCTACAGTTTTTGCTCTCCTTCTTCAGTTGGATTATCTGTACAAGACACCGGCGTGACCCGACGTAAGAATTTTGACGCTCAAGTCAGTGACTATTCTCTTTGAGATGATGAAAAGCAAAGAAACATATATATATTTCAAATATAAAAAATTTAACATATAATATGTCATGCATTCCTTTATTTATAGATGCTAAATAAGGGTAAAAAAGAAATTTCAAACATCAATTTGTTGTAACGGATTATTGTACCCGTATCCATATTTTCTGATTTACCCTTTAAAAGATTCTCTATCACTTTTTAACCATAACCGTTTTATTTTAATTTTCCACGTGAACCTGCCCGACCTGGAGGTCGGTAAACTTCCCATTGCTAGATACAAAACGCTTAACATGTCATTCCACTCTTAGGACCCGCGTGCTAAGCTAACATATTTATTCACCCAACTTTCACATCATAGATTAGAGTTCTGTCCATCTATACTTTAAACATTTTATCCCAACCTGACTTGTTTCACATTAACTCATTCCTAATAGTCTGAGTTATTTCAACTCCACCATATCCTACACCACATTAACTTCTTACCCATGATCCGAGTTACGCAAGTCCGTCTCGACTTATACCAGCTACACAACTCCGTCCCAACCTATATCACATTAGCTACGCAAGTTCATCTCGACCTATATCATATCAGTTACGTAGGTTCTTCCCGACCTATACCAGTTATACAGGTTCATCCCGACATATACTATATCAAATATATATACAGTCGACATGGGTGTGTCCAATGTTATTATTCTAAATGATTGTAAAAAAAAAAAAAAGATTAAATAAATCAAAATTTTAATAAATTATAAAATTGTTTCATTTGCTTGTGATTATATAGAATAATTGTGTGGAACAAGATTGAGACAGGAAAGAGAGGAGTTGTGAATTAGGAACCAAGAGAGAGAGTTGTGCACATAGACACAAAGATTATGGAGACCTACCTATATAGCGTCAATTAATAGAATGTTATGTAAATGAGTGAAATGTAAAAGTAAAATGATCATTGTTATGTATATCTTGATCCCATTATTTTCAATTAATCAAATTGATTGCAAGCACTGGATTTGCTCAACTCAGGGTTCGGGTCAGAAATGTTAAAATATAGCTAAAAAAGTTTCAACCCATATATGCATTTATCTAAAACCAGTGAACAGCTTGTTCTGAAACGTCTAAAGAATAAGGGGACTTGAGAATTTGAACAAATTAAAAAAAAAAATGGGTTATCCGAATTATAATAGGATTTTACCCCAAAAAGATTTCAGGGTCGGATCCACAGCCGAACCAACTCCATTTATAGGCTCCGTGCTCCGAGAGGAAAAACACACACACGAAAACTAGCCGTTAAGATCCAAAAACAGCATTGCGCCGTCCATATAACGTTCGGAAAAAAATTTGAAACACAACACACCCTTTTATAACTCATCTGCTGTTGGCCTCTATTCCGGTCTACACCCTTTCAAATCTCTCTCTCTCTCTCTCTCTCTCTCTAAATTCTCCTTCTCTCTAATTCTTTTCTGAGAAGACATAATCAATTATTGAGCACAATCTTGCAATTATTGAAAGCAGTATTTCTCATTCTCTTGAAATCAGTTTCTTGAAATAAAAAGAAGGGGAAAAGGAGACAAAGAATAAGAGATGGCGACAGTGAGCAACGCCCACCACCAAGATAACAACCCAAACACCAACACCAACACCAACGCCCCCGCCACCACGGCACCGGTGACGTCTGCTAAGCAGACTGTGCCCACTGCGAAAACCGTTGATACACAGTCTGTTCTGAAAAGGTATATGTTTTTCCCTGAATTTAGTTTCTTTACGGCCGTGTTTGATTTTCTTGATTTATGGGTTTGATGACATTTTTTGATGTACTGTTATTGGGGCTTCTGAAAAGGATATGGTTATAAGGTTTAAACAATGTAGTCTTTGGTGTTTCTTGCTCTATATGGTTATTTTCTTGTTTTGGGATCTTATGGAATGTTTTTTTTTTTTTGTATATTAAGATATACATTATTTTTTTCGTTTCATTTTTGTCTGTCTTGGGTATTGAGTATGTTGGATTTGTGTGTATGACGGAGTCCTATATTTTCTGTGATTAGCTGGTTAAGAAATTTTATTTTGGATTTAAGTAAGCGTTTATTCAACTAATTTAGCTTTTAGTATCTGTTTCGAACCCTTTCTGATTTCCCTTTAAGTATTTGACTTTGATGACTTGGGATTGTTCTTGCTCATTGATTAGTCTTATTTTCTTTGTTTCCAGTTGGGCAAATGTTGATTTTATTGCTTGAAATTGTACTTGCTGCAGTTTGTTCATCCTGTCTTAGTTTCATTTTAGGAATTGTGTCCTATATTTTTATATTTCAACTCTGATTTTTGTGATGTAATGGTTACCTGATTCAATAAACAGGTTGCAGTCCGAGCTAATGGCCCTAATGGTGAGAACTATGAATCCATACTCAATTTCCTCTCCATCCAAACTTTGTTTCTCATCAATTAAGCTTCTGTTTGAGCCCATTGAGGAATTTTCAGTTAGCTGATTAATATTTTCTTGCAATTTGCTTTCCGTAAAATTTTTAGATGAGTGGTGATGCTGGAATATCAGCCTTCCCTGAGGAGGACAACATATTCTGCTGGAAAGGAACAATCACTGGCAGCAAAGATACAGTCTTTGAAGGAACTGAATACAAGTTATCCCTTTCCTTTCCCTCTGACTATCCTTTTAAGCCTCCTAAGGTTAAATTCGAGACTGGTTGCTTCCATCCCAATGTTGATGTGTATGGCAACATATGCTTGGACATATTACAGGTTAGTTGCTAATGAACTTTGCCTTTTTCCATTTTCCTGCTTGCATAGCTTACTCTTCTACCTTATTGATGTATCTGACAATTCTTCTCTAATTTTCACAGGATAAGTGGTCATCTGCCTATGATGTGAGGACAATATTGCTGTCAATTCAGAGTTTGCTTGGAGGTAATTCTTTGTAATTTGTTTTCTTGTTGCCATTTAATCATCCTATCGTGGCTGTGTTTCTTGACTTTATCTCTGGCACTGCTGTTTTTGTAGAGCCAAACACAAGCTCACCGCTGAACACCCAGGCGGCATCACTTTGGGGCAACCAAGAAGGTATAACTCCTTAACATCTGCTTTCTTCGGTGTCAACGACTGCTTTTGTTTGGTGTCAACAACCCAAATTGTCGAACATCTAAAAGTCTTTTTCTGAAGAATTGCCATATGAATTTTACCTGAAAGTAGTTTTTCTCAACTGCAGAGTATAGGAAGATGGTGGTGAAACTATACAAGCCAATTGCATAAAGATATTAGCTCCGGAATTGGTTAAATGCAGCTGTACTATCTTCAAAGTGGGTACATAGGTTGAAATTCATTGTTTGCGCATGTTCACTATATTCTTTTGTTGTTTAAGAGAAAAATACTCCTTCTGATGAGAGAAAAATAATACTTCGATCAGGACATTTATACTGAAAATTTTTTATGGTTTCTCCAGTAAAGTCTCAGGCTCAGAAATTTTTCGTTTTTGTCTTGAAGTTTTGGCTTCAAAACGTTGGTTTTGTTATTTTTCTAATCCAATGGAGAAGCTTGGATGGAAATGAAATTTATTGAATGCCAAAACTAGGATTTATCATAAGTCAGTCTACTCAAATGCAGCATCATTTAGATTTTGTAATACATCCAAAGAAAAAGAAAGGTAAGTGCTTCAGAAACCAGTACATCCAAAATTTTCGCAAGTCCAACAAGCCAAATTTACTGCTTTGATGAGCTGAGCTGCCTCAAATTGTACTTGGCCAAATCCTTGTACTTCTCCACAACTCCAATCAAGCAAACAGTCTGAAAAGGAAGTGTATCAATCAATATATGTAGAAAAAGGAAGATATTTATATTTAACTCAAACAAGTGCATTATGATTAATTTCCCATCCCAAGATGCCACCGCCACCAAATTACTGATCATCCAACCCAACCCTTCCATAATTGTGGTTTTAATTTCCTGGTTCAATTTTGAACTGAGGAATTTGCTAATAGAAATACTTAGGTTTCTTGACCTGAAGATCTCCATCTTCTCACTTCACCTGCAGCCACTCCAAGAAGTTCAGTATAATTGGGTGACACTGGTTGAATATCAGAAGCAATGTGCTGAACATTGGTTGGAATTCGGTAGAGATGAGAAGAAGGGGGTTCATAGCAAAGTGTTATGGGAGGCCACGGGGGCCTGGCTATTTTTTTCTTTTTGGTACCAAAGCATATGTGTGTCGCTTACTGTATGCTCGCATTTACACGTCAATAAATTTAAGGTTTAGTTCACATAGTATCTCGTATTTCAGATAGATGAAAGTCTCGCACAATGACCATATGATTCACTCGCAATGAATGTTAACTGATTGCATCTTACTAAACAATATCCACAAATACAGGGAATGAACAATGATTACTAAGAGATGAATGATGGTTTATTTTTCATTAGTCTGTTATTTGCAATGGATGCATTACTGATATGCCAAAATGTCAAACCAAATAATACTCCAAATTCCACAGATGCAGTGGCTCAAACAAAAGAAATTCAGTCATATAGAGACATGAATCTATGCTCGAATTTAATAAAAACCTGTTTCTCTTACCTTGACAATTTGGACCACTATATTTATATCAGGGTTGGCCAGATTGACTTTGTGCAAAGATGGGACAGATTTGGCGACTGCATCAATAACTTTTGTTCGATCAACGCCAGTATTTGCACGAGCATCATACAACACTGCAAACTGAAATGAAATAATGATCAAAAGTGAGATTTGTTGTCTCTTTCTAATTATTGTGTAAGAGATTTGCTTTATCACATACTAATACCCAGCTCAAATAACATCAACATTAAAGAGATTAATGATCAAGATAGCGCATCATCCATCTTCAAATGCTCTCTCTCATTCTCTGTTTCTTTCTTCAACTCTCTTTTTGGTGATGGATTCAAAATCTTATTAAAGAAAATGGGGAAAACTACCCATACGGGATTACAAAGATGTCTAAAATCCATCCAAACTTCAGTAGTGTAAGTTGGGGATGGATAGGGACTCCGAAGCTCCATGCATCATCCGCCTTAAAAAAGTTAAGGACAACAAAAGACACAGTGATCTTGCAGATCCATATATGATTCATATCCACATAATATGGTGCAAAACCTTAAGAAAAGAAGTCCTTATCTAGAACTGGTAATAGTTTATAATTGTTCTGCCTAATCAGAATCACTTCTAACAGATCACTGGGCTTAAAAAGAAAAGTAATCAATCTGGTAAATTAAGTTTGTAACAGATCAGGTCGAACCACTATCACTGTGAAGTTAATTTACAGACACGTAACCCTCTTAATAAGAAATTGTGTTCCTATTTATTCTTTTGAATGTTAAGGAATGAAAAAAAAAAAAAAAAAATAGTTATAAAAAAGTAACAATATATTTACCTTACGTGGGATCTGAGTGTCTACAGGAAAATGCTTGTCAATGACAGGTTTGATCGCTCGTTTGATCTCCTCCTCTGATGTGTAGCATGTTACTTCAACTGGAAGCACTCTTAACAGAAACCTGGTGAAACAATCACGCTTTCAGCCCGCTGATAGCAATTGTTGGACATATTTTAAGCCTCTTCAGAACCATTCTATTGAGAGAAAAACTGGGAAAAATAACAAATCAAGAATGAACCTTGATACGTGCTTCTTGGTTGAAGCAAGAGAAGTCATCATGTGTTGGACAATGTCTTTTGGGCTCGGATCTCCATCTCTCTTGCGCATTTGAATAAAGACAACTCCATTACAACCTGTGTCAAGTTTACTGAAACGCCTCTGCTTAAGCAAAGAGAGAAACGTATTACCAAGACAGCAATAATATACATGTCCATGAGGGGAGAACACAACAGCAGATTTCAAGTTTCAAAGTCATTAAAGGTTAATTTAAGTAATCAAAGCACATTAAAGAAAAATGTTGGATGCTAGCACTCATTGACTTCCTTGCTCCAGTTACCAAAAAATTATATATGTTTCATGAATGCAGAGATGTAGAGATTTTAATATTGTTAAATAAACATAAAAAAATTACTAGAAGAGCATTGTCACATATCAGCAGTCAATAGTAAGATTTCTACGAAAAGATTTTCCAGTTAAGAGATATGTATCAATACTGTACAAGATATTCAATTACCATTATAAAAGAAGGAAAGCATAATTTTGTGAAAGAGGAGACAAACCCAACAGATATTTTTGAACTCACCTTGCTCCTATCTCCCAATTCTGCTAGCTCGGCTTCAATTAGCTTATCAACAGATTTATCCTCTACCTTTTTAGACAAGTTTCCACAATTCGGTGCATCTGCTTCCATGCATTGTCTCTTTACTGGTGGCTCCACAACTTCAGCTTCTTGGTTGTCATGATTCTCAGGTTTCTCTTTCTTTTCTTGTGTTTGCTTCCCAAGAGATATGCCATCCTTAATTTCAAGTCCTGAATTATCACTTCCATCATCACCTGTTGCAATAACATTTTTGTTTTCGTCCTCCCTTGTCTGTACATCATGGTTATCCTTTGCATCATCATGATTGGCATCTTCATCATCATCATCATTGCCGCTGCTGGAAGAATCAGAGTTTGCGAACTTGGTTATTTTGTTCACGGGTTTCTTGGATAGTTCTGCCTGTTCAACTTTTGACAATGTACCCTCCACAAGCTCTTCGTAAAACTGTCTTACGGAACAAATATATTAAAAACTAACTCTGACTTCACTTCATTCAAGCTCCAAAGAAAAGAAAAGAAGAAAAAGAATCAACAAACAATGCATTCAGTAGTGCCTGAATTATATCCCTTCAAATTATGATATTGATCTGCCATAATTTGAAGCTCAAAAGTAGCATGATCATAATTAAAAGTTTATTAATCAATGATACGAATTTTAAACATTTAACTCAGTGTTGCACGAATCCAAGCTATACTAATTTAGAGTGTATTCATAATGTGAAGCTCAGGGTAATATAATCAGAGGTAAAATGAGACTGCATGGATGGCGAGAACTTCGGGTTTCATAAAGCAAACATCTACGTTCTCTTCGTCCTTTTCTTCCAAAGTGATGATCAAGCAAATAGCATTTTCATCCCAATTTTAACTTGCAATTCTAACATCCCTCCAATTTACTCAACATTTCCTGCTTTACAATTCAGTGCATATGATTTGGGCCTATGACAATAAAGTCCTGAATTTAAGAGTGTTCTCCAACATGACATGTGAGTGCACAGATAACTAAAAATTACACATGGTGAATTACAGCGACATCAAACCAAAAAAAAGAACCAAAAAAAAAGAAAACTCCTGCACCCAGATCAAACTGGCAACTAACGAAAATTAAGGACATAAGACTTTATGATCAACCTACAAACTTACAAAGTGAATGCATATGCAATTTTACCCCAAAAAAAATAAAAAATACAGAGCCCATTACAAAGAATTATCAACCACCTGACAGAAAACTAACCATATAATAAAATGACTAGTTCTAAACATTTCACTTTATCAGTAATTAAAAAGAGGGGGAAAAAAACAAAAGGGAAACAACAGACCTAAATCTCTTAATTCGCAAACGGAGGAATTACGAAGGCCCAGAAAGTTCATTAACAAGGACCCAACCAAAGGTTCAATCTTTATAAAGAGACCATTTTTCCCATTTCTTCTTCAGTCTATTTTTAGATGGAAAAATATGTACGTACAGAGTCAATAACATTGATGGCTTCATGTGAAGCTTGGCGTTCCCTCCCACCATCACACGTTATAAAGAAACCCTCAACCCCTGGACGTAAAGGGTAACCACCTTTTTTAACTGGCTTCTGAAAAAATCAACCAAAAATACACGGGAAAAAGCAAGAAACAGTTAGCTGCAATTCTTCAAATATGAGAAAAAACATATATATATATATATATAATATAATATAGTTAGAGAGAGAGCGAGAGACTGAGAGACGGATTACATTGTAGGGAAGGTAATTCTTTCTTTTCTTGTTATTCTTGTTGGAGTTGCTTGGCTTGGATTTGTTCTCAGTCGCCATTGAAAGACTGCAGAAGAAGAGCGCAGAGAAACGTTGAGGTTTATCATGGGATTGGGCTACTTTCGGTCTTTTGGGTTGGTTAATTCCATGGTGCTAAAGCCCAATGGGCCACTTTGCCCTTTCCTATGATATTAAAATAAATAAAATTCTGTTTTGTTAAACGATGCTACTTTTTCTTTCCTAATATTGTTTGTTCGACCTCTTAAATTAGAATTTATAACATTTTTTTTTCTAAATTGAGTTGTCAATACTAGAAAATATTGTTATATTATGAAATATATATTATTTTTTTTTAATATTAAGCTGCCCATATAACAAAATATCAATATGATAGTCTCTAGATCCATTTGATAATAAAAAACTTAAATCATTCATTACTATTAACTATTACATTCTTGTGTGTTGCGTTGCCATTTTAGTCTAATTAGGTGTAAATTTAAACTAATACACTCTGATTTTTTAAAATTGTTTATAAAGAATAATTATAATAATCTTTTAAATTCACTGGTCAATATTGTTAGTACTGTGTTTTCTTAATACAAAAATTATGCAATTAACAATTTTACAAGAAGAACGACCACATGATTTTATTTATTAGGTGAAATAGTTTGTTCCAAGCATGTGAACTAAATTATTTAAAGTCACTAATCAGATCACAATAGTTGCAGTAAGTATTTGGAAAAAATAAATAAAATAAAATGTTGATATTGAATGTTGAATTCTAAATAAAAGAAAAGATAAATTAAAAATTTATGCATTATTTGAAATAAGAAAAGTATATTTTTTGGTACACGAAAAATATATTTATTCATTAAGTGTTTTTTTCGTTCTAAATTTTAAGGTTAACATAATAATAGAAGAAAAAAGTATAAAAAAAGGGAGAGACTTATATTCGGAGCTCCAACCTGTTTTTCTTTAGTAAATTCGGATCCTTGACCTTCGCCCCGTCCACAAAAGCGCAAACCCACTGGAGAAGCCCGCGCCGCAGAATTCCGGGCTGCTCCCTTTTTCACACACAATACACACACACAGTCTCCCTCGTCTCCTCCGTAGTTCAACGATCAAGAGTTTGATTCTTTTTACAATTCTGGTTATTTTGGAGGGAAAGAAACCCGAACCCAGAATAGTTTATAGATTCAGCTAATGGATGAGAAAATCGTACTGGGTAATAACGACATAGATGATGTCCGCTGGCTCTGTTCCTTAACCGAGTCTGAACTTGTAAGTTTAGTTTTTTGCGTTCAAATTTCTCGATTCGTTACTTCCAAAAATCGTTTCTTGCGAGAATTTCGTTGTCTAAATATATGTAATGTGAGTGGTGTTATTTTTGTTCGTTAGGATTTGTTGATGGGCTTAAAGCATATGGTGAACATGCGCGCGAAGAAGATCGGCCATGAAGCTTTGGCAAAGAAATTCGACTTGCGAATGCTTCGAGCGCTCAGTAAGTTGTTCAATTTAACCTGTTTGATATTCCCCTTTTCTTGCATTCCAGAAATATGATATTTTTTGGTTTATTTTTCATGTTTATTTTTGTTCAATTTATTGCTGCATATTTCTTTTGTTTATTAAGTGTGGTGTATTGAATTTAGAATCTTTGGACCATGAGGAAAAAAAGATTTGAGTTTTGTTCAACTGTGTTGTTTTTTGAAGTGTAATTTGTTTGGTAGTGTGTTTCATAACCAGTGCTAAAATGCTAGTGCTTTCAGCCAACAGAAGCAGTAATGTAGTTGGATTTTGGGTACATGGGATAGGACTAATGAATATACTTCCATTTTTTGCTTTTCTGCTATCGGTTCCTTCGGTCAACTGAAATAGATGTACTTTATAGTGGATGTTCTACTTTGAACTGCTGATTAATGACATTAAATTTAAGGAGTGTAATTTGTTAATGTCATGAACTATATATTTCTGATAACAGCATATTTTTAAGAATTTGGGCCCAAATTCTTCATAATGTTTACTAGGAATAATTAATAATTTTCTGCAGTTGGGCAATGGTCCGCAATCTGCACTAAAAGAATCCTTGGTCATCAGGAAATCGACCAGATATCAGTCCCAATCACCAAGTACACCATAGAGACAAAATAATGTAATTAACTAGGGAATTTCAGGAAAAAACCTTGAGGGCCTCGCAGCCTTGGAAAATAGGACCTTGAGAGGTGTGTGGCCCTAAAGAAAAAGTGCTTCTGGTATTTCCATGCAAAACAGGGAGCTGCTTTTCCTTCATACAAGGGTCATTTGGTCCCCAAAGCCAAGTTACACCTTCAACACAAAATCAAAGGTTTGCAAAAAGCTGAAAAACTTGCAAGGTCCGGGTGGCCCGTCCCCGACTTTTGTCTCCATTCAGTAGTAATGGCAGTAGCCCGTCCTTGGACATAGAACTTTGTGCTGCCCTTCCTTTTTCTTTTCTCTCTTTTTTTGAGGTGATTTTCGGTTTGGTTGCTTTTGGTTTTGGGTCAATTTTAGTGTACCCAATTTGGAGAGGTCAACTTGGGATCAGTCTAATCAAGTGGTGAGGTCCAATCGACCAAACCAATGAAATTGAAAGTTCTTGCTTCAAAATTGGAAGAATGACTCTTATTGGTGGGTTTCATTGGTGAGAACGGGAGGTTAATTGCGTGTGTCTTTGATGCAATATCATGGTATTAACAACTTTGTTAGTCACTCTTATTATCATGTGCCATTTCTCGATATCCTTTTAATTTGATGGGACCAAACCTTGGAGAAGCAGGTTTTGTTGTTCCCTAGATATTAACAATTTGTGCTCGTTGGGATTTATAAGCATGCAAATATGGTTGGAAGATTTGTTTCCTTGGTAAGTTTGAGAGTGACATTTGGATATATAAATAAATGGGACAGTTTGTATGATTGTAGAAGTAAACAGAATAATACAATTTCATATCTGCAGGAAAGCAAGGTTTATCTGATGGAACTTTCAACAATTTTGATTACTTCTGTAATTTACATTGAATGGTTGACATCCATGAATTATGGCTCACAACTTTTTCCTAATAAGTATGTGCGTGTATTTGTTATCTATTCTGGGTCAACAAGTACTTTTCCCTTTTTTTAGGTCACAATTTTATTTGTATTTTTTATTTTTTAAATCGGTTTTGCTCAGTTATTTTTCTTTTATGCTTTGCAATTTTTGTTATTGTTATGTTCAAAAAACTGCTATTTATATTCAGCAATATTCACAGGTTTCATCTTTATGGAACATTTGAAAGGGCAGCTAAAAGACGTACCAGTGACTTCTGGCTTTGAGTGTAACTTATTGAAACAAAATCTCAGTGGTAGTTTTGGCAATATGACCGTTGAAGATTTATATCCGTATATCTGTTCTGATAAGAGGAAGAGAATCGACATGTAAGTGAATTCTTTAATATTACTTGGCATAAATGTCATGTAGAATAATGTTGTATTATATGAGGTGATGAGTGTCTTGATAAATCAATTTTTCAAGGTGCAATTTAAGAGAAATTTAAGCTTTATGGAACTCTAGTGCCTAATCGATGAATATGTAGGGTTATGGATGTTCAAGCTAATGATCTATGTCGTAGGCCAGGATGTCAGAAATCCTCAGGTCTCTCATTGTAATTTCCTCTTGGCTTTCAAGTCTTGTGTTGTAGGTTTCCTGGCGTCCTTAGAAAACAATATCCTTTGTTGTACTCTTCCTTTTGGTAATATATTGTGTCATATTCATAGAATGCTTTTGCAATATTCTTTGTCTTACTCTTCCTTTTGGTAATATGTTGAGTTCATTCCAAACATACAAATAATCTGAATAAAGGTGAGTCTTAAAATCGATTCCTTACCACTTCAAATTCAACTTTAATGGGATTGCTATTAGGGATTGAGCATTCATGAAAAATTAGGAAGTCCTGAAGTAGAACTTTTGTGGACTCTTAGGTTTTGAGTTAGAAGAGTGTGCTCAAAAGAAAAAAGAAAGTGATTGCCAGTAGGTTCCAGTGACATCCTGTAAATTTTGGCTTCGATTATATTCATTGAATGGTGAAAAAAGTACATTTATCTTTCTTATTTATTGTCAAAGAAGAAATTTAGGAAGATGTTAATGGTATGGCTAGATGATTATCAAGATGATATTAAAAACATACATAGATTTTAAAATCTTTTGACGGGTTAGATATATTAAGATAAAGTTCATTAGAGAACGAAAGAATAATGCTCAATCATTAATAAACTCTTAAAAATCCTGTTACTAATTGAGGCCCGTGATAGACATTAGTGGAGTTAATTCTATTGGTATCTTGTAATATCTGGAACTCTATTGTTAAGACCTTGGACTCTTCTGATGAAGTGAAAAAATGTTGAAAAGATTATAGTTCACCAGAAGTTGCAAAGAGAAAATACCGGACTTGAAAACCAAATTACTCAAGTGGCAACGACAATTTCTAGAATAAAGTCTAAAATCTTCCAAACCAATATTGCCTGAAACACACTCTTATACAGCACCAAAACCGAACAGAATTCACTCCAAAAAGAACCTATTGATCTTCAAATTGAGGCAGTCTTTGTGCTGCATATCTCTTTCTCTGCCCTCTTAAGTTATTTATCTATTGAAATCTTGTAACCACGGCTGTATCATATCAATCTTTTTTCTGTTGCCTAACAATTTGGTTTATTTATGCCTTTGTATCAATTGATTGTTTTGACGTGCGATTCTTTGACTGGGTTAATTTTGTCTCCTACTATCATCAGAATTCTCTATTATGATGTTCTAAGCAATTTTATTTCTATAATAGGTTTTTTGGGGATGTGCCTCCCTCCCAAAAGCAGAAAACCAGCAATTGAGGATTCAATTAGACTTGTATCAATTTCGTCTCACTCAACCAACCCTTATCAGCATCATACTTCCCCATTGCGGTTTCTTTCTCTAATTTGTACATTTCGCCACCGTCATGTGATTGTACCTTTTTTTTTCTCTTTGAGAGGCCTCCATCTCAATGAGTTGATAACAATTTTTGTCTGCTTGTTATGCCGTCAACAGAAAACTTTGTAGAGCATTATCTTGTGCCAAAAAGGACCAAAATCTTTCTGTGATCTTTCTCCACCTCTGTATTTTATCTTGTTTACTTTACCCTGTTGCTTTGTTAAATTGTATACTCAAATTTCACTAATCAGTATGGAATTCGGTACTGAGAAATTTATGTGGCATATGGTCGAGTTCGACAGTCAAATAGAAATATGAGATAGGCAGATACAGCTAAAATAGTCCGTACTCGTGTGATTTTGAAGTTGGAATGCAGAACTTTTATTTAGTTAACTATCATGCAGAATGATGCTGAATTGGAAGTTCTTTTTTGTTTTCATTTGGAGTATTAATTCCATACCTAGCCATTGTAGAATGACCATCAGCTATCCATTGAATAATAATTAGATTTTTCTTTGGCCTAGTGGCATCTGGTGATTCACAAACAGCCAAAAATATATGGAGGGAGAGATGTTCAGGTACCATACAAAATATCATGGTTGCTGATCACATTAAAAATAGTTGTCTGCCTATATTGAGTGTTTCACATTAAACTAGGAGGATGAATATCACGACAACATAATATGATTCCACTGTTAGAATAAATGTTATGTCAGCATAATATGGGTTCTATTGCTGACATTGGGTTCCACTATTAGAATAAATGTCACGTCAGCATAATATGATTCCGCTATTAGAATGAATTTTATGTCAGCATGATATGAGTTCCACATATAACAGGTTCCATTGTTAGAATGAATATCGGATCAACATAATATGAATTTTACTACTCACGTCGAAGCATAATATGGATTTTACTGCTCACGTGGATAAGAATTTACCTGACTCACCGAGGGTTGATCTCATAAGATCTATTTTGACAGACTAACTACTTCCACCACCTTTAAAGCTGGATAGACAATATAACTTGGATCCTTGAACTTGCCCATAATAGTTACCAGGGATCTGTCCCCATCTTCACCTGATGTATTTGCATGTGTGTGACCCCTAATCCATATTAAGAATATAACCCTATCCAATTTGGTTGGTGTGTGACCCAATGAGCCCTGGTTCCTCCTCCTTGTGCATGCATATGCTCCAAGAAACAGGCAAAGAAAATTGGTCAAAAGGAAGTCAATGAGAAAGATTGAGTTGAAAAGAGGAACAAAAGTGGCCTTAAAGGTTCATAAACTCTTATCATTTTACAGAATTTGGAGAACCCACATTGTTCATCCTCTTTAAGGCAGCCTCTGGCCCATTATAAGCTGTCTGCTCACGGATGCAATGCATCTGCCTGCTTGATTCTCCTCTCTATGGCACAGATTTCATTATTTTATTATTTAAATATTACATTAAAAAAACCCTTTTCAATCATTCATATCATGAATTGGCAACATCCATGAGATTTAGTGTGTGAATTATTTGTAGGTACCACTTGCTTCTGTCGACATGGATTTGCATAGTGCTATATGTTGGAAAGATCTGTTGTTCCTCGAATGCCCTTTTTTTGTTTTCTGTTTTCTATTTTTTTTAAATAAAAAAAAAAAGAGAAAAAATGAAGCAACATGATAAATATAGTCATTATGAGTGAATGTGTAAATGCCTTAGAACAATCACCTAATAGTTGGGGAAATGATACACTAATTATAATGGCATGTGTAAGGTAGAGGAAATAAATAGTATGAAGACTTTGAGCATGAGGGAATGTCCCAAAACTAAATTAGTAGCAATAAAATTTATTTTTAATTTATTTTTTATTATTATCATAACAAAGTAATCTGTACTTATCTCTTATTCAAGTCTAATTTGACCGAACATATAACAATCATGTACATATACAGTGGGTTTAACCACATACTATTCTTAACATAATTAGTGTACGCTTCAAGAAGAGTGGCTGATTACAAAACATGCAATTGCAATTGTCATGTTAAGAATTTTCCTTAATATTAGGGCCAATAACCCAATAACATCTATATTATAAAATTAAGTAAATCGAGATAGTTTTTATTTTTGCTAATTTAAAACGAAACTATGAGTTCCATAAAATATTCAATAATTTGGTGTTTCCCAAGCCCACTCAAGCTATGATTGCCTAAGGAAATTTTTCATAAAAAAAATAATCTCAAGAGAATTTTTTTCCAAAACATGTGTTTGTTTGTGAGTTTTTCATTAAAAAAAAAAAACAAAATAACATGTCATAACAACGGTTGTCATTATATTTTTATTTTTCATCTATATATTATTTTTATAAAATATATATACATCCCGATACATTTCAAAAAAATATATGTCATATCAATTTTAACCATTGCAAACTCTCCAAATTTTTTTATTTTTTTTAACAAAATTATTTTTTATCACCGTTCTCTCTTAAAGACATCTCATAAATGAAAGGATAAGCAATCACATTATCAAGAACTGTACCCTTCAAATCAACTATTTTTATTTTTATTTTTATTTTTAACTTCGGGCACCAAGGTAAATGTTAGTTCAATTAACATTTCAATTCTATAGCCATGCATTAGGGAGATTTGATTTCTTCCATTAGTTGTTGCTAATGACATAGTTGTTGATGGCCCTACTCCTTTCAAGATATTAATGGAATTCTCTATTTAGTGATTGCTACTGATAATAATAGGACAGGACAAGCAACAAAGCCAAGACATATCCACTCAAGAAAAAGACCAAAAAAATGAAAAGAAAAACAGAACAAGTTCTTCAACTAGCAACAAAGAGATGATAATAATTGAGAAACATGCTATGAATTATGAAAAATTCAATCAGACAATGCAAGAGAAGAGAGGAGTCTATTTATAGCCTTTCTTGACATCATCAAAGAGATTTGAAAGACAATTACATAGTTGGCTGCTGTCTGTCATGTAAGCAACATTTATCTGAAGACACTTAATCTGGTCTGATAACGCGTATCAGATAGTAATTAAACTCGAGATTAACGTAGATATTATTGTAATATCCGCAAACAACATCTCTGGAGTCTTGAATTCAGTTTTAAATCACAAGATTATACACTTAATTATTATTAAGAATTGATTAAATCCCACATGTGTGTGAATGAATACAATTGAGTATATTTCTTTTTGACTTCTGCCTTTCTTTTGCCATGCCTGACCTTGAGTGGTACAATTTTGAATTGAATTAAAAAAAAAGAGAGAGAGGAAAAGTTTGGGAAATCTTCATCTGTTGTGTGGCAATTGAGGATAATAGCCAAAATTGACGTCTAATGGAGCAAACTGAGCAGAAGTCAGTCCAGGGCTGGCTCCATTTTGGATCTTTAATGCTTCAAATGCCTTTGCTCTCTGCAATATAAAACGTCGAACCAAGAATTATTCATTTCTGTTATTAATTTATATATCTTGGTATGAAGAATCAAACATCTTTGTGAAGTACAAGGAAATTGAGAAATTAGTCCATTAATTGTCTTTGTTACATGAGTTTGTGCTTATTTGAGGTTGCAGAACTGACCTGCATTGTCTCCAGGGCATCTGTCTCTGAGTTGAAGTCGTAAAACGTGCTTGCTGCCGTAAGCTTCATAGAAAGAAACTGAATTGAAAAACACAACAGAATTATATCAAGCTTTGATCATTTAAAAACAGGATTGTTTTTGGTTCATTATGGGTTCTGGTTCCATTGAATTACTCACCTCTACTTGATTTTGCAAGGACTGAACATAATTGATGATCTCATCCAACATTACTGCCATTCCCATGGTCTGTTCATTTGGTTAAGCATGTCGGTATGATCAAACCAGAATCTGAAAAACACTTGAGAAAAAATACTTTGGAAAATGAAAGATTATTAGTCACCTTGTAGCATCCTGGAACAATGTCTTGCAAGCATCTTAACCTCTCATTTATTTTTTCTCTTCTGACCTGATACAGGCAACAGATGATTTTATATTCATAGGAAAGTGAAGAAAGAATCATCAAAACAGATCAATTTTAATGGTGAATTTATCTGAAACAGTCCTAAATTTGAACTTACCCTTTCTGCTAAACTATGACTGTCAGTGGCTTGGCCTCTCTTGGCTCTAACATGAACAACTTCCCTTGGCTTTTCTTCTTTCTTTTCATTTCCTTTCACTTTCTTTCCTCTTCCCGCACCCTGTTAACATAACACAACAAACCGTTGAGAAAATTATCTGCAAAATACCATAGAAAAAACATTTATAAAAGCCCAAGAATTCAATCAGAAGCTTACATTTTTCCTTCTAATCCCATTATCAGAACCTTGAGGAGATGAATTTGCAGGACTGTTTCCAGGGGTGCTGATTTCCATTGCTTTCCTCTTCCTGTCTACATGATCATTATCATTCGAGATAATGTGCTCAGTGAGTGGCGGCACGAGAGTGTTATCCTCATGGATAAATAATCCAGGGAAACTTTCTGAGTTTCCAGGGGATTCAGTTAAATGAGGAAAAAGATTGTCCAGGGGAAGTCCCATGAAGCCATGGATGTTTAAGCCAGAGGGCTGCTGATGACTCGGATTTATCCCTGAAAAATGGTTTATGAAATCAATATGCGGATCACTGTCTGCTAAAGAGAAAGACTGTTTCAAGTTTTCCAGGCCTGGAAAGAAGTGATCAGCCATATTAATTTAGAGAAAGATTGTTTTAAGTTTTGGCTGCTTAGACTTAGGCTGAGCTAATATGCTTGTTTTTCATAATAATGGGTTGTGACTTCCTGATTGCGCTATATATACATGAGGCAAGATCACAAGTTTTGAGCATTATTTTTTCAGCTTCACCTTTTCATTTTTGTTAAATAATGAAAACAAAAAAGTGTTGCATTTTGGAATGCCACGTGGTAACTTGGGCTTCGATGGATGTGTTTCATGGTGGGCCCATGTTCAGTAGATATATCCAAAATATGGGGTCCATACTCAGTAGACATGGGCTTTCAAACCCAAGAAAATATGAAGTGGGAAAAGAAGAAGTTCAGTTAAGCTGTAAATATTTTGACCCTTTTATGTAATAAATGCATATGGAAAGATATAAGCAAGCCTAGGAGCTTCAGCTGCATGAAAACACAACCTTATAATTCCATGAAAAATCTTAGGTCAAACTTAATTTATTTGAATTCAATTCAATCACCGTAAATTTATACTTGTGTGATTCACACTTTAAGAAAAAACTAAAAAGTTTTGCTCTTTTTGTGGCCAATTTTTGAGGCATTTCCTCCATCCAAATCTACTTCTTCCCATGATTTTCTCTCAAATTTTATTTTGAAAAAATGTCCACCTTAAATTCTCCACAAGATAATACATGTTACATATATATACATAGCTGCGTCAATTGGAGCGGAGCAAACAGGACTAGACTCCCTCTCAAATCCATAAAAATTTTAAATTAATATAAATTAAAATTTAATTTTTTTAAAAAATTAAAAATATCTCTTTTATCTATTATTTTTTTAAAAAAAATAAATTTTGTCCCTAATTTTCGTTTTCGCAATGAGATGGTTTGTCTCATGTGTATAAAGATGGTTTGTCTATGTGTGATTTTTCAGGTTGGGAATGTTTGGATAACACTGTTACAAGTAACACTTTCAAAATTATTAAACAAAGGTGTACACACAGTTCAAAAGAAAAATGAGGAAATTCCTATACATTTTTGTGCTAATTTAGTATTTTTCTTGTGCCAATATGTGTGCGTTACAGCTTGGAAATGTTCACTTTCCTTGCATAAAATTACTATTTTACAATGCACTATTCGATAATACACATCTCCCAAGAATGGAGCCAGCAATTTTTATTTTATAGACGGGATTATGTTATTTACTTGAATAAAAATAGTATTATTTATGAGAGACAATTTTGTTGTTTTTAAAAGAACAAAATTACCAAATTTAAATATAAGCTTACATAAACTTGACGTGGGCGCCCCTCCCAGCCTCCCCTAAATTAGTTTAAGTAAACAATAAGCCACTTCAAATTCTCTTCTTCCACAGAAGGGAGACATCACAGTACTAGGAACCAAGTGGTGTAATTATTGGAGAAACTGAAGAACCAGATTCTTTTAACGATTAATAAACATGGGAAAAGGTTTTGTCCTATAAATTACATTTCAATACCCAGAAACATCAAGGAGAAATGGGAAAAACTGCACAAGCTGCTCAAAATCACTAGTACGATAGACGTTTAGCAATACTAGGCTGATAGTTCTGGTTGGTCTGATTACGAGTTTTTCAAATCCGACAACGCTTCCCTAGTTGTTGCTGAGATAACAGCATCTGAAGCGTTAGGCAGATAGTAGTATTTTCCTGGAAACAGATAGGAATGGGTCATGGAAAAATTCATTTCAGAAATTTGAATGTTAGTACATGTTCAAACTACAAACTTACACACCTTGAGCAACTCGTGCTATCTCTTTCGCGAAACCAGTTGAAACGAACTTATTTTCTGTATCAATCACAAGGAGCGACATCCCTGCTTTATATATTTTCCCAGCAACCTCAAGAATCTCATCCTGAAAGAAACGTAACGGCAAGTTAAATCTAAGTGGGTGTTATTTTTGGATCCAACTAGCAGGACCTTAGAAATAATTCTGATCAACTAGGCTAGAACCATCCAGACAAGTGAAAACAATTAAAGCCAGATTTGCTCATCGATATATTTTAAGGCATAGCCATTTAATTATACTCTTTCATGAGTTAAACCTTCAACTCTTGAGCAGAGGGTCTAGGCAGATCAGAAGCATTGGCTTCAGGATCAGTGGATCTTTTTAGTGATATGTTGGCCCTGCCATCAGTTATCGCAACAATCATTATGCGCCCAACATCACCACTCTTCTCTGCATTCATTCCAACTCTGACAGCCTGAGGCGAAAAGTTTAAAAAAAATCATATATGTTGCCAGCGACAGTAATTTATGAGCTGATGAGGGGCCAACAGTGGCTTTAGTTCTGACTGAAAGAATCCATAGTAAGGAAGGAGTCAAGATATCTCGAAAGAGATATAAATGCTAATTCTATAATCTTTTTAGAGAGAAACTCAATTGTGATACATGTACTTCGTCTCAACCAAATGCAAAAAAAACTTTATTCATGTTGTAGTATCCATGAAAAGTGACAGAAAAAGGTCTAACTAAAGGCCGGAAACAATTTGAAACAATAGCTTAAGACCATTATATTGCACTAGGATGTCAAAAAATCGATAGATTGGATACCGTGGTAAGACCATGGGCAAGAGGAGAACCCCCGCCACATGGAAGTCTCTCAAGACGCTTCCTTGCCATGGAAATTGACCTGGAAGGAGGCAGGAGAACTTCTGCAGCATCTCCACGGAAGGGAATGATGCAGACCTATTCAAAACCACAAATGAAAACAAGAGAGAATTTCATTTTCTTTTTGTTCACACTACGTTTAAAACTAAATGAGAACAACTAGATAGATAAACCTTATGCTAGCCAATTTGGAAGAAAGACTTCATGTAAAATGAACCTGATCTCTGCTCGTATAACTCTCCGCAAGTAATTTGAGTGCTGCCCCCTTCGCATTTTGCATTCTGTTCAATGCCATACTTCCACTTGCATCAACAACAAATATAACCTGTCATTTATCACTTGCATCATCAACTTTTAACTTCTCATCATTATACTCCATTGCCACCAAATAAATCAGCCTCGAGTACCATCCAAAACAAATTACAAGCTTATAAGATTTGCCTTCATGTCAGGATCCATATACTTCATGATTTCACAGTATCTATATAAGACTGATTTCTCTATCATGCTAGGAAAGTATACTATAGTCACACAATTTGTGTAGCCGCATTATAGCTTGCTAATCATTCATGAATCCATGTTATACTTTCTTTATGATAACTAAATTGCATATTTTTATTTTCGAATCTTTAAAGATGTCTTTAGCTTTTACTATATAAAATAGATAAACATCTTGGAGAAGTCAGATTGAAGATAACAAGGTGGAGGTTTCCACACTGTTAGGAAGAAGAGTGTACAAAGATGAAAATTAAATAATGCGAATTAATTTGAATACAAACCCTACCAGGGCTCCTGCTTTTCGAGCCATTCTCTTCGCTCGCATGTCTGTCTTTTCTACGAAAACTTTCCTACTTTTTTGAATATCCTTTTCTCGGCGCAACTTCTGATATGGTGCAGCTGCTCTAAGAGTTGCATCGACAGCCAACCTCTTCACAGGACCCTGATCATGTAGAAGAACATTGTAAGAGAAGTTGAAATATTACAGTGATCCCACAAAGAAACTTAGGGCAATTCTAGTAGTCAGGCAAACAATATTCGTAGTAGCTCCACCATTCCTCGGTCTCAGAATGAGTAACACAGCATCAATAGGTTGAGAGAAGAGAAAAATAAAAGGGATCTAACCTTTGGAAGCATTGGCTTGATATATCGCCCTCTATCCTCAGAAAATATTACATTCTTAGCTCTTCCAGCTTTTCCTCGTCTTCGTTGTGCCTGTTGTGCAAAGAAGAGGAGTTTCTCATCCACAAGCCCCCCTTCAGCATCAAAGATGAACTCTTCAGGTATTTGGTCCTGTTGTTCATTCTCTTCATCATTCTCATCCTGTTATCACAAGAGAACGTTCTGTTCTTAAGCAAGCACATTTTTTGTCGGCAATGTCATCAATTGTTGAAAACTAGTGCATATGTGAAAAAACCTCTTGATCTTCCTCATCATTCTGCTCTTCTGCAGAATCCTGATTTTGCGGAGGGGGAGGCGGAGGAGGTGGCTGGTTTTGCTGTTCCGGTGGGCTTTCATTAATGATTGACCGTGGAAGGATGACCAATTCCACCTGTATTAATAGTGAATTGTCACCTCTCCTGAACGGTGCTTTCGATGTTTGAAAAATGACAACATTAACAAGTCGATGCGTGTATTTCTGTCTCAGATAAAATCTTCGATATGGCCAATCATAGTTTTGCTAAGGCTAGAACTTTGAATATCGTCACATGCATAAGAATGCTATATTTCAGCACCAAGGACACTGATTGAACTTAATAATGAGTTTAAGGTGTTCGTCCCTCAGCTGCGGTTTACAGAAAATAAGATCATTATCTTACCACCAAAGAACAACAACATTTATTCGATAATTCATCATTTTTGGAGTTCTTTCATGACTTACTCTTTTTCATAACTAATGCATGGCCATAGTCAATTATAATGAACTGTCATAAAATAGTAAATCAATGGTCAATTTGCAGTTTTAGACAAGATAAATAGCAGCTACCTTCAAGTCATCTACATCAACTTTGACACGCATCTTAAAAGTTCTATTAGCAACACAATGTAAAGCAAGGAGACAGAATACAAGACTGTGGTACTTAACAGCTTTCTTCAGGTCATCCACATTGACTTTGTCACGCCCTTCAAGAGCAGCTAAACATCTGGCCACTCTTGCAGCATATAATTCAGCTCTGTGCCCCTGCAATTTCAATATAGATGTTCAAAAGAATACCAGAATATGCTCATAACTACACCATGTTCTAGAGCTTTTCTTTTTACTAAATGCTTGTTGGTACCCTAACACTTATTACAAAGCCATAAAATCCATGTATATAAACTTCACCCTACTACATTATATATGACAGGGAGAGTACTTTTTCTATACACTCAGTTATATCTATAAATCAACACAACTGCGCAGCGAAGTGTTCAAATTTGTTGCTGGTGCTGGCTTCCAAAGAGACATTAAGAAAAAGGCTAAAATGACACATGGGCCAATAAAGTTGCAATTTTTTTTAAAGTCAAATCATGTTACTTAAAATTCCCAATACATGTTACGTCAATCATCTCAAACTTAGAACACAAAAATTCCATTCTGTGTTACTGTGGCAGGTATAAAACCTCATCCTAATACAAGAAATAGAACTTCATAAATATCAGGATGAGTTTCATATTGAAAACCTGGCAACCACCTCGGAGGGCTTCCATAACAATGTACTTTAGTTGCTCTCTGCCAATACTCACATCCTTCAAGTACTCCCTTGCTAAAATTATCTGCGTGGAATAAACAACACGGGCATTATTGTTTGAGTGGCAAACCATCTATCAATCTATGAGCAAACTAGAATTATATGCCAAAGCTAAAAAGGATACTATGTTTACCATTTGTCAAAAATGAAGAGTATTGCAGTCAAAACAAACTCGACATAGCAAGGACAGTAACGTTGTTCAGACTTAAATCTTCATTTACTTAGAGCACACATACAGCACTAGAAATATGGTATATAGTCTTAGCTTAACAACATATTCGTCTTGGAATCTAATTTTAACTCATTATTCCTCATTGCTATTGTCTACATCAAAATATCATTCTTCTCTGTCATACTATCTCCATCCCAATATTAAAGCTCCCATTTGACGGGGAACTGATTTTCAGATGAGAGAGTTGAAAAAGTGAAAGCATTATTACCCTTAAGTGGTTGAGAATTAGTGTTGTCAAATCATTATTTTAAATTAAAGAGTACTTTTGGAAACAAAATTTATATTTTAGGAAATGGATTCTTATTTTGGGGTGTCTCAAAAAGGAAATAGGAGTGATCAATTTAGGAAAGAGGGAATTTTTCTTTTATAACCAACGGTACCTGAGTCTTTGCAACGTCCATCTCTTCCTCAACCATTTTAATAACTTCTCTACTTTGTTCTTGAAACTGTGTTGCAATTTCAACAGCTGCAACACGATCTTCAAAACTCATTGGAAGATCTGCACTGCAGAAGAATGGTGTCGCTAAAGAATAAAAATGCAACACTTCAAATGCAGAAAATATTTGACAACATTAATAGATGGCAAAATTTCAGATTTAGAAACTATTTAACAATGGCAATGAAAAAAAAAAGGGAAAACATAAGGAAGCCATAAGCATGATGATGGCTGAAATTGAAGATTTGAGTTCCGTTCTTGATATTTGCAAGTGCAAGGAAATTTGTGGAAACTCAAGCAATAAAAAAATAAGTGATAAATTAAAAACTGATGGTACTGGTGAATAACTAGACTAAATAATACAGAATGGTTTTTGCATGATGAAGTCAGTCTGGTAAACATTCTCTCACAGTTATCATGAAAAATAATTATTACCGGACAAAAGATTCAGCACATAAAACAACAATGTATGCCAAAAAAGATTCAGAAAAATACAATCCCATGGTTTGTGAAAGGAAGTGGCTTTAAATTGGAAATCATATAGTTGATGCCACAGTTGAGATCAGCCTTATTTGGCTTTCTATCATTTATTTTACAATAATTACCTTTATTTTCAGAAGACATATGATATGTGGCAATAAATATGGAAGGTTCTATTCTTGATAGCACACACCTAAAGAAAGAGATTGAGAGTGGTAGACCTGTAGTAGTTAGCAATTTTACCAGTGACAGGCATGTCTTGATTAACCAGAGTATCTGGTGCACAGTGACATCAGAAGTTTCACGTATATCTTGATTAAACTGTATATCTGGTGCATCAGAGGGTACATGATGCTTTTGGAAGAATCGATATAACTTAGCTTGCAACGAGCCAATCAATAGGGACATGCGTGTTAAGGAGCACAATACATGTTTCGTTCTTCAAAAGTTAATCACCAGTCTTACCTCAAATTTATTGCTATGCGATCCAGAAGATGTTCCCGGACAGCACCCTCTTCAGGATTATAAGTAGCAATAAGAAGTGGTTTGCATGGGTGTCGAAAGCTGATACCTTCTCTCTCTACAATATTGACTCCTTCTGTCAAGACGTTAAGAAGCAAATTACTAATACCTTCATCCAAAAGATTAATCTCATCGACATACAAAACTCCTCTATGAGCCTCTGCAAGAAGGCCTGGCTGGAAAACTGTGGTTCCAGATTTTACAGACTCCTCAACATCAACAGACCCTATTAGTCTATCCTCTGTGACACCAAGCGGAATCTGCAAAAAACAGGTGCTATAAGACAGAAAATGGGATTCTCGTTAACAAACTTTTCTTCCTCAGAAACTACCTGAACAAAAGGTGACCTCACTATTTCGGTTTTTATACTCCCAGCAGAGTCATACTCTACTCTATCAGCAAGACCATCTTCCCACCTTCAAAAGTTGTAAGCATCAAATAATTTGATATTAGTAAACAAATGAATCATTGATTGCCAAACAGATAACAAAGAACTCTAAAATATCTTTCAAAACATTGAGAAAACGAATCAATATAAGCCGTTAAATAAGCCTGGCTGCTGAATTAGCAAGCTGCATGTAGAAATCATTTCATTCTAGATGTTTACGGTTTTTAATTACTTGAGTTTAATATTTAAGGACTGTTGTATTGTAGATTGAAACAGTAGAGGTGGGGGCACAAACAGATTCAACGAACAGATACCTACAAAAGAAGTCATCATTCATATTGACTCACTGATATGAATATAAATGCTGAACATCAGTAGATGAAAGTTTCTTCATCTTCTCGTTCAACTCAACATCTTCACGGAATTTCCCAAGATGATACACTCAATATGTCCTAATCCACCACAAGCATTTAAGCTAATTTTTTTTTTTTCACTTCCAATCATTATTTCAAACTTCCATATGCAATTTTGCCCTTATAAATTCTGAAATAACTAAAGAGCATAGCTCAAAATTTCCAGTATCCTATAGGTACTTCTCATGAAAATATAAAAAGCGTAGTTTTTAACCCTCTTGTTTCCGGTAATTCTTTGGGTAATAGACTTGCTTGTGAACAAATTTCATAATGGCATTTGATTTGCACCTCTTAATAGGTAGCAGATCATAGTGATTTGGATTTCATTACAAAATCAACAAATGTGACCAAATTTGCCAAGATTCTCATATGAAAAGTTACCAGGATCTAGCAGAATTTGTTAAGCATGATATGCATGGTCCATTGTTGCCAACTAAAAAAACTTCATGAGTTGTACAATTAAACACCAACAAAATGAAAAGGAAAGTGAAAAATAGCAATACCCTCTATAGCAAGATCAAATATGTCAAGTTCGCATTTAATAAGCATGAAACTTATTCTCTATATATATAAATTCTGGATATATATCTAGCATCTATTAGAACTTCAAAATTCTTACTCTTCAGGGTTTGCTGGGTCAGCATTTGCAATTGATCCAGCAACCACTTCAATAGGTGGAAGAATAGCATGCAAGCCACGTGCCATCACTGTTTTGGCTGTTCCTCTCTTTCCAGAGATTGCTATTCCTCCTATCTCACGGTCTATGGCCCCAAGTAAAAGAGCAGTTTTAATAGCATCCTGTATAGAAAATTCACATTCATATTCATAGGAAAATTTTAATATTATATTCTGATTTGTTAAGTTTTAATTTTCCCTCAGAAAATATTAACAAAATGATGATAAGTATGTAATTACCAGAATGGGAGTATGAAAAGTAGCAAGCATACAACTTAGATAGTAAATAAGTGACAATAATTGTCATTATTCAAATTTTTTTAAATTTGCCAGCATATAAGGGGCAATGAAAACATTTTTACCTTTCTTTTTGCATAAACTATTGAGCAATGTCATAATCTACTTGTCACCAATTTAAACCTAGATATGCCTGTCTTTCTTGTTATAAAAGATATCATCTTATTCTATGCTTAATCAACCATCATATTGTGCAGTAAAGGCTAACCTTTTAAAAGTATAGTCACATCTTATTCCACTACACAGATTTTCTACTTTCAAACCACATACTAAGAAGCAACGGAAGTCATACTTCTAAATATAATCTAATATTCTGGGCGTCTACACCATTTATCTCCAATGAAAACCTCATGCTAGGAATATGATTTTTACACCCCAAGAGCCAAGGGCGTCTATGCCTGACAAGTTCATTTTTGAAAGGTATTCTTTTTTAATTAAGAATATCCAACAGATGGTTCTTCCAATAGATGCTATTAAATCTCACACAATATCCAAAGAGCCAAGATCACTTGCCTCTATAGTAAAAAGAAGAAAAGACATAGCTTCAATACTTTTTTCTTCTCTATCAAGACTGCATTAGGAAGAAAAGAGAGAGAAAAGAGAAAGCAATAGTTCGCAATCCTTCTTATCAGCACCAATTTATGAAGGCTCATCTTTATCATAATTCATAAAGTTCTTGGCCATTTATTCATTCTTGCTAGAACTGTTTAATGTTTATAATATCAAGATTCTTGGCAATTAAGTGCCATCTTATACTCTCCGCCCTACCCCAAGAAAGTAAAAGACCTTTGTGAATGGCTCAACCCTTATAAAGACCAGAACAATATCAGCAGAATATTCGTATGTAATCACAATAAAAAGGCAAAATTCAGTCGTTAGAAGGTACATAATTGTCCTTTAACATCATCACAACAATCCCAAAGCAAAACTAACTTATCGTATACTAAACCAGACACCACGATAAACTAACACCTCAGTTATCATTCACTACCCAAGACTCACCAAATCCAGCATTATACACACACACAAATGGGGGCGGGGGTTGAAACCTGGCCAACAACAGCAGCCAAAGGGAAAAACTGTCTTCCATAGGGAGTGGCAGAAGTAATCTCCTCCTCCTTCTTTGATGATACCACGCCAACAGCCCCATTGCTGGAATCAAGAGTGGCAGTTGCTTCCACTCTCAGCCTCCTACTTTTCTTGTGTAAAGAATGTGTTCTTGGCCTCAAAGAACGGGAAAAAACAAGAAGCGGGTTCAATGGTTTTAAAGATTTCAAACTTGGGAGGCATCTTGATGATGAACATGATGGAAGAATTTGATTACATAGCGCCATTGCAGAATAATCATCAAACTTGAATAAGACGAGAAAAGAAAGGCATTTGCCTGTTTCTTATCGTTTGCTGTTATCCATCTTATCTTTCTGGTTTTCAACTGATGTCGTGGTTAATAAACAGCGGTATATGCTGAAAACTAACGCGTGTCCAAGGAATCTTTTAGAAGCAGCCGTTGGACATGCGATTTTACCGCTACTCATTTTATAAAAAAATAATTATATATTATTTATCAAATACAACATTTCAAAAATTATAAATATTTCCGTATCAATTTTTAATGTATTGATAACAGCTTCAAACGATTTGTGACCAACATGTTATTATTTGTTTTTCTTTCCCTTTTCTTTTGGGATAAGTTCCTTTTCTTTTGTTTCTAGGCTATGAAATTCCTCACTTAAATTCATAATTTTCATTTATTTAAACAAGGAAATTCCGTATCCTGACCAAATAAATAAAATAGATTTATAAACAATACCTTTCTTTCCTTTTGCTTTTTCAAAACCAAACGGCGTGTAATGTTTTCTCTAATATTTTTTTCACCTGTGTCCAAAAGCACCTCTTTTTTTGTGACCACACAATTCATTTGATTATGCAGGTGCATTACAATTTAATACCTATAAAATTTAGTAACTTTTTTTTCTAATTTTTCTTTGAGACTTGAATTTTTATTTTTATTTTTTTTGTGGGGGTTAGAGAAACTTGAAGAATTATATGTAACATGTTCCCAATATTTGCTCTATTTTCTCGGCCAACACACTTTATTACGTGTCTAAAGAAATGGCTTAGCTATGTGCTAGCTTAGCCGATTTGAGATGGGTCATGGTCGAATTCCATAGCTTTGTATTGGGACATAAACGGACTCCAACTGTTGGCATCCACCAAAACTTCATATCGGGACATAAACGGGCTCAACCAGTTGACATCCGCCACAATTTCCTATCGGAGATAAACGGGCTCGAACTGTTGACATCCGCCAGGTAAAAGCTCAACTCATTGGTTGAATAGTTTCAAATTCAAACATGGCAGCAAAAACGCAGAATCAATTATCCAAAAATAGAACTGAACAAAATGCCGACTTACATGATACTCATTTTTCATCAGATTACGCTTGGACAGGAAATCCAGGAAACAATACAAACAAAAAACCGAGGATGAAACAACTTTTAAAATTACACCTTTTTCTTCGGGTTCTGCTAACTTATTACAACAGATGCTTCACTGAAATCCGCATAGCTATGCCAAATATTAGTATCTAAACACTTCTTCCAAAAAATTTGAAAACGAACCCTGGGGTCGGAATAAACCTATTGATCCTACTTATAACCATAATACTAGTTGCCTGCCCTTTAGGTGTAACAATTTGCATGACACACAGCAAATGGAATTCATCAAGAATCAGCACCGCAGCCCGAGAAATGTTGTTAGCTGCTGCAATGTCTGAGGTAAATTCTTCAAAATGATGAGCAATTTTTGCACTGTTGCTTGTGATTTTTTTCCATTCATAAAGTTTGTGGAATAACATGTTCTTAATGTTGATCACTCTATTTCTTAGCTCTCACATTTAGGAGACATATATATGTGCATCGCTGTATTATCAAGAATATATACCTTCCGTTTACAAGAGAGTAAGACGATATTTCTCCACCATTGCACCTCTCTAAGATGCTAGCCTCTAAAATAGTAAAAGAAAAATCGACATTGAAACTCCCCATTTTCAGGTTCACTTTGTAATTATAAATGTCAGCAAATAAATTACAGTTGCTCGGTAACAGGAAATAAACGTTTACCTACATTGGCATGGTAACAAGCATTTGAGATTGTCCTCAAAATCCTTGAAGTTAAACAATCAGATGGTCAGCTATCAATTGCTAACTCATACAAGGGAACCAATGTTGCCTACCGAATAACTGCTTTAGACTACTAAACATTTCTTTAGACAATACACTCGTCATTTATAACAAAACATGGGATACGTCCAAGACAATTTGAAACATATCAAGCATTGTTCATCTTGATTCATGATTCATGTCATGCGTAAAAAAAGTTGGGTACCCGCTTTAAGCAGTTTGAACCACAAAGCACACCATCTACCTCATGAATAGAGGGAAAAAGGCACAAAATTGAAGAATGTTCTGTGAAAGTTCATAGATGCAGCAACTCTTGCAGAAATGCAAATGCACATAGGAAAAACATTTTGAAAAGCACGGAACATCTTTAAGCTCATACTACAGCAAGATTCCATCTGTCAATGCTCTTGTGCGTAAAAAACTAATTGGCACGTCTTCATTCCAAACAAGTAAGCACGAGAATATGAACTGCTCATGTAATTTGTCTTCACCAATTATTTTATTCTTGTTCCTTTCCTCTTTTTATTTGCCCCCCCCCCCCCCCCCCCCCCCCCCCGGAATAGACACCTAATTTAAAAGCCCAAACACCCCTATGGACAAACTTTAAAATTTGTTGCTCCTGGACAAAAAATGATTAAAAAAAACTCAAGCTGACAAGAGCACCAGTCACAACTAAGAAACCATTTCTGACAGCCCTTTAACCTCTCCCTTTTTTCATTGAAAACAAACTTTGTAAAACCTTTGTAACACGTTTTCTTTCAAATTTGGAACATAAGAAACTATAAAATGTGGTTACATTTTCTCCCCAAGAAAGGCTTATGTGGAGAGAAGGAATAGACTGTATTTTCATATATCTTGAATTTACACATTCTATCTTTTTATATACAAATTTCATTTGAAGATAAAAATGGAAGAATAAATATGGATAAAAAAAAAAAAAATGATTCCTAAGAATCAGGAAAATATATCTAATGCCATGATTCTCGGAACATAACTAATAAAAAACTTCCCTAAATTAGTTATACAGCTAATGAGAGAGAATCAAATTCAAATTTTTCCACATTCCACCCCAAGCTGGAGAATATGAATCTTCAATTCCCAGCTTGCCCAATCATCTGATGAAACATTGCACTATTGAGACCCTTTGTAAGAATATATGCTAATTAACTTCCAATAGAAACATATGGTGTGCATATTAATGAAATGTCTATCAATTTCAATATGTTTTGTTCTATCATATTGTACCGGGTTATAAGCAATGCTGATAGCCGATTTGTTATTATAATATAGTCTCATTGGACCATTCCATTTAATTTCAAGTCTTCCAAAATGATTTCGAGCCACAATAACTCACAAATTCCTTGTGCCATAGCCTTGAATTCAGCTTCGGCGCTTGATCTGGCCACCACATTCTGCTTCTTCTTCTTGCTTTTCCAACCAAGTTTCCACGGAGGAATGTATAATAGCGTATAGTAGATTTTCTATCAACAATAGACCCTCCATAGTTCGTATCAATGCATATTTCAATTATAAGTCTTTTATTCCTCCTAAAAAGGATTTTTTTTCCAGGGCTTACCTTCAAGTAATGTAGTATCCAATGAACAACTTGTAAATGCACTTCTTTGGGATTGTGCAAGAATTGACTAACCAAGCTCATAGCAAAGGCTATGTCAGGCAAGTGTTTGCAAGGTAGATAAGTTTACCCACTAGTCTTTAATATTTCTACTTGTCCACGGGAGGGTCCTCAGTTGTCTCACTTAGTTTATGATTTTCATTTATGGGAGTAGAAGCCGGTTTGCAATCCAATTTCCCGATTTCTCATTTGACATTAGCAATTAGAATCCTAATCCAAAACAAAAAAAAATCATCGATCAAGGAGGTTTGGTGTTGTACGAGTGCATGTGTTGTTTACAAGTATGGACTAAGCTTAATTAAATGTAAAAATACAAGAAGATTTGCAAAATTTTCCAAACCATGCCCTAGGTGATTGCTTAAGTGCATATAAGGTATTCTTCAATTTTCATATTGTGTTTACTCCCCCAAATTACTCTCAAAAACCAGGAAGAATATTCACGCATACCACTTCCTCCAAATCTCCATGTAGGAATGCATTCTTAACATCAAATTGTTGTAATTGCCAAGTTGCTGCTAAGGACAACAAGATCTTGTGTTCATTTTAGCCACAAGAGCGAATTTCCAGATAATCTATGCCATATACCATATGTCTTAGTGTATCCTTTGCCACCAATCTAGCCATGTATCTTTCAAGAGAACAATCTGCTTTGTATTTTAATGTGAAGGCCCACTTGTAAGCTACTGATTTTTTTCCTCCGAAAGACTTACTAACTCCCGTGTCTTATTCTTTTTTCTTTTCTAGGGCTTCTATTTCTACTTTCATGGCGTTCCTCTATTCCTCACTAGACAGTGCCTCAGACATATTTTTTGGAATAGGAGTTGTGATTACGCTGATTAAGAAACTTCCATGTGATGGTGAGAATTTTTGGAATAACATAAAATTTGAAAGAGGATATAGTGGGCGCTTAGTACATTCTCTAGTTCCTTTTTGAATGGTAATGGGCAGATCAATATCATTATTATCAATATCAAGTACAAGTTCAATAATTTCCTCATGTTCAAATTACCTCAGTCATAGGATTTAGATTTGGATTGGATTCTTGAACATGTCTAAGATTAGGGGCTTGCCTTCTTGAATACACCAAAACCTATTTCGTATGATCAAGAGTAGAATCACCACCTGTAGTGGTTCGAATTGCTGGAGTTTTTGGAGTGGTTTGGATTGTTGGAGTTTTTTATGTTTTTAGAGCTTTTAAGGTGTGAGTGGGCAATTAAGGCAAAGACATTGAAGTAGGTGATGAGGTAGGCAGACTAGGGAAGGAGAAGTCGCTAGTCTCCCCTAAAGATTAGTTTTGGGAAAGTACGGTGTGTCTTCTGCAAAGGTGATGTTGGCTAAAGTATAGAACTGCTTTGGGGTGGATGATAGCATTTCTATCCTTTTTGTGTATGAAAATACCCCATAAAGATACATTTAATTTCCCTCGAATCTAGTTTCCCTATTCGTGCACTATAGACATGAACAAATGAGGTGCAACCAAAAATTCTTGGTGTAAAATTGTTTGTGCCTTTGAAAAATGGATAGAATTGACAAAGCACTTCGATAGGATTTTTGAACCCTATAACCCTCAAGGGAAGTCTTATAATAAGATATGCAAAGTAAGAACACTTTCTGTGAAATCCTACATTGGTTGTGTCGGGATATTTAGAGAGGTTTATTAGTGGGTATAATGAACTTCTTTAGCAACTTGGGTTAACCATCTTCGCAAAGCGAAGACAAATACGAAGTAGTTGCTAGCAGAGCCCGTAGTGCCAGAGTCTTGCTTGTGGTCTCCCATCCTATCGGCCTAGGGCGTGACATATGGTATCAAAACTGACCCAGGTTACCATCGGTGCGAAAGGTCCAGCTAGATATGTACTGGGGCTGGTCCTGTAAAGTGAAGGAATGCGATGAGAACATTGCATGTCCAACAGGAGTGATTGTGATATCCCATATTGGTTGTGTGTTGATATTTAAGTGGTTTATAAATGTATATAATGAACTCCTCTAGCAACTAGGGCTATCCATTTTCGCAAAGCGAAGACGAGTGCGAAGCAATTGCTAGCGGAGCCTGTAGTGCAGAGTCTTGCTCGCGGGCCCTCACCCTGTGGACATGAGGCGTGACAGCTTCTCCCAGTAGAGTTCATTGCTTCTGTACTTCTTCAGTACTAAACCCCCTTGTTCTTGTTCTTGAGCCTGACCTGTCTTAATTCGGATGATAAAACTATAGTTTCTGTCATTCTTCAAAAATCAGCAATGAAGGCCGAAAAATTAAGTTTAAGGTTATGAAGATTTTGGCAATAATTGCCAGAGGTGATTGAATTAAGGCAAATCACAGATGAAAATGGCTATGAAGGCATAGTGCTATTTTTCCCAAGGAAATTTGAGTTTTACTACTCTAATACCATGTAGAGAAAAGAAAGAAACTATATTTCATATATCTTGTATTTACACATTCTATCTTTTTTATATACAAATATCCTTTGGAGATAAAAATGGAAAATAATAAATATTGATACAAAAAAGGAAATGATTCCTAAGAATTAGGAAACTGATTCTTCCAATCTATCTAATCCCATGATTCTAGGAACATAACTAATAAAAAACTTCCCTAAATTAGTTATATTGCTAATGAGAGAAAATCAAAGTTCATATTTTTCCACAGTTTATGCAAGTATGAAAGTTGGCTGTCTTATAATGGAGCCAATTTCATCTTCAAAGCATCATCACCTATACTAAAAAGCCACAATAAACAGGATATTAGGAAAGAGAAACAAACCTCTCTATAACAAAAAAGGGCCAGATGCATGTTTAACTTTAACCAACTGCAAGTTGCGCTCCAGTCTCCTTCTCTGCCTTTAAATTTCCAGCAATATATTGAATTTTGACCAATTACATGCCAGGACTGTAATCTCACAAGCTTGCTGGAGATAACATTAAAACACCAGTCAATAATGAAAAAATACTAATAAGTCAATTACAGTTTACAGAGTCAAATACCAAATGTGAATGTTTCTCCAACTATTTCATATAAAATTCTTACCAATTCCAGTTTACATAGTCAAGCCGTTGTTTGCAGGCAAGGCATGATAATTTTGATAGTGACCTCTTTAATGTGCGGAGTTAATCACTAACTATCAACACTTCAGAGTAGGCAGAAACTACCACTGAGCAGTAACAATTATGCGGATGTGATGGCATCTGAATAAATATATCTCAGAAATGCTCAGAATATTGGCAATACATGATAAAAAGAATAATATAAAGCAGGACTACGTAAGTACAACTAACTAGTTTATTTGCAGAGGACGATAACTTGCCCATTTAAATACAAAGACTTCTGGTGGAGTATGTCACAAACATATAAAGAACCCCATTACTGATCCCTAGGTGAAAAAAATTAGCAAATAGCCCAAAAAAAAAATCATTCGACAGAATGATTCAAGATATGAACAATTACAAGAGCATCAGAGTTGTGCCATTATACTTTAAAATAAAAAAGTACTACAATTAATGAACCAAAACAAAAAAATGCATTCACTCTTCCATGTTAACAAAATGAAATTTGCATAAGAATTTCCAAGATTAAGAGTGAAAGAATTCAAAACACACAAAAGACACATTTCAAGTTGCAAGTTGAGGGTACTATCCTTACCCAAGAAAAAGAAGTTGAGGGTACTACCATCAAATAGACAAAGAAAATTAAGACTTCTCTTTTCTAACAAATAGCAGACAGCTACTGAAAGCAGATATCTCCAAGCTTCACGCTTTAAGAGAATCAATTCAAGTAAAGATCATTTGAAGTAAAGAACAAATAAGCAATTCAATCAATTTGGACCCAGAAAAAAATTGATGTTACTTCAAATGATGAAAAAACAGTCGACGAAAATTTCAATCCCTCTGAGGAATGTTTGTCAATAAGAAAAGATCAACAAACCATGTAGCAAACACCGCATGTAGAAGACAAAACAGCTGCTTTAGACATCAAAAACAAAATGTGATATAGTAAATACATAATTAACCATCATCCAATATTCTTCACTGAGGAAAATAAAAGCCTCAGATCAACTCTTTATTTGCTCTAATTTGAGTCAAATCGTCTTAATGAACTTTTCAATTCCAGCTGATATTTCAAGTTTCACAAATGGTTTTAAAATCTATAGTATTAGCACAATGTCTTGCAAAGGGAGAAGTATAAATTACAAATCTAATCTATATTTTCCTCTCCCACCATACAGCATATCACCTGACACAAAATTGCTTGAGGGGACAACTCAGATGAGTCAGAAAGAGCTCTATTTGCTACAGATTCCAGAACCGCTGTATTATCTGTCTAATCAGTCACAACGTTATGCATCAACGGTGAAAATTCAGCTTCTTTACCTATCATGTCAGACTTTGAAATTGCAGATTCATTTTCAACAGAATTCAACACGTCTCCCTTGCTTCCTCCCAATTCAACAGAATCATTCCCCAGTAAGATCTTCTCATTAGATGCCAAGTCTTTGTGTTTCTGATCTGACATAGGCATGGATCCTGATGACTGCTTCTCAATATTAACAGCCAAAAGTATACGCTTGGATTCATCATTTGACTGAGATTTCCTATCTGTTGATCTGTCATCTGGGTGAGGCAAACCATCAGAATCTTCCACATTGCATTCAGTTTCTGCGTTGTTTACTGAAACAAGCTCAGCCTTGTTGCTTCCAGTTGGACAATGATGAGGGCAGATAAGAGGCCTCTTATTGAGACAGTTGTGGCACTTAAAGCCAATGATGTTTCTGATTTTATCATCTCTGAGATCCAAAGCATCTCCATGAAACCAAACTGCAAGTCGTGGCACAAGGAAAAATAGTCAGCTAGGAAGAAAATTAAGACTAAAGAAAAAGAGAATCATACTCCATTAAAACAGAGAATGGTACTCCATCTATTAAAACACTTCATCCTGGTGCTGCTTTGCCAAACGCAAGTTGTATAAAAATAAAAGTCATTTATTGAAGTGAGTTACAAGTCATGTGCTTACCGTTCTTTAAAAAATGAGTTCTCTCAACAGTAAAATCTCATCTTCCACATCATGTCAGTTTACATAAATGAGGGGAGGGGGATTATGAAGTACGCGTAAATTGAGGTCAAAGATTATTACCTCCACAAATTTCACAAGCCACATAATTCAGCTTAGATGAATATTCCAGTTCGCCGCAGAGACTGCATTTCGGTTTATCACTGATGGAAGTCTCCTCTCCAGAAAGCACTAGAAGCATTTTACTCCTAAAATGCATCAATCTTTCATCATTTGTCCTTCTTGACAACCATAGACCATTCAACCAGTAACTACTATTAACAGTTGTCCGCTTCTTCCGCCGAATACTATTGTTTAACTTCTTCAACTCACCCTTTTTTGGTTTAGTTTGTTTGCCCCTCTTCCTTTTTTTCACGTTTGTGTTCTGCAAAGACAGCTTTAAAATGCGTTCAGCATTCCTAGCAGAACGCCGCAGCGGTATAACCAAAGGAACTCTTCTTATCTTTTTAGAATGCTCTGGTTGCTTTTCATTCCCCATTTTTTTCCCTTTCCCAGAGCATAATGGCTTCAGTGCTTTCAATGCCTTCTTACACTTCGGCAACTCAGATTTCCCTTTCCTAGCATCAATTTGCACAGACTTCCCATCCTGGCATTTATGGCAAGTATATGCCGACTCCACAGTGATGGATCCAGCAGATTTCTGAGCATGTCTTTTATGGAAAAAGCCTAAAGATTGATTCAAGTATCAAATGAGTTGCCATGAGGAGGGAAATTCAGAGACGAAGTTCAGATGTTACAGAAGTATCACTTTCCATTTTATATTTACAATCTTTTAGTGAGTGAGAGAGGAAGTGGACATTATAATTGAACAGAAAATAACATGAATGAAATGAGGAGAGCAATGTACCAAGTCAACATTGGTCTTCATTGAGCAAAACCTATTAATCTAAATGAGACATTTGGCTTACAAAAATCAAAATACAACCACCGACAGGCTAGTACCAATTGAATGCCTTGATTTTGATTTTTCAAGAGTCTTTCCAAATGAATGGGGCAATAGTTCTAATTCAGGAAAGATTGGTTCATCGTAGTATGACCGATATGTATTATGGTTCAAAAGAGACAACATTGACCCAAGAACAAAAACATGGAAGCTTGGAAAAAATCATGTCTTGGTGGAAAACAATGAGGAGCTATTATAACTTGGAACCCAACGACCACATATCAGCAGCACAAGTAATTTCTACAAAACAAAATTTGACTTTCCTCACTTTAAAACAGCGCAGAACTAACTCTAAACAACTTCATGCCCATGGGCAGTAACCTTCCAGTCCCACAGTGCATAAAAAGCAATAACACCAGAAACTTTACAAAACCCATAGGAATGTAGATTCTGCTCCTGGTCCAAAAGTCAAAGTATAAAAAGGCTTCACCTGAATTTGGGGGGAAAAAAAGTCTCCACCTTAACTATATTTCACCACTAATCATATCTTCATCTCAAATAACATTTCTCTGTTTAGTAACAAAGTATGAAATGACAAAATTGAAAGTGATTGAGAAGTTTAACATTAAGAGAATGAATATCTTTACTTAAGTATGAAATACTAAACTCAAAAACTAAATAATGTTAAATCTAACTGATGAACCACCAAATGCTAACGTCCTAGATGTTTCCTGTACAGTTTGCAAGTGTGGTAGCATCTTTACAAGATAGTAAGAAACTAAAAAGTTTGAAAAGGTATCTTAGGAGTATGCCACTGCAAGAAAGTAATAATGATTATGATAGTGATAAAATATTTAATTAACAATCATAACTAAGTTTGGAGTCTTTTTACTAGTTCACTAACTGTCAAATGCTAGGGTGGTAAATGGGTGGATGTACTTGTGATTGGGTGAGTCTAACTAGTGATAGCAGAAAAGTCACCCACCATATCCGTCCCTCCCTCTCTCTCTCTATCTCTCTATCTCTCTCCATGTGGTGTGTCATGTATGTCTCTGCTGGTATGTGTTTAAGTTATACATATGTATATATAGACCCATTTTGTTCATTTTGCTTTTGTCATCAATCCTCTGCATTTCTCCCGCATGTCACCAGTAAGGTATAATTAATGAACTAATTACCTTATAGATAAACCAATTAACCAAACAGACTTTAATAACGCAAAAGGTGGATGAACCAAAAAAATAGTCACACACACACACATTATGTATATATATATTTATCTAGAGAGAGGGGGGGTGAACTCTAAAACTTTTGGAGTCTCTGTATTTCTTTGCCTGTGGAGGTATAGATAGCTGGCAGTGTTATTCACAAAAACATGCCAAAAGAATGGTGGGAGGGCTTTTAGCTGCTGCAGGATTGTGGGGATGGTGGAGGAAGGGGATGATAAGTGGGAGAGGATGGGCAGGATAGGGGAGATGGAGCTGTTGTTGGTTACAGGATCCTACTGTAGGTGTTACAGCGGCAGTAGGCAGAGATGGAGTGATAATGGGTCGGAAGTCAGTCTTGAACCATGACATTCTTCTTCGTTTATTTATTCATTATTTTAGGGAAGGAGAGGGGTACGGATAGTACTGTAGTGGTTTTTAATGATCTTTCGTAGCCTGAACCAGGTCAAATCTTAAATTTAAGAAAAAAAGGATTGGATGGATGTCCCACTTAGGCTCACTAAGTCGCACATTAACTTTCGTGGGAGCAGCACCCAAAAACCGTTTACAGTGGGCGGGTTTCAGAAATTCCACATCGCCAATACTGAATAGAGCTCTATCAAAAGCATCCTGAAAAGGATTAATAAACTTTTGACCAAGTTAAAAAACAAAATCACTTCGAAATCTCTTGGCCTTCCATATCGAAAAAACATCTACAAACAAATCAGGCCCATGTAACAATTATTTGTTATTGGAATATAAGCAGTTCACAAATAAATATATTCCTCCATCCCAATTCGAATGTCCCATTTTCAATTGGCACAGAATTTAGATGAGATTTGCGAAACTAAAAGTTTTGAGTATATTTCCACTTTTGCCCTCAAAGGTGATGGTTGGGACTTGGGAGTTAATGGAGTCACATTATTGTTTAAAGTGAGGGTACTTTTGGGTTGAAATCTTCCATTTTAGGAATGAGAAATCTTCCAATGGGAATAAGAAATAGTTTGCAACATCCCAAAAAAGAAATAGAAGCACTCAATTTGTGACAGGGAGTACAAAACCACCGGAAGAAACCATAGTAAACTAAGAGCATTTTACCTTTGCAATACTGGCAGCTCACTGCTTCCCTGCAAATCAACAGAAGTAAGATGATTATTGACAATGCAAATTCATATGCCAAAAAAATGTTCATAATCAAAAGTAAACCTACAAGGCAACCATGTTTTCTAAAACCATTCAAATGAAATAAAACACTGACAGATTTTTTAGTGTCCAGCCAAAACATAACTGTTTGCATATCAAGGGAAAGTTGGTGTATGCACAAACAATCTCATTATAGTTAGTCACCTGACTGTTTTTCATCTCATGGAACCACTATTAGAAATATATATATATATATATTACACATTATATTCATTAATTTATCCGCAAATTCAAGAAAAAAGGTAGACATCTGATGCTCTAGGATCTCTATTCTTTAATAATAAGATTTGCCTGTTCTCATCAAGAATATAAATATACTAACAATTTAAAATCCTATAATACCTGATGGGGACATCTTTGTTACAGTGCCCACATTGATAATTCTCTAATCTCTCCGCTCTTGAGAAAAGGTATGAGAACCCCTTTTTCTCGAAGGGCTTCATCATTGCTGTACTGCTCTCATGAAGTTTTCCAGAAATGATCTTATTGGACTTACGAGCAATTCTTTTCTCTTCAAAAGCTTTCAAGAGATGCAATGGAACATGTGACTCTTCCAGCCAATATTTCTTCCTCTCACTTGAGGAATCTTCAAGTGCGGATCCATGTCTCACAACAATATCGGGGATAAATCTTCTTTTGCCAAAATCTAGAAGATACTTGACCACTTTTCCCTCAGAGCACTTCCTACGAATTATGACCTTTTTAAATGATCTGATAGGTTTTTTTGATTCCTTGTCCATCTTTGAGAGAAAGTGTGTGTTCCCAATATCATCCCATCTGATGTTTGCATCAAGCTCCCTAACCTGCGCATATGAAAATATTCATAAAAATTTGCTTTCATTATCTACAATGCACATTGCTTTGGTTTCATCTGTCCTCATTTCTCTTTCAGATTAGATGGGGAAAATCGTAGGTATTGGTTAACAGCTGTTTTGAACTTTCAACAGACTTTACAAAGGTGGAATTGGAGTCCAGTGAAATTCAAAATTCATAGATTTTTAATAAGGCCAAATCTAAGTAGAAAGGAACTTAGAGGATAATATAAACGGAATACTGTTGTCCACATATTCAGCCAAATCCTTGTTCTAGCAGTCTACATATTGTTGCTCATTAGCCTAGATAATTGGGTGGCAATAGCCAGAACAACATGTAAAATATAAATAGAATAATAAGAGAGACATGCCTGGAGAGCAAGCAGTTCCACGCTTCTTGATTGCTCAACAGCAGCTCTCCAGGCAGTGTATTTCATCCTCTTGGCATATTCTCCACTATCAGGGTATTGTATGCCTAATATCTTCTTACACCCACCTGCAACAGCAAAAACTTGAAACATATTCAGATAACTACTCAGTGAACAAGGATCACAAGTTCAACAGAGGAAGAATAATAAAAACTTCAGACCTTGTCGGCCAGCTTTGGAAGCCAAGGAGCGAGGCAAAACCTTCCAATTGAAGAGCTTACGCGAAGCCTTTCCCCCCCTCCACCAAAATAAAGTCAGCCCACTCGCTGCTTTTGAAGATGGGGTGATCTCCAGCTTTGAGCACTTGGCTCTTTTCCTGCTGGTTCCATGTTTTGAAGACACTCGTTTACTACTCCTCACGATATGAGAAGCAGAGCCCATAGTAGCAACAGTATCCACATGCTTTCTCCAATCTGCAGAAAGTGCTAGATGATGCAAATTCGACTCTAGCTGGTGCCAAAGTCGTAGCTAATCAGATAATTAACACAAAGTACAGATAGATAACACAAAGTTAAAAGTTTCAAAGCTGAAGATAGAGTGGGAAGAGAAAAAGAAAAATACAAGACAGTTCACTGCAAGGTAAGATAAAATACAAACCGTATTCCACTGGTCAAGCTGTAATACGAGATGGTTTTTAAAAGAGTTTTATCAGGAATTGGAAGAAACAAAAAAAGGCAGTTCACCACTCAATGGAAACTTTATGATACCAGATTTTCAACTCAGACTTTTTGTTGATACCATCTTTGGAATGAAAAGTTCAAGAAAAAGTTCATTGCAGTCAAGAAACCTCATCCACTTACCAAATCTTTCAATTCTCTTCTTGTCAGTTGTAATCAATGCAACAATTAAGTGGCAGGGAAAGCACCCATACTGATGACTTTTTGCCCCTCAAACATGAGTGGTTAAAATTATTGTGAATCATCTACAATTTGTTTCTATTACTAAATTACAAACTTCAAGCCAAATCAGTTAAATTATTTAACTTTCAAAAGTGAGCAATTCAATGTTACCCGCCAAAATTACTTTATGCAAAATAGATCAAAAGTTACATCTCCACAAAGCATGACACAAATTTCTATTTGTTTCTGCCACAATTGATTTAAAGAATATAGATTTCTCTCCTGCACAAGCTGTTGTGCTAAGTCAACTTTGGTGAGGATCATATTGTACCCACTCAAATCAATTTTACGTTCATAAAAGGATACCAAAACAGCAAACTTATCAACTTTGGTAAATTAGGTCCGTAATTTTGCTTAAAGAAACTGGCAGGTTAAGCAATTAAGTTAAATATAAACAAGATAAATTGTCAAGGGCATACCGAACTCAACATCTTATGTTTTTGTGCATGTTTAAAATACAGCTAATTTGTTGATCAAATCAAATATTATTCTCTAGTGACACCCAAGCAAAGCAAGGGATCTGCGTCTGTGGTATCAAATGTTCAAATAAGAAATTTCCAAATCTGAAACTTCCAGTCAACGTCTAACAGCCAAAACCATTTTCCTCTCACTAAAGAAGCAAGAAAGAACTTCCTAGGCAGCTTCAGATTTCTCCATGGAAAAAATGTGATTCAATTCGAAACCATTAATGTCCACTCTTGATGTAAATACTTTCCATGTCATGTGAAGTTAATATATTCCTTAGTATGGTTAAATCTGTTATACACGTCCCAGGCTATCTTCTTCTGTGATAATAGATATGGCCAAGCAGAGGATGCAAAAATAATGGGTTACTTGGTAAGACACCAGTGTGATGAGCAATCTCACATTAACTAAAATAGTTCCCAAATAAAATTGATTTTCTAAAGATAACTCCTTACTTAAAAACATCAATCGAACATATGTGGAAGTAAGCAACCAAAACATTTGATCTACAGATTCAGCATGTAAATACATATCTAAGTAATAAAGGTCCTATAGAGGAAATATACGAACCTTAAGGAGCAAATTTTTCATTGAACCAAGGTCAGCTGCTTCAAGAACACTTTTACGCCAAAGCTGTGAATAATGTGGACTTAACCAAGGGCCCAAGAGAAGACCCTGCAGATGATCCTCAATGCATATAATATGGCATATGACATCAATAAGGTGGTTTTTCCTATTCTTTCCTGACCGAATTTCTAAAACTTCACTCGTAAATTTCTCTACTGCTGGAATACTATCATTCCTGATGAATAAGCAGTCCCTTTCATCTTCAGGAACTTTGCAACAGAAGCACCACCCACATTTTTCTTTCCTGGAGTTCACATTTGAATTTTGTATGTTTGACCAAGAAAATTCAGCCAATCTATTCAAGATAACCTTCAGCTGCCCTGCAATAATTTCTTCTACTGATCTCGTGGCATCTTCAGAGGACTTATCGGATGATTTAGATGTCAACTCTTCAAAAATTGATGATGCTGTCTGAGCAAATTCATAAAAATTGACATAATGTGTCCCATGAGGCACTTCAGCCATAATTCCTCTAGAATTTATGGTGGATGATGCATAGCCATAATTAGCAGAACTTAGATTCTTTCCTTGTTCAACTTTTAAGGTGGTTATGTATTGATCTCCAGCATTCAGAAGGTTCCCTGGAATCCGAGAATCATCTGAAATCTCAGTGCATCTTTTTGAACAATCCAACACACCTTCCTTTATCGTATCTGTCTTTGTGAATGCTTGAGAGACTTCCGCTGATCCTTCAGAACTCGCTAATTGATTTTCCATTTTCACTCCATCTTTCTCAGTCTCCGGTATTACATTAACGTGCCCAGAAGTTTCAGTTTCAATATTACTAGAATAAGTAGTCGGTATGGACTTTTCATCAGACTTTTTTTCAGCAAAATTCTCATCCTTGTTAAGAGCTTCTGATGGTGTCGGATCCCTAACAGAAAGTAGCCTTTTCTCATGAAAAGCAGATTGTATAGAATAGGACCGAGAATCTAAATCACTTCTTGTCCCGTCAAATCCATGAATTACCTTCCAATGCTTACAGATAGCACTTATTACTTTGTCATAGAGAAATGGTGATGACTCTAGCGCTTCAATAAGAGTAGGCAAATCATTTCTCTTGTAGAACCAAAACGAGTATTCATCATTGCATGACTCTGACCTGAAAATAAGCAAAGTAGAGGTAAACATATATTTAAATACATGGTTACAACATCAATTGAAACGAAAACTCCAATAGTAATAATGACTAAACGAGAATCAAAAGTTTTAAAATGCACAATAAACTTGGAAGAGGTAAGCTATCTATTTTAAGGTAGTCGTTGCACCAATCTGGAATTAAAAAATAACAAAACTATACTATAGTTTTTGGGCAATCTTTAGCAAAGTAAAATGAAAGACAGTGTGAAGTAATCTAATTGAGATGCCAGCAATAAATTTACATGGATCTCGACAAATCATAGAGTGCACAAAACGTAAGCATATAAAAAAGCCAAAACAACTCAAAAGGATTTGAAAATGACGTCATTGAGGAGGGTTGAAAGAGATTTATATTCTTGACCATTTTGTAACGAGAGCTAACCAATTTAATACAATTAGAGAGTTTCCAACATATTTAATTAGTGAAAATCGGGTAGTTCATCTCTAAATAGGACAATGGATACCAATTTGTAGCATCATTAATGATATAAAAGTTGAATCTGGAGGCAGATTTTGTCATTCAAAATACATCAACGTCAAATCACCTAGTCATATTTTAATAGGGAAAAGGTGTAAACTTACATAAAGATGAGACGACCAAGACAAATTTTCAGTATCTATTACTTTTGGGAATGGCTCTTATCAAAGCAGAAATCTGACCCTCGCCCCAGCGGCATCTAGAAAGTGGTCCGCAGGCTAGAGGATTCTAAAGGTAAAATAAATTCCTAATTTAGATAAAATTCTGATGATTTTTAGCAAACTCATAATCTTCCATTAAATCTAGTCATTTATTTAGTGGTGTTAGGCTGATTGAAGCCATCATAAAAATATAAAGGAAAAGGAAAAGATATTATAGAAAAGCAAACAAGAAAAAAAAAGGAAAAAAAGACAAAAGTCATAAAGGCATTTCACCATTCAAAAGCTCATAAATAAGGCAAGACCAAACTACTATCAAACTGCAAGCTAACACTACAATGTAAGTTAATTGGACCAGGCAAAAACATGGAACTGACGAAAGAAAAATACTGCTTGAAGTTTGACCACTGGAGATTACAATGACAAATTAGCATTTATAAAAATGTAGTGCTATTATTTGATAATGTTCTGATAAATAAATGTATGACTGAAAAGAATCAAGTGTGGAAACATTGACATATTTTAACGCATCAGCATTTATATATTAAACATTATAATGACCATATAACCTATGGAGGAACTCAAAAATCATGCAGTTCTTCTAAATATTTTTTGTTAGTGTGAGAATGATCCACCAAAATGTTCAGAGAACTCCTAGCGAAACTGAGTCCGAATCATAGGCAACCAGTAGAGCAATCCAATTTTTCCCTTTTCTTTTAAGGTGAGTACCGACAAATTGTATTTTTACCATGATTCTATACTTCAAGGCAGATGAAGAGGCTCAAGACTCAAGCAAAATCATACACAAGAGGGGTGAGAGAAATGCATCTGCATGTGATATGCTACTTCTGGGCCAATACATAAAGCAATTGTACACAATTTAGATGAGTACAATAAGCAGTAACAGTTACATGCTTCTTTGTTTGACTTCACAGATTCAAGACCTATGTCATTAGTGGAAGGAAAATCTCAAATTGATGAGGGTTTGATATGGTCTATGAAAACAAAAAATACATCGGTAAAAGAAGTAAATAAAGAAACAGGAGTGCAGTGAAAGAATGAAGGTAAACCTTCCAGAAAAAAACATTATTATACATTGTGTATCTTTTACGTACTCTCATACTTTTTCTTTGGTTAAGGGACGTACTCTCATACTTAAATGACAAGATAAAATAAAACTTTTATTAAATTAATAATGCAATGGTAATGAAAGTAATGACCATAATGAGTCCCAAAAGCACAAAGTTCTTTTTGGTCTTCTGGGGAGATCTCTAATATGTTATCTAAAGTCAAAGTTATTCTAGAATTGACATCAACCTAGGAATTTCTTATACTGCGCTAGTTCAACAAAACCATTAGTCCCTAATACTAAAATCTGACACTCTAATGATTAAGTATAGATAATTTCACTGATCTCTAGTGTTTAATTAGACAACTAAGCAACCAACTTTATACCACGTCCGAAAATTGATAAGTCAGCATTTTCTCAAACACCCCATTATACCAAGCAATTGAACAGAAAGCCACATCCATTTTAAGCTATTTATTAATTTCAAAATATAGATATCTAGTTCCATGAAACTAATATCAAGTTATCAACCAATACATGTTATTTCTTATGACTACAACAACTACGTGGAATTACATAAACTATTATATTCCATGCTATAAGATTGCTAACATGAGCAAATTTCTTAATATAGGACCTTGACCCCAGTTTATTGGTTTCTCTAAATTCTAAAATGACATTTCTCTCTATGAACTAGTTTCAGCAAACAATTGCAACAGCAGCGACTATTTTTTTCACATTTCCTCTCTTTTGCTCTGTAAGCAGTCTTCATAGGTACTATTGAGACTATAAGAAGTAAATAAAGTAAATTACTTAGCTCTTAACTCTTTGAATATCAAAAAGTTGTGAGCTTTCTGAGGTATAAAAAAGTATGACGTAAGAATAGTATAAGGATTACAATAATACCATGGTGGTGATAGAGATTTTTATCTTCTGGGAATACGAACAGAAATACGAAGTAATTGATACAGATAATCAATCACTTCTTGATTCCAGAAGGGCTATAGACTTCATGTACAAAGTAGAAATGAAAATTGAAGTCGAAAGTAATTTGTAACAGTGGAAATACTTTCATTTTGTGAAAGTAAGTATGTGGAAACTAAATAATTAATAATTCCAACTAGTTACTTTGGTACACTTGATGTATCTGCTCATATCTATTTGATCCAAAATTAATGATAATTAGCAAAAAATATAATCTGTAGTTAACTTTTTATTATAAAAAGTAATGCACATTTCCAAAATCTTAAAAGATAGGTTTTTAGATATAAAAAAAAATGGCAGTTTTTCTAGGATTATTTAAAGATGTCATACCACAAAATTTAGACTCAGATACTCTTTAATACTAGTAATTTTGGCACACTCAATCTGTGTGCTAAAGTAGAAGTAGTACAAATATTGTAATATAAGAAAGGTAGCTGTTTTAGGGGGAAAAAGGGCTAATTTATCCTAGAGTGGTTCGACTGGTACCAAATAGGAGAGACCAAAGTTTTAGCTATGAGACTCTTTGTAGCAGTATATATTCATAGATGATAACTAAGACTTATTTGCATCTAAACATTAGAAAATGCTACAGACTGACGTATAACATCCTTGGTGTGTTGTGAAGCAGCAAGACAGGGTCAGGGAAGAAAGGAACATAACCACTAGTGCTACCCTGGCTTTCAAAAAACACACCTTTGAGGTAGGTGAGCAGTAGAAAGGAGGGACTGAAATAAAACAAGCAACAATTCAACACCTTTACCAACAAAAAATAACCACCACATCAGCTGAATTTAAAAAATCAAAGCTCTTCCTGCCATGCTACAAATAAATGGGTCAGTTTATGATTAACAAATGGAAGTTATCACCAGGGCAGTAGCTAATGCTGGCAGTCATAACCAGGTAGATGGCATGCATCATAAAACATGGACAAATAATTAGTTGCTTCATTCTAGCAGCAACGGAAAAATAACTTTTCCAAGAAACACAAAGCAAAATTAATCAAAGATGCAAACACACTGCTTTTTTTCTGATGTCATGCCACTTAGCACAACTTGCAAATCATGAAAATAAACTAGCAACGGAGATAAGTTTGTTTTTACAAACTTACTTAATGATTTCTTATGTGGGTTCAAAATTACTATTCATCTATTCAGAAGAAAAAAAAAATCTCAGCTAACTTAATAAGGAAGAACTTACACCAATAGGTAACCACAGCTACTATAATATAGACGGCCATGAGGATCGATTCCCAACAATTCTGCTCCTCGAATAGACTTCCCCATTTTGTTCCAAGGCTTATCCTTGTCAATTGCACATTCAGGGCAATACCAATCCCCCTCCGGCAGCAGGCTGCTGACAACACCTACACATCTTGAATGAAATGCCGAAGGGCAACCGTCACAGCATATTAAGTTCCCGTCCATCTTACAGAGACAGCATTCATCACTGTTCCAATCTGCAGCTTCGTCAACATTCTCTTCTGTAATGCAAGAAGTGCTAGCAACATCCATCACAGCCTTTCTTCTTTTAGAACTGTCAAATTTCATATTCCGATCCAAACGCATATGCCGCTCTGTTGTCAATGTCCTTCTGTTTAGCTCGGACCTGAAGGCTTCTACTTCAATTACATCATCACAAAGATGCCGTAGTATCTCTACTTTTGCCGATACTGGCATTTTGTAGTAGTCGCTCTGATAAGGCTCAAAATCACAGAGATCCAAACCAGGAATATATCCAGGACTGTGCAATAACAGATACTCAACCACAAACACGGGCCACGTAATCAAGTCTAGAAAATCCCAATTAAGAGACCTAAAAAACAAATTTTAATATGGAAAATATTAAAAACCAAAAAATGAACCTACATGTAACTTTTCAAGTAAGAGTAGACTTGATACCTGAGACAATCAGATGCGGACGCAGACCCTTCATTGGAAAGAGACTCCAAATGTATCCGTAGTGTTCTTAAAAGGGAAACATGAATAGAGTCAAACAATGAAGTCGAGTCATTACATTTCACACATGTCACAAAATCATCCAGTTCGAAGGGGCTTAAAAATAGCAAGGTACTAAATGACCTCAAGAAAGCATAAACAGAAACAAAATCAAAGACAGAAACTCCATTGAGATCCAAACTGCCAGAAGAAGGTGGCAACTCCACCTTTGGTGGAAGAACAACAGGTTCCTCAGATTTTTCACGACCTGACCCTGTAATATTTTCATCAGACACGGCACTAACTGTGGGATTGTTGATGCCTGCTGCATTTATAGCATAATCTTGACCAGAAAATGAAGCCCTTTTCGCCCAACGACTGCTCCTCCTCAGTCCCGTCTCTGGTGTAGCCAAGGTAATGTTACTATCAGATGACTCTCTTCTCATCCTACCTCTCCTCCCTCTTGGCGCACTTCCTGAAACTCCATCACCATAATCAACAGAATCAGTAGCCTTTTTCAACAGGGTTTCTTCTCTATTTTCCAAGTTCAAATTCAAATTCCCAGTTCCAACATCCACTTTAATTGTCTCTAGAGCATTCCATTCAATTTTATTATCCTCTTTTCTTTTCCTACCCCTTCTCTTTTTCAGCACACTAACTGGAGCCGCCTTTTCATAATCAACTCCAGTCACACAGTTTTCCAACCGGCTTTCTTCTTTGTTCTCCATATTTAAAATCACATTCCCCTTCTCACCATCTGCATTCAGTAAATGTCCATCACCATCCATAGCCAACTCTTTCCCCATCTGCTTATCTCCCTCAGCAGAAAACCTTCCATTTGCTCCTAGCTTACCCTCATGATCATCCAAGTTACTAACTTCATCCTCTGTTAAGTCTAAATTCAAGTCAAACCATCTCACTTTTCTCTCACCACCCACATTCTCAAACTCTTCATTAACATCCAAATTCAAATCAATCATTTCTTTCTTTGCCCCCGTACTCTCCTCAATTATCCCTTTATTCAAATCCAACCCCTCATGCAACTCCAAATTCACCCCCTCATTCAAATCCAAGCCATGCAACTTACCCAAACTACCCCCATGATCACCATCATTATTCAAACCAAGTCCTTCATTACTATTTAAATCCAACTCCGCGGAATTCCAACTTCTATCTACCAAATTACCCGACATGCCACTACCAATTACTGAATTATCATCAACTTTACCTTCATTAATAATGCAGCGTCGCTTCTCAGGCTTGCGTTCCGGCCTTCTGGCAGACAACTCTAGCGGGTGGTGCGGTGGCGGTGGCGGTGGCTCGGAGGACACCAAGAGCGGAGAGACTTCCGACAAGTCCAATTCCTCGGAATCTCCATCGTCATACATGATCTTAAAAAACCCAGTGGCCGGTAAGTACGCTTGAACCGTACCCAAGAATGTGCCGCGCCCTTGGAACTCCTTCTTCACCCTTCTTCCCACATACTCCATTCCCCCTGTTCATAAATAAAAACTGAAAAAAACAATAAAGAATGGAAACTGAAACAATAAACCCCAGTAAAATTGATCCGCAAAAGCCCGAGTGTAGAGAGAATTTGCTTGAGGTGGGGTTTTCGTTTCTCTCTCTAGAATGGAAAAAAGTTCGGTGTGCTGATGGTGTGAGGGTGTGGGGACAACCATATGACACAGCACACACACATACACACACACAAAATGTGAAGCTGCATTTTTTACGTGTATAAATCTACTGGGTGTTGAAGTACAACGTTCGAGGCAGAAAGTATAACTTGGTGTGGGATTCTGAGACAGTTGTGAAAAGGGACAGATTTAGAATCAAACTCATTTCTTTAGTCGGATTTTCTTTTTTTTTTATAATTTTCTGTGGATTGGGACGTTGAAGTACAACTCCTGGAGAAGGAAGTACAACGATAACAGCGTCATTGGGGATGTTTGGGAAACAGGGAAAAGAAAAAGGGTACAGTTAGGTACTTTTCCACTTTTGGGCGGATATGGATTTTGACTCGCTGATGTGGATTACAGAAATCTTATTACAATAATTTTTTAAAAAATTTATTTTGCTGATGTGGATTACAGAAATCTTATTACAATTTTTTTTTAAAATTTTTGGTCAGCAGCATTTATGAATACCAAATAAAAGGTAATTGCATTTAAATTTTTTGAATTTGAATGGGATTTTTTTCCTTTTGGGGATTGAATTTTCAATGCTCAGTTGTATTTGGCTTTTTCCACCGTACATATTACCTTTTAGTTTATCTTTTTGGAATTGAATTTTTAATGATCGATTGTATTTTGGCTTTTTCCACCTAATATATTACCTTTCACTTTGTCTTTTTCGATAATTTTTATTTTTATTTTAAAATCTGTTCAATCCAAGCTGTATCTGTGTCAATACTCGTGGTATGTTCAAATATTTGTTTGAAGAAGTCGAGTCACTTGATAAGCATGCACTTAATGCGTAGTCTGCGTGTCTGTCATGTATTTTTTAATTTTTTTTATTTAAAAATTTGAGTGTACCTAAACATACAAATCTATGCAGTGAGTCGTGCATGATTTCAAAAAACTTTCAAAGATGAACAAAATTGCAATCGAAAAAGACAAATAAAAAAGTTAATTTTTTAGGTGACAAGGGCCAAAATCCATCAAATTGACGAAATTCCAAAACCCACGTAGAGAAAATAATAAGATTTGGCATCCATCCCGCATATGATTTAAATTTTTAGCAAAATACTTACCTTCTAGTAATATGAAGTCAAATATTCTAGGAAAAAAAATGTATTGAAAAATCAAAAAACTCCTAACTTCATATATATATATATATATATATGTGTGTGTGTGTGTGTGTGTGTGTGTGTGAATAATCCATCAATTTTAAAGTTGTTCAAGAGCTATTTTAAAAATTATACATTTAATAAAGAAGAAATTAAAATCCAAACTTTGAATTTTTTTTCAATTATGCATAAAATATCGTAATTCAACATGTGACAAATTATCATATAATTTTAGAAAAGAAATGAGAGATCAAAATTTTAATTTAAGATATTTTCAACCATATAATAATATTCTCAAATTCTATGATATTTATTTTTAAAAATTAAAGTTTTTTTAATAAATATTATAAACTAAAGTAGAGATCAAATATATAATAATATTATCAAATTCTATGATATTTATTTTTAAAAATTAAAGTTTTTTTAATAAATATTATAAACTAAAATAGAGATCAAATTAAATTCTTTCCTCTTCAATTACTGAAGTAAATGCTAATTTTAATAAAAGAAAATGTGGATTACAGCAATCTAATTACAATAGTTTTTTAAAAAAAATTGGTGAGCAACATTTATGAGTATCCACAAAAAAAAAAGGGGGAATGACATTTAAATCTTTTGAATGGGATTTTTTTTCTATCTCAAGTTGAATTTTTTAATGCCCGATTGTTTTTGGCTTTTTTCACATAATATATTACCTTTTGGTTGTCTTTTAAATATTTTTAACATATTTTGAAAAGTATTCAAAGTAAAGGGTACTGCATCGACACTTATAAAATACTCAAATATTTGTTTAAGGAAGTCCGAATATAGAATAAGCATGCAGTTAATATATAGTGTAGTTAATATATAGTCTATATGTATGTGATGTGTGTCATTGCCTTTTAATTTAAAAATCTAATTGTACCTAAACACGCAAATATTTAGAGTGAGTCGTGTGTGAAGAACATTTAAAAATTTTGGTGAGCAGCATTTGTAAGTACCGAAGAAAAAAAAGGTAATGTCATTTAAATCTTGAATTTTAATGGATTTTTTTTTCCTTTCTGGAATCGATTTTTCAACGGCTGGTTGTATTTTTTTTCACTTAATATATTACCTTTTGGTTTATTTTTTTAATACCTCTTTTATATTTTGAAAAGTGATTAAATTAAGGTATATGTGCATCAATACTTGTGATATAGTCAAATATTTATTTGAAGAAATTGAATCACTTAGTAAGCTGCAGTTAATACATAGTCTGCATGTTCATATCCGTCGTGTGTCATGATTTTTTTATTTGAAAATATGAATATACGTAAACACACAAATCTATACTATGAGTCATGCATGATTTTGAAAACTTTCAAAAATGGGCAAGAATGTAATCGAACAAGACAAGTAAAAGAGTTAATTTATTAGGTGAAAAGGGCCAAAATTCAATATCCTCACCGAACTTCAAAACTCGTAAAGATAGAAACGGTGGGTTATTTGCATTCATCCCTCATGAGGTTTGAAGCTTTGGCATTCATCTTTCATGAGATTTGAATATTTAGCAAAGACTTCCTTTTCTAATACTATTAAGTCAAATATTAAAAAAATTGTACTCAAAAACCAAAACAACCCTAGCCTAATATATAAAAAAATAATCCATCAATGTTAAAAAGTTATTTGAGAGTTATTTCTAAAATTATAAAATCAAAAATTAAATTTAAACTTAAACTTTCTTCGATTTACACAGGATATCTCAGTTTAAATGTATAATAAAGTATTATTTAATTTTAAAAAATAAATGAGAGATCAAATTTTTAATTTTAAGTCCATTTTCAATAAAAATAATATTAATTAATTTCTATAATATTTTTTTAAACTAAAGTTTTTTAATGAATATTATAAATTGAAGGCAAGATCAAATTATGTTCTATCCTCTTCAATTACTGAATAGAATACTAATTTTAATAATAAAAAATATAGATTACACGAATCTTATTATAATAGATTTTTAATTTTTTTTGTAAGCAGCATTTATGAGTACTACAAAAAGGAAAATGGCGTTCAAATCTTTTGGATGGGATGTTTTTCTATATGAAATTGAATTTTCAATGCTTAGTTGTATTTTGATTTTTTCACTTAATATATTATTGGTTTGTCGTTTTTAATATTCTGTTTATATTTTGAAAAGTATTTAAAGTATGATGTATGTGTATCGATGCTCATAGCAAACTCAAGTATTCATGTGAAAAAGTCGAGATATGTGATAAATATACAATTAATATATAATCTGCATGTATGCCATATGTCAAATGACATTTTTCATTTAAAAATCTGAATATATTTAAACACACAAATCTATCCAGAGAGTTGTGCATGATTTTGAATTTTTTTAAAAATGGATAAGAATACAGTTGAAAATGACAAATAGAAAAATTATTTTTTTAGGTGAAAGGGCCAAAAAATAGAGTGACGAAACTTCAAAACCCCTAAAAAGATAGAATCATAAATTTGAAAGTAGGAATTATTAGTATTCATCTCTCATGAGATTTGAAGTTTTGGCAAAGACTTCCTTTTCTAGTACTATTAAGTCAAATATTCCAAAAAAATTGTAATCAAGATTAAAAAACCCCTAGCCTAATATAAATGAAAATAATCCATCAAATTTAGAAAGTTATGTGAGAGCTATTTTTAAAATAATAAATTTTAAAAATTAGAAATTAAAATTCAAACTTTAAACTTTATTAAATTATAAATAGAATATCTCAATTTAACATATAATAAAGTATTATATAATTTTAAAAAATAAATGAGAGATAAAATTTTAATTTAAAGCCATTTTCAATAATATTAATTAAATTCTACAATATAATTTTAAATAAAAAATTTCAATGAATATTATAAACTAAAAGCAATACCGAATTAAATTTTATCATCTTCAACTACCAAAGAGAATACTAATCTTAATAAAAAAAAAAAGTAGATTCAACAATATTATTATAATAGGTTTTTAAATTTTTAGCAAGCAGCATCCATGAGTACCAGAAAAAAGAGAATATTAAATCATTTGAATGAGATTTTTTTATATATGGATTTGATTTTAGTTGTATTTTGACTTTTTTACCCTCATATATTACCTTTTGGTTTATCTTTTTCAATACTCTATTTTTATAATTTGAAAAGTATTCGAAGTAAGGTGTACGTACCCTACTCAAATATTTGCTAGAAAAAAGTGTTGAAACGCACCACAAGCATTTTGTTAATACATAGTAGTGTAAATGTGTATCATGTGTAATGGTATTTTCATTTAAAAATTTAAGTGAACCTTAGCACATAAAGTTGTCCATGATTATAATTTTTTTAAAAATTGACCAAACTTCTAAATTTAAGAGAAAATAATAAATTTGAATATACGAGTTATTTGCATCTATCTCTCATAAGATTTGATAATTTGACATCCATCTCTCATGAGATTTGAATCTTTAACAAAGACTTCCTTTCTAATGACATTCCAAAAAATAATTGTATTAACAATAAAAAACAAATACCCTAGCTTATTACATATAAAAATAATCCATCAAGTCTTAAAAGTTATTTGAGAACTATTTTTAAAATTATAAAATAAAAAATCAGAAATAAAATTCAAACTTTGAAACTTTCATCAATTATAATATCTAACTTTAATGTACAATAAAGTATTATATAACTTTAAAAAAGAAATAAGAGTTCAATTTTTTTAATTTAAGGCCAATTTCAACAAAATATATAATATTATTAATTTATATGATATTATTTATTTCAGAATTAATATATATTTTTAATACTATAAACTCAAAGCAAGATCAAATTAAATTCTATCCTCTTCAATTACTAAGAGAATACTAATTTCTACAGAAGAAATATGGATTATGACAATCTTATTACAATAGTTTTTTTAGATTTTAGGTGAGCAGCATTTATGAGAACTATAAAAGAGGGAATGGCATTTTAATCTTTTGAATGGGATATTTTTCTATTTGGAATTGAATTTTCAATGTTTAGTTATATTTTAGCTTTTTTCACCTAATATATTACCTTTCATTTTGTTTTTTTTCAATGTTTATTTTTTTATATTCTGAAAAATGTTCAAAGCAAGATGTATATGCATCAATGCTTGTGGTATACTCAAATATTCACATAAAGAAATCGAGACACATGACAAACATGCAGTTAATACATAGTTTGCATGTCTGTCATGTGTCATGGCATTTTCATTTAAAAATTTGAATGTACTTAAATACACAAACCTATAAAGTGAGTCATGCATGATTTTTTAAATAAAATTAAAAATGGATAAGAATGTAATCCAAAAAGATAAATAAAAAACTTAATCTTTTAGGTGAAATGGCCGAAAAATAGATCGATGAAATTTCAAAACCCCTAAAGAGAGAGAATAATAGATTTGAAAATACCGATTATTTACATTCATTTCTCATGAGCCTTGAAGTTTTGACATCCATATCCCATTTTAAACTTCGAATATTTAGCGGATACTTTCTTTTTCTAGTACTATTAAATCAAAATATTTCCAACTATATTCAAAAACCAAAAATCTTAATATATATGAAAATCATCCATCAATTTAAAAAGTTATTTGAGAGTATTTTTAAAATGATAAAAATAAGAAATTCAAATTCAAATTTTGAATGTTTATTCAGGATGCAAAATATCTTAGATCAACATATGATAAAGTATTATAAAATTTTAAAAACGAAATGAGAGATCAAGATTTTAATTTAAGGCCATTTTTTTACAATATAAATAATATTAAATAATTTATATGATATGTTTTTTAAATTAAATTTCTTAGTAAATATCCAAAACTAAAAGTGATATCAAATGAAACTTGTCATCTTTACCAAAGAGAATACTAACTTTAATAAATAAAAAATTGGATTATAGCAATCTTATTATAATAGTTTTTTAAAAATTTTGGTGAGTAGCATTTATGAGTACTAGAAAAAGGGATGGCATTTAAATATTTCGAATGGAATTTTTTCTATCTGGAATGAATTTTCAATGTTCGGTTGTATTTTGACTTTTTTACTTAATATATTACCTTTCAATTTGTCTTTTCTAATATTTTCTTTTATATTTCGAACATTGTTCAATGTAAGGTGTATAACATTAATATTAGTGGTATACTCAAATATTTAAAAGAAAAAATTGAGATACGTTACAAGCATGTAATCAATACATAGTCTACATGTGTGTCATGTATCATGTTTCATGTGTCATGATATGATCATTTAAAAATCTGAGTATACCTAAACACACAAATCTATACATTGATTAATGCATGAATTCAAAATTAAAAATGGGCCCAAATATAATCAAAAAAGATAAATAAACAAGTTAATTTTTTAGGTGAAAACCACCAGAATCCAATAAGCCGATGAAAATTGAAAAAAAAAAAAAACCTATAGAGAGATAATAATAAATTTGAAAGTACAGATTATTTGCATCCATCTCACATGAGGTTTGAAGTTTTGGCATCCACTCCCATGAAATTTGAATCTTTAGCAAAGAGGGAGGTTAGAAGCTTTTGCATCCATCTATTAAGTCAAATGTTCCAAAAAATAAAATTGTATTAAAAAAAACCTAGCCTAATACATACTAAAATAATTCACCAATTTTCAAAAATTATTTGAGAGCTAATTTTAAAATTGTAAAATAAAACTCAAACTTTGAAACTTTCTTCAATTATACTTTTAACACATTATAAAGTATTATATAATTTGAAAAATAAATGAGAGATAAAAATGCTATTTTCAACAATATAAATAATATTAATTAATTTCTATGATATTTATTTTTTAAAAATATTAAAGTTTTTTAATGAATATTATAAACTAATTAACAACAAGATCAAATTGAACTCTATCATGTTCAATTACTAAAGAGAATACTGATTTTAATAAAAGAAAATGTGGATTACAACAATCTTAATATAATAGTTTTTTTTTCTTTTTCCGGTGATCAACATTTATGAGTGCGAGAAAAACGGGAATGACATTTTTTAAATCTTTTTAATGTGATTTTTTTATATTTAGAATTAAATTTTCAATATTTGGTTGTATATTTTGGTCTTTTCACCTAATATATTACCTTTTAGTTTATCTTTTATAATATTCTTTTATATTATGAAAAGTGTTCGAAGCAAGGTGTATTGGCATCATACCTATGTTATACTCAATTATTTATGTGAAAAAGTCGAGACACACGACAATCATACATTAGTATACACTATGTATATTTGTAATATATCATTGTAAATGTACCTAAATATGCAAATCTATACAAAGAGTCTATTTAAAAAAAAAATTAAAGTTAATTTTTAGTTGAAAAGAGCCAAAAAAAACAAAAAATAGATTGACAGAACTTCAAAACCCATAAGAGAATAATAAATTTGAAAGTATAAATTATTTGCATTCATCTTTCATGAGGTTTGAAACTTTGGTGTCCGTATCTTGTGAAATTTGAATTTTAGCAAGGACCACATTTTTTAGCACTATTAAGCCAATTGTTTTAAAAAATATTTTATTTAAAAGCAAAAAAACCCCTAACCTAACATATATGAAAATAATTCATCAATTTTAAAAAGTTATTCGGGGAGCTTTTTTTTTTTAGAAAACTAAATTTTGAAAATTAGAAAGTAAAATTCCAAACTTTGAAACTTTCTTCAATTATACACAAAATATCTTAACATAACATGTGATAAAATATTATATAATTTGAAGAAAAAAAAGAGAGATCCAAATTTAATTTGAAGCCATTTTCAACAATATAAATAGTAGTAATTAATTTATTTGATATTTTTTTAATTGATATTATAAACTAAAAGCGATATCAAATTAAATTCTAAGACTAAAGAGAATACAAATATTTAATAAAAGAAAACATGAATTACAACAATCTTATTACAATAGTTTTTTAAAATTTTGTATGGTGCATCATTATGAGTACCAGAAAAAAGGGAATGGTAATTAAATCTTTTGAATGGGATTTATTTTTTTATTTTTTTATCTGAAATTGAATTTTCAATGTCTGGTTGTATTTTAGTTTTTTCCACCTAATACATTACCTATTGATTTGTCTTTTTTAATATTTTTTTATTTTTTGAAAAGTGTTCATAGTAAAGTGTATTTGCATCGATACTTGGTATACTCAAATATTTGTTAAAATAAGTTGAAACGCATCACAAGCATAATGTTAATACATAACAGTGTGTATCATGGTTATGACTATTTAAAAATCTCAATATAAATAAATAAACAAATCTATATAATGAGTCATGCATAATTTCAAAAAAATTTAAAAATGGACAAGAATGTAATTGAAAGACAAATAAAGAAGTTAATTTTTTTAGGTGAAAATGCCAAAATTCAATAAACTAATGAAACTTCAAAACCCATAAAGATATAAAATAATAAATTAGAAAGTATGAGTTATTTGCATCTATTTTTCATGATGTTTGAAGTTTTAACATTCATCTCTCGTTAGGTTTGAATCTTTAGCAAAGATTTCCCTCGTAGACTATTAATTCAAATATTACAAAAAATAATTGTATTCAAAAACCAAAAAGCCCCTAGCCTAATATGTATGAAAATAATCCATAATTTTAAAATTTATTTGAAAGCAATTTTAAAAATTAAAAATATATAAAATGAGAAATTAAAACTCAAACTTTAAAACTTTCTTCAATTATACACGAAATATCTTGATTTAACAAACAATAAAGTATTATTTAATTTTAAAAAAGAGAGATCAAAATTTTAATTTAAGATATTTTTCAATAATACAAATAATATTAATTTATAGCATATTTATTTATAAATTAAAGCTTTTGAAGAATATTATAAACTAAAAGAGAGATCAAATTAAATTCGATTATGTTCGGGAATACTAATTTCAATAGAAGAAAACAATGCATACTAATTGAAAAAACTTAGTTTTTGAAATGCATCAACATTAAAAATAAGTAAAATACTAAAACTAAAGTTTAAACTATAATTACTAAAACAAAAGTATAAACTAACTATTGTGTTTATAGAATACATACATAATTATGGAAACATTAAGCAAGGTCATCTTTTAAATATATAAATATAAAAAAAAGTGAGACCAAAATCTAAATAATAAAGTTCCATAAATTATGAAAAAAGTATGGTACTCTGTATTTATTTAAAAAATAATGCATTTGAAAAGTATTCCTTTCTTTTTTCTTAAAAAATGATTCATTGTAATATTAACGATTTTGTAGTTAATAATTCTCTCATTTCATTCTGACAATTATGGCATTTGAATAATTATAATCCATTCATAATTATAGAAATTATAAATATTTTTATGTATAAAAACTTATCTATACTCTTTATGTAATTAAAAAGTCCTCAAATTTTAAAATTTCCAGATCACTTTAATTTATTTATTTTTTGATCAAATTATACTTTTTACATCATTTAAAAGACTTTAAAATATAAATTTGGTATTACTTATTATTTTTTCTTTTAAAAAAACTGTATCACTATTTTTTTCCCCCCTAATAATGTATCAATATAATTTTTTTGGTATTTAAAATATACCTGAAGGGAGGGTTTTTTTTCCGAAAATTCAAATTTCAAGAGAGATGAATATCAAAATTTCAAATCTCGAAAATAAATGCAAATAGCCCTTAAAATATAAAATGCATGTTTGCGACGTATCAAAATATATTCATACAAAAAAAATTGAGGTGCAATAAAATCATATAAAAAGAAAAATGAAAAAAGAGAGATAAGTACACAATCACCGGGGTGCTGCTGCCGATGGAAAGAGATGCCAATGGAGACTTCACGAGGGGGTCTCTCTGAGTATGGTATTTGAGTTGTGAATGAGGTTGAGACACTAAGAGAGATGCTTAAACAGGCTTACTAATAGGCTTTTATTTTAATTTTTAATTTTTAATTTTTTTTTTGCAAATATATGGGTACATGATGTATTATAACTTACAACATATATAGTAAAAAAAAAAAAAAAACAGAGAAACAATTTTTTTGATTTTTTTCAAAATAATTTGAATGAAACACGATTTCTTTTATTCAACGCTGAAATCCAGTAAATTAGCTCTATAAATAGTAATGTGACAAAGTGTTTCAGATTTTTCATTAATACATCGATTTAGTTTTGAATGTTATTCCTATTTTAATAAAATTGTGTTATCCTAACTTCTTTTTTTATTTTTCTAATTTTATATATAAAATTACTAGACAATAAACATTTTATTGACAATATTCATGCATGAATAATATAATTTTATATAATATCTAATTAATTTGTATCAATACATTCCTAAATTAATCATATTTTAAAGACGAATTTTGTTATGTAAATTAATCAAATAGGTAATTAGTGTTAAAAGTTATGCAATAAAACTAGTCGATGAAAACAAAAAATCCAGATACTATCAAATTTAAGGTCGACTAACCATCATAATCGTTCGTGTCATAGGTAGCTATTGAACTTTTGTAGTTTAACTGCTAATGAACGAAGGAGCTACCCTGATTTATTATTCACATAATAGAAAAAAATAAAATCAAACCCGTATCGATTGATGTAAAGAGGGTGGTAACGAGCAAGCCTCCACCTTTCAAACCTGATTTCCTCTACCACCAAGTATCGGATTCTATACAAATGTAATTATAAATGTAATAATGTCTTTCTATTAGTGAATTTTTATAATTTTCTCTTAATTTTAGTAACTCTATTTACCACTTTTTATTGTTTTTAAGTGTCTTACAAAATATATTGACTAAGACAATGATGGCTTTAGGAAATGCTATACCCAACAATACGCATTTTATTATATATTTTACACATATCATATATATATATATATATATGTGAGCATACATAAATATATGATAAATGCCACACTCGATGCACAATGTAGAATATAACATTTACAAACGACTATGATGATACTAATTCTCAAATTCTTAGCACAAGAAAAGGGGGATGTTTTTGTAAATGCCTTTTGGGCTAACTGATCACTTTCTGATGGGCTGATGGTTAAGCCACAATTAAATCTGCGTGAGCCCAGAGACACCTTTATGAAAGAGAAAGAATAGAGGCAAAGCCGTTGGATTGGCTTCAATCTAGATTTCTTCACCTTCTACTCTTAGCCAACCAAAGCATATCGGAAAGTTTCCAATCCAGTCACCTAAAAGCCCAAATTTTGGCCCAAGAAATACAATTTATGGGCTGACACGACAGTCCTGAACTGTGGATCATCATGGCAGAGTTTAATGGTCTCCTGGCCCATAATAGGCTTCAATCATGAATTAAGAGCCCACAATTGAGAAAGACAATTGGAAGCTACCCAACTTGAAAAAAAATACAAAGATTAAAAAGAAAAATCATGTTGTCAAAGGGTCGAATTTCAAAATGCTACAAAATTTACAAAAAAATACTTTAATAAAAAAAATTCAATTGGAAAATACTTTAATAAAGAAATTCACTTGGATGATACTCAATTTCCTAATTTAAAAAAAATATGTATTTTACCCACCAAAAAGAATCAACGAGAAAGTTTTTTTATCCAGGTAAAATTGACTATGATTTTTTTTTTATAGTGATTTTTTTGGAGTCAATTTGTGGCTAACTGATAACATTGATCACCTCACCCAAATAGAAAAAAGAACATGCAAAACCCCCTCAAGCAAGTGGTTGAAATTATATGAAAAAACCCCTTTTCAAAGAGAAAATCCACATTCTATAATAAATCCCAGCCATAATTAATTTCCAACTAGTAGATAAAATAATTTCACAAAAGGGTCTATTCAGGATAATGAAAAAACAAAAATAAAAAATAAAAAAAATTGGGTTGATGCTACTTCATACCATCCATTTTTCTCTAAATAATTTCTACCCCTTGTCAATAACTTTGGAAAGGTGACATATTTATGTACCAATTGGGGCATGTGATTTCACATGTTGATGGCCTCTCCCATCGCCTTCATGTTTCTTATTGCACATGGTTTATTTGAGAGTCCCCAAGCCAAGCCCTAAAAAAGAAATGAGAGATAATTTTTTTAATTTAAGACCATTTTAAAAAATATAAGATATTTATTTTTTCAATAATATTAAAGTTTTTTAATGAATATTATAAACTAACAGCAAGATCAAATTAAATTATATCCTGTTCAATTACTAAAGTGAATACTAATTTTAATAGAATAACATGTGGATTACCACGATCTTATTACAATACTTTTTTTTTTAGTGAACAACATTTATGAGTACGAGAAAAAGGGAATGGCATTTTTTAAATCTTTTGAATGTGATATTTTTCTATTTGAAATGAATTTTCAACACTTTGTTGTATATTTTGGTCATTTCACCTAATATATTACTTTTAATTTATCCTTTTTAATATTCTTTTGTATTTTAAAAAGTGTTCAAACCAAAGTGTACGAGTATCGATGCTTGAGGTAATCTCAAATATTTGTATGAAAAAGTCAAGACACATTAACAAACATACATTAGTACGTGATCTATATGTCTGTCATGTATTATGACATTTTTATTTAAAGATTTGAGTATATCTAAAAACATAAATCTATACATAAGGCGGTCAAAATTTCAAAACCCATAAAGGGAGATGATAATAAATTTAAAAGTATAAATTATTTGCATTCATCTCTCATGAGATTTGAAGCTTTTGTGTCTATCTCCTATGAAGTTTGAATTTTAGCAAAGACTTCCTTTTCTAGTATTATTGACCCAATTTTCTTTTAAAAAACAAATATTGTATTTAAAAGCCAAAAAACCCCTAGCCTAACAAATATGAAAAAAGTCATACAATTTTAAAAAATTATTCGGGAGCTATTTTTTAAATATTAAATCTTGAAAATTAGAAACTAATACTCAAAACTTTGAAACTTTCTTCAATTATAAACAAAAATCTAAATTTAACATATGATAAAATATTATATAATTTTAAAAAAGAAATGAAAAATCAAAACTTAATTTAAGGCCATTTTCAATAATATAAATAATAGTAGTTAATTTCTATGATATATTTTTTTAATTAGTTTTTTTAATTGACATTATAAACTAAAAGCATTATCAAACTAAATTATATCCTATTCAGTTACTAAAGAGAATAGTAAGTCTAATAAAAGAAAACATGGATTACAACAATCTTGTTACAATAGCTTTTTTAAATTTTTGATGAGCAGCATTTTTGAGTACCAGAAAAAAAAAGGGAATGTCATTTAAATCTTTTGAAAGGGATTTTTTTTTTCTATCTAAAATTGAATTTTCAATGCTTGATTGTATTTTGGTTGTATTTCAATTTTTTCAACCTAGTAAATTACTTTTTACTTTTTCTTTTTAAATACTTTTCTTATATTTAGAAAAAGTATTCAAACTAAGGTATATTTGTATCGATATTTGTAGTATACTTAAATATTGAATGAAGAAGTCGAGACATATTACAAGCATGCATTTAATTAAGTTTGCATGTATGTTATATATCATGTGTCAAGACTCATTTAAAAATTTAAGTGTACCTTAATACACAAATTTATACGGTGAATCATGTATGATTTCAATTTTTTTTTTTAAAAATAGATAAGAATGTAATTGAAAAAGACAATTAATCAAATTATTTTTTTTAGGTGAAAAAGGCCAAAATTCAATAAGTTGATGAAAATTCAAAACCCCTATTTGAGAAATAATAATAAATTTGAAAGCACGAGTTCTTTGCGTCCAGCTCTCATGATTTTCGAAATTTTGGCATCAACTCCCATGAGATTTAAATCTTTTGAAAAGATGGAGGTTTAAAACTTTTGCATCCACTCTCATGAGATTTGAATGTTAGGAAAGACTTCCCTACTAGTACTGTTAAGTCAAATATTCAAAAAATAAAATAGTATTAAAAAAAAAAAAAAAACACTAGCCTAATATATACTAAAATAATCCATCATTTTTCAAAAAATATTTGAGAGCTACTTTTGAAATTGTAAAATAAAAAATCAAAATAAAATCCAAACTTTGAAACTTTCTTCAATTATATATAAGATATCTTATTTTAAACATGATAAAGTATTATATAATTTGAAAAAGGAAATGAGAGATATATTTTTTTAATTTAAGGCCATTTTAAACAATATAAATAATATTAATTAATTTCTATGATATTTATTTTTTTAAAATATCAAAGTTTTTTAATGAATATTATAAACTAACAGGAAGATCAAACTAAATTCTAACCTGTTCAATTAATAAAGAGATTAATAATTTTACTTTTAAATCTTTGGAAAGGGATTTTTTTTTTCTATCTTAAATTGAATTTTCAATGCTTGGTTGTATTTTGGTTCTATTTCAATTTTTTCAACCTAATATATTACTTTTTGGTTTGTTTTTTTTCAATACTTTTCTTATATTTAGAAACAGTATTCAAAGTAAGGTAATGTGTATCGATATTTGTAGTATACTCCAATATTTGAATGAAGAAGTCGAGACACATTACAAGCATGTATTTAATACCATTTACATGTATATTATACATCATGTGTCATGACTCATTTAAAAATCAAGTGTACTTTAACACACAAATTTATACAGTGAGTTATGTATAATTTCAAAAAAATTAAAAAATAAATAAGAATGTAATCGAAAAAGACAATTAATCAAGTTATTTTTTTAGGTGAAAAAGGCCAAAATTCAATAAGTTGATGAAAATTCAAAACCCCTATTTGATAGATAGTAATAAATTTGAAAGTACGGGTCTTTGCATTCATCTCTTACGAGGTTCAAAGGTTTGTCATCAACTCCCATGAGATTTAAATCTTTAGAAAAGATGGAGGTTTAAAACTTTTGCATCCACTCTAATAAGATTTGAATCTTTAGTAAATACTTCCCTACTAGTACTATTAAGTCAAATAATTAAAAAATAAAATTGTATTAAAAAAAAAAAACACTAGCCTAATATATACTAAAATAATCCATCATTTTTCAAAAAATATTTGAGAGCTACTTTTGAAATTGTAAAATAAAAAATAAAAATAAAATTCAAACTTTGAAACTTTCTTCAATTATACATAAAATATCTTATTTTAAACATGATAAAGTATTGCATGATTAGAAAAAATAATTGAGAGATATTTTTTTTTTATTTAAGGCCATTTTCAACAATATAAATAATATTAATTAATTTCGATGATATTTATTTTTTTAAAATATCAAAGATTTTTAATGAATATTATAAACTAACAGCAAGATCAAATTAAATTTGAACCTGTTCAATTAATAAAGATATTACTAATTTTAATAAAAGAAAATGTGGATTACAACAATCTTATTACAATAGTTTTTTTTTTTTTTTGTTGGTGAGCAAATTTATGATTTATGAGTATGCGAAAAAAGAGAATGACATTTTTTAAATCTGTTGAATTTTTAATACTTAGTTGTTATTTTGGCCCTTTCACCTAATATATTACTTTTTTGTTTGTCTTTTTTAATATTCTATTATATTTTAAAAAGTGTTTAAAACAAAGTATATGAGCAACTCTGCCTATGGTATACTCAGATATTTGCGTAAAAAAGTTGAGACACATGACATATATACATTTATACAGAGTCTGCATGTTTGTCATGTATGATCAACCTTTTCATTTAAATTTTGAGTGTACCCAAGCATACAAATCTATACAAAAAGTAATGTATGATTTAAAAAAATAATAATAATAATTTTTTGGTGAAAATGGCCAAAAAAAATAAAAATAGACTCGGGTAACTTCAAAACCCCTAAAGAGAGAATAACAAATTTGAAAGTAGGAATTATATACATTCATCTCTTATGAGATTTGAAGCTTTGGTGTCTATCTCATATGAAGTTTGAATTTTAGAGCCAATTTAGAAGCAAAAAAATAAATAAATTGTATTTAGAAGCAAAAAAATCCCTAGCCTAACATATATGAAAATAATCTATCAATTTTAAAAAGTTATTCGAGAGCTATTTTTAAAATATTAAATTTTGAAAATGATAAATTAAAATTTAAAAGTTTGAAACTTTTTTCAATTATACACAAAATATCTTAATTTAACATATTATAAAATATTATATAATTTTAAAACAGAAACGAGAGACTAAAATTTATAAGGCCATTTCAACAATATAAATTGCAGTAATTAATATCTATCATATATTTTTTAAAATTAATTTTTTAATCTCTATTATATACTAAAAGCGATATCAAAATAAATTCTATCCTTTTCAGTTACTAAAGAGAATACTAATTTTAATAAAAGAAAACATGGATTACAACTTCTTATTACACTTTTTTTTCAATTTTTTGGTGAGCAGCATTCATGCGTACATAAAAAGGGGGAATGGCATTTAAATCTTTGGAATGAGATTTTTTTTCTTTCTATTTGGAACTAAATTTTCAATGCTTGATTGCATTTTAGTTTTTTTCATCCAATATATTACATTCTGGTTTGTCTTTTTCAATATATTTTTTATATTTTGAAAAAGTATTCAAAATAAAGTGTATTTGTATCGATACTTATGGTATACTTAAAAAGTCGAGATACATGACAATCACGTGGTTTATACATAATCTGTATATGTGTTATATATCGTGATTATTTAAAAAACTCAATGTAAGTAAACAAACAAATAACGAGTCATACATGATTTTAAAATTTTTTAATAATGTACAAGAATTTAATCAAAATACAAATAAATAAATTAATTTTTTAGGTGAAAATGACCAAAATTCAATGGACTAATAAAACTTCAAAATCCATAAAGAGATAAAATAATAAATGTTGCATACCAAATGCAATAAGTAGACTCCAAATAATGATTTGCAGTCTTCCGTCACTTCTTCACCGGTCGAAAAATCTGCAAAACAAATGTTGGGTTGACCCGAATAATACTCAAGTCAGTTAAATATTTAAAAAAATAAAATAAAATCATGCATAGTATTTAATAAAAAATATTAAAAGTATAACCTCTTTTATAGAATAAATACCCCTATTTATAGATGTTAAAATATGGGTAGAAATGAAGATTTCATACCTGAATTTGTTATAACCGTCTTTTATACATATCCTTATTTTTTTTTTATTTATTCTAAATAAAATTACCTATCACCTTTTCAGAATAACCATTTAAATATCTTATTTTACGTGGGCCAGTTAACTGCCCATGCCTTACTCACAATTAGATGTTACTGCCTCTTCTTAATCGTTGAGTGAGTCAATCTTATTTACTCCACATCAATAAACTAGAAAGTATGAGTTATTCGCATATTTCTCTCATGATGTTTGAAATCTCATGATATTTGAAGTTTTAGCATCCATCTCTCGTTAGGTTTGAATTTTTAGCAAAGATTTCCCTCGTACACTGTTAAGACAAATATTCCAAAAAATAATTGTATTCAAAAACCAAAAAGCCCTTAGCCTATTGTGTATAAAAATAATCCATCAATTTTAAAAGTTATTTAAGAGCAATTTTAAAAATTATAAATATGAAAAATTAAAAATTCAAATTCAAATTTTAAACTTTCTTCAATTATACACAAAATATCTTGATTTAACATATAATAAAATATTATATAATTTAAAAAATGAGAGATCAAAATGTTAATTTAAGACAATTTTCAATGATATAAATAATATTATTTTATAGGATATTTTTTTTTAAGAATTAAAATTTTTGATGAATATTATAAACTAAAAGCGAGATCAAATTTAATTCATTTATGCTAAAGAGAATACTAATTTTAATAAAAGAAAACAATGCATACTAATTGAAAAAACTTAGTTTTTGAAGTGCATAAATATTAAAAATAAGTAAAATATCAAAATTAAATTTTAAATTATAATTACTAAAACAAAGAGTATAAACTAACTGTTGTGTTAATAAAATACATACATAATTATGAAAACATTACGCAAGGTCATCTTTTAAATATATAATTAATAAAAAAGTGAGATCAAAATCTAAATAATGAAGTTCAATAATTTATGAAAAAAGTATGGTATTATTTAATTATTAAAAACCAATGCATTTGAAAAGCACTCCTATTTTTATTTTTATTTTTAAAAACGATCCATTGTAATATTAACAATTTTGTAATTAATAATTCTCTCATGTCATTTTGACAATTATGGCATTTGAAAACTTATAATCCATGCATATTTATGAAAATTATAAATATTTGTGTATATAAAAACTAATTTATGCTATTTTTGTAATTAAAAAGTCCTCAAAATTTAAAAGTTTTAGATCACTTTATTTTTTTGATCAATTTATACTTTTTACATCATTCAAAATACTATAAAATCTAAAAGTTTGGTATTACTTATTATTTTTTCTTCAAAAAATAATTTGTAGCACTATATTTTTTTCCCCAATGTTGTACCGATATGGTTATTTTGGTAGTTAAAATATAACAGTGGGGAGGTTTTTTTTTTTCCAAAGATTCAAATTTATGGATATTAAAATCCCAAATCTCAAGAGATTGATGCAAAAAACCTTGAAAATATAAAATACATACTTGCGACGTATCAAAATATATTCATGCAAAAATTGAGGTACAATGAGACATGCTTAAACAGGGTTACTTATAGGCTTTCATTTTTAATTTTCATTTTTTTCGCAAATATATGGGTACTTGATTCATTATAACTTATAACATAGTAACAGTAACATAGAAAAAAAATCTTGTGAATTATGAAATACGGATATTGGAATCCCATAAATATCTTTATAAATAATGATGTGATAATTTTTTTTTAAATTTTCATTTATGCGGCGTTTTTATTTTTAAATGTTATTTCTATTTTAATAAAATTGTATTATACTAACTTATATTTCTATTTTTCTAAATCTATATATAAATTTACTAGACGATATAATTTTTATTGACAATATTGACACACACACACATATATATATTTATTTTATAAAATATCTAATTAGTTTGTATTGATATATTTCTAATTTAATTAATAATTTTAAAACAAATTTTATTATATAAATGAAGTAAATGGTAACCAATGTCGAAAGTTATGTAATAAAACTATTATATGAAAGCGAAAAGTTTGGATATTACCCGAATTTAAGGTCGGTTAACCTCGTTAACCGCTTGTGTCATAGGCAACTATTGAACTCATGCACCTTAATAGCTAATAAGATATCGTGACGACCTACTATTCAAATCATAGAAAAGAATAGAAATTAGACCGATCCCGAATGAAATAAGGAGGGTGGGGGGCAAGCCCACTTCAAACGCCCAGTTCCTCTACCTCCAAATCTCTAATTCTATACAAAAACCTAAATGTATAATGTTTCCAATTAATGCATTTTTGCAATTCTATTTACCGCCTTTTATTGTTTTTAAGTATATTAAAAAAAATATTTTTTGGCCAAGATAAGATATAGGAAATGCCACATTTGGTGTGGTGTACAATAAATTCATGTATTTTACCATGTATTTTATATATATATATATATAAATTTGTATAAATATATGATAGATATTATAACGTAACAAAACACCGACAATGGTAATGCGGATACTCAAATTCTTAGCACACGAAAAAAGGGGGATATTTTTGTGAATGCCTTTTGGGCTAACTGATCACTTTCTGATGGGCTGATGGTTAAGCAAGAATTAAATCTGCATGAGCCCAGATACACCTTTATGAAAGAGAAAGAATAGAGGCAGAGCGGTTGGATTGGCTTCAATCCAGATTTCTTCACCTTCTACTCTTAGGCAACCAAACCATATCGGAAAGTTTCTCCTCCAGTCGCCTAAAAGCCCAATTTTCGGCCCAAGAAATGCACGTTTATGGGCTGACACGACAGTCCTGATCTGTGGATCATCATGGCAGAGTTTAATGGTCTCCTGGACCATAATAGACTTCAATCATGAATTAAGAGCCCACAATTGAGAAAGACAAATGGACTCTACCCAACTTGAAAGAACATACAAAGATTAAAAAAAATCATATTGTCAACAGGTCGAATTTCAAGAATTTACAGAAAAATAATTCAATAAAAAAAATTCTCTAGGATATATCTTAATAAAGAAATTCACTTGGATGATACTTAATTTCCTAATTTAAAAAAATATATATTTTACCCACCAAAAAGAACCAACCAGGGATAAATTTTTAACAAAGTAGAGAGAGTTCATGGAACGATAAAGTTTTTCTTACAAGTAAAATTGACTACGATTATTTTTTATAGTGATTTTTTTGGAGTAAATTTGTAACTAACTAATAAAAGTGGTTGAGAATTTCTTGGACACATGAGAAAGCCCCTTTTCCAAGAGAAAATCCACATTTTATAATAAATCCCAGCCACAATTAATTCCCAACTAGCAGATAAAATAATCTCACAAAAGGGTCTATTCAAGATAATGAAAAAACCAAAAAAACACAAAATAAAATTGGGTTGATGCTACTTCATACCATCCATTTTTCTCTAAATAATTTCTACCCCTTGTCAATAACTTTGGAAAGGTGAAATATTTATGTACCAATTGGGGCATGTGATTGCACCTGTTGATGGCCTCTCCCATCGCCTTCATGTTTCTTGATGCACATGGTTTATTTGAGAGTTCCCCAGGCCAGGCCCCATAAACTGTCCCACGTTTATTGCTAATGGTACCATTTTATCCTTCCTCAATTGATAAACAAGAAAGGCAGAGCCCTCCTCGTTTTAGGCAGTGCTTGTGAGTCACTTATAAGTTTTTCCTTTTTTATTTAGATAAAAAGGTAGGAAAGGGATGAGTTGCTTAGCAATTCTCTTAGTCTTGGCTGATCGTGATCATAGTAGTATTCTATCAATATTGTCAAGGTAAAAAGTTTAAAGTGCGTCGTAACTATTATTAAAAGGGCGAATTCATCACCACAATCCCTCCACCACAAAGATAACTGATTTTAAATATTACTATACAAAGCGAGCTCAAACTCACATTTTGCTTGTGAAAACTGATGTGCAAAACTAATTGGGCCACCTTAATAGTCGTTTACAAATTGTTGTTAGAGAGGTGGATTTTTGCGTTGTTGTAAGAAGCCAAAGATTTTTAAGATAGGAGGGTGTCGTGTACAACCAAGGAGAAACAGGGATTATTGATTGTGATCTATGTATCCACCAGAAGTCTTCTCCTTTTACTTTTAAATGGACTTCTTTTCGTTTAATCGTAGCAGATTTCATAAAGTGCAGGAAAGTGATTTCATTGTACAAGAATGAAGAGAATAAGAGTAAGCTAAAAAGGGTTCAAAAGATGTTTCTAAAAGAAACAAGGTAACATTGTGGTTGGACATTTTGTAAGCTTTTCACCAGCAAAAAGTACAGATTTCAAGAACCAAAAGATACTCTAAAAGTTTGTGGGATCCTAGATACGGAGATTAAGGTAATAATAACTCATGGAAAGGTTGGCTCATTAGCAGATGATCTTCGTCTCACATTATGAAAGTCAAGCGATCAAATCTCATCAATTTATCAATTATCATAAAGAAAGTAGTGTTACCGACACTTATTTATTCTTAACTACCATGCCTCATTTCACAGACTGTTAAATCTTGATGTCTCTGTACAGGCCCTGCTTTAGCTTAGTGACTGATTACAATGGGGTGAACCATGCGCTGGTAGATATGAAACTTAAGCTTAATGCTGACATTCTTAGAAAGAGAAATTAACCCAGTGATCCAAAATATATATGGTCAGAAAGGCTTGAAGAGGAGGGTGAGGGTAACATCGTCATTTCTCTGGAGCAAAATGTCACTTTATGTCTCATGCTGATACTGTTGTGTCAAGTGTCAAGCTATTCCAGTTGCATATTTGAGATGCATGTAGCCTCTCTCTATAAATACCAGTGTCTTTCTACATAACTTGCACACAAATATTTTCTCTTCCTCTTTCCTTTCACTTGGCTCAACTATTACACACACAAGAAATGGCTGGGAAACTAACCTTCCTCTTGTACCTCATCTTTATTGTCACCATTCTTGCTCAAAAACAGGTAAGCCACAAGTTTTTGGCAATGGTAAAAACTGATCACAAGTTTCAGATGCTAGTACATTAATCTGTAGCATTTCTATCGCATTCTAAGATTGTAATGTTTTTTTTAGGCCTCCAGCGCCATAGTGCCAGCTTCTCAGCTGCGTCCTAAGTTGAACTTCCAGGTAAAACCAAATACCTGAACCTCTCTTTTAATGTACTATTGAAAAGCTTCCTTTTTTCATGACTAAATATTTCCTGGATTCTTGCACTGTAGTATGGCATCAGTGAGGGGAGCCTTCGGCCTCAAGGTGGGTGCATTTTATGCTAATTCTTGATGCGAGAAAATGCTAAAAAACCAAGCCCACAAAGTTTATGTCCTTGGTTCAACTCTTCAATTTTAAACCACTAAGTTTCAAGAAAATCACATTGTGGCAATGTAGTTCATTGTATCCTCACAGGTCACAACTCAATATTCAATGAAATTAAGCACATATATATTGCACTATATTATGCCTCATGGACCTTCAATTATTTGTGCAGAATGTGCACCAAGATGCACTGATAGATGCTCAAAGACATCATTCAAGAAGCCATGCATGCTCTTCTGTCAGAAATGTTGTGCAAAGTGTTTGTGCGTGCCTCCTGGAACATACGGCAACAAGCAAGTCTGCCCTTGCTACAATGACTGGAAGACCAAGAGGGGTGGCCCAAAATGCCCATGAGAGAAACCTATGATCCATCTGTTATTGCTTGATTGATTAGCCTGGAGCCAAGTTTTCTGCACTTAGATTATGTTACCTTGCTCATTCTCCTCCACCTGTTTACTGTGTATTTGCTTGATCTATGCATCGACCGTTGCCCCATATTCAGCATTAATGCCTTGGGGACTTTTACTTGTTAACTAAGAGAATTTGTTGTATTTACAAGATGGAGATAGCTTGATAATTTTGACTATGAACTGATCAATGGAATCCTCTTTATTCGTGAAAATTCATTTTCCCCTTCTTCTATTATGCTGTGTTAAATGCACTAATGTAGTCTTTCATGTGGTAGTTCTTGATCCGGGAAGTCTTTATGTGTGTGTTCCATAGCATCTCGGTCAGAACCACAGAGCGCAAAGCCCTCAAACCACCAACCTCTCCCCCAATCCCCCAAATAATAAAATGAATTAACACAGAATAATTTATTTGCAAGAAGAGAAAATGCCATGTTTCAAGATTCAAGAATGGTCTCACTGAATACAATTCAATGTTTTGTTTTTCCCCTTTGCTCAAACCATAAAATTCTCACAGATAAAGCCAACAAAGTTAGCCAGGCCTTGGTGCTGACTCTGTCCCCTTCCCCTGTTGAGCTTGGGAAGCTACTTAACCAGACAATTAAACCAATCAGCCTTTCTTTTTTGCTTTTTTCTTCTTCTTTTTTCAGTCTATTTTTCCTCCAATTCTATCCTTAAAATTCTACTTCAAATTACTTTTACAGTGCCCAGAAGCTGAGTTTATTGGTTTCCATTTTCTTCGAAATAGCCCGTAAAAAAAAGCCAAATTAAAAACCGTTAAGAAAAATCATAAGAATCTTTTTAGGGGTTAAAAATGAATCTACTAACACTTCCATAATTTAAACATATGCTTGATACTTATTCCCTGGATTCTCTGTTCCACTCCAACAGAACTGTAAATCAAATATGCGATGAAAATGTCTTGAATACTGAGAATTTGGTCCTTATCAGAATCAACAATCAACTAAGATTAAAGCAATGCTTTTCAATCAAGACAATGAAACAGAATAATGAGACATCATGATATCCTGGAAAGATGGGGAACAGAACAATGTGGAGCAATATAAATATTGCATGTGGTTGAAAATTGAAACCAATATCTCAAATTGCAGCTGTGGATCATGAGTGAAAGCAAGATGTTTTGCATTTCCCCTTTTAACAACAGAAGTCACAGTGACTGGTCTCCAATACATCTCAGTATTGTAAAAGAAAAGCCCTATTAGAGAAAGATGAATTCGTGGATGGCGGATTATGGGCAGACAAGAGACAAGGAGTGGATGATAACTCCCTATTTTTCTATTCAATATGCAAAAACCACAATCTTTCAGTACATAGGAGATAGAGATATTAAGACACAAAGCATTGAACTTAATAAAGATTTAAAATAGGTGTGAAAAGGAGCAGAGAAGTCCAACAGTGAATCACTAACAATCTCTACATCTGACAGGATCATGTTTTCCTCTGCGAACTAACAAATGAAGAAGAAGAAGAAGAAGAAAAAGAAATATAAGATGAATCAGCCAAGATTTCACCTCCTAAATCTCCAAGCTGACACTGAGAAAAGGGGCCGATCTTGCCAGCAAATCACCACACTGCCATTCTCCTCTTTGATCTTATAACCATCACAGTTATAACTTTGCAGTAATCTCTTTGCTTGTAACATAGCGTAGTAGCTCAGTGGAACATTTGCAAAACCAGCCAAGTCAAATCTTTGGTTCCACTTTTCAAGTTTTTCATGTCTTTCTTTCCTCTCTGCTCCTTCACAAGCTATAATGTTCTTGATCTCTTCACCTAATAACATCTTCTCCATCTTCAATCTCTCTAAAGATGCTCTTGGCAATGCAGACTCCAAACAATCAAACAATGCAGCATAAAAATACAAGGACTCCGACAGCCTCTCCATTAAGTTCTTGCCATTATGGTCAGAATCTTGCTCGGTCACCACCATAACCTTGGGAGACAGACCCCATAAAGCACTAAGAAAACTATCAATATTTGGTGAGTGAATTGAAGATAGCGGTGATGAAGAGGCCGAGTCATTGCTTGGACTATAACCATTAACCATATCCTTCTCAAGCAATTCCCTTAATGTACTTTGATTCATTTGCGCAACCCTTTGCAAATGAACACCGATACCATTCATTGCCATCGATGGAGACTTTTTACTAAGTTCATTATCAGAAGCTAAAAGAGTATGTAACTGCATAATTGAACTAATTGCTAGAGCCTCCCCTGTTTTAACACGCAACTTTTCAAAATCAAGATTTTCTAATTTGCTTACAACAGGGTTGAACTGAAATGGTAAATCCAATTTTTCTGCTTCTTCAGTCAATATGAGAGCCATTTGTTCCAATACCTCCTTTTGTTGATGAATACCCGTAATCCGCAAATGAGGTGGACCTTCAGGCCGAGCACTCAAGTCTCTAATGAGCGCACACCACTGTGCAGGTTCAGTCGCATTTAAGTCAATAACATGAACCATCTTTTCTCCTTCCATGGCTTCGACAATCGCTTGGTTACTGATCACAAAAGCCACCTTCATAAATAGCAAAAACTCACAAAACATTTTCCTCACAAGGATTTCTTCCGCAACAATGGAAATTCTGGTGGAATGGAAGGCCTTATAAACACCAGGCCAGGTTCTAAGGATCCTATCAGCAAGAGCCTCAGAAAAATATGAGGCAATTCGCTGCATAGTATCGCCTTCAGGCGAGGCAAGATGGGAAATTTGATCAAGGGCTATATTTGCATTTTCCAGATTGCCTGATGCCACATGATTTGCACAAGTGACTAACAGATGGATTAAGTATAATCCCCTCTCTTCAGGTTTTAGCTCCTTGAGCCATGGATATGGTGACATCAAACCAGGTGATAACGACATCATGGGAAACATTAGGGGTGACGAAGTTACAGAGGATGATCCGTCTTCTTGAAACATGTGAGCAAACAAAAATTTCTACCAATGGATAGCAAAAAGAGGCTTTCTCCTTGAAATTAATTCAGATTCAAATCAACTACAAACTAACGGAAGATTCCCTTGAAACAATCCCCAAATCAAGCATCCCAAGCCACCTAATCAAGAATCACTACCTAGTTAGTGCAAGAATCAACTAAATACGAACAGAGGATACAGAGAAATAAAGACAAGCGCTTGCAAATTTTCAAGAACCCACCAACCTGGACAAGACTTCTAAACTTTCAGGGTTTTTGAATTCATCAAAAACCCACAAATATCCCCAAGCAAATTCCCACAACCAGCCCAGAACCCTCAAGCTTTTCTCTTAATTTTCTGAGAGAGAGAGAGAGAGAGGAAGGAGAGGGAGTGGTTTGGTTCAATTTAAAGCCGAGAGTTACACGATTAGTCAGTGTTGGAGGACTTGTTACAGGGGTACGTTATGGACAATGCTGTGCAAGGACTTCTTGTCGCAACTGGTTTGGGTGTCCTTTCGCCTGTTGAAGGAATATGGAATTTGTGTGAACAAGTGCCACCTTTGTACTTTACTGTTTGCTCTCTACAAAAGTTAAAGAGCCCCTTGTCTTCAAATTTGTTCTCATTCTTCCTCTTAGGATATCACTTGTCATTATCTCCTCATATGGGGAAGAAAATAGGAGTCTCAAGTGACAATGACAGGCTTGTTTTGTCAAGCAAGAATTACTTGGGGATTGGAAATTCCTATACTTTTAGTTCAAAGATGCGAAAACATGTTTTGTTCGGTAATTACTATATTTTCTTGACCGGAGTCTATGAATGTGTTTCATACTTTCAAGGATTCTTCCCCACAATCCTCAACAGTGAACATAAAGCCCATAAATTTTAGACACTTCTTTGGTTTTAAGCTTTAGGATTTGAGGTTGTCAAAAAAAAAAAAAAGGTGTTATGATATTTATGTTTGGATGAGGGGTAGAAAAAGAAGTATCACCTGTTTGTGTTTGGAACGGTAAATTTGAAATTATTTATAATAAATTCATAAATTTTGTTTGGATAATTTTATATTTTAAAATTTTGAATTCTCATTTTAAATTATTTTTTGAGTTATTATAATAAATTTAAAATATATTTAATATATAATTATTTAAATTTTTTCTCACAAATTCTCCATGTGTTATTTAACACATTATTTTATTACATTCATGATTACGGTGTGTGTGTATGAGAACCCATTTCAGATACATATTTTTTGGACTTGAAAATAGATGCCTTTTGGAATTCTTTTCTTACGAATTGTATGAGGTAAAATATTTTTTCCCAAATATTTGATAATATATGAAACACTTGATAAACCATGGAGTTTTTTTAGAAAATTCATTTTCTATATGGGCATTCAATCCTAGGATATACCATATAATTTTACCTTAATTTTATAAAATTATTCTTTGACGTAAGAAGTACTACTTGTAGTTATCTCCAAATAACTTTTAACACACACACACACACACACACACACACACATTCGGAGATGACTTTTTGTTGCGTGTTTGTCATGACATAAGGTGGAAGGGGAATCAAGGGCTGCCTAAAAGTCTTTAATATTCTTCAAGGTTCACTAAGCTCCAAATATGCACTAACAAAGCCAAACAATGTGCCATCAGTTTTGTTCCCTAATGCGTCTAAGTGTGGGAATTGCAAGAAATTCTTCCACATACTTCCAAACACTGGTTTTGTTCTCTTCTGCAGAGCCAAAGACCATCAAATGAGTATTATCTTCACCTTTGAAGAAAAAGAGGAAGTGGTTAAGGAACCAACCAAAAGCAAACATCACAAATTCACAATTCCAAGATTTGGTAGCCATCTGAATATCTTGATGAGCTAGCTCCTTTTCACCTACTTTGAAAAAAGAGGGGAAAAAGTAAGTCCATAAAGAAATTTACTCGACCACTAATTTCCTTTTCTTGACCAATATGATAAGTAAATTTCGTATCACCCACCCCGATAATGTCTAAGTGGATCATGAGGTTATAAAGTAAAATAATGACATAATACGAGGAACAAAAATGAGTTAAGGTTAGGAATTGATAAGTTATTGTTAGTAAAAACATATAGTTCATTATAGTATATTAATGTACAGATAGCAGTTCTGGTGTGTCCGCTCCAACCACAACACAACCTACAAGGAGAGCAGTTGAAACAATATCAGAAACAGAATCAAGAATCTAGGAAGCTTTAAGTACATCTATTACATGTTTTGAAAGTGTGCATTTGTATAGTTGTTGGCTTCTTCAAACATGGCTCTCCTACCAGCTGCATTAGGTACCTGCAATCAGAAAGTAAGAAGTTTGTTGGTGCTTTTCAGATAGTCCATAGTTGTCAAGAACCTAGCACTTCATAGTAATTTTGAAAACTCAAAAGTTATTTGGATATACAAGTTTTTAATTTTTTTCGAAACCATTTTGAATGGAACATGTATCTGCTATTACATGGTATTGACAACAATGATTTTACTGGTCAATTATGATATTTCTATATTTACATATAGAAGTGAAAAGTGTGTAAATGAATGGCTAAAGCAGCATTAAAAGGAAGCAAATTTCATACCTAAGGTTAGACCTTACCATGGATCGAAAATCGACAATTTCAAGTCAAGAAATCCCAACTCTTAACTGTAATCAACCCTTGCCGGTTATGGTCTAGGTCTAAAAATCGGCGAGTCGATTTCGGTTCCGATTCCGGCCTCAATTAACTACCAAGTCTGGGTCGGTTTTAACCCTTGTGTTTTTTTTTTATATGTTTTGAAAAATTATTAATTAAAATTTAATTCTATAAAATCACAACTTAAAAAAAAAAAAAAAAAGGGTTTTCTTAAACTTAAATTTGAATGAAAATTTTTGAACTTAAATTTGAAAAAAATATTGTTAATTTTTGAAATTAATGAAAAAAATCTTAACTTAAATTTGAGAAAAATATTATTAACTAAAATTAATTAACAGTTAATCCACTGGTTGGATTTCCACCGGTCCTTTAACCAGTCCTTGGTCCTAAGTGCTAGTTACGAGTTGAACACGTCGACCATGGTCAATGAATTTCGACCCATTAGCCACGTGCCGATTACGAGTAGACTCCGATTCTGACCCAACTTGCTCATGTAGCGTATCAAAGTAATTTCTATTTGAGGAAATATATGCAAATTTAAAATATTTGTTTGTCGAGCAACATCAGTAATAGGAGAGTTAAACAATACACTCCAACTATTTCACATCTTTCGTTCCTTGGGTACAGATATATTACAAAGCTAATTGTGAAGAAACTCCAACTGGTAAAACTAGATGGACAGCACATTCTTGAATCGCAAGACCTACAACACATCCTGAAGATTAAAAAACGAGAATATAGAAAGGTCAATACTCACCTTTACAACTATGTTCTCGGAGTCGAGCAAGGGAGACAGCGCTCTGAGCCCCTTTGCACGCATTATTTTTCACCAGAACGATGTCTAAACCTCCATTAAGGAAATAAAACTCGTCAGTTAAGAGTAGTTGTTTAGTCTAGTTAAATGTAGCTGCTCAATCTTAAGTAGGAACAGAATTACAAATTGATGCAAACCATAAAAGAAGGGGATTATAAACAAAGTATTTGAGCAAGAGAATAAGCCTTTCATTATAATTATTTGGTTGGTAATGCTAAAGCACTTGATAAAGAACACTTGAAGCAAGGGAGGCTGCTCCTGTTAGCTCATTCACTCTAGCAAGTAAAAATGAAGTTTAGGCACTGCCAGTTACATTCTGCTCCCTCTGCATACATCCATTCCATATCAAGTAGGTGGCATGTGCAATATACAATAAAAATAACTTAGTGATAAATATTTCCCAGAACAGATGATCATGATCAAAGACCTACAAGCTTCCTTGAGAGCTTTCTGTATTGCTGATTCAATTATATTTCCAGAAGCAGAATTTCACTTGGAATAGGGACTGCTATCAGAATTCCAGTCCCAAGCTGAAGATTCATGTTTGATTCGGTGATGCCCGGGAAGATTAAATAAGCATAATAGCTCAATGACTAAAAATCAAAAAACCAAGACGATGTAAGCCCCATACCTATTAGTCGAGCACAATCCTCACGTGAGTCAACACGCCAAGGTGCCTATATTTTCATGTGAAAAAAGTCAAGATTTGATTATTAAGAACAAAAAACTACAACTTCAGAAATTGACAATACTGGTAAGAACATATAGAAATGTTGATTGATTAGAAACGTAACATTCCTATAACAAAAGCAGTGTCCAGGTTAAGTATGAACTATTAGGTCATCCATCAGTAAGACAATGAGCATATAAAGATTAGATATCACACTATCCTGAACAAAACTGCAACAAAATAAAGTAATAATCAACCAAATTTTTTGTGAATAGAGATTTCTTGTACTATGTTTAACTGAAGCAGGAATTATGAAGCATTTGAGGGCTTCATCGTGACACAAACCTGACTTTTCCTATTCTATTGAGAACAAGCACATAAATCAAAAGGAGAACAAAATGAATGGATTAAATAAAGGCGAGAAGAAACCTTGTATGTTAAACATTGAACCACATAGTATCCTGTCAAAGCTTTACAGTCTAAATGACTGCTGGGATCCAGCAATGTAATGCACTCGCAAAAGAATGCTCCGTCACTGTCACTTTCTTTTTCAGAAACCCATCATTAGATATGAAAATTTAGCAAATTAAGGACAATAAATGCAATTAATCACCCAATTCACGGAAAATAAGGCAGGCCCTTGTTTTGTAACCTTTGCATATTAAGCACCAAGAAGTGTGTAATCTTCACCTTGATGAAGTCAAATATGCAAATCAATACATTCTATTCAGCCCAAGTGCATCGTACCATGAGCAATTACGGTGGATTCAAGAGCAACCACCGTTTCCTATGCGATAAAGCTTCTGAAACTTCAGGGGATATCTTGATTATCTTTTCAATCCATACCAAAAACCACTAATCAACAAACAATTACATCACTAGTAATCAGCAATGAATAAGTTTAAAAAGAAACTTGCTGGCAAAGTACTGCAAGTTTCTTCTGAACTAAAATAAACATTCTTGATTCTTGAAATAGCAAAATTTCCTATCTTCACTCAGTTGAAGTTCCAAGTCAGTTATGGATAATACAAAGACAAACATGAAAACAAAATTTACACAAAAGGGGCCATCAAAAGATTGTATCTTGGAGGAGGGTTTGCAGGACTGACGTGTCACTGGATGCTAGTTATTCAGGAGAGAGTCGAAGATGATTTTTCTTTCAGCTGAGTGCCATGCTTCCGTGAGTTTGGGTGGAGATCTGTTATCGTGTTTTGCTTCTTTCTATGGAGTTAAAAACGTTGGACGGTTTGTTGACTTGGAAAAAAGTCGCATAAGCTCTTATTAAGGATGCTTGGCCAATTTTATGTCTGACGTGGATTCTTAATTTGGATTTGGAATTATAATTTTTTTTAAATAAAGGCATCTGAAATTTCTTGTTCGCAATTTTCTTTTTTTTTTCTTTTTCCTTTTTAATGTGTATGCAAATGTATTTTGGTAGACATAGATGAAGGAAAGTGTAAAATCTTAAAAATATTTGTGCGCGTTAAAATACCTTAATTTGTATAATTTATTGAGAACTCAAACCTTTATCATGAATTTTGACCAAATTTTTTTTGAATTAGGAATGTTAGCACATTCAATGCATGATCAGTTATTTAGATTTTATGAAATAATAAAAAGAAGAATTACCACACCTTTTATTCATGTGTTTATTTGAAATTTTCGATAAATGAATAGGGAAAATATTTTTAAGAAACTATATATGCATATTGATTAGCCAAAAATAAGATATTGGAAAGAGAGAGAGAAAATGTTTGTGAAAGAAGAGAGAGAAACTGGGAGGTATAGTAAGAAAGAGATAAAATAGATTTTTTTTTTTTTCTTTCAGGATCAAAAGGAATAGGGGCTCTTGACTTGCAAATAGTTTAGGTAAAGATGTTCTAATGACTTTTATTTTTTATTTTTGTATGGGTTTCAGTTTCTTGTTTATGTGTTCTTAAGGCCCCACTGAATCCATACATAATCATCTAGTAAGATAAATGGAACCCGGACCATAATTTCTTCTATTACTGCCATAAATACAAATTTATGGTTTGTGCTGCTCTCTTTTAGGTTTGTATTTTTCAGATTTTTTTTTTATGCATTGTTATTACAATCATTGTAACATTGAACTTAAAAAAGGGCGGCGGGGGTTGTTTGCTAAAAATGATGGTCCTTGTCAATGATGATTACGCAAGGCAAAATTCATGGGTTTCTGTTGCTTGAAAAATTTTATATTCAACATGGGAGAGCAGAACCAGCACAAGAAACTGAAAATGACTTAGTTTTATGATTTTCAAGAACTGAAAATTCTTTTAAATGGTAAGATCTTTGGTGCATAAATATTTAAATGCATTTTCTTCTGCTAATCCTTTTATTATTAGAACTCTGTAAATATGAACACTGAGATGAGGGCAGTGAATCAAGCAATTCTTACACTAATCATCAACTTATGAGATAAAAACATTAAGATATATTATCAGAAAAATTCCAATTCTCCTTTTGGTGCTTTGACTCATAAAGTTATTGCTTATAGACAATTTAAGAGTTTGGATTAATTTAAAAGATGGTTACAGAAAAGCCAACAAATAATATGCCAAATACCAGAATACTTCTGAAAGGGAACATAGAAAGTGTCCAAAAAGATTTGAAGAAATGAAATGAGATGATAGCCTGATATCATCTTACATGGATTCCCATCAACACCTTCAATGATTTATATAATAAGAAACCAAGTGATTCATGCTCTAATTGATCATAAAAAAATTGTGGCATAACCATTGCCAGCTAGAAGAGTAACCACATTAAAATGCTTCAATAAGTTATATATTAGCCTATAACAGTTTTCTCACTGAAAAAGTGGAAGACAAGGTGGTATGCACAAGGAAGAAGGGAAAAAGGTTTGAAATACAAGGAAACTGAAAATGAGATAATACTGCATAATTCTATCTTAAACTGTTACCAATGAATTCTCCTCTTGTATCCCATGGACGACTTTCAAATGATTTTCCAATCATACTGCGCTTTTGACTTATAGTCCCATCATCACATTTGTACTCTGGAAAGTAATCGGTAAATGTTTTGCTCCCCAGCTCATCAACTCCACTGAAGAGAAAACTCCTAATTATTTCCTACAGAGCCACAAACAGTAAACTAACACCCCAATTTTATGGCAAAAGAAAGGGAAGGAAAAAAGATTACTACTAAATTCTCAATCTAACAGACACTTTGATGCTTAGCCATCAGATATTGGTACCTTTGCAAGAGTCTCCCCAATTAATCTTCTCAGAACTTGACGGCCTGGATCCTGGTTTTCAGAATTTTGATCAGAAACTTCAAAGATAAAAATGCAGGGTTTGCCAAATTCATGGTTCTTCCACAAATATGCAGCAGAGATCTCAAGACTTGAGAAATAGACATATAATTCTCCTAACATATTCCATTCAAACAAATATTCTTCAATGTAAGGGTTGATATAAGAGAACCATATTCCGGATGATACTAAGATTATTTGAGTTTCCACAGCTATTCAACAAGTACTAAGCTTTAACCAGTTATAATAGCTTAAAAAGTAATATTTCCTTGACAACAGAGAGGATGCCTTGCATTCAGATTTTCTCCTAGTCAATAAAGAAAATCCTCATCATAACTATAAGCTGGCTCTATGTTAATTTTCATGTACAGCCTCTGATATATACAAATAAACCGCAGAGCAGTTCGTTTTCTCTCAAACACCACTGAATAAGATTGATGTCTAAAGATCATCTTAATGTGGTGTAAAATTAATTTACATGAAACCTTAACGATCATCACAAATCTATGAGGGTGTCGAGATTGATTTTCATCCATAATGTAGTCTTCCTCAGCAATTAAAAAGATGAATCTAAAAAGGGCACCATCAAACACACTGTCAACCATGCCAAGCCCACAATAATGGCTAAAGCAACTTAAATGTAACAGAAGAAAGAACTGCGACACCTACCTTTTCTGTTCTCCATGTGAGATACCTATGCTGTGATTCAAGATTGAACATAATCTGAGAAACATCAGTTTCCCCCGATGCCTGGTCCATCAGCACAAGCCATGACTGTGAGAGCAACAATGAAGACATAACAAGAAGTCAAAGGCAGGTCTAAGGTTGTTCAAATTTACTTCAAATGGGATAAGATTCTTGTTTAAGAGTCTATAGATGAAAAAACCAAAAGCATGTGAAAACATCTATCAAACCTCAATATATACATTCTGCATACTATGCTAGCACATCAAGCCAGCTATGTTGTCAGCAGAGCATTATCTAGATCCATATGTACCTTGAGATAATCCTTGAAAGCAGAATATAAAACATGGTGCTTTTGCTCGCTTGGAAGAAACTTGGTCCATATTACAATTGGTGAAAAAAATTTCATAGACTCAGTGGTAATCTTTCCTCCCCATGGCAAAAGCTGCATGAAATCTGTGTTAAATCACCATCTCTCATTTTAGATGGTTGCAAGATAAATTATACAAGAACATTTGAAACATAATCCTAGCGTGTAAAGTACCAAAACTTTGCTCACCTCAGCATACTTAAGTCCAATAGGAATTAAGTGTTTATAGTACTTTTCCTTGTAATCTTGTTGACTGATGACATCATGTAACGGGTTGAGGTCCCTGAAAATATTAAAAATCTTAAATAATGAGCAAACAAAGTTAAGGTGAATAAACTAGATTACCAATGACACAATGCCAAGATAAATGTCAATGATCTCTACAAATGATTTGGTCTATAGGGTAATATGCCAAATATTGACACAGTTACAAATTGCAATAGCTTAACTAAGAAAATGAAATCAATGTTAAGCAAATGTTCAGAGATTTTTTACATGATTATATACCCGAAAGATTATGTAATAGTTTAAGGAACCTCAAGCTAATCAGGTAGTACAAAAGATAATATTGAGAAGAAGATTTTGATAGTTGGGAGAATTCAGCTTTCGTTGGTTTTATGTTCCTTTAATCAGCTGTAATTACAGGAATAAATGCATTTTGCATGTTTTGGCTGAGTTAGATATTAATGCATTCTAGTTCTATTTATAATGCTATTAGAATTGCAATATCCTATGATGAAATAGGATGTATTCAATAAACAACAACCGATTTTACTGGATCTTTCATTTTGGTAGCAGTTTTATTTTTGTACCATTAGTCCGTGGTACATGATTCAACAAATTTTCATAATTTTAACTAAATACTAAAACCTTAAAAAGACAGAAAGAACAAAAAGGAAAAAAGGAAAAAATGAATTTCGTGTTCTACAAAGAATGCCTAAATGTTGTCTCTGAAGCAATGTAAAACAGAGGACAGAAGCCACCTTTTGTAGCAATTCAAGAATATTACTGTCTCATGAGTATAAAAAATTTCTGGTTGACTCTATTTGGGCATAGCAAGAATCCAGGAATGCACTTTATTAATTTTTATGCTATTTCAGAGCCATGAATGGGGTAATTATCTTTTACAATATACACAAAAAAAGAAAAAAAAAATACAAAGAGGGTATATGCAATTTCTGTTCATTAAGTAGAAGGGAAATAAGATAGCTTACAAAACAACTATATTCATCATTGCAGTGGTGAAAAAGTTGGCACAAAAAATTGGAAGATCAAACTCTGCTCTGGGAAAGATGGCAAGATCCAAGACCTGCATATAATGCTTGTGAATAAGAGTTATTATGCTAAAAGCAAGACAGTGCCCATAAAAAGGATTCATCCTATTTTCATTATTTTGAATAAGTTATTGAAAGAACTGAACATTTTCTACAACTAATTGTCTACTACAAGGAATAAAAACAGCACAAAAAAAAAAAACTAAAAGGAAACAGCCTACAATAGCCTGTAAATAAGATCAAAGAATGAAAGAAAAAACAAAAACAAACAATATGATGAAAGGGATTGGCTAAAATTTTGAAAAGGGGAGTGTGTGGGATTGTCGTGAAAAATTATGTGATTTGTATTTAAGTAATTTACAATAATTGAATCATCTCAAAATGTAAGTAACAAGCTCAATGAGATTATGAATATAACAGAAACAGTAATTGAAATCGTCTAAAAAACATTTAGGAAATAAGAAACTGGACAAATGGAGAATCATGACACTTGTCACTGTCCTAAAGCCATGATTGCCTCCTTATATGCAGGTTCTAACTGCTAATAATGACTTCAGGATAAAAGCCCATTTGCCCACTGCGCATGACCACAAGGAAACTAGAAACCAGTCCTTAGGTACGTGGCCAAAACACTCAAATACTTGGGAGACTACAAAAAGTATATTTCCTCAAAAGCTCTTCACAAAAGAATTAGTTTAGGGCCTCTTATATAATGATGGAAAACTTGGTTGTTACAACAACATGACCCAAATAAATTATGTAAATAAGTTATAATAAGAGAGCTCATAAAATAGACAAACAGTGGGTCATAAATTTATAAAATATAACAACCAAAATGATAATGAAAAACTCATAAATTCTCATTATATGGTCATAAAGTGAGGCCATAAACTCTATCAAATCAATAACATGAAATTAATAAATAAATGAAAAAATTTAAAGCTTAATTTCCAAGAGGAATTGTATATAAATCTATTAAAACAGAAGCAACTCATTTTCCAGCATTTCAACAACGCCAGTTGCTAGATATGCTTCCTATTTTCCAGCAAATAAGCTATAAGGAGGCAGTAACATCAGTTTTGAAGTCCTTGATAAAGTTTATGTTTATAGGCAAATGATGAACCTGCATTCCGTCACACCCTTCAATGGACAAACTCCTGAGTAGTCTAATCTTAGGTGATTCAAAAGAATGCATTTGAAGCTCTGTTTTCCCATCCATGGCAGCCAAGCAACCGAAGTTCTCCTGCAGAAAATTAGTGCATCATATTTATGCCACAGTACAGTTTTTTAACATAATACGTGTAAAACAATAACAATGAGAACTCAATTTCCTATAGATATGATTTTCCAAAATGATTTAAATATCTGCACAGTCTATTCTTTCAAATATACACAGTTCTCTCGGAAGTACTCTACTATAAATAGCATCTTCTATCTTAGCCATGAGCAGACGACACATGTGAAGATTTACTCTAGTCTGCACAAAATTCATGGCCTAGACTTGTAAGTGGTAATAAATGTCCTCCAATGAAATTCCTGAGTGTGCCACAAACAAAAAGAAAAAAATTGTGGAAAAAATCTATGAAAATTTCAAAATCTTCAAAGAACATAAAAATCATGGCATGAATGTCGGCAACCGACCATTTCTAAAAATCACTGCCCAATTCAAATTGCAGAACTGAGAAACCAAACCCTACGACTTCTTAGTTCATAGATTCAGACTAAAATATCTGATCTTTCAAAAGCCCAAGCGCCTAAAAAGCCAACTTTGAACAGAAAATACATACCATATTCTCATTACATACAGGTACATGAGTACCTTCAGAAATCACATACTTTCATAATTAACACACTGATTGTAATATTTGAGATAATGGGCTTGTACCTGTAATGGAGAAGGGATCAACTGGGTGTGTTTTCCAGTTTCTTCCAAAGCAAAGTGAACAAATTTCTTGTAAGAAAAAGCAGAGGTTGCTTCAGCCATTGAGGGCCTCATCATACTGGTAATACTACAGCATCTTGCACTAGTTAATATACTGAAAGTATAGGTATTTGTATTTCTAGTTTGTAAAGCAGGCTTCTTCAGAGCTGAGATAATTCTGAGTGAGGAAAAATGGTACGGACAAGATTTCATTGATGAAGCAGAAAGGAATCGGTTTCAGCGTAGGAAAAACCGAAGCAGCACAGTACATGTAATCTGTACGGTATATACGAAATAGAGACAAGAAAGAGAAATCTAGCGGTGAAGGCGCCACGCGACTTTTTGTAACAGAGGGCGACGCGATTTTCAAAGAGGAAGAATGCGACTCTGATGAGAGAATAGATGAAGATAAACAGATGAAGATAATTTGGGTGAGGTGGGCTTGAAAACGGGCACATTCCACTTTTTCACTTTGAATTATCATCAATTCGGAGACGGCCCTGTTAATCTGTATTTTATATCACTTTGCCCTTGTTTTCAATTATGCTAGTATAATTAACAGAGTTATTGACTACTTTAAATTACAGTATTGCCCATGGTTGGAAATTAGTCATTAAACAAATTTATTATCAGTAGTGAATATACAAAATGTTGCAAAAAGTTATACTCAAAAATACCAAAAATAAGAACACTCCTTATGAAAATAAGGTCTACTAAGAGGTGAATATACATTTTAAAACATTTGGATCCACTTTGTGATTTTTTTTTTTCTTTTAAATCAGTTATTGTTTAAGATTTGATTTACGAAACAAGTATTTCAACTATGTTTTTACTTTTAGATTTTTGTTAACTTGTAACTTAGGTAATTTTGGTAAAAATTAAGTGTCCCCAAGTTAAAATTTTAAAATACAAGTAACTTGAGCAATTAAGTTGTTGGCTTGAAATGATGTTTTATGTATGCATGAACGAGAATGTAACGTTCTTAATGAATTATATAAGTTAATAAATAATTGTAAAGTAAATATACAGAAAGCAAATAACACAATAATTTCTATAATGGTTTGAATACGAAGTAAATTTATATGTTCTAATTATATAGAGGAATCCACCAAAAAATTTCACGTGTTACATAAATTGCTCGCTCTCACAATCAGTAGATCAATAAATGATTCACCCAACTCATACACTGTCCACTACTTTCCAAAAGATCCAATAAACCTACACAAGATCAAACTGACATATACATGATCAATCAACTCTCAAGACTATGCAAGTCTTGCATGCAATCCAAACTAACTAGTATAGAACTCTTCAAGTTAGCCTTATGCACAACTTGATTTGGCCCTCAATGAGCCCACACAACACTTAGTTGATCACTTACAATTTATCTACACAAGACTCAGTTGTTTTATCTCACAACTAACCTGCAGAAAACTCGATTGTCTCTGTCAAGAGTTTTTTTTTTTTTTTTTAAATAGCATCTCTCTAACTTCTAGGCCAAACCTGTCATAGTTTATTGTTGATTGGTTCACTTCAAATACTTTTTGGACTTACTTATTTTTTACTCTTATTTCTTCAAACTTTATAGGTAGTAAGAGGTTGCTTTGATCAGCTTAATTTGCTCGATAATCTAATTTTCTCTTAAAGCTTCTTCCACAAGTATGTTCGTGGTCTTCTAAATGCTTCCATTTTTTTGGATATTTCGAAGAATTTGTTTGTTGTATTTTATGTACTTTGAAATTTGGCCATTGCTAACTTATCTTAATCTTCTTGAATATATGTACATTTTTTACAGTCTTTTCTGTTATAGTTGTCCTTTATCATAAGTATAGTTATTTTTTGGTACTTGGGACTATCTATTGAGTTTGTATTTTTATCCCACCCAATTTTCTTACTCCTCTGTTGTTTATCTTTTTGCTTAATTTTTGTACTTACTACTTGCTTCAACAATTCATCGGCCTCATTGTCTAGTTGTTTTGGACATCTCTCTCAACTTATGCCGTTACTTCTTGTATATTGCACTTATTTCATAAAAAACAACCCGGAAATAGCATTTACATATTTTCTATAAAAAAATTACAAGAATTTTGCTAAACATTTAGAATGTTCATTATTAAAATCTAAATACATTAATCCTATTATAATGCACGTCGCCCTCTTTATTCCCACCATCGTTCTTCCTCTCACCCCATCCAAACACATACATATAAAGATAGACATATTAAAAAGCTTTAGAGAAAAAAAAAAAAAAAAGGAAGACAAAACAGTGGAAAAAAAAAGAAGAAGAAAGAGATAAGGTGAGAAATGGACAATCAAAGGGCCACATAAATTACAAAATATTAAGACTAGCAGTGATGGTAGGATAAATTAGGTTTTTGTGGGTTTATGAACTCATAATATAATTCATATATGCTATCTCTTATTTGGATATTAAAATATTTAATGGAGATATAGGATAAACATATTTAAAAATAAATTAAAATCATATGTGTATTGTTTTTATTTCATCATCATCATCATCATTTGGTAGAATGCTAATGGAAGGGATGAGCAGAGGCAATTCAATTTGTTTCGATAATGTTAAAGCAATGTTATAGATTGGGGGGACAATGTTGGGCTTGAGGATATTATGAGGAGACAGATTGAGATTTATCCTTCAAAACTAACCCTAATTTCAAAGTCTGCGCAAGCACTAATGTGAAACCAAACGTTACTCAATAAGAAGTTGTTAAAAGACTTGACTTCTCTAAAGTTGCTCAAATTTATTAGTTTTTCAAAAACATAATAATTTTGGCTTTTTAATTGTTTTTTTTTTTTTTTTTGGACAACGTTTTCACTCCCTCGTAAATAAAATTAAACATTTAATGATATTTTCCATCAAAGACATATTTTCTCTTTCTCAAAATATTTTCAAAATATCCTAATCAATACTATATATATAATTATATATATATGTATGTATATGTGTGTTTATATATTTCAATCATTACATTATTATAAATATATCATCTATTTTTATAAAATATAAAATTAATATATAATAATATAAAATAATTATATAATACTACTAACCAATAACATGAAATTTAAAATGCATTTCCCAAAAATAAAATCAAATACGACTTCTTTTAAAAATACCACAAAATTAATTATTTTCAAAATAAAATCAGGCATACTATATATTCTCATATCTTCTGAATGCACTAAAAAACAAAACCAAATATTTTCCTCAAATTTGCAACATTTTCTCAAGGCACCCAAAACACCCAAAACGCACCTTCCAGATGGATAAAACGTTAGTTCATTTGCAGTAAAAGCGTGCTAGTCTCAACACTCACGCTGAAAAGAAATGACAGTCCCCTTAATCGGAGTAGTACCTCGCACTTCGAAGATGATACATTCATCTGGAAATGCCAAAACTGTCCTGACATTAAATTTCCCAATTTTTAACCACTCCATCTGTATCTATATATCACTGTCGCCTAAGGAAAAAATAACCTCTCACAAATCCAAATTTCCTCTCTGATTATCTCTCTCTATCTCTCTCGAAAATACACACATATACACGCACCTTCTCTCTGTCTCTCTCTAGAATTTATCTCTCTAAAAAGTTTTTTATTTTCCTTTCATCATCTGGGCATCATCGGACAACAACACTGGTAGAATAAATCCAATCGAAACCTTCGATTCGTCGATTTTGCTATCCTCATCCAGCTTTGCCTCTGGGCGGCAAATTAGCGTTTCCCAACCCGACCCAAAATTTTTGTTCACAAGCCTGTCAAACGGTATCGTTTTTGAAACCTATCTTTCCCGCCGCCGCCGGCTTTACTGTGGTCGCCCGTAACCAGTCCCCCGGTGTCTTGGGAGTTTAAACCTCCCCTCCTCACTGAATTTACGAAAATACCCTTGACCGAATTTAGTGATTTTCCCTCGCTTTTATTTTTTGTGCGGGCAGAGGTTAGTTTCTTGATAATAATTTGAACAATCAGCTTCTATGTTCCTACACATATGCCATTTTCAGTTCGATTAGGGTTTTCTCCATTGTGGATTTAGGTTTTTTTTAAATTGATTATACTCTCGAAAAATTATGGCTTTCCTCTAGTCTTCTCAACGGATTCCGAGTGCTAGGTGACCGATCCATATATTTTGCTGTAAAATTTGCTAAATTCTTGATTTTAATTTAACGGGTCGTAGTATCATATTTTAAATTAATTTAAAACTTTGTACAGTCTGTGGCGTTTAAAATTTAGTTGGTTTTTTATTTTTGGCCATCCAACGTACTGAATGGTGAGGATTTGACGTTTATAGCAGAGGCTTTGGAGGGAGCTATTCTGGAAGGAGAAACGCACTTCCCTTGCCTTCAATTGGTTGGTTGCTTTCCAAATTTGGGATTCTGTTAACAATTCCATGTGAAGAATAGTGCATGGCCTTTTTTAGAAATTTTTCTAATGGAGCAGTAGAACAGAATGCATTGAATGAGAGAAGTCATTCACAGCAGCTGACCATGAATAACAGTAGACTTAACGAGAATGATATGAGCAATAATGAGGAAATGGCAGCGCCTACACCTAGTCATAATACTGGAGAAGATAGTAATGGTAATATTAGGATAGGAGACGCACAAGCTCCTTTGAGGGGAACAACTATTGGGGAAAGTGGGGTTCAAGCTTTTGGAAGGATTGCCAGCCCGCTACGACGTCCCAAGGAGCATCAGAGTCGGGGGAGGAGTCTAAGAGTGGGTCAGAATATAAAGGGTCTGAAGTGGAGGAGTCTGATGGAGCAGATAGGATGGAATCTGATAATGATGACATGTCGCATAAAGAAGTGGCCAGAAAGGGACATCAAATTGTTCCTGCTGATGACATGTTGTCTGATGAGTATTACGAGCAGGATGGTGATGATCAGAGTGAGTCTCTGAATCATTGTAGAGCAATGAACCACTCAAGTGGGTATGGTTCGAAGCTGCCACCTCGGCCTGCTGCTCCTAGCAGTATCTCTAGGAAATCTAAGGGATTGAAAGCCAACAAATATGGTGATGACGATGCTGATTATGAAGAAGATGATGACGATGAAGATGGTAACTGTTGTTTTTATTCCCTTTATTTTTGTTTGATCAGTGCAAATTTTTCGCATATCATGAATTATGGCAGACATGCCCTTTGGTCTACAATCTGGTCTTGTATCAAAATTAGCTTGTTTTTGTGCTTGCAGAAGATGACCCTGATGATGCTGACTTTGATCCTGATTATGGGGCGACAAGCGGGCGCAGGGGAATCAAGGTTTTTGTGATTCACTGCTACATTCAATAAATAGTTGTGATAGCTATAATGAATTGTCGCTTGGTGTACACTCAATTCTGAGTGAGTTGATTTAGTGTATGTGTATTGCAGTTATTAAAATTCGGGGTTTGATGCGTTGGCGTTCTCTTAGTCTGTTGTTTGCTAGAGCAATAATATCTTCTATGACTTTCTGCTTATACAGTGTTTTTGAACATGTAGATATTTAGGCATTGGTAGACTGCTTTTGATGGGACATTACCTTAGTGTATTTTCATGCACCTTGGAAATTTAAAATTTTAGATAGCAAGAGTTGTGCTCAGCCTTAAATTTAAGTGACGATACCTAGCTGATTCAGAACATGTGAGGTAATGGATTTACAATTGGGATGCATGAGTATGGATGCGTGTTTATATAAAACAAATAGGGGTATTGTTGGTTGTTAAATTGATCCATATTTGATTTTTGCTGATTTATGGAGCTAATAAGACAAACATGAACTTGATATTTCAGCTGTTTCCTTACTTTCTTTCTTTGTATTTTCCCTATAAAATGAGAATCATGTATTTGTTTTACTTGATAAATACGTTTCTGGTAAGGGAATATTCTTCATCAGTGCAAAATGAATATATGCAGACAAGAGAGAAAGGAGGCACATACCTATATGCATGCAAACAGAGAACAGAAAATAGAGCTAGGGTAGGTTTAAGAAATTGTCTTTACTTGTTAAGAAACACATGCTTGTGGATCTGGTTTGTGTAAACCCCTACTTATCTCAAAAGTTAGATCTGACATGTTTAATGAAAGTACAGTTGGTAGTAGTACAATAGCCACTGTGTTTGTATTAGTAGAATAACCATTGTGATTGAAATTGCTGTATTGATGCTTGAAGTGTTCTTTATTTATTAATGTAAAATGCGTAATTTAATTTTTGTTTCAAGCAACCATAAGAACTAATGTGGAATGAAACCTTGTTTGTATCTCTATGGCTCAATGAAGGATCTGTGGAATATGATACTTTTGGCAACATTGATTAATAAAATATGAGTGAGTTAAATTAAACTGCATGTTTTTTAAGTTGTGATTTAGTGATGAGTTGTATATATATCACACTCATATTTATAATGAACAATTATGAATAGAACATTAATATGAATTTATTCAATTGTTAAGAAAGTGCCTTGTCATGTGTCCCAGCCTCCAAAAAATTCAGGGTGGTGATTTCAAATTAGTGATTTCTCTTTCTTTCTTTCTTTCTTTTCTTCTTTTTGGAGACAATCAAAGGAATTTGTGTATTGTGCGAGCCATAAAATTTTGTATGTTTGCTATTAATAGAGTACGTTGCATCAAGCTTCCATGATTTTAAGATTGGAAATGTTTCAATGCTAAAAAACTAGAGATATTAGCATACTTGATGGGTGTACTTCTGTTTTCAGAAGCCATGAAATTAAAAATCATTGCTTGATTATTTTTTTTTGTGTGAAAATTGAAATTTTTAATCATTTCTTGTATTTATTGAAATTTATGATGTCATAAGTAAGTACATCTTAGAATCAGATAAAGAATGTGGTTGACAAGAAAGAAAAAGTAATTGAGAGAAAAGAGCAAGAAAATGTGATAGGAGAGAGGAGAGAAGTAACAGATTTAAAATTACCATGTGATTATAAGGAGAAACTACCATTGCAATTTGTTAGCTTTTCGCAGGTGGTTAAGGTGACAGACTAAAAAAGCAATCTGTAATTTTAGCACTACTTCAATTCTAAAGAGTATGCATATGGAACCACTTTCTGTTTAAGCAAGTTATAGATGATGAGACTTCCCCTTTTTGTCATGAAATTGTTTTTGGATACAACCAATCTAGCAATTGATCATTACCGTTGTCTAAAGAGGAAGTAATAATTTACTCTGTCTTGGTGCATGTTTATGTAATGGGTAATTGAACTATCTTAAATTTCTAAATTTATAGGCCTATAGAAATTTATCACTTAGACTTGCACCCTTTTTCATATGCCCCCAATGAGATGCTCCTCTGTCCCTTTCCCTGTGTGTGTGTGTGTCTCAGTTCGTGATACTAGTACTCCCACCCTGCACACAACTCTCATCCTGAACTCATGCAGACACCCCTTGTATGTGTGCTGGCTTCTTAACTGATACCTTTTACTTGGTTAAAACTTGTTTCATGTTCATCTATTTCTTTCTTAATTTTTTTGGTTAGTTAGTGAACATGATGTCTGGCTTCTATGAAGATTTAACAATTTGTACTGTGGTGAGGATGTGCTCAGTTGGGGGATTTAGTGGAAGGTTTTTGTTTTACTATGTTCTATGTGAACTTAAGTGGACTAGTTTTTCCATCAATGTGCAGGTTAAAGATGAAGATTGGGATGCTGAAGAATCTGATGACGATAATGTTGATGATGATGATTTGGATGCATCAGATGAAGATGATGTCTACTATAAGAAGAATAGGGCCAAGCAATCAGGTAAGAGTGGTCGTAATTTGAAGTCTACCAGGGAACTTAAATCAATTACGCCATCCACTCGGCGAAAGAAAGGTAGAACTTCTTTTGAAGAAGATGAAGAAGAATCTTCTGCTGAGGACTCGGAAAATGGTAGTGATGAGGATTTTAGAAGTAGAAGGAGAGGTGGACTAGTTCACAGGAAGAATGGTGGTCGATCTGCTTCTGTTAATGTTTCTGGCAGGAACAATGAACTGCGAACTTCAGGTCGTTCAGTGCGGAAAGTATCATATGTTGAGAGTGATGAAAGTGAAGATTTTGATGAGGGCAAAAAAAAGAACCAAAAGGTGTGTTTTTGTCATTGGATTCTTATTTTTGCTCTGGCATGTCGGTCTGATTGTAATTTACGTCAGTCACGTATTTTTTTCTTCTATTTTTAAAGAATTATTCGTGGTTTAAATTTTCAGAACTTTAAATCTTCACCTTTTAAATTGAATGAGCTTATCATGCCTTATTTCTGTATGTTTTGGATCATGCTGATTTGTGTTGTGTGCCTTCATTAGTTCATTGATGCTATTTGTTTCATGAACTCTATGATTCTGTTTTCTTCAGTAACTCACATTAGTTGAAAGAATCTATAAGCTATTTCCAAACTGGTTGCACATGAGGAATCTTCAATCAAGGGAGTTCACCTACATTGCGTTGTCTTTCAGATTCTTACCATTTAGCTTTTGTCTTTCTTCTGTGTCCTCTAAATTTTTTATGTGTTATTAATTATTTTAGCCCCTTTATTTATAATTAAGCTTTTCCCGGTGTTGAGTTGTTTGCTAATACTTTTGTCAAGAAGGAAGAGATTGAAGAAGAAGATGGGGATGCAATTGAGAAGGTATTATGGCATCAAACAAAGGGCACGGCTGAAGAAGCTTTAAGGAATAGTAAATCAACTGAGCCTGTGCTGTTGAGCTATTTGTTTGACTCAGAACCAGATTGGAATGAGATGGAGTTTTTAATAAAATGGAAAGGCCAGTCGCATTTGCACTGTCAATGGAAATCGTTTTCTGAGTTGCAGAATGTAAGTTCTGCAATTCCTACTGTCAAATATCAATTAGCTTATCACTGGCAGATAGAGTCAATGAGCGTCTATGTTTACAGCAATACTCTAGATTGAAAAATGTATCTTTCTCGTTTTTCCACCTGTGGCAGAAGGAAACTGATATTCTATGTGATTTTCCAGCTCAGTGGTTTTAAGAAGGTTTTGAATTATACCAAAAAAGTGATGGAAGATGTAAAGTATCGGAAGATGGTGTCTCGGGAGGAGGTAATGCGATTATTGTTATTGTTATTGTTATTGTGTCAAATCGTTGAAATTCTATTTTGAGAATATGTAAGCATGTGTGCATGCTCTGTATGTGTCGCGCGCCTGTGTGCATGTATACTTACTCAGACACACACATATATGAGGCAAAATATTTATATCAGCATTATAGATGTGATCTATATTAAAACATAAATAATGTCTATAGGGACTTAGAAGGCTATTGCCGACTCTTCAAATTGTATCAAGAACAGCTTGCTTATATTATAGCTGTTTTGAAGTTGTTAGTCTTTGATGGAAGGGCAATGTCCTATGTGATTAGTGAGTTGAGACTGTTGAATGTGGCTTGTGAGCCTAGACACAAGCCCCTGAGTTAATGCGAGCTTGAGCCACCCCATGTCTGGCTCATATATTGTGGTTGATAGCCCTAGCACAGAATCATAGACTTCTTTTAAAAATTTGAGGTTGATGTTTTGGAAGACATTGAAATTTATTGTTTTGGTGAAAAAGTCGTTCTGCAATTTTTATCTCGGGGAATATGCTTAATCTTTTCTATTTAATGAGAAGATATACTATTTACTTAATGAGTCTTTTGTTGTTATTTTAAGTAAAATAAGCGGAATGTGAACTTTTTATAACTGAAACCATTATGAAGAAATATATTTTTTAATTATCAACTATGCTTGCTAGAGAGTTGAACTTGCATATTTTTCTTCATGTCATGCCGGTGTTTTTAATTTTCCTATTCTCGCAGTGAAGACTTGAGAGATTTTTCTCTCTATTCGTTGTTGATGGTTAAATTGTCTTATCCCATTTGTAATCTTTGACTTCATCATGTGGACTAGATTGAGGTAAATGATGTCAGCAAGGAAATGGACCTGGATATCATCAAACAAAACAGTCAGGTCTGTTTTTCAGTGCCACTATCTTTTTGGGTCTATTCACCATTTAACTTCACACTCCTATGATAAATCCTTTTTGATGGGTCTGGGTAATGCATATTCAGGTGGAGAGAGTGATAGCAGAGAGACTCATCAAAGATAGTTTGGGTGATGTAGTGCCAGAATATTTGGTCAAGTGGCAAGGACTGTCTTATGCTGAAGCTACTTGGTAATCCGAATATATGATTCATATATGCTTTGGTTTGCCTCCCTTATCCTAGTATGATTAGATCTGGATTAACCTATACAAGTCATTGACATCTTATACCTTTCCATGGTGTCTGTCCATAGGTTGGGATTGGAATCTAATTCTTGACAATTTTTCTTATCAGCTATATCAGTTAGAGTTAAAGGTCTATTATTTGTTATGTCTTGTAGGGAGAAGGACATTGATATTTCGTTTGCCCAAGATGCTATTGACGAGTACAAGGTATCACTTTTATGACTTATGTTTTTGGCCAGTGCATGTTTGATGACCTTCATGGCATCGACTTGGTTGTTTTTACCATGCAGTTCGCCATGAGTCAATTGTTTTCCAAGTTGTTTTTATGTCTAACTTTATGGAAATCCTCTTTAAGCTTTAGTTTTTCTTGTAAATTGTGCCAAAACCAATTTGAGACTTATTGTATCTGTGAAATGTCGGCATGTTGGAAGTGCTGTTCTTCATTTTCTGTTATTAAGTCGTGTGAACATTTTTCTTTTCTGAATATCACGTACTAAGGCATTGTTTCACATTATAGTCCGATCAGTTTATGGAAGCAAGAAAAAATGGAAAGGTTGCCCGGCCTTCATATATTTGTTGCTGTACATACTGACTTGGTTTACATACAGATTTGTTTTGTGAACTGCGATTGGTCTAGATATGGAAGTCTTGGTTTTGAAGTAATATAATTGAGTTTTTGAGCTGTTGAAGCATAGTATGTGTACTATAAACATTAGTTGGTATGATGCTCGTATATTTATTTCCTTTCCTTTCCATATTTTTGGGCTAAGTATGAAACTATAGTTTTTGAAAAACTATACCCGTCCATATTAAGTACCACATAATTTTTTGTCCTATTTTTTACTAAATATTCTTGAGAATAGGAGAGAAATGATTGGGGTTTTCGGGGAGAAAGCAAATAGGGCACTCATTGTCTGTTTTTCTTATTCTTTTATTCAATGTAACATTTCTATCACACTCATCAGTGTTTCAAACTTTAACTTTTGTATATAATATATTGCATAATGCAACAATAGTACATTAGTCAACTTAATTACAATAATTAAAAATACTTACGCACATACACATACATAGATACATACACATACATAGATACATATACATATATATATACATACATACATACATGTGGCTGGCATGGTTTATAAAAATTTAGAGTGAGGCTGGTTGCAAATTTGCGGTTTTCTTTCCATTAAATCCGAGAACAACGCATTATATCCTTAACTTACCAATTGTGGTGTGATTTGGGTTGGGGCGGTTTAGCTGTGTTTTGATTTGCCTTATCTGAGAGAGTTGGTGAGTGGTAGGACTGCTTACCTTGTGGGCAACAGGGGAGAGGTGGTGATTTCGAGAACATGAGATTAAAGATGTGTTTCTTTCTTTCTTTCTTGGGTGGGATGTTATAACATATAATATTGACTCATAAAGAGGAATGTTCTAGTGACCAATGCTTATATTTATTTTGGAAAGTGAAGGCAGTCTAAATGAGCTTGTTGAGAAGGAAATGTTCATTTGGAAATAGATATTATAAATGTTTAACTTTTTACCTTCCACAAGTTTTATATGCTATGTTTAGATGCGTTCATGATCTGGTTCTGTTTGGTTCGGTTGGCTTTGCCGCTTTATTGCCCCATAAGCATTGAATATTTCACTTGTGTTCATGGTAGATTTCTTTAGGTTTTTGTTTTAAGTGCGCATTAGTTTATAAAACATCATGACCCTCTTATGGGAGCAGGCTCGAGAGGCTGCGGCAATGGTTCAAGGGAAGACTGTTGATTTCCAGCGTAGGAAAATCAAAGGTTTGTAATTCCACCATATGCGCCCTCATATCTGCTCAGATAGATGTATTTTAAAATTTTCATGTGTGGTTATATGCATGTATTGTAACAAAGTCTCTCTATGCTTCCAGGCAATAGGTAGACAAACGGTTAAAAAATCTTTGAAAACAGAACGTCTCCTTGTTCTTTTCTTTGCTTTTATCTAATTTGGTTTGCCTAGTGATCATTCTTACAAATTAGATTGAAGATTCTAGACCATGTTTTCATGTATTAATGATTGCTTCACTTTCTCAGGAAGTCTCAGGAAGCTTGATGAGCAGCCTGAGTGGTTGAAAGGGGGCAATCTTCGAGATTATCAGCTTGAAGGTCTGAACTTTTTAGTTAACAGGTGCGGACTTGGTTCTAAGTGGATCTATTTTGAACAAGTTTTCTTCTTAGGTTTCAATGAGTTTCTACATGCAAAGCAGTGCTGATCAGTGACTCTTTTGCAGCGCAGCTGGAGAAACGATACCAATGTAATTTTAGCTGATGAAATGGGTCTTGGTAAAACTGTTCAGTCAGTTTCAATGCTTGGTTTCTTGCAGGTACTTTATGTTGCTAGTCAGCTTTGACAGTTCTTCCATTGTTTTGATAGCTACTCATTCAATATCATGTCCACAGAATGCTCAGCAAATTCAAGGACCATTTCTTGTTGTTGTTCCTCTATCTACCTTGTCGAATTGGGCAAAAGAATTTAGGAAGTGGTTGCCTGACATGAATGTCATTATATATGTCGGAACTCGTGCTAGCCGTGAGGTAGGTGCAATTTTCTTTTTGTTTGAGATATATTTTGACTCATGTTGGATTTAATGCACTGATTGATTTATTTTCCCTCAAAGTATCCATGTTTTTTTTCAAAAAATTATAGTTGATTTGAAGGAATCATGAGCAAAGACATATTTTGCATATTGACTGAAAGGGTGTTCACCTGGAATTCCTTTTACTTTAATCAGAAAGTAGCCATCTATTGTGATAAACTCTCCTATTCACCCATTTATTGTTTCACCAAACATTTCGTTATTCTTCGAATTGGTGTTTTATTTTTTATGGTCCTTGCCTGGGTTTATGCAATTTAATTTCTGTATCGATATTCTAGCATAAACTTTTTCTATGGGCTTTTTTTTTCCGGTAACTTCACTAATCAATACTGTATGAGAGTGCTTATAATGTGAGTTGGGAATGGAATTATTGGCACCATTGCACAAACTTCTTGAGGTCAGTTTTGGAGCAGTAGTTTTGTGAATGTCAATCTGACATGTTACTTTTGCACTTAATGGCAAGGTCCATTGTCAGTGTCCCATAAAATGTTCCGATCTATCTGAATCAGACAGATACTCTGTTCTTTGGTGTTTTCATTGGAAGACAATGTGCATGCCATCACCTCTATATTTTGTGTGAAGGGTTTTTCTTAAGGAGGACAAGATCTAATGGAGTTAATTGTTATGTGTTCATCTGCATTATGATGATAGTCTTTGTTTTAAGTAATTATTTGGGAAGTGTTCGAGTTTTATTCTTTGAAATTTTTTAATTTGTTTCTCTTGTGAAAATTTAGCCAATCTCTATCTCCATTTTGTTTTCATTTTCTTTTTTAATAATGGTCTTCGTCTAATTGCAGGTCTGCCAGCAATACGAGTTCTACAACGATAAGAAAACAGGCAGGAGTATAAAATTTGATACTCTTTTAACTACATATGAGGTATTACTGAAGGATAAGGCTGTCCTATCGAAAATTAAGTGGAACTATCTTATGGTTGATGAAGCACATAGGTTAAAGAACAGCGAGGCGTCTTTGTATACGACATTATTGGTATGATGAGTTTTTCAGTTGAATTTTCTGCTTTGGTTCAGTGTGCTTCTAAGTTGCTTGGATTTTGAGTAATGACTTTATGTTTTCAGGAATTTAGCACGAAGAACAAGTTGCTAATTACTGGCACTCCTCTGCAAAACAGTGTTGAAGAGCTATGGTGATATGTTTATGTCATTATGAATAATTTTCTTCGTCCACAATGTGCCCCTGATTAGAAATTGATTCCTTCTTGATCACAAATATACATATTTTTGAATGGATTTTAATATTTTAGCAGAAGTAACCTTCTCCCCACTTAGGAAAATGTTTTTAGCTGTCCAAAGTGAGTTTTAAGAATTTGGTGTTGCTTGTAATAATTTTCTGATTGACTGACCAATTGTTTTGATTGATTGTGTTGTACAATTAGCCATCTTTAGGCAGATTTGCCCACAACTCCTTTTAGTTTCATGCTTCACGTCTTCCGTGACATTTCTTTTGGTTTCTTTCGAGCCCTAGGAATAAGGGCTGATTCTTTTTATTATTTTATTTTTGGGGTGAGGGGTGGTGGGTTACTCTGGGGGTATGGTTCGGCAGGATTTATTAGGAAGAAGTGTCTTTTTCTGTTTATTTGTGTTTATTTAATTCTAAATTGTTCTGGATATGTTTTAATTTTACTTATTGTGTGATAGACGCTGGTGGATGTGTGTATTTATCTACTATACAAATTGCAGGGCTTTGCTTCATTTTCTTGATCCTGACAAGTTTAAGAGTAAGGATGACTTTGTTCAGAAGTACAAGAATCTTAGTTCGTTCAATGAAATGGAGGTACTAGTTCTTTCTTTCTTTCTTTTTTCTTGGTCTCCACCTCATCATCTCGATCTATTTTGTTGTAAAGATCGGTTTTTGTAGTTTAGTTGTGAAGTTTTGTTTTCACTTTTCTGTAGCTTAATAATCTTCACATGGAATTGAGACCTCACATTCTCAGAAGAGTCATTAAAGATGTAGAGAAGTCTTTGCCTCCTAAGATTGAACGCATTCTTAGGGTTGAGATGTCGCCACTCCAGAAACAGTGAGTGCTTTGTTGACTTAAACAAAATTTGTCCGCTTGAGTGATAATTAATTTCACTTCCTTAAATTCTTTTTCCGATGAACTTCTTTCAGGTATTATAAGTGGATTTTGGAACGTAACTTCCGTGATTTGAATAAAGGAGTCCGTGGGAATCAGGTTTGTTTTCTTCCACTCTTCTGAAGTCTTGTAGTTAGATTGTTCCACTTATCCTATCTGCTGAATTTAAAACGAACCATTACTTTGTTATCTGGTCTTTGTTATTCTGTTCTAATGCTTTCATTTGGTGCTTCACTACCACAATCCCTGCACTCTAATTCTCCTCAATTTGCCTTGCATTGACTGCTTTATGATCAGGATGGGAAATTAATTCTGTTCCATCAGTAACAAAATACCATTAATTGGAGTCTACATGCCACCAAATGGATCTTGTTAATGTGGCTCTTACTTATTTGTGAATGTTCCATTTATGTGAAGAAAACAACTGATGAAACTTCTTCTCATTGTCATCCCAAAATGTTATGCAGGTCTCACTTTTAAATATCGTGGTGGAATTGAAGAAATGTTGCAATCATCCATTTTTGTTTGAAAGTGCCGACCATGGTTATGGTGGGGATACAAATTTCCTTGGCAGCACTAAAATGGAGCGAATTATTTTAAGTAGTGGGAAGCTGGTCATACTAGATAAGCTGCTCAACAGATTGCATGAGACAAATCACCGTGTATTGATATTTTCTCAGGTTTGCAATATTTTTCTTCACCATTGTGGTATGGGTGGTATCTTACTGCAATCTTGGATTGCTGTTTCTTTTTGTGCCATGTTTATCTTGTATTACCTATGAATTGTTAGGAACTTAAGATGAATTTGTTGGATTTCTCAAAAAGTTCAGGATGAGTATGAGAAAATAATTTTTCTCAACTTTTTGCATAGTTCTCATATATCAGTTATGAGGGTTTTGAGGGTGATGTATATATTTTGATTTGTGTTACCCCAGCCCAGAGGAAATTAGAAAGTGCTTGGGGCTTGCCACAAATGCAAATTTGGCCTGATATCATTTTTCCAAAAATCATATCCAACTGGTTGGCTGATGGCTCTTGAGCTTGTAAACTCTGTGTTTCATGTTGCCCACAAGATACTGAGTGGATACAATCTCCCCCATTTTATCCCTGATGTCTTTATCAAGCTAAATAATATAGGATAAGGGCCAGATGATGTGGGCTCATAAGGTGGCTCCTGCACACACAATATTAACATGTCCTGCCTAGCACTAGTTCCTCTCTGGTACCATTTACCATACCCGGGCCCTCAATCCTCTTTGATGTGAAGTAGCCTTGGATCTCTCATAGATGCGCTGGAAAGTTGGCTTTGAGAGTAAGTTTTCAAAAAGTGAATCAAGTGGCTGTGCTTGAGCACTGAAGACCTCATTTATAAGCTGATCATTTCCCTATAGACTTCATGTGGTATTTTAAATTCTATGATTGTTCCTTTGCAATGATGGCATAGTTTTAGATTGTAACATTACCTAATAGTCCTGCCGATAACCTACCTGTGATGGAGAAAATATTGAACTGTTATCATTTGGACTTTGAAATCTTGCCTTAGTTTCCTGACTTCGTATTGGAGCACAATATAATTAACCAGTCTTATTTGACCACAGATGGTTAGGATGTTGGATTTACTGGCAGAGTATCTCTCTCTCAAAGGGTTCCAATTTCAGAGACTTGATGGTAGTACAAAGGCTGAGTTACGTCAGCAGGCTATGGATCATTTTAATGCTCCTGGTAGCGAGGATTTCTGTTTTCTTCTTTCCACTCGTGCCGGTGGCTTGGGTATTAATCTTGCAACTGCGGACACAGTTATCATATTTGATTCAGATTGGAATCCACAAAATGATTTACAGGTTTGAGGCACATGAATCTTATCGCACACTTTCTCATAGTTCTTTAAATTCAGTGTTGCTTTACATTATGTTAGCGTTATTTGCCTGACTATTTTAATATTGTTTTGCTAAACAAGGCAATGAGCCGAGCTCATAGAATTGGGCAGCAAGAGGTAGTTAACATTTACCGGTTTGTTACTAGCAAGAGTGTTGAGGAAGATATCTTGGAGCGGGCTAAGAAAAAGATGGTATGCTATATTGCAAAGATTTTGCACGTTCATGGTTTTATACTCTTTTTTCATGTGTAAACTATCATAGAAATCTGATTTTTCTTTTATGAATTCTGCAAAGTAGTTGTTTTACATGTTATAATGTTGAACAAATTTAAAAGTTGTTGCTTGTATCCACATCTTATTTTGATTTATGGAGTGGTGGATAGTTCTTGTCCATGTTCTCACTTCATGATGTTTCCGTTTTAGGTTTTGGACCATTTAGTTATTCAAAAATTGAATGCTGAGGGCAGACTGGAGAAAAAGGAAACGAAAAAAGGAAGTTCTTTTGATAAAGTAAGTTTATGTGAAAAACCACTTCTGTTGGTTTGAAGATTCTACTGTTTTATTCATATGTGCCTCCTATTCTCTAATTTTTCCATACTGAATCTTATGGTTTATGTTTATTTTTTTCCCCAAATTATCTGTGCCTGCGTTTTCCTACCTTTTGCTTTTTGTAATGTAGAATGAGCTTTCAGCAATTCTGAGGTTTGGGGCAGAAGAGCTTTTTAAGGAAGACAAAAATGACGAGGAAAGCAAGAAAAGGCTTCTCAGTATGGATATTGATGAGATTCTTGAAAGGGCAGAGAAGGTTGAAGACAAAGTAACTGAAGGAGAGGAAGGACATGAATTGTTGAGTGCTTTCAAGGTTAGATATCATGACTTTTCTGTTGAATAGTGGATTAGACATCTTCTTTTCCAATTTTTCATTATATCCACATTCTTTACATTACTGAAATGTTGATGAGAGGCTCCTTATCACCCTTTATATGCCTGCTGCTCTTTTCTTCATTATTAATTCGGTGGTTCTTTGTTGACTTATTTCACTGTCTGATGCTTGCGGTATTTTATCTCTAATTGCTGCCTTTCTGAACTGAATTATTCTTTGTCACCATATGCAGGTGGCCAATTTCTGTAGTGCTGAAGATGATGGAACTTTTTGGAGCCGGATGATTAAGCCAGATGCTGTTGCAAAAGCCGAAGTATGCAATTTACCATGATGGATTCAAGTTGTCTCTTATAAATATTTCATTCTGATAAGTTCTTCTTTTGGTGTTCCTTTTATCTTCTAGGATGCTTTAGCTCCCGAGCAGCGCGAAATATTAAAAGTTATGCAGAGGCTATACCACCTGAAAGGATTAATAAAAGGAAAAAGAAAGGAGTTGAATCTCAGGAAAGACTGCCAAAGCGACGGAGGGCGGATACTGGTTACTCTCCTCCTGTGCTTGAGGGTGCTACTGCTCAAGTGAGAGGATGGTCTTATGGGAACTTACCAAAAAGAGATGCAACACGGTTTTTTCGCGCGGTAAAGTTACTTCATTTGGTTGTTTAGACATGGCCTTAAGCACAAATGGACTTCCTAATATGGCTCAAATGAGAGGAATAAGAACAAAACTGTCAGTTTGTATCTGATACCTTTTTCTTTGCCATCCTGGTCTTCATTCTTCTCTTTTCTGTTGACTGAAAAGAAACCTTTTATCTCTCGTATGTTTACAAATCCTAGTGTGGACAGCATAATGGTAAAGTCGCTATTAGAAGTACCGAAAAGAAAAACTTGGGTGCCAAAATTTATGAATTCTGGCATGTGAGAATTTCATGAAGGCCTTCAATCATCACAATTGTTCTGTTCTGCTGAGTTTTTATCCCTCAAAATTGGGGTTCATATCTTTGCTGGCTAAAAGAAATGTCCTTGTGTAAAGAATTGGATGGTAAAATGGGTGAGTTGATTTTAGTCTGTATACGATACTTTGCACTTATTTTAATTGCCAATGAAGTGCATGATGAAGTGCAAGTGAATGTTCTGGACAACATCTGGCATGAAATGAACCATGGAGACTAATTTTTATGTATCTTCTATGTATGGGTGTGCTATTGGACCTACATTTGGGATTTGATCTTATATCAATATGGAGATTTATGCGACAAAATTCAGATGTGTTTTTGGCTGTGGAAAGTGTCTGAGACAAGTTTTGTTTATTGTTGCTTATGTTGTTGGGACGTTGTGGGCTTTGAAAATGTGTTTTTATGACAGGAAGATAGCTTACTATTCTGGTAGGAAAAAAAATATATCTCATATTACTATGTTTCATCTCCATGGTCTAACTTGTGGTGAGACATTCAAATGTTAACTCAAAAGCAGACTCGGTTCAGGAGTATATAGATTGTCTTCTTCTGAGCTGAATAGTATTTCAAAGTTTTCCTCTTTAAAATTTTCCTTTTTCTTCTATCTTTTGTTGTCTGCATCTTTAGTGGGATCTTTATCTTACTGATGCCGACCTGAATTAGGTTAAGAAGTTTGGAAATGATAGCCAGATAAGCTTGATAGCTGCAGAAGTTGGTGGAACAGTTGAAGCTGCTCCAACTGAAGCTCAAATTGAGCTTTTTGACGCATTAATTGATGGTTGTAGAGAAGCAGTTAAAGGCGAGACTCTGGACCCAAAGGTTTGTCCCTTTGTTATCTATATGTTAGTCTATAGAGTTGGAAACCCTGCAGGTATGGCAGCTGAAACTTGTTATACTATTCCTTTAGGGTCCGCTTTTGGATTTTTTTGGCGTACCTGTAAAGGCTGATGAAGTGTTAAGCCGTGTTGAAGAACTTCAGCTCCTTGCCAAGCGAATTAGCCGATATGAAGATCCTATCTCTCAATTCAGAGCACTTGCATATCTCAAACCATCGACTTGGTCTAAAGGTTGTGGCTGGAACCAGAGTAAGTAAAGAATATTTTGCTTTTATATGCATCAATTTTTCCTTTCTGTTGCCTTTATTATATTTCTTGTAGGTTTTTTAGAATAGTTTTTGAACTTATTTTGATTTCCTAACTGTGTTGGGGACGGCCAGGGATGGTTAATGTTGTGGGGAAAAATGTTACTGTGCTTGTATTACTATAGTTGGTTGCATAACTTTTTCCTCTTGGATATCATCAGAGGATGATGCAAGGCTGCTGCTTGGAATTCACTATCATGGATTTGGCAATTGGGAAAAGATAAGGTTAGATGAAAAACTTGGTCTTGCTAAGAAGATTGCTCCTGTGGAACTTCAACATCATGAAACTTTCTTACCTCGAGCCCCCCAACTGAAAGAACGAGCTTCACAGCTTTTGGAAATGGTAGGCTGAATGCATTCTTATTAAACCAGTCCCACCCCATCAAGTTGATAGTGAAACTCCTATTCTTTTGTTTCATAATTTGAATGTGCTTGATTGGATTGAGAGTTCATTAGAACAGAAACTTTCTCTGATTAAGCCATTCCCCTTACCATGGACCTCCAACTATTCTTTAAAATCTGTTGCTTTGGCTTTTCTGGAGCTCATGACTTTTAGGGTAAGCATTTTCTTCTTTCTATGGAAGAGGAGTATCATAATCTCTAATATGGAATTGGGATAACTGAAGTAAATGTTTGGAGGCTTTTTCCGAATATGATTTCCAAAGTGCTGGGAACACAAAGTACCAATTTTCTTAGGCATGAATGTGGACATCTGTTCAAGTTATCCCTGGCTGCTTGTTGGGTCCAAATATTTAGGATTATGAAGTGTATTTATGTGATTTAACTAGTTTGTTTGCTGGTTTAGTTGTTATTCTTGAACTTTGGAAATAGACCTCCTATCTTATTTTTTGGTCACTGGTTTTCACCTGAGCTTCCTTGCACCTCTCCATGCCTATTGATGAGATTGCAGTTATGCATATAAAGGTAGCCTAGTTTGGAGTCCACAGGGTGAAGTGTAAGCCTCAACTTTGTCAATCGCCCATAGCATCTCTGTGGAGTTTTATTCATATATTACGGTCTCTTCTGCTGTTTTCCCCCCCTCCCTCGAGGGATGGAATTTACTTTGGACCTGGATGCTATTTTGCCTATTTCATCTATGATTCTCCAAATTTGCCGGCTAGCTTTAATTTATTGCCTGCATAATCTGTTCTCAGGAAGTTGTAGCCGTTGGTGGGAAGAATTCTATTGTGAAAGTTGGCCGTAAGAATGCAAAAAGACAGAAAGAAACTTTTATATCATCACGTGGAAAGGGGAGACAAGGGAAGCCTGCTTCTCCTGGTGTGAATGTTCAAATGAACAAAAGAAGAGCTCCAAAAACCCAGAAGATTGAGCCTTTAGTAAAAGAGGAAGGTGAAATGTCTGATAATGAAGAAGTTTACGAGCAGTTCAAGGAAGTAAAGTGGATGGAGTGGTGTGAAGATGTCATGATAGATGAGGAAAAGACTCTGAAGCGTCTTCAGAAACTGCAGTCTACTAGTGCAGATCTGCCGAAGGAAAAGGTAGGCTTAAGTATCAGCTACCACATCTTCTCTATTGCTTTGGTTTTCTCGATAATGCTGAACTTTGCTCCTAAATTGCAACCATGTCAGGTACTTTCCAAAATTCGGAATTACTTGCAGCTTATTGGTCGAAGGATTGACCAAATTGTTTCAGAGTATGAGCAGGAGTCTTATAGGCAAGAAAGTATGTATTTTCATCTGCATATCGTTCATGTTTTACACTGTGCCTTCCACTTGCTTTTTCTTGCAAGAACTAGATTTTAACATGCCTGCATAGTTTAGCAGAAGGGGAGGGGTGATAATTCAGAGGAAATTGTTTTCATCATAAAGGGGAAAAACAGTAGGAGATGATTTGAAAGAAGGATGAACAGACATCTGTTATTTTACTGACCTTGTTTCTCTTTGCAGGGATGACCACAAGATTATGGAATTATGTATCTACCTTTTCAAATTTGTCTGGTGAGAGACTTCAACAAATTTATTCTAAACTTAAACAGGAGCAACAGACTGCTGGTGTGGGACCATCCCACATCAATGGTTCTGCTCCTGGGCATCAAACAGCAGCATTTATGCATAGGGATCTTGACGTGGGGAAATTTGAAGCTTGGAAACGGAGAAAAAGGGCTGACGCTGATGCTTCTCATATTCAGCATCCCTATCAAAGACCTTCAAGTAATGGGTCATGGTTACCTGATCCGAACTCTTCTGGGATTCTTGGACCACCACCATCTGACAGCAGACAATTCAGTAATGGGAGGCCTTACAGGATGCAACAGGCTGGCTTTCCTCCAAGACAGGGTTTCTCATCTGGTATCAAGTAGATTTTGGGACATTTGTGAATGGCCAAGGACTAGCCAATTGTTTGTGCGAAGCCCATGGGTTCTTTCTCAATGGCTTCAGCTGCTCTGGGGATCTTTTCTCTCTCAAGGTTTGAGACCATGCGAATACCAATTTTGCTGTATCCCTGTCAGAGTTATAGTTGATTTGAAGCTGCTTAAAATACCAGACTGCATCTGTTGAAACAGGTGAGTGCAGAAAATTTTGAAGATCACCTGCTGTTGGGAGGCTGACATGAAAGAAAGATATACTTGGAAATCCTCTATAACAATTCTTTTCGCTTTTGTTTTCTTCAGATATTAATTTAGTTTCAAATTTCTTTACGTAAATAGAGGATAGTTGAAAGAATGTGATGGTCATTTGTGATCCACCACGCAAGAAAGACATTTTTGTATGTATAATGGCTTTTATAAAGTGTAAATGACACAATTTTGCTCGATAGACTAAACAAATTTTGTAAATGCAATTTGCAATTTTGCGTTTATTTAGTTTGGTTGTCAAGTGGTTTCTTGTAGGTGATCCTTATTAAATCAGGTTTTGCTTCTTCAATAATTCTTAAGCTGGCCTTCATACATTTTGGTAGTGTGGATGATCTATATAGGACAGTGCTCATTGGAGCTCTCCTCTCCCTCACTCACATGCATATAATACTTGCGTATGGATGTATGTGATGTATATCTGTCTGCTTATATGTATTTGGAGAATTTGATGTGCTGACCTCTGACTGTTAATTGAAGCATTGCTTGGTGGTTGGGGTGTTTGAACTGATTAAGACTTTGAGTTTGTTGCAGGAAGATTATGATTGCAGTAAAACGTTACAGGTAATGAGATTTTTGAATTTGTGTGTTGTTAATATTCTAATCTTGATGATGCTTAAGTTCCTTGTAATTCACAGCCGGAGGCCTTTGGTTTGAGGATTGCGCAAGGTTGCACTGAGAAGCTGCAGTTTAGCCAGCTACTGTGTGCCTTCACTTGAAGGCGTCACCTTTGAAACGTTTGATGGAATGTGTTTTCCCTTGCGAAGCAGTTTGATAACGAGGCATTAGAATTTACTGTTGTATGCTGAATCTTTTATGTATTATTTCTTCTGTATAGGATATCTATATCCTTTTAGTTGACATTCTTTTGTAGAATCACATTTTATTTGGAAGTATTATCCTTGTTAAGCAACTCCGCAAGCAGTAGAATTCCTGCATGTATTTGATGGCATTGAAATGGAAGTGTTCCTACTCACATGTTAGTGAAGTTTACTGTTCATATATCTTTGATCCAATTGTATTTTAGTAATGATCACTTTGTGCAAATTAAGATTTCTTATGGGAATGTAAATATTGGCTAGAAACATTTCTCCGAAATTCAAAACAAAAACCATTTACCAGAAAAATAAACAAGGAATTTCAAGGAATTAAAAATTCATTACTATCACTGAATTTTTAATTTCTGTTTCCATGATGTGATGAGGCTTAGTTTCTTGCACCTTGTTGATTTGGGAAGTACGAGAATGGTTTCGTGCTATTCTGGCAAACAGAACATAAAATTTGTTTGTCTAATGGCCTCACACAATAGATAAAAAAACAAAGTTTTGAAAAGAAAGCAAGATAAATACAAAATGGAAAACTTTGTTGTGTGGCTTGGGTTCCCACATAGGATGGTGTGGTTGAAAACCCTTTATCACGTTATCCTTCACATATCGTTTCCCACCTCAAGCTTTTTGAACTCTTTCTATGGTGTGTATTAGGCAAGTATATTTCTAGTAGGTTTTGATGGCATCCTTTTGTACTTCTGCACCTCATATTTTGTAATATTTACAAATTACGCATCCTTGTTTCTATCTATTTCTAAATGTGTCCTTGCGACAAGCATGAAGCCGACATAGCTAGATATATTAAATATATACATTCCAAGTTAAATTCATCTTATTATGAGCAAGCAAAATGACGGACACATGTAAAAGTTGGTCCAATTGTGTTCTACATAAGCTTCTAATAAATGTGTGTGCAAAATGTATTTGCCTAGTCACTATTTATAATCTTTCTCATTTTGATGAGATAGATTGTAATTAATGAAATACTACTATGTTTTTGTTCACCAATTTTAACTTGTAATGTAACGAGTGGAAAAACGTTAAGTAATTGGTTTCAATTGACTATTAAGTTTAGGTAATGAATGTTTAAAATTATTCTTTTTAATGTTTTTCGCTTATATGTTAATGACAATAATACCATTTCTCTAATTCATATTTAAAAAAGTGTTCACAAACTTCATAAAATAATTTTTCATAATTTATGAATGAACATAACCTTATGAATGGATGAACGAACTTTAAAAATAATAATATTTATATTTTTTTTAAAATCTTGATACGTGTTTGAATTTACTATAATTTTTTTCAAATACGGTATCATTTTTCAGTCATTTCAAAAGGATTAAATAAATGTTTCATTAACAAAAATAAGACCTGCATATCAAAATCTTTTTTGGGCTATAATAACAATGTAACTCTCACTAATCCTCATGTGGGTTTAAAAGGCCCAGAAACAGAAGTGCTGTATGCCGAATAGAAATATAATTGGAAAGCAAGGGCATGACTGCAATAACACCATATTATATTATTGCAAAAGACAAGTGCTCCCAAATCGTCTTTCTTCTTAAATATGAGGTGACGTCATTCATTCTTGGCCGCAGGATTGACATTGGTGCACCTCTTATCTGCCACGAAGGAAGTGTGGGACCCACAAAGAGCCGTGATTGGTCTCTCGCGCTCTTATAAAATTTTGTACAAACTCTCTTTGGCCTTTTCATCCTTTCCTGTTTCTCCTTTTGATTTCTCCCTGCAAATAGCAAAGGGAAAGACCCCTGTTTCCACAGTTTCCACAGAGGTACAGCTACTACTCTTTCTGAACTCCAACTCTATATTTCTTGAATTTTATCTGTTCTTTAAAGTGTACATGTGTATACCATGCATGCATGTGCGATATATATGTATGTATGTGTATATATATAACAATCTTGAAACTATTATGTTTTTTGGGAAAATAAGATTAAGAGGTAGTTTTTCTTTTGTTTCTTTAGAATTTTAAGTTACTTGTCTTGTGGGTTCGGGGTGGGTGGAGGGGCGGGGGTGGGGGTGATGTTTACTGGGGAGGCTTGAGGAGATGATAAAGAATCAAGTGAAAATTTTGGTATAAAAATGATTGTATGGATGGTCTGTAATCACTGCATCACTGATCATTTTGACCATCGGATGGTCTCATGTTCAACTTTTTTCACTGAAATAATCTTAAAAACAAGATTGTTTTATGTTTCAAACTTTTTGAAATAATCTTAAAAACCTTGTCTGGAACTGGAAGAAGAATGCTTCCTTTACATTTTCTTGAAATTTCAGTAGACAAAATCCGTGCAGCTTCCTTTGGATAATTTATTTTAATGGGATAGCTGTTTCTGTCTAAATACTAATAGGTGGTTTTAAAAGGAAGATCTGCTGAACAGATTTGCAGTCTCTGTACTAGGAAATATAGTTGAACATAGTTGGTCAAAGTGAAAATTGGACCAGATCTTAATAAGTTAATAAGTTAATAAGAGATCACTATGCAACCTTCCTAGATTTCTTGACTGTTCTACACGACTGTTATTGAGGTTTCACATATTTAAAGGGAGCGATGTTGTGTGTGATTGTGGGCTTTAAATTTTAAAAAAGTATTACTTCGTATATATTTTATTGAATCAAATTACTAATTTCTTGCAAATCTTGCTCGGATTTTTCTCTATAAGGATTCTGTACATATTTGAGTTTGTGTATCTTGGAAGTTATCGACTGGACAAGATGGACTATGTTAATGGACCAGGAAGGAACCACCTCTTTGTTCCGGGACCTGTCAACATCCCGGAACAGGTCATTCGTGCAATGAACAGAAACAATGAGGATTACCGCTCTCCAGCTGTTCCAGCACTTACAAAAATCCTTCTGGAGGATGTGAAAAAGATTTTTAAGACCACTTCTGGAACTCCGTTTCTCATTCCAACCACAGGTACTAACTTGAAAAAGCTTTTGGTGTATAATTATGTCTTTGTATGTGCTTCTGTACTTGCTAGCGTTTTTTATGTGTGTGCATGCACTTCTGTGCTTGTCCACATTACAGTGTTAATTCACCTAATTATGTGTTTATCCTCTCTCTTGGTGTAAGGAAAGGTTGATGTTCTGTGGTTGACTACATAAATTGCTGTTAACTGTGTTGATTGAGTAAATCTTTGGCACCAGTTTTATTCTTTCATCTTTAGAAATTACTGAAAGCTGCACCAAGTTGTTCTTATTTTGGGCTATAACAAATAAATTCCTTGTCCATGGAGTGATGAAACACGTTCTGTAATCTCATTGTAGGCCGTTCTTTCTCTGTATCCCATCTGGTAATTACTCATAATTTGCTAATTGAAGTTGTTGTCCTGTGACAGGGACTGGTGCATGGGAAAGTGCACTCACAAACACATTGTCTCCTGGTGATCGAATTGTCTCTTTCCTGATTGGCCAATTCAGTTTGCTCTGGATTGATCAGCAACAACGCCTGAATTTCAATGTCGATGTTGTTGAAAGTGACTGGGGTCAAGGTGCTAATCTTGACGTTTTAGCCTCAAAAATAGCGGAAGATAATGCACATACCATTAAGGCCATCTGCATCGTGCATAATGAGACGGCAACAGGAGTTACCAACAACTTGGCTACTGTAAGAAAAATACTCGGTAAGCATTCCTCCTGTATACATGAAAGTCTTAGATTATCCTTTTGTGCATGCCATATCAAATTAATGTACCAGTTTTATTTCTGGTTAGATTACTCTTTGGAATTACAAATGTAGTTTCTCAAGGAAACCAAAATCTTTCTAAGAAAATGAAACATGACCCAGTTTCAATGAGAAATTTTTGAGAAGCATATAGTTTGTGGATAATAAAAGCCCAATAAAAGTGAAATAGACCCAACTTGAGTGGTGATTGATGACATGATGCATTATAGTTTTACCTAATTGCATGATCAATGAATTAAAGTGCTCTGGATATCCTGTGATACTTCAAATTTGAAAGGACTATATCGTTTTCCTAGATGCCCCCTCCTACTTTCATGCTAAAACTCAATGTTGTCAGCTGCTTATTGTTTTTCACACAAAAATATATCGTAACATGGCCAGAGGAAATTTTCGTTTACTATTTGATAACGTGGTTAGAACTAAGATGTTAATCAGATTTTTATAAGTCTGTCAGATCATTATCAGCACCCAGCACTCTTTCTTGTTGATGGAGTGTCCTCCATCTGTGCACTTGATTTCCGCATGGACGAATGGGGAATAGATGTTGCTCTTACTGGTTCACAGAAAGCTCTTTCTCTTCCCACTGGAATGGGAATTGTGTGTGCAAGCCCTAAGGCTCTTGAAGCCACTAAGACTGCAAAATCAGTCAGAGTTTTCTTCGACTGGAATGATTACTTGAAGTTCTATAAATTGGGAACATATTGGCCATACACACCTTCCATTCAGCTTCTGTATGGGCTAAGAGCAGGTTTGGATCTCATTTTTGAGGAAGGACTTGACAATGTTATTGCAAGGCACGGTCGCCTTGCCAAGGCAACAAGGTACACCGTTTTCTTGACACCCCTGTTGTTTATCTGTCTCACTAAGTTACTTTGCTATTCAAGCTTGCTCATATGTTCTCCAGCAAAAGTTGTAACTGTTGAAGATAAAATTATCACTCATTGTACTTAATATGGATCTGTAGATATATTATTTTATAATTTGTTGACTTCTTTTTATCTGAACCACTTTGGTTTTCTACCTTTGCCCTGAAAATGCAGACTTGCAGTGGAGGCATGGGGCTTGAAGAACTGCACTCAGAAGGAGGAATGGTACAGCGACACAGTCACTGCTGTGATTGTTCCATCATACATCGATAGCTCAGAAATTGTTAGAAGGGCATGGAAGCGATACAACTTAAGCTTAGGCCTGGGACTTAACAAGGTTGCTGGGAAGGTTTTCAGAATAGGGCATCTTGGGAACCTGAATGAGGTATGTTCTCTTACTTCCATCATATGATGTCGGTAATTTGCAACTATTCGGCTCAATCGTGAAAGGTATTTACGTCGAGCAAGTTTATCTATGTAGTGGACAAAATCACATCCAATCTTGGAATAACTAGCTGAGTTCCTCAAGCGAATTGATCTCACTCAGCTAAAATACCTTTTTCAAGTTTTATTTGCTCAGTGACTGCTGTTTCACGCTTGAAATAACATCACACGGTACTATAATCCCAAGGAAATCTTTGGTTAACAATGTTACCGCATATTAGTTCCATGCTTGATCAATCCCTTTATCCATCTTACTCAAAACTTTATATGACTTAAGATTCATGCACTTGGTGCAGTTGCAACTACTGGGCTGTCTTGCTGGAGTGGAGATGGTACTGAAGGATGTCGGTTATCCAGTGAAGCTCGGCAGTGGGGTTGCGGCTGCTTCTGCATACTTACAGAACTCCACTCCCTTGATCCCTTCCAGGATTTGATCTGTTATGACTATTATCCTTTTGTCATATGGTTATACTGTAAAAATTGCTCAATCTCATCTCTTGTGGCTTTGTATTTGGTTAAGTGTTCTTTAATGGAGCTTTTGTATCTAAGACTTTATATACAAAGGAGGTTCTTCTTCATGCCCTGCTACACACACAGAGAGACCATCCCATACAACCATAGATAAGAAACTAAACTGGTATAGGGGCTTTATGAAAAGCCAAACTGTGCATAGAAACTGTACATAGAGTTTATAAGATGTTTGTAAGAATTGTGCCACTAGTGAGTGGGTGGTAAATGAATACACACATAAAGGTCTATATAACATGAACTTCAACAACTAAAGTAACTTTTAAAGAAACTGGACACTCAAATGACAACAACTGAAAATGAATTAGTTTACACATTTCATGCATGGCACTAAAAAAAAAAAATAATTCAAAATGATGCTTGCTTTATTAGTTTGTAGGGAAATAAACTGTGTTTCAAGTCCAGAAGATTGCGATTTCGGTTGAAACTCGTGATTAAACATTGCAATGATTTGGAAAGACTCTAGTTATCTGTATAAATACAGGCCAAGTCACGATTATTCACCCCTAAAAGTTCATCTTCTGTATTCTCATTACTCTCGAATTTTTTTTTAATATTTCTTGATTTGAAGTCTTCGAAATTATTATTAGCAGCTTCAGATTGGGGTATTCGGATTCGAGTTTTCAAGTGGGGTTTCTTTATTTTGATTTAGATTTTTTTTACTTTTTGAAAAAATTAGACAATGGATACCCAACCTAAAAAAATTGAATATTTGAATTGAATATTAAATAGTAAAATTTGCTACTCGATAAATCAGTTAACCAATTCGATACCCATCCCTAAAATTAATTAACAAATTTATATTTTTTCAAGAAAAGTGCGAACAAAGCTATAACAATGTTTATTAGAATGCAAACCAAAAAAAAAAAAAATGTTCACTGATCTAGAATTTTGAAAACTCAAGTTTGAATCTTTCATTTTGTTTAAAGTTCCAAATAAATTTTAAAATAGATTTTTTAGAAATCCGTAATTGCAATTCAACATTTCTTTTTGTACAATATAGTCATGAGGCGTAGTTACCTGTGTACCAAAATTTATTTTTACCTAAAATAAGTTCCTAAATTGACATTTATATAAAATTTGGCCTTGCTGCATATTGTGCTCGAATGATTGTACCTATCTTCTGGCATTGTCAAATTTCTTGTTTAGGATCAATGTTTTCAAAGTTTTGTTTCAATTGCTCATTGTTAATGTGCGATTAGGAGCATGAATATTACAAATTCGCTTTTCTCGGTTTTTAGGTATTATTCGAGAATGGTTTCTGTCCAATGATGAAGTCATTATTTATGCTTAAGATTTTAAAAACTAAGATAGGCTATTTTGTATTACAACTGGACCTCTTTAACTGTGCAATCCCCCACCCCACCCACCTACCCCCACCCAAAAAAAAAAAAAACAAAAAAAACAAAAAGAAGGAATGAAAATAGTACTAGTTTATGCTTCAAAATGGCCGTTGGGTAAATTTATGGAAAGTCTTCTGCATGCTTAAGTTTATGTTTATGCATCCCAATTAATTAAATGGATACATGCTATTATGTGCAGGTGCTGTATACGGAACTTATGAGGCTGTAAAATTCAAGGTATAGTTTCTATGTTGGATAGCTTTGAATCATTCTGAGTAATTCTTCTGAATTTCTGTTTATGTCCTTATGTTGCTTTACTTTATAACTAACAGTTGAATTTACGTGAGCATAAACTATACATTGTAATATTGCAACTTCTCAGAATAAATGGGTAAACTGCCTGCCTGTTTTAGTGTTGTCTGCATGGTTAATAGGACTTTGTGAGAGATTCTGTTAATAATTGTTAGTAGCGTTGGTGGATTTGTATGACAGTTCTGCTATTTTGAAGGGGTTTTTTCATAAATTTTCTGATATTGGCTGCCAGCAGGCTTTCTTTGGTCTTTTTGTACGGGTGGTTGAATATTTGCTTGCGACAGATTTCAGAAATTTGTGTATTGTTGAACTTTGTTGTCGACAAAATATAGGTTATCCTTAAGACTTACTAAACACCTGTCGCATGATCTCTTCGAATTGTTTCTATGTTAATTACTGTTTCATAAATGAGACAAACTATAGGTCGTCCCTGAAGACTTACTAAACACGTGTCGCATGATATCTTCGAGATTGTTTCTATGTTAATATCTATTTCATAAATGAGACAGCTCTATGATATCCTTGCCTCTCCCCAACATGGTGATGTCAAAGAGCCATGCTCACATGACTTGTTGGCCTTATGATTGATGAGAACCATGGCATCCACCATAACCTTCAAAAAGCTTTGCTTATCTCAGCTTTCAGGACTTCACCACTGACATACTCCCTCCAAATTTATCGCCCGAATGTATTACTCTTATTTCCTTGAGTTGTTTCAAAATATGACTCCATTTTCTTAAATGGAATTTTTTTTCCCCAAATACAATCTTGGTTACAGTAATGATGTGATGCTTCTAGTCTCAATAACTACTAGGGCAATAGTGTAAAGATACACAAAAATTTTAATTTGTCAACTCTTATTTAAAGCTCCATGCCGAGTTGAATTGGAGCCCTAAAAATGGGATGGAGGAATTAAGATTTATCAATGATCATTTTGCATCCCCTCCAATGGGCACTTGCAAATTACTCAGAAACTTGCCTATATTTGTGCAGCGCATTCCATAAGGATTCTTAGGGCTCGCATCTCGAATGCTTCTATAATAAATGCCATAATGCTAATCATTCGTCTCAGCTGTTTGCTTTCCAACATGGTTTGTTCCACTAGCAATGGGTTCTCAAAAATTGCAATAAATATATGGATTATGCACTTGAGGAATTGCATAAAGAACTTTGTTCACTTCTCCTTTTTTTTTTTTTTCACTTTTTCTATTTCTTTGGTTTTCTGTCATCAGTTCATTATTTTAGTCATCTCATAGTTGGTCTCACCTATCACCAATATTGTCTGTCAGGTATTCTAGCAAGTAAATACACAACTTCTGCATTTGTTTTTGAGATATCTGAAATAGTTAATGCGGTTGAAAATGGAGAATATAAAATTTGTAAGGCTGGAACTGTCATGTTAGATTTGTTTCTCGTGATGTCCTTGTTATGGCTTGGTGCCGGTGTCGGTGTTTGCAACAGTAAAGTTATTAATCTGCGAAAAATGTGCAAAAGCACACAATTTGATTTACCTCTGGTTGGACTTTGAGGTGAAAGTTTTATCTTCTGAAAATGCAGGTTCCAGGTCTTCTGAAATTACGATATGTTGGACAAACAACGCTAGGGAGTGCTGCCGTTTTTGGACTTTTTCTTGGAGCTGGAAGCTTAATACACTGCGGGAAATCTTATTAGACCCTCTTATACCAGTTTGCCATGAAGTGTAGTTGACCTGAATGACATGCCAATAGATGTTATTCATATAAATTTTGTTGGTGTTTCCCGCATAAATTTCTGTTGTGCTTTTGTATATCAAAATATGCACTGGAATGGAGCATCAGGGATATTAACTTTGTGAGTATCCGTGCATCTTAGAGACAGCATTTATCGGTTATCATCCTTAATGCACCCTTAAATAATGCGATGAAGGTTCTGTTTGAACCTTAATGTTATTTTGGATTATGCTGGAGAGTTTTTCACCCATTAATTTTGATGAATTGTCTTAAAAATTGGTTGAATTTTTATATACCATAAATAATTTGTTACTTTCGATTTTGTATTTAGAATAAAATTGTTATTTTTCACTCATTTTGTTGTTATAAATGAATTTCAAAGCTATTGATAGTTTTAAGTGAAAATTTTATAAACTTTTATAGCCCTATTTTTTCCAGTTTTAGCGTGGATTCTTTATTATATCGGTGACGTTAAACTTAAATTATCAACATTAAGTTGAAGCTTTATGTTTGTAAAGGATTAGGAATAAAGGAATCTTATATATATTTGGATGAAAAGTGCAATTTTTTAAAAGGACTTAGGTGACTATTTTTGCTTTTATAATTTAAATGATCACCGTGAGCTAGGACAAATTTGATGGACTATAAACAAATTTTTTCGCTTATCTTTATCATGATCTTAGGAATTAATAAGGTTAATAATAAACTTTGGTATGTCGTATCGGGTATGTTCGATGATACTTATGTTTCCCATCTTTATAGCAGCTTTTCCAAATGCATGTTTGGGATCATTTTCCTTAAATATTCACGTTTTCGACTTAAAAACACGTTTGTTTTTCTGTTTTTTCAGAAGTATTTTAAAAGATAAAATATATTTTCAACCATATTTTTAGAAACCAATACTTAACTTTCAAAAGCTTACTTTTTTATATTTAAAAGTAAAATTTTAAAAAAATGCAGATTTGACAAAAAATAGTTTTTTTTTTTTAAGAAAAAACATTGAAATATCAAATTAATATATCAACTCAACCCATCAAACTTTGCAACCGCTAAAAAAATAAAAATAAACTACAGAAACATTTATATGCAATTAAACTAACTGAGTCCGACCTTGAGATACAGAGTTCACCTGATTATAAGTCCAATTAATTTCTATACAAGTTTGTACAATTGAAAGATACAACTTAAATTCAATAGTATCTAGTTAAATTATATATATACATATATCAATTTTAATACCATAAACTAGTCTTCTAAATAGATACAAAAATACAAAAATACAAAAATAGGAGCAACATAAAGAAGATAAGAAATAGAACGAAAAGCGATAAAGCTGAAGATGAACTTGCTTATGAAATTTACATGGAAGCTGCTCACAACTAGAGCCAGTACCCTAGCAAGAATTTACATTTCTCACCCTCAACCCCCACCACACAAGGCGCATCTTAGGGAAAAAAATGATAGAAACATTGTCAATCCATAAGAATTATAGAGGGTTAAAAAAAAAACAAAAAAAAAAAAAAAGGAAAAGAAAGAATTAGAAAATCCCACAAGAAAACCTCTAGGTCCTCTACTCTCTCTTCATATGGCAACCCAGTCTTCCGACCCTTGGAACATGAATGCCAACCTACTTAAAATGATATTTCCTGTGACTGAAGCAGAAACGTGTTGGGGATAAAAGAAAAACCAAAGATATATCATATACATAGAGTACGTCCATCCAGATGTCAGTGTGCTAAGTCCTCGCTTCCTACACCAATGCTTGACTTGTCAACCATCCTTACGTTGTATTGTTCATATACTCTTGCCCGGTTCTCTGCCCACCATTGTTCTGCTTGTTTCTCACTAAATCGCTTCCGACTGCATTCAACCATTTCCAAACATCTTCACTTTGGCACAAAATAATAGTAACAAATAAAGTACTTTCTCAAGCCTCAACACTGATGTTTTCCCTTTTCCCATTATCACTCATCAGCAAAGCATAGAGAAAATAGTCATGTATGTGGTTCAGCGATAAGCTTTGAGCTCTCAACTACAGACATTTCTATACTTTACTCCACGTGTATATTTTTGTCTGTGTGTGTGTGTGTGTAAATATATATAGAGAGAGAGAGAGATTCAATGATATATACCTCGCTCTATGTTGAAAAAGAGCAGTCTTAGAGCTCAATTAGAGTAATTGAAAATACTATAATTCGCAGTTGTACTCATGCTATGGTCAGTGAAATTACACCACAAATTGTAATTGACACCAACACATTAAGTTTCACTGTTAATGCTATGAGCTGGATAATTTAAGATTTACAACAGACAGTAGAAAGGATATTTCATAACCTCAACTAATGGGCCTGGAGATCATTGATTGCAATTAGGAATATATACACAAAGGGCATGTATCAGATCACTATTTGGTCAAAACCCCAGGCCAGAAGCTCAGGCCTGAATGTGTTCTATGGCTCGAGAATATGCAGATAACTATTATTCAGTCTCTTTAGGGATGGCAATGCTATTATATCAAGCATATCCCAGCATATTTAAATTAAAAATTGCAAGACATTAAAGGTCAGGCTAAAGCTCCATGCAACATACCTGAAACGAACTCGCTTCAGATCTTTGAGCCCTCCAGGTAGGGAAGTAAGAGTAATATAAACACCAGGCTCGTCTTGCTCAACCCATTCATTTTCATTACGAGAATCACTTTCTTTTGTTCTATTTCCATTTCTCATCAGTGCTTCTGTGTGACCTTGTCTGTTGTGAACCAAACTGCGAATACTTGCTGTGCTGGATCCATTAGAAAGCGACAGGTTGTTTGATTCATATGATTGCACTTCCTGGCCACTTAGTTGACCATTCAGCAGATCAACAGAGGCATTTGAAACATCATTGGACAAAGGGGGACCAAGAGGAATGAAGGGCGGAGATTTGATGTTTCTAGCAGAACCCACAGGGAGCCTTTCAGCCATTTCCTTCAGCTACAATAAAAATTACATCATCATAAATGCAAGCTATACAAAAGGAAGTATAAAATTAAACATAGCAGCAATCAACTGACTGGTCTCTTGTACCATTCTTTGTAACATTTTTCTTCAAAGAAATGTCAATCTAAGTGAAAATCAAGCCTAAAGCTCATGGAATATCTTGTGGAAAAGAAAGCAAAAGAATACTACAGTAGATATACAGTAGTAATAGACAACTAGCTATTCGCAAAATAATCCTAACACACTGAGGATGCCTCAAGGAAGAATTATTAAACTAGCATTGCCACATATTGAGTTGACAAAACGAAAGTTCACACTCAAGAGACGTAATCGAAATATACCGTGTGGAAAAATAACACAAATAAATGCTAAACAGGAGCAGTAGATTCATTGTTTCAAGAATTTGATTGCTTGTATTTTTCTTTAAGTGACTCTGATTTGACCTGGTGACTTAATTATTATGATGTTGATGAACTAATGAAATTTACATTCCACAATACACGATCAAAAATATCCAGACGTAAGAAGCTTGCTCGATACAACTCTGTTTCCTTATATGCCTCTGAACTATAACATAATATAGCTCAAAGAAATATTACAATAGGCCAGCCACCATAATTTAAAAACGTTACAATTTGGCAAAAGAGCCTTCTGAAAATAATTTTACCCATATGATAACAGTTATGCCAAATGCTTTCATGGAAGGAAATGCGAAAATTTTACATCAATAGTACGTTAAAACAATTGTTTCCATTTTATAATTCAACCATTGCAACACAAACATACTTAGTTCTCTACCAATAATGTCTAAGTCACCATTTTCAAAAAAATAAAATTTGCATCAAAAGAAAATTAAAGGGACTAGGATACACATAAAAATGCTTATGACTTCAGCTTTTATGAATTATCCCCAAGAGTGGTAGTACCAATAAATAGAAACAATTTTACAAGAAATAATTTGAACTTTTTTATTCAATAATACACGTAATTTACTGTAGAATATAGCAAGATTAAATTCATATTTTAACAGAAAGAAGGCAATGAGAATCAGCTTAACAATACAAGATATGTAAAGGCTCAGACAACCAACAGGTCTTAAATTTGTGGTATGAATTTTTGTAAAATTTGATTTCAGTTTCAATGTTATGTTCCAATTGATTAGGAACACAGTTTCAGCCTTAATGTTAGTTCACATGTTTGAATGTAGAATGTGTACTAGTATCTGAAATTAATGGCTTCTTAGATTCTTTCCTGTCAACCAGATGGTATTTTGTTAAGACCTTGATATAGCAACTCATTATTTCAGGTTCCAAAATTTACTGAACTGCAGCATTTGTTTAAATGGCACCATGATGTTTAATTTTTGTCTTAAAATACTTGATATATAATATAGATAAAAAAAGGTTAGTATGACCATAATGAAATCACAAAGAGTCTATTCACTACGAGACAACTGACAAGGGAGTAAAAACTTAATGTTATGCAAAAAGGTAGCCACTAGTTCTTTCCTGAGAACGAGTTTTCTTAATGATCATTGATCAATTGAACGTAAAAATTTGTGAGCATTTTATGAACTCTTTTCATTGTTACAGTCAAATAACATTCTTTTGGTTTGGGTATCAGCCTTTATAATTCCAAATATAGTGTTTGAGACATAATCTTCTCTTGCCAGTATCTGGAATTACAGCTTCCAAGGCAATGATCAAGATGGATTGTAACTATTGCAACATTCATAGATTTCAATGAACCTGACACATGATTACGGAGTAGTACATGGCTCTGCATAGTGCAGCAACACTCCTAGTCTATTAATTACAATACTGTGAATCAGCAGGCAAACATTTCAAAACATGCCCACCAGAATCATTTATTCCAATAAGTTAAACTAAATAGGGCATTGGCGTGCTACAAAGAATAGCAATTACACAATTCCATTGAAAGGAATATTCAAATAGATTTCCTTTACTATTGAGGGAACGACAATCCACAGGCATCACAAATTGTAGTTATAAAAGATAGATTCAGTATTCCAAAGACCAATCAATTAGCTTTAATAACTAAATTCCCATCTCAAGATCAGGAAATTTTGCACAATCAAAAAACTTGTAGGTTGATGAATAATTAAGGATCACGACTCACTTGAATTTCAAGGTGCTCATTTTCCCATAGCAATGTGTTATTTATTATTGTTCTTAATTTAGGTAGCTATAAAAGAGATCAAAGTAATCGCTCCATTACTAAAAATTATATCTGCCTATCAGAATAATAGAACTTGAGGCAAAGGCGGAAACCATTGAAGAAGAATAAGAAAAGGGGAGTAATACCAGGCTGGAAAATTATTTTTGTCAAAAAGAAATCACCAGGTTGGAACTGAATATTTCCACTCAAAAGATGTTGTACTCTCATAGACATATTACAATCCTAGTTTCTGAAAGAGAAACCATCATCATTCTGGGTAAACCAAACCTAAATTCTAATCTCTCACATATTATCTTTTAATGATTGAACTTTATACATCACTTTTACTGATTAGAGTTTCATGACATTCACAAACTCAACAGTTATACTAAAATTTTCACAATGTGAAGTACTTTAATTGAAAAAATTGCAATTGCATATAACAAAGTAATGGTCAAAGTCCATACTTTGGTTTATTCAAGCAAATGAGATGAAATTGTTCATTCAAGCAACTGACTGGAAATTGGTCACTCGGCGCAATTGACAGGACACATCACAATTATAACAGGCTCTTAATATGTTGTGTTGCTTCACACTTGTGCATGTCAAAACATGCTTTATGCACAAAAGGATGAGCATCATATACATATCACAAAGAACTCATAACAGCATCTTTGCATACAAAAATCTTAGCATTTCATGATTTAGACTTTAATTCCACTTCTCATATAGGTTTTATCCCATTTTCCGTAGCAATTAAGCTTGATCTCTTGAAGTTGATACGTAATAATAGAAAGGAACGACAAGATAAGCAATTGATGAAGACAGAGCCAATAAAGCTGAAATGACTAATAAGGTAAAACTGGTTTGAGATGAACTCGTCTCACATTCTATAGAAAAATAATCTATGCATTGTACTAACACTGTTTAAGACGTAAACGATAATTTTTGTTTCAGAAAACACGAGCAAGCAAACCCATAACTCGCCATTCATAAAATGGATGACCAGAAGTATTCGCCTTACTTGTGCAGTAAGCGACTTAATCACTTCTTTTGCCGCTTTGCATTTGGCAGTCTCCTCCCCTGCAATTGCTATAGCCTCCTTCAGCTGTTTAGTTGTTCTTTCTAGCTCCATCTCCTGAAGTTGAGCCTTGCGAGTAAGATTTTCCACCTGCGTAAAAGAGTGGTGAGACATTCAGAATTTCAATACGATCTCATAAGGTCATAGTCATGGAACAGGAATGCATTCATATCCAGTAACCACAGATTAAGTTAACAAACTCAACTCAAATCAACTTAGATCTTATCCTGTACAAAATAAAGCTATCAAGTTCCATAACAGTATAATCCAAAGCATCAACTACTCAGACATGCTTCCCCCACTCAACATGGAGGAGGACAAAAGGCAGCGGAAAAATCTGGATTGAGGGAAAATATAAAGTGTATTGCAAACCATATTCTTGAAAAGCATTCCAAATCTTAACTATCAATTACAATATTTGCTGAAAAAAGAAAAAGAGTTGGAAAGGAACCACTATAGTAAACACATCAGTCTCCGGGAGCATAAAATTGAAATGACTACTGCAGTGCCCTCTTCAGCTTGTACAAAAGATGTGGATGAAGTGCTGGCTCATCAGTCACGAAATTAAAATAATCATAGCAACACAAGTTTGCACCCAAGGACCCCATCCCCACTGTTTTCCAAACAAGATGAAAGGATTGTATGCAGAAATAGAACAAAGTTATATTTTCAAAACTCTATTCACCATCCACTACCAAAAACAAAAATAAAAAAGAGAGGTGCTTGCAGTTGATGAGGATGGTTAGTCCTCCATCTCTTTCATCTTCTCTGTTCTGAGAATATAACAAACAGACAGAGAACTCAACTCCCAGTTAAATTGGTACAGGTGCCTCTTCAGCATTGTCACTTGTTCAAAAGAAGCAGAGAGAATGAGGCAGTTCCCTATGAGGTAATTGCTGATCAGTTAAAAAGTTTTTTCACCACTTCCAACCTATTATTATTTCCCCAGCCTATATATTAAACTTCGAGACGAGAGAAAATTGATTGGAGGAAGCAGAAAAATAATAAAACTGCAGTGTGCAAATGATAGACTAGTCGAACAAAATGAGGTACCTGTGCTCTTAATTTTATAACTTCCTGGCTAAGGTTATCATTTGTCATTTTCGCATCGTCCAAAACAACCTTAGGTGATGTAAGTCCTCCCAAAGTAGGAGTTGGTGTAGTAGAACGAGGAGGACTGGCCCGTCTTGATATTGGTGATGTTGCTCGAGAAACAATTCTTGATCCAGGAACTGAAGCTGAGAAAAATTTTTTGGACGATCCAAATACCGGATTGAAAGACTTAGAGATGTTATGCGCCCCCACTGGGAGCTGCCATTTGGGATTGGTGATACACGACTGCTATTGAATTCCAGTTTTTTGTTCCTCTTTGAGGTGCGGGTCTCCCCTTGTTTCAAGGATTCCATTGACGAGAACCTAGCCAGCTGGGGACGAGATCTGATATCCAACTTCTCATCTTTGTCTATATTGTCATTTATCCCCTGATTCATACTTCCTCGTCTGCTCACAGATGAATGAGATGACGTGTCAGTTTCAATAGCTTTTTTCAATTTATTGAAACAATTATCACAAACACGGTATGGTTTACTGGGATTTGGTGCCATAGAAGCCCTCAGTGACTTCTTGCTGCTGCATGAATGACAAAACACAAGTCCACAGTTGTAACAATTGTGACGTTTTCTTTTGAAATTAAATGGTAGACGGCAGCCAGAACACATGGAATGGTCAACCCCTGAGACCCACTTATGAAGGCAGATAGCTGCAGTGAAATTAGTACCACATGCAATACTCTTTACTTGCTTGTCCTTTAAAGCTTCTACTAAAGTTGGAGCATTTCTGTCATCTGCATCCCCATGACCCAATCTACCATTTGCTCCCTTCCCCCATGTATAAACTTCAGTTCTCGAAGTCAACACAGCCACATGATAGGCACCACAAGCTATCTCCTCCACAAAATTTTTCACAAGTTTTCCTTCAACACGAGAAGGGAGCTTCCCATCAGCTTGAGGGTTCCCTAGCTGCCCATAAACTGGACTGCCCATAGTGTATATGTGGCCAGAGGTTGTAAGAGCAACTGTCAGGCTGTGTCCACAAGCAACCTGGCAAAAGTTTGGTTCAACGAGAGCAGCAACACAGGTTGGAACAAGTTTCGATTCCTTGTCACCATGTCCAAGTCGACCTTTGTCTCCGTCTCCCCATGTAAAAAGTTTGCCTGAAGAACAATTGCTGGAACTTGAGCTTCCAACCATAACTTCAACAACTGCAGCAGTATGCCAAACACCGCATGCTGCTCGTACAGTGCGGAGGCCCTTCAGGGATTCCACTTCTCTAGGTTTTGAAACACTTTCCCTATCTCCATGACCAAGAACCCCAAAAGTTCCATCACCAAAAGTAAACAACTGCCCCGCAGATGTCACAACAGCAGTATGCCAAGGCCCACATGAAATTGAAGATACATGAATCCCCTCCAATGGCCCATTAACTCTTTTGGGCACCCAATGACTCACTTCATTCCCGTGCCCTAGAAGGCCAAAATGACCATCACCCCAAGTGTACAAATCTCCAGAAAGTGTGACAGCACAAGAATGATATTCACCACATGCAACAAGCTCGATGTTAGTATTGCAGAGGGCATCAATTAACTTCGGGTGCAAGACATCAGAATCTACACCATGACCAAGCCTACCTCCCAATTCCTCACCCCATGAAAATATCTCTCCTTGTTTGGTCACTAGGGCAGCATGGCGACCGCCACAAGCTATATTCTGAACATCTAATACAACTGCAGATTCCAATGCCTTGGGCAGCAATGAATCCATTTTGACACCAAAACTGCTTCCCACTCTGTGCAGTCCACCACCCATAATGCCATCACCTGTTCCTTCTCCCCAAATGAAAACATCCCCCAAGGCATCACCATCATCATGACCAGAACCTTGACTTGATGAGCTTACAGCACTGGAAAGGCTTACTCTGAAGGCATCCACTCCCATTCCTTTCACGTGGCCATGTATGCCATCTGAACCTCCAGATGAAAGGGAATGGATAGACCCACTTGCAGAGTCTGAAGGGAAGAAACCCTTGGGAGGCACAGCATACAATATAACATCTGAAAATGCCTTATCCAGACCATTTTTAGGAGGACTATCATAAGGACTATGGAGGCGAAGTTGACCAGCACCATCCTGCTCAGGTGAAATGAGATTTATATAAACATTTTCAAGAAGAAAAAATTGCTTATAAATATTTCCAGTCCACACATCTGAAAAGAGGAAAACACATGGCTCTGCATACGGACAGAAGAAAACAAAAGCAGTTCACCTTCTGCAAGCCATCAGCACTTCCAAACGGGGAATTCAGGGGAGAACTTCTTCTAGTGTATGTTCTGGGACTAGTAGCTCCAGATGAAATTCCATCACTCCTTGATTCTGTTCTCCACTTACGCTGATGACCACGGGAAATCAATGCCTTAAGCCCGCTAAACCATACCTCTGCTTCTTCCTTGTCCTTGCATATCTACCAAAGGAAAATCAATGTGAAGAATAACAGTGCAGCAAGAACCAAACAAGGACCAAAATAATTGTTTCTTAAGGAACTTGCAGATAACAAATGGAATCTCACCAAATCAAGGGATCTGTCATTGTATATAAGAGAAAAAGACTGGTATTCCTTCTCAGGTCGTGGGTATCTTTGAAAAATTGGCTGGAAAAGAAAAACAGAACATAAAAAGATAACCAAAAGTTAACCAGAAGTCTTCATTGGGACTTGCAAAATTTGAGAACGAAGAAAAAAAATACTTAGATAAGTGCCTTCTCACTTAGCAAACATCTCCAATGAAATTTATTATCACAGCCACCATTTCATCTTTAAAACCAGTCAACCAGGATATTTCAAGTAGAGCTCAACATAGGGTGGTGAAAGGTTTAATTAATGGAAAGTTTTAACCCCTATGTGATTACAGTAAACCTAGTCCTAAAAATCCTCAATTTGGCATAGCAGTAGTCTTCATGTATCTTTCTTGATATTTTAGAAGGTGCATTAACATGCTAGTAAACTTATAAGAAAGTTGCTATGAATAATATCCGAGCAAAAATGGCCAAGCTCTTAGCCTGCAAGTCTTCCCCTTGAATTTCCCATTTTTCGTCACCTATCAGGATAACAGTTGATGTACCATAACCACAACTTAGGAAGCAGTGTGTGTGAAGAAATCAAATCAATAATATGTTGGCAAAAGCAGGATTAACAAAAATTTTTTCACAATCAGCAGACAAGCACCCACTGGTAGATAACCAGACAACGAATGGTGGAAAATTTTGGGGAGAAATGATTTTCTTCTTTAAGGGGATTAGTTAACAACTAATAGTGCGGACAATAAGGTGTAAAACTATGTTCATCACTAAATTGGGGCATTCCAGAAAAGTAAAGAAGACATCCATTTTAGGATGGAAGGGCTAGCTAACTATATCAAAAAAGATACAGACACTATAAATGGAATCAAGTATAAAATTAGGGACCAGCACTCATTTGAAACTGAATTTATAAAATAGAAAACGTAACGATCCATCCATCAAATATGAGAGTATCATTACATGCATCTATTGAATGACCACCTCACTAAAAGTTTGGTTGTTAGAGAGGAAAGACATTTAATATTTCTCTAACACGGCGCCTCACTTGCAAGCCATATTCTAATTCTGGGCCTAAGCACGTAGAAGTTTATTTTATTTTTTGATTTTTTCAAAAATGAGTGGGAGCAAGACTTGAACCCAGGGCCTCCCCGGCATGGCTTTGATAGCATATTGAATGACCACCCCATCTAAAAGTAGCAAGCAATTAAAAACTTTTCAGTGGCAAAGAAGAGAACTAAACAGCTAGTATGTGACAGCATCAGACTTTGATTTATGAAATAATTACTCGTTGCTGCAAGCAATTAAAAACTTTTCAGTGGCAAAGAAGAGAACTAAATGACTAGAGAGATCTAAGACACATTATGATTAACTGTTGTAACAAAAGAATTGTTTTGAGAGTTTTTAGCATCTATCAAGTTCCCACAGACTAGATAACTGAAGGCAGCATATCAAAAAAGATGTTATTGAGGAATGGGAGACTTACAGTCCGCTGGCCAGATATAATCCGGGATACATGACTAAGTTTAAGGTGTTTCTCTTCTTTACCCGAGAACCATATCAGAACAGATTCGTCCTGAAACAAGCACATCCGGTCATTAGATGGTTCCATTCCAGTGCATTCTCAAGCTTTTATATGGGAGAAAGAAACACAAAGGAATCTCCAATAAGCAACAGACAAATTGCTAAGCTTAGTATATTACGAAACACAATTCTGCCAAGCTTCATGAACTATGTGAAATCACTGAAATGTACTTATCACTCTTTCACAATTGTGGATTGAATGTGCATTGGTATTGCATGTTTCAGCAGGGAAATAAAAAGATCCTTCATGCAAAATGCAGGAGAAGTGATTGGACCTCCTCTTAGAAATTGGATTGAGAGAACAAACGGATGCAGGAGCCAATGAGAATACTGCTCAAACTAGCCTCAACTCTCTCTTTTTTTTTTTTTTAGTAAATTATGGGCAAACTAGCTCTCAACTCAACTCCATCAAGCCGTATCCCAAACTATCCCTGTCTGCTCCCTTGCTACTAAGCAGAAACCATAATTTTGTGATCACTGGCATACACATAGTAAGTGAGTTATTTATGCATTTGGCTGGAGTTAGCTGATGAACCCACACATGGAAAGCAGGAACAGACCTTGAGATCAATTCTCATAAATATAAGGCCAGGAGATTTTCCAAACATCAATAACTCTTATTGTGGCAACCATGGACACAGCTTCAGAAATCCATATGTATCACTTTAAATTGTAACTGTTAAAACAATTCTTTGAGAAACTTATTGCCATCAAAGCTTTTGTATATCCGTTTTCATGTTATCATTTGAGAAAACAGATAACTATTTCCATCAATTGCTGCAATGTTTAGCAGCTAATCGTAGTATGCATTCATAGTCTGCACTAGCTGCACACATTTATCAGATGTGTATTTACTAATTACCAACAAAATGGGCCTTTTATAATTGCTGTCCACTTCAGAACAGAAAAGAAGATGACAGGAGAGGATCAAACTTCATCCCAAGCAAACTTTACAGCAGAAAGTAGAACAACAAATAAGAGCCCAAAAACACAAGATCTACAATATTCTGGGCCTTACATTTGCCAGGCGGAACGGACAAAATTTAGGCTTTCCTCTTCTTCCATATTTGAGTAAGTGAGCACCTTTCTTAAGAGCAGTAATTGCCTGTAGTAAAAGAACCAATACCTAAATTAAGCACACCCAGCGTGCTTTGCAAGGAAACAAACTAAATAAAGCAATTTACCAAACAAATAAGGTTGAGACATTAAAACTGACAGGAAAAAGTGTAATAAATAATCAGTGAAAAATTAATGCAGGAATATAATATTCACTGAAAACAGTCCTCTATACATCAAAAGGTAGCAGATCTATGACATCATAGGTCCACCATGAAGCCTAAATCCATCACAACTAGACAAAGATGAAACATTTGAGGCAACATCATTAAGGTGGGAGCAAGTGAAATATACTGTTCGCTCATTTGAAACTCAAAGAGAATACGAAATTAGCTTTGTCCATCTGAAACTATGAACTGACTTGGACTTTACTGGGAGCTAAGCAAAGGGAGAAGGATTGGCCCATTGTAACTAGTGAAGAACAGTAAATGTTCGTACACCATGGCCCACAATAGGGAAAAATATAGTAGAGAACGAGGAAGCAAATGTTGGTACGTGGAATAGCATCTGAAGACTAAACGATGGATACCATGTTTTGCAGAAAATCAGGCCAAGACAGTGCAGCTCCTCAGTGCAAGAAAATAAGCCTCAGGCCAAAATAATACTGAGTTACAGTTTATGAAGGTATAACAAGATTTCTCATCATAACCAGATTTAGTTAAGCAATTATTTAATCACTATTTTATCTTTCCAGCTGTGACATTGACTAAGTTCTGATTTACAACTTTAGACCAAGTTGCCAGAATTATATGCGGAAAACTGAAGCAGCAGACCACCCATGAGCATATGGGAATGCAAAATGGTAAACACTCATATGATTAGAAGCCTTAAAAGGACTAGGACAATTGAATATGAATACTAGCAAAATCTTACAGCAAATATTCATGAAAACAAATCCAAAATTCAGGAAAACAATTTAGAGATTGTGATTCTTAGAAGTAGTAGTAAGGCTTCAAAAACATTCAAGTACTTTTAAGATCTGTCCATAACATTTCATACAAGCATTGCATTTCCAACTCTGGAAAGTGCTTTCAGACAATCACATTCAGACCACGAGTCTGGTGATATATTTAGAATGAAATTACAGAACTAATCCAAATTACCAGTCGAAACATAGCAACAACCCACACCCTTATTTTTCCTATAATCTGTTAACTCAATCATTACTAGTGCATTATAAACCTTTTCATAAGCACAAACCAAGCATCAACATACCCTCTAGCTAATGGCAGAACCAGAAAACTTTTGTAGGGGACCAGTATATTTGGAGACTATGCCTGGAAATGTTAATGAAGAGCTCTCGACAAATTTGTTTATCTCTATAACTAAACTATGTAGTTATAATTTTCACGTTCTTTAATGAAGAAAGTATAGTGGCTCTCATTCTTAAAGAAGACATGTTTTACTAAATTATATCACGAATTTTATGGAAGCATAGCCGAAAAGAAATCTATTAACTAATGGGTTATGATCAATTTTTCAAGTACTCAAATCTACTAAAACGAATAGAACAGAAATATCACAAAACTACTGAATAATAAGACTAATTAACTGACTACAACTCAATCCCATGTCTTTAAAGTCAACATGTATCCAATAAAACTGAAGAATACCTGCTCGATATCTCTTTCGACTGGCCCACCAGCTCTGCTGACGTCAGGGTTGCTCATCCTATCGCCGTTCCGTGACATCAGAAAACGAATTCCCACTTTCCCAAACAAGCCCTAAATCCAAAACCCCCATTCACCATTCACGCTCATCCAATACTCTTCGTCTCCAATCAACTGTATCGTACATAGCAAGCAGAGCCGCATGAATTGCACCGAATGCAACTGCACAGCTCTCCAATTAGCAAGTAAACTTGATTTTCCAACAGGTTTGGAGACTGAAGCAGTAGAGTGACGACAGTGAGAGGGAAATACAACGGGGAGGGGTATTATGGTAATTTTAAGCGGTCAGTTGACGGCTCGGATGAGCTCGAGGTGTGTGTGTTCATGGGAGATCAGAAAAATGGGAATGAGTAGAATCCAATGGAATTTTTGATCTGATGATTAACAGTTCCCTGCAGCAGAATAGCAGTACCACTCTGTGGCCTGTACAGATATGAAGAGAGAGAGAGAGAAGAAAAGGGGTGGACTACTGAAACTATGGAATAATTTTTTATTTTTTTTCTTATTCTTTGAGATTATTATGGTTATAAAAAATATTTTGGACCTTATTATAAAATAAAATGATTAATTAATTATCATGGCACCTTTTGATTTTCCATTTTGTATGTTTTCTTTGTTTATTCCTTTTTCAATTCTTTATATGCTCATAATTATTATTTTATATGAATTTCTGAGCATATAGAATATTAAATTCTATATAAGTAATATATCGTTTGAATGAAAGCATTCAGTATATAGTTATTATTAATTAACTATATTAATTTTACTCATTTCTCATGTACATTGAATTAAAAAAAATTACATTTAATATATGAAATCAGTAATTAAATAAATGACTTTTGATTAACGAAAATTGTGAAAGGAAAAAAAAAAAGCAACTAATTTTGTTTTAGTAATACTTATTTACATAAATCAAAGATTAAGCAATCATCCAATTGGCTAACACACATTTAAACAAATTAAGTATAAATCAATCATCAAACAAAAATTACTATTATAATAACAATAAAGTGATTTATCATTATTATTGACCTATAATAGCATATACCATTAGAGGCACTATCTTTACAACAAAAATAACTTCATTTCTATCTTGATGTAAATAAATGTTACAAATTTCTAAAAATTCTTAAAAAAAAAAGTTTTTCAACGTGAAATATCAACTAATATTTTTTTAGAATATCGTCGATGGAGTCGAATTGAACCAATAAAAATAAAAGAATATTTCACATAAAATATCATCAAATTTCTAATTATTCTAAAAAAAAAAAAAAAGAGGAACCAACTGCTAAATAAGTCGACAAGATCGAATCAAACCAATAAAAACCAGAAAGAGGAACCTTTTACATTTCCACAAATCCAACAATTATTATAATTATTATTATTCTTTTTTTGGAAGTAGTTATAATATTGAAAATGAGACTCCACATCTGTATTAAAAAAAAAAAAAAGGATCAAAATGGCCAAATGATAATGACCAACACCACAAGCCACTGCCACTGCCACTGCACTTTTTTTTGTTGAAAAGAAAGAAATTAGCCACAAGTCAAAATCATGGTCCTTTTTTCCTCTGATCAAATAAAATGGTCCTGCTCTTTTCTCACTTCTTCTAATGGGATCATGTGCTTCTCAGCAACCATTGCCACATGAAACTAAACTCCTTTCAACTGCGCGGGCCTAACCTCTCTTAACATTATTTCTTCTTTTGTTAGACCATACTTCAATTGTGGTCATCGAAAAATACTTCTCCTCTTTTTCTTTTTCTTTTTTTCTTTTTTTTTTAAAGCTTTTTGTGTGTTCAACGAGCTATTCACGTGTACTTTTCTCTCTCTTTTCTTTTTCTTTTTTTTTTATTTTTGGTATGCTTTTAGACAATATTTGTTTTAAAATTCTATCAATTTATTAATAAAAATTCGAGTTAAAAGTTACAATTAAAAAATAAAAAAAATAAATAGTACTTATTCCCAATCAAAAGCTACATTAACATAAAAATAAGAACTATTTATTTATCAAAAAAAAAAAACACACACACACACACACAAGCTAAGAAGGTTCCAACCATCGATACTTACAAGTCCACAAATGGAAGTCGGGAAATCCGTAGGAAGCCAAATATCCGCAACATGAAAACTTCACATGCATCATTTGCTAATCAATCTGTTATTTGGTTCCCCTCACAAAAAATATGTGACACTGTAATATGCATTGAAAGTGATCCAAAAGCTATTGCAATTTCCAGTTTCCACGCTTCTCTTTATATCTAAGATATTGATGAGTACCCTTACATCTACTTCAATCCAAAATTTGCGTATGCCCCTATTGAAACATAACGACAAACCTAATATATATATATATATATATTCACGTATTTTTCATGTTTTTCTTTTAAAATTTTTTTAGGTCTAAATTGAATGACCATATGATGAAATTATATTTTTAGATTGTTGTTATGTACATGTCTTTAATTTAGATAATTAACTTGTACGATAAATGTTAGGTATACATTAGTGGTGCCAAACTTTTGAATTTGAGTTATTTGTTATAGTATTATCTGTACGTAAATAATATTGATATATGTGTTAGGTTGAATTCATACTATACTCAATGAATATGCATTGAGTGAATGGATTCAATATCAAATATTCCATTTTGTTTATAATAGAACCGGACAGTGAACAGTGTACTGACTGTATGCATCTATCTTGTTTTCGAACTTTCAAGCATAGATGTTGCTAGAAAATACTTAAGAGAATTAAAATATTTTTCTTTTTTTTGTGCATGTGGGATGGATGGGGGTTAAAAAAGGAATTTACCTTTTCTTCAAAATTTTCAACTCTCGTTTTGACAAATAATTGATGAAAGCCCAACTGAAAGAAGGCCCAGATATTTGGCAGTTTATCCGACTCCAAAAGCATTGGGTTTGACAGTATGATGGCCCAACATATCTTCTCCAAAGGCCCAATATGGGGCCCAAACAAGTGGGAAAATTATATCAAACCATTAAACAAAAATTTACTAGAAATAAAAACTCGGCCACCTAAAGAATTTCTCAGGTTTCAATTAGTCAAATTTAACACTCCAAACTTGAAGTATTGTTTAAAATAATTATGAAGACCTCTCTATTGTATTTATTTAATCTAAAAATATTAATGCGAGCAAACCTCTTATGTCAAGAGTAAAAAAGAGCAATTTTAGCACTAAAAAGGATAAAAGCAGACATTTTTTTTTTGTTTTTATTTTTCATGTTTTTATGTTATACAACATCAATATGATAGGCAAGAGAACTAGCCCAAAATTGTTTATCGTATTTAAAAATAAAATTATTCTGAATCTTACAATATCAATGAACGATCATAATTTAATACGATCTTTTCCATGGTTCAAAAAGTAATATACATTGAACTAAACTCCTACATACACTGCAAGAAGAAGATTAATAGACGTACACCATAGTTAGCAATTTCAAAATTCATCTTTTATTTAATTTCTAACGTCGTGGACAACTCTAAACTTTTTTTGGGTGGAATACTTTTAAAAAAGGGCTCGAGTTTTTCTTAAATTATTTTGAAGTCTAGACAGAGGGCAAACACTGGATGATGGCAAATCAGAAGTGGGCCTTTTCGGCTTCCGTGAATATATTCATCGAAATGTTCCAAATCCCTTTAAATTAATGTTGGGGGTTGGGGGTGGGGGTGGAAGAAATAAAGAAAAAGTAAAGGTAAAAGGTTTTATTCTGAATAGTCTTAGCACATAAGTGGAGTATGTTATTCTTCTGCATTATCTTTTCCTACATCAAATAGTACTCCAACTGAGATTTGGGAATTGGGATGCATAAATTAGAGATTTCTTACAAAATTGGACTGAAATTGTTGTTTTACTTAAGATTATGTCATATGATTCAATGTTGCATAAAATGCAAGGTAGTATTTTTTGCTTACAAATTTCTATATTATTTAACTTAAAATTTACGAGTTATCATGCATATTCGATAGGTCTACCGATATAATAATAGCAATCACATATTTCTTAATTATAAAAATATAAATACACTTTATATGACTAGGAGGATAGGTTTGAAAAACAAATCAAATTATTCGATATTCGTTTTGATATCGATTATTAAAAGTTCGTTTGAATTTAATTTATTAACTTAATAAACTAAACTTACATATACTTTATATGACTTGAGTTGAGATTGATTGACACCGGTTTATAAGGCAAACATGTTTTTCTTGATCAACTTTGCCTTTTCTATAAATTTAAAAGTAGTAATTCATTTATTCTTTCTGGTTACACACTTGATGCACTTGTATCTATATGTGTACAGGAGGTATATTGTTTGTTTATAAAAAATCATGGCAATTAAAAATCATGGATTAAAGAAAAAAGCAACCAAAAATTGTCCACAAAGAAAAGCATATTTAAATGTTTGATATTTTGCAGTTTGACCCATACTTTTGTAATATTTGAAGTTTGATTATTTTTTGATTAATAAAGTCTTAACCTTTTGGAGGACTCTAAATCTTGAATATTTTCTGCAATGATTAGCAAAAACAGCTGCGATTAAGAACTTAAAAGCCTATTAATCTGGATATTAAAGGTAAGAAAGTTATACAGTATCAGCAGTTACTGCGAAGACCAGCAAACAAATAGAGACAGATGAATATGAGAAGAAATCAAAAAACAGAATAATCAAAATAAACAGGAAAGATATTCAAATCAAAGCTAAATGCAAAATTGACAAGAAGAAAGAGGATAATAATAATAGCCCAGGAAGAAGAAAATTTCAATTCTTGAAACTCTTTCTCAAGCCAGCCAAGAAACAATAAATCTCTCTCTTATCTCTCCCGTATTCAGATATACATCGACTTAACATCTCATGTAGCCCCCAAAAGATTCGCTTTCTTTCTCTGCCGGGTAGAAAGTAGAAACCGAATAAAAAAAACCCAGAAAAGGTTACGCTTGGGGAATCATGGGAGAAGGTATGAATTAATAGTTTTTGATTTTTTTTCGTACCGGATCATGATTGACTTGTGGGGTTGTTTGCAACTTGATTTACTTGGCTTTTGATATTAGGGAGATTCTTTTCTGGGGATTCTGGATTTTGGGTTGTTTGTTTCTCTAGTTTAATTTCTGAGATTTTTGGTGTTCGATGTTGTTATAGCTGTGCCCAGCTTGGAATCTGGTTTCTGGGTTTTCTTGTTTACTTTTCGAAATTACGTTTTATTTAGGCTTCGATTTGATTGTACATGAATGTACAATTTATCTAATTATGGTGTGCGTATGAACATAGTGCTGTAGCAGGTAGATGAGAGCAAGAGAATTTTGAATCTTTATGGTTCTATGATTTTACCTTTGCGTCTGCTGGAGGAAACTGCTCTTGCATTGCCATTTCCAGAATGTTGAGAAATTTATCATTTGGAATTCGTTGGTTTATATGACTTCAAAGATTATTCAGATGCTAATATCAATTCTTGCCTTTGGGTATACATTAATTTGTATTCCACAGAAAGAAGAAGAGTAAACAAAACAATAAATGGATTGCGCAATCCAGATATTAGCAGAATGTGAGTTGCATGAAAACTATCTGAAAATAAGTATCATGAACCCCGTTCCATGGAGGGTTCTGTCATCTATGAATATTCATGGATCTTTGTCTGCTTTACGAAGTGCTCCCACTATCCATCTATAAGAGATTTAGTTGTCGACTTGTCGTTGGTTTGAAAAGTTAGTAGCAGGCTGCACTTGAGAGATTCCATTGCTTTGTGTCTCTTTCTCTTGCAAGCTTTTCAAATCTCTGTAAGGAATTTCATTTTTTAGGACTCCCGATGAAGCAGTTAGTCTTCAGCTTGCCTTTTCCTGCCCTTAAGAGATAGTATGGGCATAAAGATGAAATGATGCCTGAATTGTAGAATTCATAGATTCATATGAAATTTAAACAATTATTGTATTTGATATGAGCTCAACTCAAAAGTTATGCCATCATCACAGCTTGCTTGTTTTTAAGATGGCTTGTTAGTGGCTCCAAGCAACAATTGGGGGTTATTATGTGAATTGATTTGTCATGCCCCTTTTAGCTGATCCTCTTGTTACTTACGACAGTTGCTTTCTGTTCTTAATGATTCAGAATCATGTGAGATGCATTCTGAAGATGATAAAGCCCTTCTGGAGAGGAACAAGAAAAGGACCGTCAAGACACGTGCTCAGGTTGAAGCATTGGAGAAATTTTATAATGGTAGATTACTTGTCTTGTTGTGCCTTGTCTTGCAGTTTGTTTGTCTCCGACGCAATTGTTAAATAAAATCTGTTGCTCTGTTTTTCCCAGAGCATAAATACCCTGCAGAATCAATGAAAATACAACTTGCAGAGTCCATAGGTTTGACAGAAAAGCAAGTTTCTGGGTGGTTTTGCCACAGGAGGTTGAAGGACAAGAAGTTAATGAATGGGGAAAAATATGCCACTGGAAGGCAAGATCTGTCAAGCGGAGTCATACAAGATCGTGGAAGCGGGCATAGGCAAGATTCCTGTGGTAGCACAAAACAGGGGGATGATAGGAATTTTGATACCAGGGAAGTTGAAAGTGGAAGATTGACTCCAAAAGAATTTTCTGCTGCAGACCTCACATATGAGCATGGCAGTCACTATGGTGGAAACTACAATCGTACAGATGATGCATCTTCAGGAAGTAGTTCTTCATTGCAGAATATTTCTAACCATCAAAATGGGGGTCCTTTTGATGCAGCAACTTCAAGGTGCCTAATACCAAAATTTCAAATGGCTGTAAAGGGTGAAAAAACTAGGTCTGGCCCATCAGGTTACTTAAAAGTGAAGGGTCAAGTTGAGAATGCTGCCATAACTGCGGTCAAGAGGCAGCTGGGAACGCATTATCGGGAGGATGGTCCTCCACTTGGTGTTGAATTTGACCCACTTCCTCCTGGTGCATTTGAGTCCTCAACGCAGGACCCAGTTGAAGGTGAGTTAGAATAGCTGTATTTTGCAAATTTGATGCCCTTTACTGGTCCTTTGACAATTTTCCTGATGTTATTTGTGATGTTGATGAATCATGCCCAAGTAATCCAATAGTTTCTTGCTCAATTGTAATATCAGTTTCAAAATGCAATCATCAGGGAGTTTAGGCTTGTAATTTTGTTTAATAAACTGCTCCAACAATTTCATACTTCTCGCTGAGATCATCGGTCTTATGCGAAGGTTTTGCATGATTCTGTTTAACAATGGGGATTTACTGTCTGACTGTTCTGGTGTTGTTCATCATTCTGACTCTTGCTTGTTTCTAATGTGAATTCATGTCAGAAACATACTACACTGGAGAAGCTGTTCTCCCTGCCTCACCTGATGTTTCAAAAATTCACCAGAATCCCAAGTTTGGCAAGGTGAGTGAATTTTTCATCATTGCTTCTCGATTTTCTTAGCTCTTGCTTATCTTGAATTAAATGCTGAAACATCTTGCCATGTGTTATACTTGAGGAGTGCTTACTTCTGTTAACCATTAAAGATCTGCGAAATTTATATCTAAAGGTTATAACGAACTCTACACTAATAATTTAGAAGCTCTAGATAATGCACTTAGTCTGCCATTGCTAAGATGCATGAAGGCCAAAAACATGGTCACACTTTTTTTAGGCTCAGGTGTCTTGCATCAGCACGCATTCACTGGTATTTTATGGAGTGCCTTTAACAGATTTCTATTTCACTATTGTATTTGAATTTTCATGAGGGATGCCAAAGTTTCTTCTCCATTGAATAGAGGTGCGAGTCTACTTGCGTTTATATTAGGATCTGAATAAGTTATTGCAGAATGAATTTGTCACTGTGCTCCAGCAGGTTTGGTGCGATTGTCATGAAAGTCCTTGTTGAGCTGGATAATTTTCTCTTCACATACTTTCCTTTTAATTTGATGAACTTTTATATCTCTCAAATTTCCCATTCTACAATACTTAGTAAAATAATCAGCTCATAGCAGTAGTCTTGTCTTGACCTGCCATAGAATCCATCCTTGAGAAAGAAATTCGGCATCGGCCCTTTTCTTTTCTTAGTATCCAAATTGCTATGGAATATTAAGACTTCACCTTGAAAGGAGTTCTTTTAGTTTAGTGCTGGAGGAGATGGTAATCAAGATCCATCCCCAGATTCTTACCACGTAAAGAAGTTGATGAATTGGAGTTTCAAACTTAACCAACTATTACTCTCAAGTCAAATGGGGGACCTCTTTCAAGAAAGCCAAGTGCCCTCACGGCCACCTTACATCAGAAACTGCTTGCTGTAACTGCTGAATAAATCACAAAAATCTGAATAGAGGCCTTACAATTATACAACACTTAAATTTGGTCAACATCATATGCTCGTCCTTTTGCTGCCTTTTGGTGTTCTGCTCTACAATCATTTTAGGCTCCTTGGCTTTCTCCCTTGCTAGTTAACCATAATCTGGAGGCTACGGTGGTGGGTCAACTTTGGTTGACACAATAATATGATGCGACTGATGACAATTGGAAATTTTGATCTGATTATGATTGAATCTTATATGACATTTGGAACGAATTTTGGTACCTTCAGATGTTCTGATGAAATACTCACCTAGCTAAATCTGGGAGATTTTTTTACCGTTACATTTGAGGTCTGAACATGCTTTGCTGAACAGATGATTCGTTTAAATTGTTAATCAAGGTCAGTTTTGGTTCAGTCTTCTGGGAAACTTGGACAGTATATTCCTGACCTGATTTTATAGTTGTGTCCATTTCATGCTTCAGGTTTTTGCAGTGCAAAACAACTCAATCAACAGTCAAATTCATGTTACTTGCTAGATCTAATTGCAAAATGTCAGCTGCCATTTTCTTTATTAATTTCTTTTATGTGGTGCTTGGGCTAGTCATCAATCTAACATTAGCAATGATGAGCTATCCTCCTTTTCTTTTTTTGTTATGTAGGAGCATTCTTGTTATCAATTAATGAAACTTTATTAGTGCATTTGTGTGAAAGTCACACTCGCCTATGCCCGCATCTTCATCCATGCGGGCAGAAACTTGATAACGTGCTCTGTTCCCGAACCAATTCTTATTGATTTTGCTAAACTGTAGTGGATTATGTGTCAGATATGATCGATTGTATTTTCTTCTAATCTCAATCCTTACAGGGATGTGAATACAAGCCCAGCATGGCTTCTGATAACTCTAACATTGATGGAACGAGTTTGAAAACAAGGCGTGGGTGCGATATTCCTGATAGCTACATTCACCAAAAGTTTAGACTGAGGACTTCTTTGTCCAACAGTGGTGCTTATTATCCCAGGAGCAACTCTTCTGTAGAATTGCCTGAAGGTTCTGCTAGAGATATATTTGGTACTGAGAGTAGAGATGAGTATGGAATGAGGACCAGGCCGGGTGTTGAAGTTATGAGAATGGATTCTGTTTCAAGTCGTCCTAATTTGCAGCCTTATGGTGGGAAAGTGAGAGAGGAACGGGCAGAGTCTTGGTTTCGCAAGTATAATGATGTGGGCTCAAAGGTTTCCCTAGGAGAAGATACTGAAAATGAGTATTCCAATTTGATCATGAAAGGAAATGTGTATACCAATTCTGGGGACAAAGGGCTGCCCAGACAAATTATTAAGGTTTAATATTAACTTTCGTCTTCCCACCATTAAGTTTTGCTGTCTGTGACTCTGGTGTTGATATTCTGTGCTTTAATGATGTACACAGGATGGCAAAATTAACCCTGATAGGAGGCTAATAAATGAAAATCGAGTTAAGATTCCCTTTAAGAATGATTTGGCTGTAAGTTTTATGCCTGCATCCACACTAATATTTTGATGGTATCCCAGGAAGGTACTGTTAACATATTTTTCTTTACATGTTTTCTTATTTGTAGGCTCCAAAAAGAACAAGGGAAGAATTCCCTCAGCAGCAACACCTGAAAACATCTTCAATGGTGGATAACCTACCACAGACCTATCAAGTCATAAGGTTTGGCCTAATAAATATTAGCCCGAAACTAATTGTTCGATATTGGTCTTTGTGTTAGAATTGCTGGAAATGTATTAAAGAGACAGCATCACTGATGTGGGCCAACAGAAACCAACTTCAGTCTGGTGGTGCTTCTGTGAATTAAGATGCCCACCAGACAATTTATTAATCCAATTAAATTTTGAACCCTTCTTGGTGCTTTGGGTAACATTGTTAACTTCTGGTGCATATCTGGATGGAGAGCCTTAATTTATTTTATCGGGCGACATTCAGATACCAACTGTGTGAGCACAACATTTCCTTTTTTAGTCAGAATCTACTAAAACAGATGAAAAATTCAGTCATTGGGCAAATAGATGAAAAAAGGCCAGAGCCACATTGTGTAAATGGCCAACACAGTTGGTATTTGAGAGGTTAACTGCAGATGTATTTTAAACAAAGGTGTTCATAAGACTTCTGATATTCCCTACTAAATGTATGCAAATTTGAGGAATGTAGGATCATATGTAAATGATAGAGAGATGAAGAGATTATGGACATCTTTTTTTGGAAGATGCAATAAATCTTGTGTTATTTGTGCTTTCTTTATGTTTCTCTTTTTCCGAGACTTCTAATTATGCTGGCCTGACATTTTTCCTATTGTAATATAAAATCACGCTGGTGCTTTTTTCCTAATGTTGCACAAATATTTGTATGCTTTAGGTCCGCAACAGAGATGCCATCCAGTTTTTGTGAAGGCGAGGAAAGTGCAGAAACAAGTTCTTCGGTGGATTAAGAAAATGGCAATGGATGGGAGCAAAACATGGATGAGCTGAGGATGCTTTCTACTTGAGTGATGGGACTCCACTGCATCAGAGTGCTAGAAATTTGTATAGTTCAAGTTTTTTATCATTGCGACATTAGCTAGCTCTTGTAGGAACATCATAATTACCAGAGACCAATGATTTTGTCATGAACCTTATGTTAATTTCTTGTCTCTGCTCGGTTATTTACTTTTCTTGTGCAGAATCAGTAGTTTTTCTAGAATTTTATTTAAGGAAAATAATGTGTGTTTTTATGTGTTCTTATGCTGCTTTTTGCTGTAGTTGGACTTTCACCTGCAAATGGTGCTGATGAAGTAAAATACTGTTGGAGGATGGAGAAAAATAGTAGGTTAGATTGACTAACTTCAAATTGAATCACTAGTCTATACTATATAGAACTGAAGAGGTCTAAACGGTGGTTTGGTCACTTTTTTGAACTGTCGTTTTAGGTTAATAAAAATCAATGAGTTGATAAGATGAATGTGTGTCGTACTTTTAACATTGCTGATGTTATGGTGTTTGAAATTTTTGGACTGTATATGATTTTTAGTAATTAATTGTGTGATTCTTTTTAGGATTAAATACATATTGTCCCTTATACTATTGATTTTTCATTGTAACACTAGGTGTACTAATAAAAATTTCAACTACCCTTTTAAACAATAAAAAACATATTGATGTACAAAAATACTTTTGAACTAAATAAATATTAAATTTTATATTTTACCTTTTTTAAAATTAAATATCAATTAGTTTGATTTTATATTTTACTTAACTCTGGTTTTATTAAATACATAAACTTATAATTAAATTTAAAATGAATAAATAACAAATATAAATTTAGTATTGGGAAGAGATATTAATTTTTTTAAAAATATATTCCATAAATTTATATTACTACCATTTATATATTGTTTTAATAAATAAATATTAAAAATTTGGGTCAAATTAGTTGATATTATTTAATGGTATAAATATGTTTATTCTATAAGGCGTGCATCTGTATATTAAACATATTAACTGATCTAATTTCAATTTATAGTAATTTATTTGTAAAATGTCAATTAATTTGATTTCAAGTTTTATTTAACACTAATTTTATTAAATAAATTAATATAATTAAATTCAAATTAAATAAATAACAAAACATGATTTTAACAATATAGAAGACATATTAAATTTAAAAAAATATATCTAACATAAATTAATATTACTCTCATCTTATATATATTGTTTTAGAAAGCATTTCAGAATTTTATTTTTATTTTTTTCACTCGAAAGTTTTTAATTACATTAATATATTTTATAAGTTTTTTTTTTTTTAATTTTCATTATCCTTTCACATATATAACTACACATTAAAATTAGATTCGTTAATATATTTGAGTTACACATGCACAACTTACATAATAAAATTATTTACATCATTAAGTAATATCAATTTAATTGACTCTAAATTTAACACTTGCTTATTAAAGTTATATATCTAAAATGATAGTAATAGAAATTTATGTGACATAGGTTTTTAAAATTTATTGTATCTTTTTTTATAATATTAAAGTTGCATTTGACTAATTAATTATTTTAGATTTAGTTGAAAATTACTTTATTTAAAAAAATTAGTGTTGAATAAAATTTGAGATTAAATTGATTAACACTTAATTATAAAATGATACGGAACAAAGTGAATTTAACATTTTACTTAATTTAGAAATAATTTGATCCATCAATATAATTTTTATTAATTTAACATAACATTTGAAAGTTCAATAGGTAAAATATATTTAAATATATTTTTATTAATTTAACATAACATTTGAAAGTTCAATAGGTAAAATATATTTAACCCTTCTTTTTATTGAATGAATTTTTAGTTCATTTTAAGAATTATAATGCAAGTTTAACAAAACCCAAAGAAACTTTGGATCCAGACATTGGTAATTCTTTAATACAAGGTCAAATGCACATCTTAATTATCATCCTGCAATTATTGACACAAAGACCATTTCATTTCTCACATTTCTAGCAAATAATAGGCCAAATCCAAACACAGGTAAAATTCATATATTCACCCAATAATGAAAACTCCAAAAAAGCCAGAAACTAGTAAATGTTTTTTCTTTTGCAAAATGAGTGACAACTTGTATTTTGAGACCAGATATAAGGATTATCTAAACAGGATACGTTTTTGTAACATTAACATCTGATTATGGATTCACATTCAGAAATCTTAATACCGGCCTGGTAAGGGGCTTATAATGTTTTTGCTAATGACAAAAATCCGGTACAACAACTCTGTGGTGCATAAGTTAGTCAACTACTAAAAGCCTTCTCATTTGCTCTCAACCTTCTAAGTAAATTGGAATTCTTCACCTCAATCTACCAATCAATCTCAGTCTGCTTTCTTGTTTGAGTCTGCATCAGTTTCTTCAGAGCTAGTTGTTTTAGACTCGTCAAATGCCAATAACTGCAGACAGAGATAACATGTTAAATACACTAATATAACAGGTAGTTAAGTGGTAAATAGCATTTATCAATAAAGCTCAACAATTATAATCGCAGAAATTTTTTTCACAAATCGCAACTCAAATAGAAGCCTTAGCAATGTATAGAATTTGCAGTCTACTCGGGGTCATTACAAGAGTTCCCCAGCCCAGCAGAACATACTAGGCACATTGCAGAAAAAGAATCCAAAAACTTTGTATCTATCATTTACAGTTGGGGGAAGTTTTTAGAATAAGTTAGCATGCTTGGTGCATTGCTGAAATGAAAATCTGAAACATGTTTCTTTAGCATATTTTACCAACTCTAATATCATAATCAAAAGAAAAGGATACAATTCAATTGGCCACCATTAGCCCAGTCCAGACTCCAGACATGCAAAGCAATTGCTCTAATTGTATTTCTCACGGTTCTCTGTCAATACTGTTTTGGCATGAATTTCTAAATTTCTAAAATTGAACCGTTTATAAACATTAATAACTGTATAGAAAACATAATTATTCACAATTACAGTGTGTAAATATTACATGAAAAGAATAAATGACTCACAGATTTGACTTCTCCATTCCATATGCAATGCGCAGCCAAAAATCCAATGACACCAGGCACGATATACAACAGTGCAGGCTGGAAGAAGATTAAGAACCAATAATCCGAAAGATTAGGATATTAAGACTCAAATACAAAAATGAAGGTAGCTTTGGAAATCCAATCGTGTCGAGAAGATACTCACCTGTGCAGCTTGAAACCAGTTCATGACAATGATTGTGACGACCAAACCAACTGTATATCCTACAAATGCACTCTTAAAATATTGGCTCTCTTTCCCTCTGGAAACATCAAATCTTAGTGCCAATGCTACAAAAATTCCTGAAAAGTAAAAGCAAAATTAAATAATTTATTCAGCTATAAATTAACAAGTGTGAAATGCGCTTGTGCGCTATGAATATTCCAAATTCAAGAAGAAAGAAGAGTCGTGCACCCAGCACCCTATTTACATGAAGCATACAAAAGAGATGCACAAAAGATTTCATGTCTTTCTCTATAAATGAAAAGAAAAAAGAAAGTCTAAACAAGACTCTCATCCCAGATGCACATTATCCACACGCACTCATGCCACTGCTCTGCAGCAGGTTGACAGAGAACTTATAACTGCACTAAAAAGTACAAAATCTGACATTTACAGTTAAAGTTCATACCAGGAATCACTATATCACCAAGTCCTAACATCGAAAATGGACGTGCAGAATCTGATGTAGGGAATAAAAGCTGCAGAAAGTGAAGCACGCTATATTACATAAATTTAAAATAACAAGCAGGAATACAGAAAAGTCATTTTCACCATGCCAGGTAGACATGTTATAGACTTAAAGTACAGACCTTTATTGGAGCATCAAAAGATTTAGCAACGCTAACCATGACTGGGGTAAAAAAGACCCAGAATATGTCATATACAAAAAGCCCGGCCTGCATTTGCAAAAAATAAGCATTAACAAAATAACCATTAGAAGTTGCACAAAGTAGTATTAATCATAAAGTAAATCCAAACATTCACAGCAGATAAAGAAATAATTGTGACTCGTATAATCAAGAATTCCATTCTTACCAAGAGAATAGCACCAGTCTTAAATGAGCCAAGTGAAAGCATTTCAATTCCCTGAAATTGTTTTAAAAAAGAAAATGGATATGAACAAGGTCAGTAAAAGCTTTTCTACTTAAAACTTATAGATGAAAATAAAATAATTCACTGCTATAGAAGTTAGGATTTCAAGGTATACAGTTCAATTTCATGCATTAGCACAATCCTGCGCAAGTTGGGAGCATAAAGGTAAAGAATAAAAATTTGTTGTGTTATCAGACCTGAATGCAGAATGCAAGCCCCAAGATATTGTTAGCTAACCAATGCTTCTTTGAAGCATACCACACACAAAAGAAGGTTCCAGGAATTGCAGCAACGATCTGTGATTTTGTAAACTCAACCTCCAAAGCTGTGCAACAAACGTGTAAAGAAAAATATCATTCTGCATATTACAAGCAATACAATGTCAAGCAGATCAAACAGAAAGCTACGAAGGAGAACCTGCACTTTAATCTATAGAGAACTTAAATGACATTGAAAAACAAACACTAAACCGTCTAAAACTAAGTTAAAAGTCTTTCAATACGGACTGTACAATTGGCAACAATATCAAGGCATGCTATGCTAGTGTTCAAAAGCATGCACCTTTCTTGTGAACAAACCAAGTAATAATTCTATTCGACCTAATCAATTATCCTTCATTTTCAGGATAAAACCCAGGTCAATCTTCAAAATGCTTAAATTTGATATGTCAAGAGTATCAAATCTAATCTCCCAAAACAAAAATATAAAAGAAAAAGGGGAACAACTACACATCTCTTACATACAAACATTTCAACTTTGCAGTAAAGGAATAATTCCATAAAAATCTCAAAATCATAGAGTGAACAAACAGTAAAAACAAAATGGTTAAGTAATTGATATTGTCCATGAAGATTCAGCACAGGAAAAGACAAAAAATATACAAGTCATCCATGAATCAATTTGGCTTTCCTCTCCGAATCACATGTTTTGTCATATCCATCAGACTTCTACCAATAAATGTTACTCAATACGAAAACACATTTGTGAAGCCTCTGTGCATTCTCAATTCTTAGATGACAAATTTTCCCTCCATTGTAGGCAAAAGTTGAAATAGCGGAATTTGTTTTCATAAAATATATCTATTTGCTTTTGAAGTTGTGGGGGTATTCTGCAAACCTTTTCACCCTTCAATAAATTATTAAGAATCCTAGTCCATCACATTAGCACTTCAGCTCATAACACTTCTGAAACCACACTACTCCCTTTGTCCCAAATTTATTGCTCTCGTTTTCTTTTTGGGATGTCCCAAAATGAAACTTCATTTCCTAAAATGGAAATTTTCTTTTCAAAATTTCTTCTTGAAGTAATGATGTTACACCACTAACTATCAACCACTATTTTTTAAAGGTAATAGTGTGAAATCCAACAAAACTCACACTTTTTTCGACTCTCATCTAGAACTCCATGCCGAGTCAAATTAGACCCATTATTTTGGGATGGAGTATAATTATTCAATGAAATGAACCAACAATTATGGCCATCCCGAAGAGAAAATTGAAGAATGCTGGATGAAGTATATAACTAGCATTTCCTAGAGAGAGAAAATGAGCCTCAATGGTATTTATCGTATTAAAAGAACAGAAGCAACAAAGAGAAATGCAAGAAAAAGATGCATCAAAAAGTAGCCATGATTTCAATAGATGACAGAAAAAAAGAATCAGATACAGAGGTATTGGTGAATCCATACACCGGAAGTATGGGAAACGCCATATAATGAGATTATCATTCCATGGTTTGGGCAGGAAACGTTTAATTGAAGGTAGCAATGTTGCCCTACAAAGTTGAAAAGAAATAAGGAAGATTAATAGACAAATAGTATAATTCCCTAATAAACCCATAGATTATTACTCAGCTAAATAAAATATTAGAATAGCCCAGATGGAAGAACTTACGAAAGAGCAGCAATCCCGAGTACGAAAAAATAGCACGTTAATACAGCATTAACCAAGTCTTTTGATAGAAATTTGAAAAGCAAAAAAAGTGACAGCAACATCGCACTCCCAACCAATGGAAACCGCATGGCATGTTCGTTGGACATTGTCTCCTGAAAAATATAATAGCATGACAAAATAAAAGGTCAAAACAGATTTCCAAGGGCACAACATTTAATTGCTGGAAATGCATTTAGAAGCTCAACTTACTGATGGTGGAGTTGGCTTAACAGAGCGATAGCAACCCACATACACAGTTAGACAAGCCGTCAAAATGACATTTAAATTTGGGTCTACCTTCACGACAAGTGGGGCTAGGGTCAAACCTGTAGTCAATGATAAAGCATGAGGTCACAATGTGCTAAGGCGGAAACGATAATGCAATATTATAAACTGTATCCAACCTCCATGTTTTCCAAAGTCCTTTATTCACAAGTCATCTAATCAGACACGAGCATGAAAAACTTTCAGAAGAAACATAAGTGCCTAAAAGCAAGTCTGAGCAGACATAAACAAAGAGAATGATGGATACATGACTTCTTAACATGTCCACGAGTAAATCAAGAGGGAAATTTTACCTTAACAAAACTATAATGTATGGTAATGTTTTACCTAGCTATTGCATCAAGACTTTAGACTAGCACAAATCTGATATGCCTAATGAGGAAAAACAGATACCAAGAACTGATTTGTCCAGATCACTCATAAACATTCTAGACCATACAGCAAAATTCAGAACCACAACAGATGCAAAACAAGTCTCTGGAAAGCACTAAGCAGGTGAACAAATAAGAATGCGAGTAAGGGAAAAGTGTGTATCTAACACTGTCCCACAAAAAATTCATAGCTTCAATTTGCTAGTACAAAAACAATAGAAAGAACAAAAAATTCACTAAACCAAAATAACTCACTGAAACAGAAAAAATCATACCTGCCAGAGCCAAATTTGCGAGTCGCTCATTATTCTTCATTCTAAATCTCAAAAAATTCTGAACTGTCCTCTGATTTTTCTCCAAAAAAACTACAGCATCAGAAACCCAAATAAATATGCAATATGATGAAAATCAATAAGTATATCCAGTTGTGATCTTTTCAAGATCCTTTAGATGGAGAGAGAGATTAAGAAGCAATCACACTGTAACTTTTCTGCATTCTTCCCTTTGGCAAGAAACATATAATATGGACCAAGATTGTCGTGATACAGTGATTTGGAGAACAAAATCCAATCTTTTAAACCATGCAATTCAATTTGTTTTTCTTTATCCAGCATCAGGACAAAACCTTTCCTAATGAACTAGCATATTAAATCTCAAGATCGTGTCACAAAAAAGGATCCATATGACATAAATCTTCTCCAATTATTAAAGAACCCTATTCCCACAACAATTTTTTGAATTAATTCTTGAATTCAATCAAGATGCATATTCTTTAATTCTTCTACAAAGTTTAATTTTAATCGCATAGATAAACGGATAAGCATACGTATGCGTATATGTATATATACAAATATAAATGCATATAAAAATCAAGAAAGAATTGGGGGAAAAACCTTCAAACAAGAAGAAACTGATGGTGTTTCTTTTTCTCTCTCCCGTATACTTATCTTCAAATTCGAACACACAGATCGGGCACCCCTTCAGTGTGTGCAATTTTCACACACATACGGACAGAGAGGGTTTTAGCTTTTACACACGCGAGAAAAAGGGCAGAGAAATTTCAATAAATAGGGCATTTTTTGGAGATTTATAAAATCCCAAAATATAAGTACATGGTTGTACATTTTGACCAGATTGTGTACTTTGGATGAGTTAGTCTTACGTACAATCGCTTCGAAGCGTGTTTGGGAACTGCAGGATAAGATGCTGCAGGGGGTTAATGCCCGGCGGAGCCACGTTCCGGGAGGAGCATTGGACCAATCATGTAATGCCACGTCAGATTTAGAAAATATCTTGTGATGGATTTTCACTCTTTTTGTACTTGCAAAGAGAGTTAACTGTATTTTGTTTATACTCTTTTTCTTTTGAATTGTGAATTAAAAACAATGGTTTTGCTTCTTAGTTGAAAAAATAATAGGATAATCGGATGTGAGATAATATTAGCCAATTATATATTTCTTCATGTAAATTTTCTTTTTTAAATAAATAGGAATGTCAATAGAGTCGCATATTAAACTTTGTCAACGGGTTCATAGTAGTTTTAATTTTTTATTCCAAACCCGCTTTATTTTATTTTATTTTTTATTTCAATTAATATATAATTATAAAATATTATTTTTTAAAAATATTTTAATAATATTATTTTTAAATATATATATATATATATAATGAATTTAACGAGTGTGAGTCCAAATCCTTATAAGCCTTAATGGGATAAGTATCGAATCTCGAGTTTGTCATTTTTTGTCAAATGACAAACTCGTGTCGTTTTCATTCCATTATCAAGTACTATAATTTATTTATTTATTTATTTTTTTAAAAAATTTACAATAATTTACTTATTTCTATAATAAAATGATGAGAATGAAAAATCATAACTATACTGTTAGAGACTATACCTAAATCAATGACGTAAGTACATGACTACATTTAACTTACTTAACTTATCTCTGCAATAAGACGAACCAAGATTACCTGTTAGTATACACAATACACTCGTTAGTCAAGAGTTCGATGTATTGAGAAAAATTTTATGCATTGAAGCATTTAGTATTTTTTTTCTAATGTCGTTGATTTAATTTGGTTCAAACATTTGTTGTCTTAATTTTCAAAATATAAACAACGGTCTATCACTATTTATTTCTCAATGTAACTGCAAATATAAATAATAATAATAATAATAATAATAATAATAATAATTAAATACTCATTTACATTTTGAATATAATTATAATCATACTAAAGTTTTCACCTCATTTATATTTATACTATTTTTGTATGTCGGGATGTATGTATATATATATTATTGTTTATTTACATTCGGACCGAATTTCTCACAATACATTTTTATTTTTTATTTCTCGAACCATACTACACTTAAAATGTCTTGTATTGCATATTTTCCTAATTTTTGCTTTTTGATATACTTTAATTAATAATAAATTGAAGTCGTGGGTGCTGAAACTGTTACTAATGCCGCTTTATGAATGCACGCTTTTTGACTGGTCTTAAGCTCTGAGAAAATGATGACTTCAGTCTCACTTCGCTCTTCAATGGCGGCAAGGAGGCCATTTTTCCCCAACAAGAAATTCACCAGAACAACACGCAGTTTTTCTACACACAGCCCCGTTAACTATTCATCTAATTCTCAGCAAACCCTTTCTTCGGATTCATTTTTGCTCGAAAAGATTTTGTGGGCTCTAAAGAGAGGTCAGTCCATCAACACCCATATGTTTTATCAGCTAAACCCATCAACATATGCGCAAGTTCTTTGCGAATGTCGTAATGATTTGCATATTGGTCAGAAATTCATTGATTTAATTGCATTAAATCACCCGAATTTTAAGCATTCGTCGTTGTCATTAAGCGCCGCGGTACATGTGTTATTGAGGAGTAAAAGAATATCTGATGCACAGGCTTTGATTCTAAGGATGATTAGGAGGAGTGGGGCTTCTAGAGCTGAGATTGTTGATTCGTTATTAGGTACTTATGAGAAATGTGGGTCGAGTTTATATGTTTTTGATTTGTTTATTAGGACTTACGTGCAAGCTAGGAAGTTTAGGGAGGCTGTTGAGGCGTTTCGTTTGTTAAAATTTAGGAATGTTTATGTTTCTGTTAATGCGTGTAATAGTCTATTGGGTGGACTTGGTAGAATTGGGTGGGTTGATTTGGCGAGAGAAGTGTATGATGAAACGGTGAGAAGTAGAACGGATTTGAATGCTTACACGCTCAACATCATGGTAAATGTGTTCTGCAAGGATGGTAAGATAGAGAAAGCAAAGGAGTTTTTAATGGAAATGGAGAAAAGAGGGATCTTCGCGGATATTGTGACGCATAATACTTTGATCAATGCTTATTGTCGGGAAGGGCACATTGAAAAAGGTCTCGAGATGATGAGGTTGATGCGGGATAAGGATTTGGAACCGTGTCTTTTGACTTATAATTCAATTGTAAATGGTTTGTGTAAAAATGGGCAGTATGAGAGAGCAAAGGAAGTTTTAAATGAAATGAAGCAGAATGGGCTGTGTCCTGATGCTGCCACTTACAACACATTGCTAGTTGAATGTTGCCGGAAGGATAATGTAGTAGAAGCTGAGGGTATTTTTCATGAAATGTTGCTTCATGGTGTTGTCCCAAATTTGGTTAGTTATAGTTCGATTATTGGTTTTTTTTCTAGAACTGGGGATCTTGATCGGATGATAGCTTATTATAAGGATTTGCAGTTCAAAGGCTTGATACCTGACAAAATTGTTTATACCATTCTGATTGGTGGATTCTGTAGACACGGCGCTGTGTCAGATGCTATGAAGGTGCGTGATGAAATGGTGAAACTCGGTTGCCAGATGGATGTGGTGACTTACAATACTATTTTGAATGGATTATGCAAAGAAAGGATGCTTTGTGAGGCAAATGCGCTTTTCAATGAGATGGTGGAAAGGGGCGTGTTTCCTGATTTTTGCACTTACACAACTCTAATAAATGGATATTGCAAGAGTGGAAATATGGATAAAGCATTAAACTTGTTTGGTTCTATGCTTCAAAGAAATCTGAAACCTGATGTGATTACATACAATACCTTGATTGATGGATTTTGCAAGGCAGGTGACATGGAAAGAGCCATTGAGTTGAGAGATGACATGATATCTAAAATGATACATCCTAACTATATCACATTCGGTACTCTAATGAATGGATTCTGTAATGGTGGTTATCTGTCTGATGCATTTAAATTGTGGAATGAGATGGTTGATGAAGGTATTGAGCCCAACATTGTTATTTGCAATTCTCTTATCAAAGGCTATTGCAGGCATGGTGATCCAGGAATGGCATTTGAGTTTCTGAAGAAGATGAAGTCAAGAGGAATTATTCCTGATTGCATCACTTATAACACTCTGATACATGGATTCATGAAAGAGGAGAATGTTGAAATAGCTTTTGACTTGGTGAATCGAATGGAAAAAGAAAATCTCGTACCTGATTTAATCACCTATAATGTTATTCTGGATCAATTTTGTAGGCTTGGTAGAATGCAAGAAGCCAATACAATATACAGAAAGATGATTGAGAGGGGCATCAATCCTGATAGATCTACATATACATCATTAATAAATGGTCATGTCTCACAGGAAAATTTAAAGGAAGCTTTTCAGTTCCACGATGAAATGCTGCGCAGGGGTTTCGTGCCCGATGATAAGTTTTAGTTTGAGTGTTGGAGCTGCTATATCTCAGTGGCAGTTCAAGGACTCTGGTTGCTAAATTTTCTCCAACATTCACTGCATGATGTCATTAGGCAACAGGTCGAATGTTGATTGACCAATGAAGGTTGGGACCTGTATTATATACAGTTACCTCCTTATAGTCACTTTATAGTTGAGTAATCAACATTTTTTTTAGTCACGTATTCTCCCAATTGCCACTTTTTGCCTAAACTTGAAGATGAAGTATTAATAAACAAGTTTTTTTCTTTCTTAATGACAAATTTTGCTTATGCTCCAGGAATTGTTGAGGGTGTGGGTAGACTAGAAGGCGTTAAGGCGTGTAAACTTGAAGCTATAGACAAAGTATGAATAAACGAGTTTTTTCTTCTTAATGACAAATTTTGCTTGTGCTTCCGAGGCTATGAACTGACTGGAAGGCAGAAAATGCTGCATCCAGTCTTGGTACTCCCTAATCTCAATCTTCTTTCTTTCCTTAAGTTTTTTGCTTAAGCCTTAGCCACTAGCCACTGATAAATTAGTTTCCTCCCATTGAGTAATTTGATTGCGTTGCGCTTTTTCAGATTATAAAGACAGAAAGTGAGCTGAGTCTGACAGTAATGTTGCTTGCGGCAAACCATCAATGCTCATATTAGAACTTTCAGTTTGTTGCTGATCCAAGTCTTTGTTGCGTATGATCACTGTAAATGTGAGGTGAGTTGCTTATTTGGAAGGATGAATATATCATTTAGCAGTCCTCGAGATGCAGTGCATAAGGATATTGAGTCCTTTATATTACAATATGTGTTAGTGGATAATACTGTTTCACGAAATCATTTCAACCAAAAAGATATTTGAATAGTGGAGGAATAATATATTAATCCTCACTTATAAGCATGTGCTCGATATTCATAATTCCATCGAAACATTAAATTAGAAAGTCAGAATGCTACTTTGTTGGAAAAATTACTTATAATTGAAACCGGTGGTATAATGAATTAATTTGGTTTATTGTTGGGACATAATGGAAGTCATTAACTTGTTAAGAAGACTAATAAATCCATATAGACATAAGAAGAAAAACAATTTTGTGATTTTCATTAATCTACAAAATATGTATGATTGACTTTCCAAAGGTGTATTATATCTGGTTATAGAAAACAAAACAGTTAAATTAGATTGACAATGACTATTTAACATACATATAACTATGTGGTTTTAGATGAATTAATTGAAGGGAAATGTTTTATGAATTCTGTGAGCAGAACACCTTAAATTCTTGAGAAACTCTGATTGAGATGAAGCACCTGGGATATGCAGGTTGCATGCTTGGACAGTGTTCAACAGCCATTGTACATACTATTCCAGACTGATCTACCATCTCCTCTAGATGAAAAAGATGTCCTCGTTGAACTAGTACAAGAACTATTTCACTGAGAATTTGGAGCTTGATTTAATTTCTTGTTTTAAATATGTTGCATACCCTTGGAATCCAAGTCGCATGAGCTTGAATTCAACTCCTTAGTCGGGAATTGATCTGAAATCCAGTGAGTTCCTTAGATTTGTTCTGACGTCCCCCCAGCTAAAATCCTTTGACATTTAAGTAAGTAGAGATTGAGAGGCTACTCTTGGAAGGTAAATAGTAATTAATGCATAGTAAATAATGTGTCTTGTGAACTTACTGTAAGAAGGTAAATTTGCAATAGTTAGTGTCATGCATCTTTGCATTGCATTACTTCTGGAAGGGGATGGTATGGTTAGGAGTCTTTCAGACCCTTAACAGACATTTAAGTGGTGCACAATCCTTCTGATAGCCCTCTGAGGTTCCATCCAGAACATGAAAGAGGGTCCATTCTGAAGTGCTGTCCTAGAAGAGCTAACCATGGCTCATGTTCATTTTAGTAATTTTGGTTCCCTTGAATCATTAAATATATTTATGCCGTATCATTTTTTTTTCCAATTATTACCAGGAAATTCAAGTTCTTTCTCATTAATAATGAAGAGAAATGTTTTAGAAAACATGGTAGCAAAGGCAGGAGGAAAGGCCACATAAATATTTCACTTTGAATATTCTTTTACCTTCCCTTTTTTTTTTTTCCTTCTTTTCTTTTTGCCAACTTATCTAGAGAATAAAGTGATGCTCATTTGACAATCTGAACAACTGTATCTGCTTTTGTTGTCAGAACGGTTGTATGGCTGTAAATCTTTGTTCCCTCCAGATTGATTCAGGAATATCAGGAACTGATCGATAAGATAACTGCCAAGAATAATATGGAAAATAATAATTTTTACCCCACAATTATATGAAAAAAGTCCACTTTATAAGTAGTGTACATATTTTGCTATTATATGAACTCATAAAACGTGTAATTTGATTTGTGTTCTCTCTCACACATATAGAATTATAAATCGTTTCTCATTTTAATAATCGTCATTTGAGATGTATTTTTTTTAAGCTTGTAGATTTCAACCTATTTAATGAGAATTTTTGACACATTAATTTTATGGCAACAATCGATACTCCTTTTAATTTTTAAAAAAATAATGATATGAAGTTAGTAATATTACATTATTGTTTCAGTGAAAGGATAGTTTTGAAATAATTGTTATAATAGTAATAATAGGAATAAAGTTATGTTTCAAAACGTTAAAAATAAATTAGGACAATAAATTCGAGATGGAGTCAAAACCTATTTTATGGTAGTAGAAAAGTAGTTGGAATTTAACACTTGCATCATCAATTTATTTTCAAACAATGGTGAAAGAGATGGAAATTAAGTGCCTTGTTTGGTTTCATTTTCAAATTTTATTTTTCATTATTTAGAATTTTAAATTACAGTTATTTTACCTGTTTTCGTTAAAACTACAACTTATCTACTAATATTCATATATTTTTATATGTTTATTAAAATTTATTTTTGAATCTACTAATATTTTATATTTTTTAATATAAAAAATATTATATAATAATATATTTTTATTTTTAGAAAATATTCTTACTTTTAAAAATGATTGGAAATGAAATTAAACGAGTTCTAAGAGATAGCGAATGTCACAAGAAACGACAAGCGGCATCACCAATTGAACAGAGGCGCGTGATGGGCACCAAGTGGTGTAGGGCGTGGGGAAAGGAAAGTGGATGGTGGGGGAGGGTGGAGGAAGGAGACAAAAAGTACGGCGGAGGAAATCGCGGGATGAATAGATCCGGTGGTCAGCTTCTGCCCCCACCCCATCCATCAAATATCATAATACCCCCTATTTGGCCTTTTGCCTTGATGAGTTTTTTCATATACAAGTTTAAAAATTTAACTTTGGATTTACATTTTCTAATTTTTTTTTTTTTTTGGGAAATGGGGCAGTTAATTTGATATTTTATTTTGAGAAAATATTTTTAATTTATTTATGTTAAAATGTATAATAAAAAAATAAATACGTTTGAAAATAGGGGAATTAGGCATTTCGAAAAAATAATACCAAAAATAACCTAAAATCTTGATTATCTTAACATATATCCCCCAAAATAATAATTAACATTGAGAATAAATTATTTTTCATATGTCCCTCAAAAATACTAACAGTGTAATATTATTTCTGATGAAGTGAATATATAGATGGATAAATATTTTATTTTATAAAAAAATAAATATTTATCCATCATTCAAATATTTAAAATAAATTATTCAAAATATAGGATCAACATGAATTGATATACTTATCAATTATTTAAATATTTGATATATAATTTTATTAATATTATATATAATAGTATATATCGAGTATATATTACATTATAAATTTACATATATTCTTATATATATATATACACACACATAAAAATATATAATAAAATATATATTCAATATGCATTACTATAACTAACATCTCTTAAACCTTCAATACACACTACCTTCACATGGATATTACCAAATTCAAAAATATGTGTAGTGGTTGAATATTTAAATTAAACAACAAAAAGAAAAAGATGCATTGTAGAGAGGGAGGGAGGGCGGTGGGCTCGAGACAAACCTCGTAATTGGGAGAGTAGGAAAAATAAAAAGGGCAAGAAGGAAAGGGAAAGGAGTGGGGGCTGACAAGCAGCCGTACTAGTTGTTAGAGCTGCTCTAGCCTCATCCACTACATCTGCGCTGTAACACACTTTTTCTTCAAATTATATGGAACTTAAAACAAACAACTAGAGAGAGAGAGGATTAATTGATGCCACATGTAATAATACCTACCTTCTTCATGGAACGTGATTACAACCGCTTTCTTTTCTTTTCTTTCCTTTTTTTTTTAATATAGGAAATCATTAAATAAATATCAACTATTATACTCAATTTGCGAATTTATTAAATATAAAAAAATATTATCCACATTAATAAAATTAAACTCAATACCTCTTAATGTTGAGATCTCATCTCATCACTGATGTAAGAATTCATTGGGTGGGCACATAGTTATTATTTATTTTTGTTTTGGATATAATATTTGTTATTTTTGCTTATAGCAAAAAAAGAAAAAAAAAATAAGAAAATGATAGGGGATTGTTTTAAATTTGTAAGTAGGTGGGATTTAAAACTTAGTTACATTAATGTAGTAATTTATAACCAACGTTTTGGGAGATAAATTTCCGAAAAAATTCTTTTGCTTAGTGTTTTTTTCATTAAATTTTTAAATTCAAATATAATTATCGAAAAATATTCTATCAACGCATTTGTATCGTCCCACTAATAATACGTCACAAGTGCAAAAATGTTCACAAGTACACAAAAATGATTCCTATATATATATAAATAAAAAATAATAATTTTTGGTCACTACTCCTTCAAAAACTTGTTCTAATTCTACAACTTAAAAAAAAAAAAAAATAACATTCTTAAAAAGCTAAGGCCTATGAATTATAATCAATCTTAATTTTCAAGTAATCAAGCCACTCTATAAGTTTGTCAAAAGTCAAAACTACTATGTACATATTATTGGTATGAAATTTATTATGAATTTATTGTCTTAATTACATTGAAATTCAAGTTTATTTTTGTATACCTAGGACCTATATAATACCAACATGTACTTAGAACACGAGGCTAGTCAAAAGTATATGGGACCAAGCCTAATAACACTTAGATTTCTTCATTAGTTTTTGGTCAACTTTTAATTAGATGTTGATACTATAATTTATTCTTGCTCTTATAATATTTTTCTTCCTCTCTTCTGAGTGAAATTATTGAAAAATAATTAATAATTAATAATTATTAATTATTTTTTAGTAATTACTAATAATTTATAATTAATTAATTAAAATAAATAAGCATTGATACATAAGTGAAATTCGAATTCAAAATACCTGCTAACGGTAATTGAAGACATATAAAGATTTGTTATCAAAAAATCAAATTAAGGCTCTTAAAGTTAAGGAGTCTACGAAATATTCAGTATTTATAATAAAAGAAAAATACCCTTGATTTGACACCCACGAGGGAGTTATAGCGCGTGGTACGTATGAGACGAGAGATGAATGAACGACGGAGATGGGGTGTGAGGGTGGGTGCATGTAAGTGCAAGTGTAGGAGATTATTACGACGAAAGAGGGGGCGGGGGGGGGGGGGGGGGGGGGGGGGGGCATGGGGAGACAGAATTCAGAAAAGTCCTTTTTTCTTTCTCTGAGACCGCCGCTTTCTTTCTTCAAAAAGCTTTATTGCATTATAGTATTCTACGCATATAAACATATATAGATATATATGTATATAAATATATATATATATATTCTGATATACAATTTTTTTTTTATTAGGTTATGCACACATGCATTGCATCATGATTATTACTTCCTCATTCGTATTTTTATGGTTTAATTATTGTCATAATTGTGATCCGTACGTAGTTTTAGCTGCTAATTGAATTTTGTATTATTTATTTTGTTAAAACAAAAAGATTATTATTTTGTTTCAAGAAAATGAAACTTTTGATGCTAGTTTTGCATATGGGTTGAAAATGTAAATATTTTTGAACCTGTTTTGTTTTATTTTCATCTTATTTTCATGTTTTCAGTATTTTCAGAGTTGAAAATGTATTTATTATATTTTTATTTAACTATATAAATTTAAAATAAAAATATTTTTTTCACTTAAAATGATAATACTTTATGCTTTTTTTTCCAGTTGATATTTTTGGTTTCTTTTCAGTTTTCCTCATCGTAATTTAAGGTCCAAAGTTTTTATAAAATATTTACTTGTTACAAAATTAAATTTATTGTATAGTTACAAAATACAGAGAATGAAATTACTGAAAAATAAAATAATAAAATAAATATAAATTTATTTGTTTTATGATCAATCATTAATTTTTTGTTAAAAATCAATTGAAATCTTTGGCTTTCAAGAATTAAAATAATAATAATAATAAAATAAAATAAATTTCAAAACACAAGATAAGATAAAGTGAAAATGGTACTAGAATGTAATGACGTGTTGTGGCAATAGTCATATGGTCGGTGATTGTTTATATTAGTGCAACTACGTGGAAGCTGCACACCACGTGACACACAATTCCAATGTTTTTCCATCCTTTTATTTTTTTGGGTTAAAATAAAATAAAAAAAAATCAAACCTTTTTAAATTGGATGGAGAAAAATAATTAGTGACAATAAAGTTTTGAGTAATCATGAATTGGGCCCGGTGCACAAGAACGAATAAACAAAAAATTAAGATTTAAGACCAACGATAAATGTATTAATTTGATTATAGTATTATCATGTGTACTTAATTGATTTATGATATAAAGAAAAATGGACATTATCATGTGAATTAAATGTAATAATAAAAGAGTAAAATCCAAGATTGTATCATGATCGAATAATTTCAAAGATAATACTTTCTTTTAAATTGACATGACATAAAGAAAAATGGACATTATCATTTATACTAAATATAATAATAAAAGAGTAAAATCAAAGATTGTATCCGAACCGAAAGATAATTGTGGTTGGGTCCTATATAGTTAAATACAGGAGTGATAAATATTCTGTATTTAATATATAAAAATATATTATGATTTTTTGGTAAAAATTATAATAAAATAAAATAATATACGAATTTATAGTCATGCGGATAAAATACAAATGCAAATGAATTATTTGGAGCAAATATACAACTTATTTTAATATTATTTTTATATGCAGTGTGTGCTTAATTTTAAATTGTGTAAAAATTATTTTATATGTATTTTTATATTAGTTAATTTATATTTATAACATAATTTAAAGATTAATTTTTATAAACTAAAATTTTTATTTTTTATAAATGATATTTAATTAATACTTGCAATAATTTTGTATAATTTTCAAATTTAAATAAATAAAATAAATATGTATTAAAATAGAATATCATTCATTAATCATTATATGAAATAAATATAATACATATGTTAAACGTTTATATTTAAATAAATATAAATATTATTTTATACTATATATAAAGTTTTTTTTTTAATTCTTAGTACATATATATATATATAATCTATAAATATAATAGGTTGGATTTCCAAAATCACGAGGACCATCCACTTCAAACAAATTTATTTCAGAAAAATAATAATAAAAAAAAACACACACACACACACACACACAAACACTAGAAACTTTTAAGTACCTATGTCCAGGCTTCAATAATTTGATGGTTCGGAGCACGGGAGTGAATGACAACATGGGCCGAAAAAGAAAGGCTATATGGGGAAGGGACACTTGTCCTTGTACCTTCTCTCCCAAATATAATTACCCCTTTTCTACTCATTTTCCTCTTTTTTTTATTCTATTTTAATCATAATCTTCAGTCAACTTGCATGTGCTTTTCCAATTTCACATGATTATCAGTAAGAATTTATGGGATTATGTTTGTTTTTTACATCACATTGTCTTCGATCACGCATGGTTTTTCTTTGAATATAATTTATCAAATGGTACGTCGTTCAATACTGATATCGATATTTAGAAAATATATAAAGTTAATCATATTAGAAGACTAATGGGATCGGATCAAACTTTTTACATGTCCTGTGTTAATTGGTCACAATTAAAATTTATTGAATTAAAAGATAATCCAAACAAACTCGATAAATTTCATATTACAGATTTAAATTTTTTAACTTCAAATTCATTAATTCAAATAAAATTTAAAAGATTATAGCTCGTAAATATTATATAATAAATGACATATATACCCTTTCGACTGTTCATGATCTTGAACGCTCGCTAATTTTGTGCCATTACTCGTATTCATGATCTTGAACGCTCGCTAATTTTGTGTCATTACTCGTGCGACACGACACAATAACATTGTTTTTTCCACAAGAAAAACTATTGTAACTAAATTACAAGAACATAGAGTTGTACAAATATGTGGTGTTCTTTTCCTTGTTCCCAAAATTAATTAATTTGTGTAGGCATTAATGGAAGTGATTATGCTAATTACTTTACATAACCTTTTCCAAGGAATGATTAGGGTGTGTCACTTTGGCTTAAAAAGAAACTGAAACAGAGAATGTCACTCAATTCAGTGCCAGTGGGAATATAAAGTGGAAGAACAACCATGTTACTAGTATTATTATCAATCTAGTGGAGCTACAAAAACTACAAAAATTAAATAGTCCATAGCCAATGGAAAGAATTGGGAATAAGCCTAGGAATATAGGCCACAATCATAGATATAATCTCCTTTCTGAGTAGGATTATAATATCCCATTAAGGTTGTCTCTACATAGTGATGAGGGGAGAGAATATTTGCTCGTTCAGGCTTTGGAATTGTGATGGTAGTAAATAGGCACAATTGATGTTGGGGATATCATTGAAAAATCATGATTAGACCACTTGTTCAAGTTGTGCTTGGATATCATTTTATTATGAATTTAAAATGGTTGTTAACTTTTTTTTTTTTAACTTTTACTATTTTGAAACTTTAAAAGTGCATTTATTTACATATTTTAATCATATAATTTATTTTTATTTTCAAAAATTATTTTTAAATGTATATTCATACAGAAAACACCATAAAAATAAATATATTTTTATTTTTAAACATATATAATTAATATAAAAATAGAAATAATTCAAACATATTTTATTGATACAGAAAAATATAGTAAAAATACTTTCAACCCTAAAAATATTGAAAATAAGAAATGAATTTGAAAATAAAAAGCAAATGGGGCTAACTTTTATATATTTTATAATTTTGTGATTAGAATAATAAAATCATACATTCTTTCTAATTACATGGCTGGTTCTTCCATGAACCTGCAAAATCTAAGATGGTTTTTGGCTAAGTTTATTTAAAAAAAATTGTAGAATCCTCTATTTTTAAGATATTTATGGACTTAAAATATATCAAATCTTATTTTAAAAATATTTGGTAAAATAAGATGATGAAGTTTGTTTGAATATTAAAAAAAAAAAGGAATTCTTTACTTTTTAAAAAATAGTTTATAACATCTTACTATCTTATTTTAGAATATTATAAGTTCAAATTTTTTTTAATAACTTTACTGAAACAATTTAAAATATTTTAAAAAAAACTCAGATACTCAGCTAAACACCCTCTAAATTTAAAATCAAAACTCCTCATAAATAAATTAAATTGAATCTCAATTTATCATTTTCACCAGGGGTAATAAAATGGAAGCAATTGGAATTGAAGTTTGTACATAGGCATTGTAGTGTTGCTGTGCAGTAACCCATAATGCAGCGATGATTGAAACCAGACAACGGATTAACACGGCTCTCAAGGTCTGGGGATTGGGAGTTAGAATTTTCAACTCTTTTTTTTTTTTTTTAATTTCTTTTTTGAATTTCTATATTTTGCAAAATAAAAGCCTGCAAATGCATCACACTCCATTTTGTGTACAATAGTCAACTCTTTGCAGGGCATGGGCGGTGGTGATACAAGACATTTGGATTTAACGCGTGATAGCGACATCCATGTGAAAAATTGCTTCTCATCAACAATTTCTTTCTTTTTTTTGGGGGGTAATTATTGAATTTACAAAGTTTTTTTCGGTGCAAATTAGAATATTTTTGTATTTTTAGTATTTTTAGAGTTGAATATATTTTTGTTATATTTTTATATAAAAAATATATTTAAATTAGTTACATTTATATATTAACTACGTAAATTTCAAAAATAAAAATATATTTATGTTTTTGATGTCTTTGTATGAAAAAACAGAAAATATTGATAGATTTGTAAATGAATTGTGTAGGTGCATAGTAAATTTAAAATATTTATTAAAAATAAAAATATATATATTTATGATAAAAATTAATAAAATAATTATATTTTATTGAATTCTAAATAGTAAAAAAATTTATAAAAATACCTTTTAATTATAAAAACAAATTGCCATATAACATTTATTATCACATCAATGTATTACTCATTTTTAATTACCATAAAATCGCATTTAAAGACGTTCCATGTGGCACTTTTACCCCTCTAGCACTATGAACAAACTATAATAAAACATATAGGGAAAATTTAATTTAAATTCGGTTTAGTTGAAACTCAATAACAGTATTTGGACTTGTTATTTAATTGATTCACACTCCAAAAAAAGTGTTACAAAATTGTAAGATAACTACAGTTAAACTTACCATATGATTCGTTTGATTTGACAATCATTTTTTGACTAAATTTGTCTTTATATAAATTGGGTTTCGTAAGGATTTTATTTCAAAATTATCTCATAATTTCATTTTCCAAATCAACAATAAATTTTGTTCTGAGTGATGAAATTAAAGTGTTTTGGATTTGAATTTCAGCAAAAAATGGAAGTAGTAAATCAAAATCAACAAGAAATGATTATTTGCAAATAATCCCACCATTCATACGTTTGGTCATGTCAGGGTCAGATTGATAAAGTTTATTACTCTAATTAAGGTTGATCATAATTTACAAACAATTAATACATATAATTTATAATTATTATTACATATATATATTTAAATGTTCAAAATGATCAGGAAATTAGGGTTACTCTCCTTGTACTTGCCGTGTTGCAGATCAAATTATATTGGCATGAGAATTTGGAAAGCCAAAAAAAAAACAAAAAAAAAAAAAACCTAATAAAAGTAAGTAAACTATCATCACCAACATAAAATTCAGATACAATGTACCAAATTATTGGCACCAAGGTTCCAAATCGGGCTATTTAAAAAGGGACATGTCCACGCTATTTGTAACAAGGCTGGGACAACCTAAAAATTGGTTCCCAAATTTATTAGCAAAACATAATCTTGTCATTAGGAAAAAAACTTACATGCATGCATGATTATCTTAAGTTATTCAATAGGTCATAGATGTAAGTGTGATTTGACCCCAATTAACCAAAGTTAAATGGTGGGGTAAAACTAAATTCCCATCAAGTTCTTTTTTTTTTTTTTTTCCGTACTGAAACAATTACATATTCACTATAAAATAATAACAATCAATTTTTTCAAAACTACTTCTTATTGTGGTTAGAATAAATGAAGGGAATTTTGGGATACGACCACCCAAAAAATATATAGAATACGTGAGATTACAATAGTACAATAAAATTATTGAATTCCGACTTAGTATATTACCTCACCGACGTTCAAGTCAATCTTTAAATATAAAGTATCATAAAAAATAAAATTTATCTTGAAAAATAATATAAAAATAGTGCATTCATACGAAGAAGAGTGAGACTATAACACGATTATGTACATCGGGAGCAACTTTTTATATACGTGGTCAACAAGAAGTGTCCTAATAATTTTTAAAAAAATTATATAAATTGTTAGTAACTTCTCTTACCATTCTTTTTAAATATGTGAATGACCCTTTTGCCCCTACCATGTTGGTTATCATTATGTACATACACTCATAAATATCATTGGCCAAATTTTGTGACCCAAGATTTTCTTACAAATTAAAACATGAAATTTTTGTGTAAGAGGATATGAGCATAGGTAGGCTTCAACTTAGAAGAGATGGTTAGGCTTTTTTTCGATGTCTTTGGAAGGGAAGACATTTAGTAACTTTAGGAGCAATTCTTTTTATATTGGAAAAAGATTGGGAAAAAAATCAAAATAAAATAAAAGAGAGTTTGGCATGTGACTTTAGGGCTTCAAAACCATACAAAACCTACAAAACCCAAAGGCCCCATCTTTAACTCACACACACACAAACACACACAAACTTTTGCTTTTTGTATTCTCTCTCCAATAATCACAAACCATAATCTATGCGAGAGGTTGAGGGGAACTCACCTCATTTTTCACTTTCTGATGAGAGAGAAAGGTCGCCACCAACAGCACAAAATACTCAACCAAGGGTCTCTGTGTAGTATGGATGTGGGGGTCTCCTCTTTTCCTAATTGTTATTGCTACTAAGTTGTGCTTTTTTTCATTCATCTCTCTCTCTCTCTCTGTGCTGTTCTGCTGTGAGTACTGGCATGGGAAGCTCACTAGTCCCTCTAGCAGAGAAAACTTTTTTCATCAAAAAAGCCAAAGCGACAGCAGTAGTAAGTAGCAGTAACATATATATGGAGTAGAAACTGAGCAGAAAGAAGAAGACCACATCAACAGCAGTAATCGCTATTTACAACATCTCTGCCTCTTTTTTCTCTGCATCTTTATTTCTCTCTGTCTCAAAATCTTCTTCTGCTCAAAAGAATTTCAGAGACCCCACTTTCTTTTTTTTTTTCAACATATTTAACGGCTCCATCTTAGATTCTTCAAGATTTGGAAAAGAGCGACCCCTACGGCCCTTGATAGAGACATTTATACAATTGGAATCTATTTGTATGTATATGCAGCTTTGTTGTGCTTGTAGTGAAGATTATTAGGACAAGAAAAAAAAGAATTCAGAAGAATCTGCAGTTGTGGCTACTACTCGGAGGCTGCCTTCCGATTCTGGCGCCTTTGCGGATTGGGTTGCTTCATCTTCGGCCTCAGCGGGGGACCTCTCCCTAGGCTTCAATGCGGGCCCCACCGCCGCAGCCGGTGGCAACGCCGCAAACAACAGTGGACCCACCGCCGGGGGAATGTGGTCCTCCGCCGCTGCCACCAGGCACATCAACTGCGGCCTCCCTCCGGAATTCTTCTTCGTCGCGCCCGCTTCTTCTTTCCAGCACCACCACCCGGAGGCCGCAGCCGGTGCCGCAACCACGATCAACTTTGACACTCATTCACTCAATGCCTCCAATGCCATCGGCGTTGGGGTAGGTGTGATCCCTCTCCTCACAGCTGCCCCTTGTCTCGCGCAGCCGAGTATTGCTGGTGGTGTTGCGGGGGACGAAGAATTGTTGAACAACGCACGCAACCGCGGTAGCGGCGGCGGGATGCAGCTGTGGCAACATCAGCAGGGACAGAATTCTTCAGCTTACTTGATTAAACCCATGACCCTTGAACACACGAATTTTCTTCAAACTGGAAGTGGAGGCAGTAGTAGTGGTGGAATTGGTGTGTCTTCTTCCATGGGAGCAGCCACTTGTCAAGATTGTGGAAACCAAGCCAAGAAAGACTGCTCACACAGGAGATGTAGGACTTGTTGTAAAAGTAGAGGCTATGATTGTGTTACTCACGTGAAGAGCACTTGGGTTCCGGCTGCGCGCCGCCGCGAGCGGCAACTCATGGTCGGGAATGCTGCCACTGCGGGGTCTTCACAGTCTACTTCAGGTACCAAGAAACCTAGGCTTGGCGGCGCATCTCAAACTACAACTGCTTCTCATACTTCAACTTCTAACACCACCCCGCCAAGAAGCTTTGACACCAGTTCTAGCCATCAAGGTATGATCTTTTGCACATTTCTGGGCTCTAGCTCTTGTGAAGTTAAATTTCATTAGTATTATATTTCATGTTACGCCTAAAAACCATGCCCCATGAAAGAACCGGAAGAGGAATAGAGGATCTGCGGTTTATATATTATCTTAATTTTGTTTGGTATGCCTGTAGATGCAAGTTTTAAAGATTCATTGCCAGGCCAAGTGCGTGCTCCAGCAGTTTTCAAGTGTGTGAGAGTAACTGCACTTGACGACGGGGAGGATGAGTATGCATATCAGGCAGTTGCGAGGATAGGCGGCCACGTTTTCAAAGGTTTTCTGTATGATCAAGGGGTTGAAGGAAGAGATGGACTTCCAAATATATCCGAATTGCATTTGGGGGGCGGCAGCGGCAGCGCCGGTGGAGGAAATGGTGGCGGAAGGAATGGGGCTTCCTCTTCACCTCCAGTTCTTGATCCTTCTGATATATATGCTGCCTCGGGTGGCGGGTTGCTTGGAGGATCAAGTTATGGTAACCCGATAAATTGATTTTCATTCGGGGTCTGAACTCTGATGAAATGACATTTGCTCTAATTACTATCATTTACCACTGTTGGTAATAAGATCTTGATAATTCTTCTTCCAGACTTATTTCATTTATAACCCTTTTATTCACTTTTGGTTTCTGCTCTTGCATCTAGGCGCCCTAAATGCCTTTGTCATTCCTGAAAGAGTATCACCATTTGCGGAAAAAAAAGATAGATTCCTCTTCTTACAGTAATCACTTTAGATATTGTCTATATGTATCTCAACACATTTGCAAGTAAAACGTGAGCAAGTGTGCATAATAAGTCCAGTTCTGAAAAATTTATGACTTGAAATATGTATGATATTTGTTACTGTAGTGTAGTATGTTGATGATCATACTATGAATCTTATTCTTGTCCTATTCCATAATGTATTCCTTTCCTATCACATAATATATGTATACCTATCTTTTTATACACCTTAACTCTCATTCCATGTTAATTTATTTACTTGTAATGTTGTTTTCTTTGCCAAATCTTTCGTACAGGTTTGATCTTTTGTTCATAATTTCTGATGTTAAAGAGTCCATTATCTTATGTGGCTTCACTTTGTTTGGTTGTATGTAATGGTCATATATAATGGGAATCTAAGCAGTAACAATTATTGTTTTACTAGTTTAGACTTCAGTTGTTGCAACGTCACCATCATACATTGCTGAGGAAGTATGAGCAGTGAATTGATTTCACTTTCGGCTCTCTTTAGTGCTAGTGGATCATTGCACTGAAATGACATAAATGGCTCACTTATTGTATTTTTGGGTTATGGGTTTGTTTTTTTCCAGATAAACTTGAGTATTTGCCTGGATTTGGTTTTTCTTTTGTTTTATATATCCAAATGTGTGTTGTCGATTATCTGTGGAAAGATTGCTGATTCTGCGGGCTACATTGGCTTCGAGCAACTTTTGATGGTTGTTGATGCAGACTAGCTAGGTCATTTTCTCCTTGGCATTGTTCTAGACATTGGTTTTTTTATTGAAAACTTGTTGGGAATTGCATGTGAGTGGTGGTATATCTAATTTCTATGCTTTCCGTTTTTGTATATATTTTATAGTTCCTTTGCTTTATTGTTATATAGGACAAAGTACTCCTCGGCGGTGTTCATTTTACATGTAAAGATGGAAAGATTATGTGCTAGAATTATGCGGCGGTGCTGACTCATGTGGATTAATCAAATGTTTTTATACATCCAAATACCGATCAAATTTAATTTCTTACAGCTTTCCGCTGACTACTTATCATGTGCTGTCTGCTTTTAGATGTCTAATAATTTGATATTATGGTCTCAGTATCTAATGTATTGTGCCATCTGATTCGGAAATACTTACTGGAAGTCACTTACTCTTATATGCATTTTTCATTTTGAATTCACTTCTAAATGTTGCATCTTAACTTATCTTTCAGCATAAAATATGAAACATATTCTTGTCTTTACACATAGTTTGCATATTTATATCAAGGTAATCCTGAAGGTCACATGTGGAATTTTGAATGTCATGTTCATGTGACATGTAGGACTAAGTGCTATACCTTTCATCCTTCAGCACATGTAGAGATTATCTGAATGCTTGGATTCAGCTTTTGTTGGGAAAAAGGTTGTTTTGTTGTATATGTGTGTACTTATTTATGTAACTTTGTTACATGAGTTTTCAAGACGTAACTTTTAGCTAGTTTAATATGATATTATGGCTTTCCTTTTAAGTTCACTGGGCTGATAAGGCTGAAGAAACTTCATATTGGAACAATTAGTTGCATTCTCATCTTATTATTATTGGGTACCGTCTTGAAATCCCTCTGAAGAATATTATGATTATTCGCCTTTTTCTTGTTGAGGAACTGCATATATTGTATTCTATATTGAATTGCATACATACAAAGTATGTTAGTGTGTGACCTTGCTGTTTGCTCGTCTTGTGAAGCAATTCATTTTGAGTAATGACACTGTTGTTTACTGGGAATCAATGTCTGAATTTCAAGAACAGCTTTGGAAGTCTTTCGCATTTAGATCCTACGAAATGTTTGTTCTCCTGCAACTGTTTATTGCTCCCCTTAATATGTTTTAACCTAGTGGTAGCTCTTGAAAGTGAAGGAGTTGTCCATTATTGAGTGCTTTCATTTCTCATTTACGTTCCTTGTATGGTCATTACTTAGATTTATTACCAGTAGTTGTGTATTTATGTAGATCTGAAATATTGAATGCACAAATTGGTTTGCACATTACTGGAGATTTATGTGCCATAAATAATTCATTCTGTACATGCTTGACTCCCATTACCTCCATTGCTGCTGAGTCAATCATTTGCCAGGAACTGTGACATACTATGTTTTAAGGTTTCACTTATGTTGTATGCTTGTGCTATTACATAAATCTTAAGTGATATTCTTAGCCCACAATCAATTGGCTCAGTCCTTTGCCATGGTACAGTGTAGGGTTTAGGGTTGAAACAAGAATCTTGCATACCTTTCTCTATTAGTAACTTACCTCCCTCGCTAACATTTCCTATAACAACTGATTGGTTTTTGTGCAAAGTTTCAGTTTCTATAAATGTCATTTTTTTCTGAAACTAACAAACGGCATGAATATGAATATCTATATTTTGTTCAAACGGCATGAATATGAATATCTGTCTTGTTGTGCTTAGTTTTCAATATCCAATATTTGATTAAAGCTTTGTATATATATATATATATATATATTGAATGAAAGAAATGGTTGCTGCTTTAACTTTTCTTTTCTTTGTTTTCCTTATTACCGGAGGCAGTGAAAAGTGTTGTTTCAATGTCTGCCATGACATCAAGTGTATAAAAGCCAATTTGGGCCTCCCGTTTTTCCGGAAACTTTGCATGCTGTTCTCAGTTGTGGTGAAGCATCTTAAATGAATGAAGCTGTCATTTACTTTTTTGTGGCATCATATTAATTATTACTTTTTTCTTGATCATTGCAAATCTTTTTTGCATCGGTTACCCATGTAAATTTCATTTGTAAAATATACATGTAGTAGAGAAAACACTAGTATTTGCAATAAAAAATTCTATTTGATTTTTAACGTTTGAAAATTATAAAAAATGTATTGTATAAACTACCTTTCTGACTTAATAATAGTATCTTAGGAGCGTTATTAGTACAGTGGTTTTGTCATACCGTTAAAACATTATACTAAGAAAAAGTGTAGTTTATATATTTTTTTTGAACATATAGGATATTTTATACTATTTTTCTCGACACATATCATGTGAATTTATCAAACATAAAATACATATATATGATGGTGTCATGAAGTAAAATATTACTATTAGTATGTGAATACTATGTAAGTAGCATGTAACCAATTTGGTTATACATAGTGTCTTTATTATTACTTTGAGTTTAATTGATATATAGTAGGATTGACACTTGACCCTAATTTGTCAAAAGTGGTAATCTTAGCATATAGTTCTCATTGGTTTTCGGACGTGACAAGATGGACCATTTGAACTGTGAAATGTGAAATTCTTGAATGAATCGAAGAATCCATCCAATGTCATTGAATCTCAATGAAGAGGGAAGAGGGAAGAGGGAAGAGGGAAGAGGGAGGAGGGAGATTAGTAGATCCGTGCTTTCGATACCCTAGTTTGAACTACAATAATGACCCTTTGAAGCTTGGTATTACAAAGGATGATGATAATGCCAGATCAAAATCTCTAATGCCAGAACCGATTTGTATTGATTGGCACATTTGCCCCTTGTGCCAATACCAATATTCTGCAATTTCAGTGAAGGAAATTAAAAAGGAAAATTCTCTCCTCCACTAGCCATCATAGTCCTATGGATGAAGGTGTTTATGGGCCATATAGTCTTAGGTGGGCTTTAAGTGGGCTAGCTACAAGACTGTCGCCTATTAGAAGCCCAATCCCTGCTTTGGATGGGCTCCAAATAATTCCACGAGTTCTTTGAAAAGGTACTCCATACAATATTCCCAAATTTGACGTTTCCATTTATTATGGACGCATATTTTTAAAAAAAGATTAATAGAAAGTAAAATATTTATGATATTTTTACAATTTGAGTGTGTCTGGAATTTTTTTAATATATTGAAATATTTTATGGTTTATTTATTTTTATATAAAGTACTCTAATACTGTTGTAAATGTATGAATTGTTGGACATTTATATATTAATAAAATCCCAGCAAATAATTTTCTTATTAATTGTATTAATAAAAGAGAAGAAAAAACTATTCTGAAATCAAGAATTAAAACCATAAAATTTTATTACCAATTACCTTTAAAAAAAGGAAAAACTAATTGCCGCCACTCAACCAGTCTTTGACCGGAAAAAAGAAAAAGATAAAAGTCAACCCAAAATGCAATACGTACTACACCGAAAGCCGAATGTACATACACTCAAGCGGTCACAAATTTTCCTCTCACATTGTTGAAAATTAAAAAACAGACTTTTTCTGGACCAGGTGGGCATATGCTATACCGATATATTTGATCCGTATGACCGCCACAACTCCTCGGTTTCTTCCCCCTTTGCCCTTTCTGGCCCCCTCTACTCACCTCCTCTCTTTCTGGAATCAGAATAATTCTCCAGAATCTCTCATCTTTTGATCCTTTTCTTTTCTTTTTCCTCTTTATGTTACTCCATTTTCTTTATCTGTAGATTAACAGATACTTGTATATATATAGATTTTTACACAGGGGGTGCATATATTTTTTTTATTCTTTTTTGTTTGTATAGAATTAAAAAACAAAGATTACCATGTCTGCTGCAGTTGAAAGCGTCGGTCAGAATCTAATTGAGGGTCTGCAAGATCTGGCAGTCCAAGATCAGGTTTCGAACTGTTTGCCTCTGTTTTGTAGTTTTTATTTTTTTTTCTTGTTAGTTAAGTTATTTCTTGTTTTTTCTTTTTTCTTGATGTTCTGAGGGAATGAAAAAAATGTAACGGGGATGATGGTTTGTTGTTAGTTTGTTTTGGATCGATTAAATATTTAATTCATTTCACGGGGGAATGGAGTTTTTGATGATTTGATTTGATGGGATTTGTGTTTGCGTCCAAGATTTGATCTTTCCATTTCATATGTGAAGAAAATGAATTAAGGATTTCGTTCGTTTCTTCCTAATATCGTTGGATGTCTCGATGTTCTTATCCCCCACCCCAAGAAAGAAAACATAAAAAAGAGTAATGGGTATCTATTTATTGAACTTTTTCGTGTTATTTTGCCTGAAAATGTGCTTCTTTTAATGAAGAGTTGATTGAATCTTTGGATTTCAGAATAAAATGAAGGGGAATTGTACTGCAGCAGTGGAGGAGATTAACCGAGTTGGGTGTGAAACTAACACTACTAACAGCAATAATCATCATGGGGTTTGCGCAATATGTTTGAATAAGATAGTGCTGCAAGAAACTGCTCTTGTAAAAGGTTGCGAGCATGCCTACTGGTTGGTCTGAATCTTTATTTATTTACTTGTACTGTTTGTGAGGTGCTTAATGATGAAATCTCTATTTTAGGCACCTGGCACTCTAGAAATTGATGTTGAAGTCGGAATAGAGGCCAGGAAGAAAAAAATAATTACTGAGATTAGTTTCTGTTGTACACATGGGTAATTTGTACATTGAGGAATGTGATATTCTAGTTTGTTAATACATGATTATGAGAGAATTATTGGCTCTTAACATTTCTTTATATTTCTATAGCAGATTTCATGGTTTGGAAGTGATAGCGTGTTTTGAATCTTCTCTTGGCAATAAGAGGGCATGCCGCTATTGTTACTAATTTGTTCTTTTGTTAATCTTTTTTTGTTTAGCGTGACTTGCATCTTGAGATGGGCCTCGTACAAAAAGGAACCAACATGCCCTCAGTGTAAAAATCCATTCGAGTTCCTCAATGTCCATCGCACGCTTGATGGAAGGTATGTCAGCGCCTCTTTAATTTTCTGCAGAGGATGTTCTCTTATGGGTACTGTTATAATTGGTGTAGTAATCTGGGCAGCCTCCTAACTAATGCATCGAGGTAGGGGTAGCTAAGAGTGACACTGGGCTAAAGTTTAAGGACTTGGTTATGTATTGTTCTGAAGATTCGGAAAACTGGCTTATTAGTGATTTGTTGGGCAAGTAAAAATGATGCGTTTGGTATGTCAATCTCCTTTAAGCAGAAACACTTTTAAGAAAACTGGCGGAAATGGTGCACCATCAGTTATTATTATTTAGAACACAATAACTAACTTAAATAGAACAAACAAACAAACTGTCACGCGAGAGGATTGTATGATGGCAAAAGCTTAGAGGTGTTGGAAGATAAACTTTTGTTGTTTCTTTAGTCTCCATATCTTACAATAAAATTACTCTTTAACAGCATTCATGATTACATGTTCGAGGAGAGTGTCTGCCTTCTTCTGAGGGCCTCGTGGTTTAAGCCTTTGGTTGTGGTAGAACGAGAGGAGGTGGATGAGGAAACAGAAGACTACTATTATGAGGATGAAGAAGAAGATTTAGACGAGGTCTACTTAGGTAGTTCCTCGAGTCTCCGCATTGGAAACCGAAGATGGGGAGACAATGGATATGTTAGGGGAGGAAGGCAAGAAGCAAGGCCTGTTTATCGCCCGAACCTCCAGGATTCAGGTGCTGGTCCATCTCGCCAGCCTAAGAAGAAAGAGACTCCTGTTAAAGAAACAGTTGGCCGACGTGCAAAAAGGGCTTTGAAACGTGAAGCTGCTGACAAGGCGGCTGCAGCAAAGCATCAGCAGCATTTGGTGAGATTGGGGCGCATTTAGATCTGATTGTGATGGTGAAAACACCCAGAGCCTGGTGCCCAGGCACTTTGTACAGTATTTCCGTGCCTTTGTCTGTGAAATAAGGATACCAGATGTGGGACTTGAAAACACGGCTGCATCATGTATATTGCGCCATCTGTCCCACCTTGATTTTGTTGCTGTTGCCTAAGTACTGTAAATTTGTTCGAATAAACTAATTCTAATTTCAGATTCCTCCTCTTTGTTTCATTTTTAAATAATAAGGTTTAGGTTTGCTTTAGATTTTGTTGGACCATCATATTGAAATATTTGGTGCTAGTATGATATTGTCTTAGAGTTTCACCAAATGTGATTACAGTTACTTTACTGATATTGAGTGTCAACTGTAACCTCAGAACCACTGAACCCCAGTGCAGAAGTTCATAAGAACACAGTTATTACTAGATCTTTCTTTTCCAGAAAGGTTGAACATAATAGGAGCAGGCATGCCCTTGTCTTCCAAAATGATGTATTTTTCAAACCAAAATGGTTGCTGCCCTGCCAGTGAGCCTATCATAGTTGTGCTAGGCAGGCGAGCAATAAAAAATTGATTTGTTGGCTAAGTTGGATAGATGAAATGAAAACCACGAGAGCATGGGAGACAGGAGATAATGAATAGGAAAAAGCTGGGGGGCTCCAGTTCTTTCACTGGAGCAAGGCTGTGTCACAGGAAGTGGAATAAGCTGCATTCTCAAGCAAAATCACCATCTCCAACGAACCACATACTACTATTTCACATCACTGTTCTCTTTATTTCCCATTCTGTCAACTACTGCTGAGATCTACTTTTCAACTTCTACAGTGATTCGGTAACTAACACGCACAGAGTGACTCCAAAACCCCAATTGTATTCTATTGCCATTTTTCCTCTTCAAAAGTCTACGTTCATATTTTGATTTTTAAGAGTCTTTTGGCATTCCCCACAGGAGGAAAATGAGAGTAATTTCTCAGGAAAGGAAGAGGGAAGAAGTAAAAGAAGCAAACTAACACTCCGTCAATCTTGCGAGAAACATTAAGCTTGAGGCCCCTGGAATGGGCTATGCACAGATGGTTGATACGTGCATGAGGAGCATGCAGCAGTTTACAGAGTCTTTGGCGAAACTGAAGCTTCTAATGGATTTAGGCAAAGATGTGAAGTTAATAACTTCACCTGGAATATGTACGGCTTCATTAAATATGCAACCATGTCTAGAGTCACAGGTTTGTGCAACAAGTGAATGAGGCAAACTGCAGATATTCCTTGCTGGGACACAGATTTAACACTGGCTGTGGTTCATGCTCCCATTTCAACTTTAATATTTGGAAACTTTGAGATCAGCTGGAGTTGCTTGTTTTTGAGGCCTTCACAAGGATTGCACAAACACAAAGTAAAGAGACAAACAACACACATCAGAAGAAAGATATGGTTTTCGTCAAAAGTCAATCCTTTTTTAGGCCTCTAACATCAATACAATGAAATGGCATTCTTTTGTACGAAAAAGGGTTCCAGGATTGGTTTTTCTCTACTTCGATTGTTTCAAAACATAGAATTCGTATCCATCTAATGAAATAGTTCGGCGCCCTAGTAGTGAAAACCGTGCAAACTCTTCAAGTAGAGATTTGCAAATTTTTTATTTAATTTTTGAATAAGGGATTGTAAGCATCCAATATTTCAATTAACATAAAGATGGAACGAACTGAACTAGGTCATTTGGCCTCAAATACAACCCAGAAAAAGAAACCCATTTTCTGACCAACACCTGATCAAACCAAAGGCAAATACACTAGTTTTGTGACAAAAGGCCTTCAACATACACTAGGGAATAGGCATGTTGCAGCAAATAATAGCAGTATATGGCATAACAATTGTCAACAAACTCCACAAGGTACAAATCAAACATGCTTTAATATTGTTTAACCAACTCCTTGTCCACCAGTTTGCAGACAAATTCTAAGATAGTTTTATTAATCCTTATATGGCATCGTGCACTGAAAAAAACTTATACTAACATGAATTCCACAGCCTATACACTCCAAAACATAAAAAACAAAACAAGAACTTTAAGGGGAGGCTGCTCCAAGCAAATGGCAAATATGAAATCCATCTATATACTATTCAGCAGAGAATATACAAGGGAATGATGTCTGTGTTTCCTTTTAAACTCACATCAGAAGCACCAATGGTTAGCTCCATGGAGGAGATGAGGGTTTATACACAAAATCTTGAGGTGTGGATCCATAGTTTAAATCCAGGTTGTGGAGTTGTTCCATCAACTGAGACCTCCTTTCCTTGAAAAAGTCAAGACGGGTTGTCAATTCTACCAAAGTTGAGGATGCTGCTGATGGATGTCGAGGATAATCCATCACCTGTGGTAAAAATCAAGTCCTGATATTGGTAGTGCTTTTCTGTAAAACTATTGATGATGACTTCTTTACAGTGCCAAATAAATTTCAAGACTTAATACCGTTCCGAATATATACCAACACCAAAACAGACTCATCTGGAAAGGCTAAGGTATGCAATGTGATGTCACATAACATGTTCATTTTGACACTAGTCTTTCTGCGAAACAAATTGACACACACAGATCCCACTTTTGAAGAAGACAGTTCCTCTTTTTCAAAAAGAAATCGAAGTCAGTAGACTACTATATTCAACATCAATTTTTGTAAAAGTGTATAAGTACCAGAAAGACTAGCTCCTTTTCAAATGAGGTTGACAACGTAATTGCGCATGAATAGGAGAGTTAGGACAGAAAAGGCTTGTAAGTGACACTTATCAACATGAAATTTGTCAGTGCCAAATATGATGGAGACGGAGATTTTGTTTCCTCGAAATGCAAACTCCTGTGACATGCCAAAACTGATAGATCATATACCCATACTACACAGGCAATGAAATCAATTTTGAATGGAGGACAAAATGCTGGCATAATTAACACCAAGTGCCATGTAAGTACATGATGGGACTACAGACACATAAGTGTAAAAGGTCGAGGATTTATGTACTCCATGATAGCTATTCTTAGCACAAGAAATATTGATTGCGGTGCAAAGACAATCTCCCTAGACTCTATGGTATTGGAAAAGAATTCTTAGCCTCCCAATTCTAACATTATGCTTATGGGTAGGCAAAAAACTGCCAAAATAATTTTAGCCTTACCTCAGCCGCCCTAGAAGTAGAAGGTAAAGATGCAGAATCGACAGCACAAAGATCGTCCAAGGATAAACTTGTAGATGCCTCGGTACTTTTAGAATCACTCAAGCTTGCTGACTCAACCAACTGCTTCCGAGAAGGCAGCCTACTATTGCCGCCAGATGTCAATAATTGTCCTTTAATATTTCTCAGGTCCAACCCCAACAACTCCTGCAACCATTATGGGTTAGAGTTGCAATATGAAATGAACAAGTATGACAAAAAAAGTTGATTTTTTGACATCCCATTCAAAAAATTGAAATGGATGTGGGTCCTAAGCAAATGGCATGTATGAAAGGGATAGAAAAGATACCACGTTTCTGGATTGCAATAAGCCTCCCTATAATGATATTAGAGGATAATGACAGGTTCTTCATCATCTACTGATAGATGTGGGTTGAAGGCTAAAAATGGAGTGGGTATGGCAAATAACAGTTAACATGTTAGGGTTGATATTACATGATGTAACTCTTAGTTCTCTTTATAGCAAGAGACTTGAACAATTTTAAATGGAGTTCATTTATTTCTCAAAGGTGCATATATTGAGATGGATCAGAACTACCCAAAAAATTCCATCTCACAAAAAGCTTGCTAATTGAGACTAAACCAACAAAGAGATATCATAAAGGGGTAGGCAAACCAAAAAAGAAGGTGCTCCTAAAGGAAAACTTCAAAACATTTGAAGATTTGAGGCAAACAAGCCAAAACTGAAAGGAGAACACAGGAATTACATAGAAATTAACAAGTTTAATACTTAACTACACAATGGTAGAACTAAACCTTTTACAACAAAGATAACTCACAACGGAATGTTATTACCCAACTAGTATCACATAATAAAAACAACAGAAGAGCAATCACCTCGGTCCTTTGTTTCCTTTCATTGTTACAAACAGCAAGTGTTGTATCAAAATCTTGCTGGAAATATTTCCTGCATGTAGGATTAAGCTACATCAGTAAAATTATACAGAATTCCATAAATGTTCCAATTTTTGCTCTGAAATTTAAGACTTTTAATTGCAACTTTAGTTTGACTACATCCCAAGACTTTTCTATCTGATTCTCTTTCATTTTCTTAAACCCTATTCCACTCAAAACCAAGAAAAGAAGTGTCAAAATCTCTGCAGGCACAACCATACAGCACAAATGTATGTACTAGTTAAGATCTAATCCTTCTTGACGCTTTAGTAGCTAGTAATTACTTGACAAAATGGTTGAAATGTGAGATTGACAAAACTGACCACAAAATAGGAGGATTTGGATAAAGTTATGATACATCTCATACTAAAAGTTTCATTGAAATAAGGGACAATTAAAATGTATCAAACTTACAGATAATCAGACAAAAGAAACACTAAAGCTGCCCACATTTTCGTGCAGGTATGCAAATTATGTTGCAAGAAAAAAAAAAAAAAAAAACTTCCACATTATGTAGTATGCAAGTCTTGTCTACAAGCAGTATGCATCCCTTCTCAACTTAGTATGCAAAAAACAGGAGTTGAATTACTTAAGAATCAGAATGAGTTTCTGCTTATTCCCAAGTAGGCAGTTAGGACCGCGAACTACAAGAACGAGAACAAAAATATTAAAGGGGCGAGCAGATCATATTCTATGATGCAGGAGATCCTTCGTACAAGTAAATTAACTTGAAGGGGTCAACAATCTCGGGCATGCATCTAGAATTCTTTTACATTGTAGAAGCTAACTCAGTTGTTTTGCATTGTATAACTGGCAGTTATCTTAGTGGGATAAGAACGTAAATTGAATGACAAAAGAAAAATCCTAAGCCCATAAGAGGAGAAATGTCAAGATGATTTGAACGTATTTGACTCACTGATGTGAACTTTGATTTGCAGCATGTTGATATCGATCACATGCATCAGAAAGAGAGCCATAGTGATGCTGACGTTGCTGATTTAGCTGATGGTGAAGTTCAGCAACTTTCTGCTTCAATCTGGCGACATCTGCCTCAGCAAGAGCTATCTCCTCAAGCTCAGCCCTTGTCTTTGTAGTAAATGAAACACTTCAGCATCTACAATAATTTCAGATTGATTAGAGAAATAAAAGAATTGATACAGACCTTGGAATCCATGCCACGAGAGCCAGAAAATTGCCCAGAAGACATGCTCAAGCCAACTTCCAGAGCAGCTCGTAAATCTCTCTCAGCTTGCAACTGTTCTTGCAGTCTTGCTACCTATTAAATTTAAAAATGAAGTCAGTCTGCACATGCCAGAGTAAAATATGCAGGGAAGGGATAGAGAAGATGGTTTATGTGTCTGAAAAGAATGTGAATGATACTGCAAACCTTTTCAAAAAAAAAAAAAAAAAAGGTTAAAAGGGTCAAAAGGCACAAAACATAAAATTCAAAAAAACTCCATCAAGATGAGTTTCCACCAAGGGTTGGATTACGTACTGACACATGCACCAGGCGTATCTATTTATCTACTTATAGTGCACAAGAAAAGTCTTAGAAGAAGATGTGTTTTGCAGACCAGTAGCTAAATCTTTTTTTTTTTTAAGAGAGAGGGAGAGAGAGGTAAAGGAATATCAGTAGATGGAAAAATGTGTAGTACATAAATGTAAAGCCACTTATTTCACTGAGTAGTTTTACATTAAAATATTCAGTGGCTGCTTCTGGAAAGGGCATGATGATCTCTAGGGATTTAAAGAAAACCCTCTAACCAAGCTGATGAAACTCAACCAAAAAGGAAACCATTGGATATAATTAATCAGGGTTACTGGAGAAGACATAGCTAGTAAACACTGTGTAAAGATATTAAAACATCTCTTTTGACCTTTGGCATCTCCCTTGATTCAGGAAACAACATAAGCTCACATTACACCAAGATATATATAACTGAAAGCCCCTCAATGTTCAAGAGAATATAACATGAGAAAAGAAAATTAAAATCAAACCAGAAACATACCCCTAGCAAGCTCATTGCCAAGTCAAATTTCATAATTATAACTAAAAGAAAAATGAATGAGATGGCGAAGAAAAAAAAAACCAACAACAACAACAATCAAACAAACATGCTGTGCAGTAAAGTAAGCCATACAGAATTTGTATGTGACCAAAAAAATCAGATGAACATGTGCCATGCCTTAGAACTAACCAAGTAAGACAATGAACCAGAGTACTACAAAAACTTAACAAATTGGAATGTGGAAAAGGGAGCATTTGTTTTATTTTTCTTTAAATAATTCCTTTCCACAAGCTATGCATTAAGATAAATAGATGATTTAGTTCGATTGATTTAATTGTTTACTTCTAGTATCAGAACCGAAGGCACATTAAAGACCCAAGCCAAACCAACCTCTGAAGGGCTTCACATCTTTCAAAAAGTCAGTTTTGTATAGAAAAAAAAGATTCATGTTAAGGTTACAGAACAAACGCTTACATCTTGTTCAAGTGCCAAGCGCCGCTCATGCAAAGCTTGCTTCCTTCTCTCCAAACTAGCTTGCAAAATTGCATTTCCTCTTGCCTAACATAGACGAAAAAGCCAAATCCTATTACCAAAGCCTACCCAGTAACATAATATACCATGACCACTCCGACACTCCCAATAATTACCTCTTTTGCAATCCTGTGGCGCAAATCATTCTTAGCAATCTCCAATCTCTGGATGGCAAGCCTATAAATGAAACCATTGAACTTCAATATAACAAGAAAATGCTAAAAGACAAGAATCACATCGGGCAGGGCAAGGCAAGCACCAAGTATCAATTGATCAATAGTCACTAATTGAGGTGTCTTCCTGGGATAATAAGAGGACAAGTAGTACGTTAAAGAATCATTCATAAACAAAGCGTTAGAGACTTAGCAAGCTGTAAATTAACATAAGGATCTATCAAGACAAAGAGAAGTAAGAGGTAATGTCTCCATTCGTAAAAGGGTTATTAAGGAACACACTAAAATCATTAAAATTTTCAAAGTCAAAAACATGGTAAAAAGCCAACATGGGGGGTTGATTTGGGTCTAGCCAAACTCGGTGTGCAGTTGTCTGTGCGTGGGAAATGGGAATATAATTAAAAGAAAAAGATTGACATTTGTAAATGGTTCTAATCACAGATAGGTTAATGGGTGTGTATGCACCTATATATCATCCACTCATTCAATAAAGGATGGATATGGGTGGATTCCTTTTCATGCACAACCCATTTAAACCCACTCATATAAAACCCATTCACCCATTATGCTTCCCACTATTCACACTATATGTACAGCTTCTCAACTATTCAAACAAAGATCCGATAACCAAAAAAAAATGCCTTTTGCACTAGAGAGTAGCCCAATGTTGAAATATGAAATATTCTCATGTAAAGCAAATTTCCCAGGTTCTTGGGAAATTGTGTTGCAAAGATTCACAAAATTTTAGAAGAAGGTAGCAATTTTGTAGATTAGACAAAGCAAAGTAAAATATGATAGAATATAATCTTACTCTTCCTCTCCAGAAGAATCAATTGATTCTGTTGAAGGAGTTTTCCTCGCCTGCAAGAATAGAAAAATCATCTTGCTTGATTCCAAAATAAGATTTGTGGATACAGAATTTTCAAAATTATGCAGAAAATCTGAAATTCAATCACTCAATACATCACAAGTCAAATCACACAATCAGCAACATCCCACCCCCTTTCCACCGGGCTGGGGTAAATAGCCCAGCAAAAGGTGTACACCAACAAAAAATTCAAAATACTTCTCTGTGGAATAGTGAAGTATCTAACTGCCATATAATCAGGTCAATATTTTATATCTCAGGTTCCTTATCCACATTTTGAGTAAACCATTGAAGAGAGTATTAAGGTACTACAATTTCTTCCCTAGAATTTGGCTCATCTCAATGTAATCAATTATCAAAGTAGGGACAGGTATAACTGCAAGACTCGGATAAAATATATATTGAGTCTATTGCAGTAAAGTGTGCAATATATGCATTCTAGTGGCTTCAAAGATAAAACATACATTGATATAAGAATCCCAATCATCATCATACATGATGACGAAAAGAAAACCACTTAGAAATCAATCAATGCCGACAGCTCCAAATAATGGTTGGGGAAAAGATGACAGTCTTACACAATGCCTGATTATAAACCAATGTGTGTGACTGTGAGAGCGCCTGTATTAGCATCTGGGCACAAGGGAAAACGAAAGACAACAACAATGTTGACTTCCTTTTTGGTTAATATCAAACATGGTTCAAATACAATATGTCATGAGGAAAGACAATTATCAGTTGAGCCAAATCCAGGACAAGTTAAGACAGCAGTTTGATTAGTCTGTATACGCTATTAGTAACATTCTGAATTTATTTATGCACAGATTGCAATTTATTATAGGTTTATGCCATTTCTAATATGTTTAACTTCTCTGTAATAAAATATGACCTCCATCCACCAACCACTTCGCTCTGTCCTCCCCCACTGTTATGGTTATCAAAGATTACCATGCATATAATGATTCTCATGTCTCACACGTCAGTGGCAGAGAACATTCACCCAGGGAAACTAAGGAGGAAAACTCACATTTTTCTTTCCCCAAAATGTTGACTTCTTGGCACTACCAGTATTGGTATTGGTAAGCTTGGGTATTGGCTTCTCAGCCAATAGTTCAGGTCCAGGAACAGATTGATGTAGCTCTTGATTCATAGATGACAAAATTTCACCCATAGATCGCTGAGATTCATTACCAAGTGTTTCTGAAGAAGCATTTGTCGTGTTTTCACGTGCCTTCAGTTGGTCTAGTTGGTCATTAACTGAAATAATAGAATCAGTATGAGCTCTAGTGTCCAATGTTGGATCTAATTTTGTTTCCATAGAATGATTGTGTGTGGGAGATCCATCGTCTGAATCATCATTTCCAATGGCCTGGTGTTAGCAAAAGCACAAACCAACATCAGTGATAGGTCTATAGAAAGGTACAAGTCACTGAAGCAACAGAATCAACATCAATGATAAAGTAAAGGAATGGAACTAGAATGCAAAGATTACAACCAATGTTAAGGAAAAATATGTCGTACAAGTAAAAGTAATTGTCATTGATCTGTTTGTCAAAATTGAAATATTGACTAGCCTAAGTTTGTTGCAAGATGACCTCAAAAGACAAGATTAAGAAAATCTCGAAGATGTTCCAAGTACCCAACCACAAATATTATTTAGGATCTTGAAGTACTTACTCCATGATTCTAAGTTCAACCCTAAAATTGTCTACTAATTGCATTGACAATTTTGCAAGCAATGAATAAGAGATCAGATTACCATGAATTGTCTTATAGAACTCTCTTACAAGGGCATAATATACAAAAGAAGGATTAATTAAAATATTATGCTTCCTCACAAATTTATCTCAAATTACAATATCATACAATTAGCAATTAGGAATAAAACATCAACAATACCCTTGTTATTTGTGCAAACCCAGTATTGATAGCCCTAGCATCTACTAGCAAATCTACAATCTCCTCCTACGGCCATCTTTATGTTTCTTTTCACATCATTTATAGTATTGTTATTATTTTAATTATTTTGTTATTGTTATCATTGGTGTTGTAGTTACTAGTTACTACTACACTACAACTACTCACAGCAGCAGAAGAGCAGTACTAATAGCAGGTGAATGTGTTCCGCTGCTGTGTTCCCTTGTTTCCCAAGAAAATGACTCAACTTTTGGAATGAGAGTATGCCTACTTAAAAGAAATCAGTAAAAAACTGAACAAGCACTCTTAAAGTAGTTGGGAAATAAATTTAGAAAGGCCATAAAAATAATAGTAAAACTGCATACACATTACCCTATACACATGGACCATACAAATTAGTATCGAAGTCATCATAGGCATGCACACAGTAAGGGAGAGAGAGAGAGAGAGAGAGAGAGAGAGAGAGAGAGAACCTTGTAGTCATAAAGATCGCTAGCGGCAGAGCCACTGCTTTCACTTAACTTCCCACTGTGTCTGCGATCACAATCAAAATCTGTTTCAGGGTCGACTTCATTTTGAGCATCGTGATAACCATTGACTTTTATGTCGGGATTTTCATCATCACTCGTATCTTCACTTCCACTGTTATCAGTTTGAGAATCTACAGACATAGAGCATCTTTGCAGACTATCATCCTGAAAGGGAACCATAGTGACTAGCAAAGCGCATCCCCAAAACTTCTCAAAGGGAACAGTGCAAGAGAATGATATATTTGATATATGACAAATTATGCAGGCAAATACCAGAACTAAATGACCAATAAAAAGGAACACAAAAGGCTGTATCACCAAACAGGTAACAAACAAAAATGTCTAACATCTAACGTTTTGCAGTTTTAAATACACTTATGGCAAAGTAAAATTGTGGTGAATAAAATCTTGCAAAAAGATTGGTAATTATTAAATAACTAAGAGCTTGCAGAAGGAATTCAATAAGCCCATTCAGAAAACCACCAATGTTATGTATTAGTATCATTCAGCTAAAGTGCAACATTTTGGAACATTTTCAAGAATTTGAGTAGTTAACTATAACCAACATATCGTGTTACATCATTTCCAACAATTTAGTAGCTAACAACCACCATTTGTTTCAGTTACAAATCTTAAGATGACAAGAAAGTAAAACATATATGAAGGTATAAAGACTCAGCTAAGACAAGAGAAATGAGCAGAGATGAGATATATGAAAGTAATGGCACTGCATGGTTTAACACAAAGTTCCAAAAAACCAGGAACCTTGCAATTTAGAAACTAACAAAGCAGACTAACTTACGTCAAAAATATTCTCATACTCCTCCAGGAGTGTCGTAATAATTGCTTGGGCATTATTAGCAGCATTGGCAGCAGCAAGAAGCTGAGCAGAATTATCTCCATTGATATCATAGCCATCCTCTAATTCACATTCACCAGCTAAAAGAGGGCGCAACAGCAATGGAGCCATACAGGCAGCAACTGCCGACGGAGTCATCCGATTCTCAGAAGTATGGGAAGAAATTGTATGCATCATCTTAAGAATTCTAGAAACAATGAACAGGGAACAAATGAGATCGCAAAATATGATATGTGTTATGAAGGATAAGATACATAATGAAGCTCGTGTCTGATTGCAGAAAATTCCTTCCATACTCCAGTGCTTCAATGTTGATCTTGTCAAGAAATATAAGAGGCAAACACTGGAACAGTCTCGCTTATTTTCCAAAATTGTCTAGCTGCTTTATTTTTAAAAGAATGTAATCAAACAACATCACCCACTAGATTGAACAGAGCATTTGAAATATACACCTATTTGATTGACAATGAATAGTTGGGTCATTAGAACCATGAAGCCAAACAAAATTCAGATTCTCAAATGTGTCTAACTATTACAAGAAAAAGGGGAAAATTACATCCACCCTCCCCCCTGGACCCTTAGCTAAGAACCTGCTTTCATTAGTTTTTGTAGAAGATTTTTCCACCTGCTTTCTCTCTGATACGAGACATGCGACAATGGTGAAGCAGATTTTTCTGCAGAAGGGCCTGAAATGAGACATTTTCTGCTGAAGAATGGGGGGTTTATTTTTTGATGAAGGGTGTACACTTTGTTTAGGGAAGAGCAAATGCATGCACTTTCCCTCACCAAAAGTTGATGTGGCAGCCTATTAATGGCTACGGCATCAAGTCAATTGACTCTCTAATTTTTCATTTTTGAGAAAAATGGACAGGAAAATAAAACTCTACCCAGTCAGGAAAAAAATTTCCAACCTTTTTGTTTTTATTTTTCCCGGGGGGAGGGGGAGATCAGGTTCCAAGATTCAGCACTCTATTGTTGAAAGGAGGTGGATGCAGTTTTCCGAAAAAAATTAATCAACAAACAAGTACAATTGTTAGCAGATAATTAGCACGATATCCACTTCTATAGCTCAAAACCAAAGTCCGTACCCTGCTACGACCACCGTCCTGAAGTAGTCTTCTATTCAGCATTTTAGTAGTATTTTCTTTGTTCTTAAGACTCTCTCATTCTGAAGTAAGAGCTAGCTTCTTGCTAAACGGCCTCCAGCTTCAAACAAATTATGATTCCCTATATTCTGCCCATTCCTTTTGAGTCGAGTTTTTCAAGAAAACAGGTAGCTGACAGTTTCATTGCCGGAAAATGCAGATTCTTCATTGTTGGTGGAATGTTAAGCTTCTGTAATGCCCATCCAGTGTTACCTTAGTTTGCTAGGGTCCTTTGAAGATCAGAACCCTCATGTTTAAAACTCCTACTTGGCATATAGTAGGTATTATTTTTTAAAATTAAACTAGGGATTGATATCTGATTTATCTCTAACTACATCAGATTGTTGCTTGCAATCAGGACTTATTTGTGAGAATTTAATCATTACAATTTTGTCCATGCCGGTTGAAGTTTCCCTTTTCCCTCGCAAGGTAATCACCTCACTCCGGCCTCTCCTTTTATTTGTCCATCCACTGCATTTACCATTTGATCTCACATCAATGTTCATATTTACACCTAAACTTTGATGTAGCTTTTTATTTCATAGTGTAGGCCTGGAATATTTTTAAGATGAAAGCAATAGATAAAGACTTCCATCTTTTTAAACAACACGAATTGCATTCATAGGTATGACTGCTATCTAAATTTTAGAAGCTCTTCCAGTATGACTAAAATAAAGGGAATTTTACTGGTAACAACCGAAAGAAAGTGGACATAAAGTGAAACTAATCACATAACATAACCTAACATTTTCAATAGAAGAGATAAAAGCACCACATATCAATCAGACATAAATATATGATCATGAGCAGATGCATGTAAGCACGAAGAGGTGTTCATACCTCTGTAAGAGGCGTCTGTTGGGTTCAGGAAATGCTTCCTGTATCGCAGAGCGCATTGCATTCACCCGAGCTTCCTTCCGGTCGATTTCTTCTCAAAAAGCCACAAAGAAACCAAGTTATTCAGAACACCAGTAAACCCTAGCCAATTATAGAAAGATAAACACAACAGATTGGAAATTCGGCATGAACATCTGGAGTAAACGATGTAACAGAAACTTACTGAAGGCTTCCAACAATGCAGTGCAACAGGACGCAGGAACAGGCGATGAAGGTAGCTCCCGTAGAACATGCTGAAGGAGAGGTAACTCCCATAATTATCAGTTACAATAAAACCAGAACGGAAGAACCAAGTACTCAGATGGCAAACAAACCTTAACACAGTCGCCAATAACATGAGCATCCTCATCAGGATCAAATTCAGTCTTGCCTACGATCAAGTAACTTTCAAATTGGTCATGCTGTGTAGTGTATTTGACATTCAATTTGGCACGAGAGGAAAAATACAAGAATGCAACAGTATGTAAAGGAAACAACAGCTGACTGTTTTCTTGATACATGTTTTCCAACAGTCTTCGACTCTTCATCTTTCTTACCAACTAATATAACACTGAGAAAGGACAAGCACTGATATATATCTGGAGGCAGGCCAATAACTGCCATGACTCCATATATGCTTTTAATAACTGGAAACATGTTCTCCATATCCGATATACAGTCATTGGTTTACTCTTACATAGATGGATCTCTTCTATTTAAACACATTTTATCAAATTGGTCTCTTAACAAAAATTGCATATCCATTCAGCCGTATCTTCATATTTCTCCCCATCATTCTGTGAGAAAATATCAAAACTCAAACGGAAACTAAAGGTTTGTTTGGTTTCCAACTACATAGTAGTTTTTCTGTTTAAAAGAGTGAGAATTGGGACATAAAGTTCGGCTTTGAGCTAGTTAAATTACGTTTTTAGAAAAGAAGTCAATTCAAAGGTTCAATGGTCCCAAAACAAGGCAAGGAGTTTGTTACCATTAATGTGATGGTAATATTGTATTGAAATAATTATTAAGCATAATCAGCTATATTTTTTAGAAATTCTTTTTTAAAAAGGAAATGAATCAGCAAATATGCATACACAAAAACATTTTCTAAAAATTAATTTACCATAAACGTAATATATGAAAACAGAATAACTGAGTCCAAATTGCTTAACCGACACTCAGTCATGATCAACCAAACCAAACGATCTAATGCAGTCATAGCAGCAAGTAAAGAAATAATGTCCTCAAGCAAAATCACTCTAATAAAGCAAAAAAACCTTGTTCATATTCTTGAACTCTTCGGTCCACTTCCTCAACATCTGCAGACTGCCGCAGAATTCCTTCTACTTTAATTCCTGTTAAACATAGTAGCTACAGTCAGAATATACACTCAATAGAGCGAATAAAAAGCTTCTGCATTGTTATTTTGTTGCTTTGATGAGATGATAAATGGAACATCACAATGTGGATTCAACTTAGCATGGATTATGATTACCGTCACCAAATATCCCTCCTCATCTTCTGTCAGCAAACACAAAGTTGAGTGCTGATTGTTATTGATAACACAAGAAATGGGATATATTTTATATATTATACTCCTCATCCAACTTTTTAAATTGAAGTATGTATGTAGTTTAATATATTTTAGGCAACTTTACTTTAAAAATGGCCAAAAAAAATGGGGTGCAACAAAGTCAATAAGTACATATTATATGAGACAGGGAGTTACTAAAATTAATTAAGACTACATCTAAAATTAAGTTCAAAATTTTAATAAAATGAAAATCCACCAAACAAAGCTCTTTTCTGTTGGAAATAAGCCAAATGTAATAGCGCTCTAGGCCTTCAAACTCTTTCATAATCGTTGAAGCAGAGGCCAAAGCTGGACCAGCTGGAGAGTAAATAGTACAGAGGTCTCGTGCTAGATGTGTTCAAGTTGTTGAAGGGAAACCAAATTGTAGTGACACAAAAACAGGCAAAGAATTACAAAACTGGATAAGCTTGCTGGAAACTGATATGACATTAAACTCAGGTATTGAATCAAAATAGCTTCACGATTTCATGAGAAACTATTTCAAAGGGGTTCACTGCCAGCAATTCCAAATTGAAAACCTTACCATACTTCTCAAGAAACCGAAGCGCTTTCTCTAGGAATGATGGGCCTCCATCTATATCTTCCAATGCAAGCAAAATTGGGCGTCCAACAACCAAAGACTTCACTGGACGTTTGTCTCTCCCTAAATTGAAATGTACCCCATCAGGATTTGCGCATATAGAAAAACTTCGGTTAACGTTGTGTGTGTGTGTTTGGGTGGGGGGGACTATACGGGAAAGCTCCAATATTTACAGAAGAACATCAAAATAAAGTAATAGTAGGTACAAACATTGATGGAAAGACCCCTCAATAGTATCATTAGTGTCACTTCTAAATATCCCATTGTGTCCCATCACAAGAGCAGCATTTGGGGCTTGTGTGAGAGCATGTTCAAGGGCTGTCTTCCACTCATACAAGTCCTCAGATGTTTCTGCCTGAAGTTCAGAAACAGAAAACGGAGAGCACCTGATTACTTACAAGCTAAATACAGAATAACTAAGAGATCATATAAATACTAACAGAAGGTGTGACGCAGAAAAACAGAGGGGAAAGAATATCTGATCTTTTATGCACCTTAAGAGTAAATGCTCGTCCATCACGTCCATCAGGAAACAAAACAGTTAGCAGTTTCTTGTCTTCTCTAACAACAACACTGCATATAGGAAGACATCAAAACATTGCAGGAGACACGTAGAAACAGATGAAGAGAAAGAGAGACCATGTATTTATACCTCCCTGAATTATTTAAGTCAATGCCGCCCAAAGTCAAATTTACTTCACCACCACGCTGCGGAAGTGCACTCTAGACAAAAGGGAAGTTCTTGATATTAAATGCAATAATAATATGAAGTTGAAGTCTGAGCAAATTAAAGTAATATTAAACTGCTTCACAAGATCTGCATTCCTCAGTTATATGATGAATAAGCAGCTTGCTGAATCAACTTTAATACATAGTGCATCAAAGGAATGGAAAAATGGAGATGCAAATGGAACTAACAGGGTCATTCTTGAAGAAAACCAAAGAAGTGCGTGTGAGGATAAACCATCGCTTCTTCCAAGACTTCCACCCCAATCCTGCAAGAAGTTTAAGCAGTTAATGAACACATGACACCAACAATAAAAACAAAAAGAAACACATAGTTTTACATTTGTGTCAATAACAAGCAAGGGTAGAAGCCAACAAGTCTTCAGTTATTGAGTGTTCCATATTATCACACATAAATCAACTCACTCTCCCTCTAACTCATTAATCAAGCGATGCTTTTAATTAAGTGTATCTTCTAACTTTGCGCCATTTTACAATTCAATGATCCAACACTACAGAAAATATGAAGTACTATAGGGTTCAAGAGCCCTAAGTAGAGGTTTTAGGTCTACCAACATGCAAGAAGACCACAAAATGGCGAAGAAGTGGCTCTCAGGCTGCTCCAAAACCTATATCTCTAGCTACTACTGCCAACCATATTTCTACCACAATCAGCCTACTAGCCATTACATAAATGTCAAAATCTTCACAACCCACATAAAAACATGTTTTGCATAATGCAGTTGATCAGTCCAGTTTAAGGATTAATATCCATCGTGTCAAGATATAACATTTAGCATCTTCTAAATCCAAAGTCAAGCCACAGGCACATAACAAAGGTTAACAGCTTCAAGTTCAACTTTTGAAAAGGAAATACTCAACCCTGATTTCCTATTTGAAAATAGAAACAGAATGAGTTGTCTTAAAAACATGCTTTTCTGAATCCAGCATTTCCTTGAGAAATTACCACCAATGGGACTTTAAAGCTTATTAGTGATTGCCAGCAACAAGCAGATTTCTAGAACGACTAAAAGTTGACAAATACTCACTTTGCCCCATTTGATGGACCCTGTTTCAGTTTTCAAGGGAAAAGTGGCTTGGCTGGGATGAAAGTAGTAGTAGAGGGATATCAACCCATCTAGAGTCACTTTTTCTTACCCTCCAAATTGGGCAGAAAGGATATCAAGCACTAGAGGAATAGAATCACCTTATCAAAGTATGCAATCACAAGAATTATAATGACAAATAGTAGGTAAAATAGTTTTCCCACTCTTCCTACATATTTTCTCTCCTAATCCATTCCCTTCCACCTCCCTTTTCCTACTCCAAATAAGGAAGAGTTCTAGGAATATGCTTCCCTCAAGGACAGACCTCTCTACCTCCTTGAACTAAGCATAGCCTTAAACCCACAAGATGAACTGAATTGAGAATTGCAAAATATATTCATCAGTAATATGACCAACTCCCCAATTAAGCACCTCTACATCAATTTTGCGAATATTTAGAAATAAAACCCATTCTATAAGCCTGCAGATAATAGCTTTTGACGAAGTCCAAATTCAAAAACATGCAATTAACATTTCAGAACAGAATGCAAATGGAAAGCAGAAAATTTACACAAAGAGAGCTGCCTTAAACATTACCAGACCATAAATAAGTTCCTCATACGAGCATGTAAGAACAAAACGATAGACACATTGCAATGCCAGAAGTAACACTTCATTAAAATGGAGAATTCACAAACAATTTCATAAAGTGAGACTGAGTTTGTTGTTGGCATGAAACACCAGCCCCAGAAGTTAGTTCAAGGGAAATCAACACAAACTCCAATCGAACTATATTCAGATCTGATTTTGAGACCCAATTCCTATGTCCGCATGCATAGATAAAAGCAATTCTAAATTAGCCAATATAAAGTACCATAATGAACTAATAATATTTACAGTCAGATAAACTAAAACAAAAACTATCACATCGGCACTAAATGCCATATACATCCATTAAAATACAACTGACCACAATTATATGAAGCCCTAATGAGGCACAATAGTGCATGCTCCAGAGTAAAATAAGATGTATCTGAACACGCTTTTATTGCAATATAACGATTACAACGGTGTACTGAAAGTCTATGGTACATAAACCCTCTTAGAGTCCTGACAGACTGAATAATAAGTCATCAAATGCTAATGCGGCACAAATATACACATTGGAAGTTAATATCCATACGCTCCAATGTCTAAGATTGTCTTCTTCACAAGTCTGAAAGCACTAACCTTTTGAAGATATGAGTAGATGCCCGCTCTTGAATATCTATAAATCATCCAGAATAAAAAATCGTTAAAAGCAGCAATAACCCATAATTTCATCAATGACAACAGATTACAACAATCCATGGTCCAAACTAAAAAGAAGAAAAAGGGCAAACGTGAACTACACGCAGTGATACGTTTTCAACTTTACCTTGAAAATTACTTGACTAAATTTGACTAGAAAAAAGCCCATAATTTGCCTCCCTCTTTTCTTTTTCTTTTCACTCACACCAAAAGAAACAAACAAAAAAAAAATTGAAGAATTGCGTAAAAAGGTAGAAACAGAAGTTAAAGCATTACCGTATTTGAGTTCCCAATACGAGGGCGTTCAAATGCGGCAATAGAAGCCGACATTTTGCTTTTTCAGAGTTGAGTTAACATCTCAACTGGGATTCAACGCCGGGTCGACCCGGATCGAACTCAGGCAAAAGAATCGGAGAAGATCTGTACAATGGAGATAGATGAACAACCAGAACTGGCTTTTTCTCTTTTTTTCTTTTTTCTTTTTCAAACTTTTCAAAAAAAAAATGGATAGATGAAGCAATAGCAGCAACCAACCAGAGCTGCCCTTTTTCACAAGCCTCTCTCTTTCTTGTTTTTTTGTTTGTGTTTATGTAATGGGGCGTGGGCTGGGTTGGGCGTGGGGGTAAGGTTGATTAGGTGGGGTGGTAATGTAATACTGGTTGTGGGAAGTAATAATACTACACTTACATCGTTTTTAGTATTAGTCCTTTTGTTGCTTTTCACTCACCTTTGGGCCGTCGCACGTGACTCGCTCTTCAAGATTGACTCTCTGAAATTTTACTGCTGTCAATTTTTTTATGAACTCAAATTAGTTCCAAGCCAAGAGTGTTATTATTACTTTGGGCATTCAGATTAATGGAAAAGCCACAGTTCTCAGAGATTATCGTAATCCGAAGTCTTAAATAATGAGATCTTGTAGTAACATATCGTCAGTCGTAAATTTATGAATTGTTAGAGATTACGGAAATAGAATTCTTAAAAGATAAAAATCTCTACTTTCTTAATCAATTATGTTTGTGGGGCAAAATTTTAATTGTTGTCGATTATTGTTGGACGATATTAACTAATTATTAATGAGAATTAATAACTTTTTGTTTTATGGAGAATAAGGAGGACCTTTTTGACAAAAAATGCTATAAAATCTCATATTTATCACTCTTGTTTGTCCTTTTTTAATCTATTTTGCAAATGGATTTAGAAAATGTAGTAACTACAAAAATGAATAGTTCCTATAATGAATCTATTTTGGAGTACCAAGACATGTATATTTATTTTTAATCTAATGTATTTTTTTTTCTTGATCTAATGTGTGTTGATAGTAGTCATTTGACTTCTTTTTTTTTCGATAATTCAGTTTTTCGGAAGTTTTCAGTCTCGAATTAATTCTAGTAGAAGCTTGTCTTTCTTTTGAATTCAACCTTCAGATAAATTCAGTAAACGAGTTTTTGTACACTCGAATCGGATTTTTGCATAAATTAATTCTCATTTCGAACTCATCATAAAGCGTGCACAGAATTTTAAAGGGTCAATAGGCACGCGACGCTTATATTTTCAAATGGATTCAAACCCATAATTCTCGTATTTTTTCCTCTTGTACCTTACCACTGCCTCGTGTCATAAATGAAATGTTGATTTGGGGTTATAATTAGTATATATGTTTGCATAAGTGCCCGAGATTGTGATGGATTTTCATTTGACTAGTAAAATTTTTTAAACTTTTGTGGTGTCATCTTAAATTCTCTCAAGATGTGGTTCTGATCTTTGGTTAAGCAAAAATAAAAGTGCCTCCAGCACAGCTCAATTGGTGGATCAATCAACATGTTTCTCGCTTTCAGCGGCAGGATGGGAGTTCAAATTCTGATGGGAACCTGCGGCTGAATTTCAGTATGGAGCAATCACTGTATCCCCAGTGAGATTCTGCGACCGGAATTTAGTATGGAGTAATTATTTTGGAGGCAGCTAATTGTACGCATAAGTGTACAGTCATGGGAGGAGGTGTAGGAATGATTGATGTAAGCCATTGGGTAAAAAAAAAAAAATGTGGGAATTGTTAGTTTTGAGGTGTTCAGAGTAATGCCAAAGACCACACTCAAAAGGAATGTACAATCTTTAAAGCGTGGCTCCATTACCTAAGTGTTGTTTATTGTGCAATAAGTGTTGTACCTATTGTTTGGTACATATTAAAATATTTGTGCTTAGGAAATTACTCATTCAAGTGGTGAAGCATGAGTGGTCCAAGTATATTTAATGGGACACGGCCAGCTCATTATTCAAAATTTCAAGCAATAATCATTTTTTTGCTTTTCTTATGTCTGGTCAAAAATTTTCCTTCTTTCTTTTTTTATGTTTCAACACATTTCTCTCTTAGGTCACCTTTTTTAAAAATAAAAAAAAATGATCCCTTTTTCTTTCTTTCTTTATTTATTTTTACTTTCACTAAGTGAATAATAATTTTGCCCTTTAAAAAATTATTGTGTTTTGTGTTATTATGAGATATGAAACTTTAATGGCATATTCTATTTAATTTTGATACTATAATAATTGATTGTGTCTATTATTTTATTTTATTTTTCAGAGTTAACATCAATAATGCAGTTCATCCAACAATAAATTTAATTTCGACTTATGAAATTATCACACAATCAAATCAAAACGAACAAATATTAAATTGATTCGTATCAATAAGGTTAAAATTGATATTTTTATATTGGGACTAAAATATTCTTGGTGTCTCCCAATTATAATTCTTTGATATTTTTATTTTTTTGTATTATTCTTTTAGTATCACTGTTTGCCATATAACAATTTACATAATAAGAAAAGCATGAGTTTGGTTATTGCAGCAATTTAGATTGTGCTTGAATTGTCATCTTTTGCAACTTCATTTATTCAACCCATGGAATTGATTTTTCTATTTTGATCTCCATCCAACAAAATAAATCCCTCTTCTATGCTTTCAATGTTGTGATGAAATTGTAACTATTTACAAGAAAAATTTAGCTTACTAAACACATGGAAACATTATTTTATTATTATTATTTTGTAAGTATAGTTTGGAATTTTTTTTGCTATTTTTTTTTTATTTTTTCCTCCATTATGTGATCTAAATTATTTATGTGCTTATACACAAAATTTAAATAAGATTGTTCTAACTCTTTTTCCCAAGTTAAAGTCGGATAAATACATTTTAGTTTTTTTCAAATTATCTATTTCTTAGAACTTTGTTTATTGTATATAGTAAGAAGAGTTAGAGGATTTTCTGCGCAAAATTTTTGTACTAGACCTGTTGAGTAACCAAGGCTGTAAAAATAAATTGATTGTTAAAAGTTATTATTTATAACAAATTAAGTTTAAAAATATTATTTCATTCTATAAGATAAAAAAATTATTTTGAGCTTGACTAAATTAATAAAAAAATAATAAAATATGGACTCGAATCGTATTCGAGTTAATTAAAGTTCGTGCAAATTTGATAATTTTATATTTTTATATATTTATTATTATTTTTTAATTAATTAATTTAAATTTTAAATATTTATCGAATGAAAAAATATGTTTAAATATAATTTTTTTGAATTCAAAAAATTTAATAATTTAAATTTATTTTTCAACCTTAAAAAATATATTCTTAAACTTCAAAAAATGGAGAAAAAAACCAAAACGAATAAAAGAAATATGAATGAAATCCGTTACAGGATTTATAGTCAAACGCGAGTTCAACGAAACTAAGATTTATTTCAACAAAGCCCAACTCGTTTTTCTCTTGGGTCCGTGATTTTTTCGTTAAGTGAATGTGGCGTCAAGGTCAGAATCTGTTTCGCCGGGCGTCACGCCGCCGGCTGCAGCTGCACCCTCACCCGCATACAACAGACATTAGACACGTCATCACCGGAGCGGCTTCTAGCCCTAGCTTGTCCATATGGCGGCGGAAGAAGGAGATGGGAAAGGAGGGGTTACTGGTGGCGAAGGAGCTCAAGCGCCTGCAGTGCCACCCGGTGCGGTTCGAGCGGTTCATGAAGACCCAGGTTTCCCGCCTCCTCAAGTCCGACCTCGTTGCAGTCCTCGCCGAGTTTCAGCGCCAAAACCTCGTCTCTCTCTCCATGAAGGTCACACCGTTTTTTCCTTTGGTAGTCTTTTTAATTTAATCAGTTGAATCGGATCTTGATGAAGTCGCATAATCTCCTTCTAAAGATGATGCTCCCACTCTGCTCCTTGATTCCACTTGACGCTTAATGTGACTGCACAAGAAGACATAAGAGTGAATTCTCAATCATAAAGATTGAGTGATTAATTGATAATTATATGATTCATCATTGACATTATTTGCAAGATAAGAGGAGCAATCTGTACTTAATTCTGGATTGAATTATTTGAGATTTTTGATTGACGCATTGATTGTTTATTGTGGTCGCTGTAGTGCATTGTGCTCTGGGAATTATGATCAACATTTGTTTGTAGAGAGGGATATTCTCACACAATAATTTGGTTGCAGATAGAATGAGTGAAAAGAGAGGTGGTATGTGTTGCATAGTGATAACTGATAATGGACCGTCCATATTGCAATTTCTGTTCTACTGGGAAATGATGGTGAATGAGAGTTTTCATGGGGTATTACTGGCTTGCTCATGAGATGTTTTTTGTTGATCTTAGAGGAATAAATATCATTAAGAATCCATTTTAGAATGTCTCTCACAAAATTGTGGCATTGATATGAAATTCAAATTGTGAGTCGTGAGTAATTTTTGATAGATTACTAGCAGGAAATTTGAACATTGGCTTATAAATGTCTGGAACTACGAAGCTACACTTGAGATGTTCTATGGAGATTGAATGCTTGGCTCTGATTCTTCTAACTTTCTAGTGGCTTTGGCAGATTTATTTTCATCCTGGTGCCCCTCCGTCTTGAAGTGTAGCTTCAGTTAACTGTGTGAGCAGTGATAAAGAAAGTTGGGTCTTTGTGCCAAGAAAAATGCCATCTGGACTCTGGAAATAAATGGATTTAATGAGGATCTGTTATGACCAATTTTATGATGACCTTCTATCAGATCTTAAACAGCCTAATTGGGAATAACTGTCAGTTTCAAATTGAATTGTGGTTATCCAATATAATTTGTTGGGTTGCATGATTTTTTTTCCTATATGTGAAGATTGTTACATTCATTGTATGTTAATGACTATTCCCCTTTAAATTCACCTGAACAACAAGCAGTACCTCTGTACTCTGATAGACTCGAGTTTTCTATGACAGTTGTATGATGTGGTGCGAAATGAAACTTGGTATCGGCCGGATATGTTTTTCTACCGGGATATGCTAATGATGCTTGCCAGAAACAAAAGTGTGGATGAAGCAAGGGCGGTGTGGGATGATTTGAAGAGAGAGGACGTCCTTTTTGATCAGCATACCTTTGGGGACCTTATCAGGGCCTTTCTGGACAGTGGATTGCCAAACGAAGCAATGCAAATATATAATGAAATGAGATGTTCTCCTGATCCCCCACTATCTTTGCCTTATCGTGTCATATTAAAAGGGCTTATCCCATATCCTGAATTGAGGGAGAAGGTGAAGGATGACTTTTTGGAACTCTTCCCCGACATGATTGTTTATGATCCACCAGAAGACCTTTTCATCGATGATCAACAATGGAGAATGGAGAGTGAAGAGGATTAGAATATGCGGCTGACATAAATTTGCTTGACAGCAGAGCATGTACATGATTAGCTGAATTGGATGTGGACTCCACTCAAAAGTTTCAAGGAGTGTGCAGAGTTTCTCAGGAGTATTGCCATTTTGGTGGTCCATGTGAATGCTTATGGGGAAAGTTGTTGAAATTTGAAGCTCAGACAGATGGTGGAATGCTTGTGCACTTTTGACATTTATATCCCACAGCTTCAGTTGAAATCAAATTCAATGTTGACTGGGTGTGATTTGCTTTGAAAAAATAGTTCCCAGCAGACATGCTGTTTGCTCGAGGGATCTATTGTTACCACTGTTGATTATGCTTCTCTGATAGGTGGAAATTGGTGGTTGTTTGAGTGGTTTCTGCATGCCCCTCTCTCCATGTTTTAATTATTCTCTCTATGGATGTCTTTTCATGTGTTTTGTGCAGTATGTAGAACTGGCAACTTCTTTTCCTGTGGGGAGTCAAGGGATGTTGTAATGGTGCTATAAAATATTAGTAAGGATCGTATTGTAATATTTATCATCAAATAAAATGCAGGATGGGGAAATTTTGTTATGGAATAGTAGGAACATGTAAAGGAATTTGACTGAACTCATGATTTGTAATTTTGATCATGCAATAGAATATCTGTAGTTTAATAGCAACATGCAAAGGAATATCTGTAGTTTAACTGATGAATGGAACAAGTATGCCATTCTGAGTACAGAAGTTTTGTTTGATCTGCAGACAGCAGGGATGGGAAAATTTTGTTATGGAATAGTAGCAATATGTACAGGAATTACATGAGAAATTATGAAAAAAACACGCAGCAACTTTGATACATCACTTATAGCTCTATAGAGGTGGTACGCTATTACAGCAATCCGAGTGATGATTTATGACCAACTAGGATGAGATGTTCAAGATTGCTGTTTCCTCGTTTTGTTCCTCCTTGGTGCAAACACCTCTTGAGTTAAATTAATATTTACAGATAACAAAGCTCATCTGCAACCAATGCAAAACAGACTGAAAGACTATCCGCCATCTCTGTGTTTTATGAAGTGACAACTTGTATCTCGTACTTAGACATAGTAGGAGTGGTGGTCTCCTTGTACCAATACGTATTCGTTCCTTCACTTGTTGAATGTCCTGATGTACTCCCAGAGTCACTCGGTGGTTTGAGCACATCTGTACCAACTGAAAATAAGTAGTGAAATGGTTTAGGTGGCGGCATAAGTTCCACTCCACCCTCCAACATTTTCACCACAGCACTCATAGGTGGCCTGGCCTCTGGTGAATCTTGGACACACCAAAGTGCCACCTTAGCCATTCTCTCAGCCTTGGTTCTATCCTTCTCTTCAATCCCACAAGCTTCTGTTAGTGCTGTTAACTCACCCTTCTCATACTCGTCCCATACGTGTTTTGGGAACCAGTCGATACTTTCCCCATCACCTCCAGCTCTTGCGTTTTTCCTCCTTCCAACTATCTCAAACAGCAGAATTCCAAAGCTATAGACATCACATTTATAGGTTATGGGGAAATTCGTCAGCATAAACTCGGGTGCCAAGTACCCGAGAGTCCCTCTACACCCAGTGATGGTAACATGTGTATCATCCCTGTTACAAAGCTTGGCTAGGCCAAAATCTGCAACCTTGGGGGAAAAATTCGCATCAAGAAGCACGTTCCCGGGCTTTATGTCATAATGAATGATCCTCTGCTGGCACTCTTCATGCAAGTATGCAATGCCTTTTGCTGTTCCAACTGCAATCTCATGCAGCTTCTCCCATTCAAGTTGCTGAGTCTCGCAGAACAAGTGCTTGTCCAGTGATCCATTCTCCATGAATTCATACACAAGGGCACTCATGAAGTGATCATAGCAAAAACCATATAACCTCACCAAATTGATATGATGAGTCCTCCCAATGGTTCCAACCTCAGCCATGAACTGCTGCTCAATATTGGCCCTGTCTGTGCCCTGTTTGTTGAGGACTTTAACTGCAATCTTCACCCCATTTGGGAACTGCCCCTTGTAGACTTTGCCAAAACCTCCACAGCCCAACATTGTGGAGTAGTTCTCAGTGAAAGTGCAAATTTGCTGAGCAGTGAAACGGACCGGTTTCTCTTGAGCCAATTCTCGCAAGAATCTCTCCATTGTAGGGGCATCAACCTCCCAAACTTGGATCACGCTTAATGGCGGTGGTGGAGGGGCGACTGCTGCCCTTAGTTCTGACACTATGGCCCTTCTCATCATCTTGGCGCAGCAGCAGGAGACCACACCAATTATTGCAAGTATAATTATGCTGATAATTATAGCTACACAGAGAAAACTTGCAAGTGTTAAGATCTTCACCTCACATGTATGCATTTACAATGTCTTATTGTGTTCTCCAATCTTAGTGAATGGTATATTTACCTGCAGCTCTTGCTCCCCCATCGTTTGATGGTGGTGGAGGGGTGTAGTAGTAAGTTGTAGACATAGCTGATAGAATTAAAGCTGTTGAACCTGGAGATGCCCAACATCAGCAGAAGCCAATATGACATGAAATATAAAATCATTTATGGTTAACATATAATCACTTGTATTCTTCATGATTACATTTCTGCTGCTCAAATTATATACTTCCATGGAAATCAATCTAGGAGAAATTTATTGATAGGACTGCAACCAAAAGGCCTAAGTTAATATTAACCACTTGATGAAAAGGGTGTTGACAAAATCTGGTTAAAAAGGGAGAGATTATCATTTTCAACAAGTGCATCATACAGCTTCTTCATTCTCTCAGTTTAATTATGTGGACTGTGTAATCACTTGATAATCTCATGATTTGGGGGCCATTTTCTGTTTTTTCAAATTGAAATTTCTTGCAAGTCAAAAAAGTGTCATCATAATCTGTTGTGTCTGAAATTCATGATCAGATTCTTTAAGAATTAAGTAATTATTAAGGAGTGCAAGTATTGGCTTATGGTGTTAAAGAGTATATAGCAAACAGAGAGGCAGCCTAAACTCACCTGATTATTCTCCTTGTCTTGATCCCTTTCCTTCAACGATGATACTATTATGAGTTATGATAATGTACGTGTGCTTGCTTTCTCCACAATGATTTAACTTGTCCTCTGTGTGTACTCTGTAAGTGTGTGTGTGTGTGACAGTGAGAGAGAGAGAGAGAGCATGTAATGGGATATTCCAAAGAAGATTCAATACGTTGGAGAAATTAAAAAGTCCCTTGTCAATAAATTGAATACTAAGAACGCGCAAAATTTTCAGGCAAGACAGCATAGTCACTTTCGAACGTATAAGACAAATTTGAACGTTTTCATGTTCAATTATATATTCATCTCCTGGTAATAAAATGCTTGTATTTTAGAAGAATGATATTTTTATTCGCCCAAAATATCTTCAAAATGAAGTTTTATTTTTTAAAAAATTATTCTCTCATCTTTATGTATCTTTCAGCTAATACATCATTTATATATATATATATATATAAAGATATATTTTTCAATCGTTACCATAATATAATAACAACATAAAATTCTATAGATATTAAATATGACACTATTAGTAAGACAAAATCATATATAAAAAAACATTTACAATAAAAAAAAAAAATCAATTCGAAAATAGTTCATCCAAATGCATTTTAACGAAAATACATTTCATCATTATTTTTCAATAACTCATCCAATACATTTCTATTCTCCACACATTTTTTCAATCCAAAAAATTCATTTCCTTAAGGAAAAGAAAAAAAAAAGGTTTACAATTTCTTTGAAGTGGAAGAGGCCACTTGCTCTATTAATATAAGCCAATTATTTTCAAAATAATCTACTTAAAATTTATTCAAATGAACTACTGCTACCTATATCTTTAGCATAATTAGTTTAAATCAAATATGTTTTGATCAAAATTGAAATAATCAAATACATCGTTATGACTTAAAATCTGTTTTTACAAAAAAAAAACAAAAAAAAAACTCACAATTGACAAGGTAAGTTCTAATTTAATTTTGTTGTTAGTAAATTGAATTTTCAAGATTTTGTCACATTAGTGGATGCAATCACCTTCCATGACCCTTCCTCTTTCCAAATCATGTTTACTTGGCCGGCACAAAATTAGGGAAGAAGTAAATGTTTTGTTTGCTCTTTTTTGTTGTCAAATGCTAACATTTGTCATAAGGAATCTAAGGGAATATTTCATTTATATGATATTGCATTTAACCTTGTAATAATCTGAACCAGGTTCGGACTATAACTCTCCTAGATAAGCTTATAATTCTGCAATATTCTCATGGCAGCAAAAATATATAGATGTGGTCTAGTCTCAAATTTAAAAAAAAAAAAAAAAAAATTCATAACGTGGTTCTAACGTGACACGAACAAATAGTTAGAGAATTTCGAACAACTCTAATATAACTCTTTGTTGCTCATATTTATGATGAATGTCGGGAGGTATAATATTTGTAAATGATGCATGAATTATTAGGGATGCACGAGCTTTTGGGTTTGAATCATCTTTCTTGGCTCTCATTAAACTTAGTATTTGGGCCGCTATTAGCTTGCAATATATGTGTGTTATGTATATAACAATAATTTTGTCTTCAAATTATTATTATATCTGCTAAAAAATATTTGATTTTATGTTTGAGATATATTAAAAGTGGTGTTTGTTTTCTAAAATTTTATTTTTTTCCAAATAAATTTACTTATATAAAATCAAATTGAAAAACAGGCTTTAAAACATTAACGTTAAGAATTACTAAGAGAAAGAGGCACAAGGCCTACTACTATAATCTTTACATCTCAAAATTCATTACTTGCAATAAATATTTGTTAATCATAACAGGAATTCTTATAAATAAATTCAAAAAGAAAATGATTTTTTTTTTTTTAATATTAAGAAATAACAATGTCAAAATTTTAACTTTTAAAGGGGCATTGACTAGATTCATCATTTGTAATGTTGATTGTGAATTTAAATTCATATGATTGAAGTGATGAATTGTTCAATAATAGGAGTAAGTTTTGTGTGAACCTCACAAGATTTTTGTACACATATAAACTGCTCTATTCCAAATTTCTTCTTTGTATCATGAATAAAACCTTAAGTAAAAATAAATATGAGTTTGTGGATTACATATAATGTATTCATAAATTGAAAAAAATAAAATAAAATGATTATTCACAATGTAGCAGCAGTAATCTCGTACTTGGCCATAATTGGAGTGGTGGTCTCCTTGTACCACACCAAATTCGTTCCCTCACTTGTCGAATAACCCGAAGTGCTCCCAGATAAAGAATTCCTCGGTGGATTTAGGACACTCCTCCCCAGTGAAAACAAGTAGTGAAATGGCTTGGGTGGCGGCACAATCTCCACCCCACCCTCCAACATTTTCACCACCGCACTCATCCGTGGCCGCGACTCCGGTGAATCTTGGACACACCACAGCGCCACCATACCCATTCTCTCAGCCTTGCTTCTATCCTTCTCCTCAATCCCACAAGCTTCTGCTAATGCAATTAGCTCACCCTTCTCATACTCTTCCCATACCTGCAGGACGGAGCCAGAAAATCCAGACTGAAAGCGAGAATCAAGAATAGTAGAAAAATAGAAGTAAAATATCAAAATATAATAATTTTACATGTAAAATTTATACTATTTCAAAAATTTTACGGAGCTGATGGGGCTGACAGGGGCTTTGCCCCTACCATCCTCCTTAACTCCGTCCCTGCATACCTGCTTGGGGAACCAATCGAGACTATCCCCATCACCTCCACCTCTGGCATTTCTCCTCCTCCCAACAATCTCAAACAGCAGAATTCCAAAGCTATAAACATCACATTTGTAAGTTATGGGGAAATTCTTCATCATGAACTCAGGAGCAGAGTATCCTGGAGTTCCTCTGTAACCGGTGAAGGTAACCTGAGTATCTTCCCTGTTACAAAGCTTTGCTAGGCCAAAATCTGCAACCTTGGGGGAAAATTTGGCATCAAGAAGCACGTTTTCGGGCTTTATGTCATAATGAATGATCCTCTTCTGGCACTCTTCATGCAAGTATGAAATGCCTTTTGCTGTTCCAACTGCAATCTCATGCAGCTTCTCCCATTCAAGTTGCTGCTGATTCTCACTGAACAAGTGTTTGTCCAGAGATCCATTCTCCATGAATTCATACACAAGGGCACTCATGAAATGATCATAGCAAAAACCATATAATCTCACCAAATTGATATATGATGAGTCCTCCCAATGGTTCCAACCTCAGCCATGAATTGCTCCTCAATCTTGGCCCTGTTTGTGCCCTGTTTGTTGAGGATTTTAACTGCAATCTTCAGCCCATTTGGGAACTGCCCTTTGTAGACTTTGCCATAACCTCCACTGCCCAATATCTTGGAGTAGTTGGCTGTGAAAGTACAGAGTTGCTGAGCCGTGAAACGCACCGGTTTCTCCTGAGCCAGTTCCTGGAAAAATCTCTCCATTGAAGGAGCATCAGCCTCCCAAACTGGGATCACGTTTGATGGCGGCGGCGGCGGTGGTGGGGCGACTATTTCTCTTACATCTGAAACTAATGCCCTGCGGATTCTCTTTCTATTCTGGCAAAGATAGCAGAAGGCAACCACAACAATTGCTACCCCTATCGGGCTGTTTACTATAACTGCAAAATGAAATTTTGAAGTGATGATGATGATATGTTGTTTTAATAATTTATTGAATACTTAATTTTTTTTAAAAAAAATATTAGCACAATTTTGAAAATATAGAATAACATAAACTACTATTAATTAGTAATTAGCAAAAACTAGAAAATGAAATAATAAACAAATGATTTGAACTAATAAGCTCCTTAAGATATATATTTTTTAAGACGCCCAAGTGCGTTTGTAAATAAATTAGGAGACAAGAAAGAATCAATACATTTAGAGGGATATGTATGAGTTTATAAATTTCTTAAAATATTATGTAAAATATTGAAGATGCTATAAGATTTTTTAAAAGTAAAATTTTTAAGGAATGACTTATATGCTCTTAAAATAAAATAAGATGAGCTCCTTATTTTTAATATCTCAAAATCTTTTAATTTGATTATGTAAATTATTAAATTATCATTGTTAACATTTTTTTCTAACATTTTAAAAGTTTATTTGTAAGAATATCTATAAACTTTAAGGTTGTATTTAGATGAAAAAACTTAAATTTAACAAAAGGGTTTGAAGGAAAAACTTAAAATTGCTCCACATCAGATGTACTTGAATTAAAGTTTCATCATCAAGTATAACATTTGAGACAATAAGGTATAAGCCGGACCTAAGCTCTTAGACAAATTATGCCCGATTTAGGATTCATCATTAGTCCTCTTACAATTCGAATTCTCTATTTTAAAATGTATTTCACTTTCTATTCAAATATCACCAAAACAAACTAAATGTATTGGATGACATTGCTGATGTACACACACAAACATAATGTGTATTGATATTATTGAACTAAAAAAATAAAATATTATTTAAAATAGAAAATTCTACCGTTCCTCTTATACTTACCAATAAGCTATTTAGGATTAAAAGATGAGATTTAAATTTAAAATCTTTGTAAATGCGGAAGATTCTATAATAGGCAAATGCAGAGCATACTTAAACTGAATTATATAAGAGGAACTGTTTTGCAAAAAAGGAAACTTGAAAAATAATACAAACAATAAAAACACATGAATGACTATGTTTTTCTTTCAACTTTAATTAATCACACCTACTTGCAGCTGTTATCTCCGCAGGAGGCCCAGGATTGCGTGGGTCATCAGACATAGCTGACAGAGAGTGCAGTTGTTGTTAAAACCTGGAAATATTCAAACACCAGAAATATTACATCAGATTAAGAATAAAACTTGTTAATGTTTCTTAGCATTTCTTAGCCCAAAAAACAGCAACAGTTGAAGTATGATATTATCACAGAGAATAATACTTCTGCATCCCAATTATGTGTACAACAGAAGTGAGGGGGAATTCATAAGAAAACTTTTAATGCGAAATTGTACTGAAAGTTGCTTGGGGGATAACTACTTTGACTTGGTAAACACCAAATCTGTGGTGAGAAATTAATGAAATGTTTCTTTTTTTTTTTTTTTTTTGGGTGGGTTGGGTGGGTGGTTTAACGTGCAAAAGCAAGGAAATGAAGAGGGCCGTTTGTTTTCATTTCCATAAAAGACTATTTGAAACTCTAAAATTGAATTTATTTTACTCATTTTTGTCAAAACATAATTTATTTTTATTTTTAAAATTTATTTTCAAATATATTAATATTTTATATTTTTTCATTCATATATTACACTAATTTTTAAACATACTAATATTTTATATTTTTTCATACAGAAAATACTATAAAATAAATACATTTTAATTTTCAAACTTATATATAAATAAAATTAATTTAAATACATTTTTATTTTTATATAAAAATTTAATAAAAGTATTTTCAACTCTTAAAGTGATGGAAATATAAAAATAAATTTAAAAATAAAACCAAATGGGCTCGAACTTTTTATCGTGGACTTGTACCATCTGGTCAACCCCAAAAAGTCACTGAATTAGATGATGATCTATTATCAAATTATTGAACTAGTATTATATTAAAGAATTGATAAATAATTTTTGTTATAGGGTGTATTGTGTCAAAAAAATATTAATTTAAGAGTATAATATACTAAATTTTTAATTAAAAAGTACAATGTATCAAATTAACATAATTGAAGGATGTAAAATACCATAATGAAATTGTATCCTACCAAATGCACTGATATTAAAAAGTTTGATTTTAATTTTAATTTTTTCAAAATCACAATGATTAATGTATTACAAATTTTATTAAAAAATTGCAAAAATGGGAACTTGTGCACCCTAATTCTACCCCCAAAAATTCGGAGTAAATTTAGAAAAATTAATTTCCTTGCATCTCTCTCTTTTTCGCCCCTCCTAAAATCTCTCTAATGCAATGACTTCCACAATGCCTCTCTCTCTCTCTCCTCTGACTCTCTCTGCATCCATGCATGGTTTCTCTGATTCTCTCCCTCTAACAACAATCTCAAGAAACCCCCAAAAGTTTCTTCCTTCGCTCTTCCTCCGGGCGCCCCGCCAACCCCTCCACCATCTTCTCTCTCTCTCACGATCACTCACAACAATTCATTGATCAATGGGTACCTGCTGCTCCCGGAGCAACGCAGAAGATGTCCCACCCGACTCTACCACCAACGACACTGCCACTGCCACCGCCACCGACGCCAGCAAACACGCCACCACGCCTCCGCGGACGCAGCCGCCCGCCTCCCCAAACCACTCAACCAAGCCCTCGAAGCCCACCCCAATTGGCCCGGTGCTCGGCCGTCCCATGGAAGACGTCCGGGCCACGTACACCATCGGGAAGGAGCTGGGCCGAGGACAGTTCGGCGTGACTCATCTCTGCACGCACAAGCAAACCGGGGAGCAGTTCGCGTGCAAGACGATCGCCAAGAGGAAGCTGGCGAACAAGGAAGACATCGAAGATGTGCGGAGGGAGGTGCAGATCATGCACCATCTAACGGGGCAGGCGAATATCGTGGAGCTGAAGGGGGCCTACGAGGACAAGCATTCGGTGCATTTGGTGATGGAGCTGTGCGCCGGAGGGGAGCTCTTCGATCGGATTATTGCCAAGGGGCATTATACGGAACGCGCCGCCGCGTCGCTGCTGAGGACTATTGTGGAGATTGTGCATACCTGTCACTCCATGGGGGTTATTCATAGGGATCTTAAGCCGGAGAATTTCTTGCTGTTGAATAAGGATGAGAATGCGCCGCTCAAGGCCACGGATTTCGGGCTTTCTGTGTTCTACAAACAAGGTTAGATTAATTGCGGTTTCTGCAGAATTTTGATAACATTTTTGAATTTCTTTTGCTAAAATTTCTTGGTTTCTGAATGCATTGGTTAGTTCGTCTGCATGAACTGCGTGGATTGTAATCGTATGAATGGGGGTTGGTACAAATTTTTTAATCAGGCAATAACGTGGTTTGAAGAGTTCTGTCTGAACAGATTTGATGAAGAAACATCTGTTCTGCTACATATAGATATGCTTAATGGACGTGTGTCTTCGGAGAATTTATTTGATTTTTAGTATGAACGCCTTCAAATTAATGAAGGATTCAAGAGAGTTTTCAAATGTTGAGTATTAGAATAAGCCTAATTTATAGCTATATCAACAGAAGTTACAGTGACATCACAAAATAAGTATAATGTTACGACAATGTCAATTGGATTCTTGTTATGAGTGCAAATTCATATTTCATAGTTGGAATAGTTTTCCAAGGACGCAGGGGTGGAGGGAGGGGGGCTTGAAGGGGGTCCTCAAGTTTATATAAGCCTATATATTACATACAAAATTAGGAATTCATTTCATGTAACTTAAAAAAAATATCTCTTTGCTGAAAAAAAAATCAATCTCGCTTTCCAAGGTTAATTTTTTTTGGCTCTGTACCTAGAAGGATGGATGTGCTGAAATTCATTCAATTTATGTACTTTCGATCCATTATAGGACACCCATATATATCACTCTATTTGTGCATATATCGTGGCAGGAGAATATTTTAAAGACATTGTGGGAAGTGCATATTATATTGCTCCTGAAGTGTTGAAGAGAAGATATGGACCAGAAGTTGATATTTGGAGTGTTGGGGTCATGCTGTACATCCTTCTTTCTGGGGTTCCTCCTTTCTGGGCAGGTATTCATTCCTTCCTTTCAATTTCTGTTTGCCTACTTATTTCTTGTATTATTTCGTGTTAGCCTGGAAATTAATCGAAACAATGTGAGAATCATGGTGCAGAATCAGAGACTGGCATATTCAATGCTATTTTACGGGGACATATTGATTTTTCTACTGACCCGTGGCCTTCGGTTTCAAGTGGAGCAAAGGACCTTGTCAGGAAGATGCTGAATTCAGATCCCAAGCAGAGGCTCACAGCTTCCCAAGTGCTAAGTATGAAATCTTCCATTGTTGAAGAACTCAGAATTTTAGATTACCTAGTTCTTGAGGTTCTTATTTCATGGCTATTACACGATTGATTTACCGAACCTGTCTTGATTCAATTGTGTTTCATAGGAAAGCTTGACACTGTTTCTTGATCATGTATGACAGAGTTGTAAGATAATTGATGTAAATATGGTATTTCTTGTTTCTAGATCATCCATGGATCAAGGAGGACGGGGAGGCACCTGATACGCCACTTGACAATGCTGTTCTGAATAGGCTCAAACAATTCAGAGCTATGAATAAGTTCAAAAAAGTGGCACTGCGTGTAAGTATACTTTGGCCCTTCTAGGAAAGGAAAATGAAAAAAATTGTAAGAATTTTTGTTTTTTCCACCATTTTTTCCTACTATGAATGAATAGAGTCTCACAATTTCATCAATTTGGACTTCTTTCTGCTTCAAGTTGCTAAATTTTGATTCTTATATATTTATTGACATAATTCCAACTGCCATATCCTAGCTATAACATTTATCCTGTTCCCTTTTTAAAGTTTCACATGCAACTATAAAGAAAATTAACATATGGCTAATTGTCGGATTCTTGAAAAAACAAGGTTATTGCCGGCTGCCTGTCAGAGGAAGAAATCATAGGACTGAAAGAAATGTTCAAAGGCATGGATACTGATAATAGTGGTACGATAACACTTGAAGAACTAAAGCAAGGATTAGCCAAGCAAGGAACAAAGCTATCTGAATCTGAAGTCAAACAGTTGATGGAAGCTGTAAGTTCACAGAACCAACATAATATAAGACCATTACATCTCAATCTGAAGAAATGATCGTATATTTTTCCCGTTAATTACAGTATTTATGCCCTCTCTCTTCATGGAAATCAGGCTGATGCTGATGGGAATGGCACCATTGACTATGAAGAATTCATTACAGCAACAATGCATATGAACAGAATGGACAGAGAAGAGCATCTTTACACAGCATTCCAGTATTTCGACAAAGACAATAGCGGGTAATTATATTAAACATGATGCAGTCACATAATGATAGTATCTAGAAGGATTTGTGTTTGTTATGATTGAATAAAGCCCTTAACACCTTTCTTCTGATCAGGTACATTACCATAGAAGAACTAGAGCAGGCACTCAGGGAGTTTGGCATGGGTGATGACAAGGACATAAAGGAAATCATCTCTGAAGTTGATGCTGATAATGTAAGCAAACAACTCCAATATATATAGTGAACATCCATCTCCATAAGCTTTCATCATTCTTCTCTAGTGTTCATTTATTTTTAACATCCCTTAATATTCTTGACTTTTGCAGAAGATTTATGCATGCATTTCGTTTTCTTCAATTTATTGGCAATGAAGCTGATTACTGAAACGAAGTAACAATGATACATTTGTTCTATAAAATTAATCACCTCTGCATTATGTGGCAAGAATGCAGAGTGTTTGTTTTATGTTTCTTGTACAAAATATACTGAACATACATGTTGATTGAGCGAGTAAATTCTTCAAATATGTGCAGGATGGCCGGATCAATTATGATGAATTTGCAGCCATGATGAAGAAAGGTAACCCAGATATAGTAGCAAAAACCAAGAAACGAAGAGATGGTGTCTTCGTTTCCTAGTTTGCAAAAGTCCAACATAAGGAGGAGATGAACTTTATTCTTACATATATTTTTTACCTCAATTTCTTCACTGAGGGAAGGCTAACTTTCTGCAGATCTCAGAGATACTAACGTGATACGCTTTATGTATAAAAAAAAATGTAGCTTCATATATATAAAATCATGTATATTAATGTCTTCTAAAATTTGAAAGGAAAATGCTTGACGCTTCTTCTTTTAGTTACTTCTAATGACTTGAAGGGTTGTTAGATTGGTCGGATAGGTCCCCATTTGTAAGCAATTCAGTCAACTTTAACTTGGGAAAAATTGTAGAGATAGATATAGCTGCATATGTTGAGTAGCAACCCCATATAACAGAAGTACCAACCATTTTCTTTTCTTTTTTAGACAATCATTTATCTTATCTTTGTCTACCCATCCAAACCTATAAATATAGTTCATTAGGCAAAATTATGTGCATTTTTCCTATTTATTTACTTTCCAGCTTCACACAAAAATATGTTGGCTATATATATATATATATTCTTTTCAGGGTTAAAACATGTTGGCCATAATGTGTATATATTATTCTTGAACTAGGGTGGCCTGCATCTCAATATAATTTTAGGCAACTTTAAGCACTTGGAGAACCTTTGGTTCAATAAGAGGAAAAAAACACTCAACAACCATTGCAGCGCTTTATACTTCAGGAATCCTCTTTCCAATTTGCCAGCCATAAGGTCTTCTCACCTTCATGCTACCCACTTGATATTACTCAAGTGGGTTGTGAGCCATTAGATGCACATATGATGATGTTAACTATTCAAAACAGGGAAACTTCATTCACAAAAGAAGAAGCACACGACACCACTACAAAATTGCAGATGAGACACTGAGAGGAGATCATGGACTAAAGATCAGAGTCATCTAGCAAGAGCAGCCCTGCTGGAGTCAGCTCATAACATATCAAGAACATATATAAGATTAAGATGCATCTACCACAACAATGCAGCATGAAATACTACATAAATTGACAGAACGCCAACACCCTCCCTTTTGTTTTGAGTTTCCCGGTTGGAAAAATCAACATGAATAATGGCAAGAAACCCAAAATATTGTTGTAGGGAAAACCAAAAGCCTGGAAGACGAACGGTCATATCTCGGTTCTTTCCAAGTTAACAACAGAAAATCTTGAACTGAGAACGAACACCTCATTGCCCATTGCTTGAAATATCATCATATTCTTTACAGAGACAACAAATGCAACATTTAAGAATACTGCAGTAATTAAGTAAAATAAGCCAACAATGATTCATACATCAGAAATACTGTAATCCAACTTCCGTGTAAGCATTTGACAATTCGTATGTTACCATGAAAAATCATAACGACTACAGGAAAAAATAACAAAAGCAAAAACTCAGCCCACATTAGTTCCTCAAACCTCCATTAATCCAACAATTCACATTTTTACACCACACATCTACCCAAATAAACTTCTTTTTCAAGAATCTTTACTGCCTCAAAGTACACTACTTATCTCTGGAAGCAGGAGTACCAATCCCGTACTTCTCCTGGAGCTTCTGAATCTCGTCCTCCTTCTTCTTCTGGTCAAATTTCTTGCCCATCTTCGCCTGCTGGTAATACAAAACAATCAGATACCTGTTCGCCACGTTGAACCCAGACAGGTGGTCAACGGCGGTCTTGGCGTCGTAAATATCCTCGTACACCACGAAGGCGGTGCCACGTGTATCCTTGTTCGTCCCGATGCGTATCTGCCGTATTGCGCCGTACTTCCCAAATATGTCGTACATTTCCTCGCTCGTTATATTAAACGGTAGGTTGCGCACGTAAAGGACCCGGTTCACCTCCGGCGGGAGGCGAGTGTTGCCTTTGCGGAGGCTGATTGCTGCCATTGCCGGAGAATTTGCGAAGTTTCTTATTTTAGGGGTCTAGGGCAGCAAATTTTGGTGTTTAGATTTGGGGTTCTGATTTTATTGCTGTGTAAATATGGCGGTGGGAAGTAGCGACATAAGAAACGTGCTAGCATAGAAAAACACCTTTTGTTCTTATAATTTATTTTTCCTTTGATTTTCTGCTGGGTACAAAATTTTCATTCTTGTAGGATTTTAGGGACATCATGTTTTGAGTAATTCATTCATTTCTCTTATTTAAATTAATAGAAAATATTATCCTCAAAAAATTTATTATGAAAATTCTATTTTGTATGCTTTAAGTCAAATATATTTCTTAAAATTTATCAGATTTCAATTAAAACTAAAATTATGTAGTGAGCGAATAATATGGAATTTTTTTTTATTATATTGAATAAATTTTAATACTTTATGTTGAATACATTTTCAGTCAAGATTGATTATCTCAATTAAATATCTAACATTGATTTTTAGAAAATTAATCAATTATATTATCAAGTAATATACAAAATTAATTAAATATCCAAATATAGTTGATCAACTATGAACGAATGTTCTTCGTAATAGTAAATCAAAATATATAGTTTACTAAAAAGCTAAAATTTGATTTAGTTAAAATTCATATTATACTATATAATAATATATGCATAAATAATTAAAAAATATTTTTGTATTTTGTATGCATTTTGAACTTATTGAATATTTCTTGTACTTTTGAGATAAAATGTTTAATATACGTGTTATACTTATTTTTTGTAATACTTGATAAATAATACTCTATCTCAATAAATATTTATAATATTTAATTAAAATTTAAAAAATTATTTATAAGTATTAATTAAATACATATAAATAAAAAATAATTTCTTTAATAATTTAAAAAAAATATTGCTAATTGTTAAATATGTATCTCTAAATTGTCTCATAATTATAAATTAAATAATATAAAAATAAAATTTTCATTTAAAAATAAGTACAAACATAATATATATAAAAATAATATCAAAATAAATTATGTTTTTGTTTCCAAATAATACTTTTAAATTCATATTCAACCCGTATGTTTGTAAATTCGTATATTATCCATTTTTATATTTTTTAATCATAATTTTTAACAAAAATTAATAATATATTCGTACATAATAAATAACACATTTTTCTCATCCCGTATTGAACTATTTTTGACGGTTCAACCTGCTAATCCTCCTGCCCTCCCATTTCTACCTGGACCTCCAGGAAAATTGAATGGTTTGAAACAATTTTGTTTGAGTATTTGTCACCATAAACACACCCTTTAAAATCTATACAGTTGGAGGGTTCTTAATTTATGTATTAAGTTCCAACAGTTTCCACCCTCTCTTCTCCACTTCTCTTTTCTCCTTCCATGGAAGACTTGAAGGGGGTAAGTCGGGCCCAATCCACAATTTGATGATGAAAAAACATCTCTATTTGAAAGAGGGCTGCTGTCAGTTTCAACTATGAAGAAGCAACTTTCAAATATATGTTCACATAAATGTACAAATTGTCCAAAAACAAACAAACCAGATGTTTATAGTTTTCTTGTGTCTTTCCAATATTTCGTATATGATTTTTATGTCATTCATTGTGCTCAATCTTGTTCCTAAAATTCCCAGATATATATAATGCTGTCTCTACCAGTACTTTTGGGGCTGTTTTTTGTCCTAATTTTTCCCCCCCAAGATTGTGAGGATGCAGACCCTTATTGCAACATTTGTTATATTTTCTTAAATTTCTTTTTTCATTTATGTCAAAAAAATAAAACCATCATTTTCCGTAAGTTTTGCTGACTTCTGATCTTGTAATACAGGAGCTGAAACTTGATTTGTGTTCGATCGGCACATTCTTCTCATTTATTATTTATATGAGTGCACATGCATCGAGTGTATACGTCAAGGAACGAGACACTTGACATTACATTCAAACACGCATTGCTAAACTGCATTAGTCAACGTGCTTTTCGACCAAGGGGATGTTGACTAATGCACATACATTTTTTCTGAAGCATTTCTATGTACATTGTTCATAACCAGACACTCAGAAAGAAACTATACTATATATTATATGTCTGATGATGTGTTTGGTCTTTGTTTCCCGACAGAAAAACCGAATGTCTGTGCCTCAATTCGGAGGGTGGGATGGCAAAAGTAGAGATGATCAAACTAATTACTCGGTGGTGTTCTCACAAGCTCGTGCGAACAGGAAGAAGCACAAAAATGCAGTGAATTGCCATAGCCTTGGGAACGAAAGGGAACTCCTCAGGAAACATGACAACGACGACTACTCTGGTCTGGTAAGGATCTCATTTCCTTGGACTTAGCTACTAATATTGCTGCATTTTTATATACCAAATCCATGAAAGTCATGCATACTCTGGCATATAGTTTTGATCCATATCCCCTTGGTCGAAATTCGGAGCACATGGATCATGACCTGCCAGAGAAATGGTGTTGCTATATATATGTATATACATACTATAGTTAATTAATTATAGGAAATATTAGTGTTATTGAATGACTATAGTATCTGTTAAAATAGGCATTTAATGCTGGATTATTTACAGTTACCTTCTATATAGAATAGATAATTTAACAACCCCCCCCCCCCCCCCTCCCCTCCCCCCTATTTATAAAAGTTTCTATTATAAGTTTATCATATTTACTAAATTTCCAATATAGTTTGTGTTTTAGATGGAAAATGATAGCGTCAGCACACACACACACACACACACACACACACACACACATATATATATATATATATTTATATTTGCCACTGACCCAACTGTTGTTTCATTTTGCAAAGCAAAATACTCTTGATAAGATTCGAAATATAGTGAGTGTAAATGTAATAAATAAATATATAAAAAGAAAAAAAAATGTAATGAATTAAACATCAGTCCAAATATAACATTTGTAATTAAGGTATTTTGAAGCTTTTAGAGCAATGAAATTCAACAATACATTACACTACAAAAATACTCCTTCAATTATAGAAACATTAAAAATACACACCTTCGCATTTATATAAGTATTATGAAAACACTCAAGGACACAATAATCATTTAAGAAATTGATAATGGTCAATTTAATTACTTTAATTTTTAAGTCAGAATAAAATGGTCAATTTATGACTCTCATTTGGTTTATCAAACTTAGAGAGACGAATTTTGTAATTATGAAATATTGGAAAGGAGTTAGTAATTTAACTATTTCAGATGATCAACGTAACTCTTTAATATTTAATATTTCTAACATGCCTATTATATATGTAAATCTAGCAAATATAATTTTTTTTTCTTTTTTTTTTTGTTATAAATGAGTGGCTATGAAATTCGAACGTTTAAGTCCTCTTGTTTGGCCTGATTATTATATCATATTAATTAACATACCTCATTTGAAAGCTTAAATTTTTTAAAGAATAAATATTTAATAATTAATAATTTTAACACAGTATTTTAACTGCATTATTGCTACTCATCTTATGCTATTGACTGCGCAACAGAAAAAGAAGAAGGAGAAGAAGAAGAAGACGACAACATGCCTTAGTTGTTTTATTGGGCCTTGATATCCAATTTGGGTTATCACCTTTTCACAACTGGAAATCATTGTTTGCATCTCTGACTCTTATGTATATTATTACATTATTAGTAAAGCTTTGTAAATCAGATATTGGGATTTTAGAGTTAAACAATGCCTGTTTACTGCATCTTAGTCATAAGATGGTCAAAATTAAACATTTTTAGGATATTCTTAATTTTTTTTATATTTTTAATATCTTGTTCTAAAATGTAGTGGTTTACCGCTAATATTATTACGTCATTATTTTAAGCGAGGAAAATTTTGAGAAGAAAGATTGTCATTTAGCAAATGAGGTATTATTTTTCCCTTTTTACGAATGAAAGTTGTTAAAATGAATTTATTGGGTTAAAAAGAATTATGGATTTTTTGAATATAAAATTTTAGCTTAAAGGTTTTTTTGACAATTTTCCCAAATATATAATAATCACTCATATGATTATAGGTATATATTAATTTATCATTTTCACTATAAAAGGAGAGAATCAAAGGGGTAAAGAAGAGAGGAGTTGCAATCAACTTCATATAAGTAGGAACTGTGAATAAGGCTTTTTTTTTTTTCTAGATTATTCTCTTGTATTAAAATGTATAATGTATTTACATATATTATTGTGACAGAAGTTTAAGTTGAGTATAAAATTTGCTATGATGTAAATTAGATACTACAATTAAGTAGATTTAAATTTAAATTCGTCTCGTTATTTATGAATTTTAACAATATAAGCGAGTTAGAATTGAATTCTAAGTTTTTTATTTTCAAATCCGACCTGATATATGCCCAACCCGTTTATTGATTTATTTTTTATAATATAAAAAAATATTATATATATATATAATATAATATTTTAAATAAATAATTCTTTTAGAAAAAATTAATAATATTATTTTTTTTAAAATATAATCTTTAATATTTTTAAATTATAAAATAAATTCAATAAATTTAAATTTCGAGCTGTTTATTTCCTTAAAAATCTTAATGAATCCAATCGTATATCCATACAAAACCCTCCAAAAGAAGATATATTATCATCCCCAGAAAACATCATAGAAAGAATATCTCTTCCTGGTCCCTATTTGTGCTCAAGTCAAAGTACTAACACGTTGCATATTTTTCTATAGTTTTAAGAAAGTAAAAAAATTGTCTTTGTATTCTTTTCTATTTTCCTCTTTCCATAATTATTTCCTCTTATGTACTTTTACTGAGGTAATAAGAATAAAAACTCACCCATTTAATTAGCCAAGAATAGCTCCTCCTTGTCTCTAAAATTCCTGTATCATAAGTACAAAATTGCAATGAAAACAATCGTAAAAACAAATATTTATACCAAGATGATAATAAGTGCTGACATTTCGCAACGAAAAATAAATAAGAAGCACGACTCACCTACTTTATGAATAATATTATACTAAACACAATATTTGTAAATTAAATATAAATAAATAGCTATCAAATAATTCAAAACTCGATCTTGAGTGAGGAAAAGTCCTACAGGGGCGACCTGAGAACACACGAATTATTTGCATTAATGGGCAAAATTAACATGTTCGTGTGGTCTCATGACACCCCCATTGGACATCTTCACCAATTTTGAACTCTTTTCACCTAAGTTTTGTTTGTGGCACTAAGAAGGATGATTTCTTGCATTATATAGAAAGCACAAACCTAAGGTTTGATTGTACTGCACCATGGTACTTTTTTGTGAAATGTACATAATTTCTTGGAAATCTGTACTTGTACTAGCCTAGTACAGGTTTGTACTCACAACTCAACTTCTTCTTTGTGTTGTACTAGAAGAAAGGAAGAATTTTCAAGTCTGGTAAAAGCAAATTTTTTCAATTTCTTCATACCAAACCTGTATTTCATGAATTTTGGTGTGTCTGCATTCATTTTGCTAGAATATTCTTGCATTTTCTGTCCTAAAATGTGTTTGTTTTTCTATATTTTCGATATTAAAATCACCCATTTTCAACCATATTCTTAATATTTATACCATATTTTAAAAAATATGTACCCCGTTTTCAATAAATGAGTCTTCGTTTGAAAAAGAAAAAAAAGAAAAAAGCAAACTTGATTATAGATTTTTTTTAAAAAGTAAATCAAATATATTTTCTCAAATTGAAATGTCAACTCAATTTGTCGAACTCTGCAACTCAATAATCCAAATATATTTTTATTTCTACACCAAAACAGAGTGAGTTTTATAAAATTATTTCCCAAAAAACAATTTCAGAAAACATAAATACAAAAGTAATTGCCTTCATTTTCTGATATAATATGTATTTCCAGAAGTTTAGGTGTTGGTTTGTGTCGTTTCTAGAAGCCCATTAACGCTATCTAGCCCATGGGCCTGATCCCCCTGGATGCGACTGTAAATTGTCCAGCAGTGCGTTGTTCCAGTCTGTTGTAGTCCTGTACAATTAAATTAATTTGGAACTACTAAACTTTATTTATAACTTTTATTCTTATTCTTTTGTATAAATTTAGTATGATACTCCAAATTTGCAATTTTTTTTTAGATTCTCTATGATTTAATTTTGATTCGAAATCGAATTTAGCAAAAAAATAAGTAAATTAATCATTTTTTTTTTGGTTTGAAAAGTAATTATTTCGATGCTTAAATGTTTTATTATGCAAAATTAATAAATCGTATAAATGTATTGTTTCAAGTGGCCTGCAATCTACATAAATTAACTTAGCATAGAAACTTTGAAATTATGGACCATTGTTGCCCACTTAAATAAAATAGGCTTTACTATTTCATTTAATTATTTTATCTCAATATTTGCATATCCACGGACTTTATTATAAAAATAATAATCCCAAGCAATGTTTTCTGCTTCATTCTGAAAAAGAGATTTTCATTATTAATGTGTTATATTATTTTATTTAATTAATAAAATTTATTCCACCATCGTTAAGTGGTAGTTCAGTGGTTTAGTCCATTATTTTTCATAAAAAAGTTATGAGATATAACAATAAATATACGTGAACTAGTCGTGTCTCTGCAAACTAATATCATATACCACATAAAATAATTGAATGGATATAATTTATACGTAGAAAAAATTATAGATCCACGTATTCATAATTAAACTCGTTTACGAGTTTCGTTTTAATTGAATCATACAAATATTTTTTATCGCTGTGGTAGATAATAATCAGAGTAGATACCTATGTATACACTTCAAATCATTCGAATTCTTAATGATGCTAGGAGAAAAAATACTTCACAACAAAACACACTTTGTATTTTGGGTGTTGAAAGATTCACATGATTTTGATATTTCTAGTGTTAATTTTCCTTTTGGATTTGGGCAACATGTGAAAAAAACAAAAAAAATGGAACCTTAAGGAAGCATGGGACAAGGATGGGGAGATCAACGTGAGTCCAAAACCTAGTACTGACCCACGTCAAAATTTAGTCTTTCACTGGTCTGTAAATTCATTGAACCTGCACATGCACCGACATTATCACAAATATTTATCAACAATTTTAATATCATTAATGTCAGGTTTCTTTTTTTTTTTTTTCTTGCTGTATGTTGATTATAATTTTTTTCTTACAAAAACAATGTATTAATTGAAGGTCCTGCTAAAAAATGGAGTAATTAAAATATTTCCTCAATTTACCAAAAAATAAATTAAATTGGTAAAAAAATTGATGGGATTGAAATTGGTTGGCTTATTTTAAATATAGACGCATATTTCATAATCATGATAACGAATATTGATAATTTCTCATTTAACTAAAAATTTATAAATTTAACTTGAGAAATTCACTAATTGTATCCACCTTTCAACATACTAAGAAATTCACTAATTAGATGTGATTAACTACTAACAGACAACAAATTAAATTATTTTAAGTTAGTTTCAACATACTTGGGAAAACTAAATTTATACTTAGTTTGTACTTCAAAAATTATAAAAAATTACATAATAAATATTATGGCGGATGGGATGGGATCAAATTCAAATTGAATCCAAATTAGAATATTCCAAAATGACAATATATATTTATGTAATTTTGGACTTAAATATTGAATTGACACATAAGATGGTGCGTCCATTATTATGAGGACACAAAGTAGAGGTGAAAGTGGTCATCCCATGGACAAAAACAAGACAATGGAATTAAATTATAGGATGATAGAAATGTGAAAATGATGTGATTTTGCTTTAGGAGACAATGCTAGAAAAGATAATACACCCCTAGTGATATACTATGATGTGACCATAGGGAATATGCTCCAATCTTCCATGATCAAATTACCAAAAAATAAAAAATAAAAAATAAAAAATAAAAAAAAAATCTTCCACATGATCAATCATGTACGTTCTTTGTGATTGAAACCATTTTGTACACTTTTATTGTTCCTTGATCTAGGGAGGTAGGCTAAAAATACCAATAAAAAAAAAGGGGTAAGTTGACAAAAAATCAAATGGTGCCCACATGAGCAAGAATCCAATGGCTTTTGGTTGAGTTAGATAAGATTCCTAGTGTTCCACAATTTTTATGTGAATAGATGTGTCCTTCTAAAGAGAAAATGTTTGGAGATACATTGAATTTTATTTAAAGTAATTTACGTGATTCAAACTCAATTGTATGTTTTATTTTTCAAGTCCCATAAAAAAAAAAAAGAAAATGGTTTGTCAAAAATGGTTAAATATACACTCTATTGGGATGGTGATCCTTTATAGGTGGGGGCAATTTCCTTTGTTTCTCTCCTTAAGCCACATATCAAAATCATGCCCACCAATTATTCAAATCAACATCCTCATGAAACTTAGCTGACTATGCAATTCACAATACCGAATTATAATTCTTCTATAAACAACTATAAATATCACATATTTTTTTATACTTTGAGGTACGTGAATATATTTTTTATCTAATTTTAATTTGAACGTCGTATTTTTTATAGTATAACTCATTATGTAGCAGGCAAAAACCTATCTAAAGGTTGACAACTAATGTATCATATATACATACATACATATATATATATATATAATATACTCAATTTTTAGTACGAATCAAAAATCTTGAATTCAATACTTTGATCCACGAATTACATTTGGATTAACTTGCAAAGTATTGGGGTAACCCAACGGAAACTGTATGACACTCAAGTTAGTAAGTGTTCAAAGATAATCAATGAATCACTCAATCAAAACATATATCTCATCTGAAGATAACATACCTTATGATCAATAATATATATATATATATATATCATGTAAATAAGAAGTAATTGAAACCCAAAAGGATTCTATTACCTTATTGGATAATTCTAACTCATTATACTTTTGTGAATTGAGGAATTTAGATAAAGTAGAATTTCATTTTCTTACTCAGAACTTGACTTAAATACGATATGACTCTTTTTCTGCTGGACCCAAGTTGTGCTCATTAGCTCGATCTATTAAGGTAAGTTCGGCTTTATCTAGATCAACTCGGATATATCCAAATCAGCTCGACTCTAATGAGTTATTTTTGGCTCTATCCAGGTCAGCTATTCCAGGAAGTGCTAAGCCTAAATACTAAGGCCAAATGACTAGTTTAATTTAGACCACATTATCTAGTCCCACATACTCTAGTTGAACTAAAGTAGTTATGTCAAATAGAGTAAGAGTTTATCTCAGACCGATCTTTTAAATCCCCGATCATTTGATTAGTTCATCAAATCTAGCCTACACGGGCTCGTATCAGCTCGTAATCAATAAGCTCTTCATAGTTTATAATCAATGAGCTCATCAACTCATGAAAGATGAACTATTTTTAACTCATCATCAATGAGCTCTTCTCAACGCATTATCAATGAGCTTTTCAGCTCATGATGAATGAACCCTTCCCATCTCATTATCAATGTGCTCTTCCTAACTCATCATCAATAAGCTATTCTCTATTCATAATCAATGAGTTCTTCTCTACTCATCATCATTGAGTTCTTCATTGCTCATAATCAATGAGCTCTTCTCTAATTACGAGCACTACTCATCATCAATAAGTTTATCTCTACTTATCATCAATGAGTTCTTCCCTTTAATAAGCTCTTCTCTACTCATAATCAATGAGCTTTTCTTAGCTCATCATCATCTATTCCATTACTCATTATCAATGAGTTTTTCCTTGCTTATAATTAATGAGTTCTTTCCTACTCATCATCATTTGAACTTTTCATTGCTCATAATCATGGAAGAGCTCATTAATTATAAGTAAGACCCTGCTTATCATCAATAAGTTTATCTCTGCTCATCATCAATGAATTCTTCCATGCTCATAATTATTGAGGTCTTCCCTACTCATCATCAATGAGCTCTTCTTAGCTCATCGTCAATCAACTCTTCCTAGCTCATTATTAATGAGCTCTTCTCACCTCATCATCAATGAGTTATTCATTACTTATTCTTTCTTACTCATAATTAATGAGTTATTCTAAACTTATCATCAATAAGTTCTTCTCAACTCATCATCAATGTGCTCTTTCTTACTCATAATCAATGAGCTTTTTCCAACTCATCATTAATGAGTTCTTCCCAACTAATCATCAATGAGTTATTCTCTACTCATAATCAATGAATTATTCTCAGTTTATCATCAATGAGCTATTCCCAGCTCATCATCAATAAGCTATTCTCAGCTCATCATCAATGAGCTTTTATCTATTCATAATCAATGAACTCTTCTCTACTCATAATCAATGAACTCTTATCTACTCATAATCAATGAGCTATTCCCAACTCATCATCAATGAGCTCTTCTCTACTCATAATCTTTGAACTCTTCTATGCTCATCATCAATGAGCTATTATCAACTCATCAAGTTCTTCTCTGCTCATCATTAATGAGTTATTTCCAGCTCATCGTCAATAAGCTATTCCCAGCCCATCGTCAATGAGCTCTTCTCTGCTCATAATCAATAAACTCTTTCCAACTTATAATTAATGAGTTCTTTCCAACTCATAATCAATGAGCTCTTCTCAGGTCATGTTTGTAATCAACAAACTCAAATACTTATAATCAACAAGTATTCTTTGGAACTGACTTTACAAATATATGGAGGCCGAGCTCCATCAATTCATGCTTATAATCAATAATCTTAGATATTTATAATCAAGAAATCATTACAAGAGATTTTAAAAGTATCTTTTTATTTAATCAAAAAATATACTCACAAATTGAAAGTATTAAGGATGGGTCTTTCTATTCTATCGTATTAGGGCCTTGTTGACCTTATGTATCTTAATGGATAAACTTTTCCAGATGACCCTCCTTAATGACCCTTTCAATTTCATCATTCAGATGATAACATTCATTCGTCATATGCTTATATTCATTATGAAACTTGTAGAATTTATCAGACCCAGCTTTTGTAGGTCCGCTCTTATTTTTCTTAGGCCATTGAACCAAATTTTTGTCCTCTATTGCTGTGAGGACTTTAGATCTAGGTATGCTCATGGGGGTGTACTGTTCATATTTACCTAAATGAAATGTGTTCTCCTCAGGCTCAGATTTAGATTTTTTAGGAGTTCTTTCCTCCTTTTTCTCCTTACGTTTCTCCTCAATATCTGCTCTTTTTTCTTTTGAGATTCTCTATATTACTATATTTCTCGACCCGAGCTAGTAGGTTATCAAAATTTAGAACTGGCTTCTTAGCTAGCGATTTAAAAAACTCACCATCTTGGAAGCCTTAAGCCAAGGCATTAGCCAACACATCTTGGGTGGCTGAGGGGACCTCTAAAGCAGTCGAGGTGAACTTCCATATGTAACTCCTCAGCCCATCATTCTCTTTATGCTTAAGGCTGAACAGGGTCAGAGCTATTTTTTGATATCTTCTTGAGCTGGCGAATTGATGTAAGAATACCAAACTGAATTCCTCAAATAAGTGGATATAATTAATTGGAAGCTGGTTGAACCATTGCTAAGTTGACTTAGTCAGCAAGGTCAGAAATACTCTGCACTTCACTACGTCAGAATACCAGTGAAGAAGAGTTGAATTCTCAAACCTACAGATATGATTCCAGGGGTTTGTGGTCCCATCATACTCATAACTAAGCAGCCTGAAGCTATGGGGTATCTCATTCTCCATGACCTCTTTTGAAAAAAAGATTCCCTTCCTTTGAACAACGATATTCTCTAACATTCTTTGCTTGATCTCCCTCAACTCTTGATAAATGTCATCAATCTTTTGCGACATGTCTCAGTCGACATCAAACTTAGCATTTTCAATGTTCTTCTCTAGGCCAATGGAAGTATGACCTTTTTCCTCCTGCCTATTTATCATTAGCACTAGTTTGTCATTCTTCTTAATTGTTCCACCTCATCTTCCTTGAGGTGGAGAGAAGATTGTGCAACCTACTTCTGCTTTAATGTGCATCTACCACAATATCAATCATACCTTGAAATTGTTCCAAAGTAAGAGCTACAAGACTGTTGGAGGCCAAGCCATCTTTATTTCCTCATCTTTGAACTTGCGGCGGACAGGGAACAATAGCTGAAGTAACTGGTGGTGGCTCCTTCATATCCACACTCTCCTCATCATGGTCCCTTTTACAGCCAGCGTGCTCATCCATATCCTTATTCAAATCTCTAGGCATATCTTCACTTGCCATAAAAATCTACAAGAAAATTCCCAAAAAATCCCAGAAAATTTTCAGAAAAAATTCAAGAACAACAAATCAAAACTCACGTCTCAACTCAAATTTCCCCACAGGCGGCGCCACTTGATGTGCTCAATTTTTAGCACGAATGAAAAACCTTGAATATAATGTTTTGATCTACGAATCATGTTTGGATTGACCTGCAAAGCGGTGGGGTTGTTCAACGAAAATTCTCTGACGCTCAAGTCAATAAGTATTCCAAAAAAATCAATCAACCACTCAATCAAAATATATATCTCATTTGAAGAGAACGTACCTTATGATCAATAAGAAGTATATATATAACATGAAAATAAGAAGGTAATTGAGACAAAAAAAAGATTCTATTATCTTATTGGATAATTCTCACCCATTATACTTCCGTAAATTGAGAAATCTAGATAAGGTAGATTTTTTTTTTCTTATTTAGAACTTGATATAAATAGGATAGGACTCTCTTTACGTTGGACCCAAACTGAGCTCATCAACTCGGATATATTCAAATCAATTTAGTTTTATCAAGTTTAACTCAAATATATCCAAATCGATTCTATCCAAATCAACTTAGGTCTATGCAAGTCAGCTATTTCAAGAAGTGATAAACCCAAACACTGACTTCAAATGATCTGGTCTAATCATATGTGCTTTTTTAGTTGGATTTAAGCTAATTGTGGTGTGAACTAGTAATAGAAAAGGTCATTCTAGAATCCGCGTGGACCTGCATTTGGTATTCCAAATCTTGGATAGTATCACCCACCTTGATTTTGGATGAAGTAATTAAATAATTAATCTGTCGCCTCTCCTAACATGAGAAGATTTAGGATAACCTCCACCTCTAATAAATTTTTTGTCTACTTTTTTTATTATTTCATATGCATTATGCTTTAATTGCCGTGCCTATTTACATTCATAAATCTATACATTTCATTTAAATATTTAAAATTTTGTTATTGTGCGTAATTTGTATTAAAATAATTATTACGTTAAAAAAAAATTGATGATGGCAGTCATGAACGGAATCAGGGACTAGTACTCCATAAAATTTTAAAAATAATATAAATTATATATATAAAATTATTAAATTTTAAAATTTTATCTTCAAAAAAAATTAAAAATATCACCTTTTTGAGAAAAAAAATCAATGTCACCTCCATTCTAAATTTTTTGACTTCGTAGTTGATCACATGAAGTAATAATAGGGAGAAATTATTGATCACCTCTTAAATCCCATGTGCCGACATTATATGTTTATGATATAAATTTAATAAATACATAATTGTAATCTAAGTTTTTTGAACTCTCTAATGCCGTAAAGGGGATGACTACTCAATACATTTCGATAAAACAACATTATTACTACCACACAACATAGTACATGAAACTCGATGTAGGAAAATAATGTTCTGAACAACTTGCGTAAAGATTTGTACCTAATGGCAAATAAAGACAGGAGGCTCCCAATCCATAAAAGCCATCCCTGTCGGGCGGCGGCGGCCGCCACCACCACGTGCTTTCTCAACAGGAAAAATCTCTGGTTCCAACTACATCGTGTGTGGTAGTTGTTAACCAACTTTGCAGCACAGTTTTTTTTCACACAACTTGCAACTTGATAGTATTAACCCTTAAAACATTTGTCTATCTACGGACATATATAAATTTCGTGCCATGTTTGGGCATGATTTTTTGGGACCTGTTTCAGAAACACTTGCTCACTTCATCATATAATAGTTTTTTTTTTTTAGTTTTTTTTTTTTAATAACTTAGATTCCTAGGTTGCGACAGACTAATTCTGAACCTCCTAAATACATGTTTCTAGCACCTAGCTTGCATCAGACTAATTCTGGATCTTCTAGACACATGTCTCTAGCACCTAGGAGGGGGTAAATCGTGGGATATGCCTCAACCAACACCCAAATTCCCAACAAGAACTGTACACTTCTGTGCACAAGGAGCCCAACCCACAGTGATCGCTCGAAACACCTCAATCGCAGGATTCCACTGACAGTCCAGTGATTGTTTCATATTGAAATGCATCCGCAGGTTCCCACCAGGATTCGAACACCCACCCTACCGCTGGAAGCAAGTCCAAATCAATTGTTCCGCTAGTTAATTTGTACCCGACGGACATATAATAGTTGTTTTTTACTAAATATGCTGCTGGTTCCATTGCTTTATTGAAAGACAGTAGTTCAAAATTCTTCAAGCATTTATGATAAATGTTCGAATTTATTTTAAAAAAATTGTATTTATATATGTCTTGATTTGCTATTTTATTTTTCGAAGATGGACACACAAAATAATTATTTTGGATAGATTAACAAGTACTTTATTTCAGTACAATAGTGCTAACACATATATCACCAATTTTATGTAGTATCATTAGAAAGTAAATAAATAGGAGCAATTTTTAGTATCTATTATTATTTTTTTGTTTGATTTTTTGTCTGAGACATATTTGATTCAACGCCCATATGAAGTTCACAAACCTGCATTTTCCCGGCCAAGTATCAGCCAAAAGATAGAGTTGCCGGTTTTTTCTTGAGAGTCATGACATGTTTTATGCTTTTTAAGTGGGTTGTTAGGAGTACAATTCATTTTCAATTTTTTTTATCATAGCTATTGTCATAGAATTTTAAAAAATAAAATAAAAAAATCAGTGTCAATATCAAAGTTGTTGCAAATTAAATATATTAAGTGATAATAAATTTTATTTATATGATTGTTTTCAAGTTTAATAGTGATAATAATTATAACTTGTCAATATTTATAATCATAAGAATTATATTCAAGTTATCACTATTATAATTAATTATATATAATTTAGTGACAAATTTATTGAAGTTGCTATTTGACTATTTTGCACGCTAATTATTAACAAAGAAAGTTCAAACACAACTATTATTTTTATTAAATTTGTGATATTTATTGTTGTGACAAAATAAAAGTTTTTATCACTTAATATCACTAATTACAATTTTAACTTTATTACTTAATATATCATCACTAATATCATTATTATTGTTGTTATTTGTGGTAATAGCAGCAGTAATGATTATGACGATGTTATCAATTGGCTTAAAACATATTTAGAGTTTCCCTATTCTATACTCCTAAATCTATGTTCTGCTTTTCTTAGAAATGATATCCACAAAATGATACCTTTTTTATGGATCAATTGTGGGCCTATAGTTGGAAATGGTTTTGTTTCTTCATTCTTGATTTTTATTTTTCCATTATTTTTAAATTTCAAGAATTGCGACAGCCCCTCCCCGAAGCCATAATTAATCAAAATATGTTTTCTTTGGAGTATTTTTTTTTTCTTTTGACCAACATAAAAATACATTTCCATTTTCAAAAAATACAAATTGTCACTCAAAATAAAATGCATGAAAATAAACGAGTCTAAGAACTTTTTTCTTTTGAACCATAAGACTTCTTTATTAATTTAAAAATAAATAAATAAAGTTTTTAAAAATAAATCTTCTTATTAATGATGCTGTTAAGCCAGCCCATCCTCGCCTGACCTCTATTACTAATATTTATTTCTGACTGATTTCTCCATACCTTGTTATCTTCAACACTGACATTTACTGGCCACCCGCACTCCACTCCAATTTGCTGAGAGGGAAGACCAAAATCTACCTCATGCACAGTCCAAAGAATAAAAAACAAGCAATTTTTGGTTACATTCTGCATTTTGGGCCTGCCCTTTTTCTTGATTTTTGCATTGAACATCTCAACAAACAAAGAGAGAGGATATTTAAACAGATAGAAGGAGGGTTTTCTGTGGGTGGAGGAGGATTTGGTGAGGAAGAATGTGAAGGGCTGAAAAACAATTTATTTATTTATTTTTTTGTTTCTGTTTTCCTTCATCGAATTCCATTTCTGTACCCTTCAGCCTCACAGAGATTCTCCTTTTTTTTTCTCTCCTTTTTCTTGAAAAAGCATTGAACTTTGTGTCCCTTTTTATATTTGCTTTCAAGATAATTATTATTAGTTACACTTAGCACCGAACTTCTTTGTTTTCAATAACCACTACCTTTAATTCTACAGCTCACCTCATTAATTTCCAAGAACCTGTGTTAAAAGGAAGGCTCTTTGTATTTGGGCTCCTGCTCTTTTTTCATTCCCTTTTTTGGCGTTTCACTTGTCAGAAGTCTATCAGGCAACCTTCTGGTTAGCAAAAATTTCTGTTCAACTTTTCTTCCCCATTTTCCTTGTCTCAATGTAAATTTTTTGTACTTTGTTTTTCATTAATTTCTTCTCGATTAGACATCCTTTCCTTGTGTGCTTAAGCCAAGATTATTGCTAGCTTTATTTCAAGAATCTTGATACGTGTCTACAGATAATCCTATTTTAAAAATTTTGGACGAGGCCCACAATTTGGGTTAGGTGGGCTTCGTCTTAGCCAATAAAAGCCATTAATCTTGAAGAGATTTGGAAGATCCCTTTTCCTCATTTTTTAAAAGCGGTTGAAGAAAAGGAGAAAGCAGAGGAGTTTTCAGTATTTACTTATATTTACTAACCACATTACCATATTGCTTAACATTATTGGCCGCCTGACTTTTTTTCTGAGTCCCTTAAGATTATTGCCATATATATATATATATATATATGTGCCTAACTGGAGTCCAGCCCCTCGTGTCAAATGCTTCTCTTCTTGATCACTTGTTCCTTCTCCTTCATCCTCTTCTACAAGTCTCTTGCCCTCAAGCCACTTCCCCCTTGGGCTTGTGAGATGAGATTGGTCTTTCTCTGGTTCTGGAAAGATCTTTCTTTTTTCCCTATCACCAAGTGCATAAGAAATATTCTCTTAGGTGTCACTTTCTCATTTTTCACTTCAAGAATGTCACCCAAGAAGAAGAATTTTATTTCCAAAGTCGAGAGTGTTGAGATGACCTCAGAGATGTCTGTGTTGGATTTGCCTGACCTTGTATTGGAATGCATTCTTGAGAAGCTTCCACCAGAGGGGCTTTGTAGGATGGCCGGTGTGTGTACCTCTTTGAGAGAGAGATGCATGAGTGATCACCTATGGGAAAGGCATATGAAGAACAAATGGGGTAGAATTGTTGGCCCTGCTGCATATAGGGAATGGCAGAGTGATATTGCTTCAAGAAAAGGTTCAATCTTTTTCAATCAAGGCAAGCAAAAGGGACTGATGGGCTATCTCATTCACCTATGGCCCGTTGCATTGATTAGATCTAGTTTTACCAATATTAGTAAGAAGAAGAATTTTCCTCCAGTTGATTCAATAATGTCTTGGTATCTTGCTCTCGAGTCTGGCAAGTTCTGGTTCCCTGCCCAGGTCTATAACCGTGAGGTATTGATTATTTGATTTCTGATTGCCCTTCATATATTTCTTTACTTGAGTGCCTTTCTAGAGAAAAATCTTGGTTGTATTGAAGTGTGTATTGGGTCGGCTGTGCAGAATGGTCATGTTGGATTTATGTTGTCATGTTACGATGCTGTGCTCAGCTATGATCGGCGAACCGACACTTTCCAAGCCAGGTGATTGACTATATGTTCACAGATTTGGTTATATACTTATATTGAACCCAAACCTTAATGATGTATACTTCAGTTACAAAAATAGGAGTTATAATTTTATCTCCAAAACTATCTTGGAATGGACAGCAGCTACTTATCTTGTCAGTGATCAATTTCTGGAATATGTAATGATTTTCATAGTTCTAAAGTTTGTATTTTTGATGACCAGATATCCGCCACATGGAACAAGAGCAAGTGCAATAGAGACTGGTGTAACATGGGATAGACTTAGACCTCCCCCTGTTGACACTTCTCCACATGATCTTCATATCTCTGATTGTTTAAATGAGTTGCAACCCGGTGATCAGATGGAAATCCAATGGAGACGAAACAAAGAATTCCCATATGGTATTGTTCAAACTATACCTCAAGGGCTGAGAGTTCCCTTTTTGTTTCTAAGTTGTATAATATATTTCACTCTATAGAACATTTATGGGATGCATGTTGCAAGACATGATTCAATTTTTTTCACTATCTTCGGAAATGGTGTTGTGGCCTTTTCCATTGCCTTTATATGGGGTGGTAGGTGGTGGCTTTAGATTGGTCTGTTATGGATAAAATCTTGCTAAGGAACTTCACAAAAGAAAGACTGTCCAGAAAATTTGAAAACCAGGGAAAGAGAACATATTTTCTTCACAAAAGAGTTCACACCAATTAAGTTGGCCTTAATTGACTTCTTTCTAAGGATCCTGATGGTAAAGTAATTCTTTTTACCAAATATTGGAATATCATCAACACTATTTTTGAGAGCAGAATAGTGTTTCCGTTATTCTGTTTTCTCAAACTGGAAGGCGGCCTGTCATTCTTGTTTGGTAGAAAGTTTTGTCAACTGTTATGGAGTAGCTGTATATTTTTTAAATGTAACTCAATTGAATTGGCTCTCCTAAGATATGATCAAGTCCTTATCAAATATGCCAATAAATTGATTAATAATGTCTTGATGTGTACAGGTTGGTGGTATGGTGTTGTAGGCCACTTGGAAACATGTGATGGGAATGCCAATTACTGCCGATGTCATGATAGTGGTGAGTTGCTACCATTTTTTCCACAGAAGCTATAAGAAATTGCCATTTCACGTCATATATACATTATGGAAAATGTTGCAGACCCGAGCAAAACTATACTTACTTGACAGGAGGGAGTGGGAGGGCTGTATCTAAATATTATTTTAGAGACCTTAACAGCTACTTTATTGTGAAGCATTTGCATCTTTTAAGAAGGTGGTCATAAGTTCTATCATCAAATTTTATACTTCTATTCTTGGTAGGCCCTTTCTTGATTCCCATTTTTCTGCATGTGGGTCTTCCCTTGTGCATACAACTGGTCCTTTAAACAACTCGTCCTTAGTTTGTCATATTCTCTTCCGACATAGCCATAAGTGCTGTCTCAGTGGGACATTTATGGCCAGCCAAGCTGAAAGAGACCTACTTTCCCCCTGCATACTGTTTGGTTGTGGGGATTGAATGATTCTGCTTCTTGCACTGTTGATATTGCATTCCAGTTTAGCTTTTCTAATAATGTACGTGTCTATTTACTAGCCGTGGTATGCTTTGCTGCTACTGCTTGATTGGCTCTTTGGTCACCCTTTTTTCTGTCCTTTTGTTCCTGTGTGTTTCTCATGCTTACTGTTATTAGTCAATACTATGTTTATCTTAAAAAGTCCTTGATTCCACTTCTTTTTTCCTCACTTTACAGACCTTAGTGGAAGTCTTCAATTACGTGACTTTCTTTTCCATTCTAGCTGAGTATGCCTTTCTTTTCTTCATATAGCACAAAAAGCTCTTATTTGATCTGGATGATAGTATCAAATAAGAGTGGAAGCTGAACCAATCATAGTTAATTTTGTGGACTGTTAATATCTTAGGCTACAATTTTGCTTCAAATATTTACTTTTCACTCTTCAAGTGGACAGTCATGCTTATTAGTTAAAATGCATGTGTTTGGTAGCTGGTGATGATATGTGACATTTTATGCTATGTTTGGATGTTGGATTCTCGTGAGGAAAATGAAAAGCACCCCCAAACCACACACCCCCCCCCCCCCCCCCCAAAAAAAAAAAAAAATTAAATAAAATAAAAGAAGAAAAAAAGGAAGACAAATAACTATTATTTGAACTAGTAACATTTTGAAGGCTCAATTGAGTTGTTTAGATCCATTGTGATACAGAAAACATAGATCACTCTGAGTTACTTTTTGTAAACATAATTGAAAATAGATGGTATTTGTATTCAATACGTGGTACTAACTGCATTTTGTTTATATAAATCTGTTGAGATTTTCTAACACTGAACATGGGCTGCAGACACTCTGGTGCTGGAGTTCAACCAGTACACTCGTGGTTCCCGTTGGAGAACAACAATTGTTAATAGGAAAGACCACAGGGAAGAGGGAAATGAGGCTGATGGATTTTATGGGGGGATTCGGAAACTTTGTGGCAATGAAGAGATTTCCATGTGGAGAAAGCTGTGGCCTGCTGAAGTATTGGAATAGGTCACGCCTAAATTTTGGTTAGAATTTGACTGGAAGCTGATTCAAGAAGGCCTTCCTTCGCTACCAAAGACTGGAAATATCTGCAAGATCAATGGCAGAGTACTTTTAGAAGCCCATGAGGGCTTAGCTTAGTGTTCCTGATTACAAGCACAAACTGGATTCTTTTGACTTCCAGAGGAAAATATTTCTTTCACCTGCGAAGCAATAGATAAGGTTGTAGCAGTTATGTATATTACCTCCATTGAATTATAAAGTCGATGTAAGATAAAGCCATGGGATATGATATTTATTCAGTAGCCTTTTAAGTCGGTTTAGAATACTTCCGTAGGATATTCGCCCCCCCCCCCCCCCTCCCTTGGGGGCTTCAGATGTTCTTGAAGAAACAAATAGAAGCAACTACTTTTTCCAAATGTAACTGCATTATCTGAAAAATGCTGTATTTATCTTCTTCGTTTTAGGATGGACAATTTGGTTGCATTGACTGTGAACGCGTCTGCATCAAAAAACATATACATGAAACACGGATATTTTTTTTGTGACAGTACCAAGGCACATTTGCCTTGATTGCAAGGTAAAAGTCCTGATGAAGCTTTTTTCCTGCTAATTATTTGAAAATTTGGTTATGTGGATGGTTTTCTTACCTATAAAATGTGAGCCATCAGTTGAGCTTCTGGGGCATCCGAATCCGTAACTTAGAGAGCAAGGGATGGCTTGTATTCTGCTACTGCCATCTTTGTATCAGCAGGCATCTTCTTCTTCCTCGTGCAATGAGCATTTCCCTTGAATTTAAAGCTCAACCTGCTAAAATAACTCAGTTTCTGATCTTCTGAAGTTATCTTTGTTTTCTGGCATCCACTGTTTTCTCTTCCAAGTGATGTGTACCTCTGTAGAATTGCTTTTAGTTTCTGCACCTTACTTTCCCCAGTAACATTTCCACAGTTTTCTTTAACATAATTCCCTTTGGCTGAAATGCGCTTGTCCGGGCCATCCTGTTTGATTGTTTTCACCAACCTGACTCTGTCTGAATAGAAGCCCCCTCAGGCTCATTGCCCCTCTTGGGCTTAATCCCCCTTCTTTTGTCTGGTCTTGAACCCATCTTGCATACAACGAGCCCTTGAACTCCAGTGGTCCACTGTAGCTTGGAACTTGCATTTGCTTCATTGGGCTATTTCCCCTGTGAAGATCTTGATTGCAATAAGGACTGTCACTTGAGCACTTGAACATAATCCTGAAAGGTGAATATGACCTTATGCGCCTAAGATGGCTATTTCTCCCTCTCTTTTCTTCCCTCACTTTCTGCAAAGCCACCGTAAAAGGATCAAAATCATCGTTCCATGCACTCTTACGTGCAAGGGACTCGGGTGATAATGCAGGGGACCTTCGGCTAAAACTGTTGAAATCACTGTCAAACTGAAGCCTTGGAGGGAGTTTCAAAGGCCTGAGTAGGCCATTTAGGAGAAGTTCATCAGCAAATGCAATGGCAGCAAGTGAATCTCCAGGCCCGCGATATTTTACCCTAGCTTGATGCCCTTGATCATCACCCAACCAAGACTCGAAATTCTGGCTCGTTCCAAAGTGAAACTGGCCATTGAATCTCTTGCTAGTTTCAAACTCAAAACCGTCAGAAGTTTGAGTTTTGAACATCACCTGTTTTCTGCCTTTCATTACCAGTGCTGGCATTGCGTAGTCTTCGTCGGGGACTAGCCGGTGCGCTGTAGTAGAATTCCATGCTGCTGCTTCTGCTGTATCCATTTGGACTAGTGGGAGCAGTCACGTAGACATAAGGGGAAGAAGAAGCATTTGGGGCCCGAGTTTCCAACTCCATTTTGTGCAAAATTCAGGGTAAACAGTTTGGACAGTGGCAGAATATAAACAAGTGCCTTTACCTTAACATAGAAAAGTGTCTTGATTGTGCTATATTTTTTTGTCCTGAATTTAAGGATTGCCCAACTCTTTACTTCTAAAATAATCTTGAAATCAGGAATCAAACACCCAAAAGCAGAAAAATGCTTACATCTGTCCTCAAAGATGAATGGCTAAATTGTATTTCAAAGTTGACATATTTTTCACAACTGTGTTGTGCCCTAGAGAGTTTTTCAAATCTCCAAATTGCTCTTTGTTGACTCATTTGAGGCTAGGATGCATTGAATGATACTTCTTAGTCTATATTTTGTCATACTGTCGTAAATATTATACTCAAACGACTTCTATATTAAAAATAAAGAGCAATTACCATCTTGACATATTTCAAAATGCAAAATTTTATGCTATATATTGATATTATAATGTATAACCCAACTATTCCCAACCTACTTAATACTAAGCAAATGGCCTTCAATATATATTGCTTGTAACTTGTGTTTCTTTCTTGTAAAGTACATGATCTCATTACCAGAAAAATTAGCAAAATAAGCATACAACAATGACCCTAGCTTGTTTCTTAGTTTTGTAATTTTCCCTAGCATATGCCAATTTTAAGCAATATTTCCACTTTTTGCTTTCTTTATTTTGTTGTAATGAAATTTGTAAACGAAGATTAGACAATTACAGAAAGTCATCTTACACATTATTCAGGCTTAAGGTAAGTTTTGTTTAATGAAGAGAATATTTTATTCCAATTCATCAGCCAAAGTCAAAATTGACCTTTGATGAGAAGACATGATGTAGTTAAATTAAATTAATTTACTCTAACGCTAAAATAAAAATACAGAAAAATTCTAGCAATAATCATTTCAAATTTAAGCCTCAATACTTATAGGATCTACAAAATGATAAATAAGAAAATAAACTTAAAATAAGGGAACTAAGTTAATAAAATTACTTGAGGTCCAAATCCTTTTTCCAGACCCGGCCCATGAATTGAAAATTGGATTTGAATGTGGGGTATGTACAAATAACAATATATTTCTCAAGTCTCCCAAGATTCGTTCTTGAATTTTTAATGGAAATTGTTGCAGCACAGCACCTCCAAGTCCAACCCTTCCCTCCAAAAGCCCAATGTTTGATGACCACACCTCTCTCCTTTAAACTAGCTCCACCGCTCCTCCTCCGCATCACTCCCACAGCATTTAGGCTCTTCGCGACCACCTCCGCCGCTGCCTCCCCCACGACCACCACCTCTGACCCGGAAGTTGTAACAATTCCAGTACCCTCAACGCCGAAAACTAAGTTAATAAAATTACTTGAGGTCCAAATCCTTTTTCCAGACCCGGCCCATGAATTGAAAATTGGATTTGAATGTGGGGTATGTACAAATAACAATATATTTCTCAAGTCTCCCAAGATTCGTTCTGAATTTTTAATGGAAATTGTTGCAGCACAGCACCTCCAAGTCCAACCCTTCCCTCCAAAAGCCCAATGTTTGATGACCACACCTCTCTCCTTTAAACTAGCTCCACCGTTCCTCCTCCGCATCACTCCCACAGCATTTAGGCTCTTCGCGACCACCTCCGCCGCTGCCTCCCCCACGACCACCACCTCTGACCGGAAGTTGTAACAATTCAGTACCCTCAACGCCGAAAACTAAGTTAATAAAATTACTTGAGGTCCAAATCCTTTTTCCAGACCCGGCCCATGAATTGAAAATTGGATTTGAATGTGGGGTATGTACAAATAACAATATATTTCTCAAGTCTCCCAAGATTCGTTCTTGAATTTTTAATGGAAATTGTTGCAGCACAGCACCTCCAAGTCCAACCCTTCCCTCCAAAAGCCCAATGTTTGATGACCACACCTCTCTCCTTTAAACTAGCTCCACCGTTCCTCCTCCGCATCACTCCCACAGCATTTAGGCTCTTCGCGACCACCTCCGCCGCTGCCTCCCCCACGACCACCACCTCTGACCCGGAAGTTGTAACAATTCCAGAACCCTCAACGCCGAAACCTACACCCAATGGCAGTAGAAGGAGCACCTCAAGGGATAAAAAGGTGAGCTTAGATGCCCACCAGCTGAAATTAAACTGGCTGGACTCCCTCTCTAGCCTTTTGCCGGATAATTATAGAAACCGGGTTTCAGAAGACTCCGACTGTAGTGTGGACTCGGGTTGGGTCATCGGGTCGATCCGGATCTTTCTGGAGCCTTGGCCGTTTTAAAGCCGGATAATTCTGCTGAGGTATAGATTCAGTTAGCTGTTGCTAATGTGCTGGTTAATCACCCCTTATTGGTTTTGGTCAACTATGAAACAAGCATTGATTAGGAATTATGTAACTAATGTTACAGCCAAAGATTTTGTGGGTTTTTTTTTTTTTTTCTCTTTTTAAGTAATGCGCAGCCATTTCTTGTTTTGACATGTATGTGGGGGTTGTTCCTCGTACGCTTACTCTCGATATAGAATATCTGTTAGATGATTCCATTAATCCTATGATTCTGTGCATGCATACTTCTACACGCTGCTTCAGTTGTCGGGTGCTTGCTTCTTTGAGCCAAGCTTTAGTTTTGAGAAAGAAATTTGGAGGAACATTATTTGCATTGAGACATATTATCTTTTTGATGTAGCTGTTTGTATTCTGAGTTGTATTAGTGTCTTGCCTCTTTGCACATCTTTTTTCTTGGCCAACTTTATTTTTGCATGAGAAAGTTCCCAATCGTAATGAAACATTTTCCTGTTTCTTTCCACTGATGACATCTGTCTCATATTGTCTTTTACATGTCAAGACAACTTCACGGGTTCAAGACCTGTGAAGTGCACTAGTATTATTGTTAAAATGTTAATATAAGCTTGGGAGCCAGGGTGGGTTCTGACCTTGCCTCATAAGAATGAGCACCTGTGAGTTTGTTGAGGGAACCCACTAGCTATTGTTAAAGTGAGTCCTCATGGGGCGATTTTCACTGCTTATGGACCCCGAGTCTTGGTTTTACATTCATGACTAGGATTTAGTTTGGGTGAAACTAAGTGGAATTCTTGATGTTGAAGAAGCAGCCCATGAGTTGTGAGTAGGGGTGAAAGGCCATTTCAACCCAAAGCTAGCTGGTTAACATGAATATTTTTTGTACATTCGGTGCTCTTATTTTAAAGTACTAGAAGATGATAGGAATGTCACATTCACGCTATATCAGGCATCAAAATTTGTGGAGTGTGTCCTAAGCTGTCATCATAAAGTTAGAATGGTATTATAGTTATTTGATAGCACCATTTTGTCACATTATTTATCTTCTCCTATGTTATAGGTATTGGATTCTCCTCACTTGAAAGTACTGGTTGGAAAAAGAGTGCGGAAGCGCCTAGATGCGAAATCAATCATTCAATTGCTTAAAAGTGTTGATGCTCCAATCGGTATGTTATGGTCCATCACTTCTCCAAGATTTTACTTTTGTCTTCTCATGTCATCGCTTGGTGCGTTAAATGATGCTGATAATTGTTATGGTGCCATGCCATCATGTAATCCTTGCCACCATTGAAAGATGTTATTTTACTTGAAAATGGGGATTCTTTTTGGATTTTTATTTTCAATAAACAGCAGATCCATTAATTCGCTTTGTATAACAAAAGGTGTTGTTCCATAGGTTTTGCATGTTATCTGGATGTTTGAATTAAGATTAAGGTAGATATTGCAGGCATTTGAAAAAATAACAAAAGATAACTAAAGAATAATTACTGTGAGATAGAGTAATCATTTCCAGTTTGTTCATTCTTCACCCGCCCACCCAAAACAGAGAAGAAAAAATTTTGTATAAAATTTTGCTTTTCTAATAACCTTAATGGTGCACTTTTAATCTATTAAAATATAATGACTGCTCTAAGTGCTTTATGAGCTGCTCAATGGAATTTTGTCAATTTGGATTGGCAACCTTCACCTGACTGACTGAGAGTACAACTCTTTATTTGTATCATCATATATTCATCTTTCTTGTTTGTCCTGGATAATATTGGTATTGTACCCTCTTTTGGGAGTGACTATGATCAGTTTAATAAATGCAACTGTGGATGTATAACATTAAAGGCTTTTCTCATACGATTTCCAAGCTAGTTTTGTTTATGACAACTAAATGTTATTCAAAACTGTGGTTGCAGTATCAATGATTTTTCTAGTTGGCTATGTCTCAAATTAAAACATTTTTTACTGTGAATTATATTTTTTCTTTCCTTTCGGGAACCACTGCATATGTAGAGCAATCAATTCCATATCCCCAAGATGGTAAGCAGGTTAGAAACTGTCTATCTGCAGAAAGGCTATTCTTTCCTACATGAAATTGTGCATTGCAGTTGTCTTTCTTATTGTATGGTTTCTTCTTTTGTATTTGTTTCCTTTCTGGTGGATTCATTATATAGATATCTTCTATCGACGCCGACAAAGCACAAAATCTTGGGTTTTCCATTTGATTTATGCTTTGGGATGATATGTCCTAATTTTAAAACTATGATCTGGTGCCATCTTCTGATTGGGGGCTGTCTTTTAATTTGATGCGCTATAATACTGAAAATTGTGAATTTTAAAGGGAAAGTTTTAGAGCAATTTTACTTTAGTCTTGATATTTTTACAATACCAGGTTTGTCTCTGGAGCATATCTAGAATATACTTTTGAATTATGCCTTATATTCTGTTTTAACTTGGTGAACTTCAGTGGCCAAAAATAGCTGTTTAATGATAAATTTAACATTGCTTTGATGTGCTTTTGACAGTTTGATTTAATTTAGTTGCTGCTGAAAAGAACTTTTCTATGGTGCAATTAAAATTTTATCCTTCCTTTTCATCAAGTTTCCAGACACTGGAAGAAACTCTTAGGCTATCAGCAAACATGTCAAGAAAACCACAGTTTTAAGAAGTAACATGCGTGCTCCAAAGAACAAGTCGATTCCTACCATGGGAAACCTACACTTCTATGTTTCCCTTGAATACAAATTATTGCTGAAGTTTATCTGTCACAGAGTGCCACCTCCCTCCCGTTTATGCTACTGTAACTCATCTCCTTCCTTCCTCATGACCATTATAATGAATTGATCTTTAAGAATTTCATTTACTTGTACTGCTTTCCCCTGTTGAAATACGTCTCCCTTCCTGTACATTTTTCTGCCTGCCCCTCACTTTCCAAAGGGCAAGTGCTTTTTGTTCTACTTTGAATCCAGCTGCCAAGAAATTGTTTTGGCCAGTTTGCAAAGGATTTCAAGTACTTCATGCCCACGGAGTTTCGATTGGTTCAGTTGGCCATCATACATGATTTGTACTTCACCGCTTCTCATTCACAACCACGTGAACCGTATTCATAGCTTATATTACAGCTTACATAGCCATATTTTGTTTATCATTATCCAACAACAGACTAATGCGTGTAAAGTGGAAGGCTTATTTTCTTCGTATTCCAATCACCACTTTTAGAGGCCACCCTGTTGCCTTTTAGCAAACCACATTGCCTCTAGAATCCAATCTAATGAGATATGCTTCTTCTAATTCATCAACCACTACATGAAAACATCTCCATCGAGGACTGGCCTATGTAACCTTTTTTCTGAGAATGGGAAAACCAAGAGTATTTTGTTGCCAAAGCTAGATTAAACCGGATATCTGTTTGATGCCCTTTTATCTGTCATTTATTTTGCATTTCTTGGTATCACCTGACAATCAGTTTCTTCGTTTTGTTTTTAGCGATAGTTTCTGAAATAATCTTTTGTTGCCTCAAGGGATGGTGGAGTGGAGGATTTGGATATGGACTATGGATAGGAATCATGGTTGCCTCGGGATATTCTGTTGTTCCAGTTCCATCATTCTTGTGGAAGAATGAGTTTAAACTCGCAGGAACTCGCTCAAGCAAGGTTCATTTGGTCTTTACAGAATATATTGAGCCCCTTTTGCCTGAATTGTGGCTGTACATAAAAAGTCGAACTTCTACATGGATTTTAATTTTTCAACAGCACAGCAAAGTTCTTTATGATACTTACAAGTCAAATATGACAATTATTACTTCCCTTGACAGGATGGTAGCCGAGAGCTTGCTTCCACTCTATTTCCCTCTATGAGTTCCCTGTTGAAACGGAAGAAAGATCATGGTGAGCATCCTAATTATAATGTTGAGACATTTTCCAAACATATTGATTGCTAAGACAAGGTTGCTTTTTCTAATCATTACCGAGTTGTGGGTTAAGTGCTATGCTGCACTGCTCCGGGTTCATTCATTCAAATCTTTTGTGTTCTTCATGAAAATAGGTATTGGCCTTTGGTATGCCATCTGTCTCCTAGTTTTTATCTGCTCTCTATTTCCGAGTGATGCAGGTCGTGCTGAGGCGCTGCTTATTGCGGCATATGGTAAAGGATTGAAGGTGAACATTGACTCTTCACGCATCTTGGAAGATTCGACGCCTTAGAAACAAAGTACCCTGGCTACATATTTTTATACGCCTGTTCCGGCTGTTAGTTGCTCTGGTTGGTTTTGGAAGTTACCTTGGTAAATTGTATGATTCAACGAGTAAGGCGTTTGAGGAAGAGGCTGATAGGGTTTCATGGTTCGGCGGCTCCCTCTATGTTTCCTTTTTGCAGACACCAAAGAAATGCATTCATGATTTTGCATACACAATAGAGGATTGTTAACGCCCTCTGTTTCACTCCTATGCAAACGGGATGTGCATCATTCAGCTGGAGGGACTGGAGAGACTGGACGGAAGTTGGGGCACCAACCAATATTTTTTCATTAAAGGAAAAAAGTACCTACGTTGTTGTATTTCAAGATTACTGGATATCCCTTGTATTCTCTTGATGCATGCATGGCTAGCTATGACAATCTGTCGGAAACCACGACTTATTAAAAAAAACTTTGGCCCATTTATATATTTTTTGGCCCCCTCTGATAGTGGTTTCTGCATATACCAAATAAATGATTTTTCTCCCAAGTTATTAGAGAAATTTCAACCAGGGAAAGAACGTGAAAACAATACATTGAGTTTCATTCGACGTATATTAAAATCGAAATATTATTATTATTATTTATGTAGGATCATCAATTATTGATTATTGGGCTACCTCTCCAAGTCAAGATAGTCTTGCCAAATTTAATAAAGCATCCAAATTTATGAGTAAATTTAAAGAGGTCCAAGGACCACATCACCTATATTACAAAAGCAATTATGTTATCTTACATAGTAATGAATGATGGATTTTAATTTGATACTATTAGCAGAAAATATGAACATCTAGCTATATTACAAAAGCAATTATGTTATCTTACATAGTAATGAATAATGGATTTTATTTTGATGCTATTAGCAGAAAATATGAACATCTATATCTATAGGTAATCAATTTCTGAAGAAAAAACTCAGAAATTCAAAACAAATAGGGGGACGGCGTCTTATCGTGAAAACAAATTGTTAAATAATGGAGGAGTTTGATTCAAGGAAGAAGACCCTTTTGCAGCCAGAAGCGCATTTCAGTTTCCCGAAAATCCAAAACTAAACGGAAAAAACTTAAGAATTTCCAATATTAGAAGTTTTCATTTGTTTATGCACTGAGACTTTGTGTGTGTCTCTCTCTCCGTGACAGTTTGATATTTGTACTCGACGACGTCCATTTTACATAAAGTAGCTCATCTGGGTTTTGAGCAGAAGATTCAATAGAAAAAAACACACCCACTCATGTGTGTTTCTGTGTGCATATTGTAGACGACTCCAAGGTAACTATCTTTCTTTTGGTGTGTGTTTCTGTGTGCATATTGTAGACGACTCCAATGTAACTATCTTTCTTTTGGTGTGTGTGTGTGTCTGTGTGTAAGATGAGATGGGATTATTTTTCCAAAAAAAATTGGTTATTGATGGGTGTAAGCTTCAGGAAACTCGTGTCCTTGTGTTTCGTGGACGTATTATGAGTAAAGAATCCATCTTTTCAATCATTTGAATGAAAAAGGAGTAATGCTTTTGAATTGTTTAATTTTTTTTTGCCATATTTTTTCTTGTTTTGGTCTCAAATTTTGCTGATGGAGCTGTGTATTTTCCCGCGCAGAGGGATCAGACTTTGGATAATTGAGAATAAATTTGCTGTTTATGTAAACTACTGTTCAATTGATGGGTCTTCTTTGTGTTAGGATACTATGTCTATATTGGAATGATACGAGTATATAATTCTTGGAGGGCCTTATTTTCTCTTTTTCTTTTTCTCTTTTGACAGGCAGTAGTAGCAACTCCTGCTTTGTTGCTTGAGTTTTGGGATAATTTTTTTTTGAGGCTTCATGTTTGAAAAGGAGAGTGACAATAAGAAGGAAAAGATATCAATCTCCAAAAGTAATTTCTAGCAGAAGTTTTAAAAATATTCCCATTCTTAAAGAAAATGAAGTGAAAAATGAATACTGATTATGTGGTGGTGCCATTGTCTGGTGGTTTGTGTTGGGGTGGAAGCTGGCTTTGTGGCTTATTGTGGCAAAGGCATATAAGAAATGAGTAACATACAGAAAATCCTCCGACCAAGTTTATAAAAAATGGTTCACAGTTTATTCCTCTTAAAGCGTTTACCCTCTACCAATCTGTATGAAATCCACAAAAGGTATTATGTTAAAAAATATGGTGCCCCTGTTGAACGTTGAGAGATTGGATTAAGATGGTTTTAAATACAGGACTTTACCTCTTAACTCTGATTTTCTTGGTCACATATTTAATGGCACCCAATTATAGGAGTCTCATTTGCTTTGCAGCTATTTTATGTCCTTCCTGTTTTATGTTTATAGTGGAGTTTGGCAACAAGATTTTTATATATGTGGCAGTGATTCCTTTAGGGAACTGGTTTTAATGTTCTTCTTGCATTCTGCCTCCAACTTTGAACCTATTAATGTTATAATTTACGATCACTATCTGCAGCTGATACCATATCATTTTTTCCTTATGGTAGAGGATCATCAAAAGGTGCTTCTCTAGATTTTCCTGATCCTATTTTGGAGAGCAATATAACTTTGGATATTGATATGGATTCCCCAAGTGGAGAAAGAAGCCTTATAAATCATCAGTTCAATGGCTTGGTAGATCAGGTCTCAAGTCCAGTTAGAAGAGAAATAGCCAGCAGGTATGCTTTATTGTTTGCTTCATTGTAACAAGCTTTACATGTGGGGCCTCACGTACATAGATACACCATACATACAGATATTATTCCTCTGCATTTTGCTACCACAATGGAAGACCTTCCTCTTCCTCAGTCATAATGCATCAGCTTTGCGTTGTCTCATCTTGCACTAGGACCACATCTTAATGATCCAGTTTTGAAGTAACAGTACAAATTTTGTCCATTGGACAAAGGTAACCAAATGAGAATCAAAAGCTCTTTTCTTTTTATCTTATTTTCTTTCTTTTACCTGGTAAGTTTACTCAATTTGGTATTTAAAGGACCCCCTTGGAGAGGTTTTGCCAATTACCTACAAAGACTCCTCCAGAATATGTACCCAATGCCTTGAGCAATTTACTTCCCAACCTCTGTGACTTGAAACCCAAGCCAAAACGGAAATACGAGAGACTCAATTTTAATAACTGACCACTTCTTGGTCAATCTTTTGTTGCATAAGACTCAACGGAAAGTTGGTGAATTTTTTTGGTGAGTTGAAATTTTTTGTGGTTGGTGGGTTGAGATACTAGGCTTTGGCTGTTATGCAGTGTCTTAGCCATTAAATCAGGTATATGCACGATTGGGACTTAATACTAGTAAGATTTGCTTCAGGGTGCCCAACTAATTTGACGGGATTCATAGATTTTATCCAAATAAGAAGATATTATTCAAACATCGTCCAAACGAGTTCTTGTATACTGACACATATCCACATATGGCCCGCCATTTTGAAACACTAAATCCTTTATAAAAATGATTTATCTAGAAGATGTAGACAAGGAAATTGAAAATTGTCTGAATAGGCCTTAAATTGCTCTTTCGTCTGTCTACCAATAAGATCTTTATGACAAAGGCAAATGACGGAGACTACTATGTTCACAAAAGAGCCCTATGTTGCTCTTCTCTTTCTTGCTAAGATCCTTCCGACAAAAAAACAAGGAGACCACCGTGTTTATAAATTTAGAAGAGAAATAAAGTTTTCAAAGACTGCCATGCGAAGAAAATGATATCCACAATTGAAAGGATTTGTCTTGCTTCGTAACTCTTGAACTTCACTGTATTAGTGTTTTTGGAATGTTCTTTCAATTCATCATTTGATGACTGAACAGCTAGTAATTGGGTCATATATGTAAATAAGCATTCTGAAATTCTTTCTGCTTCCAATTGCTTTATTGAACATAATTAGTTATAGAAATTCCCTACTTTGGAAAAGCCACTTATTTACATTAATATCTTGGTTCTTGGAAAAATACCCTTTTTGAAGTTGAAGTGATTAACTGAATGCAGATGTGGATATGATTAAAATGATTTTCTTGATAATGGAGGTTGATTCTTATGCTTCTCGTCTCCAGATCTTCTTTTGGGACGAAGACTCCAAGTAATAATGATGAGACTGACTTGGAGAGTGGGAGGATAGAAAAGGACAGAGAAAAGGCAGTACGAAGTAAAAGAGGACTTACATTACACAATCAGGCCTTGTTATCCGGCCTCGCATATTGTTTTTCTTCCTGCGGCATGATACTGGTTAACAAGTATGTCCTCTCCAGTTATGACTTTAATGCTGGAATATCTTTGATGCTGTACCAGGTTACCTTCCATATAAAATCCTCAGTTTTTATTCACTATAATAAATTTTCAGCCGCAATTTTCTTACACTGACTTTACTATGATTCAGTTGATTCAAATAATTTTCTATGTTCTATGGACTGACAAAATATTAGCTCATGCTTGCAGAATTTTGTATCAGTAGTTATTGTTTCCAGTTTGAGTTTTTTTGGCATAATTACAATGGAACCACTCACATGGAGATTAATCAAGGTCTGGTTGCCTGTCAATGTTATATTTGTCGGGATGCTGGTCACAAGTATGTTTAGGTACTAGTTTCTTTTATCTTTTTATCTCAGTTTTATGTAAATTATATCATCTCAATATTAGAGGTAGTTATGGTTTTAAGATATAGAGTTGTCACACATTGGCTTATCCTTGACTTTGTCTTTGAGGTTTCCTTCTTGTTAAGCTAATTAATGTGCTACAGTTCTTGATAGTTGTGAATTTGTTCTTGTTCAATGTCTGATAATCTTATGTGTTCATCAATGTCCCACATTTTAATTTCATATTTATGCTCTAGGTCTGCTATTTTACCCACTCGAGCCACTTAAACTAGCTTTTCTGTTATCTGAACTTTCTGATGTCTTACCTGGCTCCCTATTTCTCTGCAAGTTTTATATCATTTCTGATTTTCATCACTTTTCATCTTTGTTGATAAGAGATTATAAAAACTTCTATATTTTTTGGCATTTCAACTGCTTTCCTTTACTCCATGAAAAAGTGAAAGTTTTGACTATTTTTGCAATATTGCCCTAAAAATAGGGGTTGATAATTAGTGTTTTCACATTATCATTTTGAGAAGATGGTATTTTTTGGGAAAAAGTTTCTGTTTTAGGAAATAGAGTCTTGTTTTGGGATGTCCCAAAGGGGAAATAGGAGCATAATTTGGGACAAAGGGAGTTTATTATAGGAAAACAGAATTTTACTTTGCTTGAAATTGATATTCATGGACTAATCTCTGGATTCTCTTCCACGATGAGTGTTTTTTTCTCTTTCTTCTCATCCATAAAATATCTTATGTCTCTCTTGTAATTTGATTAATCTGTTGGGGAAAAACTTTCTTTCTGTATTATTTAGTGTCTTGCTGCTTTTCTTCTTCTCAAATATTTTCCTGTTTGCTTGTGGAATCATTTTACTGTATCCATCTATTTGCCTCACTTGAACAGAACTAGCATTTGCAAGAGTGCTAACAAGAAAGATTTTGTGGACCATTACTGAGTCCTTCATTCAAAGTTTTCATAATTTCTTCCTCAAATTGTTACCTGACACATTATCCATGTTCATTGCAGTCTAAAATACATAAATGTTGCCATGGTTACAGTTCTGAAGAATGTAACCAATGTGATGACTGCTGTTGGTGAAATGTATCTATTCAACAAGCACCATGATAATAGAGTTTGGGCAGCCCTTTTCTTAATGGTATGTTGTGGCAAAAATATTTTTAGTCAGAGTAATTACTTTTGCATCGATGACACCTTAATTAATTAAAATATTTCATTGAGTCTCTATAGATTACTCCCCTTTCATGTGTACAATGCTTCTGCTAGACTGTAAGTCCATTATGGGTAGTTGACACTAGTTTTTCATGCTGCTCCTTTATTACAGTTGAATTTGTGAGCCATGTCCTTATAGTTCATCATTTACCCTATACTCTTGTAAATTGTCTAACTGAATTATGAAGATGTTTGTAATCTGTTATTAGCACCAATTACTGAGAATATTAGAGTTGGTTCTTGATAACCTCACCATAAATGAACAAGCACATACTATATAGATTTGTTTTTGATCTTTACTGGAATTTCCTAGTGATAACCAAGTGAACAGTCCCTAGATATTTGATATCATTTACTAGTTCATAAGTTTGTGTGTGATTGAATCACCTGTGAAGTTGTGCACTCATATTATGCAGATCATTTCGGCAATATCAGGAGGATTTACAGATCTCTCATTTCATGCCATCGGATACACATGGCAGTTTATCAATTGTTTTTTGACAGCATCGTACTCTGTAAGTAATCATGTTTTTTATGTCAATTCCTGATAATACTCCTGATCTATGTGATCTTATGCTTGTTATAGCCCCATCACCTCTTTGTTTCTCTACCTCGAGGCTTTCCATTATGGCCAGATATTTCATGGTGACCCATTTGAATGATGATACAAAAATAGAAGATTCTTTGAATCTTGCTTATCCATGCTTAGCAGATAGCGGTATACTGGAATTGTAGGTTTTAAGGTAGAATGAAACTTCACCAAGAATGAATTATCATGCTTGTACTTAAATCCATTTTGTTTCTTGTTTACCATTTCTAAATGTATCACCATCAGAATTTGTCTTCTGTTAAGCTGTGAGATTGATGTTGTTACACTATGTAAGCCCAGCTGTCCTAGTCTATGCTAAAGAATGCATAATTTTGGGTGGAAAAGCCATGCTTCTTTGATATATGAAATGAAAAATCAGCCTCTGGTTCTGTTGCTTACTTTGATGTTCATTTCTAGGTTAGTGCATGTACATTTATTCTTAAAGTTTCTCTAATTTTCAAGAGATCGAGCACCATATAGGCACTGGTATAATTCTTGGAAGTTTTAGCTAATATAGGTTCTATAAAGTTTTAGTCATTGCTTTTTACCTTATAGCCTATGACTATTGATGTAGTATTCATCTTCTTGTGGTGCAGTTGACTTTGCGTAGGGTCATGGATACTGCCAAGCAAGTCACTAAATCTGGAGACTTGAATGAGTTCTCAATGGTCATGCTAAACAATTGCCTTTCGCTGCCTCTAGGAATTTTGCTTATATTTGTTTTCAATGAGGTCGATTATCTTTCACAAACGTAAGTAAAGATTCATAATATATTGTTTGTGTTATATACTGATGTTTTCTGTCTGTTAGAGAATATCAGTTTTATTGGTTGAGCATAATCCTGTCTCATATTTAATATATTTTGAGACTTAGGTACAGAAATAATAAGTGTTGAAGTAAAGCTTTTTGTATCTAGTCTGGTTGAATCAGTTAAAGAAAGTGCTGCTGAATGTTTATTCTCTGACATAAATCTCTCTCTTTTCCAATAGGTTTACTTTTATGATAATAAGGAGAATTCTGAACTATTGAATTTTCTCTGGGAATTTTTGAGAAGTTTAGAAATATGTTACCAATATTTGTTGCCTTGAGAGTTAAGGTGAAATTGTAAAGTGCAATGTGTTATGCACCCCTTGCTTATTTGCCTTTAGTTGTTTTCCATGGTTAGAAGTGAGAAGTGGCAAAAAGATGGTGATCTTCTATGCTTACCTTGTTTTGTTTGGGTCCTTTTGTTGCCAATGGCAGACCACTTTTGAGATTGCCCACCTTCTGGCTGGTGATGACATTTAGTGGATTCTTGGGTTTAGCAATCAGCTTCACTTCCATGTGGTTTCTCCATCAAACAGGAGCTACTACATACAGGTGAACTTTTGGTACTTTCTGTGTCCTGCGTTTAGGTAGCTGAAAAAGCATTGTGTCTGGATATTGGATTTGCCATCTCGGTAATATTAAAAATAGAAGGCCACACCAAATCTGAAAGTTTTTGTGGTTGAGGCAACAGTTTGCCTATACCCTCAGTGAGTATATATCTCTTTTCCCAAGAAGATCATACTGGTGTATGAATGAGTGGGTTGCATGCCACATCTTATACATACAAATATTTCAGAGAATACACAATTCCGCCGTACAGGGAATTGATTCTTGTATGCTCCACGGTAGCATGTCTATTCATTGTACTCGTGGCAGAAATACCATCTGGCTCTTGGTTGCCTAATGTGATTTGAGATGTGTAGATAGACCAGATGTTATGTACATGGGAAACAGTGATCCTAGGCATGTTATACACAAGTGAAGACTGACCAAATATAATAAAACTTCCCCTTGTGGAAAGCCGATTCTAAACTGAGATATAGCCATTTAAAGAGAGGCCTTTGGTATTTAGTAGCTGTAGTTTTTGCTTAGACCAGAAACTTGTTTTTCGCCTTCTTTGATTCATCAATATTTTCGGTTTTACTATAGATTTTATGTAGCTTCTTGCTAATTATTTTTGCATCCTGCAGCCTTGTGGGGTCACTAAACAAGATACCTCTTTCTGTTGCTGGCATCCTCCTTTTCAATGTCCCAACAAGCTTGGAAAATTCTGCAAGTATATTCTTTGGTAAGTTTCTTAGAACTGTGCTAAAATTTAGAGTATATTTTCCTAAATTAGGAATCACAGAAACCTGCTAACTTGTTTTTACTTTTCTAGGCTTGTTGGCAGGAGTGCTCTTCGCAAGAGCGAAAATGCGTTAAAGATCTCAATTTTGAAGGATTTAAGCTTACACCTGACATGTAAACTAGCCTTTTTTGGCAGTTGATTTTCTGCTTTGTACCTGGAATATCCCTTTCACCAGCGGCTGTTCTGTAACATTTTTCCCATAAAATCTAACATTTGATGATCATTTTGTATGAAGAGCATACATAGCATACAAGTAACAATTCATAATGGAGTTGCTCATCAATCAACTTCGTTTTCCTTTTTTCTCTATCAAATATAACAATCGCATTGGGTACCTGACACATACATATTTAACCAAGAAAACAGAAAGGAAGAAAAAAATAAAAAGGATAAAACTGATTTGCATTTTGTGAATGACTTGAAACAACACAATTAAGAGTATGGAGAACTATCGAGTTGAGTAAGTCTCTGGCTAGCACTATTAAACTAAGAGCCTGGTGATTTGCCTAACTTAAATAGATCTCTATTGAAATTAGCATGTATCAAACTTCCCAGAAACTCATCCTCTAACCAAGGTGATCTGCAATTCTCTTTGGTTTCTGCAGCGGCAGTATTTGAGTATCTATGCTGCCAACAGTTTCATCCACAGGTGATCTCATATATATATCCTTCAAGATTTCTAACAGTAGCACGAGTTCCAGCAACTTCACTTATACGCAATCCATATCGAGAGGCTTCTCGGATAACCATATCATCCATTCTGCACAGAAGAAAGGAAATAACATGCATAGTGAAAGCAACACATCAAGTTCAAAGCATATCTTTGAAAATATTGTCGAACTTGTTCAAAGCAAGGCACAAGAGATCCTAACTGGGACAAAACTATCACGAGCACAATTCATCTATACAAATACTTACACTTTTGCTCTGGATACGTAGGCCAATATGAATTGGCATTTTTTTTCACGGCTGACACAGAGGAGCTTTTCCACGGTATCAAAGAGCAAAGGAATACTGGACTGCTGAAAGCTTGAAAACTATTAAGGCATTTTTCACTTTCTCTTTCTAGGTATAGATAAGATTGAAATAAGGCGAAGAAGAAGTTGTAGACTAGATAAAGAAAGCATATAGATATTAGTTTAGGCTTAAAATATTCATGCACAATGTAATACTTCGTTAAAAGTTAAAAAGTATGTGAAGGAATGGAAATAATGCATTCAAACTTTGGGCGGTCTTATTTTAATAATTCTAGATAAGAGGTACATGAGAAAAAGAAAGAAAATCTTCATGCTATATAGTGTGAAAAATGTAATTTTAACCTCAGAATAGACCAAAATTTGTAGGCATAGTCAGGCAATAGACAAAAAAACCATTTCTAGACATGAATAAGCAGCAAGTGATAGATGAATAGTACATATTAGGATATAGATATCAGCTCCAAGAACAAGATCAAATCCTTCTGGATGCCTTTGCAAGATGTAGTTGAGCTGCTCAGAATTTCCCCATTCTAGCTTCTCAGCTTTCAATCCTGCAATAAACTGAGGAAATAAAAGATACGACTTCCAAATTTCAGATTTGATCCTGAATTTTTTCACTTACCAGCAGAACAAATAGAATTTTGTGAAGAATCATGCAGCTCTATATTCCTCGTTAGGATCTGAATATGTGCATAAAGATAAGCATGTCAACAAAAAGATCATAACTCACAAGATCTCCAAGCACTAAGTGTATCGCATAACCTTGCCTTGAGAACCTCCTCATTATGGTCTGTCATAACTACTTCGCTACAAAATCTGCTACAGAGTATCCCAGTAACACCTGCATTGTGAATTCAGCAATCAATTCATTTAAGAGGGACCCTAAATAGCATTGGTATACTGTATTTTTGTAGACTTTATCTACCCTTTCGTTCCGAACAACTCATTTTCAAAATTATTAGTTATCTACCCTTTAATTCTTAAAAACTCATTTTCTAAAATATCAGTAATTGATTAGGCCTCCACTGTCTTCGGTTGTATGATCAGTCTAAACCATTATCCATCTCCCAAGCTCTAGGGAGAAAAAGTTTATCATGACTCCCTCCTTTGAAGATATTTTGATAGGTGATACAAGACTGAGCAGCAATCTTGTACTGTCAAATTCAGCTCTCAACAGTTTTCTTTTCCTTTCTTTTTGCGGTGAAAAGTTTTGTCACATAGCTATGTCCCAAGCTGCACGAGAAATGTTCAATACATGTCATTTTCCAAATATCCAAATGAACATCCTAGTGCTAAATACGTGGCTAACATAATCCAGCATCTGTCATATCATGAACATGGAGATAACGCCTGAAATTGGTCCTTTCTTCCACGAGTTATTTCTTGAATTGTTCAAATTATGCGACTTAATTGTGACCAGAAGCACACAATAAAGGCTATACATCGAGTTCAGATCGTTGTAAATTGTAAGAAACATGATGTAAGGACAAGACTAACACTAACCGACACCAGAGCCAAGCTCAATAACAGAACACCCTCGCAGCATGTCAGCATTTTTTGAGAGATAATCATTCAAAAGCTCTGCTCCAGGCCATACCAACTGCCCTGTCAAATCAAAATCAGCTGCCATATGGATAGTCAGGCCCTAGTTCCAATACACATTATACAGTGCATCATACATAGAGATATTTATACAATAACATAATCTTCTTTTACATTTTCCCTTTTTAGTTTAATTCGTGGATGCAACATGCCATACAGCCTCAATGCTGTAAATGTAATTCCTTAACTCTTTGCCCTTGTTATATCAATTGTTAAAGATATGGAGATGTTGAAGGTTGTAGCATATACAACAGAAATTTACATAACTGCAGAAGATATTACGGACTAAAGATTAAATTGAAATTAATCATATGTGTCAAAATCAGATGAAGTAGATAGGGTAGAAGTTATGTCACACCCAGTTTTAATTTATGAATTCAAACTACGTATAACTACGAAAATGGCAATGATAGTGCAGCACTCAGGCCAACAGTTTGGACACACAAAATTTCTTCATAGAAATCTTTACATGTTTTAATAAGGTCCTTAAATTTTTCATATGTTTTGAGCATTTTAACCAACAAAGGTGGGGAACACCCAATATTGTCGCATGATGTACCATTGGAACTGCAGCAATAGCCTCAACGAGAGCTACCATGACCGTTCCAACGAACTCATGGTAACATCAGGAAAGATTCTTACTCAACTTAATTGATGCTTTACCACCCCCACCCCCGCCCCCAACCACAATTATTTTACAGCTGATAACACATTCTTGATTGTCGAAGTACAAGCTCACTCTTTTACTTATCCTACTTACTACGTAATCATGGATCATTCTCTTCATAACAGGAAAATGACTAAGTCTTTCACCACTGTATAGAGTCTTTGCATATTAGAATCGTGTATACAATTGATTTTCCAGCAATGTACATAAATTTCTTTTAACAGCTCTTACATTCAATTTGTCATCCAAAAACAATTAAGCAGTATGACAAACGAAATAAAAAGAGAAAACTATGGAGAAAATATGCAAACATCCATAGCATATCATTGACATGACTTTTAAGAAATGTAGGTTGAAGATGCAATAAACATTAATATATCAAACAGTTGCAATCATCTTGAGAAAAATGGAAGAAATGGGATCTCACTTGAAGCGGACTGGAGGCAATAGAGTTCAAGTACTTGCGACCCAAATGTAAACCTCGTCAGTTGGTAGCTGCAAACAGCAGCAAAAAACCATCTTTTTCAGAAATACAAACAAGAATATGTAAGCCTGTGCATGTACTTAAGAGTAAAGCAGAATACTTGTCATTGATGAAGAAAGACTCGTCCAAGCAAACAATATCATCTTCTTCTCCTCCTCCTCTTTCCATTTCTTTCTAACAGTTTTTGTTTTCCAGTTTACGGGCAGCAAGACGAAGCACAATAAGGGAAGGCTTCTGTTAACTTGGTTTTGTAGACAGTAATCCAGTAATCGTTAAGGGCCTTCAAATGACAACTCATTTTTTCAGAAAAGCCCGTTTATTGGTTTTTCTGGATAGGCTGTTTTATTTTCCGGACACAAACTCAATCAGGTCCAGTATCAAGTAAAGCCCAGTTCAGATTTTGAGTCCAACTTAGACCCGATCCATTTTAGTTTCTTTCTTGGACGTATTTAACGTTTAAACGGGTTGTGATTGTTCGCTATCATTCCAGGGCCGGTTCCACAAGTATTCAAACTTTTCATTTTCGGCTCTTTACACAATTGTTTTGGACAGTGTTTTTATAATTAAATTAGTGTTCAAATTAATAATTTTTAAATTAATTTAATAAAAAATAATTATATTATTTTAATTATATTATATAGAATAATAATATAATAAATTAATTATTATATATTAAATTTTAAAAATAAATAAATAAATAAATAATCAACTAAAAAATATAATTAAAAAAATCAAAATTTAAATAATCTCATATATAAAACCAAATACAAAATTTGCTTTCTAAAAAAGAAAAATGGTTTAGACCAATTTTTGATTGATTTAACCGATTTTAATCATTTTGGCTGAATTATCGATTTTAAGCCAATAGATTGAATTGATCGTTAGTTTTTAATTGAACTAATTGGTTCGATCCAATCTTTAAAACAATAATTTTGATAACTTATTTTTACAATAAAAATTAATTATATTAGCCGTGTAATATATTGTGCTTAATGTTTTATGTGAATTGAAATTTTCCTATTATTTCTGCCGCACGCGTTCTTCATATGTGGAGTTTTTCTTTTTTAATAAACGAACTAAATACATAATTCATTAAATCAATATATCAGACATTAATTAAGTGCATGCATAACTCAAATTTTAAATATATATTCAAAGAAAATAAATTATTATTAAAAAATAATAATAATAATTCAAAACCAAGATTTTAAAGTCTTGCAGCCTCAATATCACTTCATTACCTCAAATGGGGTACTTACCAAAGTTCTTTAAGATGTCATCGTGAATGCATTTATAAGTATAGGTGATGAATAAATGTTGGGTACTTATTTATTATTCAAATACTTACTAAATAATATATTAAATATATCGTATTATTATATATGATAATTTTCTCATTTAAATATATGAATAATAATTTTTAATATTCACGAGAATAATAGTAAAAGAGGAATTTTTTTATTTTTTTTTCCAATAGATAAATTGACTTTAATTAGTTTTCCATCAAATGGAAATGGGAATAAAGGAAAAGGAAAATTAAAAGCAAAGCAAAACCAAACAGCGTAAGAGAAGGGAAAAGTTTTTCATCTGAAATCAGAAGGAAAAAGGAAACCCTTCCGCCACTCAGACTCTTCTCCACCACCCACTAACCACCGCTCTCCCCTTACCCCCACCGGCCTCCGCCCTTTTCGCTGCCGGTAGAGACCCCTATGTTTGTTTTTTGAGTTGTATTACACTTGTATGGGAACTCAATTATGTTTTTGTTTTAGTATTTTCAGTTTACTCTCTCTCTCTCTGTATGTTGTATTGGAAAAAGATTACATTTTCGTTATTGAAATGGGAAAATGTTTACTGTTGCTTTGCAGATAAACAAATGAAATTTTATTGGCTTTATTCTATCTATCTTCCATAATTAAGTGGAAGTGGAAGACATACTTCCTTTTTCATTTGGCTGCGTTACTTTAAACCTGCTTCACCAGTTTGTGAAACAGAGAGGCTCGAATGTACCTTAAGCTTTCTTGTTCTTCTAATTGTAGACTATGTCTGATGGGCCTTGCTTTTCTTGCGATTTTACCTTTTCTAGTGGGCATGAAGATTTTAAATCGTTTCGCACCAATTAATTCCTTGGTCAAAAAATGACACTTTTCTTCTTTTTACTCATATATCACGCCAGCATCATCTAGTCTTTATGTTTATTACTAACTGTACCTCTGCTGGCAGAAAACCTCAAATATTATGAGTGGAAGAAGGGAAAAGGAAAGGAAAAAGGATTTTGAGTTCCAAGTATGAGAGGAAAAAGGTGAAGGAAGATATATAGATGGATAGGTATATATACATACATTCATATATATATATATATATATATATATATAAAGAGAGAGAGAGAGAGGAGGGAGAGCTTTGCTTTGGTGCCATATGACTTCCGATGAGAGTTAAGTAATGGAGGCAAGAATTAAAGTGGACAGTTGTAATGATAGCAGCGAGAAAATATTTTTCATTCGTTATCCTTCTAGTTTGAATTTACACTTTCTTTCCATTCTGCTTTGTGTTTTCTCCTTAGCTTCGTCGCTCATCATGTGGATTGTTGAGCATTAGTTTCTGGTTTTGCAATATGTTCTATATGTTTTGGCTTCCTTGCTCTCTCTGATGTGGAGCATTAGTTTCAGATCGTGGCGTCTATTATTTTTGTTTTGGCATTAAATATTTAGCTCTAGACTTAACAATTAAAAGTGTATTTGATTAAGTTCAGGATATGATGTAACTCCTTAAATGCACGTGAAAGCTTTATGGAGATTGCTTCATCTGGTTTTGCTGTGTGACTCATTGCTTCCATCCAGCTGGAATATCTCCTTCTACTTACGGAAGAAAGTGAAGTTTTCTAGGATGGCAAGGATGGTGATCACTGAATAATGCTTTTCATATCGAAGGGTGGATCTCCCGAAGAGGACCATTTTTTATCAGATCAAAGATTTCTGGATCTAAGAATGTTAAGTTCTAAGAAGTCCCTTTCTATATATATGCTGTAAGGGGGAAAAAGTGTATTTTAATCTCATAGCATTTGTAGATCCAGGAGGGATTTGAATCTTTACATATAATGGCCTTCTGCATTCTTGTTCACCCAGTTCATTGGTAATGGGAGTTGGTTCATATGATCTTTTCCTGGATTAAGATTCTAGAATGTCTCGGAAAGTTTACGAAACTCGCAGCTCTAATGCAAAAGAGAGAGCAAAATACATGATATGGACAAATGAGATGGATCATTTTCTTGCCAACATACTCGCGGAGCATGCAACTGAAAATTATAAGTCAGACACCATAATCAAACCTTCAACCTACACAGCTGTTGTTGCAGCACTGAACGTGAAGTTTGGACTTCTGTTGAACAAAGATCACATTAAGAACCGCTTAAAGACGTTGAGAAAACAGCATGCAGTTTTAAAGGAGATTGTTGCTCAAAAAGGATTCAGGTGGGACAAGGACCAAAAGATGATTGTTGCTAATGATGCTGCATGGAAAGAGTACATTAAGGTAGTAACATTTTCTACTGTCACTAGTATTTCTTTCTTCATTAAGTTTTTCGATTGAGTAGATCCATCCCATAGAGCAAATGCATGTTATTCCGAAGGATTAAGATATACAAAAAAAATCATTCTTTTTATCTAAAAGACAAACTTAAATGGATTTATTTCCCACTGGGAACTGTTCTTCGTTACTCCAGTATCTTTTTCTGTATTCCTTGCCCTGAGAAACTTTGCTTCCATGGAATAACAGATATCCTTCATTGTCTGGTTCAATTCTACTTGTGACACAATGTGTTAAAATTGTTAATCTGCATATGGTTACCGTAATAGTCCAGTGTGCCAATTCATTAGAATCCTAAAATTTGTGACCAACAGGTAAATCCTGATGCAAAGCCTTTCCGGGCAAAGGTGATTGAAAATTATGATGCCCTATGCAGCATTGCTGGAAATGATCAAGGAATCACAAGCTTTTCTGACAACGATACAGATGTTTATGTGGACCTGATGTTCGACAGTGAGGTAGTAAATCCAGTCATTGATTGTGAAGTTCAGAGTGATGACAAGCAAATAAAAAATATGAGGTGGACTGAGGAGATGGATACATGTCTTGGAAAGGTTCTGGCAGAGCAAGTGCAAAAGGGTTATAAAGTAGGCAACATCCTCCAGTCTGAGGCTTATGAAGCTGCTGTTACTGCTTTAAATGGGAAATTCGGATCAGATATAACTAAAGACCATGTAAAGAATCGGCTTAGAACTTGGAGGAAACAGCATATTGTTCTGTGCGAAATTCTCTCTCATGGTGGTTTCAAGTGGGATGAATCACAAAAGCTAATAGTTGGTGATGATTCACTATGGAACGATTACATTAAGGTGTGTAGAATCTTTCCTCTCTCTCTCTCTCTTCAATTTATGTTGGTCGTTATCTTTACTTAGTGCCTTGAGTGTTTGTTTGGGCTGCACTTGGGATTCCAAAAACTTCATGTATCTATCTCTTACATCTTTTGGGCATAGCTGAAAATGGATTCTGTGTTCAAATATGGCCGTATGTAGTGGTTGCAATATTATTATGTTTGTAGACTGCTTGCCTCCCTAGTGAGGCTTAATGAATAGATCTACTTAGGAGAAAAAAAATAGGGATAAATGGTATGTGGTTGAGGTGTTTGAGAAAATGTGTCGGCTTCTGACTTTTTTGAAGAAAAACTTTCCACCAGGTGCATCAGGATGCTCGGCTTCTCAGAGGAAAGGTTATTGAGAACTATGACCAGTTGTTTATCATCTTTGGAAATTCCAATTTTGTGGGAAGGTATTCAAGAAATTCTGATGGGGTTGTACATACTTTGGCTGTTGAGTCTGAGCGTGTTGGACCGATTGATGCCTCTCCAATCCGTTGTTGGAGCACCGTAAGAGATGAAGTTAAAAATATGAGATGGACACGTGAAATGGATCATTGTCTCAGCAAGGTTCTTGTGGAACAAGTCAAATTGGGGAACAAAAATAAATTAGACAACAAACTTAAAACTGCTGCATATGATTCAGCTGTTTCAGCCTTAAACGAGAGGTTTCACCTTGATTTCACAAAAGACCATGTGAAGAATCGAATAAAAACGTGGAAGAAATTGTATGGAAATGTTAAGGAGCTCCTGGAGCAGAAAGGATTTAAATGGGATAAAAGCCAAAAAATGATCATTGCTGATGATTCTATTTGGCACGCCTATGTTAAGGTAATTACATGAACTATGGTTTGTGCCAATGTGGATCTATTTATGACTTTGAGTTGTTTTCCTTCTTTGCTTATCTTTCCTAACCTATTGGGATATACAGGTAAATCCTGATGCAAGGGTGCTTCATGGACGGGTCATCTGGAACTATGATGATCTCTCTATTATTATTGGAAACGATGATCCTGCTGAATGTTCTGGAAATGATACTCAAATGGACTTGGATTGGGCTGCGGAAAATGCAAGAGAAACTGTATCTGTTTATCAGAATCAGGGCAACAATGAGGAGGGGACATACATGGTATGGACAGATGAGATGGACCAGTGCTTGAGTGAGATACTTTTGCGGCAAGTGAAGCTTGGAAATAAGCTTAGGAAGAATTTTAAGTCTGTTGCATATGCTGCTGCAGTTGATGCTTTGAATGAAAAGTTTGTGCTTGATTTAACTGTTGAGAGTGTGAAGAGTCACGTGAAGACTTGGCAGAAACTGTATTATCTTGTAAAGAAGCTGCTGTGTGTTGAAGGATTTGAGTGGGATGAGAGGAAGAAGATGGTTGTTGCTAGTGATTCAGTGTGGGATGATCACATTAAGGTATGTCTCTAACCCCAACATGGTTTTGAGCATTTCAAAACAGTTTTTGCTAGCAACTAGGACTTTATTAAGAAAATTTCCAAGAAGTTGTGCGTAAATGATATGTCATTGTGCTTGCTCAACATTGTCTTGGCGAGACTTACATTTATTGTACACATGTGATATCACTAAATTAAGTTTCATGTTTCTCTGATACAAAATCTACGGCAAATTCGGTTTATTTTATGTCATGCATATTGGAATTCCCAGTCAGCAAGTGGATATTATGTTTAGATGTCGTCCATTCTCTTTTCACCAAAGGATCTTGCTGCCAATATTTAGTTTTCCTTCAGATCAATTTGGTTATACTGAATCCTTTTTCGCATAATTTACGGCAGGCTGAGGTGGAGCTCAGTTCCAATTTCTTTGGGTCAGAAAAATGATATTCAACAAAAAAATGTTAAAAAATGCTAATAATAAAAGAGTGTATATAATTGTAATTTCAGTACGTTCCTAGCTTCTGGCTTAAATTCCAAAGTAGCTCCCAGATTTTCCAAATGAAGATTAGTTCTAGCATCAGATTTTGTCAGTTATGTTGATTAGTTGAAGGGCAAAATGGATTTCCTCCCTGGAGGAATGACCACCAATGCCAGTAGGAAAATGACAAAGTTAACTAAATATAAAAGAAAGGAGAGGCTCTCTTTTTTTCCTTTTCCAAAATAAGGATACCCTCCTGAAGAGAGAGAGAGAGAGAGAGAGAGAGAGAGAGAGAGAATTGGAGCGGACACCACAGCTACCAAATTTTGCTTCTCCCAATCTCCCAATTTAAGCAGTGGAAGTGAACGAATCGCCCCAAAATGATTCAAATGCCTCTGTGTCAATTGAAGGGGGTTTAACATTGTGGTGATACATCCATGCTCCTAAAATCATCTCCAAGTGATCTTTTCTGGTAGCATTTCTTCGCACTCCTAATTAAACCGGCTTTTTTCCTCAGACAAATCCTGATGTCGCATCTTTGAGGGGAAGATGCATCAAGAATTATTGTGCATTGCATGCTATTGTTGGCAATGAACTTGTGAACGGGTGGCAGTCTGTGGCCGGACCCAAAAGTGGCACTAATCTTGCTGGCGAGCATGCAGAAGTCCCAGTGCCGATCAACTTGAAACTGAGCCCTCTTAATAGCTGTGAGGAGGGGACAGAAGGTTCATCCCACCGAGCAGGAGGCACGCCTTCTTCATCCTCTCGTTCAAAGCAGCCATCTAAAAGAAGCAGAAGTGATGTTATGATAGAAATGATGAGCGCCATTGCAGCAAACATTGGTCGAATTGCTGATGCATTGACTGTGAGTAATCAGTCTGTTTGCTTGGATGAACTATTTGACATTGTGCAAAATATTCCAGGGTTTGATGATGATTTAATTATTGAGGCGTGTGAATTCCTTTCTTTCGATGAGAAGAGAGCCAAAATGTTCCTTAAGTTAGATGAAAGGTTAAGAAAAATGTGGTTGTTAAAACGCTTGCGCGGTCATACATGCTAGTCAAAAAGAGCACATCTTCTTGCCCAAGTACCGAACTATAGTCTTCTCATCAATTGTGAATTAAGTGCTTCTTCACACATTTTTAGCGTCCCCTTCTTCTGTTTCAGAACTTTGATTCACAGAAAATGTGGCTATTTCATTTTTTATTGACAGAAAGATTGTTACCCTTTTACGTTTCAACCCCTTCTTGATGAGGGTATGAAAGTAATATTAGGTTTTCATCATTTGAAGGTGGGGGAGAAAGACATATAATACAGTACGTGAAAACTCTAATAGCTATGTTTGGTTCTTGAATTTTAGAGAAGAAAAAATCAAAGAAAATATTTTATTTACTTCATTATAATAATATCTTGTGCTTTGTCTTTCCTTTTTTTTTTGCTTTTCTTACCCAAATTCAGAATCCAAATATAGGATATATGATACCGCTCGTTAGCAAATTAAGCTGATAATATTTCTAACATAACTTAGGAACTTCAAAACTTTATACAAGTAAAAGATTATAACAACTGTAACATGGGATGCACATTTTACCTTCTTTTTACACCCAATACTTCCCTCTAAGCTTGGTGACCTTAAAAAAAAAATCAATCTAATCGAAAATGTGCTGCGCATTTACATTTCGCATAAATCAAAAAGTTTCACATTTACCTGACATTTTTTGAATGTACATTTGCAATGTCACACAGAATATAATATATAAAATTATATTTTTTTATGTCAAATATTTTATTCAGCAAAAAATAGAATATCGATGTCACAAAATCATATATTTATACATATTAATATTTAGGAATTAGAATGAAATTGTTTCAAACCCAAATTTATCCAGTAATAACAATGAATTTTAAATTAATTTTAAATTTTTATTTTTAAACTCACTCAAACTTTGTCTTGTTAATTTTTTTTATAAATATTATATATATTTATATAATATTTTTAAATATATATATATATATATTTAAAAAAAATAATGTATTATTTTTTATTTTTTAAACTAATAAAATGAAACTAATAATTTAAGTCGAATGGAATGTACATTCCCACGATAAAATGGACTACTATGAATCTGCATAAACAGAACACGGAAAGCATCCTCGTATCGAAATGTTATGTTCAACCATGCCCGTTTTCTCCGTATAGCTTCTTCCACTCAAGTTCGCCCACAACCCCTCTCTTTTCTTTCCACAACTGCACCTCTACCACCACAATGGCGGCCGACCGGCGATATCCTCTCCCTCTGCGCCGCCGCGCAATCTCTTTCCGCCACCCAGCAAGCCCACGCCCTCGCTATCATCCATGGCCACCTGCCCTTCAGCGTCTCCATCTCCGCCTCCCTCATCCTCTCTTACGCCACCCACCATTCTCATCCCTCCACCCTCCAATCCCTATTCTCCCAGACAGTCTCATTCGCTCGCTCCCCTTTCCTCCACAACACCCTCATCCGCGCCTATACCATTCTATCAACTGGGCCACGCAAGAATATTGTCGTTGATCTTGGGCTTTTGTTGTATAATGATTTGTTGAGGGCTACTCCTTTGAAGCCTGATGATTACACCTTCCCTTTTGTGCTCAAACTCTGTGCGGATTTTTGGCATGTACTAAAAGGGTTGGAAGTGCACGGGAGGTTGATTAAGGCCGGGTTTGATGATGATGTGTTTGTGAATAATACTCTCATTTTGTTTTATGGGAGCTGTGGGGATTTGTGGAGTGCCGAGAAAGTGTTTGATGAAATGCCGGGTAGAGATTTGATCTCGTGGAATACAGGTATTCGGGTTTTTTCAGATAATGAGTGTCCTTTGGAATCGGTTGGTTTGTTCAAGGATATGATTTTCACGTCCAGGTTTATGCCTAACGTGATTAGTGTTGTGAGTGTTCTGCCGGTTTGTGCGGGGCTTGAGGATGAGAGGTTGGTTAGTTTGATTCACTGTTTTGTCTTCAAGGTTGGTTTGGATGGTGAAATAAGGGTCGGCAATGCATTGGTTGATGCATATGGCAAGTGTGGGAATATTGAGGCTTTAGAAGGAGTGTTTGATGAGATGGCTGAGAGAAATGAGGTTTCTTGGAATTCGATAATTGGTGGTTTATCATATAGGGGTTATAATAGCGATGCATTGGATTGTTTTAGGGCAATGATAAGTGAGCGTGTGAAATTGAACACTGTTACTATTGCCACCATGCTACCGACATTGTTAGAACTAAATTTATTAAATGAGGGTAAAGAGCTTCATGGTTTCTGTGTAAAAATGGGTATGGATTCTGATTTTTTTGTTGCCAATGCATTGATTGATATGTACGGAAAATGGAAACGTTTCATTGAAGCTTCATATGTGTTTTACAAGATGGATAGGAGGAACATTGTTTCATGGAATACAATGATTGGTAACTGTGCTCAAAATGGGCTTGAATTGGATGCTGTAGAACTTGTTAGAGAGATGCAAGCTCATGATGAAATTCCTAATTCTGTCACTCTGACTAATGTTTTGCCTGCTTGCGCCAGATTGGGTTCTCTTCGTCATGGAAAGGAAATACACGCCATATCCATCCGGTTGGGATCAGTCTTTGATTTGTTTGTCTCAAATGCTTTAACAGACATGTATGCAAAATGTGGTCGCCTGGATCTTGCTCAAATTATATTTACTATCTCACACAGAGATGAGGTATCCTACAATATACTTATAATAGGCTATTCTCAAACAAGCGAGTCTTCAAACTCTATCAGCTTGTTTACAGAAATGGAAATGCTGGGGCTGGCTCATGATACTGTTTCCTACATGGGAGTCCTGTCTGCCTGCGCAAGTATATCCGCAATTAAGGAAGGAAAGCAGATCCACGCATTTGCAATGAGAAGGTTGTTTCATGACCATCTTTTTATTGCAAACTCCCTTCTGGACTTGTATACTAAATGTGGACGAATTGACATTGCCAGGAAGGTTTTTGATCGGATCCCTAAGAGGGATACTGCATCGTGGAATACAATGATTTTGGGGTTCGGAATGCTTGGGGAATTAAATACTGCAATTGATCTCTTCGAAGCAATGAAAGAGGATGATGTTAAATATGACTCCGTTTCTTATATAGCAGTTCTGTCCGCCTGTAGTCATGGCGGGTTAGTTGGAAAGGGAAAAGCATACTTTGATGATATGTTGGCCCAAAATATAAAACCCTCCGAAATGCATTATGCTTGCATGGTGGATCTTCTTGGCCGTTCTGGCCTTATGGAAGAGGCATTACAGCTTATCAATAGCCTGTCAATTAAACCAGGTGCCAATATTTGGGGTGCTTTACTTGGGGCGAGTCGGCTCCATGGGAATGTGGAGCTAGGCTGTTGGGCTGCTGAGCATCTTCTTGAGCTGAAGCCTGATAATCCTGGTTATTATGTTCTGCTATCAAATATGTATGCAGAAGCAGGGAGGTGGGATGAGGCAGATAGGATTAGGAAACTGATGAATCTGAGGAGAGTGAAGAAGAATCCTGGGTGCAGTTGGGTTCAGATTCAAGACCAAATACACGGCTTTATTGCTGGAGAAAGATTTGATCCATATTTGTGGCATGCTATCTCTACTTAAAAGTTTCAGCAAGTGTTTTGGGGCTTTTAGATGATTTTTCAAGATCTTGTATGGTTGATCAAGAAAGGCTACATCTGGGTTGGAACTAGTGTATTTGAGCTATTAAGTTAAACAATTCCATACACAGATACAGACAACTGGTAGCTGTGACTCAATTGAGATAAGAAAATTCATCAAAGAAGATCCTAAAGTGAGAACATTTCAATAAAAGCTTATAAATTTCAGTCGCTCTATGTTCACCATGTGATTTGACCAAAATTTTGTATTTTTTTTTCATCACGCCATTCAATCCGACTGACTCTGTATGCAGAGAACTTATCTGAATTATGGAAGCAAAAAGGCTGCAGAAATTGCAAAGGGGAGTCACATACAGAAACCAAAGATGCAACTCATTCAAACTGAGAAGAGATAGCTAATTGTAGATTATTGCTAAGGCATATCATGGTGTATGGATGCCTGCACCAGAGGAACTACAAGGTGTACACGAGTCTATTAAAAGGAAAAGATAAGAAAAAATAGAATAAATCTCAAGTCAACCACAAGCCACAAATCCTAATCAAAATAAACATGCTTAAGTGATCATCCTAAAACCCATAACTGGTTCTTATATCCCAAAAATTTGGTGCACTCAAAATGCAGGGTTTTTATGAAAAAGTTTGGTTAAACCACATGGTGACTTCTACAATTTGCGGTACTTGAAGATTTCTAAGGCATATCACGGTGCAGAAGAGCAAGCATGCTGCTGCCGGATCTTAATATACTAGAAAAAATGTTCCCGTCATCTACTGTAAGAACTTGTCAGTGGAAGCTGATTCTAAACCCAGTCATGAAGTAGTCGGCCTCATAATTTAATCCACAGAGCAAATCAAGCCATGATATTTCCATTTCAGATTATCACATGCTATTGTATGGTATAACCTCCTTGGGATTATGTAACGCCCACCAACTTCAATAACTGTGCTCCTCAGTGCCAATTCTTGATTGTCTCAAGTAAAAATGTAGAAAACCAGCTTCAATTGCTGCTTCCAACAGTAACAATGTTTCGAAATGACCTCATTGCCCATCTTCCAACTAGCATGCTTTCACAATCAGTCTAGACAAGAATCATCAAACATTGGAGCACCATCTGATTGGCAAGGAAAGTTGGACTTGGAGTGGGTTAAGGCCCATTTGTTCATCATCTGTCCAAAAACCAATGCTTCAAACTTATGCAGTAGTCACGCCAAATTCAGTTGAAAAGAATACTCATTTATCCATGAAGATCCATTGTGAAGCAGATGAATGGTACCAACAAATGCTATGACTGGTGGCAAACAACACCAGTACATGAAGAATCACTATCCACAACCCACAAATCTAAATGTACAAGTTGCCTCTGTATTATATTGAACTCTGTTTCAGAAGACCACAAAATAAATTTATTTTTTCTCTCAAATGAGGTTTGGTTAGCATGAACAATGCTGATATCCGAAGCAAGCTGCATATCGTCAATGCTGTTAAATCTGATGTTCTGCTTCTCCAGTAATTTCTCAACCGCATAGAAAATAATGTAATCATGAGCAACTGATTCTTTTCTTAATGTGTCCACAAGGGAAGCAACATTGTATACAAAATTGTCAGCCCAAATCTTCAACGTAGAGGATGAGCTCCTGACAAAGAGAAGTCGAGTAGTCTTCCCTATATAAAAATCATTTGTATGGCCAAAGGAATCAGAAAATGAGTCACCACTAATAGGAAGTGTGTTTCCATCTAGCAACCAGGTACTATAACCAAGTTCCAGACTCTTTTTAGTTGCATATGCCTTCACTAAGATCTCTTTGATCAGCTCCACAGTTGAATCCTGAAAATTGATAGACTTGGCAAGTTGGCTAAAGTCAGAAAACTGGCTTGCATCAATAACCGGGTTCCCCCTTCTGGCAAGATCAAGAAGGAAATGAGATGTTGGGCCAATCAGGAGATAGTTTTGAATATTTAGCCTCTCAAAGTGGCAGAGAATATTCCTTACAGCTGTCTCTGGCATTCTGTATAGACTCACTAGTACAACAGAGTTATTTTTCTGCACAGATTGAAGGACATGTCCGAGGTCATTTGAACTCCTCACAATTCTATTAGTAAGTACTTCTCTGAAACAGAAATCATACCACTTGAGACTATTCAAAGGATATATTTCTAATAAGTTGGTATCAATAGAATTTTCATCCAGTAAGTAAGAATCTGGCCCTGCTGTTCTCCCATAATTCACACCAGCATCCCTATGAGAGATGCTGAGTGCTCTCTCATGAAGAAAATTGGTATAAATATTGAAGTACCCACGAGACTGGATGAATTTAATAAACCAGGGAGTCCAAATTTTCTCTCCCATCTTTCTGTACCATCCAGTTGTCACCTAAAAATATCACAGGTCAAACAAAATTCAAAATGAGATTGTACACCAATGTCAATTGAGGAACAAAGCAAGGAAGAGAGAAAGAAAAAGTTATTTCATATAGTTACCATTCCCTCCAGGAAGGGCTTCATGCCTTTGGCTTTATGTGTGTCATACCACAGACGGAACTCTTTCCAGGGCCTTGGAAACAGAAGCTGGCCCCAAGTGCCAACTAGCTGATATAAAAAAATCCGAGCTCCACCATCTAACTGCATTTTGTTTCCACGTTTACCTGTCCTCAGCAGCCAATGTAATTACTTGATTAAACATCAAAGCTCTCACGACCACAAATTTCACACTCAATTCAGTGGCATAAGAACATAACTTACACAAACAAAGCACGTTACAGATTCCAATTTTTCATCAACTATAGGTATAGTCTGCTCTATTTGATAGAAAATAGAAACATTACGAGTCTATGAAAGTTCTGTTATGTGAGCAAGAATGAAAGAAAAATCTTAAGAGGATCAACCTTTGGAATTTCGATGTCACTAGAAAAACTGAATCAGCTTCATATTGTGCTGACTATTCCGTTTTGAATTATTATTTATTTATCTGCAGTTCTCACCAAGAAACATGGAATAAAGAGACATGTAACTTGACATATCTACTGGCATTGCAAGTGTAAAATAACGTACACCTAACATTTTAATGATCTGACAACTGCAGATAAAAATGACAGAAGCGGCTAAAACTGTTAGGATTATTCAAATGAAAAGTGGTTGAAACTAACTTGTATTCTTCACAATCAATAACATAATTCCCCTATATACGTTTCCGACTCGTTTCCTCATTCTTTACATGTCCCATCAAGGGTGAGGAACTAAGATGACAAGTAACACTCCTATGTAATCTTCTAATAGCAAACACTTGAAACTTTTTCTCATGAATTTAAAAATCATCTCCGGCCTCAGTATAAAACTTAGCTGATCTGTCAGAGCCATCTTCCAAAAAAGCAATATTTGAATATATAGTACATATTGACTGCTTAAAATGCAAATTGCAGAATTTTAAGCCTATATTCTGCAGTTTCTTATTAAAAACGCACATGAAAAGATAATAAAATTGCATACCTTTATGCATAATACCAGAAAAAGAGCTATAAAATCTCATCATCAAACTCTATTTCTTTCAGACATATTCTTACAAAAACACCAAAGATATATCAAAAAAGAAATATAAAAACACAGGAAAATGAAAACCAGAAAAAAAGAAAGAAACAAAATACCTGGCACAAATCTAGGCCGTTGCAATGATGCCCCATATATGGAAGGACTAAAATTCGATGCATTATAGTAATAATTCAAAATCACAGCCTTTAGGAACCTATCACAAGATACAAAATTTAACATTAATCTTTCACGTTCCAACTTACTGCAATTGATCTTATTTCCCTCCAAATTATTTTGAAGTGTATACTTGTTATAAGAACATAACAACATCTCTTGTCAGCTAATCAACAATCTTAGATAATTTATCTAAGGATAATATCAAAATGAAGTGAAAATATCAGCCAATATCAACTCCCCATAAACAAACCGAAAAGAATCAGGAAGACATAAATAAACCTATAATAGAGAGGTGAAACCTCCAGATCGTCCTCAACAACAAAAGCAAACTCATGATCCGAGGATGGCCACCAGGCCTCAAGCCACTGAGCCTGAAGCCCAGCATTGGAAGTCCGATAATGCACCAACTTCTCGCCGAATTTCCAATCAAACCCATCAACAAAATCAATAATTTGCTTGGAAAGATTCAGTCTCTGGTCCAAATCCACAGAACCATTTTGGGAATCTTGCAGGAAATGGTCGATAAATACGTGGAGATGAACTTTATCGCTAGCATCATAGTGGGCTTTAGAGAGAGAGTTGAGACAGCGAGAGAGAGAGGACAGGCGGTTGAACGTGAGGACTTTGATGATGAAGGTGAAGTTCGGGCCTTGGTTTGCGCTTGGGATTTGGTGGAGTTGGGTTTGTATTTGGGCCTTGGGGTTGGAGGCGGGGAGAGAGAATAACAAGAGACCGGAGAAGGAGAGGAGAATGAAGAGTAGTAGTGGGACGATTTGCTTTGGGGGCGCGGGCGCCATAATAATCTCTGCTACAGGACCCTCATCTTTGGAGTGGAGTTTTATGGCTCTGTTTGTGTGTGTGTGAGAGAGAGAGAGAGAGAGAGAGAGAGACAGAGAGAGAGATCTGAATCCTGAAATCTCTTGCGGTAAGTTTGGGCCGTGAGCCAACGCCCAGTCAGTCCCAATTGGGCCAATTTACAGCCCAAACTAAATTGGGCCTATAAAATTTCAATAAGGACTCGTCCAAATCTGATTTAAGGCCATCGCATGTATATTTACAATTAAAACCTATAAATTTTATAGTTTTCGGACCTCAACTATGAACTAAGTCTTATAAATGCCGTTGATTATTACAAACAACAAAGTTTTGAGCAACGTACATCATAACAACATTCATAAAAGTCCATTAAGACATCAATAAATGGAGATTGTTGGCAATGAGGATTAAAGTGATTATACACGTATAGTTGAGACTACTAAAATAATATTACACTGATTTATCTATATATTTATACGGTCTATCGTATATATTATCTCTAATTTATTACACGTCTTCTTGAATTAATTTATTTTTCTTGTTTTCCTTGTGTAGAAAAAAGTAATAATTAATTAAATACTTCAACAAGATTCATGTGATAACTTTTATGACATTTTTAATGTCAGCAATATGCTAGCTGAGTTTGGTTCAAACATAAATCATGAAAAAATATCAAATATCCTACTTGAAGGGAGGTATCCTATGCTTTTGAATTTCCACTATGAAAAAAAAAATCAAAAAATGACCAATCAAAAGAATCTCACTCTAGGCAAAAAAAGGAAAGCACCTAACATAAAAAAAAAAAGAAAAAAAGAAAAATCACTTGTAAATTAATCTTTCTCTAAAATTGTTTTTTCTTTTTCCTTTTTCCCAAAAAAATGTAGCAATTTCTAAGATTGTGCATCAATTTAATTGGAACCCTATTAATTTGAATTAAATAATAGCCAAATTCTATATTGAGAAAATAGAAACCACAGATGGGGTCCTCAAAGATGAAATTTTGAAGTCTAAGCAAAACAACACATCATAATGACTAATGACCACAGCTCACAGTTCAGTTCTCAACTGCCCTGTCCTTTTCCTTTATTGTTTTCTTTTCTTTATTCCACCCCACCCCAACCCCCCACATCCCCCCTCCCCCCGCAACCTATATAAATATATATATATATATATATATATGTATGTATATATATTATATATTTGGGTGGGTAGACACAACTGTGTTTTTGTCTTTGCACAACCACCTCGGGGGTGGGGGGGGGGGGGGTGTTGGGGGTTGTTGGTATGATTATTTTCCAAATTAATATATATTTCAAGATGCCTTTTATTTGAAAACGTCTTTCTGTTGTTCTCACATGCTACAACATTTTGATTCATGGATATTCGTTGACTCAAAATTTTATTATTCAGTATCTTTTATAAATGATTAAAGCCTATCTGAAACAAGGGGTTTAGGGAATATTGCACTAACAAAAAAAATTTAATTTAAACACTGACTTGGTTTTGTTGTAAAGTCCTAACTATCACACATCCTAACTATCACACATTAGAAATAATTATATGGCCTATTAAATTATGGTAGTGTGGGATAGGATCTAAATAACACAATCCTTGAGTTACTAGTAGCACCGAATTTGCTATAGCAACTTAAAAATAGGAGTTTTATTTATTGGGTTTAAAAAAATTTAATCTGATTATATTTCAAAAAATGACAAAAATTCTTTATGAACAAATTATGTGGAGCTTTGTTATTGGTGACAGTGAGCAAGAAAATATGCTGAAAAAATAATAAAATCTGAGATGTAATGAAAGAATTTGTAATGACGGGGATAACGAATTAAAAATTTGACAAGAATTAAAAAAAGAAAAAAATTGGAGCCTTGCTCAAAAAATGAAAGTTATACAATGAGTTTGATTATTGGAATTTTTCCAATATTCTTAATTTTTTTCTTGTTATCACTCAAAAAAATATTCACTTTGTTGAACCATTCTCAAGGCTTTGGAAAATAATAATTTTAAATTGCACTTGTTATATGAAATAATACCAAAATGTGATTTGGGATGTCATATTTAATTATTTAAAAAATATTATAATTATTATCATTTTTATTGCTTTGAAATATTTTAATATTTTAACAATTTCACGGGTCTTGCATTCGTCGTCGCTTTCATTCGGACATAGATAGATAGAACTACAGCAGTGACATCCTAAGCAATGACTCGATATCTGTGATTAAATTAATGTTATCAATAAAAATTTAACTACTTTCCTCTCTACCTCATTATCACAAATGTAGCCATTCAAGAATGTAACATGCTTTCTTCCAAAATCAAAAGACAAGTTTGAGAGATTGCTAAAAGTATATTGGACCCAAAAAGAAATGCTAAAAGCCTTCAATGGTAGGCCAAAAATTTCAGCTTGCTGCTCTGTATTACACACACAAACACGCACATATACACACACACACACACACGCACATATACACACACACACACACACACAGAGTGATACGTATCATCAATACTGTATAAGTGTGTTTATATGCATTTAGAGAGAAACGGGGCGGTTTTCCTTTCCTTTCTTTGGCTTTTAAAAAGCAGACAAACATCTTTCATTTTCCCTTTACCTTCCTTCTCTGTCCCTGCATTCATACATATGTGCTTTCTCTCTCTACATTCAAACGCTGTTGCTAGTGATCCAGTGTTCACTTTCACTTTTTAAGGACGAAAAGTCTCACCCAGTTTCTTATATTTGCATGATCTGTGAGTACAATCGTGGGTTAGTTTGGTCTTTGCTGTTACTTTAGTCCAAATATCGGTTTCTCTGTTTTTTTTTCTATCCGAGTTTGAATGGTTTTAAGGTTTTCAATTTTTCTGTTTGTGTTTTACACTTATTTACTTTATTCATACGAAAGATTTTCTGGGCTAGCACTAATTTTGATGTTAGTACTGATTTTGTCGTGATGTTGGGTTGGCGTTAGTTTTTTATCATATTCCGAGTTTTCTGTAAATAAAATTAATTAAATGTACTCAATGCAATAGGGCAAAAATGCTATCTTTGGTGTGCTGATACTTTTTTTTTTTTTTTAAATTGGGAAGAGGTTGCTAAGTTACTGTCAAGTATTCAGATTAATTGCTTGCTTTTGTAGTGTAAGTATCATTTAATTAATATGCACCTAATAAAATCTTGGGGTGGTAAATTCCCTTTCTTTTTCTTTGGCCTGAGGTTGCTTTTTTACTGGCGAGTTTTCAAATTACTAGCTTAATATGTTGGTATTTGGCTTGACCAAAGCAAGTATTTGAGCAAAAGAAGTTGGTTAGGAGCACAAAAGGTTACACATTACCTGCTGTAAAATTTCTCACTTTTTGGTCCTTATAATAAGCATAGAGATGTGGAAAAATGTCATTTATTTTGCATGTCTTTTGGCCAAATGGTGCTCCATTTAGGCGACTAAAGGTACAATGAAATTTTGGCTTTGAAAAGTTGTTGGGGGGAACTGCTTGGTCGTACTATTATCTTTTGAGATCGAATGTGAAATAGTCTTAACCCAACAAGAACACTCTCAGGCTGGTGATGCTAACAATGATTATTCTTGGCCAATGTTTTAGGAAAATTACAATATGACGAGGTTAGGCCGTGGTTTTAGTTATACAATGCAAAAGGATGCAGTCTCACCGGTGTCAGCTGATGTGGTTTTTGCCTCTAGTCGTTTTCCAAAATATAAAATTGGAGCAAACAATCAGATCGTGGAGGTCAAAGAGGATTCAAACATGTTGTCTATGAAAGAAAAGGTTGCTCGAGAAACTGCTGTGTTGCTGGAGCAGCAGCAACGCCTTTCAGTACGTGATCTTGCTAGCAAATTTGAGAAGGGTTTGGCTGTTGCTGCAAAGCTATCTGACGAGGTTTGGTTTTGTTAACTTTGCTCACACATTTCAAAGTTTACTTCTCATGTTTTCAGCAAATGCACAAGTTCAGGCAGACTCTGCTGTCAATTTATGAAATGGCGTTCCTTTATGATCTAGTCTTATTATGAAGTATCTTGAGTAAACTATTCATCTGAAATTTTGTGATTTAAGTTGATTGTGAAGAAGTGAAATTCAGTATTTTCTAAGCTTGGGTATCTATATGTTGTTTTCCACTCAAACCTAGTGATATGTGTCTCTATGTAGACTGGCCTCCATTTAGTTGTCATTTATTTTATTATGGGTTCCAGGCAAGACTTAAAGAGGCAGCTTCATTGGAGAAACATGTGCTTCTGAAGAAACTCAGGGATGCACTTGAAGCTCTGAGAGGGCGTGTAGCTGGCAAAAACAAAGATGATGTGAAAGAAGCTATATCTATTGTGAGTTATTCTCCATCTCCTCAACTATCTAATATCTCACTTAAAAACATTATCCATCTTTAACGCAAGGTGCTTAATAAAAGATTGTGGGGAAATTATTTCAAACTTGATGCAAGATAAATTCAACGCTATCCTTTTCCTAAATCAAAATGTTGCATGAAACAAATGTTATATCTCTCAAGAGACAAAGGCGAGTCACCAATTCCTCAGGAAATTGACATAAGACATGTGTGGCCAAATCTATATAGTAATAGGCTGGCTAGGCAAGTGCCAACTTATGGACTTCTAACTAAATTTATGCAAGATAAATATCTTCATGCAGAGCTCTGGCAGGGCAAATATCAAGTTTCTTAGTTTCATGGTTCCTGTGATAGACATGGTGTGGAGTTCTCTCAAACTTGTTGAAATTGCTTTTTTCCATCTCCCTTTACATAAAGGTCTTCTTGCATTGTAGTCTGTTAACTGCCAATAATTGCTTTCTTATATGCAGCCTATCCCCAAGCCATGTTGTTTCCTAACAGTTGTTAAATAGACTAATATAAGACAATTAATCCTATAAATTTTTTCCAATTCTTTGGAAATTTTGCATAAGATGCTACCTTCTGCATTGTTATGCTGCGTTCCTTGTTGTGTTACTATCAATTATGTTATCAGGCACAAGTAACCTTGTAATTGTTTCAACTCTTTGCATCATATGAAGAGAATGTGTAACTACTAGGTGGATGAACTATTTGTTAATCAAATCCCTAATCTATGCCAATGAAAATAATGTGAATTACCTCGAATGCTGAACTGAATTGACTAGAAACATGACACCGAGGGACAGACTTCTTTGGAGTGGTTTAATTAAACTGAATATGCTCTTTCCAAACATGGGATACAATAAAAAAGTTTTACTCCCCTTTTTAATAAGTAAGAAGGCTCTTGTTGCTACAGGAAAGCTTTAAAAGCATAGAACATAAAAGAAATACTGCTGAAATGACAGACTGGATGGAAATCCCAGTATGCACAATTCATCTATTTGTATTTATTCTTTGCTATCATTGCCTGGAAGGCAATATGGTGTTTGGCTAATATTAGGTGGTCTTGTCCTTGACTTCTCATGTTGAAACTTTTGTGAGAGAATCTATTGGTGATTATATAGGTGCTGTACTCCTGTGTGATCTTTGGGTTTGATGCCTTAATAAGTTGATTTAAAGTTATCAATATCTCTCTCATAGTGTCTGCCTCACTTTATCACTAAACGCATCCAATGAATCTTTCCCACTTGTCCCATCTGTCAACGTTTTAATGTTTGCAGGTTGAAGCTTTAGCAATTCAATTAACTCAGAGGGAAGGAGAGCTAATTCAAGAGAAGGCTGAAGTGAAAAAGCTTGCAACTTTTTTAAAGCAGGTTAAACTACTACATATATTTTATTATATGATGTTTCTGTTTCCTTCTCTCTCCAGATGCATATCCTAGAAGAAAAGTAAATCTAATCTTTTATTATAGACTACTCTTGATGCCATGAAATAGATGCTATATAGCAGGGATGATATTCACATTCGTTGATTATGTACTACTGTTTTATCTTTTGTGAATCTTTCTAATTTTTGTCTTGTCATTATCATTGTTGTCCTTATCCTCATTATATATGTACAAACCCTAAGCAATCATTCTTTACAGGTTTAAGGATGGGACCTAGCACCATACTAAAACTTGTGCAAAAAGTTTTATGTTGTAGTTTAACTGTCTTTGGTCATCAATATCATTTTTAGCTTTTCCTTGCTTTCTTAATCTTGCCCTTGTTTATTCAATCTCTTTCCTGGAGAAATTCCTTTTGCTCTTCGGTTCTCTTCGCTGTCAGTCTTTTTCCCTCAATTAGTCAGAAAGTATAAGAGGATGAAAATCTGATGCACATGGGAAGATACTTGTATTAATGTGGACATTCATTATTAAGGGTTGATTGTCTAAAATTGTGGTTCTATCTCATGTATATTTATACATGCATGTTATGATATTGGGTAAAGGCTATTCTGTATAAATTCTTCTTATTCTTTTCTTGTCCTATTTAGAAAACTACAATCTCTTGCAGGCTTCAGAGGATGCCAAAAAGCTTGTTGATGAGGAAAGAGCTTTTGCACGGGCTGAGATTGAGAATGCGAGAGCAGCAGTGCAGAGAGTGGAAGAGGCTCTTCAGGAACATGAACGAATGTCTAGAGCTTCAGGAAAGCAGGTCCTATTGTAATTCTCCATTCTCATTTACAATAAAGAACTTTTCTACGTGGTCATGCTGCTGGTGTTGTAATTCAGACTTTTTTTGCTCTAAGGTCTTTCTTTGAGCATTCATCAACTTAAAGAAATTTATTACAACATTCTTCCATAGGATCTGTAGTCTCAGATTTAGGATTGGTCTTGTCCTTTTGATTGTGTTATCTTCCTTGTCGGCTTTTCATAACTGAAATAAGGTGGAAACAGCTTTTAATGTACAATCATAATTTGTATTTACCATGATTCACGAATTTATACCACTTCAATGTTGGCGAATGTGTTCGTCCTTCTGCAGCAGTGCATAAATATCCCAGTGGTTATTATGTTTAATAGCAATCACACCTCCATGGGTGGGAGTTTATTGTTAGTCTTTTGCAACAATAGTCTTGTGGTCATTTTTAACATGTCTGAACATGTTATCAGACTTTGCATTTCTTCGTACTAGTACATACAAATTTTGAACAACACCACCTGCTCTGTTTATGGATTCAACCTCTTGTTAGAATTAATGTGTGATATGTGGCCTTCTGTTTTCATAATCAGGACTTGGATGAATTGATGAAGGAGGTTCAAGAGGCTAGACGAATCAAAATGCTGCATCAGCCTAGTCGGGTAGTTACATCTGCATCCTATATTATGTTCAAGCGTGGCACTACTGTAGTGTTGGTTCACACACATACGGCTGATTTTATTTGAATAATAACTGGAATTTTTTTATGGTATTATGCGAATACTCTCCCTACTTTATATAACATTATATTTTCATCTAAAAGACATTTGATTTCAAACCTCCTATCTTTCAAAATCTGTTTCTAATTCAAAGCATTCTTTTGGTTTTTTGAAATCACTAATCCTAATTCACATACCTCCTATCTATTGTAAGAGCATTGTTTTTTCAGGTCATGGACATGGAACATGAGCTTCATGCATTAAGGAATCAACTTGCAGAAAAGTCAAAGCATTCACTGCAGCTCCAGAAAGAGGTTTCTCTCTTGTTCTGCATCTATTTCCAACCTTTCATCTCTGGTCGAGTGCTCCACTTTTAAAATGTGATTTATTTGCACCAAACTTAGGATCTTTCTTTTAGGATAAATAACTTAAAACCAATATACATGATGAGGGAAAGTGTACAAGAAAGAGGATGCTAGATCTTCACTCATAGAGAGTAAGAAATACTTAGATAAGATAAACTTATGAATGTTACAAGATCTGCTCTCAGAGATCCTCTGAGGGAGTAGCTCATAATAATCGACTCTTTTGAGAAGGAAAATGATGTGTTATTGACGAATGGAAACTGTTTACATTATAAGATAGTTGCATATAACATGTGTGGTGAGATAAATCTGCAATAGGTCTTTGTCAGGGAAAGACTCAAAATACAAAAATTTGAGGAACTTCATTTATAAACTAACTATTATATCTGGAATATGCTAGTGTATCATCTGCATATAATAACTTGTATATGACATTCTTTTGCTGATATTCTATTTGTTGGCATTTCATGCTTAATGTGCTCATTCGATTGATTTTATTTAAGTAAAGTTGAAACATACGTCAGCTTTGATATCTAAAAACTTCATTCCGTGAATATTTTCAGCTGGCAATAAGCAAGAAAGGTGATAAAAACATACCCAATTTGTATGGAATGGATGGTACTGAGGCATTGGGTTCATATCTGCGGATATATCCATATTCTGATAGTGCTCCAGATCTTTTGGAATGCACTATTCAGTGGTATCGCTCAACATCTGAGGGTGGCAAGAAGGAGCTTATATCAGGTATCTATGAAAGGACGATTAGTCTGCATCACTATGCCACAATCATACAAGTTGTACCTAGATAAGATTATTCAGGATGGAGAAAACTACCAAGATCTAACATGTCAGCAGATATCTATCTTGCTGTTGTTGTTTTCTTTTCCCTTACTGCACACTAATTATCAACATTCATTTTTCAATGTTACTGGCACTATGCATGAAGCATAGGTATCTTCTCATTGAATTAAATGTGTTTCATAGTAGTGCAGGAAATTGCTATAGCAGATTGCTGATATAGTCGTAAAATTGAATCTCTCATAGTTTTTTGGGTTCAACGTTAATTGGCTTTACACTATGTCAGGGGCCACCAAATCTGTATACGCTCCAGAGCCCTTTGATGTTGGACGAATACTGCAAGCCGATATATCTACTGATGATTGGACAATAACTGTAGCGACCTCTGCTCCTATTGATCCAGGTCTGTTAAAACTTTTTTGTTTTTAAAATTCATATTTAATTTTATATTTTTAAAACTAAATCAGTTTTTCCTGTACAGCTGCAGGACTGGGAAACTATGTAGAAGCCTTGGTGCGAAGGCATGACACTGAATTCACTGTATGTTATCTTTCTTGTTACACAAAAATGTTGGCTTTCAAGATATTGTGTTTATATGACATGCAGTTACCAGATATTCTAGGGATGATTTTTTCCTCATAGGAAGGTTCTGTTCTTTCATATTTGGAAATGATCTTACAAGCTTTGAATAACCCATGTTTCTATAAATCCATCCATTGATTCCTTTGGTAGAATGCTTCTTATTCTGTGAGTACACAACAGCTGTAAACCTAAATTTTTTATATAACAAAGCAACAAAAGGTTAAATGGCTTTTTATGTTTTTTCCCCTCCTGCAATGATAATGGCAGGAAAGCAGAATCTCATCAGAGAGAGATTTGATGATGCAACTTGCTTCAGCTTATCACCAAATGAAATCTGAACTCATGATCTTTATTATATTGATGTGTGGCATGTGCTGTCTTACTGCATGTGTGCAATACGACAGTTTCTTCTTCTGTTTTCCTCTATATGTTTACAATTGTGATAAAAGAAATGCCTTGCAGGTTGTCCTCATCCAGATGAATGGAGCAGATCATCCATCACAGTCTATCCATGTACTACATATAGGAAAGATGAGAATAAAACTTCGCAAAGGGAAAACAACAATAGTGAAGGAGTATTATTCCAATTCAATGCAGGTACTCATCCCGACTCAGGGAAGCTCTTATTTTGTACTACACGAAGGAATATGCTTTTGTTGAGGGTCATCTTCTACCCGAGATTCCATTGACATTTGCTACACATTCACCTCCTTTTCTATAAAGCTAGACATTTCAAACCAGTTGCTAAAACCATTATATTCTTCTCCTCAGCTTTGTGGAATTAGAGGTGGTGGGAATGCTGCAGCTCAGGCAGTATATTGGCAAGCAAAGATAGGGCTGTCCTTTATATTAGCATTTGAATCGGAGCGAGAAAGAAACGCAACTATCATGCTGGCAAGAAGATTCGCATTTGACTGCAATGTAAGTATCAAAATCTTGGAGGGGGGAGCAAAATTAGATGTTCATTTACGTATTTTTTCTGCTTTTGGTTTGGTATTTTAATGGGAAAACCAAAATAACCCATAATGCTCATTTTAACAGATTATGCTTGCCGGGCCAGATGACAGATCTGCATGAGGAACTTCCTATACCGACCTAAACCATAGCCTAGACAATGTATCATAGCCATTTCGTAGTGTCTCTTGCATCAGTAAGCCTGTTTCCAGTGAATATGAAATTCCTTGGTTTGATTTTCTCAGTTGCTAGGCATTTTTTTCAGTTGCCTTGTTCTGATTTTTTTTCATTTTTTCTTGCTTTATTTCCTTTTCAATGGCAATCTGATTGAACACTGATATTGGGGGAAAGATCTGATTGTGACAAGTCTTGGCGAGTGTGTCTGAATCCTATTTGTAACATATTATAACCACATTATTACACATAAGATAGTTTGCATATTGCAATATTGTGATCAATGGTTGACTGATACTTGATGATGTTTAGATTCTATGGAAACCATGGTTTCATGTTTAGCTTTTCTCTTGAAGATAGCTAGTGTTTTGTTGTTGTTGTGTATGTGTGTGTCTTCTTCTTCTTCTTCTTCTTCTTCTGAAGTGTCACCTCGGACCATGTTGACAGATTCTTCTTGCACACTTTTATGCCTCTTCAAGAGAAAAGGACTTGTGATTGGATTTAGGATTTTAATTAGGAAAAGGAAAAGGAAAGGTCAATTTTATCATAAATTGATTGGATGTAGGATTTTAATGAGGATAAGGGAAAAGAAAATTTGTTTTCATCATAATTACAACTTATTTTTATTTTTAAAAATTATTATTAAATTTATTTAAACATTTTTATACATTATTTTCAAAATTTATTATTATTTTTTATTTTTTCATACCAACTATAAATGAGTTTAGAATCCAATTGGGCTCTAAATTTCACCACTTTTTTTAATTTGGAATAAATAATATTAACTTTAAAAAATGTATTGGAATATCATGAAGAAAAAATGAAATAAATACATCTCATAATTACATTTATACAAACCATTGATCTATTTAAAAAAAATTAATCCAAAACGAAAAAAAAAATATTGTTTAGTGTATTTTCACTAAATTTCAATATAGGAAATATACATTTGAACCAAAATTATGTCGTTTATGACTACTCAAAAATGTCATAAAAATTAATTGAATTTGTCTTTTTTTACCTACAAATGCATGTTATACTCGGTGGAGTGTACAACAAGTAAAAATTTACTCTTTATTCACACACACTCATATGAAGACATTTATTTTTAAGTGTAAATAAAGCATCTAAAATCCAAATTTAGAGTAGATGCTTAAGCGGATTTCAAGACTTCTGAACAAAAATATGACTTCACCTACCCTATTTTTTATTTCTGCACAATTTTGAAAAAATCAACTTCAATGCGTCGTATAGTATATGAAAATGACTTTGTATCCATCTTACCTAACGTCACAATTTTGAATTCAAGGATTCAAATGTGTCATACTCTGAACAATTATTCTCTTTACTATTGAAATTCATACTTCTATGTGAGTTCAATGAAGGACATGAAACATATCTGAGAAGTTTTGTAAATTTTGTCCAACACCAAAAAAATATAATAAAGAGATTTAAATAAAATGAAAAAAAAATGCAATTTTTGTTGTAGGACCTAATCTAATATAAAATAGAAAACAAATTTCAAACCCTTAATACATAAAATTCTTATACGAAAACAGTTCATGTTACGTTATGTGAGAATTTGCCCTCGATATTCGGACACAATTTTTTCTTGTTAATTTTATTATATTAAAATTAAAATTTTATATGTAATAGATAATACACAAAAATACAATAGAATTCAACGATAACGCAATAGGACTTGAAAGTAGAAACTTCTGTACGTCAATTACCCACTATAGTCCACAAGTCTGTCTTTTTTGAATACATGTAGATATTCAATTATGCATTCCAAAGTCCAAATACTGCCGAGTTGTAAATTATTGAAACGTGATCGCGTCGCTTTCTATCCAAAAAAAAAATTCTTTTTTTTAGCCGATTTCTTGACTGGAGACCTTAGACCGGTAGGCATTGCTTTCTTGAGTACCAACAAGAAATGGGTTTCTCTCAATTCTTGAAGTTACCTTCTTTTTGTTCCTCTTTTTGCTGGACTCCCACTTTGTGTTCAGCTTCCCCTGGAGTTGAAAACTGTTAAAAGGGACTTGTTAGATATGGGTCTTTGCTTAGGAAGCCCTGCTAAGAGTGATCGTTCTGTTTCTGGAAAAGGTTTTGGTATGAATCCTCAACTTACACTTTCTTGAAAACTTCTTGTTCTTGCATGTCTGCTTTGCATTTGTGTTGTCCACGTCTATACATCATGAGTACTTGTAGCAATCTTTGTTGGCAATGAATTCCAGTCAGGGAAATTTGCTTAAGTGCTTGCATTTGCATATCTGATATGTCCCTCTGTCTGTGAGACTATGGCCATCAAGCTAATGCAGCTAGTTTTTGGCTCTCGAATTTCAAGTAAAACTCCATTGCTGTCAAATTTATAGTGCTCGATAAGATAAGACATCATTCGATGCCTTGATGAAGCTGTTAGTTACCTGTCATCATTCAGACTACTGTGTTATTACTAAGTTCTTGTCTTGACCGTAATCAATTTTTGCCTTACAACTTATTACTGACAGTGGTTGTCTGCATTTTCTTGTTAGATTAGGGGTTAGCTTATACATATAACTTTTCCAGGGAGTTTGACTCTTCTTTTTCCATTAAAAGAACATTGAGTTGGATATCATTCCATAGCTTTATTTGGATTCAAAGGAGAAGAAATCACACTTCAGTTTGTGAAGCAATACCTGAATTATGATCAAGCAGGTAATTCAAAAGAAAATGAGCAAATAATTCAAGATGTGAAAAGTTGCCAATTTAATTGAAACCACTGTTTCAAGTTTTAGATTTGATGAATGCATTTTTCTAGTTAATTTGATGCTTATTAGTGCAAATAGGTACAATAAAATGGGTGGATTACAACTGTTGGTTCTGTTTTTAATACATAGTTCAAATTCATAACATGGAAGCACTTATATCATATAGGCTTTTTTCAGGAACAAAAGTAGCACCTGGCAATGCAAAACAGGCTTCAAATCCTTCAAACCCACAGGCACAGTCAGGCACGTTGTGTGATGCTCTCATGGGATCACTAGGTGATCTATCTGTCTCAAGCAACCTAAAATCATTTACCTTCAACGATCTCAAAAATGCCACTAAGAACTTCTCTGCTGACAGTCTTATTGGTGAGGGAGGCTTTGGTTATGTCTTTAAGGGGTGGATTAATGAGAACACTTTGGCTTCCAGCAAACCAGGAACTGGGACAGTTGTGGCTGTGAAAAAACTTAAGGCACAAAGCTTTCAAGGTCACAGGGAATGGCTTGTATGTTTATCATGTCCCTAGGCAGCTTGCTTTTGATTCCTGCCAGTTCTTTTTTCCCCTAGTATTAACTTAGCTTTCTCTGATCCTCCTATCTAATTTGCAGACTGAGGTTAAATACTTAGGTCAACTTCGGCATGAAAATTTGGTGAAGCTAATTGGATATTGCTCAGAATCTAAAAACAGGCTGCTAGTCTATGAATTCTTGCCTAAAGGAAGCTTGGAGAATCACCTGTTTAAAAGTAAGTTTTCTTTATAGATTCTTTCTCTGCATTTTGATATTTTCTGTTTGTACTTTAAAGAAACGTTTCTTTAGATTCATTTGCTCCCAGCATTGAAAATCCTTATAAGTAGAAGTTATCATCATTTATCATTGCCCTAGTATGCCCAAAAGTGCAATTTTTCGTTGTTTTGCTCACAGTAAGTCTAATATCGTATTTCCAGAAATGTGGTAGAAAGGATTTGAAAAGGTCCTGTTTGATAGTACTGAAATGCACGTTATTAAGAAATCTGAAATTGGATAATACCCTGTTGTCTGAAAATTTTCAGTACGAGTATGCTTCTATCTATAATTTTCCACAAAAGTTTTGTCAGTCAGGAACAAAGCTTGACAATGTGGACTTGAATGCAATTTCTGTGTAGAAGGAGTACAGCCAATGTCCTGGTCTACTCGAATGCAGATTGCAATTGACATTGCACGAGGACTGTCCTTCTTACATAGTCTAAATGCCAATGTAATCTACCGCGACTTAAAGGCTTCCAACATTCTAATTGATTCGGTATGTTAAAACTACTTAAACTTAAACTCAACTTTTGTGGGTCAGTACTAAGCCTGATTTCTATAGTAACATTGTGTATCATCTTTCATACTTGAACTCTGTAGAAGTTTCACGCAAAGCTTTCAGATTTTGGCCTTGCAAGAAAGGGTCCAAGTGGTGATGGAACTCATGTTTCCACCAGAGTTGTGGGTACAATGGGTTATGCTGCCCCAGAATATGTGGCTTCAGGTTTCTTGTTTTCAACTTTTCTCTTGTATGAAAGTCACACAATAAAGGATTCATGCACACTGTTGGCTCTTAGCCAAATTTCATGTCTTATGATCATCTCTTAGTCATAATTCATATGCAAAATTCATTAAACTTTGTGAAGTTTTTCACTTTTGTGAACAAATGCAACTGAACAGGTCACCTGACTCCAAAGAGCGATGTGTACAGCTTTGGAGTTGTTCTACTAGAGCTGCTCTCAGGAAGACGAGCAATGGGCGATGAGACTATTGGAGGTGCCCAAGGCACCTTGGTGGATTGGGCAAAGCAATTTCTAGGAGAGGGCAAGCAGTTTTCAAGGATCATGGACACAAGGTTAAGGGGTGAGTACTCCAAAAAGGGGGCGCAGGCTGCATCTTCCCTTGTATTACGGTGCCTCTATATGGACCCTAAAAACAGGCCTACCATGGTGGAGGTTCTAGCCGAGCTAGAACAACAGCAAGCTCTTCAAAGTTCACCCCAAGCCAAGCTGGAACATCGTATTAAAACATTGACTTCTCACAAGCCACATTCTCTTTCATAAACCATTTGTCCCACATGTAACATGTTTTTTATGTACATTAAATTGGATAAGTAATCTATGGTATTTCACTTCATTTTGTCTCAAGTAATCTGTGGAATTAATACTATAAAATTTCAGCAATTTATTGCATTTTATTCTTGTAGTCATTATGTTTGGTTCATTTCTGATATTATTTTTGCCAAGACATGAATTGAGTTGAATATTTATTGACAATTGTGCTTTGAGAAGACAATCACCTCTATGTCTGATCCCTCTGTTATTGCAAGCACAAGCTTGTTCAAACCTTAGACATTTGCAACTTGAGTTCATCCTTTTAATGCAAGACCTCCAAAAAGTTTGTGTGTATCCCCTTAAGCTAGAATTTCATCATGTTTCAGATGATAAGGGTGGACCTGGTAATACAGAACAGAACTATTCATATTCTTCAAACCAGCAAAATAATTCAGGCTCCTTATGCAGTGCCCTCTTAGCATCAAAAAGTGATCCCTCTATGTCCGGTAACCTCAAATCCTTTACCTTCAGTGATCTCAAGAATGCCACCAAGAACTTCAGGCCTGATAGTATTCTTGGAGAGGGAGACTTTGGCTATTTTTCCAAAGGATGGATAGAGGAGCACACGTTCACTCCTAGCAAACCTGGAAATGGGATTGTAGCGGCTGTAAAATAACACAAGGCCAAAAGCTTTCAAGGTCAAAGGGAATGGCTTGAATGTTTATCAAATCACTGACAAGATTCTGCCTTTGTTTCTGTCCAATTTTTCCCTTTTATTGCAATGACTTCGTTTGATCCCTTATATTCGACAGACAGAAGCTAACTACTTAGGCCTGCTGCGCCATGAGAATCTTGTGAAGCTAATTGTGTACTGTTCAGAATAGGCTTTTTGGTCTCTGAGTTCATGCCAAAAGGAAGCTTGGAGAACTATCTGTTTAGTAGCAGAGTGGATTCCCTTCTTGTTTGTTTATATGCATTTAACAATAGACCTAAACTCTAAACTTCCATGTATGCCCAATGTTGGGCCTTAATCCAATCTTCCAGTTAAGTGCATTTGCAAATGTAAAATGTGCGACTCCTAGGACAACAGCTAAATTGGTGAATCCATAATCTGTGCAGAAGGTGTGCAACTTATGCCAATGCCTATTGCAGTTGATGTTGCCAGAGGCTTATGTTTCTTGCATAGTCTGGATGCCAGTGTGATCCACCCGGACTTGAAGGCGTCCAACATACTTCTTGACGCAGTATGGAAGGCCATTCTGACTTGGAATTCCTAGTCGACATTGCGTCAAGATTAGTACCTCTTAGAGACTCTTGACTCTTTTCCCTCTAATAGCTGAACCTTTTAGATGAAATGACCAGTTTAATGTGCTATTTATCATGTTTATGACGCTCCTATAGGAATTCAATGCAAAGCTGTCGCTCCTACAGAACTCATGTTTCAACCAGGATTGTTGGGACTAACAAGGAATAATGTGACAACGAGAAGTTGAGCCCTCCTAGAACAGTGAGAGATATTAGGCAATCAAGATAGCTCAAACTCATATGCAGCTTATACTTTCTTGGCTGGTCATATAAACTTTGAAAGGGAATGTTATGCATGTTTGTATATTTTCCAATCTCTGATTCCATAGATGTGGACATATTATAGAGATTTCTACAATGGGCGACGTGCAAAACACTGGCCTATGAATAACATGGGGTCTGATGTTCACTGCCCACTACCCTTTCATTCAATGAGGATGAACCGAGTGTGTTGCACCAGTCTACCCCAAAATTTCAAGATATCTAATGTTTATCATCATTAAAGCAAAGTTCTTAATAAAATAAGAAAAGAAAACGAAAGCAAAGTAAGATTATCCTTTACTCTAGCCATTGATCTAGAAGAGCAAGTCCTGCAGTAACAAATTATGGCACTAAAGAAGTCCTATTTTCAAAACTTTTCATTAATTTAAGAGTCCTGCTTTACAATTAAGATTGCATCTGCCTGAGAATACAGAAAAGATAAACCACACGCCACCAGAAAACTGTCTATGCTCTCCAATTTTCATACCAACAAACGATCGGAAAACCACTTCAACGCACTCCCTCCTGGGGGAAAAAGGTCCCACGAGAGAAAGCAAATCAAACAAAAGAATGGCAATCCAGCAATTTATACAGTTGTGCGCAGATAGCTGTTACTAAATGCTCTTCGTTACAGCGACATCTCTACTTCATTTCTTGCATGTCCTCTTCGGTTTTCCAAACTACATCCTCAAGGCAGGTCGAAAGGTTTTTATAGAACTGCATATGAACAACACCAGAAAAACAGAAATTTAGAGTGAATATCCAGTTCACTTTTCAGGGTTTCAGAAGTTTATGCAGCAAAAGAAACACATCATACGAGAGTCACGCTGCTCTAGCTTGTGAGTTTCTTTTATAATGCACAACTATGAAAAGAGATATTCATGCAAGTATGTAAATCAGAATTTTGCTGAACAGTGTACCTTGTGAAACTCCAAAGTGTCTCCCTTTGCTTTTCTAACCTCGACCATGTGCAAAGAAGGGGCAACTTGAAAAACCTGATTCATGCACATAACAAGCATTAGCTATCATGCAAATATATGATAACTTTTCAATACTTGGTTCAAGTATGAAATGCAACTTAAAAGAGGAGCTGATCAACAATTTTATGATAACATACCTCAGTGGCAACATTAAGGTTGCCTTTTCTTCCTGCTTTTAAATTTTCAAGCCTCATCTGGAAAAAGTAAATAGAAAATTACCAAAAGAAAGCATTAAAGAAGGTTGCTAATCGAGTTTTATTACAACACTTGATTCATTTCCCTATTGTAGAAAAATGAGATGACACAAAACTAAAGCTGAAAGAATTATACAGAATATTCACTATCACCTTGTAATTCTTCTTGTGAACATCAAAACCAAGAGGTTTTGCAGCTTGTTCAATCTTATTAATGATCTCATTGGCTGGGCATTTAGATGTGAACCTTGTTTCCTTCTTATATCCCTGTCACGAGTGCCAAGGCAAAAACGAGTATAATAAGGCCAAAACACCTTGTAAATTTATATGTATGAATTTGAGTATTCACATTGTAATCTTTTACAACAAAGAAAAATGAGCTCATGGGCATTCATTTTCCGATGGTAACATCTAACATCGCCCTCTCACTCATTCTGAATTAACAACAGAAAATGTCAACTTAACATGAATTAAGTGCTTATTCTCAAGACAAGGTGATAGCAGATAAAATCAATAAAATTAATGGAATCCCATGATTGCAAGTTCATGTGTCGACAACTTATAAATAGTGAGTCCTTCAACTCATAACCAAATTAAAAGGGAATGGTTGTTTAATAATGTCTCAAGCTGTTATTGAAGTTCTGGAAGTTTTATAACAAATTTTGTATTTTATCCATGTTGGAGCCAATTCTGAAATCACCGCACCAGATACCTTCTAATGCTCCCCTTGAGCCTTCTTTTAGCTGCTTGTTCAATAGTCAATTGGTTCACATCAGGTTAACGTACAACTGACTTACATGCTACTAAGTATCTAATATTTTGCTTCTCAGAATATTTATCGCTGGAAAGTGCATAAGGAAAAAAATAGATTTTCTACCTGTTCTACATCAAATAGATTCCCAAGATTGAGACCTTTTGACATGGAAATTAACTCAAAGGCATTCATAGCAGCTGGCTGCTGCTCCTTTTTCTCCGTCACATGATATTCCTGTCGTAAAGAATTCAATGAGATATTTTCACAACTAAAATTTGTCATATCTGGGAAATTTAGCAACTAATTAGTCCATATGCTTGATAAATGCACCTCAGAATCCTTAAACACAGCTTCCACATCATCCAAATTTGTATCTTCTTTCTCGTCAAACACTGGTGGTTTGTAATCCTTCTTAAACCACTCATCCACCAAAATTTCAGGGATCGTGATGCGCTGCACAAATGCAAAAGTTATAAAGTTAAAAGTACAGAGACAGATGTTGAGATGAGATATAGGAAGCTCGTCGACTATAATTTCAATATTCTTACTTTCACAGGATTTGGATCCAGGATTCGAGTAATCAACTTCATGGCTCCAAAGGAAAGCCAAGGAGGGCAAGTGAATTCAGCAGAAGATATCTGGACATGTTACACAGGAAATGGTGAAACTACTGTTGAGATAAAAAGATAACTAGTAAACCATGAACTAAACTGCCAAAATGCTCACTTTTTTATATAGGTTCATAACATTAGAATCATCAAAAGGCAAGTAACCTGCAAGCAATACAAAGAGTATGACTCCACAGGACCACAAGTCTGCAGGGGCTCCATCGTAGCCTCGATCATTGAGGACCTACACAGATTTTAATAAAATCAACAAGACCATAGAACAAAAGGAAGAGATGCTCAGAGACAGAGAAACCACTTGCATACTTTAAAAACATACCTCAGGAGCAACATAATTTGGAGTTCCACAGGCAGTATGCAGCAAACCATCGTCCTGCCAAATTAATTTCGTAAAAGTTCTGTTTCCACTAAATGGAACAAACTTGAAATGTGAAAAGACAAATAGCTCATGAGCAGAACTTTAGATATAGTCCATTTAAAGTTTGTGCAAAAAACTGCTTTTGAATCTGAACCAAAGATGGAAAGGAAAGTACTATCTCATTCTAATAGATAAACTACAGGGAAGGGTGTCGGGGAATGGTATACATCTTGCATATTAGTCAGACGTACTGCAGAACCATCAAAAAACCTAAATAAGGATGTGGAACGAAGTGCAACAAAAAGACACAACTAACCAGCATTCAGCCAAACTATGTGAGTAAATATAACAACTATGTTCCATTTGCAATTTCAGCAGATAAAACTGATATGGCCTGGATATGGGCTTATGTTGCTTTGGTTTGGAAATCAATAGGTTCGCACTCGGCTTTCAATAAATTTTACCATCTAGGCCCAAACTCAGCCCATTAAATCTTTGGTCCAAGCCCACAGCTCATAAACTATAAATAGCTTTTGAAAATTGGTGAGAGAAAGCAATCATTTTCTTCCTTTTCTTTGAAGAAGACTCTAATATGTTCCGAGTAATTTTTAACTTAAAATTCAAACTGAATAGAAAAGTATATTGGTCTGTGGGAAAGGGCTTGAGTATGCTGATAGTCATGGCCAAAAACAACGATTATGTGTCACGATCACGAATGTACTTGCCACTTCTTAATCACACAACTATATCAAAAAAATCTAAGAGCCATCAGTTGAAAAGGCATAGGCCACAGATTTGTAAATATTACTCGCTTCTAAATAGAATTGTATTATAACTATAAAACTAAATTAAGGTACCTAACTAAGCCATATGCTTGATCATTTTTCCTGATCAAATGTACAATTAAGTTCACTGACACACCAGCTGGAAATATATCAATGATAGCATCAGAAACATGATATTGTGAATCCTGCGAGTAAACAGAAGGGGCCCTGCGTAGTAATAAAGCATCAGCAGGCTATTTCTTATGTAGCCTCTATTAGCAGTTACTCTACCAAATGAAACTTGAGAAAAAACAAGAAAGCCTATTCTTCTTATAGGAAAAGGCAACATTGTTTGCGCAAATATTGTAGACAGTACAACAGACTCCAGCTTTTTTGTTGAAATGCATTTATGTCTTATGACAACAGCACAAAGTAGAAGTTGAATTCATTTTTAGTTTTATAACCAAACTTAAAAACACTCTCAGGCTATCAAAGCAAATGAACAAAGTGAAGCAGGGCAAGTATAAGTGATGGAATTCACAATTTAGATTCTGGTATTTACCCTGACTTGCTGGGACAGAGCACTTAATCCAAAATCAGAAACTTTGAGGTTTCCACCAGCATCCAGCAGTAAGTTTTCCGGCTGCACCCGTAAAGATACAGAACAAAGTACACTTTAGCCTGCAAAATTGAATATTGATGGACTATTCTAAAAGCCAAATCAACTACCTTTAGATCTCTGTGGAAGACTCCCCTGCTATGGCAATAATCAACAGCATTAATAAGTTGCTGAAAATATTTTCTTGCTTCATCTTCTCGCATCCTTCCATGATTTACCTTCATAGTCACAGATCTTCATTTCAGACAAATGATTTTGACTATAAAGTTTACAGCTAAAACCAGATGGCTAAAATCTAAGTTCAACAGACATGGGCCAGTAGTTTAAAGATCAGCAAGTACAGTATGGGATGTCAGTAACACAATCTTGGAATCATGATTTTCAGTTACATGCAAAATAAGATAGTGGAAAAGCTCTCATCTTACAATTTTGTCAAAGAGTTCTCCCCCAGTGACAAACTCCAAAATGATAAATATCTTCGTCTTGCTTGCCATCACCTGAAGAAAGAGAAGATTATTAGACATGCAGGCAACCATGGGCAAAATCCAACAATAAGAATTTAATCAGTGGCACCTAATTTGCTTCTCATGATAATGGAGTAATAGGAACATTGCTATTAGCTTAAAAGATGTGTGCTTGTTGCAAATTACTAAATCTTTAGAATAGAATTTGGCATTAAGACTATGCATCTTGTAACATTGGACTCAAAAATTTGAAATTTATGGTCACACAGACATTTCTTCATAAATGTACACACTCTTCAACAGACAAAACAGACACTACCTACACTAAATGCACTTGCACACACACACAAGCAGAGAGCAGCAAAGGTGGAGAGAGAGAGAGAGAGAGAGAGAGAGAGAGAGAGGGAGAGAGAGAGACCTCATACAATTGAACAACATTTGGATGTTTTATCAATTTCATTGTTGCTATCTCCCGCTTAATCTGCAAAATCCATGACAAGATAAGAAGTTTATTTGACCAAGCTACAATTATAGAGTGAAAAGAAGCATGAATATTAAAGATGAATTAGATATCCTCTTCTGCCAACAAAAGAGACAACATTGATGTGATTCCAAATAAATGATCAAGACCCTCTTCTAGAAATCATTGACATGAGTTGATCAATACCAGTGGAGTTTTAACAAGAAAACTCCAGGGTTTATGAAGTAAAAGCAAAGATTAACCTGTTCAGCCATTTTGTGCTTAAGGACCTTGTCCTTGTCAAGAATCTTGAGAGCCACAGGTTGTCCGGTCTCAGAATTTCTAGCAAATTTTACTTTTGCAAATGTGCCCTCACCAATTGTCCTTCCAATCTCATACTTCCCGATTCTGCGCTTAATTTTCTGTTGATTCATCCGCGATTGCTATCAGGTAAATTTGTCTTGCACTCGGCAATTGTAGTCTTCAACAAGAATTTCCTGCACAAGCAGATAACTATCGTCAGACCTTTGAAATACTTAATTTGTTGCCAGCAATTGTAAAAGTTTTCATACTCAGAGACCCTTTTTGAAGCTCTCATACTCATAGACCTCTCAAAATAGACACTTAATGAAGATCATTAATATGACCACAGCTCTATAACTCTAAATCATTAAGACGCCAACAGTTAAAACCCAGCAAGATTTCTTGGATTTCTTTTTCTTATCTTCGAAAGTTGAGCTTCATAAGACACACTTCATTAATATTTTAGTGGCAAGCAAAAGTGATCAACTGCAACAAGCAATAAATGTATCAGATATGAGGAAATCAACAGAAAAACAATAGCACGAAATTAAAAATGAGAATGGGGAGGGGATGGGGGACTTACCCCATGAATAACAATCCCCAAGAAACCAAATTAATTCTGACATCCAACTAGGGAAGTGTCTCTCTGTGTGCGTGTGTTAGTCAAAGCAATGACAACTGCTAATTATAGTAGCAGATTAAGAGTATTTTAGAACTTACAATATACTTAATATATCAGTTTCGTTCAGCATACTTAATTAATGATAAAGAAAGATATCACAGAACAATAATATAAAATTTATAAGGAATAACCAATAATGACCACAAATAGTAGAGCGGGGAGAGAGATCCTACAACGTCTGCTAGCAGACTGCAAAACCCAGCAATAAATCACAAGCAAAAACCAGCAACTAAACTCAAGACAAATCCAACTCAACTCAATTCTTTCTGAACCCAAATTGGCAAGAAAGCTCTCAACTTTTCCAACCAAACTCAAAGAACTCACTCAAGAATTCCCAAATCCAAGAAAATACAGGAAAATATCTGAAGATAACTAAAGCAAAAATGAGAACTAGTAAGCAAATCCCAGAAGAACCCTCTCAAGTTTCCGCAAGCACGTCACTTCAACATATATATACCTGTGCTTGTGCGCAACAGTAACCTTGCAAGAATCCAAGAAAATTGAACACTAAAAACTAAAAAGTGTAAGTGGGGGATAAGAGAGAAGGGGGGATATACTTGAATTTGTATAAGGATTGAAGCTTAATGATTGATCAATCAGAAGTGTAAAACGGCCCTTGGTGTCTGAATGAGTCAATATAGCTTCAAGATTTCAATATTTATGTTTGAGAAAAAATGGCCCGAAAAGAAAACAAAAAAAGCATAAAAACAGCCACCACAACAGGGAAAAAAGATGTTAAAAAGAGCAAGAATTCAAGATTCACCACCCCTCCCTATTTTAAACCATTAGTAATAAATAATTAACAGTTGGGCATATTTCAGGATTTTTTTGTTTTTTTTTCGAAGCTTCTAAGAAACTATGGCTGATAGTGATGGTTGTTGGAATGATAACATAAAATGTGGTAAATTTTTAAATTGAGAAAATAGAACTGATGCGCGTGTTGTACACTGAAACCGTGGGGGTGGGGGACATCTTAGGACAATACAAACAAAGACCAGATGCAATTCCATGTTCCTGAGTCAGTAAATGCATGGCTATTGGCTAGTCATACGTAAGTGGTGACAACAACCGGCTCTTATCTACATTTACTTTTAGGGTGTGTTTGGAAGTTCCGCAACATAGCCCATGGAAAACTTATGATTTGTAAATTATTTGCATTGCAATTATATACTTATCATGTGTAGATTTTTAAATCGGATGTGAAATAGAACTTATCCATTTAAAATAAGTCCAAATATTACGTATAATTTTCTTAAAATTTGAATTCAAAATATGAGAAAGAGATAAACGTATTTGAAAAAATCAGTAAAAAGTATATTGTTAACCAACGATTTAAAGATAATAATAGATAATAAAATTATTTTAAAAAAGTAGAGAATAGAACTACTTACCCTATTAAAAAGTAGTTAGTGAGTTGTTCCAACTTAGTAGCTTATTATTTTTATATATTTTTTTATACTATTATAGTATAAGATATTTTTTTAAAAGATTTTCTTGCACTCCAAACGTAAAAATATCTTAATAATGTTTGAGCTTGTGATGGAAATATATACATCATATATGGGGCTAGAAAGATCTTAAGTAATTAGGAATTATTAATGATCAATTCTTTGTTCAATTATTATCGAGTGTACAAACTTACTAAATTTAAAAATATATATATATTGAACTCTATCCTATAGGGGAAATAAATTCTTCATCTAATAGATATAGCTAGTAAATATATGGTGGAAGTTAAGTTTTTTTAGTAATTTATAGCATTTGGTATAATCGTAGTTAAAAGTGCAGCAATTATTGTCTATAAATAAATAACAAGTTACTCATCGATATTCGATTTTTCATATTTGCTGAAATTTATAATATTTGTTATAATACTAACTAAAATAAAAAATGGTGAAAGATTTAATTGGTAGAAAAATATATCTTAGGGTGTATGAGGTTGGATTTGAGCACTTTTAGAATAAAAATTAAATTCGAAATGTGGTTGACGAAATACTAAATTAAACCGAACAGTTCGTATTTTTGAATTTAGTTTATTTAGCAATTGAGTTAGCGGAGTTATTAAAATTGAAGTGTATTTCCTGGTAAGTAGAAAATAAAAGAATTTATTTTTAATTATAATTTAAATAAATAATAAGAAAAAATATAAAAAATCAAGAAAAATGTAAATAAGTGGTTTGAGCAAAACACTTGTATGAATTTAATATATATATATATATATATATATTAGCGCTCAGGAAAATATATATAATAAAATAATTAAATAAATGCATATATGTATATATATATGTATGCATCAGTAGATTTGACAGTAATACAAATTATAATTGTTGAACCTGTTGACAAGTTTTTATATTTTAAAACTGCCAATATTTACTAAAAAATTTAAAGTTTTACTAAAAATTAAAACTTCCATTTTAGGTTTTATCCACCGTTTGGGTATACACCAAACACAGCCCTGTGCCTGCTGTCTTTTTGTCCGTACATGTACCTGTCGTGTTGGGTGGTGTACGCTCTCTCTCTCTTAAAGTTTTTATTTTTTTTTAGGGGTAAATTGTAAATGACTTTCTCTCTCTTAAATTTCATAATAGAGAGATGAGAAAAATCTCGAGCCTGTTTGGCTGCACACGTCAGATTAAGCTAATCTTTTACCTAAGTCATGATTATGATGTTCACCCACCTTAATCATAGCCACTGCCATGTTTAATATCTATTTATTTATATACCTTTATATTATTTATTATTTAAATAAAAAAAAAAAAGGATTAGAACAATCATAATCTAAAGCAATTTATATAGCTCCTCTCCTGTATTTACCATTCAGAAATTCCTTTTTAAATAGAATTTTAATTATATTATTACATTAAAAGACAATCAATAGTTAATTATAATTACAATAATTATGTACAAAAGCTGTAACAAACTTACACAAAAACCACAACAACACACTTTTCAGTTGAACTCAAATTAAAAACCTCATATTTATAAAAAAAATTAAATAAAATTCAGTCGATAACCATTTGAATCAAGTTTGATTTACAATTACTTTGGCTATGTTTGGCTTGGTTTTACAAACTCTTTCCAATTTTTTCCCCTAAAATAAAATTAAACATGTTTCAATACATTTTTCTATTAATACATCATATATTTCATTACATCATTTTAAAACTCATTCTTCCCAAATACTTCCCACAAAATAAAACAAAACATTCCCTTTAAATTTCTTAACATATTTAAATAAGAGCGACACTTTTTTGATATTTGTGAGTTTTTGTTCAAATAATAAGGTTGAGATATCGAAATATTAGGAATCTTGAATTTTAAAACCACTTACGCGGGTCAAATACATGCTACACCCGATGAAGTGTGCATTGAATGTAAAATCATTATTCATCTATACACATCAATATATATGTGTTTTTATGTGTGGATGAAGAGTAAATGTTACCCTTGTTAAAATATAAATATTCGTCTGCTTTAAAAATAATTCATAATATATTGTTTGTAATTGTTAACAATATATTATTAATTGCTAATTCGTTATTTATTCATAATTGATATTCTTGATGTAACGATATGTAAAATCATTTCATTACATAAAATGCTATTTTAATAATCTCTCTCAATTAATGCAATAAATAAGTGATAAATGACCTAACACCACAAAATATATACAAGAAAAAATGGACAAAGAATTGGTATTTTTTGGTAGGTTATGCATGTGGAGGTTCTGATTATTTTTACCTAATAACAATAAAGATCCTATCTGCAGGTCGGACTATGATATGGAAATTTGAAAGAATACCAACCAAATCTTTGTCGTGATTTGAGATTAGAATTTTATGTTATTTTATTTAATTATAATAATTTGATCGCGAGTTACTATGTTTTTATTAAAATCAAAATTGATAAAAACTTGTCATTTGAGTGAAAAGTTCGAGCAAAGTAAGAAATTACTTGACTTATTATTAAAATCCAACAAAATTTTATTTTGCGTGATGAATATGCTTAATTACAAATTTATTAGAACTTAAATTGTTCGTTTATTAAATATAATAATTTTAAGGTATGATATAGTGAGATAGTTGAGAGTTTTTAATACATGCTTAAAAGTAAATTTGAAATAATAAAATATTATATTACTTCATAAATATGTAAACATAAATACTATTACAAGAATTCATCGCTATAAAGATGATAAAATGCTAATAATGTTGCCCAACAAAGAGATTATTATGGTATAACACAAATAAAGACTCAATTTAGATAAAATTACAAAAACGCCTAAAATAAACTTTATGTCCCAAAAAATATTTTTCCAATCCAAAAAAACAATTCCAAACTCCTCATTATCCAATAGTTAACTTTTACACTAACATTGTTGATATTTTATTAGTTTTAGATTAATCTATCCTTGAGCGTTTTACATTAAGAAATTAAGACGTTGAGTTCTTTCGATAGATTTGTTTTTAGATTTTTTAAATTGATAAATTGATAAATATTATGTGAATAATATTTTTTAATTAGCGTGACATGTAAAACAACTTAAAATAATCTTTTTTATTTTTGAGAAAATACCAAAAGAATCCCAAAAAATTCAAATGTTAAAATTTCACTCTTGATTGATACAATTTATCAATTTGAATAACCCAAACAAAAACTTTCTACCAAAAAACCTAATTAATCAATTCTTAATCTAAAAAATAAAGTGTAATTTAGTCAAAAAATCATTAAACCTCAACGGTGTAGTGTAGAAGTTAAAGGTTGGGTTTTTTCCAATGAAATGTTTGTGGAGTGGATTTTCAAGATTGATATTTTAAGAAATTTTTGACAATTTTCTCTATTTTTTTAAAATTTAATTGTATTTGTCACGATTTTATACATTCATATGAGTTGAGCATATTAAAAAAAAAATTGCAATATCAGGTTAAAGTAATATATAAAAGTAAAAATAATTTAGTAGGGCAACACATGATTAGCACATCTAAAATGTATTTAGAAAGTGATTAACATGTTACTGAGTGGTCACAATTGTAATTGTTTTGGTAAAATAAATAAATAAATAAACAAAAATAATATTTTTGATTTATTTTAAATCTCCTTATGTCATGGTAATGAGGCTTATCATACTTGGGATTCATCCCACTGAAGCTAATATGAAAAAATCCACAACTTTGATAGAAAAAAAAAAAATGGTTTTGATTTTTAGATTAAATGTGTGAAACTAAATAAATATGTGAGAAATTCAATGTGAAAAAATATAACATCCCCTTCACATAGTCGGATAGAGAAAAAAAAAATCCGAATGTATTTATATTTTTTATATATGGGAATAGATCCGAGACGGGCTAATTAGAATTCCTTGCTAGTCTTAATTCTGAATTCATTATCCGCCTCGTTTAATCGTCTTTAACCCGTTCTAAATAGAGAAAAGTCTATTGCATATTCGAGTAAAAGTCGAATACATTATCATCCCAAAATTTAAAAAATTCTTTAAAGATGCACCATGTTTTCAAAGAACTTCTAAAATAACCAAAACAACAATCAAAATATTGCAATTTTTTTAAATATTATATGAAGAACCTACTATAAAAATGATAAGCGTGTTAGTACTACTAGCTATAAAAGTAATTAATTTGGGGGAAAAAAAAAGAAATTAAACTTTATTGGGTACTGAAATGTACTGTTATATCATACTCACAACGTAACAAATTTTAATAAAGAGTTATATATGAATGTGTAACAATTTTTGACTTTGATTTAAGAAATATATTTGAATTTGATAAAAGAATTTCACAAATAATTGTAAATTGGCCTCACAAGCTCTACAACATGCGGAGTAACTAAAATATATGGTTCGAAGTCTTCCTACAAATTTACTAATATATTTAGTAAATTTTATTCAATTGAGCAACATTAAAGAGTAAAATAAATCTTAAGATTTGAAATTTCAGTAATATTAATCAATAATAAATAATATAATAATTTAGTCTAGATATTAAACAATTTAACTTTATATTATATCTAAAACAATAGTAATTTTTTTTAAAAAAAGAAGTACTATATTATCAAAAAACTCATTTATTCTAAAAAAATTGCTATAAATAATTCTCCACTTTCCCTTCATTTTGAAGTGACGTGTAGTTTTAGGTAATAAAAAAGAAGTAAAATATTTTTACATTTATATCTTTACAATTAGTTGCTGAGAATTAAGAGAACATACAAGAAAATTCTCGTCCACATCATCATATGACAAACAATTAGTTTACAGTTGTCATTACCCCCTGTCTATTTTACATATAATTAAATTTTCTATGTGGCTTAATTTTTATAAAATGAAACACGTTTTCAATTCTTCTCGTCAATGCCGTCCCAATAAATTTAACACGAGTCAAAAGATTCTGTATCGTTTTAATTGATATAAAATTTAATGATTATGCCTATAGCCAATTGTGGAAATTTAAATATTAATGCTAAATTAGAGGTTTATATTTAATTAGTTGGGAGTTAGATTATTCATTCTCACTATAAAAAGGCTTAAGCAGTCAAATTAATACACCAAGGTCCACCATGACGTACAATCTTTAACTACCGGCATGATACCCGTGCTATGCAGGACAAGAATTTTAAAGTGTTTTTTCGCACAAAATAAAAAAATAAAAAATTTTTAAAAAAGTTATATATATTTGAAGATTTTTACACATATTCGAGTGGTGGTATAAATGTTTTCTCCTCATAAATGAAATAATTGAAATATTTAGCGACAATTAAAAGAAAAAAAATAAAAAAACACCTGGGTGGAAATGCATTTTATTCATAATTAAAGGTTTAAAAAATATGTAGACGTGAATTAGCAAAATTAGTTTATAAAAAAGTAAAATCATTTAATTGCTTGGCATAATAGAAACAATTGAGAATTTAAAATTTAATTTATTAGAAATATTCGACAAATCACATTAATAAGATAACAAAAATATAAAAAATAATACAGACAGATTGTTCACGAGAGTTCTCGTTCTTCCACTAATGGATAATTTTTCGGTATAAGAAAAATACACTATTAAATTTTATATCCAAACTCAATAAAATAAAAACCTTCTACAACTACTCTAAGAGTTATCAAAGAATATTATTCCAACCCCTTTGTATTACCCCCAGAGAAAAACCCCAAATATTTTCTCACATCTATCATAATTCGACTATCACAAATTGCTCTCTCTAAATGTCTATATGATATTGTAGATGATACTCTTAGTCTACATACACTTAGTATAAATTTATTATTATCCAAGTGTTTCATTTTTCATAAAATGAGATACATGTCTTTTATTCATATATCAAATATATCATGCACCTAGTGTAGCATATGTATTACTATACTTATATTCTATTTTTCTCTTACCCTTTGTTGGACCCTCACATATGCTCCATTTTTAAAAGTAGAACTAAGAGGATAATGCATTGAAAATTTATCATCATTTCAACCGACTGAGCTGTCAACTTTTGACAAAAGAATAAGATGTCGAAAGCCATCCCATTCTTTTGACTTAATATAAATTAATAGGAGACAGATTAACTCTATTTTTCATATTTTATTATTTTGTGGGGGATAACATTATTTAATAAATCTCCACCTCCACCACAAAGTAATTTTGTTCTCAAATCAGAATATCAAATTGCCCTTCAATCAATCTACTGCACATGCTGAATCAATAAGATCCTAACTCCATCTGATTCAAATCGGTCAATGCACACGTGCAGTTCAGTCAACACCACTAGTTGACTGCCGAGAATGACGACCTCGATCCATCATCTAGCTCAACAGAATTTTTCTCATACCCGTCTACTCTTTGGAAGCCTTTGGTGTGCTCCACTTACAGTCATCATTTGAGGTCATTAGACGATATAAATTTCTTATTATTAGCACCCTCTCACCACGTGTGACTTTTATAACTTCATCTTTAGCTGAATACTCACAGCCCATAGAATCCAACTGGCTCAAAAAAATTAGATTATTTCACATCTCTGGTACATAGGCCATACCACCCAAAGTATGATTTACTCAATCAACTATCTTGATTTTCACAACTCTAAATTTCATAATTCTATAAGTAAAACCATCACCTAATGACAAAATACTCGTCTTCTTTAATTGAAGTGAATAAGAAGAATCATTTATAGAGTACACATACTATATATTCTTAATCTAAAATTCATTCATCTCGAAATAAGTATCTATACGTATAGAGACTATGAGAATATCTCTGCTATTGCCAAATTACTACTGTCACATTTACCATCTTTATCATTTTTTCTGTAAGGATAATTTCTCTTGAAGTGGCCCTCATCTTGACATTTGAAACAGACTTTACCCTTTCCCCTGGCCTTTAGATCTGACTTGCTGCTCACAGATCCACCACCAGATTTTCTCCGATTCTGATTCATGCCCTAAGCAACCAAAGCAGATTCTTATCCTACCTTCTGGTTTGCCTTCTTTTGTTTTTTTATGGGACAACAATGATGTTTTCACATACTCCATGTCCAGTATATCTTTTCGTATAACAAACATCATCACTAGACCATTATATGAATCCAGAAGTAAGGTAAGAAGTAAAATTGCTTTATATTCTTCCTTAATTTTTATATCAATTTTTCGCAATTGATCTATCAGTCTATTAAATCGATTCATATGATCCATAAGACTCTCATCCTCCTACATCTTCAATATATAGAATTATCGCTTTAGAAGCAACTTTGTGGATAATTTTTTTTTGAGATACAAGTTGTCTAATTTTGCCTATCATAATTGATAATGTTGTCAGCAATACAAAACTAATCGTGCTGATATAACGTGATTGCAAATCTTTCCACTGTGCATCTTTTATACCTTGTGGTTTTTCCTCATTTTTCTTCAATGCTACTGCTAAGCCCTATTAAATTAAGAGATGCTTCACCTTTCTTTGCCAAATAGTGAAATTCCCTTTGCCGTCAAATTGTTGCACTTTGAATGGATTTGCCATCGACATGATGTCCATCTTAATAAATCAAATCTCAATATTTAGCTTCAACCAAATAGTTATGATACCACTTGTTGAGTACAAGGGAAGCAAATTGGGAATTCAAAATCTGATTCATTAAAAAATATATGACAAATCATATCAATAACATGATGATAAAAAAGTAATACCGACAGAATATAATATTGCACATAGATTTTTATATAGTTCGATAAATTCGTCTACATCCACGTAAATTTTCATTCTTTCACTAATAGAAAAATTTTCGATACAAAAAAAATACACTTTTAAATTTTATACTCAAATTTAAGAAAATAATACCTTTATATAATTACTTTAATAGTTATCAAAAAATACATTTCCAACCTCTTTATATTACATCAAGAGAAAAACTCCAAAGTGTCTTACATACCTATTATAATTTGACTATCATAAATTACTCTCCATATATAACCACACTTTATTTTTCTTTTGGCCTTAGTTCACACCAAACTCTTTCTCTTTTTTTTTTTTTCTCTATGCTTGATGTAATTTGAATCTCACCTATCATCCATTTTTACAGGCACAACCAAAGGGACAATGCAATGAAATTTCTCCTCATTTTGATTGAGTGAGCTGCCAATTTTGACAAAAGAATAAGGGGCCGAAGGCCATCCCATTTTTTTAACTTAATACAAATTAGTGAAAGATAAATTAACTCTTTTTCTATATTTTATTATTTTATGGGAATTACCTAACAATAATATCAACTTTATTTTTGTTATAAACGATAAGAATTAATGTATATCACTTGCGGCTCTAGACAATGAGTTTTCAAAATTTTCAACTATCAGTTAAAATTCAATGTAAACATAAGTTTTTATTAATTTCTTAATACTTAGAACTCAACATTTATTTTTTGTATTTTGGTGTCCATTTGCAATCATAAATTAAGGGTACAAATTTCCCTAGTAATCTATGCATACATTAATGCTTTTATAAAGTATTTTGGATCGCTTGTATTAAGAAGCTTGATGATTGTTGGATAACTTATTTAAATTTTGTTACACAAATTATAATATTCTCGGTGGATGCCAAGATATTGCAAGACATTTGACTCAAAATAAAATGTATTTAAAAGATTATTTTTTTTATATGTCAAATTATTTTTTTCAGTTTAATTTATACCAAATTATATATTCTAATTATAGATATATTTATATATATTGTTACATATTTCAATCATTATATCAATAAAAATTAATATACATTTTTTTGCATATTCTAATTTTACATTTTTATTTTTTAAACATTTCTTTCTTTTATTTTTATTTTTTACGAAAATACTGCAAAACCAAAATAAACATTGCCTGGACTTTTAAGTTTTATGTAGGCGAACTCTATTGGGCCAATAAAGCAGGCTAGGTCCAGTCTTGAGCCTAGTTCCGGGTCACAAAAGCCCATATAAAGCTCCACAATTCTCTCAAAAGCCCATATCAAGAAAAGTGAATTTTTGTTGCTCTACCCTCTCAGAATCGCACTTCTCTGGAGCTCCCCTCATTGTTTTCTCTCTCTACACGAAATCTTGAATTGGAAGGTCAGATTCGCGATGGGTTCCGGTAATCTGCTCTCTCTCTCTCTCTCTTAACAAATAATTTTTTTTTGATCCTCTGTTAGCTCAATGATGCGTTGTTATATTTCTTTTCTTGTTTCTAGTATTTCTCCCTTTTTTTTTTCTTTTCAATTGTATATTGTGTTAATTTTTGACTGTACAATGTGGTGCAGATGCTGATATGGAGGATTATGGGTTTGAGTACTCGGACGAGGAGCCGGAGGAACAGGATGTTGATATTGAGAATCAGTATTACAACTCTAAAGGTACGGCTATTTGTCTGATTTTAATCGTTTATTGTCTCAAGAGTTGTTTCACGAATATTTTGTATTTATTTGTGATTTATATGCTCTATATATTCGCGTGATTTTATATGCGAACTTTGTGTTAAACAAGTAGCCTTTGCTTGTATTTAATGCATAAGTGTGATTGTGGATGGATTGTGTATATTTATGTATAAGCTTTTCCAGCGTGGATTGTTTGGTTGCACACTGAATTGCATTCGTGCACTACTACATTTATTTTAATGCAGAAATTTTGGGTAGGTGGACTGAGATTAAAGATTTAACTGTGTGAAGTTTGTTGATAGAATTTTAAATTTTTTTAAGCGCTTGGAATTTTCTTATTGGGGATCTAGTCGCAAGGCTTGAGAAATTTTGTGGCCCTTTTCCTGGATGTGCTTTAGGCGCTGACATTGGTTTTGTTATGTCTAAATCTTCACATATATGATGTTTTCCTGTAGGCTTGGTTGAAACGGACCCAGAAGCAGCACTTGAAGGTTTCTCAGAGGTGGTGCATATGGAACCTGAAAAGGCTGAATGGTGATTTTTATTGGACTTTATGAGCTTAGTATTACTTGACATTGTTTTGGGGTGAATGTAATAAGAAAACAATGGAGATAGAAAATGTGGAAACTATTACCAGTCATTGCTGATTTTTCTAGCATGACAATGGCTAAGGAGCAGTATGTGCCTGATTTTTTTTTATTTTTTTTTGTTTTGTCATGATGAAGTAAACTGATAAAGGCCATAAACATCGGTTATATTCTTTTCATTACATTGCATTATTGGAATTTTTTATCTAATACTTTCAAGCTTTGTGTTGTTGATTTATCAATGAAAAGCGAAAAAAGCCTTGTTGATTGTATCCTGAAATTTCATTTTCTCATTATATTCCCGTTTCCTCGTTGGTGTTTTATTGGTTACTTGTCTGTTCATTTATTTCTACCCTCTCATTTTTTGAACTTAAATGGGCATTTAATTATCTGAATCATTGTGGGGTCATCTCCACTGTCAAGTGAAGCTAATAAATCATATGCTTTATCATGCGTGGAAGAGGATTGTGTGTCTGAATAATCATAATTAAGGATCATATTCTACATTTGCATGTTTTATGGGGCCAGGTGTACCAAGGTTCCTGATTTTTCCTAGAGTTCTTCTAATGAGCTGCAACATGATTGGAGAGCAATTTTTACTAGATGTAGTTTCTTTCAATTTAAGTGGAGGTCACACTGTTCTGTGGATTTAATTAAAGTTAAAGTTTCTCATCTGATAATTTATATCAATTTTAAAGCTAGTACAAGTTCTTTTCCTACAGAGATGTTAAATTGTTGGATATATTAGGTGGTAGATGTTATCTGGTTGGTTTCAGGGAATCTATAATTATAAAGAATTTTAGTCTGAAATCACGTTCAAGCTAAGTGTAATTGTTAATATATGTTAACTTGGGGTGTGACAGTGTGCATCTTGAATGAATCACTGTCCTTGACTGCATGTTTCTTGTTTGTCTTCAGGGGATTTAAAGCTTTGAAACAAACTGTTAAGCTTTACTATAAGCTTGGGAAGTACAAAGAAATGATGGATGCTTACAGAGACATGTTGACTTATATTAAATCTGCAGTGACTCGGAATTACAGTGAGAAATGCATAAACAACATCATGGATTTTATTTCTGGATCTGCTAGTCAAAACTTTAGTCTACTGCAAGAGTTTTATCAGACCACCTTGAAGGCCCTTGAAGAGGCAAAGAATGAGGTAAAAGATCTATTTCATTTAAATTTAGTGAGTCTTTTTTGTGAAAAAGTTTCACCGGTCCTCTTTTCTACAGAGACTATGGTTCAAGACAAATCTGAAGTTGTGCAAAATATGGTTTGACATTGGCGAATATGGGCGGATGAGTAAGGTATTGTTTTAGATTGCATATTGGTATTAGATGTTGATTGAATGTAATTCAGCATACTTGATCAGATTTTGAAGGAGCTGCGCAAATCCTGTCAAAAAGAAGATGGTACTGATGATCAGAAGAAAGGCACACAATTGTTGGAAGTGTATGCAATTGAGATCCAAATGTACACTGAGACTAAAAACAACAAAAAACTGAAGGTAGGTTTGAGTAATGGCTTTCTCTTTCTAAAGACAATTTCCTCTAACGATATAAATTTTTGTTTCTTGATCTTGAATTTGACCATCTATTGAGTTACTCAATGCTGAATTTATTGCAGGAATTATATCAAAAAGCATTAACTGTCAAATCTGCTATTCCTCATCCAAGAATAATGGGGATAATTCGTGAATGTGGTGGAAAAATGCATATGGCAGAGCGACAATGGGCTGAAGCAGCTACTGATTTCTTTGAAGCTTTTAAGAACTATGATGAAGCTGGGAACCAGAGGCGCATCCAATGCTTAAAGTATTCCTTGAATTCATGACTTTATTCATGTCTGATTGGGAAGGGAGGGGTGTGTTCGTTTGTTTGTATACGTCTGCCTGTGACTGCACTCATCTTGATTTAGATATGCATGTGTGCTTAGTGTATATCGTTGGGTGATGCTAGACTGAAGTTTTGTGCTATTATATTGGCATTAGTTGTATATCTTGGGTAATTATAATAAGATAGGTGTTGCAGTTCAATGTAAATTGTCAACTAGTTGGTTATATATGTGTATGTATATATACGTATATATTGATTGACCTTTCTCTTTGAAAATATTTCTACTGCTTCCATTTTTAAAATGAAAATAATGTGCCTGAGTTGCTTTTATATGTTTAAGCTTAAGCTTAAAAGGTTGTAGAACTTTCAGATGGAAGAAGCTTGAACCCTAAGTAGTTATTAGAATGGTGGTGCCTGCGTCAACAACCATTATTTGCACCAATTTAAACCATATCATTGCTAGCTGCTACTTTTTACACTCCTAGTTGCTGGTTGGGTTGACAAGTACCTGTATTGTTTGATAGTTGACATGCTTAACTTCTTATTTGGTTGTATTCTTGTATTTAGATTTTAAACTTGAATTGTTGAACCTGAATTAGTATTATGGATATTGAGTGATGTAGCTGATTCTATTATAAAGAAATTAGTACATAAATATTTTTGTGTACACACTAATGTAATTTTTTAATATGCTGCTCTTTTGAACTCCATTTGAACTCAATTGGTCCGTACGAGTCAGGTATTTGGTTCTGGCAAATATGCTGATGGAATCAGAGGTCAATCCATTTGATGGTCAAGAGGCAAAGCCGTAAGTTTTTTAATGAAATTTAGCATCTCGATTTTGCTCTCAAGTATAGAATGTGAACGTCAGCCTCATTGGCCTCATTTGCTTTGTAGATACAAAAATGATCCTGAGATTCTGGCAATGACAAACCTAATCGCAGCATATCAAAGGAATGAGATTTTGGAGTTCGAAAAAATTCTAAAGGTATTCTATTGCCTTAACATTTGGTATCAGCCTGTTAGAAGACTTGTCTCTCTCATCTTGTTTGTTGTTCTGAAGTATGTGGTGGGAATGTTGCAGAGTAACAGAAGGACAATAATGGATGATCCATTTATTCGAAATTACATTGAAGATCTTCTGAAGAATGTGAGAACACAAGTGCTGCTAAAGCTCATTAAGCCTTACACAAGAATTCGGATCCCCTTTATATCAAAGGTTAAAACAAGAGTCTTGTGTTTAGCAAGGAATCTTTTTCTGTTTCCCTCTCCCTCCATTTCAGTTTTGCTTCTTTCCTTTCTTATCTTCTGTTTCTATTTCCCAAAAGGGTAAAAACCAAAAGGAGTAAAAAAAAAATAATTAAAAAAAGTGGGGAAGGTTGTGGTTGTCCATGGCTGGTAAAATTTGTGTTCTTCGACTTTCATATGAGAGCAGGGAGACATTTTACCCGAAGTCAATTTTCATAGACAAAGATCCCCCAAAAAAGAAAATTGAAAGCTAATACTAGCCATTGATCGAGTTGTAGTATTAGTAGTACACCTATCAGGCCATGACCTGTCTAGCACTTGTATGTGTCGCTAAAAATCCATTATCGTACTAATAGCATTTGTGACTCACAGGAGCTTAATGTGCCAGAGAAGGATGTTGAGGAGTTGTTGGTGTCCCTTATCTTGGATAATCGGATTGATGGGCACATTGATCAAGTGAATCGGCTGTTAGAGCGTGGTGACAGGTTGACTTGTCAATTTCACCCAACTTTAATGCTTATTGATTTCATTCTTGTTACCTGAGTCCATCTTCTCTTTGTTTTTCTTTGGCATATATAAAATTGGGATACTATGCATGCAGGTCAAAGGGAATGAAGAAGTACACTGCAATAGACAAATGGAACACACAGCTTAAATCCCTCTACCAAACTGTTGGCAACCGAGTATGTTGAGACTGCTATTCACATAAATATAGAATTTATGATCGTTTCTAGTAGTTTGGCAATTGTAGTCATGTAAAAACATAAGCATGTCTTAGCAGACACTGTTGAGTTTGAGCTATGAACTTTAGTCTTAAAAGTATTCAACTTGTCTTCAAGGTTTTAAATTTCTGTTGGTGACAATGGTCTAAAGATCTAGAGTTGTAGAAGTGTTTTTGTGTATCTGTTAGCAAATTGTTAGAATACTTTTGGGAAATCTTCTCGACTCTCAGAACTTTTTGGCTTCTGCTGCTGTTGGTTGGCCACTCCAAATCAAACAGACAAATACCGTATGTGAATTTCAAAGCGAACATGGATTATTTCTTTGTAATCTTTTGTGCTTCATATTCTGGATACAAGCAAAGTACTTCTGTATGAATACTCAATTCAATTATTGAGAGAAATTTGGAATATACTTATTTTGAATCCTGATGTCTTAACCAGTCAGGTAGCTTCATTTTCCTTGCCTGTGGGTTCAAGATTCCCCGATTTTTTATGCTATATTTGTACTTGATATTTTAGTGAGCAAAAAAATTACCTAATGAAAAATTAAAAATAAGTTATATCGTTTGGAGAGAGAGAATTTTCTCTATGTAATGTATTTGGATCTTGAATCTTACACAGATTAAGAAAATAAATTCTTAAATTGGAACACAAATCCGAGTTGCCACTTGAAATCCATGGATGTCAGCAAAAGAAAATAGAATTAATTGCAAGAGTATGGTTAGAAAAGTCATTTAAAAAAGGCCACCTCTAGGCTCAAAACACAATTCTTTTATCTTGATATTAGTTCCAAAATGTGAGCAAAGTGAACATCAGAAGTCTTTGTAAAACAAAAGATTTTTATGGCTTAGCTTACAAGACTCAAAGCACTTGAAAATGGATGCTTCATCTATCAAAACCTAACCCCCCCCCCCCTCCCCCCCCCAAAAAAAAAAAAAATAAAAAAATAAAAAATAAAATAAAATAAAATAAAATAAAATTGGCAAGTGAAAGTATACGACCATATATTAATTTAAGTCAATTTCACTTGTGCTTGAAAAGAGGAATTCGAACAATGTTTTTGGACTGCATTAGATTGAGTGCAATATAAATAATTTATTAACGGCCATTAAATTATAAAAGTGTTTAATTTTTATAATATTTTACTTGTCATGTCGAGTTTCACTACTAAATAAAGATAGATACTGAAATTTCTAAATAAAATAGATTGCCATATTGTTTCCACATATGTCAATAGAATGACCAGATGGTAGTGGTTGAGGCAGATGAAAACTATCTTGAGCCATTTTCAATGGACCATATACTCTGGTGAGAGCTATTCAGTCCTTCCCACAACTGATCAAGACCCCTCCAACAACTACTGGATTTCATTCACTGTAAGAGGAAGGGAGCCCAAGCCTCCACAGGGCCTACCCATAGGCTGAGCCCTGTTAGGCCCATTGGACTTTTGACTAAGACAGGACCCATTGTAGTGCTCTAGCTATATTTAACATTTTATTGACCAAGATCATATTGGGCCCCAAATTGGACTTTAGCCCAAAAATGGACTTCACAGGAAGAACCCAATGTGAGTCTAACCCACTACAATCATGCTTCTCATGGTTTCATAGCAAATCCAAAATTAGTTCAGTTTGTTTTGATGGAAACAACCCTTTTTTGGTCCCATCCTCTTTTCTCATGCAACAAAGCATAGAAACACAGACAAAAAAACAAAATTGCTTATAAATAGACACACATGAGGACAATAACAAATTTCTTTCATAGACAAAAGAAGTAACAGAAAAAGGAGAAGATAAAATCTCCCCACTATAAATTGAGAAATTCAGCGTTTGATCGAAAACCAGACACAAAAATAACACGCACGCACGTTAAAACAAGAAGGTACCATGAAGGTTTTGAGCTCAAATTCCTCAATGACGCGAGGGCTAGTTATTGCATTTCTCGTGTTGGTGTGCACTATGGAGGTGGTGCATCGTGTCGATGGGCAGTCACAAGTAGGGCAGTGCCTGATAGGGTGTGGGCAGAAAACAGTTTCATGCGCCATGGATTGTGGGACAAGAGGAGGGGGATCAGGGGCACTGTCCTGCTACCAAGCTTGTGGAGCTGGAAACATTGGCTGTGTCACATCTTGCCTTGGCACACAAGTCCTCCCAAAACCCAAGTGTGGTTGATTTTTCTTTATTAGCCTTTTCAATTTCCACACTTTTGTTTAGCAATAAGTAATTAGCATGAGTTTTTAGGGATTATTGGCTGGTGTAATCTCAACATGGAGCCTTAGGGCCTTCATTAAATAAAATACTATATATTTCGAGTGGAGTTTAATTTAATCCTCGAAGTTTATTAGTATACACTATAATGCATGTTACTTCCATCTCTTATAATTATAAAGTTATAAGTTTTTTGCCCATCTTTTTCAAATTATAGATTCCGATTTAATTTAATTTTTTTGGACTTGATATGAAATTATATGATTATATAATTATTTGGTGATAAAAACGAAACTTCTTTACTTTACATGGTGTCTTTGGAAGTCTCAAGAGCACACAAGCTAAAATGTCTTAAAGGATGAAAAGCAGAATAAATGTATTTAATAATAAACTAGCCATCCTTTCCCCAAAGTTGGAAACAAATTCAGTGAATAAGAGTAAAACATTGTTGCCAAACAGGCCCTTGTCAAATCCCACATCGAAATTAGAGCTATAATTAAACCACTTGATAAGTTTGTTCACATACAAGACCAATCACCGAGCCAGATAACGTGGGCTTGTAACCCAAGTGGGGGTAATAGGTATTGGAACATAGGGTCAGTACCATTGGGTAGGGCTTGGGGAACAGAATGTCAGCCCGCCCGCTCCAAGCAAGGAGTTGGGCCATGTCAATTGGGCGAAAGCCTGAATGACTTGGTCCTTAGAGTGGAGGGCACTGCGTCAGGCTGGTTTCACAGAGCAGCGAAAACCTCCCACTCTTGCAGTGGAAGGATAACGGGCTGGTGTTTCTCAGGCCCGCTAAATGCCCAATGGGTTGGCTCTAACTGGACCAATATTTTTGTTGGCCATGTTTTTTGATCCAGTAAACTTTTGTGCACATTGTATTAATGTTTTTCCAAAATTGATGTTGTTTTTATTCTCTGATAAGGATTTAGTTTTTTTTTTTATAACATTGAGGTGCTATTTAATGTTCTTTAATTAGATTAACGAACAATTTTAACACTTCTATTTTACAGGTACAGGTGCAGAATTATATGTTAGCATCTCAACTGGGCATATATATTTATGAAACTTTTACTGTTCATTTGAGAGCAGGAATTTGCTTTTAGTGCATGTAGAGTTTTACGGCAGTACTTGGAGGTCGTACTTATTAGAATTCGTGGAATAAAATATTTGAATTTATTTTGAGTGATTTGGAAGAACTGCTTTGAAGGAATGTATTGAAAAATACAATGTATTAAGAGAAAAATATATTAAAAAATATAATATATATTGGGATGTGTTTTAAGAGAATAAATTAAAAATAAAACTAAACACCCAGTAAATAAAACACGAATATTTTCAAGTTTCAAATTACTATATTATATAACTCGAAACAATCCAAAATTCAATGAGATTCCTACTAATGATTTGACGTACGTGAATACATTGAAGCTAGAATTTATAATTTAGACGAACTAATGAGTGTCTCTGCATGTTTCGTGCTCCTCAGCTTCTATCGTTCACATTCATTAATTGCACGCTCCATAAAATTTTCACCCTTAGTTCACTCTATTCTTGGTGTATATGCTATTAACTATCTACACAGTATTTTTAGATTTTTAATCTTGACAGAAAATTTGTTGATGCCATTAAATGAACTTTACTCTGTTGAACTTTGAACTTTGTTTACATTATTTCAGTTTTAATCTTTTAGATCCACATCGAAGTTGTTCTAATTTTATAAACAGACAGAGATTTTGAAGTGGAATAATTTTATTGTATGTACTATAACTAAGACTACTCTAGTTAATATAGACTGAGGATCATAAAATGAAATAAACTCTTATCTCCTTAGATATTTTGGTATTTTATCAACTTGTGATGGGCTTTAGACCACACAAAGCATAGTGACTCTTGATTTCCTAAATGATCTGCTTCATTCACATGTTACATTATGGTGTCTTTGGGCTGTGATCAATCAATAATGTTAGTTTCTAGTAGAGCTAGTTGTCATCCCCATGCCATGCCAGTCCCCATCTCCTCGGGGATCCATTCAGGTGGGAGCTCATTGAGGTCAAAACTGAAGACCCTGGGCTGGTTCTTGGTCACTTGTCCTCCTCCACGACGTCGGCAGTGCCGCTTGTGGCCACCAAGAGCCTGGCCTTTTGAGAAGATTTTGTTGCAAAATGAGCATTGATGCACGAGGCTGCAGCCTCCTTTGGGTGGTTCAATGTGTACAGCCACCGAGTCAGCAGCAGTAGTTGAAGATTCATTGTCTTCGCCTGTGGACGACGCAATTTTGTGAGCCTTATTGTTATGGTGTGCTTTGTGCCCACCTAAGGCCTGGTAGCTCTTAAAAGACCTGTCACATATGTCGCACACATGGTGCTTTCGGGCTCTGATGGGAATCTTATAAGCAATACTGTCATGAACAACCAATGAATCCTTCCCTTTTGTCGAACTTTCTGGCCCTGGATTTGCAATCTTGTCATTGTTTCCTGAACCTCCACCCTCGTTTGGGCTTCCTGAGGGAGAAGAACCACCTCCATGGATAATCAGGTTCGTGTTTAGAAATGGGCATCTGAAATTTCCAGCATTTGTTGAGACAGCTGACTCCAACTTCCTCTTCTTTGGTGGAAGATTTTCTTTTGCTGTTTCCCCAATTTCAAGCACCGAAAAATCGTAACCTTCATTATCAGACACCGACAGGTCCTGATCAGAAGCTGGAATAAGCATCAGGGCTTTTCCAGGCCTCGTTCTCCTGCCCGTTTTCGACCATCCAGGTGACAATAAATCGGAGCCCACATGAGTATTCCCATGAATATAATGAACCGCATGGTTTCTTTCCAGGTCCATAGAATCCGAAACAGGCAAAGAGGAAGAATGGTTATTTTTCATCTCTGGAATTGGAGGTTTCATTCCCCTCCAATTCCTCTCTGGATGGTTCCTCATGTGTCCGTACAGAGACTTGTTTGAAATAAACGTCTGTGCACAAACAGGACACTTGAGCTTTTGCCCTTCGAGCTCCAAATTCGAGATGTGGAGCTCCATAATTCGTGGATCAGTTTTTGTTCTTGACCTTCTGCAAGTGACCTCTTTTCTGCCCTCCTAAACCTTTTCCATAGCTAAACTTTTTCTCACAGAAGGCAGAACCAATATGCTTATCTGCAGTGGTTCCAGGTTCCAGGATCTTGATTTCTTGTTTATCTTTTCTACAGTCAATACTATTTTTCAGGCAGCTCTTTCACAACTTCCAGGGGTTGGAGACCAATAACAGCTACACAAACAACTGAACTACTGAAGCACACAAGATGACCAGCTTATAACAATCAAGAATTTCCTTAAAAAGAGGCAAAAAGTGGCATAATAAAGCAGGTGGACATAATCTGAGAAAATCTGTAAGCCAGATTTGAGTCAGATATCAAGATAGTGATAATCTTTAGACAAGAGGAGCATAATTAAATTGATGTTACTTACCAAAACTATAACGGATTGTCAAGTGTTGTCACCTTTAATACACCATATTCATTAAACACTAAATGAGATTTCGACTGTGGAAAGTAACTAATTAAGCAGTCTTCCGTTTCTTTAAGAGTTGGAACTTATTTATTTTTGGCTCATTCAGCATCATAATGATGCCACTAACCATAAAATTTGCACCCCTGTAATTTGTAATCTGGTTGTAATAACTTTGTAATTTTGTAATGGAATTCTGTAAATACCTACTTTCTAAGTGGCTCTTTGTTTCTAACATTGTCATGAATCAAAATCTTGTTTCTTAACATAGCTAATCTTGCGATGTTGATTTATTTCAAAATCTTGTTCCAATCTCTTATTTCATTAATTTGATTGTTCCCATGTGTTTCTTGATATTGCAAACATTTCTTATATATAAGAATTCAATGTCTTTTGAAAAATCATAACTAATAAGGGCACTTGTAGAAATCTAAATGATGAATGGGAGAAGTATAGCATAGATTACATTGATAACATGTATTATAATATTTTACTAACAATTTTTTCACATGTGGGGGCAAAATTGTCACCAAAAGATCACTAAAGAAGATTTTTTTTTTAATTATTTTTTTTTAAAATAATAATGTAACAAACTATCCATCATTATTTTTAAAAATAATTTATTAAATTATATAAAATTTATTTTTTTAATTCTCATTTTTTTATATCAATTAAATTAAACGCATTATTTTGGGATGAAAAAATAATTAACTTTCTTAATAATTTTGTTTTTTTGATAAGACAAATGAAACGACAAACCACAAAATAGGGGATAGAATGTAACATAATCTTGTAATAAGAAATCTTATCCAGTCACAGTCAAATCCATCTTTGTACTTTCTGTCCATTTCTTCTCCAAATTTGACAACCTTTTACATTTCCAATTTTATCCCTCTTCTCCGCCTTATCTATTCTCTCTCTAAATTTGTTTCCGGCGAGCCCCTGAAAACCCTCTTTCCATCAGTTCTCTCTAAATATATGTACATGTAGGTGTATAAATGTACTGTCTTTGTTTGTGAGTGAAGAGATGGGGAATGCGAATGGCAGAGAAGAAGGCAGTGAGAATGGCGGCAGCGGCGGCGTAGATGATGTATCGGAAAGTTCAAGTAGCCGCGTGGCTTCCGATGATTTGATGGTCAGCTCTCCTCAGCATGATCCTCGGCAGTCTCGCTCTCCCCTCTTGTTTTCTTCTCAGGTGTATCTTCTCTTTCGTTTGCTGTATAGCTACATACATTTTTATACGCTCGCCTGTTTCGTGTATTTGTACGTATGGAAATAAGGTTAAGAGATCAAATTGAATGGAACAATCGATGAAGCGTATGTGCTGCCACTTCAGATTAACTGTTATTGCTATGTTGGTTTGTACTTGAGTAAGCTTATTTAATGGTGACAGGGAAATAATGATTAATTGGTGGATTGCTTCAGTTAAACTTATGTGATCTGCTGCCTCTTTTTTTTTTAATGGTGATGGAGGGTTACTTTTGGAGCTCCCAAGATTCTGGTTTTGCTGGACAATCCCAACCATCCATGTTGTGGCTTTCTGATTTGGATTGATTTTGGTCAATGATGTGTTTGTAGGTTTTACAATGGAAATTGCATTCCGTATCATTATTGTTGTCCTGTAATTGAAGAAATTTAGATCCTAGTCGATAGTTGAGAACTATGATTCACTTAGGCAAGCAAAAACTGATACGTGCTTTGCTACTTAAGTGTGGCTAAACCAAAATTTTCCAGATATAGTGCATTAATTAGGCATAATTCAACATAATAAAAAATTCTATGTCGGAATGTTTTTTTAGGTAAGGTGAGAATTTATTATAACCAAGTAATAAGATACAACAAGAAAAACAATCAACTAATAGTCGATTCTGATATTTTACATCAACTCTAAGAATACCTCATATCGGATCAACCCACAAAACAAAGGTTTCAAGCTACTTCAAATAACAAACCTCCCTATCGTATGCATAAAGCCACTATTCAAAAAAATCATGTGTCAATTTCCATTCTCTACATAGCCATCTATTGCCTTGTGAGAAAGGAATGCGTTTAAGCCCCATAATTTTGCATATCACCAAATCAAAGATATGTTTTTGCACAGATAAAACATCTCTATAAACATTCCGATAGAGTCTGTCATTTCTCTCAATCCATATCTGATAAATTGCTGCTTCGAAAACAAACTTCAAAATCAGATTTCGAAAATTATTCTCAACTGTTTGAGAACATATCCACCTAATAGTTTGCTTCCAGTTACCTCCCTACCATTGCATGCCACATTTACTAAGTAGAAATAACCATATTCTGAAAGTAAATTGGCAAGAGAAAAACAGATGGTCAAGATCTTCTATGCAATCCCTTCAAAACATACATGACATGAAGTTGATTTTTCCAAATTGCAAAAGTCTATCCTGAGTATGAAGTCTTTCCAAGATAGCAAGCCAAGCAATGAATGAGTGTGTCGGAACATGTTTAGGAAACCAATAACTCTGTGCCAGTTGACTTCTCTATTAGAAGTTTTAAAGAAGTCCCATGCTTTGTTAACGGTGAAACTTTCTTCTTTATCAACACAACAAAGAATTTTATCTTGTCTAGTATCCATTGGACTATAATTTGGAAAACTTTGAACGATCTTTGGGATAGGAGGTAAAATATCTGTAGGCCATACCCACTGGTTGTTAGAATGAAAGCCTGCACTTTAGTAGGCCTATTAATGCCAGATTGATAAATTAATCTGTTGCTAAATCTGAAGCATAAAGGCCCATCATGAAGCTAAAAATCCCACCGAAAAAAGGTATTGTCTCCGGATCCAATGTCAGATTTAAAGCACAGTCTGACGTCTTGTCTAAATTTTAGCAACTTTTGCCAAGCCGAAGAACATACCGTAGGTTGACGCGCACACCAAAAGCTTCTGTCCTTGAGATAATTAGATCTTGCCCATATTTCCAAATAGACTCAGAATCCTTGGAGAGTATATGCCAAATATGTTTCACCAGTGCTGCCTTGTTCCATTCATGTGCCAACTTCAATCCAAGGCCAACTTCATTTTTCGGAAAACAAACATTATCCCAAGCCACTTTAGCACCAAAGCTTTCCATACTAGCACCCTTCCAAATGAAAGACTGCAATACTCTTTACATACTGTTTTTGGAAGAATAAAGACTCCAGACCAAAAGATTTGGACAGAAAAAAGAACTGATTGCACCAACTACACTCTTCCAGCATAAGAGAGACTCTTGTTAGTCCACGATCTAACTCTGGCAGTGATCTTATCCACGAGAGCTTTGCAATCATTGGCTCTAAGTCTTGAAGTAATAAGAGGTACACCAAGATACCTAACAGGCAAGTTCCCTTCTTTAAACCCAAGGATATGCAAAATTTCTACTTTGCTTGTTGTGTCCACTCCTGAGAAGAATGCTTCTGATTTACCATAGTTGGGCTTCAGGCCCGGCAATCTGAAAATTGTGCTCAACACATTCTTTATAGCCATTACAAACTTCAAAGTAGCATTTGAGAAGATCATAAGGTCATCAACAAAAGCAAGATGATGTATCTTTTCGTTCTTGCACCTCCAATGGAATTGAAAATCCCCTTCAAGGATAGGCGCTTCCATAATACAATTGAAAACATCCATGGCCATAACAAAAAGGTAAGGAGAAAGAGGTCCCCTGGTCTTAAGCCTCTTTTACTTGTAAAGTATCCATTTAATTCTCCATTAATAAATATAGAAAATCTAGGAGAAGTAACACAAGTTTCAATCCACTTTACCATCTGAAGAGGGAAGTTCATGCATCTCAAGGCAGCAAGAAGGAAATCCCATTGAACAGAGTCATAAGCTTTATGCAGATCCACTTTAATAGCACATCTTTGTCCCAAATTATTGAGGTAATAGTTCCGCAATAGTTCTTGGGCTACAAGGATGTTATCAGATATTCTTTGCCCTTGAATAAATGTGCCTCTTTAATCTTTTGAGAGAGGATTTTTTGGAGATACGCAGCATGATATAGGTTTGTAGTCTCCCAATTTAGATGGGTTCTGAATCTTAGGAATGAGCACCACTATTTCTTTCAACTAACAGCCACTCAAAAAGAAGGATTGAAAAGCTTGACAGACTTTCATGCCAATAATATGCCAACAAGCTTTGAAAAAAGAGATACCAAAGCCATCAGAACCTGGTGCTTTTCCACTTTTTAGAGAGAAAAAAGTATCTTTGATTTCATCAAAACTAACCTCTCTGATCAATCGTGTTGCTTGCTCAGTTGTAAGCTTTTTATTGATGAAATTAGCAATATGATTAGTGGAAACTTGCATGTGGTCAGGATCTTCTCCCAGGAGATTTTTAAAACACTCCACAATCTCCAACTTCATCTTATCATAGTCCGCAACTACAGAATTGTCTTCCAATACCACCTTCATGATTCTATTAGTGTTATTTCTTTGCTTAAACTTTTTATGAAAGAAGCTGGTGTTTTGTCTCCAAGATTAAGCCATTGAATTCTAGATTTTTGTTTCATGAAGCTCTCTTCAGCCTTTGACAGTTCGTGGAAATCCTTGAGAAGAACCCTCTCCTTATTATATAATGTATTGTCGAGAGGATGTGCATCGGTCAATCTCTGGATAGACTCCAACTCAGACTTTGCTTCCTTGACTCTCTTTGAGATGTCACTGAATTCATGCTTATTGAGCTTCTGGAGAGCAATCTTGACAAGTTTTAACTTTTTGCAAACTCTAAACATGGGAACCCCCTTGATGTCAGAACACCAAATATCAGCTACCAGGTCCAAGAAATATTTGTGCTGCAGCCAAAAATCAAAGAACTTGAAAGGGATTTTTCAGTTAGGCATATCAGGCAGAAAACTAACAATTATAGGAGTATGGTTAGATATTCCAAAAGGAAGATATTCTGCTTGAGAGAGCGAAAAATATTCCATCCAACGGCCATTAACCAGCACTCGATCCAATTTTCTGAATTTCCGAGTAGAACCATCACCACCACTGTTCCAAGTAAAACGAAGGCCAATTGCTTTTAAATCATTTAAATCAGACTTGTTTATGCAGTTATCAAGTTCATTCATGTGAGTTCCATTTGTCAGAACCTCCAATAATTTCATTCTTGTATCCAACCATATTAAAATCACCACATAAAATCCAAGGACGATTTGCAAGGACAAAGGCATGTTTTTCGATCTCAGTCCAAAGTTCTCTTCTAGGAGCAGCTTGATTAAGGCCATAAACAAAGGAAGCAAAAAATGAGTTCAAGAATTTTCACTTCACAATAAATAATCTGATCAGTCATGCTTAGACAATCAACATCGATAAGTATAGGATTCCAGCAAAACCTAGATTCTCCCCAAAACATTCCAAGAGTAATTGTTTTAGCTAGACTTAAACAATCATAGTATAGTTTAGGTTGCTAAATACATAGTTGGGGATTAAAGGCAGGCTTGAAATTTACATGAATGCATGCATGTGGACCCTTTCCCGCTCTCCTTTTACAGTTGGTAGCATGCGTACTAGAATCTATTTAACATGAAGTTTATATAGGTCCTAGATGCTAAAAACCCAATTCTTTTTCCTGAATAATAGCTTTAGCTCTATGTTTCCAATCTACAAATTGAATATTTGCCACCACTTAATCAAGGAAAGGAGCTAGTATAGTTGGGTTTCTGTTTCACTCCAATTCTAGTGGGTACTTAATATGCAGTCTTCCTTCTCCAAGCATTCACGCCCATGAACCTTGGACGCATAACCTTCGTCAGGGCTATGGCATCAACAACTAGGCTGATCTTGGTCTCAGTTAAATGTGCTGCTGCAACAAAATTTCATATCAATTATATAAATTGGAATTCTTAGATCTTTTACTGCTTTTTCTTTTTTTTCATGTAGCCTTCTTTTGTTTTTTCATTTAGCTCATGGATGGGCAAGTTGGTGCATAAGCAAATACATAATTAGGGAGAGAATATTATTTTTGGATTTATCAAATGTGTTAAATCATACTCTTTCCTTTCTCCCAGTGAAACAACACAGTTGTAAATCAGAAATGTGGTCATTGCTAACTTATTAAGTTCAATTTTTGTAACATTAATTGTTTAGTATCACTTGGTTATTCTACTAATTTACTTGTGAAGTGAAGATTGGCATGTTTATTTATGATTTTCCACTGGCTGCTATTGTCCAAATTTGTACACTATATTATCATTAACACTTGAAGTGTGTAGGTGTTTTTCCTTCTATAAATGCTAACATTTTCTATTTTCGGTGCATACTGGAGAGCAATGTCATCATTTTCCATTTCTTTTTCCCTATTTTTTTTTTCTTTTGAATTCTCTTTTCAGGATGCTATCTTTCAGGAAGGCCCCACACTATTCTCTTTTTGTTGATCAGTTTGCTTCAGATTACTGATGTTTTCTTCATCTTGGCAGCCTCCACTAGTCCCTCCACGAAGGGATGATGTCCCTGCACTATTCAATCCATTGCAGCAGAATGAATCTCCGGGAGCTGTTCATCGCCCTCTTGAACAAGGAATACCTACTATAATAACATGGAGCTTTGGTGGAAACAATGTGGCTGTGGAAGGATCTTGGGACAACTGGAGGACAAGGTGATCATTCACATTCCAGCCATATTTAATTGAATGTGTTTGTTGTGTATGTATCGATGTATTATCTCAATTATTAGAAATGAGGAATGTTATATCATCTGGCTATAATCCCACTTTAACTTGGTTTTAATTTCTAAAATTATTTTGTGCGTTCTTCCTGCAGGAAGATACTCCAAAGATCAGGCAAAGACCACTCCATTCTCTTGGTCCTTCCATCAGGCATTTACCGTTACAAATTCATTGTGGATGGCGAAATGAGATGTATTCCAGATCTTTTATGTGAAACAGATGAATTGGGCCGTCCTTGTAATCTTCTTGATGTCCATGTAAGTGAATAGTTTACCTTGTGCAAATATTATCCAATTTCACATTCCCCCTCTCATGTTTCTCCTTTATTTTCCCAGTTTTTAGGCATATTGATAGATTGATTTGTGTAGTGAACTTTTTACTAATTGATGAAAACGATTTTAAAACATCTGCTCTCATTGGTATAAACATAGAATTAACACTTGTCTTGTTTTGTTAATCAAGAGTCATAAACAGTATCCTAGCCCAGCAAAACTTCTTGGACATAGTAACGTTTATGTTCTCTAAATAACTTCAATTTTTGAAGACTAAAACCTTGTAATTGGAATTTTTTGGTCCAGTTTGTTTTGTGGTACAAGTATGATAGATAGAACTGATTATGTATAATATGAAAATATGATTCAAACATGTACACCCTCATGTGCATGCACAAACCCAAAACTTAGTGTGTAAAAATATGCATGGGGGTGGTAAAGTATTCGCTGCTTGGTGGTGCTTTACACCATGGGGATCCATCTGATGGATTGGGTGTGGTTCTGCTTGAGTGGATATTGAGGAGGTTTTTGAGAGTTCACTGAATCAAAAAGGTTGTCTAGGAAGGTATGTCCATTGTGTATTGCATGAGTTTTAAGCTTAATTTGAACTTGGAATCAAACGATTTATACTGTGTCTATATTCCCGTCTGGCCCTGTTTTTTAAAATTTTGAAATACGAAGATGGTGTGTCTGCCAGCCCCAACATTCAGGAGCATATAAATAGTCCTATGTTTGCTTAAGATGCAGATGTTGAATATTTGTAATTATAATACCCATGTTTGATTTGTTCAAGGAGTTCAGGAGTCAGGACATCCATTCTTAAGCATTTATGAATTCAAATTTGAATCCTCTAATTGCTTGCAAGTCTGTGGTTTCTGTAGTTATACTATTGGTGTCTATTCAACTTGATTTGTCACCATCCACATATGAAACTGTGAATTTATGGCCCTCTAATTTCAATAGATTTGTTGTTTGCTTAATGTATCCATTATCGCTATTTAGTAAAAATCTGGCAGTCTGATAGGTATATATATAGAACAAAAAGGCAAATTGATTTATGTACCTTGGAAGGTAAAAAAGAGAATTCCTTTATATTGGTGTGGTTTCAGTGGACAGTTTGGCTTATTTCTTTACTGACGTTACAATCTTTGTTGATTCTACAGGATTACGTTCCTGAAAACCTTGACAGTGTGGCTGAGTTTGAGTGTCCCCCATCACCGGATTCCAGCTATAGTCAAGCTTTCCCAGGAGATGAGAATTTTGCCAAGGATCCCTTGGTGGTTCCACCTCTCCTGTCAACTGTGGTTGGCTTGGAAAATTGTGAAGAAACTTCTTCCAAGCCCCAGCATGTGGTGCTTAACCACCTCTTTCTAGAGAAAGGATGGTTGTCTCAGTCCGTAGTAGCTCTGGGTCTGACTCATCGGTTCCAGTCCAAGTACGTGACTGTCGTCCTGTATAAGCCGCTCAAGAGGTGATCCTAACCTTTGCATGCTAATGCCTTAAGGTAAATAAAACTTCCACTAATGTTCCCCTGTTGTACATTACATACATACTTTTAGCATTTTATTTACTGTCAATTCGTCACAGAAAAGCAATGGATAATACCTTATATAGTCTTACATGGGCTCTAAGACCATAACCCATCCTACAATGATCTTGACTAGAGAACTTATTAAGAAAAGAGACTTGGGATTGTTTGGATTTGTTTTGGATATTTAAGTGTTTTGAGAAAATGTATTGAAAAATTAGATGTATTTGGAGGGAAATGTATTAGAGAACGTGATGCATGATTTTATTTTGAAAAATGAAAATGTTTTGGGAAAACAAAAACATTCTAAAGGCTTTTTAGCACCGGTGAATTGGGCACATTTTGTAGTACAATATAGTGTGCTAAGAGTTAATAGAACAAGTTCAATCCATCCATTTATATTGTTCTTCATGATTAGAACAAATCCATGAAGACACTTCTGTTCTCTTCTGCTACGACAGAGCAGCAAAGAGCCTACTGAGAATATGATACAAACTTAACTAGTTGTAAACTTATTTGTTTCTTAACATTATTATGAAATGTTTTTGTCAAAGTTCAAACCTCACTACTGCTTGTAACCCCAGTTGAAAGTCTTTAGCAGTACCTTATTCGATAAAACCTGTTCACATACGAGTACTGAGTGGTGCAGTCGAAGATTGCTGAGTTTATAGGATCACACAATCACGAATCTTATCCCTCTTCCGGCTTCTTGTGCTACGGTAGGTCTTTTCAATCGTCGTTTTCTTGAGTTCTCGTCTCCTTGCTTCAATCCTTTGTCTTCGCTTTCTGCATTTAGGAGTTTGGTCAAGTTTTTCACTAAATCGAATAAAGTTACATATGCATTGTCACTTCTTGTTTAGGAGCAGTAAGGTAACGCAATCCAGGGAATGGATTCAGATCTTTGTAGTAAATTTTCTGTGTCATCAAGCATGAAGAAATAATAGAAGCCGTAGTAATGCACTTTATTACAGTTAATCTGGATTTGGGGAAGAAGTCAACTTAAAATTCGAGTAATGGTAACTAAGGTTAGCAATAATTAAAGTTTGAAAGTAATATAGTTAGGTCGAGCTTGAAAATGTAAATTTCAAATCTAAATCTATCCTCACTTTTTTCAGCTAGAAGTTATTACATTAAAATATCAATAATTAACAATCAATAATTATAAAAATAGACAAATACTCGTTAAAATTGAGTGCTAAATAATTGGCTACTTGTCCATTATTTCTATGAAATTCTCAACTGCAAATCGGGACTGAATTCGAGGTTCATTCTATGGGGACAAAGTCACTACTAAATCAAAATCAAGACCCCACAAAAGTGATGCAGAGGCATAAAGCCTTTTCCATATTCTTTTATATGTATGAGAGAGGAGAAAAGATAAAAGAGAGGAGAGGCATCTGGTTCTACTAAGTCTAGCAACTAAAGAGGGCAAAAGAGTTTACTACTGCTCAGGGCTTTGGGCCAATAAATACTGTTAGTAAATAAAAAAAAAAAAGCTGGAATTAATCATCTAGAGGTTTATGAAAAACCATGCAAATAAATAATCATCTGGGACGCATAGCTTTTTCCAATTTCTTGAACCTCCGAAGATTTATAGCAAATGTTACAATGCTGTATTTTATTACTTCGTAAACGACATTCAGTCTCTATCCTAGGCCTATGGGGAATACTTTTAAAAGGTGGACATAGATTTGGTAAATTAATTGGAGATTATATTCTTAGATTCCACACCCACACAACTCAGAGAGAGAGAGAGAGAGAGAGAGTCGTGGAATTTGTTACATTTTAAAATTTTATGCGTTGTTCAGATATCAATCAAAAAGAATTATGTTTCCAAATTCTTCCAGAAATGGGCCACTTATCAAAGATTGTGCAATAATTTTTTTTGCTTAATGTAATTGTTAGTTGGTACCGTCCCGGCCCAATGAAGAGCAAAAAGGTCGGAATACGATTGCGAGGGTAAGATTTAAGAATGCTCCCTTTTGGTTTGTTTTAAGAGATTTAGATTTTAGCTAAACTTATGCTCTTTTTGCAGATTTAAACACAGACTAATTTGGATATTCATTATTTACACATAGTTAGACAAGGGGAAAAAGATCTTCATTAAATTTTCGAAAAAAATATTATATATGTATATATAAAGACTACTGAATTTACACCCTAAATCTAATTCCAAGTCAAAAGGTCTTCAATCAGCTGTATCCAATAAGTCTAAACAAACTAGGCATCCCCTTTTTGGACAATTTACGATAGCAAATCTGGGCCACATATGGTGCTCCCCATTTTTTCCCTACAAATTGTGGCCCATCAGAATTATTTGATTTGGTTATCTGTCTATGGATCTAAACTTCAAAGCAGTAAAAATAGGGTGAGAAACCATTACCCTTATATTTTTGACACAGTGATCCAGCAAGGAAGCAAAGGCCCTACACAAATAGAAATGAATCACCCACACTATCAGGTCCTAATGGACTGATCCAAAAAGAACTGATATTTGGATCTGGTTCAAATGGCAATTAGAAGAGAAGAAGAACAAAACTCGAGCTCACTTTGGGTACAAAAGGAAACGCGAAGATACGATGGAAATATTTTGAACAAACACGTAAGATAGATGGGCTTACGGTCAAAAAAGGAAAGGCTGAGGCCCAAGGCCAAGGAATTGGGTGAAGTCATGAAATTATAAGAAGAAAGTGTGATCCTTACTCCTCAGTTGAATACACCATCATAGAAAAGGATGTGGTGCCAATCCTCCACCAATTCTCTTGGGCCACCATAATATCTTTCAAATGTGTGAAAAGAACCAGATGCCCAGAACAAACTTCTTTAAGAGCCATAATCAAGAATCTTGGCCGTTGGGCATGGTCTTTGAAGTAGAAGAATATGCCGCACTGTTGTCCATTTGTATGAGTATCATCACTTTTACACGAAACACTAGAATAGACACCCCTCGTGGGCATTAACAGTGTGGGCCTTTCCTTGGCCTCAATATGTAGCACTAGCACGTACACGATGCTCAACGATGAGTCCCACTGAATAAGCATCAGAAGCAAATCCTTGCACTTTAATGGAGATACAGAGGCCACTTGGTTATGAAATTGATGTACGGATTAATGACTATCCAGCACTTGTTCAGAATCGTATGATTTGAATCCCACTTGCCCCTAAAACATTTTCATTTGAGATCCAATTATCGACTGACCAGTATAAATTTCTCCGGTTCTTCTCTTCTTTTTTTACTTCAGGAAAAAACTTTGGTTAGAATCTCTGCCCCATTTGACAATTTCCGGATATCGTTCAACGGATTGTCAAGCGCCAAGCAGCAAAATATACGCTTGTTAGCAATCAAATTATCGTCAAACACCAATATTTGGGTGGGTGGGAAGGAGAGCAAGAGGATCCGCATCATAAGCAGCCAGATATAAGTTTGTTATCAATCAAATTAACCTATTAAGTAAATAATATAACCCACTTTGAACAACATATTAATTCTTATATATAATTCAAAAAGGAGAACCACCCAGAGGAAAATGTGTCCAGACCCTAGAGAGATCGATACCACTAGGAAAAATCTGCACCAACAAGCTATAATTGGTCATTTCCCTTAAGCTATGCAAGAATAGTTGAGACATCCTGCTAGGACAAAAATTATTAATCTGCTTATACAGAAGCCAAAAGCCCGGGGAATGTCATACAAGATTAATGAATCACTTGTCCTGAGCTTTGCGTGGCCTAGGTTGAGAAAGGGATCATGTGTTTTACTGGAAAAAAGAGAGAATAAAGCAGCAAAAGACATGGCATAATGATAATATGGTCTCAACTTTCACACTGTGCGATCATGAAGAAGGCCCTTGATCTACAGCGCTGAAACAGTAATAACAAGGCCGATAATTGTAATCTGCTAAATACACAAACTGATGGAACATGGTTTACCTATGTGAATATCCAAAGAAGGGAGAAGAAGCAACCAAACACTAGGGGAAAAATGTAAAAGAGATTAACAGACACAAAGATTGAGTGAAGTCAACAAATTCCTCGCTGGTAAAAAAATCAAAAACCAAAGTTTTACAAATGTTCTAGGTTCATAATAGGAAATGCTGAGAGACAAAACGTGAAGACACTAACAACCCAAAGTATTAAAACAAGGGACACAGGACACAGTCATATACTGAAGAACAGCACTTAAAAACAATGCAAACAGGAAAACAGGTGAGCAACCAAACGAAGCCAATAATGCCAAAAACACAACCTAGCAGAAACAGAAATCTCATCAAACTTAACTGTCCTGTTTCATTTTTTGGTCAATCTTAATACTTTTAAAAATTTAATTTGGGGGTGGTCAGATCTCACTTGGCCATCATGACCTTGACGAACTCCTCGTAGTTGATCTGCCCATCACCGTCCACATCGGCCTCCCGGATCATCTCATCAACCTCCTCATCAGTTAGCTTCTCCCCGAGATTTGTCATGACATGGCGAAGTTCAGCTGCAGAAATGAATCCATTCTGGTCCTTATCAAAAACCCGGAAAGCTTCCTTGAGCTCCTCCTCAGAATCAGTGTCCTTCATCTTCCGAGCCATCAGGTTGAGGAACTCTGGGAAGTCAATTGTCCCATTGCCATCAGCATCAACCTCATTGATCATATCCTGAAGTTCAGCCTCTGTGGGGTTCTGTCCCAAAGAGCGCATCACAGTCCCGAGCTCCTTGGTAGTGATGCAACCTATCAATGAATTCACAATAAATTTTAAGGAAGGAGAAAGTCACAAAGTTTAATATCATTTATAGTGACAGTTGATGAGCAAGCTTGGCTAAGACCATTACACAAGCTTCTCTAACCAAAAAAGAATTAAGATGCAAAAAATCTGAAGATCAGCACGAGGCAAACCGCATATCTCATAAATCAATAACAGCAATAGCAATAAAAATAGAATGCCTCAAATGTTAAAGTTATGAGGGAACACAAGATAAACAGTCAATATATATGTAAAGAGATTCATTCAAAATCTCTAATAGCCACAAAAAGAACAATGAGCTGTACAATGATTTGTTAGCATGCTTCACACTTACACTAAGTCATAGAAGGGAAAACACAATTGAAGTCTTAATGACAAATATCCACGGAATTGACATTGATGAACCACATGAATATTTTTCAGTTACCTAATGATACTTCAGCAAACGTCAAAGTTCAAAGTTGTAAAAATAATAAGTTGGAGTTGAAGACAGATCTCATGCTAGATTCCCCTCCCATTTTTGTAATACAAAACACATAAGAAAACATTTCAACAAAATCAAGCACCTTTAGCTCAAAGTATATGGTGAATACTAGTTAACCAACAAAGCATTCCATCAGCAAACATCAAATGATCCTCCAGTCACATAAATGCCATGCATAATTTGTAAACAATGCCACCAAATCATCTAGTTATATATACCACAAACCATTTTAAATAATGAAAAAGTGAACAACACAACCAAGTCTGCCCCAAACATGAGTACATAGCGCGAGGCCTTGTCGTGGTTGTTGTGCAACAAACAAACAGTGGCATCCGGTGCACCAACTATAACAACCAAAAGTCCATGTTTCTCGTTCATCAATCGAAACAAAAAAGCTTAAATCAAGGAACATAAACAATCCAAAAATCCTTCGGCTCATTATTTCTAATCATCTTTGCTACCCTCAAACAAGGAAAACAACCAACACGTATCAAAAATCCATTCCCCACACATATTCATACATTAACATAAATCACACAACCACAAAACTCCACCACCAAGGGCAGCAATATGCCGTAAAACTCCACCACCACGGGCATGAATATAGCGTGCGATCTATATTTCTCGCGCAAAATCAATACAGATCACATGAACATTGACAAAGGAGTCAACAAAATCAAGAGCAGCTCACGAATAAATAAATAGCCATTAAGGAGTAAATAGATCTACCCAAAAACAGATCAAAACACGAAAACACACGAACAAAACCGCATCAACATATAGATACACGAGAGTAAATCTAGACACGAATGAGCGTATGTAATTAGAGCACTGACCATCGCCATCCTTGTCGAATAGAGAGAATGCTTCCTTGAATTCGGAGATCTGATCGTCGGTCAGCTGATCCGCCATTTCTTTTGCTTGAAAGCTTTTTCTCTCAGGCAATACTACAAAATCACTCTCTATGTGAATTGGTAGAGAGATAGGATGGTGTGTGAGTGCGTCAACGAAGAAAACGAAGGGAAGGCGTGGGGCTATTATATAAAATCGGGATGGATGGGGCCTGGAGGGGCCTGCGTTGGGGGGTTGGGGGGGGGGGGGGTTCTTTTTTCTTTTTTCTTTTTTTTTTGCACTTTTCTAATTTATTTTTTTATATTTTGAACAAATGAGATTCTTTTCTTGCCTTTTTCATTCAAGTAGGTGCACTTTTCTTTATTCTTCTTTACTAATATGCTACTCTCTTTTATTTTAATAACAATTTTATAAGTTTTCTTTGTAAGTAGTGTTGATATTCTTGTGTAATTTAACAAATGATTGATATTCTTGTATACTTTAACAAATATAACAAAATAATAAAATTAATTTTAAAATTTATTGATAACGATTTAACAATATTTATCTCATCTCGACTCAAGACTCTTCTAATTAAGTACTTTCAATTCGGCAAGTAGTAACACAATTTGAAGCTCCTTTATGAAATCAAATAGTCGATCCTCTTTCTTCATACCAAAAATGTCGAAGAAGAATTATGAAAAATTACCTCTTGTTTGCTTAGATTTATGAACATGGTGGACCGCGTTGAGAAGAAAAACTCGTTCACAAAATAAATTTAATTATATGTCTTTTGATTTGCCACTAGAACCATCAAGAAATAACATAGTAATAAGAATTAAAACTATTAAGAAATTTATTATTTAAAAAAAAAAAAGGAAAAAGGAGTTGAGGTGGGGATGGGTTTGAGCTTGCAATAAATATACTATGGTGACTTAAGCATATTGGAGATTGAAGTTAAGAATAAAGAACTTTTTTGTTTTTTGTCTAGTTTTCATAGTCTACACATCCACACTTAGTATATCATTATATCAACATAAGAAGCTCCTACCCCAACATCCCACCCCCCACCCCCACCAATCTGTGCTTTAAGTGCTTGGTCTATTTTACCCTCCCTATTATATTTTATACTATTCATTTATCGTTTTATGTTTTTAATCACTTTGCCCTCAATTGTCAAAATATACCTTTTGAGTAATTTGTCATTATAAATTAAATAAAAAGTGCAAATATTCATATCATCTAAATAAACAGGAAAACAAATCAATCTTAAGAACTAATATTAAGCACTCGGATGATGGGTTGGACAGTGGGTTCAATAATAAAATTTCGTTTTACCCACAACCCGATTGCTACATATATTGACCCATATACATTAAATACATATATATAACGCCATTACATAAAAGTTTTTCCTAACAATCAAAAGTTTTTCAATTACCACAAGTTTTTCTTATAGTGAATTTACTCTTTATATTAGTGAATTTCACTTGCTCCTCCCCTTGCTCTATCTCCTATTCATATCTTTTTTCTTAGTAATATTATTTATTTGCATTGCAACTATACAATAAATTCATTTATTCGTTAACTTATCATTATATTTTTAAGTTGCACAAATAAATAAATTGAGTTTGAACAGCTCGATTTGAAAAACTAACCATATAATTTTGGTTATTCTTTTGCCAAACTCACAAATGTCAAATTCTTTCTATAAAATCGCTCGAACCCGACCACGTGACTCATATTTATATCCTAGTAAATGGGGTAATATTTATACTACTGTAAGATGAGAAAGGAGAAAATATAAAAAATGTGTCCCATTTTTATATTGAATTATCAGATGGGCTAAATGAAGCTTAATTGGGCAATGAGTCATAGTAAAAACTTGGTCCATCTCTCCCTTTTGAAGGCCCAGTAGTGTTCCAATGACCAGGCCCATTAGAAATACAGGCTCCACAGTCTATCGGACGATGCACGGCCCAGAGGAATTCTGGGAAAACCACACCACTCACGGACTCCATATGAAAAATTTAGGCCCATTTTGTGGTAATCTTTATATAAATTTAGGACTCTCATCTTAGATTTTGACTCATATTCGATATTCAATATGTACTATTATGGTTTCATATTTAGTTTTAATTCTATTTGTTTCATGTTGTAGAAAGAATTAGCAGTGGTTATGCATGGAACCACCTTATTTTTTGATCTATGCTGGTTTGAGAAAAATGTGAAATTCTTGAATTCTTGAATTCGAGCCCATGATATTATTGTGTACAGTCGGAAATGGTTGTAAGTTTATAATAATCTGCTTATTGCACTTCTTTCCTTAATTGACCTATTGAACTTGTGTGGTAACCGACTTTGATTGTTGAACTAGTTAGGTTGGATTTTCAATTTTTATGTGTAGTTCTAATTAGTTCATCAACTACAATTGGTTAAACTGTATTCAATGTGGTTAATTACATTTTAATATCACTAGTAAGGGTTTATAATGTTAGGGTTGTTAGTAAATCGGATTTAGACTTGAATCCAATGTGATTTGATCTTATTAGGATATCGGCGTATCATAGTAAAGGTTGTATTGGAATTTGAATATATGATGATTACAACTATTTGGGTATACAAATAGATTCAAGGGAAATGTTTTATGATTCAATCTTTTTAACAAAATGATTGAATATTTGGTGGTGTTTGACACGACCCTTTTTGCCTGAGTGTTCCAATGTTTTTCTTTTCTATCCAAAAATTTGGGTACCACACTCGTGTTCCGGGCGTATTGGTGTCTGGATAGTGTCACATATCTCGTTCGTGTCCCCTGCATGTGTCCATGCTTTATAATCTAAAAATTCAAAAAGAATGATCAATCATAGAGCAAAGAGCAAAGTGTAATTAGATTAATGAGTTTGGTCGAATTTGATTTAGGAATTGGAGGGATTTATGAGTTTGGTTGAATTTAATTTAGCCATTGAAGGGGTTTATCATACCACGCGTTGTTGAAAGTTTCATCGCCATCACTCCAGTAAAGGCAGTGACAATATGGAGATGTGGCTGCTCGAACTGCTAGGGTATTAGGAAAATCAAAAAATCCACAAATAAATAGTACTAATTACAATAAACTCTTAGAAAATATTGGAGGGGTCACAACGTTCCTACTTAAAATTCAGTGTTTTTAAACAAAATCTACTTAAATAGTACTATATACAGTGGACTAAATATCCCAAACAAATAATTATCCAAATTAAAATGAAGATAAAAAAAAGTGATAAACCAAGACACCAAATTTTACGTAAAAAAACCCAAAAGAATAAGAAAAAAAATAAAGGAGCAAATATCATCTAAAAATTCACTAACAAATAGTGATTACAAATAACTCAAACTTTTGTCCAAAGTTTGAATTAATTACAATAATGGAGAAAATATAAACATATTCTATTTTGGTATATCTCACAATACTATTAAATATCCAAACGAAAACCAACTAATTTTTTCAAAGCTCTCACAGTGTAGATAAACTCAATTTTCACTATTTTAGGGCACACAAACAAAATATTTAGAGAAAACTCTCACTCAATTGGAGAATAAACTCTCTCACTCAAAGAAGCCTCTCAGCCAAATTCTCTATTTTTTAGTTTTGCTCTCTTCACTTGAATTAACTCTCAATCTCTCAAACACTCTTTTTTTTTGTCTAAGAGTTTCTTATATTTTGGTGTTCCCAGCCTTAAATAGGCAAAATTGAGGCTTTTTTTTTTTTCGTTTCTTTCTTTTGTCAATGGCGCTGAACTTTTCTTTCTTGATTTAGATAAATTATGTGTGTTTTGGTAGCCATCGGATGGATCTACCACCAAGGACTTTGGTAATTGAGTGATGATAAAGGAGGTCCATTGGGATCATGATAAGAGAAGAGTAACTAGGGTTTTTAATTCGAATATTTCTTGACGAGGATCGTGGATTGGGGATTTAGGTGATGGGGAAAAGAAATAAGGAAAGTTGGGGTGTGTTTGGCAATGAAGGAAATGGGAGAGGAAATTGTTTCTCTCTTTCAATGTTGTATTTTTTTTTTCATTTTCTTTTTTGGTGGTGGGGTTGGGGGGAGATTTGGAGGGTGTTTTTTCCAGTTTTTAAATCATGGATATTTTGGCCTTTGGGTCATTTAATAAGCTAAAAATTATAATTGGACTACAAATGGAATTCAACTTGTAAATTTGTATGGCAGCCAAACAGACCTTTCAACGGCTCAATTACCAAAAATGTCCCTTTTCTTATGGTATCCATCTTTAGGTCAAATACTTCATAACTATAATCGTGAACATTATATTATATTAGAATTGGTATGCGTAAAATGACAAAATTAAGAAATAAACAGAAAGAAATGACTTATTTACTTGTAAAATTATTTGTTATTATTTATTTTGAATTTGAAATGCAATCGTTAAAGTGGAATTCAAACACGAATCAGTTTGTACAAAATCTAATAATCAAAATAATATGTATTTTGAATTTTTTTTTAAATATTACAAAAGTCAAAAATTAAAAATATTCACTTTATACGACGTGCTTTAGAGTTGTTAAATATTATTATTATATTTTGAAAATATTTTGAAAACACCATCGAAAATTTTAAATTTAAAGGAGCAACGTGAAAAAAAAAAAACATATTGATTATGCAAATTAAGCATTCCCATTATAACCTTTTATTCTTTTCAACAAATTATTTTTCTTAATTTTCTAATATTTTGATGGCAATATACAAATCATTTTGCAAGGCAAGGTGACCCATTACAACCAATATTATTAACAATTAAAATATATTATATATAAAAAAATATAATCCTAATTTATATAATCATTTGATATTTATAATTGTGTGGGCACAAAGGATAAGATATTTATAATCATGAACAAAGATTTAGGTTTTGTTAGAAAATTAAGAATTGAAAGCCGTTTTGTAGGAAAATCAAATGAAGAAAAAGGGGAGAGATTTGTGTAAAATTAAAAAAAATCGAAAGGTGCCTAAATTTTAATTTTTAAATTAAATCATGATAACAAATAATTTATTTAGTCCATAACTAATCATATAATAAACCATAAATGAAATATATATATATATATTGTTATATAAAATTAACAGTCAATCTGTCAACATAGGTTTGAAAACTTTACAACCCTAGTTTCTCTCTCTCTCTCTCTCTCTCTCTCTCCACACACACACACACCCACCCACTTACTTCCTTACCCCTCTCCCTGCCGGCCAGCCCCCCCTTTTTCTCATGCTCCCGCCACCTCTCTCCTCCACAACCGCCGCCGTGTCCTAGAAATCACTTCAATTTTAATTTGAAATTTACAATCCCGCACTTCTACTCTTCGATAAATTCATCTTTGTTTCACTAATTTCATCCGAATAAACCCGCGCAAATATTTATTCATACGTAGTTATGGGGATGGGGGACAATGGGGGTAGTGGTGGTTGTGATCGGCTTGATAATCAGAATGACGTCGTTGTTGGTGGGCCTCCTAAGTCGCCGTGGAAGACTTCCGCCGCCGCTTCTCCGGTGATGGGGGCTGATTCGGAGTCTTGGCCGGCGCTTACCGACGCACATCAGCGGCCCAAGATTAATGGGAGTGTCGATTCCAACTCCGCCAAGTCGCCGTCGCCGCCCCCGCCGTCACAAGCCGAGGCTGATGGATGTGGTGCTCCTCCACCGGCTCCTGCGCCCGTGGGTGCAGTTTCTTTGTTAATTATTGTCAATTCTTTTTGGTTTAATGAGTTAATTTGTTGCTTTATTTGTGAATGCAGTTGGTATTTGCATTTAGTTTCCATTAAGGTGAAGGTCACGGTTAAACTTTCTTTTTATGCGTGTGTATCTGTGTGTTGGCTGCATATGTTATCACGAATAAAATAAGTAAAATAATGGGAAAAGAGAATGGATACTTTGAAATCGAGAAACAACTACCAGTAAAGATTTAAGTTTTATTGGGGAAGATTGCACTTATGTTAAAGGTGAATGAAAAGCATCGATTTTTTAGTGTAATTGTATATTTTTTAGTTAATTTATTTATTCTCCGTTGACAACTGCAGTCTGCAGTTATTGTGACTTCATGTGTATTGACACAAATTGTCCGAAAGTTGAGTGAAGAGAGTAAGATCTATTCATGTGCATATTTAATTGCAAGGCGACTCAATTCATATATTATAACATGTTGTCTCAGATTCTTAGAATTGGAAAATAGCCTATTTTTCCCAATTATGAAACTATTTTCCGTACTTTATAGTTAATGTTAGGGGGTAATACAGGAAACATCTGTTATGCATTGTCAATTAATATCACTGTTTTAGCAATGCATAAAACATGGTAAAGAAGAAGTTGTTCCTCAATGGACCTGAGCCTCTATGTTGGTAAAGGAAAAAAGAAATGCTTCCAAATGGGCCCTAATTGGTTGAAAAATGACTGCATGAAAGTGTTTTCATGCAGTAGATCAGTCTTATTCAAGTATTCTTATATTTTCAGTTAGCTAGTCTTAATCAGGCTTGTTAGCTTCTAAAATCTGTTTCTTGGTTCAGTATGGGTCTTCTGCACCTGGGATCAGGAACCTGCGGTATGAAACATATCTGCTCTCAGCCCTTGTTAGACCAATAATTATGAGCTTGCAATGGGATGTAAAATATTGCTAAATTTCTGTTTCCTTTGGTGTTGCCATGACTTTTTGTCGTTTGGATTGAAACTGCTCCCTTAAATGAAATATCTCATACCATGTGGGGAAGGCTAGATAATTTCTTGCATATGTGATATGATACGTGCTTTAGGCTGAAAATTTACTGTTCATTTACTTATTTAGCTAATTGAACATGCATAATTTATGTTTAATTCGTTCTTGCTTACCTGACAGTTTTTTTGGACTTCCAGGCTACAGTTGAGCAACAGAAGTTCCATGGACGTGGTAACATTAAATCTCCCCGTAGGCCCTACTCTATGCATCAAAATAAAACTGGCCCCAAGCATGGCCCAAATGGTGTACCTCCATTTCCTGCTCCCTTAACCTATTATCCACCAACAGTTGCCCCGGTTTTTCATACTATGGTTCCCATTCCGCCAATTTCTGCCCCTGGATATGCTTATCAGTTTCACCCTGGACCTTTTCCAAGAGCTGATGCTCAACTGGTAAAGTCTGGTAGTGATCGTGCACAAGCTTTTGCTCCACCAGTAAATGGAGGTTTTCAGCCTTCGCCACACGGTGATTCAAAAGCCAATGATTCCAGTTCTGTAGGAAGAAGGCCTAGTACCAAAGAACAGTGTGGCCAAATGAATCCTTCCTGGAATAATCAACGGCCAGCTGCTTCTAACAACTTCCATTTGCAACAAACTATGGGGCCAAGACCTTTCATAAGGCCTCCATTTTTTGGTTCTACAGGCTTTGTTGATGGGCCAAACTTCCCAGGTATTTCAATTAAGTGCATGTGAAGCTGTATTAGTATATGAAAAATAAGCAATATTTGTGTTAACATCTCATTCTGTGTGATTGACTTCTCACCCTCTCTGTTCCATTGCTTTTCCTCTTTCTGTATTCTTTTTAATTTTCCTTCTTTAAAAAACACATTTCTAACAAGGTAAACTATTATACAGGTCCACCAGGAGCTATCTATTACTATCCTGCTGCTCCTCCAGGCTCTGTTAGAGTACCTTACCCGCCATTTTTAGTTCCATATCCTTTGAGCCCTGGAGTTCCCATGCCACCCTCACCAACAATAGCCTTGAGAGCTAACATTGTAAAGCAAATTGAATATTATTTCAGGTGAATTTTCCAGACTGATCTCATGCCTTGCAATGCCTTGTTTTGGTGAAAAATGGAGTTCCAGCTAAAAAAAGAAAAAATGCGAGGCCCCCACCCATTAGGAAAAAAAAATATTGTGGTCTCAACTACTTCAATAATAATTGGAATATAATTTAGATTTCAAGCCAATTGTTGTGGTTGTCAACTATATCTTGTTGAAGTCTGATGGCAATCTGCTAGTTGATAGTGGAAGATTTTTTCATTCATCTGTTGGAGTCTGGGCAAATAGTTTCATTTTTGAGCAGGATAGTAATAGTTCTTAATGATCATTCTCAGTGATAGGTCATACCTCTGGCCACTGGAACATGCCGATGTTTATTGGAACTGTTCGAGTAGTATGCTATAAATGACAACTTTATGTGGAACTGTTTTTAAGTTATAGGATGTAGCTACTACAACAACTTCATTTTCTAGTAATAACAACTAAGTGCTGAACCTTACTACTTTGGCAGTAACGAGAATCTGCATAATGATCACTACTTGATTTCCTTGATGGACAACCAAGGCTGGGTTCCGATATCAACAATTGCTGACTTTAAAAGGGTAATATTTTAACAGATTCTTTTTATTATTTAATCTGTGTGCTTGGCGATACTATATAACATTTTGAAAAAAAATTCTTTGTCGCAAGGGCGACTGAGAGATTGTAATTGCATGTTCTTAGGAGGAACCCCCTCCAAAAAAAAAAAAGAACTTTTTGTTTTTGTCTCTCTTTGGTGAGTGGGTGAGTGCGGGGTGGTAGGGTGGATAATTGTGGTATTTAAATTTGCTGCAAGTCCCTTGTCTCTTGAGCTTGGTTTGGTTCTCCAAGATCAATCTTTTGTATCTGATTATTATGCTACTAAGGTTTTTCTAAAATTTTGAGTTTCAGGTTAAAAGAATGAATGCAGAGATACCATTTATTCTAGATGCATTGCAGGCTTCAGAGACCATTGAAGTGCAGGTTTGACAATTTAACTCTCTTGAACATTCTCAATCAGTTGTCTACTCATCCATGGTCATTACGTAGAAAATTCTCTTGTTTGCTTTTCATTTCTTATTTTTCATTCTTGATTGTAAAAACTGTCTATTGATATGCTTTGGATTTCAATCTCTGTAGGGTGAGAAGGTGAGGAGACGTAATGAGTGGTCAAAGTGGATTCCAGCTTCTCTGATCAGTAAATCTTCATCCCTAGATAGAAATGCCTTGAACAAAGATGATGACAGTGAAAATAAAAGGGACAGCTCTGAAGGAACAATGGAACTTCCGTCACCAAATGGAAGCTCTGTGGATCGCCTGCCATTGAGTGCAGATATTATAAAAACCTCCATTACGAATGATACAGAGCAAAGCAAGCATAAAGTTCTGTCAAGTGGCGAAACCCCAGAAGTTGCATCAGGAAATAGTAATTCAAGCATGGAGTCGGGCTTTCAACCCAACAATGGGAATGATAGCACTGAACTTTGTAATGAAACAAATTTCCCAGCTATCTCACAAGGAGCTGATTCTGTGAAGTCGGTTATTCTTGAAAACTCTGAAAACAGAAAGAAGCAGGTGTTTTCAAATCTGAATGTAAAGAATTTGGATGACTCATCAAATGATTTTTCAAGCACATTTATGCTTGACGAAGAGCTGGAACTGGAGCAGAAAACGATAAGGAATGACCATCCTTCTACTGTGGGAAGGTATTTCAGGCTCGCTCTCTGCTTGATTTACCTATGTGCAATTGTTAAGATTGTGTGCGTCTATTCCTCTGTCACCTGTAAGATTGCTTAAACGAAAAATGTATTTTGTGTTACGTGTGAAATTGATCGAATGAAAAATGTTAGATATTGACTTGATTTGGAATCCTTGGGTATTTAACTTTACAGAGCCAAACGACCTGACATTGTTTTAGTATATTATTTCCAGATAAAACCCAAGGATGAATATAGTCTACGTGTTTATTGGTGCCCTTTCCCTTTGGATATGAACAGCAGGCTGTTCACATTCTGAACTAGTTGCCAAGGAGTTTTCATCTTCCCTCCTTCTTTACAGTATGTAGCTCATATTTGTAGCGTAAACACGATAAGTTCTCATCAGTATACAGGTTTTATTATTCAAACACGTTTGATCAACTTATGGTGCAAAAACTTTAAATTTGTATGCTAAACATACTTTCTTTAATTACAACAAATTTTCTAAATGCGACATTGGAATGCTGTAGCTTTACTTCTGATGTATATGCTTCTTCTTTTGGTGAAAGAAATGAATATTATTGTTGTGAAATACCCACGGGGCTTGTGGATTCATTTGAACAAAAGTAATAGTTACTCTGATTTCTTATCTACCTTCGGCCTACTTTCAACCTCTTGGCGATGTGTCTTCCTTGTGTTGGTTGCACTGGATAACCTTATGTACATAATATCTAGTTAGACCAGTAATATTTTGAAGTACAAGTTCTCTGCATCCATTCTCTCCACACATCAATATTATCGTGTCCGTGATGTTCTACTTATGTTGGCCCGCACAATCTCTTATACTTGGTCAATCTTGTTCCACAATTCCAATGTAAGCCTCATTTCTTATATTCACTAGATTTCTCTATTTCTATGTAACTAAGAGATGTGCCTCTGCAATTATAGCTCGGTGGTAGAGCAAATGGATGGTTCATCCATGATGTTAGGGCGCTAAAACGGCAACTTTGAGTAGTCTAAAAGGCTGTAATACCGTGCTTATAGCCATAGCTTTTTCAACATTTGTGATTATTGGGGATGTTTTTGGGAAATTTATTCAAGTACAGAAACCCATGATGTATTCTTCTGGAAAATGGTCTAAAACACCCACATTTTGGTTTGAAAAGTAACTGAAATGAAAAAAAAGGGGCACACAACTTATATAAAGGAAGATTTGGAATATGAGGTTTTATCTTGGGTGTATGATCATGTATAAACAATAAAGAGATGTCAGGAATGCAACATTTCCTTTAATTAGCTTCTCTCCTTGAAGCACCTCGTTCAAAAAAATATTACTGTAAAAACAGCCGCGCTGAATTATTTCCTTCATTTTTTACCTTTTGTCATTGCCAGTAGCATTAGAAATGTATTAAGTCCTCCTATTACCTAATAAAGTTGCTTATTTACTTAAAGAACTAATTTCTCAGTTGAAGATATTAGTTCTCAACATACCAGCAGCATTGTTTGCTGCAAGCATCTCAGTATACATGTTGTGCTTTACTGTTTTTTCCGTTGCTTATGTCTTTTCTTCCATTGCATGTAAATTTCTGTTTAGGTGCTCAACACATACTTATCTTTTCAAATCTCTGGGTCATTGCAGGGTTGATGTTGAAGACGATGAAATCTCAGTTAATGATCTAGCTGTCGAGAGGCTTGTAATCGTCACTCAGGTGAGGCCATGAGCCGCTGGCTGGCTGGCTTCTTTGAGACATGCTGCCAGCCTACTCATTTAAATTGTTCTCGGATAGTGTACTGTAATGCTAATAATTATGGTTATGTTCTCTGGATCTTCTGTGAATTTGCAATTGTATGAGGTTATATAATTCTGTGATTCAATTTTAAGTTCCGTGAAAAGGTCAAAGATTGCTGCAATCATAATTGAGATCCATATGAAAATTAAATATGTGCAAAATTTGGATCCAACATTTTTGAGTCCTTCATTGAACATTTTCTTGTTTTGCTTGTCTGATCCTTTGTTCAATTTGCTATACTAGCTATTACTTTTCCTTTGAGGGTGCCAGTACTGACCTGAATTCGCAGATTTCTCACACTTTCTATCATCAAGTCTAATGGAGTCAAACTTTGGGGAGCACAGTCTTAGTTTTCTCATGTAATTTTGTTTCACTTTGATCCATTCACAAAATATATTGCACCTGGGCCCTATAAAAGGTTAAATTTATGGCTTGCAAGCATCAGTTCTTCAAGAGCGTGGCAATGCTCCATTAAGCATGGGGAAAGCTTCAAAATGTTTTCATTCACCCTGGAAAAGTTCTTAAATCTAGGAATAGCCTGAAAATCTCCGTTGTTGCTAAATCAATTGGAGATAGGCTCGATGATTTATATTTTCATCTATTAAGTTGGACCGTGCAAGTTATTAAGAGAGAATTAGCAGTTTCTAATCCTAAAAGTAATCATGCATAAAGATCGGGAAATTACGATCTTGCTTGACTATAGATATTACCCTTGTCTTGTAATTATTTTTAGTTTCAACTTTCAATTAATAAGCGATCCTACATAACTATCTTGCAGTGCTTATAAAATAAATCCAAGACACTGATTTTAGCCAAACTACAATACTAACATAAGATGGTTAGAAACTCTAGTTCCAATGATCTGATTTTGCCCTTTTTCTCGTAATACATTTTGTAGCTGAATAACATAGCTGAACTAGGCAATTGCCTTATCTGTTATTTGCTTCTGTCTTAATTTAGGCTGAACAGCTTTCTTCTTTAAACTCTTCTATTTGTCAATCTAGGTACATTTCTTTAATTTATCTTCCTTAGTTCTCTTGGTTTTGGCTTGAACAGCTATTAATTTTCCCCATCTTATATACCTACACCATAAGCATGATTTCTTTCTAAATCATTTTATAGAACCTTTAACTAAAACAAGGGCATGTCTTTGAATTCTTTGATTCCTCTTTATATAAACTTTCTGTTGTAAGGGGAAGGATTCTATACTAAGTATATTAGGTGTCAATGTCAAGAAAAGGTTTTGCATAAGAATACTGAAAAGTGGAATTGAGGACACATTATTAGTTTGATTGTTAGAATTATTGACTAACTAGATTGTATGCTACAGAATATTCGGATGACTGAAGGAACTGGTGAAGAATCAAAAACCATATCCAGTGAGCTTGCTTCTGCTATAAATGATGGCCTCTACTTTTATGAGCAGGTTGACAGATAGATTTCCTTTGCATCGTACCAAAAGGAAAAACAATTGTTTTTAACTGTTTTCCAATTTGCAGGAACTAAACTCAAAACGGTCTCATCGTAGACATAATAAGCCTATTAACGAAAGCAGGGATGAGAACCCCAGATATTCTGCTAACAATGCTGCTACATTGAATTCGAGGGCTCCCGATCATTCTACTGGAAGAAGCAGCTGCGAAGGACCTGTAAAGTCTAATTCTCGAAGGAAGCAAAATAAAGGCAGCTCGAAGCAGCACTCCATTCATAAGCAGAGGCTATTTTATGGCAATTTTAAAGCTCATGGAAGTGGCCGAAACTCTCTCGGAGTAATATCTGAAAGTCCACCTAGTGATGCAGTTGGTTTTTTCTTTGGTTCTACACCTCCAGATAGTCATGGGTGAGTATCACAATTTTTGTCTCATTCTTCTTTAGCATTTAATAACTATGTTCTGTTTCCAGTTCAAGGGAAGCCTCTGAATTTTATTCCAATTTATTGGTTAAATATGTTTTTCCAGCTCCACTAAAACCCAATTTGGAATTTTGCAGGATCAGGCCTTCAAAGTTGAGTGCTTCACCTCAGAGCAATCTCTCAGGAAGTAGTCCACCAGTTGGTTCAGTACCAAAGTCATTTCCACCATTTCAACATCCAAGTCATAAACTTCTCGAGGAAAATGGTTTCAAACAGCAGCTGTAAGGAGATCTATTTTAGAGGCAATTTTAGGCTACAAATGCAAGTGTGCATGTCTAGATTTCAGAAGAAATAGTAATGGGCTAGTTTGCTTGCGTTCGCATTTTGCGGCTGAGTTGAGCATGTTTTGCATATAGTTCATGAATTTTTAACTAGCTGATAAATTTTCTTCTTCTCAGGTACAAGAAGTATCAAAAGCGTTGCCTAAGTGAACGAAAGAAAATGGGCATTGGTTGCAGTGAGGTACTTTGGAATTATAGCTGAAAATTTCTATTCTAACCATTGTCAGGAGATTTCTAATCTCATTTTCTTTGAGGTGACAAACTATTGCTAACATAGGTGTAGTATCACATGTTGTGCTCATGTTGTTGATGTCTATGCACCTCTCTTTACTTGCAGGAGATGAATACATTGTACAGGTTTTGGTGTTATTTCTTAAGGGACATGTTTATCCCTTCCATGTATAATGAATTCCAGAAGTTGGCTCTAGAAGATGCTGCTGCTGGTTACAATTATGGAATAGAGTGCCTATTCAGATTTTATAGGTAGGATTTATGTATTGCTTGGTTTTATATTCCTAAATGCTTGTAGATTCTTGAGTTTTCTCATTTTCTCATTTTCTCATTTCCTTGGTCTGATTCTCTTTCAACATAACTGTCTCCCTACAATGTTCTTCATATTAACTTGTTTATTCTTTTCTTTCCTTCAGTTATGGTTTGGAGAAGGAATTTAGAGAGGACCTCTATGAGGACTTTGGACAGCTGACACTTGACTTCTATAAAAAAGGGAACCTTTATGGCCTGGAAAAGTATTGGTAATTGTTAACCTTTTTTAACTCCTTTTCTTTTTTCTATCTGCCATTGTGACTAACGTGGTAAGGTTGTGATGTGAGACTTGAGAAACCGTGTTTTACCAATGAATATGTATTGATGATTGGACTCCTTAAATATTCTAGAAAGATTGAAATGGTTAATGTTTTTATTCCAGTCAATCTGGTAATCTGGTTTTGGATGTTGCCTATATATGAGATTTCTGGGGCGATAATATAATGCAGTTGGTATAGTTTCTGCAAGAAAATTTTACTCTAAAATATATTGTTAATGTGAAAATATATGACTGGAACACCTCATCTGGGCATTTGGACGAGAAATGACTTTGATGAGGATATGTGTTATCTTGTGCTGAAGTATAATTGTTGAAATCATTTTTTTCATTTTCATGTTGGTGTGGATCTGTTTTTAGTAACGTTTACAATTCTGAACTGTTACGCTGCTGCCCTGGCTGGGAGCCAAAGGAAGGGTTTATCAGAATGATGTTGGTTGGGGCGCTACTCAGTTATGAATGATTTTTGATAAGTTCCATAGATTGTTGCTGAACCTGGTTCTTCCAAATGATGTGTTTTTGCTCTCAGAATGCAATCACTCCTGCTTCTCTATGTTGGACTAAGTGACTGTTATTCAGTTAGTATTCTAGCTTAAATAGTTTTTGGGGCTTGGGGATACAGATACTTCTAGAAGATGTAACATCATGAGGGGGCAAAATGGTTACCATGAAACATTACAAGTTATGCCACATGACACGAATTATATGTCACTGAGGGTCTTCTAAGTATTCTTTTTTCGTCTGCACACGCCTCATTCTTTTTGTTGTCACAAGGCTTATTCTTACTTGGCAGGGCATTTCACCATTACCGGAAGGCCTGTGACCAGAGAGAACCAGTGAAGAGGCATCCAGAATTGGATAGGCTGCTCAGAGAAGAATATCGTAGTTTGGATGACTTCAACCGCGCCAAAGCTAAGAATGCTACCATACATAAGGATAATCATTAGGCCATAGGCTGATACGTCTTCGCAGTTGCATTCAACTGACAAAATCTCATTTTTTGGGAAGAGAATTCTAACAGTCTATAGAGCTAGCTGAAGTTGGTGGCCCATTTTTTTGGTGTGGGTATTGAGGATGTTTTTTGTATATAGTATGTTGACAGGGTACTAGTGTCGCCCCGTCGAGCGGGACCCAATGTTTGATACCAGAGGGGTTCTTAAGGCCTCTCTAGTGTTTTTGGAAAATTGTCTAACGGCTCGATGAGGCGTTTTCTTTTGTCAATAGGGTTTGTAACTTGTACATAAGGAAAGTGTTGAAGATAAAAGAAGATATATAATAAAGACATCATCAGAATTGTATAACATGGAATTGGTGGAGATTAAACAGTAAGTTTGAAAGCCAAAGGGGCCCTCGTTTTTCATTTCATTTTATGATTTATTCTCTTTTTCTAGGTTATCTTGAGAGAAGCAAAAATATGTTTCACATTTATGTGGCAAAAAAAAGTGACATTTTAAAAGTATATTTGGGAGGACAATATCTCTATGTAGTACAGTATGAATGAGACTTCAATTTGGGAGTTGAATTCCATAGGAATTTTAACACGAGAACTACAAAACATGGTGATAAACTTGAATGAGCCGTACATATAATTTTTTCTTTGCAGTTTTCATATTGATGTATATATTTGTGCATGAGATGCATGCATGTGATTGTTCTACTAGTCTAATTCGCTTTTACAGTATGAAGTAGAGATTTTCATTAATCAACTGGTAGAACTATATTAATCTACCCAAATTAGATTGAAGTCAAATTGGATCTATTTGAAATTAGAATTATGATAAAATTGAGTTTGGGTTAAAATCATGAAATTGAATTTGTTGCTACAGTTATTTTGCATTCAACTCGAATCTAGGTGGGATATGCATTGTTTATTCATAGTTATTGGAATTCAGGTTGAATTTGCTCCATTTTTTATACGTTTTCGTAGATGCTATGCATTCTACAAGTTGCCGACTAAGAAAACGGGCCGTCGTGAGGCGGCGACACTACATTATGGGCAAGTTGAGGTAATACGTCGGTAAATGGAAAGGTACATCCTATGCATCATGCGGGATTAATATGATATAATGACACTTCATATAAATCAAGATTTATGAGTAGCCCTGTTCAGTCAGATAAGGCACGAACAAATGGCACTATGCCTAATCAGGTTGGGTGAACTTGAGTAGCTGAACTGTGAAAAGAGTTCCGCTGTGCGAAATAGCTTAAATCAAATGACAAGAAGGAATATTTTGATCTCATTTATAATATAGGACAAGAATTTACAAGACTAAATTAATAAGTGTGAAATAAATAAAACTTTTTGAACTTGCAAATATAATAATTACCCTTTGAATCAATTATTTAAGCAAAATTGTCCTTAGTGCGATCAATTCATATATTTGTAGTTTATTTTGAATATTTTGTATTCCAGATTTTATTTTCAATTCTTTTTCAACTAGATTTTTTTTTAAAATTATATGTTCTGAAAGAAGAAATTAAGAATTTTTAAAAAATTAAAGTAATAAAAAAATATAATAAATACACAAAAACATATTAAACATGAAAAAATAGTTTTAATTATTTAAACTCAAAATAAAATATTAACTATTTAATCTAAATGAGTTTTAATTTTTTTGGTAAAGGCAAATAAGTATATTTTTGTATACTTAATTGAGTAAAAATAATTTATGCATTCTTATTCAAAAAGGTCAAAAATTAATTGAAATATATTTTGGTTCAATTTAAAAATTAAAAAATATATAATTATATATCTAAATATAGACATACTTAATTATTTTATCAAAAAGAGTTTAAAATTTATTTTGATTAACTAGTTAATACTTTATTTAGAATTGAATTAATCAAAATATTTTTTCATATTTAATATTTTTGGGTATTTATTGCACTCATTTATCACTTTAATTTTTTAAATTTAAATTACTTAAGTTATTAATTATATTTTAAAAAAATAATATATAATTTAAAATATTTTTTCTGATTAAAAAAGAATTTAGAATTAAATTTGGGAGGAAAGATATTTAAAATAAACTAAAAATTATACAAAATTGATTGTATTAAGGGTAATTTTATTTAAAAATTTAATTCAGGATAATTATTATATTTGCAAGTTCAAGAAGGAAGTGTTTGTTAGCATATGTGAAGTTCAGGAGGATTTTATGTATTTTTGCCCAAAAACTATTTCAAATTTTATCCAACCATAAACTATGTATATATAGAAAACAAAAACGTCCGTAGTAAATTATTTTCATAAAATCAAATGTTGTTCTAGTAAAGACTCCTAACTTCAAAAGGAAAATGAGTTATAGAAGGAAATCAAATCACGCCCAAATTGGAGTGCGTCACTCTAGGGGAAGAGTGTTCCCACTAAAAAAGAACTTGCAAAAAGTTTCAAAATTTATTTATTCTTTCAAAACTTAAATTTTCTTCAAGATTGTTATATAAATCATCATGCATTAAGTTTTCAAGTATTTGAGGTTTTTTATAAAAAAAAAAGAAAATTCACAAATTTCTCAATTTTGGGAAGTTGAGAAATCCAAGAGGAGAGGAGGAGAGAAAATGGATTGAATTTAAATCCCTAACTTGAGATACAAAATGTGATATCAGATAGCATCACACCTTAAGAGATGATTATGAAATACATATTAATGTTTAAATTAATATTGACATGTATAAAAAATAAAATGCGTCAAACTCTTGAAATTGAGAATTTTTTTATAATTTAAAGCATAAAAATCTCCAAGCCCCTTCAAACTATAAGTGAGAGTTTTAATAATTTTGTCACCTCAAGTATTAGTTTTAATACTAATAATTTTGCAGACATATATATGCACTAAGATCCTGGACAATTACTTATGATAATAGAATGTTGTCAATCAAGTTTATTAGTGTATGTTATGCGGTAGAAATTATGGAAATTAAAGAGATGTATAACCTTTTAAAACATCGAACTTATAAGATGTTCTAAACTATTCTGAAATTATTATTTTTTTTTGTTAAAAAGCTTATAAGCTCTCAATAAGATATTAACTGATCTAGTTTAATCATTTAAATTATGAAATTATTATTATTAACATCTTATAAATTATATGATCTTATTTTAGTCAAATATTTTTAGAACTTATTTATAAGAATTAGATATAAGTATATCTGCCAAAAGCCTAGAATTGCTCCCCAGTTGAAGACGGGCCAAACACACCCTCTAAGCGTCTCCTAGGAGCAAATTTCGCCTCGTCATGCAACAAAAATTTCATTTTGGAAGGGGTTTTTGATCGATAAAGGGCATGAAAGTGATTTTTACCCATAGTTAAAAAGGGGTTTATTGATTTTTATCCAAATTCAATTTTTTTGAGAATTGATTCTTCTAAATTATCTTATAGAAAAGATTCAACAATGGACAGAATTATGAAATTAACAAGAACCATGTGAGCAGTACATACTTATTTTGCATTTTAAGAAAAGTTTTGTCCAAATTTTTTATGAATACTGATTAAGATTAAACCTGCAAACTCAAACTATAAGGTCTTATTTGAGCTACCAAGGGAAACTGTTGGGGCACCATGAGCATTATGAAGGTCTAAAAATTGAAACTCATGGTCTACTGTTGGACTATATCAAGATTCTTGTGTTGAGTCTGTGAATATTCATATCTAGCTCAGATTACTAATGAAGGAAGAAGGGTTCCATCAAGCACTGATTTCGTCAGGATAATCGACGTAAAGATGCCAAACAAATGTCTTCCTGTTTTATCAGTTAATTGTTATGAAATTATTGAGCTATTGTATGCAACATTAGAGAGAAAAAGGGGATAAAAAGTTTCAGGTTGAGGATTTGGCATCCTTCTCCTGAAGCTTATTGTATGATTTCTTCACAAAACATATAATAATGCTCAACAAGATAAACAAACATAGTTCCAGCATGAAACTGTGCATGTCTCGACTGAAAGCAGATAAAAAGGGGGGAAAAAAATGAACAACAGAAATAAATTAACTAAACTGTGACAAATTTAAAAGTCAGGTACTCAGCTTTCTCAGAAGCTGTGGCCCTAAAAACTATAAAGATAAAACAGGAATTTTCAAAACTAAAAGTTAGATGTATGAGAAGATGGATCTCCAGCTGCATCCATGGACTGAACCCCAGATTCATCATTGTCCCAGTCGGGCGTCTTGTTAAGATCAATATCCAGGGAGAATTTTGGTGCAGTTTTATTGTTTTCCTCTGCTGTAGAATGGCACCTCTTGTGACCTCCAAGAGCCTGTCCAGTAGGAAAAGTCTTGTTACAAATCTTGCACAGATGTGCGTTAGCATCATCAACTGGGATACCAGATTGTTGTTCGCTTGCACTGTTTGCTCCTACATTGTTTGTAACAATCTCGGCATTCGGCTTCTCCTGGATTACAGCTGCATTCGGGCGTTGGTCCATGGTGTTGACAACGCTCAACTTGAACTTGTTGTGACTAGACCTGTGGCCTCCAAGTGCCTGGTGGGTTGGGAAACTCCTGTTACAGGTGCTGCAAATGTATTTTTCTGGGATTGATGTCTCGGAATCCGACTTTTGTTTGACAGGGCTGAGTTCTGCTGCTGGTGCTGCTGTTGCCTTTGAATCTGCAGGCATGATCTTTTCCTCAACTTTTTTCTGAGAATACATGCGACATTCTAGTTTTCCATTCGTCAAAACAGCGATGGCAGTTGCATAAAGTTCACCTTCAGAATCAATGGCATCAGGCAAACAACTTGTTCTCACTGTTTTTCCAGGTTCTGATACAACAGCCTTCCCTTTACCTTTATCATCGATCTTCTCCTTCCCTTTGCCATTGTTTCCGATCTTTCTCCTATCATCAATGGCCTCCCTTTCACAAATTTTCAGCTTCTGCACAGAAGAATCCCTTTTTTGCTTCTTGAATTCACAGGCCTCATCCGCAGTTTCCAGTTCAGGCCCCTGAATGGCCTCACAAGAATCCCTTTTTTGCTTCTTGAAGTGATCCCCATCATCCAAGGAATTGCTGCTTATGTCCTCAACTTCTCCAAAATTTTGCTTCCCTGAACCACGTTCGAGTAACTTTAACAGCTGGTGCCCAGCAACTAATTCTTCCTTCTCTTCTGAACTTGAAACAGGAGGAGAATCATTCGCCGGCTTAGTCTGCCACCGCACTCGCTTAGCCGTCATGGGCCAGCCCTTCAAAGTATTACCTACATCCGCCGTTGGGGCCACCACATCAGGGTCCGAATCAATCTGATCATCATCATCATGACCTTCTTGATTTAGCCCGACATTCTCCAATCCGGGCTCCCATGAAGCCTCCGAGGACTCGATCTTCGGCTCGGCCGGCGGCTCCATCCCCCTCCACTCCCTCTCCGGGTGACATCTCATGTGGCCAAACAAAGATTTCCTCGACGGAAAACACTTTGCACATACCGTACACATGTTTTCCCCCGACGAGCCAGAAGAAGAGCCCGCAGATTTATGCTGCCTCTTCATCTTGGATTTCAGCTTCTTGAGGGAGTGGTCTTTGTTAGCTTGAACGTGGGCGCTGCTCATGTGACCCCCCAACGCTTTGCCGGAGCTAAAACTCTTGTCGCACTCCTTACAATAATGGCTCTTTATTTCTTCAGCCGGGCCAATCTCCACCTCCGCCTCCGCCTGCCCTTTCTCCTCCTCCTCCTCCCCCGGCATCTTGGGAAGCTTGAGCTTCACCAGAATCCTCCCGTTGGTTGAGAAACCGGGTGGCGCCTCCGATCCAGCTGTCTCATCTTCCATGATTGGCTCTTGGCAATTCTGTTTATCTTGCTGTTCCATCGTTCCAACACAGAAAGAAAGGAAAAGGGTAGCAAAAAACAAAAAAGAAAAAGTGAATGTATTGAATTCTGTATGAATCTGAAAGGAGATTTCTTGGAGTTGTACAGAAGACAAGGGAGAGGCTACTGGCTCATCAAAAACCCTACAGAAGACAGAAGGGCAATGACTAAATACAAGAAATAAATATGGAAAGTGGTTAAATTTTCATTAGGATGAAAATATTTAAAGGGGTTTGTTTTCCTTTGGTTCGTCTGACAAGGAAATCAAACGACAAAAGGAGATAATGGCGGAGCAAGAAGAAGGAAAAATTGGAGGAGCACCTCTTCCTCCAAAAATCAGGATTATGATAATATAAACTTCAACAAGATAGACGCAAATACGATTTCATAGATTATACGCACCTTTATACATATTTCTTCTTCTTCTCTCTCTCTCTCTCTCTCTCTCTCTCTCTCTCTCTATACGTACGTATATATATATATATCTGTGTGATTGTAGATGTGGATGTAAATACCTGGTGCAATGAGAACAGGAAGCGCTTGTGCATGGGCTTTTAGCTGCTTAGAACTCTTCTGTTACTGTCTTTCTGTATTCTTAAACGAGTTCTTTTTATTATTTTATATTTGTTTGTTTTTTCGTTTTTTTGTGTTGGGTGGGTTGGGGATGGGGGGTCGGGGGGTGTTGGAGTTACAGAAGTTGCCTTGCTTGGGTTGGTTTCTTGCCTTGTGTTTTTATTGGTATAGGGAAAGTCTTATAACGTGATTACTCATAAAGATCTTTAATTACTTTCTGAAAATAAATGGATTTTATGCATCCAATTTTCTTAATAGGGAATATGTAGTAGAAACTAGAAAATATATATATATATATTGAGTGTGAATGATTTTTTCAATTACTTTTATTTGAACTGAAATATGTATCGTTTCACATAAATCATATTGAGTAATTTTTCACTCTCGATTTAATTGATTGTCGTGAAATTAGTTATATATTTAATATTTTTATAAATAATTAAAACTCACTAACTCAATCCATGAAGAAAATTATTCTTTTTCACACTTGTTGACCTTGAATTATTGCAATTACCACTGATAAAACATCTGTATTTATTTTTAATGAAACTCTTTTTTGCTAGATTTCGGCAATATTTCATATAAAAAAAAAAAGATTATGAAAACTTTCTCAGTGATTATAGGGCATTAGTCATTTAGATATATATCCTCTTAATATTTTATGAACATGCTACATTAATTATTTGCTTCTTAATTTTAAACTTTCATATAAGCCCAAACATTTTTATATAAGCTTGAAGAAAGGAAAAATCTTGTCATATAGAGTTGTATATTGTTATAGAACATTTGGAGTTTACAATAATAACATTATCTCATTATACTTCTTGTTTCATAATATAAATTGATGAGGAATTTGGCTTTTATTCGTATTTAAAGACTTACAAACCATAGTACTCGAATATACTTCTTGTTTTATAGTATAAAATGATTAGAAATTTGATTTTCTTTTTTTCATATTTAACTACTCACAAATTGTAATACTAAAATAATTATATTTAAATTTCCACTCTCCTTCCTCTTTATAATGAATAACAATGAGTTTGAATCAAACTCAGAACTTGCCTTTAATTTGACCGCTTGGAGTGAATTTTAGTAATCCACGAGGTATCGAGATAACTTTTAGGGTTTAAATTTAAATTTAAACTCAACCCAAACACAGCTCATTAAAATATTTTATATATTTTTTTATTTATTATATATTTGATTCAAACACAATCTATTCAAATATTTTATATATTTTTTAATTTATTATATATATATTTATGTGATGTATATTTATATATTAATAAATAATATTAAATTAATAAATAATTTATGCGTTAAATGTATATATCAAAGTAACAACTATTTCTAAATTTTTTTAATTTTTAAAATTTAAAATTTTAAATATATAAATAAATAATTATTTATTGATAATATTAATTTTGTTACAACTAATAAGTTATTGTGATTTTATTTTTAAAAATATATTTTTAATATTTTTAAAATTATAAAGTTAATCTAAATAAATCCAAGCTGAACCCTAGAGTCGAACCAAGGCAAATCTCAAGTCCATAGAAACTTCCTCGTTTTGAGCCCAAATTTTGGCCTCAAATCGGACTATTGCCGTCAACACTTGGTAATTCATTTCTTTTGTATAAGATAAATATTATTACCATTATTGGTCACAAAATTTCGAGGTTGTTATAAAATGATATTATAACAAGATAAATATTATTATTATTATAAGAAATCTGTGACCAATAATGACCTTATCTCATTATAAGCTCTTAAATTTGTTCCACCCAAAAATTCCTAAACATTTGAATTAATAAAAGCCTTTGAGATATTTAGCAATAACAATTTTGAGATTCACAAAATTCAACTAAAAGAGTTCCAAAAATCCAGAAAACAAAGAGAATTCACTTACTTTTTCTCAAGACTCAAGAGTTCATAAATTCTTAACAACTCTCTAAAATTTTTGTAACACTCTTGAGCAATTTATAAACTTTAAAAGCATTTTACGAAACTCATAAGCTTAGCCAAACATCCAATGAAATTACTTGCTCTATTTGTAGGTGATCTGAGTTTCCAAAAAAATAAATAAATAAAAAACAAATTCATCAAAGAAAAATGCAAAGACGCAAATAAGTATAGCCAAAATGAGTTTAGTTTATAATTATCTGGAAAAACCAAAACCATCATCCAGATTGTATAACATAAACTTAGCCAAGATCCAACTCCAGAATCCAATCTTTGCTTCCAAAAAGAAGACACCCTGGAGCAAAAATGTTTCACAAGGGTCCGACCGCTCAATGATTACCACCAGACTGTGTGTCCTGCTAGAAAAATGACTGATTACCTGTATTGAAGCAGAAAAATGCAGCAAGCTTTTTGGCGTCAACATGCCGATCAGATACCCTGCTTCCATGAAAGCCAAACCCCCATATATAAAGGAACCAACGGCTTTCCAAATCGTCCATTTTGAGCAACAGTGACTATAGAGCACAGAGAAATCATAGAGAAGTCGAATATACGGAAAAAAAAAAGCTCCCAGAAGGATAAGTTTTACTCTTGCCCAAAAGCTGGCAGAACTCAAAAAGAAATCAACCGAGAGATACTTTGCCATAGTACATTCAAAATATCCAATTTTGAGAAACTAAGAACAATTATAAACCTCAACAAGTCCAATCATAATGGAAGTGTTACACCTCCAGAAGAGTTAATCTCTGCTTTTACTTGTGTCAGAAATCTTTGCTGCTTAAGAGCACCTTTTCAGAATTCAAAAGCCAAGTTGCAACTAAATTTAATATGATTCACATAATAAATATGTTTGTTAAGCTGGGAAAAACTAGCTTATTGCAGGTTCTTGATGCAACTTTCACATGATTATGTTTAACCTATCAAGGGTCTTGAACATACAACACAGGGCAAAGAGTGGCAGCCTCAGTGATATCTTATGAGCTTTCCCGCAATATATAAAAATTCCTGCGACAGAACTGTTATAAGATCAAACTATTATCTATGTTAGTTAACAATCAAGCCACTGACAATGATTAACCGTGCAGTCAACTGTTTAAAATAACTATCAAATGGATGTTTGCCTTCAATCCATTGTATAAATTGCATGCAATGCGTGGAGAACTCAGAAAGATTCGGATGAAATCCAAACAACATGGAAGCGATGCAGATCAGAAAAACCTGATAAAATTGAACATCAAATTAAAGCTTAAAAGTTTTGAATATTGCAAAAGAAAAATTATCAATTGAATGCGAAGTACAGAAAGATATACGATTGACACCTTTTAAAATCCTGGAAAGACACATGCAGGAATATAACCCATGGTTGTCAATCCTTTTAAAAAGTTGCTGTTCAAACCAAAATCAGACATCATCTTATAAAATATTCGACAGACAGAAGTAATTAAAAGGAAAAGAAATACAAATTTTAGATTCTAGTCTTTAGGCAATGGTAACTTTTTGCTACAAGGAAGACGTCATTTGCATGAGAGCACGAACTTCAGAAGAATCACCAGAGTCCAAAACTAAAAGTTTGATGCATTTTATGAAGAATCTGCAAAATGAATACATAGGATATAAAAAGATTAATTTGAAAAACAATATTAATTTCCATCCATGTGCAACGAATAAACTGAATATGAGATTCATCATGTAAAAGTTTAACCAAAAACCAAAATATAAGTACTCATATTTTCCACCTAACCAATGAACCTTTGCTAAATAAACAAACTAAACATGTAAAACCTTGGAAACCAAAAATATATCAGTTGCATAAATGTTGAATCTGTACTAAGCAATGAAAGCATACAGATTGATATGCTAAGAAACTAGCAAATTAATTTTATATGGATAAGAATAAATATATCACACAAGCAGTTTGGCGTTAAAATAACGCATGATAATGTACAGCCCATATATACGCAATAGAAATCCTTAGCACCATTGCTTCCGCAAAATGCATGGACGCTTCATGGCTACTTAAGAAGTTATTAACGAGCTTGGAGGTTCATCTCTCAATTACATCATATTTACCTGACCTGGGACCATAATATATATTGGCTAGGAGTGTACAATCAAACTGCAAAATTGCCTCAACCAATCAAACTAACAAAAACCACGCCATAATCGGTGGGTTAGTGAGTTAATGGGTTGGCCTTGTGTTTAAGAAAAAAAGACTGCAATTTCTTGGTCGGGCATGGTCTAGTATTTTTAAACCAACAAAAAACCACACCCAACCACAATCTATAACTTATATATTATATAATATATTTTAAGTTGAGTTATATTAATTAAGAATACTTATTATTTTTTTGAAAAATAGAAAAGATGTCATAAGTGTTTCCTTATACCTTCATATGTTCAGTATTACATTGCCTGTTGTTTTTTAGTTAATTGTATAAGTTACTATTTAACACTACACTTTGAAATTTGTGATCAATTCTTATTCTAATTTACACTTCAAATATAAAATGCCCTTAAACTAGGCATATGATTAGAATACCATCTGAAGCAAAGCACTTAGAACTAATCATACTTTATAGTTACTATGCTAAAGAAATTTTTTTTTATATTATAATCTCAATCATTTATTAAAGTTCAATTAAATGTACACTATAAATTGAATCTTACTGAAAAAAAAATGTTTTTAAATATGTATTTTCTCTTTTACATGTAAAGCTTAACAAATAACTCTAAATTTGTGAAGAAAAACAACATTTTGCTATATTACAGATGCGAAATAATGCATATCTAAAATATTTAATTACTCAGAAAAATATTGCTATGGTACGGTTAGATTAGAGATTTTTGAGCAAATTTAAACATATAATAAGATTAAGTAACATGTTTAAACTGATAATAATCTAATTGGTATTGAAATTTAATGCCACTTGTATTCTTATAAAAACTAAATTTTATTATCATTTTGAAATAAAAAGAATATAATCTGCATGTAATTACATATGTTGAGCATATAAATCTCAAGTTTTAAGTATATACGTAATTCGTGTGATAACGAGTATTATTATTCATCTCAAGTTTTAGTCTAAAATAGTTGAAATCAAAATCAGGTTTTGAAAACTTAAAACTCGATTAAAAAATAAAACCATCAACCCAAGCAATCTCAACGATGATCATGTATCTTAGGCAAAGTAAATTCAAAAACCGCAAATACGGGCTTGAGCCAAAAATTTAGCAAAACCAACCTAACCCACACCACGAACACCTCTAGTAATGGTTGGAGTTGTTGCCTTTGGTAGGATTATTGGAAGGGGTGTGCATATATCCCCGAGCACATCATCTTACATTACTGTTAGAACCAAATGAGTCCATTATGCAATAGCTGATATTGGATCATAGTGGCTACTTCTACAGCCTTTACCTCACTAGTCGTCTAACATCCAAGAAGGTGCAACCCCCATTTAAATTCATAGCTACAAAATGATTGTAATAATTAATAGCTGCGGCGGATGCATCATGGGCCATCCTTCTGTAGCTTTAAATTCACCATTAGAAGGAATACCTCCACCAACATAATAACTTCAAGGAGAGTTGAGAAACCAAAAATAACTTCCATCGAGTTCTCCCAATCAAATCACTTTCAAAATACAAAAGCTAAAATATGACATCTAACAGAATGAATCTATTAAAAAAGGATGCGGTTTGAACCTCCATTTAAGCATGAGCTATTATGTTCTTGCTACGACTTGATAACAAATAGAACCACTGTTCAATGATTAAACTATTTTCTAGACATACAAAACAACCTGCTGGAGAATCTAGTAGGACAACTTCAAAGGTGGTACAGCTTCCAATAATGTGATCTTAATAGTTATATTGTCATAATGTGAAACAGTTTTTTGCAATGTAGTATTGACCATTCCCCAACAAGCACCAGGTGACACTCAATCTAAGCTTCAATTGTTCCGCAATTGAAATATTTGGGAGCATCACACATAAGAGTAGTTGTTGAAGAATTTAATACTAGCAACAAAATCAGCGTACCTCTCAATTACCTAGCGACCGTGACCCATGTAGGGTGCACCACCCTGATGTGGCCTAGCGCCACCCCGACCCATATGTGGCTGGCTACCATAACCTCCCTGCATCCCATGCTGACCACCATAACCACCAGCACCACCCTGACCTCCATAAGGTGCATTATTCATCATTGGTGGTACTCCCTGCGGATTTGCACCTCCTCCAAGCCCTCCAAGAAAATTCCCAATACCCAAGCCAGCCCCCTGAGTCGCCAACAAGGCCGCCACAGCCTGTCCTATAGCTGCAGGCGCCACTGCTGGATTAAACCCCATGGAAGGCATGGCTTGCCCGGCGCTTGGTGCCATCAAATGCCCAACCGTATGCCCCACGCCTTCACTACTTCCTGAATACCTCCCCTTCTTCGCGGTATGATGGTAATTCCCTTGATTCCCCTGGTGATGATGCTGATGCTGTTGCTGCTGCTGATGTGGCTGACTCTGTTGCTGGTTGAAATAACCCTTACTGTGCTTTGGTCCATCTACTGCCTTCTGGCAATGCAGAATCTGACCCTCGAAATTCTTGTGTGGTTCCTCTAATGCCTTCTTGGCATTCTCAAGACTCTTGTACACGAACAAACAGAACCCCCTTGGTTTCCCAGTCTGTTTATCTAAACCCAAAGGCCCATCCTCAATCTCCCCAAATGTCGAGAAGAAATCCAAAAGTTTCTTTGGATCAAGCTCGGCCGACACATTGCTTACATATATCTTCCTCTGGGTGTACTCTGATACAGGTGGTGCCGAAACCGTAGCCACCACAGTAGGGGGAGGAGTACGAACTGGCCCAGCAGAGGCCAGCTGGCATGAAGTCATCCGACCCTCAATCATCTTCTGCGGCTGCTTCAAAGCCCGCCGCGCCCCATCACGGTGCTTGAACAGAATGAAACCGTAACCCTTCGATTTCCCAGAATTCTTGTCTCTTACCACCTTACAATCCTCAATCTCTCCATACTTCTCGAATATGGAGACAATTGTCTCGGCGTTCGCCTCCCACCCAAGCCCGTGAACAAAAATCTTGCGGTGTGCAGGATCAGAATCAGCCAATTTGTGCACGTTCTCGACTATATCGGGGTGTTTTTCTACCGCCTCTTTGATCAGAAGCGTTAGCTGGTCTTTGGAAAAGGGTTCCAGAAGCTTCTCCAGCGGCTCTTCCTCGTCCTCCCCTTCATCTTCACTGCCATTTTCCGAAACGGCATTCTCCAACGGATTCTCGGTATTTTCGCTCTGTTGTTCATTCTTCACTGAGTCGGCTTGAACGGCATCATCTTTATGTTCCTCCAGGTTACCCGGGTCTCCATCTTCTCCCTCTCCCTCTCCCTCTCCCTCTCCTCTCCCTCTTCTTCCTCTTCCTCTTCCTCTTCCTCTTCTCTTCCTCTTCTTCTTCTTCATCTTCATTGCCGACTACTTCATCTTCAACTCCTGGATCTTCTTCTAGAAGTTGCTGGGTTTCTTCCGACTCGGGTTGTTCGGACTCTGGCTCGGGCTCTGGCTCAGGCTCAGGCTCAGGCTCGGGCTCGGGTTCATTGGGCTGAACGGGTTCAGGTTCTTGAGGAGCTTCGGCAGCGCGGGATTTTCGCTTTCTTGCCATAATGATTGGGAGAAGAACAGATGGGCAGCGGTTAGGGTTTTGTATGCTGGAGCGGACTCAGTGGAGATTAGGCTAGGGTTTGAGGACAGACCAAAAAGGTGCAGTAAATGGAGATGATATTTTGGATGTTGGTGAAGATCTTTTTCATTTTATTTTATTTTATACATATACCCCATTAACCAAAAATTCAAATTAAATAAACGGAAAAATAAAATAAAATAAAAATAGTAGAAAGGGCAAAATGCATTTCTCACCCCCTAAAATAACATCATTTACTACTTTACCCTCAAAATCAATAAAAATTCACTTTGTCTCCTTTACATTAATTGTAGCTTAAGGGTGCAAGATGATTCGCGCTGACTCGCTAAGCAGTTCAACTCAAGCTCGTTCGAACTCAAGCTTGATTAAGGTGTTCGAATGCTCCTCAGCTGATTTTTAAGACTATTTTTGCAATTTTTATATTTTTTATATATAATTATAATGATATTATAATAAAATGTTAATCAAAGTTAGCATTATTTTTGTTGATAACAATAACATCAATAATGTCTACTATAAATTTTTATTTTTAGTTTGATAGTTTGATGATAACGTGTGACAATGATAAGGATGAAGATAAGAATAATTCAAATTAATTTAACAATTATATTTTATTTTTTTTAATTGCGAGTGAGCTCAACGAGTTTGGATTCAAATCTTTTTTTTTTATATAAACAAATTTTATTTTGAACATTGGATGCAAATGACAATTTACTATGAGCAAGATTACCGTTTGCTTTAAATATTATTCAATAATATTGCCTTTTGTTTCATTATATGAATAAAAGATACGATGTTTTGATTGTTATATAAGATAACTAATTAAATAATGTAAAGAATAAAATTCATTTAGTCACATGATCTAGTTTTACCGTTTATAGTAGTTTAATGAAAATGAATGAATTAATGGCAAAGGATATATTTTCATAAAAAAATGTATAACAATAATCTGATTCTCTCCCCAAATTAATGGGGATTTAGTCCATTTCTTAAAATAATTGAAGGATATAAAAAAAAATACAATTATGTTCTCTTGTTAAATAATGGACAATCTTGTCAAGTATTTAGGTATAAAGTCAAAGTGGACTCTTGAATATCATTTCTCTTCCTAAAACCATAAATAATATATTTTTGCAGCATTAAAAATACAATTTGAAGTGTCAATATCAACTGTTATCAACAATACATTAAAACAAACAAAAGAATAACAAAAATTATTGTATTTCTTTCACCATTCTTCTAATTATAATTACATTAAAGATAGATTTGTCACATCTACTTCATTTGTATTTTCATGGTGCTTAATCACATTAAAGAGATTAAAAGTTAGTGGTTATTTTATCCAAATGAAAAAATATGAATGAATTTAACTTAAAACATAAATGGCACTTCACCCCTTAAAATTCAATAATTATAACATTTTACCCTTGCAAGTAATTTTTAAGAATTTAAACACCTTAAACTTAATAATTTTAACACTTTACTCTACAAAATAAATTTTAAATAATTTGTCTCCTTATTTTACATATATTGTAGCACAATGCCCCACAATTTATATTTATTATAACTATTTATCCCTCAATGTTATTTTTAAATTATTTTTTCATTGAAATGCTCTTATTAGCGGCTGTAGTTCATTTTTTTATCGTATTTTCACTCAAAAGCCAAGAAAAAAAAGGCATAATAACAATAGTTTTATTATTGCTAATGCCAAAACCATGACAAATTGTGGTATATATAATCAATAGTGTCGATCACAATATTAAAATATATTTTGAATGCCACAATTTATCGTATTTTTAAAAATGACAATAATAAAAAATATTACAAAACTTTTTTTTTTAACTTTTGAGTGGAAAAAAAATGAAGAATAAAGGATAATGAAAATAATTTCAATGAAAATTTTATTTGAAAATGGTATTAGATGGTAAAGTGTTATAATAAATTTAAATTAATAGGGACAAAATGCTTAAATTTACTTTTTGGGTAAAGTGGTAAAAAATTTAAATTTGAGGTGGTGAATTGTTATTTATCAATTTTAATGTTTTATTATTTCATCAATAAAATCTTATTGATTTCATGTCTAAACACATTTAAATCTAAATCTTAATAACTTAAACATATATTATATTATTTAGCCATTTATAGTTAGATCTTTAACTCAAACCCCACTTTCTTAAAAATTGAATACAACTCATTTTTATTATTAAGGATGATAGTAGGGTGGATTTTGGCCAAATTCAAAATTACTATACTAAGGTTTTTTTAGACCCCAAACTTAGACCCGTTTCGAATCTGGTAGGTTATACCCATTTTATTATTTTAAAAATATTTTAAGAATATATTTTTTAAAATAAGAATTAAATACACTTTATCCTTTGTACTATTGATTTTGTATTAAAAAAACCCCATGTACTAATATTTTTTTTAAATATCCTCTTAAACCAATAAAAATTATATTGATAAATAAAAATATCTTTAAACTAAATAAAATATTAAATCTCATAGTTTGCCTCCTCTAAAATTAAATATCAATTAATTTGATCTCATATTTTACATAACTCTATTTTTATTAAATAAATAAACCTACATTGAAATAAAGAAATAGAAAAATATAATTTTAAAGTATAGAGAAGAGACATTAATTTTCTAAAAAATAGCACATAAATTTATATTACTATTATTTTATATATTTTGGTTTAATAAGTAAGTAAAAAAATTTAGGGTCAAATTAGTTGATATTGTTTAATGATATAAATATTTATATTATATAAGGTACTCATATATAGGTCAAACATATTAAATAATATAATTACAATGTGTAGTAATTTATTTATGAAATAAAAATAAAAATTATAAAATATAAAACAAAAAAATCTTATAATACTCTCTTGAAAATCAAATATCAATTAATTTGATCTCAAATTCTATTTAACACTAATTTTATTAAACAAATCATCCTTTAATTATATTAAAAATAAATAAATACCAAAATATGATTTAATAATATAGAAAAGACATATTAAATTTTTAAAAAAATAATATGACATAGTAAATTTAAAAAATAAAATCATGTGTCATATTAAATTAAAATAATATAAATTTATTTGACTCTAAATTTAATACTTACTTATATACTAAAATGATAGTGATAGAAATTTATGTGACATATTTTTTCTAAATTTAACGTGTATTCTCTATAATATTAAAATTATATTTTACTATTTATTTATTTTAGATTTAATTAAAGATTATTTTATTTAATAAAATTAATGTTGAATAAAATATGTTATCAAATTAATTGATATTTAATTATAGAGGGACAAAGTACTATATAGTTTATAATAGATGAAACAATATGAAATTAACATTTTATTTAACGCATGGGTATTTTGATCTGTCAAGTAGTTTTTGTTGGTTTACGGAGAAGGTTTTATTAGTAGAATGGAGTATCTGCTACAAAATTAATAGTACAATAGGGTAAAACATATTTAATCCTAAAAATAATATACTAATTTTTTTTTTTAAAAAATATTTTTATAATAAGTATTACATATATATATATAATATTTTAAAAAAATAATAATGAGAGTAGAGCGAATTTAAAAAATAAATATTAAATTTATTTCAAATCTATTTACAATAGTAAAATTCATTCAAAAGCAAGACGAATATAAGGCATATTGGAATTTGAAATCCGTCACTAAATCTAATTCAAATCTTTTTTATTTAAATTTTAGTTCTTTAAAAAAAAAATCATGAATATTGTCCACTTTTCTTCATACTTGGGCTGGGCTTAATGAACGACACGTCTTTTTCTCCAATGGCCTTTTGTTTCAGACAATAATCATTTGTTTTTTTCGCATGAAACTCAAAAGAAAAAATCTATGAAAATCCCGACAACTAACCCAAACGATCAATTGTTTCTTTTACCTGAAAAGAAAACTCAACGCACACGTGGATCCATCAAACAAGGCCACAATACCAAAAGGGTTCTAAATTTTCGCCCTGTTTTTCTCCCCACATTCTCTCGTAAAGAGTTCAGATCATCAGATCCCCTCTTCTGCTGCCAGGTAATTAATGTTTCTTGTTTCTTTAATTGCAGTTATTTATTTACTAGATGTTACTGCTGTAGTTGTTCCTCGGTTGTTGTTGTTCTCACTACGGAATTCCCCCTTTTGGAATAGAAACATGGATGTCCCATCTGCTGTCTAGTTGTGCTCAATGAAAATGGTTTCTTTGCTTGCAGATTTTTCTTTTATTTTTTTCCATATTTTCCATTTCTTTTGGTAAAAATTGAGTCTTTTTCTTCTTGTTTTTTTTTTTCTCTTTTTTGTTTGTCTGAGCTTCCTGGCTTTCTCTGTGTTTAAATTTTATGTTTTGATTGGAGGGTCTGGATTTTTCTTTACATCTATTGGAAAGATTTTTATGTCTGCATGCATGCATGTATATATGGCCTAAATGGTTACTCCAATTTTATGCCCTCACAAATATTAACGTTTGGTCTTAAAAATTGAATCTTGGTAAAGATGATTTCGATTTCTTAAGTTTCTTGAGAGAGAGCTGATTTAGTTAATTTGGGGGGATTTTTTGGGTCGCTTCGTAGTAGTTATATATAACTGGAGCTGAAGTGTCAATGGGGATTCAGACAATGAATTCTCATGTGAGTGGTGGAGGGCAGCAATCTCATTTGCAGCATCCACTGTCACGGCACAACTCATGGTTAGGCCTCACACTTGATGAAGTTGAAAACCATTTAGGTAATTTGGCCAAACCATTAGGCAGCATGAACCTGGACGAATTGCTTAAGAAAGTGTGGACCACTGAGGCGAGCCACTCATCTGGAATGGATGATATTAACACTTCCCCTGCAGCCTCACTCCAGCGCCAAGCAAGTTGGTCACTTGCAAGGGCTTTTAGCGGGAGGACAGTGGATGAGGTGTGGACGGATATCCAGCAAGGATATAAGATGAGGAATGTGGAGAATCTGACTAGCCAGGAAAGAGAGCCGACTCTTGGAGAGACAACTTTGGAGGATTTCTTGGTAAAAGCAGGGATGTATGTAAGCAATGCTTCCATTGAACCTGTCATGTCCTTGGATAGTGCACTGAAGTCCCAGAAATTCTCATCTCAAATGGGGTTGTCACCTTCTCCTTCAATTGATGAATTGTCGGATACACCAATGCCAGGCCGGAAGAGGATATCTGGGGACCTTGACAAGGCCATTGAGAGAAGGCTAAGGCGAAAAATTAAGAATAGGGAGTCCGCTGCACGCTCACGGGCAAGAAAGCAGGCAGGATTTGAATTCGCCTCACTATATTTTCTTTGCATGCTGCTGGTGCATTTTTGACATTTCTCACATCTTTGACTTTGAGAATTTACTATGCGATGACATTCACAGGCTTACCACAATGAGTTGGTCACCAAGGTCTCGCATCTTGAAGAGGAAAATTTGAAGCTTAAAAAAGAAAAGGTGAGTATTACCTATCTGTATCCTTCTTTCATACGTGCTAATAATATTTAAGATAATGAGACTTTTGCTAACATGTAATGTTAACGAAACTGATTTTCGGGTAACATTAAGCACTCCAGAACTTAACCAACCAACGACTACAGTTCATGTCCACTGAAATTCTTATTTCTTGTTATAAAGATTGCCAATTTAAGATGAATGGACTTTGACTTGCTAAACATCAAGTCTTGCTGAAAAAATTATAGAACAGGTAGAGGACATGTATCAGAAATCACACGGATGCTTGCCATGAGTACAATATTCAATAGGCAAAAAAGCGGTGAATGACTTTGAGTCGTATTGAGGGGATTGGATGAAGAGAGAACTGTTTGTGTAGCAGAGTAATTGCTTTATGGGTTAAAATTTGTTGGCAAGTCTTTGTTGGACTTCTTCTGGTACTCTAGTTGTTATTGATAAATTTGGATTGTCAACCACTGGCAAAAAAAGAAAAAAATGGTCGGCATTCTCTACAGGCATACTAGTCTTCATGGGAACTTTATAATTTAGAAGGCACACTGCATACATTCATATTTGTTGTTTCCTTGAAATCTATTCCGAGTTCATACCTTCTAGTATTGCCTTATAAGAGACACAAAAAGACTTCATTTGATTTGTGTAAATTCACAAATTGCCCAAATCAAGTGAAATATTTGGAGTTGATATGTGCTTAATCAGTCATTAAGCTTTAGTATCCAGAGGAGCTAAATCTATTTTGCCACGTCTCATCCTAAACATGACTTTGTTATGACATACTTTCTTGATGTAAGTGATATAACGTGTTGATGAGTTGCCTGATGTTGTTATAATAAATTTCTTTGACTCAACTACATGGCTATTTTATGTAGAACGTATAATATTCGTCATACATGGATGAGAACCTCGTACAGAAATCCCTCCCACCAATCCTCCAAACAACCTCCACAATGAAGTTGAGTTCATGAATGCAGCCTTATTGAACTTATTGTAAAAAAAGTCTGAACTCAATATTGAGAAATTGGAAATATCCATCTACAAAATTACCATCAGTTTTGGGTAGTTAGCACTAGAGTTCTCATCTAACAATGTGAATTCTTCATTGAAGCTTAAACTTGTTCTGCTACCAGATATTGTCAAGTTTAATTTTGTTATCTTTACAAATCTAATTTAAGATAACTTTAAGCACTTAACATTTTTTTGGTGTTAGAATCCACATATGCTATGGTTATATTTGCATAGGTACCATTATATATCCCACTCAAGTATCATATACTTGACTACAGATGAATTAGATGGTCTACTCTCACCATACATGACCTTAAAGAACATTTCTTGTACAACTTGTGGACTTGTTTAGTTAATGTCTCATGATCCCTTCCCTTAGTTTATGCAATGACTTTGAGTTATCTTCATTGTTCTCTTTTAGTTCACTTCTTAATTCATTGTTGACTATTAATGCCTTGTACAAACTCTTTAGAATTTTTTTGAATGCCCAAGAAGACTGCACATAAATTATTAAGTTCTATTTATCAAATTTCACGATCTGTCTAACCCTGCTGGGGAAGAAAAATCATATTTCACTGCCTAATTATACCTCAGAAAAGCCTAAGAAATAAGTTTGTAGTCCTTTCCTGAAGATTAAATGGACTTTGTTTATAATGTCAACTAAACCTTCCAACATGCCCAGCTTGTGAGAACGAAATTGACACCAAAAGCAAAACAAAAATTTGTCAGGGTACAATAATAAAGCTTATAATTTGATAGCCAATCAAAGTTCTACTATCAAAATCAAGAAAAAACAGAGTAGAGATTGTGCTGAGAAAATTATAAATATGTTAAAACTATATATATTGTGATTAGCAAATGCAGAGAGCTCCGCTCCGCGCAGGTTAAGTAACATGACAAAAATAAAGAGGATGCTTGGCTAGTGTTCATGTGCTAATCAGGAGAAACAATAAAGATGCAGAGGATATGAAATCAAATAACCTATAGTGGCATTATGGTGGAAACTATTTAGCAAGATGTAATAAAATCGAACATACTCCATTTGAGAAAACAAATTTAAGAAAGAAACGCAAAATATACCAGAAGAGCATGGCAGAACAATTCATATACCAGAGGCTGATAAAATTCAGAACAAGATTAATGGGGGAAAGAAAAAATGAAATCATTAAGGCCAGTACTGATGAAAATAATATTCATTTTTCAACGTAGCATAGAAATTACAACTACCTCCAGTAGAAACAAATGATATAACGACTTCTCCTTCTTACCGATGGTAAAAAAGTTCAAATATTTTTCAGTGCACTCCTTTGTTAACATGGCAATTGTAGTTATCGCCCAAATACAATTGATTCAGTCATGATGTTGTAAGGATTTCTTCACCTTAGAGTCTACCCATTTGCTCTGTCCTTTTGTGACCTGCTACATTTTAACACCTCTAAAATGCTACATTATGCTTTGCATGAATTTCTTTTTTTCCAAATAAAATATACTGGAGGAGACAGAATGTTATGTAAAATTGAAGGAATAGCTCATATGGATTATCATTGTGATCATATAGGAGTTCTAGACCGAAAGGGTGGTGGTCTGTATAAGAACTAGAATAGAAGAAAGGATTTAGTTTGATGGAGAACCACGTAAACACTGGAAAAAATGAAGAAGATTTAGGAAAGGAAATCATATATCTCTCACAGCGTAACTTTGATTTAACTGTATCATTGTGTAGACCACACTCAGAAAATTTCTCTTTAATTGGAGATAAGTGAGGTATCTAGCTATAATTTATCTTCTGTTTCTATCAGCTTGAAATCTGATAAGCCATGTTAACCGTGTGGAGATACATAATGCCAATAAAAAAGGCTACACACCAAACATCATGTTTATAAATCGGGTCATTGAATATCTCGAATAGATCCCAAAATTCAAGACTTCTATATGATCCAAGTGGGGTCCTAGTGCATTGAAAGATTGATGCACTAGAACCATATGCGTGTTGGGGCAGATGAATGTAACTACAAGCATTGAACATCTCAAGGCCAAGATATCGAAAGAAAAGCAAAGGATCAAGAAGAAACAATAAAAAAAATCGTATCACGTCTCAATTACATATCTAGAATAGACTCCGTCGCTGGTACCAGTTTTTTATCCATAATTATTGCCTCACCTCTTTGTGCATCCATAATTTCATGAAGCTGTGTACATTTTTGTGCAATTTGGAGAGTTGATGCTTGTGGATGAAAGTTAAATCCAAAGAATATATTAATTAATAGAAGGGATGCTTGGTAGTACGTGCTAACTTATGCTTTACGCATAAATAACTCTGAGCTTTTCTCTTTCTCTTTTCTGATTGGTAAGTTTCTCATGAACTTATGTCACAATTAAAAATCAGCAAAATTGTACATATTAAACTTACTGAAGAGGATGATGTTAGCTAGCAACCGTGCATGCACTACTATCCAATTTAGGCACTGTCTATGAGACTAGGTGAAAAGATAAGTTACAGGAACATTTTCAAATGCTAGCTTTGCTAAATCTCATGCTTGAAACTGCTTTAAATTTAGTGAACATATTAATCACACAATTGTGGAGAAGAAACACACTTGGCTTAGTGTTGGCCACATTAAGAAAGATATGAAAATGGTGGGGCATATGAAAGAAATATAGAAAACTTGAATCAAGGTTTGGATATGAAAAAAAACTGGAAAAAATGTTTCATCTAAAGCTGAATAATGAAACTTTAACATTGTTTCAGTAAGAAATTGGATTTTACAAATATTTCAAAGCAAATACCCTATTACTGTTGGAGACTTAACAGAAGTAGAAAGTGTTGCAAATAATGGAGTGTAAAAGGTAATATTTTGACATATTGCAGATATTCCCCTCTCGAACTTTAGAATTCATATAACCTGAAAAAAGCAACATACCTTGGGGAATCTTGGTTGTGGGAAGAGAAGAGATGTGACATATCTAAAGATTCCGTTAATTGGTTGAACAAAAATTGAACAACATCTTTAACAGAGTTCTTTCATATAGCTAGAACACCATTGGAACAATTCAAAGGGTGTTTTGAATCTTGAAATCTTTGATAGGAAAGCATACCATGATGTTTTAAGTCCAAAAAAAGTTTTCTGAAACTAAGTTGATGCTTTAGAAGTTGTACCCTAAGAAGTTTAGAGCATTTGGTATGAAAATGCATACATCTAAGATCATCGTACAGTGGACTCGAGTGCAGTATTTAAATTGAAACTGTGATTAGGCTGAGACCATCAAACCATTGTTCTGCAAAAAGAAGATAAAGAAAGCTGCAGAATTACTTGAAGAAGAAGTCTTGAGAAGAAAAGATGTTGAATGTTAATCAAAGTTGATGATTTGGTTGTAAGGACTGTGTGTGTAGCTTACTCCTTTCATATATCTTTTATCTGTTATTGATATGTATTTCTGCACCAAATTTGGTAGTAAATTGAAAGTTAAATCCAAATTGTTAGTCATCCATGTAACCTGAAAGCACGGATTGAATCACTGTAACTAAATTGGCTTGAAACGAACGGCTGTTGAATATTCTTGCAAAGATTTCAAGAGAAGCTTGAATCTAACATCATTCTGAGGATAGGAGTTTTCACAGAAAACTTGATCTTATCCAGTATCTAGTATTGATTGCTATTATTGATTTTTCCTCCTATTTGGTCATTTGGTGCAAGTTTTGTGATATAAGCATACTATGAAAAAATTATATGTATGCAAGCTTAGGTTGCTCTTTGGCTGATATCTATAACATTTCAAATTTCTCTAAGAACTTGTCCTCTTAGCTCTTTCTTCCTTCGGCATTTCTCGGGTTGAAAGCACAATGATGGAGTTCATGCCTTCATATAGACTTCAAGGCGAATACTATCTCTTGCAGGCAGTTTATTTTTAAGTTTTGCAAAAGCAACAGCTTGACCTGTCTTATCCTTCCACTGTACTTTGGATGTGACTGTTAGACTGCAATAATTAACAGCTTCAAACTGGAGAGTGATATAGTTACTTCCATACTTGAGTTATCAGCTTTTATTGTCTTTTGAGTAAAGCTGTCATCAGTCATGCTTTAACTTCACTCTACTAGCCTTTTGGCTGTACTCTGCAGCTTGGACACATCTCCTCATTCAGCTTTAATTGTTTTACACCGAGTTCTCTAGAAGAGTACTTTTTCATGATTGTTGGCATCTACACCATAGCTACTTATCATTCACCTTCTTGATTTGGGTTTTCAGCATGAATTGAGTTTTTGTAGTGAATTTGGATATTCATATCTTATTTTCTGGCTCTATTCTACGGAATGGTATATAGTTTTTTTTATATATAAGATATGCATCTTGGATAATGGAAAAATTGGATGAGAATTTGTTTGCAATCATATTTACAGTCATGGCAATAGATTTTCCAATGCTTCTTGAAGAAACTTAAAGGGTTGAATATTTGTTGTTGGAATTTGTTGCTATCTGTTCACAATCATAACCACGGCACTGGATTAGCCAGTACTTCTGGAATATATGGTTAAATGTCCCAAAACTTTCTTACTTTATGTCAGTTCCAAAACGTGCCTTGATGACTTCTCCACATGGTGACTATTTATTCTATCCTTTTAGGTATAAAAAATTGTGTTTGATGTCCTCCAATGAGATTGATATTCAAATATTTCTTCTTAGAACGTATTGCTTTGACCCCATAAGCGAGACCAAGCATGCTGCCGCCAGATTTTCGGTAAAAATAAACTAAGCAAACAAACTATGGACAAATCCAAGCAACCATGCATCATGATGTTGTTTCACTGTTTCTGATCATAGAGAGTCCACACACTTTTGGTTCTTTACAAAACCCCTTCATCACAGCACACATACAAACAACAGTCACCTCAAAAATTTCCTACTCAGTGTTGATTTTGTCTGGCTTTAGAAGCTTCAAGTAATTGTTTTCAGCTTGTCTTCATATGCTGTTACTCTCGATAATCTCGATAGCAGACCTTGTCGAGACAGTTTGTCAGTTCCTTCCTCATTCAATATCCTTTTATATGTCATACCTGAAGATGCTTTAAATTGCAAAACCCTGCATTTCTTGCCCCTACTTGTTTGGCAGTGGTCACACAAGTTTTCCTAGAGGGCAAAGCCGCTTTTCTCTGGTAACTTTGGCATTGATGTCTTTCTTACAAGATATTATGTGCTTTAGTCAATGCTGTTTCTGATTTTTGCAGGAATTTGAACAGATGGTCTCTTGTGACTTTCCTGAACCAAGGTACCAGCTCCGGAGAACAAGTTCGTTCTGACATTACATGAACACAAAAGTTTTGTAGCTCTGCCGAGCAGAGAATTTTACAAGTGAGTTCATAGGTGGAGCCTTTGCAAAATTACAGTGTGGAGTTGCTTTGGCTTGTGATCAGACATGCTTTTCTTGTACTATGTTTCCATAATGTATAAAATGTAATTGTTCTAGGGCTCATTAGCAACTGTGGATTTTAAGAGGTAAAGACCTAATTGTGTGTTGTTAGATAGAAATGATGATGGAATGAAGGATGTTGTGTAGTTGATGAAATGTATAGTTGATTCAGCTACTGATACTGAAGACTTTGTCTGTTGTTCAGTTTATATGTACTTGGATGAGCATGGTTGGTTTAGGGCCTGAAAATTATTAGAGCCCATTTTGAGATGTTCAGAACCTAGTTGAATTTAGTGCAATAAAAGTTCATATATAAAAGGATATGCTCTTTTGTCACACCAATTAGAGTATGGATTCTCACCGTGTAATGTAGTACTAACATTGTAGGGAGTTAGTTGGCAGAGAACGTATTCTCCCTATTCTCCCTATTCTCCCTTGGGGTTTGGATTTTCATACTGGATCAAGTGTAATATATTCGGTTCATTATATTCGTTTCATTCAAATTAATTAGATAGAAGAAAGGTAAAGTTCCCTTTCATCTATTGATTAAAAATGAATCGAATGTTATGTACTCTGTTCATCTAAAAATTTCACGTATCACCTCTTGCAAGACAACGTATCCCTTGAATATTGTGAAAGGGACATGCTATTTTGGTTGTATTTTTCAAGTTGCATTTTCCTCGTCTTCAATATTAACGAGACACTGAAAGTTTCTTTACTCTTTCAGCTGAAATCTTCTTTTACTCTTAATAAAAAATTCAAATACATTTTCATTTTCATATATTCCCTAATTTCATTATTAAAATACATTTTTCCAAAATAATCTTCTTAAATAGTTGGAAATGAAACCAAACATAGATAGCCATACAATTTTTCAAATTTCCTTCATCTTATGTTTCGTATGCTGGTTGATAAACTTCGATGCAAAAAGTTACATTATATGCAAATCTTTTATGCCAAACACTAAATCCGCAACATAAACCGGTTGTGGGTGTTTCTCAGACTCATTTCCGATGGTTTGGAGCACACTGAAACAACAGATACGCCTGTTTTGCTCTCCCTGCAATAACTTCTTCCATGCAATTCTTCTTACCAAAAAATTATTTGCAGCTTGCAATTCTCTATTTTACCCAGAAAAATAAAAAATAAAAAAGAACTAATTAAAATAATAACTTTCACAACTCTTGTGGCATGCTATTTTTCAGTCCCACTGGCGTGCGTGCACGGTGGAGCAACGAGGAGACTCCCAGCAGTGCTAATTCTCCTTCCCACCCAATAACAAGCGAGCAGAAATTGACTCACCCAATTTTCATATCTTCCAGATTGGGGTGGAAAATTTGAAGCACCAATCTTTCATATTTTCCAACTTACGATGTGCAAACATGCTCAAAATAATACTACAAGAATCGTGTACTTAGAATTAACAAAATGAGGGTGGAAGAGCAGGCAAGTTAGTTGCCAGTGATTGGGGGATTCAACCTGGTCTCATGGACGAGTTTTAGGGGTTCCCATTAGATGCTGACCGATATATTACTGCCAAAGTGGTTTGTAAGATACTAAATTACATATAATGATTCCAACATTTTACTCATATCATCATACCATATGGCTAACAAATCCCCCATTACCAGCTAATAGCATGAAGTTTTCCCAATGCTCTAACTGCATCACAAGTCAGATTATTTTAAGAGATTGAAACAAAACAAAAAGATTTTTGTTCATTCAGATTTTGAAAAGTTAAAAGTATCATTTTTAGGGTGGAGGAAAAAAGTCGTAAAATCATACGTGATTCTAACCATTTCACAAATTAAAATCTGCAAATGGAGTAGTTTAAGTATCAATTCCTCTTGCCTCTTGATGAGGAAACAAAACACATTTCGGTAAAATACTCAAAAAGTTTCAAAAACAGAAACAAGCAAATGAGCTAATGAATATAACAAAATTACAGCCATAGTAGGCTCTAAAGGAGGTTGACCTCAGATTTTGTTGAAGGCTACAATATCGCAACTTTGCACATATTCATTGCAAGGCTCGGCTGTGAGACGATCCTCTATCAGATCATCAACTGAGACGAGATCATCAACTATTGTAAGCATGATCTGCAGCTTCTTAATTCCATAACCAACTGGGACCAATTTTGCTGCATAAGAAAAATAATCAAAGTTTCAAATTGCAGCAATTTAGTACCGCACCAAATACATGCGTGAAATTATTGCAATGTGATTGTGCTGTGTACTAGTGCAATACACTGGAGCTGCAGATAAAAGAGAGAACAAAAAAAGACTTCACAAAAACACAAGAGAAACCATACATGCTCCCCACAAGAGGCCTGGTATCTCAACACTACGAACAGACTCTTCCAGTTTCTTCATGTCTGTCTCGTCATCCCAGGGTTTTATATCCATAAGAACAGATGATTTCCCACCTGGAGACAAATCCAACCAGTAAAACTTGGAAAATCACAAGGATAGATAGTGGGGAAAAATGAAAGAGTATGAACAATAGCAGATCAATGCAAGAAATCAGAGTTGGGAATTTTAAACATCTTGAGACATAACTTTTAGTCCTGTGCCATGAAGGCATCAACCTTGAAATACAATACATTGTGGCAGAATGTGCAGTAGAAACAACTTGGAAAGGCGAACAACTTCTTAAAAGCCTTCATTCTTTTCAACAAAATTGCAGAAATAGAACTTTACATTAATACTACGATTTTAAAACTCACTCTCTTTCTTTTTAGTAGATGCCTTTGCAGCCTCCCTCTGTTCTGCAGCCTTCTTTTCCTCCTCTGTCTCATCACCAAAGAGATCAAGGTCGTCATCATCATCGGCAGCAGACTCCTGGCCAAAAATTAATTTTGAGGGCAGACCATTTCAAGTGAAGTCCAGGATAACATAAAAAAAAAGGTTAAAAAACTCATCAGGCATGAGAATGCTTTGCTCAAATAAAGTATTATAATGCTTCTGGTATCTGTCAACAGGGACATGTGAAACAAACAGCCAGCACTGTCCATAAAATATCACTAGCCATCTATGGGGTGAACCATATGGTGTTATTACCACCAATTACAGAATTTTTTTTACTGTAGTCCACAACATGTGTTGCAATCCAATCATACCAGATCAACAGTTAAGTTGGAAGTATTCCAGCTATTTGCGCCAAATGTCAATTATATTTTTAATAAAATAAGTCTTTCTAACATTTCTTACATTATTTTCCAGATTTTCACTTCAGTAATTAGCCATAGGTGTACACATGCCTAAACAAGGCCCGAAAAGGATTCAGAGGCACGCAGTGGGCAAAGTCTCAACATTATGAAATAGGCATCAAAGAAGATGCACAATTCCCCCAATGCCTCAAATTTAAGATTGCATTGGCAGCTGCAGGTAATGTCCTAAAACTTCCTTTTAAAACATTTATTCTAGAGGCAAGTCAATAAAATATCAGGTCAATGGATAAGTGAAGCGTTAGAGATAGCAAACAAGCTTTAAAAAATGAAGGTCCGTGTGGACGGTCTATTTCACTCTGTTAAATTTGAAGTTAACAATAGTATATTAAGAATACTTTTTGAATAAACTCACTCACCAACTATTCCCAATTTCTTGCTGCACAGTTCAAGAGTCAACAGAAAGGAAAATAGAGTGGTGCCATAAATTACAAAAGGTGCTATAGAAACCCCACAATAAAATTCCAAGTTTAGGAAGAATCAGTCCCTGTAAGAAAAAATGAACCTTTTTACACACTTACACTTTTGCCTCAAATAATTAAAAGCCTTCAAAAGGATCAGAATTGTCTGAATAAAACAAATACCACTGTGACAAGTTTCATTTTTCTTCTTTGTTTCTAAATCACTGATGCACAATAAAACAATATCATGCGAGATTCTATACATGCAACTAGATTAAAGCAGCTACCTTAGCTTCCTCAGCAGGAGCAGCAGGTTCTGCGGCAGCAGCTTGGCCTCCAACCCTTACTCCAACAGCCTTCCCAGGAAAGCTATACCATTATCCATAATCCACAAGCACAGTCACAAGTCAACTCTAATGTAGAGGTCAAGAAAATTCCAACCCACATAAATTATAAATAACTAGAGACGGGCAACACATGTAAACAAGATCACCAGGCATCACGAATCCATATATTCTATTTTCAAGTATCAGACAATCAGCAAGTGCAACCTCAAATAACAACAAAAGTTCGAGTTAATTCAATTGGGTAAAGAAACAAAATACCTCGGTGCGAGCTTCGCGGAAACAGTTTCGTACCACTTGCTGGCATTGGAGTAAAGATCGGCACTCGGCTTCTCCAAAACAGCAGCGTAAACTTTAACATCGTCTTTTGTCAGCTGGTCCCTGAAATTCACGTATAGATATCACACAACTAAACAAATAATTGCCGCGAGAATTGTGCATTAAATTGCAAATAACAACCAAATAAATAAAAAGTGAAGAGTGTTTCACCCGGAGATGTAGGATTTGCCGGAGAGGAAGTCATCAAGGGCCTTGAGGCCAGATTCCGTGTGCAGATCTGAGAAGGTAACGGCCATTCTCGATTTTTAGAGAAAGGGGGAAGACAGAGATAGACAGAGAAGCTCTAAAGACGGGAGTGGAGAGAGGAAGTGAGAGCGGAGCGTGGCCAGCTTTTATAAGGGGTGATTGGAAAACCCTAGACGGAGATATTGAGTGGGGGAATATTCTTTTTTCCTTCTCCTCATTTAAAATAAAATAAATAAATAAATTATATAAAAAAAAAATGTATGTTCTTTTCTTCTTCTCTTTATTTATTGTTGTTTGGACAAAGTTATTTTTAATAAAATAAATTTTATATAATTTTTAATATATTATACCTCAATTTTAATTTTAAATTCTTTATTAATTAGATAAAATATTTTAAATTATGTTTTTTAAAATAATTAGTAGCTAAGTAATTCAAATTTTAGAGTATGATAAATACACAAAAATATTAAACATAAAAATTATTTTGATTATTTGAATTCAAAATAAAATATTAACTATATAGAATAAGTAGTTGAAATTGTTAGTATAATTTTTGGAATCAATTTTTTGAAATTAATTTTTGAAGAAAGTAAAACGTATAATTGATTTAAGTTTCGAAAATATTTTATGAGAACTTCACTAACAGTGTCATAAATTATGATATGAGCGGATAATTATAGTTTAATTCATATCCAAAATCGAACATATATTATATAATGTTGATAATCAAATTAAATCACGTTACTAATTATTCAATAAATACATCGAAAAACAAAACCAATTGTAAATCAATTAAATTATAAAATTTAATGAACCATCATTAATATATCTAGCATGTTGATGGGTTGACTATAAAACTTATAATTTTACTTTTGAAAAAAAAATATTTATATGGTCATTGTGATTATCAACATAGACTTCTCAATTTCGTAAAATTTTTAAATTAGTAAATTTTATATATATAATTAATTAATTTTAAAACCCCAATCTCTAAAATTTAAAATTACATATTTATCTATTATTTTTAAAAATAAATAAATCTTGATCCCCTAATTTCTATTTGTAACTCCATTCTAATTATCGATAAATTTTGACCATTGTGTCCATGCTATTGATAATTCAAGTGATCTTCTAAAGAGTTTATAATTTAAATTCAAAAAAATGACCGGCACTTTTCATCGTTGAATTATTCTTCTAACTTGATACTTTGCACCCTTCAAAATTCACATTTAGCACTTTGTATCCTTTCAATTATTAAGGCTTAAAAGCCCATTTCGAACATGAGTTAGATAGTTAGGATAAGCAAATTAATTATTTATTTATTATTTTTGTTTTCTAAAGTAGTCAATTCTTTAATTTTTCCTTTTTCCTTTTTCCACACCCAAACCTAACTCCCTTGTCTACACGCAATTGTTCTCATGGGACAAGATTCTTTTTTATTCTTTTGCTAAAGTTTTGGCCACACAAGAAGAGAAGTGAAGCAAAATTGTTTTCATAAGTGCGCAAAGCTACATTTGATATTGTAGGTTGGATGTTGGCCGGATATGAAAATGAGATGGGTTGAAATACGAATTCCTCCGAAATTTATTCTGTTTGAGATGAATTTTTTAAATTATAAATGAGTTTGAGAAGGGTTTTAATTTTTTATTTTTAAACTCGTTCTGTTTCAAACTCCGTTTCGTTTAAATTATTTATTTATTTTTTATTTTAATATATATGTATTTATATAATTATCTATTTATCATCTATTTAATTAACAAATTGCTGCAATACTTTATTTAACATACCAAAAAAACATTTAAATGGGATGAATGAAAAAAATATATATTGAGAAATGCATTAATGAATAGGATTAATTATGTATATCTTATTTAATGAATAGGATTTATTATTTCTCGAATTTGCCCTTTAGAAATTTTAAGCCAAAATCCCATTTGTGCCCCTCTTTTCCCCCCTATTTAACACTATTCGACTTCCACAGTGTGCAAACTAGGAAGTGTCCAAATAACTCTAACCTGGTGCGTGCGTAGAGCGCACCCACGCGCACTTTAGGAAAGACCAAAAGTCACCATAATTTCTAGAACCGCAAATTTCCAATCTTCCACCATTTCTCCCTTTCTTCGTCTGCGCTCTCAGGAGTCCACTCCCGCACACTTTCTGGTAACTCATACTCGAATCGCCTCGATTTCGTAATTCTATTGGAATTTCTGTTGTTTTTGGTTGATTAATCGGTCGTTGTTTTCATATATTTTCAGTGGATATGTGTTTGTCTGCGTGGTGGTTAGGATTTTGGAATTGTGAGGGGGATTCTTACGCCGTTTCGTGATTTTGATGATTCGTACTATTTTAAGGAAGAATTAATTGTAAAAAACGTTTTTTTTTTTCTGAAATTTTTGTGCATTTTTTTGGGAACTGAGGGTTGTTGAAGCTCGATTACTTTGATTAAATGAAGACCTTAGTCAAATATATTGTTTTTTCTATTAGTTACATGAAATTTTGCTGCTTTGGTTGTTGTTTTGAGCAGAGTACTTTTAGTAAAAACTTCTATTAGTCTTAGCCATCAGCGTAGACTTTTATGGATATTGATAACATGATTGTATAAATTATCTTGGTCCTTTTTTTCTATTTTTTTCTATCTTAACCAATTAAATCTTTAGAGCAGGCATAGTCGTTTAAAATAATTTGTTGAATTAGTCAAATGACTCCTGTATAAGTAAATATTTGTGGAGCTTTATGTTGGGATCTAGATTCAGTTATATGTATCAAATTATTGAGACTGCTCCACACTTTATCTACTTCTCTTTTTATTTGCACTCTAAGTTGTGTCTTGTCATTGTTATGGTTAAACCATAAGCATTTGGATGCAGGATTAGTGCAGGTGTTTGAGATTGAGATTGAGATATAGATTTCTGCACTAAGATATTTATATCATAGAAAGCATGTCAAGTGGTGGAAACACTCATTGGTGCTACCAATGCAGCCAGCCAGTTCGGCCCCGAGGCCGTGATTTGGTTTGCCCATACTGCGATGGAGGATTCATACAAGAGCTGCCTGAATTTATGGGCGCTCATCCTGGTGATGCTTCCGGCTTTGGATTCATGGAATCTATCCATGATCCAAGATTTGGTATTATGGATGCATTTGCCGCGCTTATGAGGCACAGAATGACAGGAAGAGACCCCAATTTTGACGTCAGGACACGACTAGGCATGCTCCCAGAACGAAGTGTGGGTAATGGTTCCAGGCCTCCTGGCCCATTGTTGATATTCCATGGCCAATCTTCGGTTGGCGTCCCCGATCGGGATCCATTTGATTTCTTTTTCAATGGCGGATCTGGAATGGGCCAGAGACGAGCTGATTTTGGTGATTTCTTTATGGAGCATGGGTTACATGAATTGATTGAGCAGCTAAGTATGAATGATAGGCGAGGTCCACCTCCAGCACCTCGTTCTGCAATTGATGCTATGCCCACCATTAAAATATCCCAAAGGCATCTTAACACAGATGCACACTGCCCTGTGTGTAAAGATAAGTTTGAGTTGGGCTCAAAAGCAAGGCAGATGCCATGTGATCATATTTACCATTCGGATTGCATTGTTCCTTGGCTGGTTGAACATAACTCATGTCCTGTTTGCCGCGTTGAGCTGCCTTCACAAGGTTCTGGAAATGCTCGTCCTAATTGGAATCATAGAACCGGGAACCCAAGCAGCAGTGGTGCCAGCAGCAGGAGGGACAATAGCACTCAGAATCAGGGGCGATGGAATCCATTCTCGTTCCTGTGGCCTTCCAATTCATCCAATCAAAATACTCAACGTCAATCAGAAACTGGAGGAAACAGCTCGGCAGCTCCTCATGAGGAGAATAACCGGATGCGGTGGCCTTTTGATTATTGATGTTGTATCTGCCGCTGCGTATTCTGCTTCAATCTCCCTCTTTATCTGTATCTCAGTTTGTTTTGTTGCGTGCCTCAAAAAGTCTCGGTTTCCATTTCTGGCTGTTAATCTTAGTAAATCCCTTGGTGGAGTTAAAGTGATTTCCTATGTCTTGAAGTTAAACTTATATCAGCTGTTAAAATATCACCACAGTATGTCCCTGAATACTTCTGTTCCCATTCATGTAAATAACAATTTCAGTTTTACTGCTCAATTTTACAAGTATTCCTTCACTGTTAGTTGTGAGCTCCATCTCCTTGATTGCAGAATACTGCCGAAAGGGGGACAGGAAAAAGGTCAGAATGATATGAAAACAGATGTCATTTGATAGATCCTTTTTGAGCAAGCAGAAACTTTTGACAGTTGGAAGTATGCAATTTTCTGATTGCATCTCAAACTATTTGTAAGGCTGTGACCTTACCGTTGTAGACGAAAACAGCATGATGCGAGCTTCATCGGGTCCTAGATTTTTATAAACGAAGCTTCATTTCAACAATGTGAAAAATTTGGGCCGCGCAACAAAGAAAATGAAGTAAAAGAGAAGGCCATCATTTGTGTGCTGTCTTTGTGAACAGTGGTGTTTTTCTTGATCTCTCGGTTTTCTTTATTCTTGCCTTCTGATTTGGTTTCTGTTAACATCCCTTCTGTTCAAAATTTCTTGGCTTGCAGAAATCCCAAGCTCTGGGATTGGAAGACGATGTCGGCCCTCATTTCATTTGGAATTATGGCTTTGTTTGGTTTGAAATCGTGATTGACTATTTTCAATTGCTAACACCTCTTGCTCTTGAAATATGATCTGTTTGGGAATTACATCAGTAAATTCGAAATTTTAACTCATAAAATTGAAATTTAAACTTGTGAGAACTCAAATTCAATTTTGTAAAAACATTACAAATTAAACTAACTTATGTAGTAAACCAATCAACATATCTGTCTAATACCATTTCTTAAGCATGAGTTTGAGATGATTGAAATGCTCTCTTTTGAAAAAAGATAATGTTATCGTAGTTATGTCCTCTCTTCACTCCAATTTTGTACTAAATCCAAACATAATTATATGTCAATAAAAAATAAAAAATCACATTGTCATATGAAAAAAATATAAATATGTTGCATTTTATTGGACTAAAGAAAAACTTGCCCAAAACAGTGATGAACATGAGGACAAGAAAGAACATAAAAACCCATCAATGAAACTGATTCCTTAGCCCATTATCTTCATTACCTAAAAATATAAAAATAAAAACTCCTCCAAAAGTCATACTCTATATAAAATACACGCACGAGGCGCACATTCAATTTTCTTCACATGGCCTCATCAGCATAAACAGAAGCATGAAGTTTGGTTGAAATCGTCCTCGATGACTTTCAGCTGATTCTATAGCTGTTTTCTGCCTTCATAATTAATGCCCTTTACCTCCCATTTAATTCTGCTCTGGAATTTATAGCAGTTTTTTAGGCTGTCCACTATTCTCTCCAATGGCTTCTTCCCATTTCCTCTGCAGCCACCAACTCTACGCTTCCTTCAACGGCAAAACCCAGTTCAATTCTTTCAAGAAAGCCAGTTTTCCTCTACCTTCTTCGTTTAAGCCACATGGGTCATCGTCTTTGGACAAAAAATATCAGTTTTCGAGAACCCGTTGGGTCAGAGCCACGGCTTCTGATTCAAAAACTGGCAGAAAACAAGTGGAGGTATCTTATTTTCATTGAAGTCAACTATCTGCTTTTGGGTAGAATGAAAAGATTCTTACTTTATGTGAATTATGTGTTCTGGGATATTGAATTTTTTTCTAATTGATGATCTTTAAGATTCAATGTTTCTACGTGAAGTTTGTCTGTCTTTTGACTGTCATTGTTCTTCCTATTTTCGGACATAAAGATTTAAAATTTATGGTGCTTTTGATTGTGTGGTTAGGTAGCGTATGATCTTGAGGATAAATTTAATAAGTTGGCAGATGAAGTGGATAAGGATGCTGGGATTTCAAGGCTTACTCTATTTTCGCCTTGCAAGGTAAGGTAATTAAATTATATATGTATTATGCTTAAAGCCCAAAGCTTCATTAGCTTCTTTGAATTTTTTTTTAAAACTTTGGTGAATTTGGTGTCTTTGGAGTGCAGATTAATGTTTTCTTGAGAATAACAGGAAAAAGAGCAGATGGATATCATGATTTGGCATCTCTCTTCCATGTTAGTACCTTTCATTTTATCACTAACATTTTTCTGCTTCGAATCTTTTCTTATAGTGGTATAATTAGGATTTATGGCTGTTAACTAATAGGCAACAACAGTTTTGTTGGCTTCTTTTCCTAGTGTTAATATGGACTAGTCCTTTTGTTCTTCAGGTAATCAGTCTAGGAGATAAAATAAAGTTCTCTTTGTCCCCATCAAAATCAACGGATCGTTTATCAACCAATGTTCCTGGAGTTCCTCTTGATGAAAGAAATTTGGTAAAATAAGACTTTTTTCCTTCTTTTTGCTTTTGATGATTTTGGCAGGGACAATTAACAATGTTGCACCTTTTTGCAGATAATTAAGGCTCTTAATCTTTTCAGGAAAAAGACAGGGATTGACAACTACTTTTGGGTAAATTCTATGAACATGATTAGATGAATGTTCCAATTGGACATCTTCTTCAGAGAATATTGGACTCAGTGTGAGCATGTTTTCTTGTGACTTTTGTTGCTAGGTTCATCTTGATAAAAAGGTGCCTACAGGGGCTGGGCTTGGTGGTGGCAGCAGTAATGCTGCTACTGCTTTGTGGGCAGCAAATCAGTTTAGTGGTTGTGTTGCCACTGAAAAGGAGCTCCAACAGTGGTCTAGTGAGATAGGATCAGATATTCCATTCTTTTTCTCTCAGGGAGCTGCATATTGCACAGGTAGAGGCGAGGTATGTCATAAGCATATGCCATTCAGTCTATCACCATAAGCTCTGGTCACTCAACTTTTCTTATTATCTTTTGTCCATGGTATGTTGGCTGAAAAGATAGTGTCTGATGACAATCCTCATACTTAAAAACCCAGGTAGTTGAAGATATTCCTCCACCTATACCTTTTGACCTTCCAATGGTTCTCATTAAACCGCAAGAAGCATGCTCCACTGCTGAAGTTTACAAGGTGATATAGATCATTTGAGTTAATGGATTATGTTGAGTTGATTATGAATTAATTCATTGTTGAAATCTTCTTACGAAGTCTCGGTTTCTCAGTGCCTTCAGTTGGATAAAACAAGCAAGATTGATCCTTTGACATTGCTAGAGAAGATTTCAAGTAATGGAATATCTCAGGATGTTTGCATCAATGATCTTGGTATGAATTCAAGAACTGTTCGCGTGGCTGTATTATTTTTTACCTACTTCAGCCTTCAGGTCAAGCAAAGTAATTAGTAGCTTCACATGGAAAGACCTCAAGAGCTATGTTTGACAGAAATTATCTTCTCTCCCCTGTGCTAAATCAGATGGATAAGATACAAATTTGGTTACCGAAATGTTTAGAAATCAAGATTATATATTACGGAAGCCAGAATATACAAGATGAACTGTTGCCTGCTTCTTTTATGTCTTATTATCTAGTACAAAATAAATATAGCAGAAAGTTGCCTTCTGCAACCTTGTGGCAAACAGAACTTTTTGTGAACTTTTTTTCTTAGGTGGTGGGGTGTGGGGGAGGGGAGGCATGGGGCAAGCGACTTCGTACATGTTGAGAGTGAATGGTTGGAAAAATTGTCAAGCATATCTTCTACCCTTCCCAAGTTTTAGATGTTAGACAGTGGGTCCCAGTTTATGAGAAGAGAATTCTAAAGGAAAGACCTAGCATGAGGTTTCCACATATGGATTTTATCATTTTTAGGGTTGTCAATTGAGCTGGGCCTACTCAAAACCTGATTGTTCGCCCGCTTATATAGCATAACTAGATATGGCAGGTGAGTTTGAGCATTCAAATTGAGCTCAATGAATTTGTGAGCTGAGTTTGAGCCTTATAAGGCTCAGTCCAAATAAGCCTGAATATTTAAGTTTTAGCAGCAATTGATGTCTCTTAATTCTCATGCAATTATTTACTGTCATATATAACTAAATTAATTTGAAGGGTAACTCAAGTAAAATATGTGGTGGGTTTTTTGCTAGAAGCTTATGAGACGAAATGCATATATCTATGCATATTTTTATTCAGAAGAAATTTTGGTAATAGCTCTCAAGTTTTTATATGATGTCATTATTATAAAGATTTTGAATTTTATTTAATTCTTGACCTTTGAAGTAGACATGTTCTTAATGTTGTATATTATGGATTTTGTCTAGAATTTACCTATTTTCAGTGGCTTAACGTGCAAGCTTAGTCTCTTCAAACACAATGTATTTTTTTTTTTTAATTAAGAAGAAAGTCGATAACGTGAGCTAGCTCAAATTAATTCCGAAGCTCATAAAAAATGTGAGTCAAATTTGAGCCAAGCCATCAGAAAAATTTATGAGCCAAGTTTGAGCCTATGGTCATGAAGCGCGATGCTATTTGAGCTTGAGCGAGTGTAAGCTCAGTTCATAAGGTCCTATTGGCTGGCTGAATCTTTTTGTTAGAGTGGTTCACTTCAAAAATGAACTAAAAATAAGTCATGTTCAGATTGAATTTCGTGTAAAATATATAGCCTTCCACCAGACACATTAACCTCAAAACAGCACGCACTTAGATCAAAGCTTGTTCAGGTTGGTAAAGGAGTTCAAATGTGTGATTCAGCTTCTAGTATTTAGGTAGAAACGTTAGCCCTCCCCACTTCTTGCAATTAATAAAGTAAAACTGCATTATGATAAACAGCATTTCAAACTGTTCTCTGGTATTGGACAGAATATGACTAACAACCTCATCCTAGTTCGCTAGGCTTACGCTTCATTGGTTTTTGACTGGAGTAATTTGTATCTTTGTGAAACTATTGTCATTTGATGTTTTGCAGAACCTCCCGCTTTTGAAGTCCTTCCATCACTAAAAAGATTAAAACAGCGCATCGTTGCCGCAGGTCGAGGACAGTATGATGCTGTTTTCATGTCTGGGAGGTATATTTAAACTACCCGATTCTAGCACCTGAAACAAGAATTTCTGCTCTTTAACTTGTAATTAGGATGAATCCACAGGATTCAGATATTCCTTGCCATATTTGATTGTTACTGTTGTCCATGTATAGGATCTGAATAGTTTTCATTATCATGCATCTCTTATCAATCCTGCATTTATATGCATTCTCAATATCGTAAATGAACAAATTGGAATGGCAATTTTATTGATCCCAGTTGTGCAAAATAAAGATATGAATATAGTGTATCACACCTATTATAGCCACTTGTAGAATATGAGGTACTAATATAAAGCACCTTATTAAACTTTGGTCCCGGATCTTTTTTTTGGTTTATAAAACATGCGCGTTAGCAATTGTATCGGTTACCAATGTATGAACCCACTTTCTATGAAACATTAGCTTACATACTTCATTACTGGCATTTCAATTTTATTTTCTATTCCAAATTAAATCTACTCCTAGGTAATCATGGTTGAAATACTAATGCTTTTAGATACTAAGGACCCACAATCCAGGTTGGCTGTGCCTGGAAGACTTCCCAATGGCTATGCAGTGTAGGCTGCAGCTTAAATCTGGTATGATCAATGGGTGAATGAACTAAGAAATGGTTACTACCTTAAAATAAAGAATCTGAGGCCTCATTCATCAGCTGGAAACTGAGGGAAACAGAATTAGATGCTAGAGCTTCCTTGTCAGTTGATACAAATTATCTGCTACTACTAATACTTCCTCTGTCCCATTGTTTTGGACAGTGGAAGTAAAATTATCAGGCTTTTAGGGGGGCGAAAAAAAAAACTGTGCATTAAAAACTTCAAAAAGGTAGTTGTTTTACTTTATTTTAATATCCTTCACCCGTTGGATAATAACATTAAATTAATTGAATAGTTTCCAAATACACTGAGTTTATGTTACGAAATACAAGTTCAAATCATAATAATGGCCCAGAGGCGTAGTTTATTTTACGAAGTCTGATTTCATCAGTTTCATTGCTGAATCCGGACAGAAAATCTACAATCAAGCAATTTACTTAATAATAATGCAAATTAACACACTCTTTAGTTACTGGGATACATTCTAATAGGTGCCTCAGTTTGACATGCACCACAGTACCAATATAATTTACCCACTTGATTACTCATTAGTGGTCTTTAGCCATATGGGTTATGGTTTTTCAATTAATGCTAGTAGACCTTGAGCAAGCTAAGCACCCTGACTAATGACATGACTCTTCCTCTCAGGTCCCCTTCAACATTTTTAGGTTTTTTGTTTTTCATGGGGTAGTGACTAGTGCACCTCTCAAATTCTGGTTTTCGTTCTCAGTAGAAGGCAGATATTGAAAGACAGTTCAGATTATTAATTCATATTAATGTGAGTAGATGTGATCAACTCCCAGTGCTCCAAAATTGTTCATATACATTCAGCATACAACCTTTCAGATCATAAATATGAATATATGCGAGGAAAAACTATAAAATAAGCTCATGGTTGTGAAGTTTCTAAATGCACAATCACAGGGCTGTTCTTGTTTATAAGTGCCTAAATATTTTGTTGGTATAATATTCCTATAGTGGGCATACACAAAAAGGAATGCACTTAATTTTACACAGTTTATCTGAATAGCACGCAGATGATACTTTGTTATTGCTATATTGTCAGCCCAGTTCTTAGCTGACTTCTCATATTATGATGCAGTGGAAGCACAATTGTGGGGGTGGGTTCTCCAGACCCCCCTCAATTTGTCTACGATGACGATGAGTACAAGGATGTCTTCTTATCAGGTAAATCACTGATGATATGACGGTATGATCAATTTAATTTGTACTTTTAGTTTGTGCTTTGATAATGACTCCGGATAAAATCTCCTTGTCAGTTAAAGAAGTAGGATTGCCTCAAGGTGTTTTTTTAATTAAATGAAAGTTATCAGAACCAATAAGATATTACCCATAGGAGTTAACTAGATATCTCGATTTACTAGGATTTTCAATTTTTTAATTAAATAACACAAAGAGCTGCCCATGTTCCTAGTAGGGTTTCTGTAGAGCACATTTAGTCACCAACAATTCATAAAGGTCTTACTTTCCATGTCAGAAATCATTGGTAAAAAGATTAAACTTGTGCTGTTGCTGTTTGTAGGAATAGTATGTGTTAGCCCACACATGACCCTAAGAGTAGAGTTTTTGAATTCATAATCCCAAACAAACTACAGTCACGAACCAGTGAGCAATTGAAATTGATTATCTTTGGTTTTGAAAGGAAACTTCCCTTTTGGTTACTGAAAGAAAAGCAGCTATTTTTCTGTGATGTGCGAACTGATATGCTCTGAAGCTCAAGATTTTCATTATTGCTTGAGTTTGTTCCATTTGCTTAATTTGACATGACTGTGTTATGAATGCAGAAGCCACCTTTATCACCCGCTCAGCCAATCAGTGGTATACGGAACCTCTTTCTACCAATTCTTGTACCTCACCAACAGGGTCCTCGCGGTCTATTGATTAGTATGTCCTTGTATATGGAAGTGAAAATAATGTCGGTCAGCATAATCCAATTTGCATCCATAACATGTTTCTTCTTTAGATTGTATCATCTATCCTCCATATCAGAGAGATACCCTTTATGGATTTTGAGTCCAAAAGACCGAGAAAATGCTTCAATCTTCAGGAACATGGCATTGTAACATCTCTCTGATGCTTGTGAGACTTCAGAAAAATGGAATATGCTTTGTATTTGAGGATCTCAGCAATTAGTTACTCTTCATTGTCGTGCAATGTGCCTTCTTCTACGTTTGGTGTAGCACCCCATGAAACAAGCAAACCAAACTGATAGCCACAGAATCCCACCAGGAAGAGAGGATTAAAAGGTCACCAAGAATCGAAATTGAAGTTCGCAAGTCTTCATTTGTACTATACGACTCAGAATCCTGTTATGTAATGCAAAATTTCTTGGTCCCAAACTCGGACAACGTACGAAAAAGGGCAGCATGTCCATTTCACCAATACTTTGTCTTGGTTTAGATAAAAATGAATTCCTTGGAGTAAGAATTTGATTTGGGAGTGATTTTTAAAATCTTAGATTGTAAAATCGTTGGTTTTAGATCATTGCTAAGAAAACGATAAAGCATTTTGAGGGATCTCAAAAATCCAAAACACAATCAACCAAGGGAACTTTGATGCTTTTTCCACTAAGATTTGACAATTCACAACATCAACAAAAGCAAAGCATCAAAAGAGCCAACACCAACACCAAATGCAAGTGCATATTTTCTGGTCTTTTTTCTTTCTTCTTTATTCTAAAAATCCTCGTCATTCATCTTACAGAGAAGGGGAGGAAACAAACTGTCTGGGTAAACTGAAAAGGTCTTTCTCTTCAAATGGAGAAGTCCAATCCCGAGAACCAGCAGCTGTTGGATCAGTAGAAGCTACCCCATCCTGCAACCCTGGAATCGCTGCACCATTCCCATTGGATAGGACTGGCCTCGTGGCAGACTTCACCCCCACACCATAAGCAAATGAATCATATGTACGAGCATTGTTTTGCATAGTGTAGTTCGCACCATTCCACAACCCATTGGGCCTTGATGGTAATGACCCACGATCCAAACTCCAATCTATGTTGGTGTAATCAAACTGCAACATCGAGCTGCCTGTGTTCCAGTCCACCGGAGATGAAGACCCAGATGTGCCATTGGCGCCTATCCCAGAGAAGAGACCAAGGGAGGAAGCCGCAGCAAGTGCTGGTGATGCACCTCTGCTCCACAAACCATTTCCCCTGGTGGTTCCTAGGGAATCCACTGAGCTACCGCTGGGCACAAATTGCTGCTGTGATTGGTAATGAAGTTGGTTGTACAATGGATTTGAACTAACACCATTGGGGCTAAGGCTTCTAGATACAGCAACAGATGGCACAAACCCATGGGGCTTCACCATTTCAACAGAATTAGGATACCAACCTATAGTCGTCCCAGGAGGAGATGAACTAAGACTTGTGCTAGGAGCCTGCTTCGCATTAATGGATTGAGGTCGCTGCATGACGATGACCGGTTCTTTCACCGATCCAAGCTGCAAATTCTTCAATTCATTTCCAACAGCGACATACAGGGCTTCTGTCTTGGCTGGGGGAGTTGAAGCCAGCAAGGGTGATGCTAGCGAAAAGGAAGCGGAAGGATTAGATCCTGCACTTGCCCACCTTTTCTCTGCTGGCACAGCAATCTGCTGTGGTTTGGTCCAGTCCAATTTAGGTGGCATTTTCTTCAAAACCTGCATACTTTTGGCCCCAGGATCCACTGAAGACCCTACTGTTGCTGGAACTTTGGTATAGTTGAAATCTTTTTCATCCCTTTTCTGTTGTATGATAGTAGATGAAGTAGATTTCACTTGTATTCTCATTGGATTCTGACTAATCGCTATTGGTAGCATGCTGTTGGCTACAGTCGGAGGATCACCAGTTTCTTCAGGCTTGGAAGGTACAGCAGGAGGCTCCTCCTTCTGCGCCTTCAATGCTTCTTCAGCCTTCTCAAGATCACCCTCACAGGAAACTATAGCTCTTTCAACCTCCTGTTTGGAAGCCTTGTATCTAATTTCCATGTCTGTAATGCGAGCAAGCTCTTCTGATATGTCAATTTTCAAATTACCCCCACCATCAAGATTATGTTCCATTTGCTTGTCTTCTTCACCCCCTTCAAAAAGCCATGCTACTGATTCCTCTACTCTACCTTCATTCAGAATAAGAGCCATCGTCGCCCGTTCTTGAGAGAAACCCATAGCTACAAGCTGTTGAGCCAGTACTTCTAGCTTCCTTGACATGAGATAGCCACTGCACCGCTCATGCAACTCTTGAGCTCGTCTCTCCTTTTGACGTTGATGTTTCCTCTCATTCTTCTGGCGTATTTTCTCTCTTTTGTCATTGTCAGCTCCAGGTACCGACTCCGGACGCAGAAGGGGCTGAGAAGTTTTTTCTTTTTGGTCTTCTGACTCACCAGACCAACTGCCATTATTGGAAACAGAATCATACTCAATACCAGTCCCAGATGAATTCCCATTATGATCATCCGTATCATCTATATTTCGGAAACGACCATTCACATGAAGAGGACTGGCAGAAGGCACTGGTGCTGTTTCAAATGTATGAAATGTTCCCAAAAGAGGATTGTATCCACTTGCTGGGGTCCCGCTACTGGTGTTAACATGACCTAAAGGCTTTGAAGAACCCTTTGGAGGTTCCTTGCCAGCCTTTTTGTCTTTCGACTTAGATCTGGATGCTGGAGACATATCCTCAATTTCAAGTCCTTATTCCTGCAACACTAAATGATAAGAATAACATTAGCAATCAACACACGCAAGCTCAACCAAACATGCATAATCACATGAGGATCACTTCTCAGTAAGTGACTTGGTCTCTACAATAGAGTAGGAGAAAATCATTTATTTTCCAATTGTCAAGTGAAAAAATTTATCCACAACGTGCAATTGAAACATCTATGATGGCAACAGGAAACAGACAGAAAGCAGAAAGTGAGCCAAGACTATGAGCCGAGTGAGTTCAACATAATGAATGATAAGATGCATGCTGCGCATATGTGCAGTTCTAGAATAACGACCAAATTGGGAAATTGAAGGTATGATGGTACAGAAAACCGAAACACCTATATCTTCTCATTCTTCCAAGAAGATCACAAATGACGAGACTATTCTTAAGGAAAGATAAGTCTTCCCTTTATAACTTCTATAAAAGAAGTGAATCAATTTACATTTGCCTTATCCTTGTGGGTGAAGTTTTGGCAGCAAGATTGTAACAAAAAGTAGACACTAAAAGTCATTGAATAAACCAAACTTACTGTCATGGAAGTATTGAAACAGGAATTAAATTAGTTGTCAAGAACAGGGACAAAGAGCAGATAAATTTTTGATGCAAAAGCCAGACTAATTATAAAATAGATGCCAGCAGTTTTCCTCTTAAGAGCCACACATTTTGGTCAATAAATTTAAATGTAGCCTATCTTGCATGCCAAAAATTGTCAACTACAATTCAACTTTCTCCATTGATATCAATTCAAGATTAGCTTATCGTACAAGTTTCTCTACTCCAAATACTGGTTATCGAGATCCAAAAACCTCTTGTTCACTGCAAGGAAGAACGATATCTTGCTTTGACTAAATATTTGCAAGATGTACCATTTCTAGTCCTAGAATTCCCCACTGCTCTGACCTCCTCTGCCTGAGATATTTCAAAACTCCAGACCAGAAATGAGGACCATTGGACCTGTTGCATCAAAGACCTTTTCCTCTTAACTTATCAAAATTATAGTAATCTCCACATTTAATGTTCCCCACCTCAATTATTACTTCAATACAACATCATCTTTTAAAATCAATCATTGAGCCCCAAAGTTATGCCGGCTTTCTCTCCAACTCTATCACATACCTAAAAAGCCTTTGACCATGCAGCAATTTCTCTTCCACATCCACTTTTACCCATCTTCTTTCATATTAGTGCAATTATTTCACAACATACACATATCAGTACTAACTGAAAATCCACCAATCACCAGCAATGTGAGAAAAAGTAAAGACAAATCCCATCTTCATGCGGTCAAACAGCATTAAACCTCTGGCTTTCTGAATATCACAATATCAAAACATGCACAAATTATATCATAGCCAGGTTGTAGCTAAAATAAAAACTAAAATCGTAGCAACAATATGAATTCAAACTAAGGTTCCACGCAAGAAAATACCACCACCTACAATCCAATTCAACTTCCCCCAATTCTAAACTTAGGGAAAAAATTATACAGCCAAATGCAGACAACTGCACTTACAAACCAAAACACATCAATAGTTTTAATGCATGCTAAAAATTCGTCAAAACAATGGTTAATCACGAATTGACATACTCAAATCAAATATATTCGCCCATACCCCAATCCACATTTTTTTTAAAAAAAAAAAAAAGAAAGAAAAAACAGTGCAACACCAGAGACCGCAGATCAATCAATCAGAAAATCACAGCACCAATTTACTAGTGATTACAAAACGAAAATTTATAAAACACGCCCCCACCAAACCAAAAAATGAAAAAAAAAATAATCAACCGCCCCTACCAAATTCCTCTAATTCAAAGCCAATGCAAATACATAAATACAAAAATGAAAAACCAAACAAAACAAAATCACCACGCCGCATCCTAGCCACCGGCGATCGATCACCAAAAAAAAGAGGCAACGCAGCGAAACCTCACCTGTAACGGATCGATACGATCGATGGAAATATCGAGCGCTGTGTGTTCAATTCCTTGTTGTTCGCAAATGGAGGATTGGATTTAGTGTCAGAGAGACAGATAGAGAGAGAATTCGCGAAGAGACATATAGAGAGAGAAAAATCAGTGGGTTGCTAAAGGATATATAGAGAGAGAGAGATAGGTAATGCGAGGCTGAAAAATAAGACTGTTGAATCGACCGAGATTAGGGTTTTTTTATTTTTTCTATTTTCCTTTTTCGGGGGAATGAATTTTGTGTACAATAAAAATACCGGAAAGGTCACACGGGTGCAATTATAAAGTGTGAATTTTTAATCCTCTGATTTTTTTCTACTGACAGATTTTGCCCTCGGTTGTAAAGTACAAGTGAAAGAAGCACTAATTTCTGAGATTCAGTAGAGCCCGTTGCATGAGATTATACCCTCTGGGGCCGGGATTTTTAAGGAATAACGGAACGGCCACGTGGCCGGAGGGAAATATAGTGGATTAATCAATTAAGAATGAGAAAGTGAAGCATGTTTTGGCGGAAGGAATTTGGAAATGCAAATTAATATTTTATTTTATTTTGAAAAAATATTTTTTATTATAAATATCTTATTCTGTAAATATTTATTGATTAGTGGTGTTATATCAATTTGTTTAATATTATATATTATATTTTTTATATTAATTATTAAAAAATAATGTAAAAAGAATATAATGTATTTGTAATAATATAATTATTGAATAATAAAATGATGTTCATATATAATGATCCTCAAATTATTTTATTTTCAATGAAAATAAAATATTTCCCCAAAAAGGAAAATAGGTATTCCAAAAGTGACCGAAAGACGTTATCTTGATCATTCACACATTATGTATTGTTTATGCATTTTAGATTTTCTATCCAATTAGGTAAACCTGACCACGGATTGAGAATCGTCGATTCGAAAAATCCCAACCTTTAATCGTAATATGATAATTTTTAAATTTTATTAAAAAAATATTATTAATTTTTGAATTTAATAAAAAAAATTAACTTATTTTTTTTTTAAATATTACTATCTAAAATTAAATTATCTAATATTCTAATTTTAATAAAAAAAATAAAAAGAAAAAAGAAAGATGTATTGTGGATAGTATTTTTTTCAAAAAAAAATTATTGGACCCGATAGGTTACGAGTTGAGGTTTCGATCCTTAATCTCAAGGGTTGGTTACGAATTTGATCCTTGTGACCCATGGTCAACGGATTTTTAACCTGTTGATAACAGGTTTGGTCCGTTTCCAACTCAATTCATAATAGGTTCTACAATTAAGTGTTGCGCACCTCATATTGTATTTATATATACAAATGAAGTGTATATAATTCATTTTAAATGTATATTTAAGGAATTTTTTTATACACCAAATGTATATGATTTATACCAAATGTATATTAAAGAAAAATCTTTGTATACTTAATGTGTTGTAATATGATATGCAATAATTAATTTGAATAGAAGTTTTAATTAATAGTGGCTTATATTATTTGTCACTTTTTTCCCCAACTTTAGTCATATTAAGAAAGTGGGAATGTTTGGTATCATCCAATCAAATCAATTTTATGTTGTTTTAAATTTTGGATAATTTTAAAGATATATCTAGTATACAAAATATTGATGTCACAATATTCAAAATAATGATTGAAATTTTAGGCCTACTTTTAAGTTTTTCTATAAATGGTGGACTTCTTTGCAAAATTGACCCTATGGCTTAAGGGTCTATGTTTCCTCATTGCAATTGTTTGAAAAACACCTTCTCAATTAATCAAGGTGATCCAACGTATGGAACATGAAAGTCAAACCTTGGAGACAGTCATTTCATTTTTCTTTTTTTATTTGTTTATTGCAAATTTTCTAAAAGAAATATAGAGATAAATAGTTGATTAGAAATAAAATTACTTCCAAAATATAATTAATTATAGTATTTTTTTTTAAATTTAAAAATTAAAATATGAATAAAAAATGATATAATTCGAACCTCTGACCTTATCTATAAGAGATGAAGTCAAGTATCAAATAAATCAAATAAGTATTGATATTAATTATAATTGTTTAATTTATTTGGGTGTGCATGCACATTTGCCAATTCATAAGTGCTAGTATATGCATGTTCAACTTAGATAAGTTGCATTCTCTTCATTTTCCATTCATTTTTTTTTTTCTTGGAACTTCATAAGTTCCCAACCCATCTCCACACTCCACTACTCCAAAACAATGTCCATATACAATGTTTGTTAGACAAGTAGGGGAAAAGGGAAGTCATGGTAAATATTTAGTTTTCTATTTTTTCACAATTGATTCTATGAACTATTTATGAAATGGCTAAATTATTGAGAATGAAATTTTGGAATTAAGTGTGCCCTAATTGTTAATTGAAAAATATCTGAAAAAACATCCCTTATTTGAGTAACTGAGAAAAAAATAAATAAATACATAAATCATACAACTATAAGAATTACCATATACAATCTACCTCGTTTTAGGTGCATCGACTCGATCTCAATATAATGTATTGTAACTTAATAATAATATTTTATGGGTAAGTTTTAAATCAACATCAAATTTATATTTTGGATTCCTTTATATCAAGAGACTTTAGTTTTTGCTCATCAAAATCATGATAAAAAGTAATAAAACATATGGATGAATGTTTTTCTCTAAATATGTCGTCTATCCTTTCCAAATAGCATATACTATTATAATATTTATAATTTTAAATAGTTTATAGTGAAAATTAATATGCTACAAAAGTTTTTATATGAATTTTAACTAATTAATAATGTTGGATGAATATTCTTTAGCTTCTATTGATAAATCAAATATTACATTATTCATTTTGATTTATAGCCGATCAAATAACTATATAGTCATCTTCACACATAACAACTTATTCCTACCATCTACTACAAACACAACTTTTTTGCTTAGTTAGAAATTAACATATTCATATATCAACCATTTTTATTTATTAAAACATAGAAAATAACATCTAGTGCCATATGCCTTCACTTAAATTATTTCAATAGATATTGAAAAGACACCTATAATTCATGCAATACTTACGTGTGTAGTAGTGATATTTATTAAATTTCATGGGTGCAAAGTACAATTTTCCGAAAATCAAAGGAGCGTCGAGAAACTAATGCGGACGTATTATAAGTGTCCACACGAACTTTCTCGTGCTCTTTCTGAGCTGGCACCACTTTACTGGCCACATAAACCATCTGTACCACGTGGCTACAAAATAATGGTTAGGATCTGTCACCCCAGGCGACCTGCAACAGAGTTGATGTTGGACTCAGTAAAAGTGAAAAGCTAATCGTGGGGTGGAGGGCCCGATATATACGACTCTACCAAATATTTTATTCCCTTTTCTTGTTCTAACGTTTTTATTTTAAACATGAATATTTCTGTGAAGACGTAACGATTTTGAATTTTCTGCGGGCAACTGGTGAAACTTTTGCGCTGGGAAGTTTGGTATATATACAGACAGATATATACGAAGTCAGATACATGCGTATGTATGTGTTTATGCAAGTGTGAGTGTGTGTGTGTGTTAGGAGACTGTTTTTTTGAAGCTAGGGTTTGGGAAGTTGGAGCTGTTGGTAGCTTTGGAGCCATGAGAAAGAAGCTCGACACCCGCTTTCCAGCCGTAATTACTGTTGGCAAATTACTGTTTTTGCTCTTTCTGTATGTGTTGAGTTTTTGATTTTGTTTTTGAAAAGTTCGTGGAGTTGTTTTGTGCTTAGGAATGAAGTATTGTTTCTATTCTGTTTAAATTACCACACTTGTATGCTTAGTAGAGTGAGTTTTTCTATTTTCTTCTGTTTTTTTTTTCTTTTTAAATTAGATTGAAATTGAAAGGAATATTGAGAGGGGAAGTGTGTAAGCCTTCTGCAAGAACTAAATTACGAAGTGGTGAGAGTGATTTACGTTGCCTCGGATTTTTTTGAGTAATTACTTGTTGTGACTGAACTGACGTGTGTTAGTGAGAAGTGAACTTCAAGATTATTGTGCTTAGTCGGGGTTAGCGTGGGATTTTTGTTTAAAGGTGGGGAAAGACAGCTCTTATCTCATTAGTTTTGGTTTTGTTAACTTCTAAATTTAACTGTGTTTAATTGCCTCAAGAAGCTAACCAGTAGCTGACTAAATGCATAAATAGTTCATAGAAAATGGGATTTTCAATCTGTTTTTAAAATTATTCCTGGAAAATGGTATTTTTCATCTGTTTCCACTTACAAATTTATCTTGTTGAATTTGATTGTATGTTAGACTCCAAACGACAGACAAAGGTTACAATGTGAACAACAATAAGCTTTTTATATGCTTTAGAGCCATGACTAGTGAACTAATGCTTAACTTCGAAATCTTTTTGTAGTCTTGTACACACAAGGTCTGGAAAATGAATAGAGGTCTGTTCTTGCCACAAGAAAAGGAGACTCAGTTATTCTACTTAGACATGCCTTTCAACTTTCTCATGGGTTTAGCTGGAAATTTGTCATGATGTTAGGAGCACTTAAAGAATATCAACTTCTGGAGTGGATCTGATTTGTGGGAATGAGTTCTCATATGTAAAGAAATTAGGAAGCCAGATTTTATGTGGATGACTGCTGTCTGGTATCTTGATGCATACTTTTGTCCTATCATATGATCTAAAGTTCATTTTGCAGGCTCGAATTAAAAAGATCATGCAAACTGATGAGGATGTGGGGAAGATGGCTATGGCTGTACCCCTTTTAGTATGTATGTAATTCCAATTATCATGTTGGTACTAATTGTTTCTTATATTTGCCTTTTACTAGTTTTGGAATTTATCTGTAGTCTATTAAGTTCTCTGTCGTCATGGTTCAATAGTTTTGCTGGCTGCTTATGTGTGTGTGATGATTAACATTCAGCAAAAGCTCTGGAGCTATTTCTGCAAGATCTATGTGACAGAACTTATGAGATTACCCTCAAAAAGGGAGCAAAAACTGTAAATTCTTTGCATTTGTAAGTTTCTCCTGGAATCTTGTCTTTTAATTTGTTCTGTGGTATAGTGGTCAGATGCACGTTGTTCTGTCAGTGGGCACTCTTACTATAATTTTACTTCTTTGACTTGCAGGAAGCAATGTGTAAAAAGCTTTAATGTGTTTGATTTCCTGCGGGACACCGTCAGTAAGGTTCCTGACTTGGGTGGTTCAGATGCTGCTGCTGAGGATAGATCTGCTACCAAAAGAAGGTAGGGTACATATCCCATAGTTGCTTTCTGATTTGGGAAAAAGAAATTTGAAGATAGAAATTTATATTGCTATTTATTTGTCCAATGCAGGAAGATTTCAGAAGATGAAGAGTATGGCAACGAGGACGAGTCTAAAAGGATATGCATGGTAAGCTAATTTATGAGATCACTAGATCTTGAGTTTTGGCATGTAATGGAATATTAACTCAGCTTCCAATCAGAACTTATAAACATAAAACCCAAGCATACTTATTTAACCAAAAAAAAAAAAAAAGAAAGAAAAGAAGAATGTATTTTGAGAACTTTAGTGTTGGTAATATTTCGTCCGACCATTTTTCTTTTAACATTTGTTGTATTTTGACCAGGAGTTTCAACTTTCAATAATAAAAGATATTTGTAAAGACTTATGATCTATTACCAAATCCTGCTTTTGTAACCTAAGTAAATCAAATTTTGTACAAGAGCTAGTATAAGATGCACTCGCAGTTATTGTTATCATGATAGAGTTGGTTTTCCTAGTTCATTCATATGTATGTACCAAGGCTTCTACAAGTTTGAAGCATTAACAATATAAATTCATGAATGAGTTTTTAACTATGGTAACTTTATTTCTTGGTCATTTTTAATTGGAATCTGTTGATAAATATTTATTCAAGCTTTGGTGGATGTTTTATTCATTGCAGCACGAGACTGGCGACACCAGCAGTAGTGGGAGAGGCAGGGGTAGGGGTAGGGGTAGGGGTAGGGGTAGAGGTCGTGGTACAGGTAGTCGAACATTACAGAGAGAATCAGTTGTTCAGTATGAGAAATTTGAAGATGATCCTGACATCTCTAACCAGAATGGCGAGAAACATAAAGAACATTTAGGAGGGTCAAATAATGTTGTAGGTGCTGCAAATTCAAGAATTACAGGTGGAGAGGATGCAGATAAATCAGTTATAAATTTTGACCTCAATGTTGAGTTAAATGACAATGAGGACTCCACTATGACATTAGCTGGAGCCCCTTCCGACTCTTCTAAAAAGCCATCTCCTGACATGAAACATGAAGATATTCCTTGTTGGTCCCTTGATGACGTGGAAAAGCTGGCTGTTGATCCTGTTCAACTTGCCAATTTAAACAGGGGGATGGATGAGGATGAGGAAGAGGAAGATTATGATGAGGAAGAGGAAGGATAAGTTGCTGCAATTATGCTATTGCTTTTTACCTGTATCTCATTCAGTTTGGTAACTTTTTTGTACAATTATCATGGTCTAGTGTACATATGCCAGCTAAACAAGCTGCTAGGTGATTAGGATCCTAGGAGATAACAAATTGGGGTAGAAATACTATAGTTGGGGCTGAACTGGAGGGTCTGCTTGTCCTCTCAATTAGGATTCTGTACAAATTGTACGACTTACTGACGTCAAAATTTTTATTCAGGATTTGGAAACATTTAGATTTCTGTCATTTTTGTCTCTTCTAGCTCTGTTTCAGCTGTTGATTTTTTTCTTTATTAGCTCTGTCACATGTAGAGTTACTCAGGGCCTTATAACTCCCTAAATTGCTTCTTTGCTTTATAAATTTGGCTGGGAAGAAGCAAATTATTGCCATTTCTAATGCCCTTAAGCAGATTTTGCTGGCCTGCTATCCACTCACCCTGAGGAAAGAGGTAAAGCATCAAAGTATATGTTTCCTTTTTGGCATCATTGTCTTGTTATCAAATCATAGATGGAGACAAGTTGTGTTGATACTGTTAGAGTAGGATGCCCAACGCCCCAATTAGATTGGTTATATTATACTCTTTTGCTTTTATAAAGACAATCTTATTGGGAATCATATTAATAAAAATGGCATTTTCTTTATCTTATGTCTTGCATTTTTATTTCTGCACATTAGATAAAGTCTTTAGACCAAATTTAGCTACGGGGCATGGTCGCGCATATGATAGCGATCATGGAACATGCCTCTAAGGCTTTGGTTTTAAATAAGTTCCGAGTCGAGAGTTTTTTGAGATGGGATATCAAATAGCTCAGTAAGACTCGTACATATAATGCATGCTCGTGAGACAAGGATGTCACATTCCATTGGCATTAGCGTAGAGACGTAAGTGCATATATGTGGGTGCTTGTTAGGGAACAAGTACACCGAATATGGCCCGCAAGAAATTCTTAGTTGGAGGCTTTGCCCGTCGAAATAAGAATTTCTGTGTTGCGATAGTACACGACTAGTCCTTAGACTTGAGGCACGATGGTAGCCTTGTGTGCATCCTACAACACTTTGATATATCTTCTGATTGCTTGACAATCACAAAGGGGGTATGTTGGGTGTTGCACTGGTGTGCATGGAGGTTTGTCAGTGGCCAACATAGAATTCGACACTTGTTTTTTTTAAACAAGGGAATCTCCTGTGTTTTCATAGTTCGTGATTCAAAGACCTTGGCCAAGGCAGAATGAATTATGATTCATCAAGAATCATTGGAACTTGAAATGGGATCACAGCAATTGAATCATTTAGGGTTTCGACTTATAATTCATGCCTTAGATTCAATCAGGAGATTAGCTGTCGAAAGGACCGTACGTGTATGGTACTCGCAACTGAAATAGGTTTACTCGCTATTTCACCTAAGACTAGTTTGCCATGATTACTTGCTAGGTGTTTTCATGGATAGTGAGGTTCTTGAAATTAAGGAGTTGATTCCAAGCGGATTAATTAATTGGATTAATTAATTGGAATAATTGTTATTCATAAGCTGTAAATGTTGCAAACCCACTACTAGCTTAGTAGTGAACCTAAGAGGGTCACACATCTTTATGAAAAGTAACATTTTTAATTTTAGATTTTATCTAATGGTTGGAAATTAATTAATTAATACTGATCAATTAATTAATTAAGGGTTCTATTTAATTTAATAGTTAAATTAAATTATTCAATTAAGTAATTGGATTATTTAATTGGACCTAATTTGATTAGGAAGCCCAATTGGAGTAAATTAAATTAATCAATTGGATTGATTAAATTGGGATTGAATCAATTGAATTGATTTGGGGATTTTTGAGTCTAAGCCCAAAATAAATGTGGATCACTTAAGAAGCCCACTAAAGTATGAAGAGAATAAATTAAATAAATATAATTTATTTAATTAACATATTTATAGATAAATAAATAAAGTGACCAATTTTATAGGATAAAATAGGCCATTAAGATTTAATTTATGTATAAATATAATTATAGTATATATATGATATATATATCTATCTTGATATTATTTGAAGAGTTCAAATTAATATCAACAATGTATGTAGACAGTTTTGATGATTAATGTAGTCTCAAATTAGTCCACATACAATAGAAGAGTGAAAAAAAAAGAAGAGTTCTTGAAAGATTTGGAATCCTTCCAAGATAAGGTTTTGAAGTAGTTCAAAATAGAAAAACTTTCCAAGAGTTGGAAAAGGATTAAAATTTTCAACCCTATATATATATGAGGGATGAAAATTACATAATTCAATTCAAAAATTTGAGCAAAAAATATTTTGTTTAAACTCTTCTATTTTTACTCTTCAAGGAAAAAAAAAAAAAAAAAAAAAGAAAATCAGTTTCTTGTTATTTTCTTCATATTATTGTTTCAAGAACATAAAGAATCAATCTTTATTGTTCTTGAAAATATACTCCGGTTCTAGTTTAGTAAACAATTAAAAGGATACTAGCGAATCCTTTTGATTGGTGTTGCTTTCCGTATCGTGGACCTGATAGAGGGGAGACACTTGGATCCCTGCGAGTTCTGATAGTCCAGGATAAGCAATTGATTGCTTCATTCCCTACAACAACCGGAGTGCACGAAAGGTATAATCCGATTTTATATTTATATATATATTCACTTGAATAAGCGCGACTGTTAAAATCGCTTTCGAATCAAAGGGGTTAAATTTATGTTTGATAAAAATTTTAATTTTCCGCTGCGTATACCCCTGCGATTATAGCGAACCCAACAGATACATGATTCTGTTATGAGCTGGGTCTTTTACTGTCAATTGATCTCTTTAATTCTTCTTTTCCTTACAAGAACATTGCCTTGCTTCACTTGTAATCAATCTGATACAGGTTTGTGCTTCTCAGAACCTGGAAATTTCATACTAACTTTCATGTGGGAGCCATTAAATGTGTATGTAAAGATGCCATTGGATGTATACCGCAAAACCTGCTTTAGCAATTCCGTAGTACAGCATATGGTGGCAATTGAGCATTACAGCAAGTGGTCGGCTCCACGCTCGTTGTCTGTAATCTATCTGATGTAGAGTTTTATATATCAAACCTACTTTAGCAATTGAGGTGTACATCATTGCGGGTGGCTCCAATTTTTTCGTTGATTATGCTAAAGGGTCATTATATGGGTGTTTATTCAGGATCGTTGCCAAATATGCATATAATATCGTGGAACAAACTGAGCAGCAAAGCACTCCAAATTTGAAGGAGGTGAGAAATATTATTTGTCATTTTTCATTGAGGAATGTCACTTTAACAACATCATCTAAAACACTTAAAATCCATTTCACAGAATTTTTTATTTTACAATATTGTAATCTCATCATGACTATATTATTTTACAAACCAGCTATAATCTGATGCATGAGAAGCAAATTCAAGCGTCGCCAACTAGCTTGAATTCCTGAACTTCCTTGAAATTCAGCCATGGCTTCACCCACACCTTGGCCTCGTATACTTTGTTCTTCCCCCCTTCAGCGGCCACCAGCGTTATATAATATATAGTCCCGGCCACCACCTGCTCCTTCACATTCGTTACCTTCTTAAACTCCAGAAGGGTATTCTGAAACCACCACAAAGAGCATTTCAACATCAGCCAAATGTCATTCAGATCCAAGTAACCTCAAATTCTCAATTTATCATCATACCATAAGAAGAATGAATTAAGGGGAAGAAGAAGAAAAAGAAAAACCTGTTTCTTGTTGTGTTCATCGACGGCGAAACGAGCGAGATCGTCGAACTGGACACTGTTCTGGGATCCTTCACTCTGGTGAATAGCTCCAGTTGCCATTCCTGTAATAACAATGATAATAGTGTAACTCCTTTTTGTTTGAGAAGAGAACAATTTGTGTGTGAGAATTGGAGAAGGCAACTAGAACTGGTATATATAGAGAAAGAGGAACGGAAGAATCGGAAGTCCGTGTCCAATCAAGGGACTTATCTAAAAGTTAATGGTATTGAAATTCTTTGTTTGTTTTTGACTTGTTTGGTGTGAAGTGGTAAGAAGGTTGAAACAGGGCTGCTGTTTTTGTTTGAGAAATTTTAGTTTGGATCTAATTAAGCTAATTATGGCTAGTTCAGTTCTATAAGAATGACCAATTATATGATAAATACAATAATATTTGCTATGTGATTACCAAATCTGATTTGGGTAATTATTTTTTTCTTGTTTTTGGATCCCTTTGGATTGGAATGGAATGGAAAAAGTGTTCTTAGGATTGTTGTTGGCCTACCTTTTATGAGGGCCAATGTAATTTGCCATTTGTCAATTTGTAATTTCAACTTGTAAATAGGAAAGTTAAGTAGAAAACACGAAAAAGATCACGAAAAGCAATACCATTGACACAGCCAAAACAAATTAAAAGAGTTTTACTTTGGTTACATTGAAAGATTGTTACGTAGCTCAAATGATTTTCTCAAATAGAGGACTTTTCAAGTTTCATGCACACAGATTTAGCCATTTTTTCCAAGTTTATTATCCAATTTGCTTCCCACACAATTTTCCTTCATAGTCCGTACTTAGCCAGAACATAGACCTTCAAAATAGACTCGGATATTAGTCAAATCCTATGGAAGAGGCCAAATTGCTGAAGAAACTATTGGTTGAATCAAGGCTTTATTTGGTTCAATGAGGAAAAAGGAAAAGGAAAAGGAAAAGGAAAAGGAAAAGTGGGGCTTATTTTGCTTACCTAAAGTTTATTATTTTTCCCTCGACTTGTTTGGTTCTGGCATGGAGGGAAGTGAATCTTTAATGCATCCCCATGGTATAATCAACATAAAGTAGGTATTTCACTATTTCACCCTATTTTCTAGTTTAATAATTATTAATTGAGTTTTTTTATGTTTGCGGAATATTGTTTAAGCTGTCTCAAGACGCCTTTCAGTTTCAATATAATAGGAAATTCTCTTGTGATTAGCTCATTAGTTGTCGTAATTTAATACTATTGTGTCGCTCATCCAAAAGACACTTAAAAAATATTGAGAATTTTTATATCTTTTATACTCGACATATTTACTTTTCCTCTCAATTTAAACATAAGAGGGATTTTTATCCTTTTTATATTTCCTCGCCTTTAACTACTCTCTCTAACAAAACTAAGAAAATATGAAAACAAATGAATGATTTGTTGGAAATGTACAACATTTCACCAAGGTATGTTTGCACTAAAGGATTTGATCCAAAATAATGAATCTACTTGGAAAGTAATTTCTAATTCATAAGCAATATTTTGGTATATTTTTTCAAACATGATAGTGAACTTAGGATTGATCTAATTTTGGACTCGTTGAAACTTTAATTTCAGATATTTTTTTTTAAAATACAAATTGTTTCGTCAAAACACAGACTAAATAAATTTGCAAGTTTTACAGGTGAGATGCCAAAATCTTAAAGAAGGATTCCTTTCTAAACTAAGCCTTTTTGGCCCAAAATTTTGAAGGACCAAATAAACTTTTATTGGGCTTATCCAGCCCAACAGAAAGCATATTTCCACAGCCCAAACAGGAAATTCCTCTTCTCTATTTATTTTTCCGCCGGATGACTTTTTCATTTTCAACTTCTTTCTACGAACACCCCTCTGCAAGTTCACCGGCCTTCCCATCTCACACACACAACACGCACTTTCTCTCTCACATACAAAGAGATTGGCACGCTGCAACAATGGAGGTTTCTTCGGGGGACGAGTCTCCATTGCCATTAAACAACGTGAAAGCTCTAGTCTCATTTTACTCCAATTATCTCCGCAACCGCCTCCGCATCTTCTTCCCTGTTTCCTTAAGTTCCACCGACAGTTTCCTCTCGAGGATCGCGAACTTCTATGGCTCCTCGAAACGGCCCCGCAGGAAAACTTGCCTCCCCCTCCCTTTGCCCTCCGCTGCCACTACTGCTTCACTGGACCGATCTTCTGCGTATGAATTCACTATCACTGAATCGTCATTTTTCGTTCTTTTTTTTGGAGAAATCAAGAATGTTGATTTAATTCATTTTTCAGTCTCAAAATAGTTGTTTTGCATTGTGGAATGGGGTTGGAAAGGAAAAAAAGAGGGGGAAGAATGCAGTGTTTTGTTAAGAGCCCTGTTATTTGGATATTGGTTATTGAAAATTGTGGGAAAGAATGTAGTTTTTGATTTAACAACCATATCATTTATGTATTTTGTTATAAAAAATTTCATTATGTTTCCAAGTCTTCTTATTTATCCATGCAAGAAAGTAAAGAAAGGCAGTAAGCTTTTGTTGTAATAACTGATATACGGATTGATTCTATTTACGGGGATGATCGGTGTAGATAGTTTTGGGATCATTATTCAATTGGATTAAGAGCAGATAGAAGCAGATAGAATCAAGGTTTCTGATTGTAAATGCTGTTCCACGCTTCACATGCAGGATTACATCTGAGGCATGCAGGATTTTTGATGTGTTGGAGGATATCATTGAGCACACACTTCAAAATTTGCACAGCATCCAGAAGAATTTAGGGTTTTGGCAGTCCAGAGCTGAGGTCAGCATGAATAGTGTTTGTTCTGTGGTGAAAATTGGTATTCATTGGGTAACAACGTGGTTTCGAGCTCAATGAAATTTCATGTTTCAGGGTTCAAGTGCTCGGAAAGCATACTTCATGATATGTGAACGAGGGCCTTGTGCATTTATTAATGGTACTCTTCAACTGATACGTGATTGTCTTGCTGATGGTTCTAGCATGCAGAAGCTCTATTGTTCAGCATCTTCTCATATATCTGAGAGGATTAGCGTATTGACTAGTATAAGATACTTCTTGGCTACATTTTTGGCCAAGGTTAGATATTCAGTTCATCATATATTATGTTGGTACTAAATGTTGGGTATCCACGTATTTTTCTGTTGAAATTATTCTGGTACCATAAATTTAGCCATTTGAAATCTTTCAGGATATGGGAATGAACCAAGTTTTTGGTTGCTCTTAAACAGGCCTACCTGTTAAGGATTTAAAATAGGGCTTCTTCAGAGCCTAATATTGGAGCCTTCATCTTGAAGTTGACTGCAGACTCCAATTAGAACTTTAAACAACTCTAAGAAGCTTATTTAGCGATGAAACATTCTAGATGACATCAAGCAGGTTCAAAGTCGTCAACTTATAAGAGTCTGCCCATTAGCGAAGCACTGAGATGATGGATCTTGGATATAGTAGATTAAACAGCAATACAATAAGAGATTGAGTTTCTTAATACTTTTTTCAGATTAACAATTTCCGACGTAGACTTGCTCATAGGTTAATAACATTAAATAAGACTCTTATTTTCTGTTGTTAAATATTGTCATATACTGGCAACTCTAAGCAATTTTTGTAGAGGTTTTTCTTGCAAGTAATTGAAATTCTGTTAATTCTTATCAGCTTTCTATTGTCTATTTTTTTTATTTTCCAGTACTCTACTCTTGATGATCTCCTTAGTAAGCTCACACAAAAACTTTACTTTTTCTTTTCAAAGTAATATTTGACCTTTTATATCTTCCGTTTCTGTACTTCAGGGACATCTCCTTTGAGTTACCTTCATTGTCAGGGAAAAATTGTATATATGTTTTCTACACAAAATAATCAAGCATTTCATTCTTCAGATAGTATGATTGGCCAGAATGTCTGTGGAAAATTTGTTATTTTTTTTTATCAAGAAAGAAATTTGAAGACTTTAACTTTGACTTCTTTTTTCGATTCTCCTTTCACTCATTGCTTTCATTTTTTTAAGACCTCTCCGGCCACTCATACATAGCACTTAAGAAAAATGTATAATTTGGCTACCTCTTGTTTTTCTTGACAAGTTAATTTGGCCTACTATTTATGTAATCTTCCTAGCAAAGGTTGCACTGCGGCAACACATACTTGACATCAATGTAGAAATGTCCACAACACAATATTAATTAGGTAAAAATAGTAGCAAATTGTAGCTGAAGGTATCCCTCTACTTGTTTGCCTAAGAACCTTTTGTTATATGTACTTGCATTTTTACCATAAATGAAAACTATTAGCTGATATTAAGATTGAGAGATTTGAAGGAAACATCTGTGTATGATTTAATAAATTGGTTACCATGATACTTGTTTTTTCTGCTTGGCTATGAATGAAAGGCCCTAGTTCAATCAGGGAAGTTTAGGAGCAAATGCATATGCTGATGGAGCATGGACCTGAATTAATTTTCCAATTCTTCCTTAATTGCTTAAGTTGATAATCTTATATCATGGATATGCATATGCGCATGAATAAATTTCTATTTACTTGAAAATGGACATAGGTTTATATGGAGGTTGACAGATTTGGAGAGGATCTGGTTAAGGATCCGGAGAATTCATTGCCCTCGTTATTGGTTGCTATCAATGATCTATTTTTGAAATTGGAGGCATCGATTGGCCATTTTCATGCCAATCGTCAGGTAAGTCATAGATTACGTAACTACTATTTTATTCCCATAAATATCTTCCTAGAATTCAAAATATTGTTTTATATATCTTTCTTGTGCAACTCTATTGTATGAGGCACGGACAGCCTTTCTAGCTGCTGCTGCTATTATTCTCCATTCACTGCTTTTTCCAATAAAATCTTTGTTGTCCAATGGGTGTGCAGAGTGGCTCATCAGTGGATGGAAGCTATTCACTTCCTCTGATGTTTGCAAAACTTCCAGAAGTAAATCAGGAAGATTCTCAGTGGACAGATTGTGAGATTAGAGATGCCATCAACTTAATCTATGAAAACCTATACCGATTGGACTCTTATTTGTCTGTGCTTGTAAGAGTTTTTTCTCAAACATGATTCACGCTGTTGTGCTCTTGTTATTTGTTTTACTTCTTCATTGTTCACTTTGATATCCTATTTTCTGTTTCATGCAAGAACCATTACCTGGATTAAATTTCATGTTTTAAACTGACAAATCTTCCAATAGGTCTTCAGGTTACTGTAATGCACCTATTGATTGAAAATGCTGTTATCTTGAATAGAAGGAATGATTTATCTATGGGATTCTGGAACTTTTGGAAATATCTGATGAAGTGGGACTTAGTGGTCTATAAAATATGAGGGGGCTTTAAGGGCATGAAGCAAGACTGAAGCAGTTGTCCCTCGTGAATTTTCAGTGAAATGCACTTGCATCTGTTCATGTTTTTTATGCTAAGTGCTATCAAGTGGTGCCCTTTTCATGGCGAGTGTGGCTTTATATCCATGGGTAGGGATGGCAATGGGGCGGGGTTCAAACCTGGACCCATAATGAATCCGCCCCAAGGGTTTTAATTTTTTGAACCCGGCCGGGGTCGGGGCGGGTAACGGGTCTTAGTGGATCCGCCCCATATTATTTTTATTTTTATTGTAAGATATATTTTATAATTACTAATTAGTTTAACCTAACTGATTTCTGAATTGAGTGATTGTTCACAATACAATATTATTAGATCAACTCAAAATTATTGCAAAAATATTTATAGACTTCAGTTTCAATTGAAAAGTATTATAATTGGTTTATATAGTGCCAAATATAATTATAAATTATGAATAAGCTAGCTATATTAAGATTGAAGCAACCGTACGCAGACAGGGTATATGTAACGTTTCAAAATAGTGGGCACATAATTTTATTATATTCATCTCCTATAAATCAATGCTATTATCACATTTAGTAATTAGAAAAATATAATCAAAATCAATTAACACTGTATTACTAGTACTTAGTCAAGAATGTCAAAATTTAATAGCTATACAAAAAGAAAAATGACTATACAAGACCAAAAAATGTTAAAAAAATAATTTTTAGCAGGTTGGCGGGTCCATGCTGGTTGGACCCGTTGGTTTTTGGGTCCGGGGTGGGGCGGGTTCTCAATTGAGGTGGGGTGCGGCAAGTCTCGGGTTCAGTTTTTTCTTGGCGGGGCGGGTCTCGGGTTGGGCCAAACCGTTCCCAGACCCGCCCCGTTGCCATCCCTATCCATGGGTAACACTTCGTGAAAATGTGCAGGCGTATTAGAAATGGTAGTTTATATGAGATGTGCACTAACATTATTTGCTTCACATCTATACAACCATGTAGGTGTAGTTTGGTGTTTACATTTGCTTTAATTCATCCAGCCAAATTAATATCCATGAAGGCAGCGTGGGTAAGGACGAGATAGCAATTTAACTGTTCTAGTACGAGTTCTTGTACACGATAATATGACATGTTTCTTGCATTTACACTGCACAGATTGAGTTATTTTTAGACTTACATTTGTACACGACTCAACCTCATTTAGGTTTCCAAACATCGCAAGCCAAGGAAAGTAACTTTGTACTGGATGCGCTATAGCTGTGGGGTTTTTGGAATTTCTGTTTGTTCATTATGGCTTCTTCGTCATAGCAAGTTCATGGGAAGCTCTGACATTGACAATTGGATCCGCGAGGCGAGGGATTCAACCATAACCTTTTGGAATGATCATGTAGAGCAGCCAGTAAGATTCCTTGATGCTCTCAACTTATTATTATCAGATTTTTTATTATGATTCATGTGAGCTGGGCTACTAGGTATGCTTTCTTTTCCAATGCTAATATGTTAGCTGAAATTGCTGGATGAGTTTTATTTCCAAAATTGTATCAACCTTCGGCGGAAACTCCTGTTACTGAACATATGTCTGCAGACCTCTATAACAGGCATCTGGAAGTTAAGGAGAAAGAAACTTGATAAGGAGGAAAGAAACTTTTGCCAATATTCAGTTGACTGAAAAATGTTGTCCTTTCGGCTGCTTGTGAAGAATATTGGAGTGACTAGTGACTTTAAAAATCATGGTTTTATTATGGCCCAAATCATGATTTGGAATCTTCATGGATCTGTGTGCTTTGATACAATGAAAACTTCAGTCTGATTGTATGTCTATGTAGAAAATGGAGACTACATTTAGCGTATCTCAATCTTAAAAGGTTGCTTGTTCGTATTACATTAGTACATTTTGGATTTGTTGTCAACACTCTCTGCATGGAGTTTTGTCCTCCGTGGTCTTCTATTGCCACGTGTTTGCTATGAATTTTTCCTGTCGTATCAATTCTGTCGACTCTTGACTTTGTCCAAGTTCACTTAGCAGTATTTTAGAGCAATAACATGTTGAGTTGTCATTTGGAAAAAAATCCATGTACATGTGCTTGATGTGATCTTTAAAAGAAAAAAATTCCATGACTCCAGTTTGAATATATATATATATATATATGTTGAGTAATTGTTGTATTTAATATTCTAAGGCTTCACTTTGTTTTCCATCTTCACTGAATATTGCCATCTTGATTAATTGAGATCTTTTTATATTTTATGCTCCTATTCGAATTTTGTGTTTTACTGAAAGTCACTTGTTTATTGTTTGGTGCATTACTAGTAGTCATTGATGTAACTCTATTTTTAAACTGTTCTCCCTTTTTTTTTGTTTTAATTTTGCAAATTAGATTCTGTCTATAAGGGATGAGCTTTTTGAGACCTTCAGGAAAAGGCAAAAAGGTGTAATGGAACGTGAAGAAGTGCAGTTGACTTCTGACTCTCTACATAGGTTAGCTGGTTCAATACTTGATAGCTGATGAGAAAAAAAAGTTAATTTATTTATTTTCTTCTATTTATTTTTTTTTTCTGAATTTTAGCCTCCCATATTAAAAATTTACGGTCATTAGTTACAGTATGCTCCATGTTTTCTGTGCATGCTTACATCCAAGTGGGATTAGTAGTTGGTGTATTGTTGTCTACTTACCTATGTTTTCGTCGTCTTTAATGTGAAATTTGATGCTTGTTTTCATGCAATATGGCTTTTATTCAAAAGCATTTCGTTCTATTCAATAGTTATGCCTTTTATGAGGGTTTGAGGGTTCCTATATAAAGCTAACTCGTATTGTTTACTATGTCTTTTTTCTTGAGTTCAATTCTTGTTTCCTCCTATTTTTGAGAGGAGTGATGGTAGTTTAGCAATATTTTGTATCAATTATGAAAGAACAAGATGATGCTGCATCCTTAATGTAACACTTCTGAATGTTTGATACTATTGCACAAACTATGTATGATACTTGTAGATTGACAAAAGCTGTCTCGTAATTTTATTACTTATGCTAGCTTTCATCTGTAAACAAAGTTTTCTGCTGGTCTCTTGTGTATTCTACTATAATAAGTAACTTACACCCATTTTGATAAGTTACCCTGAAAGTATTTCTTAATTCTTGATAGCCGTCCCACCTGCCGACTTGTCTACGATAGTGTCTGGTGTCATGCACCTTTAATCCAAAAAGTTCTCACCAGAAAGGAAGAAAAATCAGGTTTTAATGTGGTGATTTTTGCTTCTCTACACATCTGATATCGTGATTTCCTCTGTGATACCACTTGAGTTTCCACTTTCACTGATTTGTTACCCTAATTCTTCAATAGTCTCTTCTTATATGAGCAAACAGGGCACTGTTTTTTCCCTGTTTGTTCTTCAAATTGCGAATGGGAGGGTTGTTGTTTACCAGTCTTAGATGCAAGCAAAGGGACTATGAGTCCTTTCATTTTGATTTCGTTACTCATTTTTTTGGTGACAGTGGTTTCTTGCCATATGTTTGGTTAGATTGTTGACATATTTTTCCTGTAACACTGGTCTGTTTTTATGATTATAATTTGGTATGATGTGCTGGATCTTGTGCATCTGCTGTATTCTTCTGAAGGGTGATGTTGCATGCTTTTACTATCTTTCTTTCTTCTTAAGTGCTCTATTTTTCATCAGTCCATGGCAATGGAGCATAGTTGATTTTTGTCCGGACTGCCTTACTCTTTACCTTTATACCAGCTGACATTGTTGTTGTTTTCTCTTTGGCTCTTTGCAGAATGCTCCTAGCTTTCAGTGAGCAGACAGTAGGTAAAAAATTTCCAGAGAATGCATCTGACCAGGAAATGCTTGAGATTGTAATGACCAGGTAAAATTTCTGTTCGGTTTATAAAAATGTTCTTGAGTATGTCTCTTAAACAATGGTGGAATATGCTGTAAACCTTTGCTACAAGCCATCTCTCTTTATAATAGCATAAAGGTAGATATTTATATGACTTTTTAAGTTTATTTTTCTTGATTTTTTCCTCTAGTAAGAGTCAGTATCTTTAGTTTCTTGACTTCAACTGCTACAAATACTTGTAGTAAGAGTTGTTATACAGAACTACAAGACAAAACACCATAAACTTTTCATCTTTAGCTGAGCAATATTGTATTGTTCAGTTGTTTCATGTTCTCTGTTGTACATATTTAAGTGAGATAGTCCAGATAGTTTTCATCTGTTTCATCAAGGCAAACCAGTATTATGCATCTAGTTGTGCAGACGAGGATCTCTTCTCCTAATTTAGTTCTTGGATCAGTTAAATGTTTCTTTGGTCAACTCTGTTGTTGGATTCATAATTTGTTTTTATTTTTTATTTTTTTAATTTAGGTCATTTTCCATTTTCCTACTTGTTTATGATTTATGTTTCAGTAACTAATAGTTTCTGTATTTTTGTTCCAAAACAAGTTCTTTAGGGGTCCTCGTGTGCTTACCATTCATGCATGAACCTTTTTTTCAAGTCAATCATGAGAATGCAGGTTTCTTAAGCTTGAAGGTTGTGACTTGCATAAACTTCAGATGGTTGGTACTCACCTGACAACTGACAAACATTTGAAAATTAACCTGTTGAAATAGATTCCTGATTAGTGAATTAGGGTGATCCATTTTGTAATTTGGAAGTTGTACAATGTTGTTCAATATTAGGTCTGGCAAATGCAAGTTTTTGATCAATTTGGCTGTCCCAATGACAAAGTGTTATGATAAATAGACCTTGTAAGTTTGATGTGTCTGTGCATCTCAATAAGTGTACTTCAGTGCTTGCATGATTCATCTATGTTCGATCATAAACTGGTGAATGAAGTACTAAGGGACTTGAATTTGTAGGTATGAGAAAGAACTTATGCATCCAATCCAGGGTCTTGTGGGTGGAGAGCTTGTTCGCGCTCTTCTTATTCAGGTAATGTATTTACTTTAGTGCAATCAGTAGTTTCTGGTCTTGTCACCTGACATAACTTTTCCACTACAGGTTCAGAAGCTAAAACTGGATATTGAAGAGTGAGTGAGTTCACTGATATCTTCTTACTTAAGTCACATATTTTAAACTGTCCCTTATGATCATTTCTTAAAACAGAGCAATGCTTGAGCTAGATCAGATCCTGAGGGCCAACGAAATCAACTTTGCTATTCTAGCTGCTTTGCCAGCTTTCTTTATCTCCCTCATTCTAGCCATGTTGGTGCGAGCATGGTTTAAACAGGTAAGCAATTTGTCTTTTACTTTTGTGGTCATATTTCTAATACTGTACAAGGAAGATATTCTCTGGTTGCTTGCTGTATCATATGTTTTATACATGTTTCTAAAGATTAATGACATCTTCTTTATTGTTGATATTGTCTTTGAAAAATTATGATAATGTTAGTGGAGCTGACAGGCAAGAACTTCACTGTTATTATATTGTTTCAGTTCTTGCTCATATCTAATAATTAAGAAAAAGTACCTATCCATTGGTCATCTTTGATATATTTTGTTAGCATAATTTCTTCTTTGCTGGATTGACAGAGATTTGAGCATTAGTTATGTATGAGTTAGCATTGGAAGATTTATCCACGCGACATGCTGACTATCATAATTGATATGGTATTCTTAAGAAATCTGACTTCATATTATCTTGGATTAGGATACCAGAGCTGAAGGTAGAGGAAGAGTTGCTCGTATTCAAAGAAGGCTACTGCTAGTGGAAATCGAGAGAGCTACAATGCGGTTTCAGAGTTGCAAAGATCAAGGATTGGTATGTACATTCGGTATTTTATCATTTTACTAAATTAGCACATTAGCTTGCAAAGATCAAGGATTGGTATGTACATTGGTTATTTGATTATTACACTACATCAGCAAAATAGCTTGTCCAGCAGAATGATTTCACCAAAACAACTTCTTTAATAATTGAACATATAGTGTGGTCCATTCTAAAGTGATATTTGTTTTACATTTTATTATTTGAATATTTGTTTGTATATGTGGCTTTGATATAGGCAATTTTTTGGTGTATTTTGCAGGAAAATAATTCTTCATTTTTTTGGTTGAATTGTGCAGGAAAATGATGCTCAATGCATGTATGGTCTGGTGTTGTGTTTTCTTGATTCCCTACACTGTGTGGTGGAGAGGCATGCAAAAGCAACGGGTGAATGGATATGGTTAGTTTCTTTCTTCTTCATATGCTAATATTAATTAATCTCGTGTTTGTCCCACTCCCTCCATGTCTATGTCTCTCTCTCTTGTTCACCCAAGATAGGGTTGCTTTTTTGTTTTTTTTCGAAGACCGAGAGAGGAGGGTGGGGGAGGGGATAATCTGATTAATATCTAACCATTTATTGTCTCATCAGTCTGAGACAGGACATCATTGATTTGGCGAAGCCGGGCCTGCAAACTGAACATAAGCTCAGTATTGCATCGCGCATGGGGCGGGTGTATGACTGCTTGCTTCCGTCGTCAAAACGCCAATAATTTTGCTGTTATTCTGGAATCCAGTTTGCTTCTAAATGCATGGACTGTAATCTTGTATGAAATTTTGTAGTCACTGGTATTTCTTTTGAAGATTGTTTACGCATATTTTCTTTTACTTGCTGTTAGGATTGTGTCTGTTTTTTTGAATCAGATACATCATAAAACTACTTTACATTGGGATAAAAGTGAAATTTCATACCCCTCGTTTGGGTACTTTGTGAGCTGTTGGATGTGTAACTCTCCCATTACAGTGCCTATCGCACTCTCTCAACATTCCTTATCATTTTCTTCGTAAATTTTTTCAATATTTCAACTAAAACATGTAAGAAAAACCCAGTGACATTCCGCTACATTGTAATTGAACTGGAATGGTGGCAACTGCCAGAGAAATTTTGACAATTCATGCGAACCATGGGCATTTATAACCATGCAGGCCATGTTTGAAAACATAATTTTTGATGCTTTATCAGCAAGAACAACTCTCTTTAGCAAGAACAGCATAATGTGCTGCAAATCATGAGCAACGACAGGTACAAGAGCATTGAGCATCGTGTGCCTGTGAGCAGGAGCAAGAACCGAGTTTCAGTGCCCATTTTAGTCAATCCTGCACCTGATACAGGTATTTGGTCCTCTGCCAGAAGTGCTGGAGGCTGGAGAGAAACCTTTCTACAAGCAAGTTGTCTACTCAGATTACTTGAATCATTTCCTTCAGGAAAGGCCGTGATGGCAAACAAACTGTTGGCTATGCAAGAATGTGACATTTGTGTTCAATCTGTGATATGTTTTGCATAGCAGAAAAAGCAACATTGAGTAGTATAACTCTACCTGTAATTCTGCTAACATGTTGCAGGAAATGATACTAAATGCTGATTCTTGTAAGCTTTCAGTGTTACAAAAAGAATGAAATTTTTGCCATAATTGTGAAGGAGGGATATTGAATTGAGACTTGGATCTGAAGTCTTGCGTTTGATAGGCATGTCCAGGAGTAGAATTAATAATTTACTCTTTTGGTTAAGTATATATATATATATATATATCATTGGATACAAAATTTTAGATGATAGTAATAAATTTGATAGCATATTACAGAATAAAATAATTTTTATTCTCTTTTAGTTAAGCATATAAAAAAGGAATGATATATTATATAGATATCTCCTTTTTAAGTTAAAACTTTAAAATCTAATTCTATAAAACTCGATCTCTTTAGAGTACGGTAATTTATAGAGTATTAACCAACAAATTGCATGAAAAATATACCATTAAAAATTTATTGGATGAGGTGTTAAATAGGGTTAGGCTTTTTGTCTATTTTTATGATACTTATTGATTATTAGTAATTATTAATGTTGATTGAAGATTGTTTGTTGGTAATCATAATATTTTGATCTAGTGACATTTAATTGTTTTATTAAAAAGACACTTAAAATCCATAAAAAAATTATTTTTCTTTTTTGAATTCTAACTAGTAACTTCCATTAGATTCTTAGGTCTTAATTCTTGGCTATAAGTGCTTGCCTCCCCTACACCAAGCTCAAAACCGAAACCAAATCTATCAGTGGGGCTGAAAAAATGTCAGAACCACACTCTGAACCAGAAAATCTCGTCGATTTTGTAGTAAACAAAGGCAATGGAGTCAAAGGCCTCTCTCGGATGAACCTCAAAAAAATCCCAAATCAATTCGTCCAGCCCCCCGAAGAAAGACTAGACAATATCCAAGTTGCTATCCATGAATCCGTGCCCATTATTGATGTGTCCAAATGGGATGACCCCAAAGTTGCAGAATCAATCTGTGAGGCTGCAACCAAGTGGGGTTTCTTTCAGATCATCAATCATGGTGTCCCACTTGACGTTCTAGAAAATGTGAAGAGGGCTGCTCATGATTTCTTTGAGTTGCCAGTTGAGGAGAGGAGGAAGTATTTGAAGGAGAATTCTCCCACTCACACAGTGATGTTGAAAACTAGCTTTAGTCCTTTGGCTGAGAAGGTTTTGGAATGGAAAGATTATCTTGTTCATTTTGTGGGCCAAGAAAATGAGCATTCCAAACTCTGGCCTCCTGTGTCTAGGTAAGTGCTTGTTAGCATTATGGACTAGTTTTGTTCTTTGATAACTTCCAAAATTACAGCCTGACAAGATTGATGACTTCCATTGTGGATTTTATGTTGTTCAGTTGATTAGTTTCTAAGTCCATGCTGCCAGTAATACTCACTGACAAGATTGATGTTTGATGTTTGATATGTTGTTGGCATAAACAGAGTTATCAGGTTTTCTTTTGGACCGTTTAATGTGGTGCGAAATCTACAAGTATATTTGTTTTCTTGAGAGTTGCAATTGGCTGCTAATAAAGAATTCTACTAGCATTAGAATGTGGAAGTGGTGGTGGTTAGCAAATCACAGTGGATGAAGTATAATCTCTTATTCGGATTTGTTGAACCACCTTCAAGGAAGATTTTATAAATTATAGTGATGAGTTGTACAATTATGCTCTAAATTTCAAATTCTAATGCAAGGCAGTTTATGTGTGAATAAATGCACTGATTTCTCAATAACTATGTCTGCTATCTCTTCTATTACTGATCTTTATGTGTTGCTTTATGTTAATCATTGGTGCCTTGACAGTGTTAAAAGCTTGAGCTGCTAATAGTAAAGTTTCCAAATTAATAGGAGTATGTATTCTCCATTAGTAGAGTGCCTCCACAAAATTTTTCTTCTTTGTATTTTAGAAAAGCATTCTTTACAGTATTCTGGTGTGCTTGTGCGTGTGCCTGGGTCCTGGGGATGTAGCTTCTGAAAAAAGATGAAATAGTCTATCCCAGTTCTTTTGTGTCTATTGCAGAAACAGCAGTTCAAATTTAAACTTGTGCTTAAGTGCTGTTGTCTGTTTAGATGTGTTTAATGTAATAGAGTATGTACATGACAATCTCAGATGTTAACTCTTGTTCGTTCGGCTATGCATCTTTTGGTGCCTTATCAGTAAGAAATGAGAGTAATCCATCAGATCCACACCTGAAAATGCATATTCTAGTGCCTGAGCAATGTAGAAGATTGATGCATGAGATAAACTCAGCTGATATTTGCCTTCAAAAATTATGTATCCTGTTGATGCTATTAAAACTATTGTAAAATGTGTCTGAAGAGCTCGTCTTGGAAGTCTTCACATGAAGGGTATTACTTCATTTAAATGTCAAGCAAGTGAATTTGCACCAAAAGGTCAATCACTTCTTGTTAAATATGACTCACATGGTTCCAGATCCAACTACACGCAAAGCAAAATTAACATATGAACAGCTTTTTTTTTTTTTCCCTCTCACCTTCACAACAACGACTCAAAGTTTAAGTGTTCCTTGTTTTAGCTGACTGCCGTCCAGGTAAGTTCGATTTATCAACATTATTGTTGCTTCTCTACAGAGACCAAGTTTTGGAATACATAAACTGGATAAAACCTGTTATTCGAAAGCTACTGGAGGTCTTACTGAATGGTATTAATGTGAAGCAAATTGATGAGGTAAAAGAATCAGCCTTGATGGGCTCACTGGCTGTCAACCTTCTCTATTACCCCATGTGTCCAAACCCTGATCTTGCAGCTGGAGCTGGTCGCCATTCTGATGTGTCGTCAATTACTGTCCTCCTACAAGATGACGTTGGCGGCCTTTACATACGAGTCGCTGAAGGCTACCGGTGGATCCATGTCACACCAATCAAAGGTTCGCTTGTTGTTAACATTGGGGATGTGCTGCAGATTATGAGCAATGACAGATACAAGAGCATTGAGCATCGTGTGTTTGTCAGCGGGAGTAAGAACAGGGTTTCAGTGCCCATCTTTGTCAACCCTTCAAGTAATACAGTTATTGGTCCTCTACCAGAAGTGCTGGAGGCTGGAGAGAAACCAATCTATAAACAAGTTGTCTACTCAGATTACTTCAATTATTTCTTTAGTAAAGGCCATGATGGCAAACAAACGATTGACTATGCAAAAATTTGACATGTTTGTGTTCACTATTATAATGTTTCCAGGATAAACCGTCTTTTCAAGTATTATTTCTTCCTGCATAAGCTCTATTATATGTGGAGATAATTATAATACTGATCTTTGTAGGTTCAGCCTTGTAAAACTGCCTCAGTATTAATTATATCATAGTTCTCTTATTCATTGATGGCATGTTTACTCTTGTCAGCTTTCAGTTTTATGGAAGAATATGTTCCTTACAGTGTTGAATAAGAATGGACTCGGCTGACATCTTATCGGGTTTATGTCTCTATGCTGTGGATCATATGTGTTAATTACTATTTGGTGTTATATTGCTGTACTTCTGGAAACACACAGTAGTGTTGGAAAAGTGTAACTTGATGTGAACATTTACAAGCTACCCTAAGATGTGGGCAAGTTCAATCTATATATGATGAAGAGAAAGATAGTCTTGAGGATCAAACGAGACAAATGGCTGTTGCAGCATTCAATTTTGTTCTTTCACCATGAAGATCTTCTTGGAAAATGAAATGATCCTCATAGAAGTAGATTTTGTTTACATTTCTGAATATGTCAATAAGAAGATACCATGTTGTATGGGGACATTGACACAGCTTCAAATTTGTTCTTTGGGCACAAAGCCACCTTGTAATACCACCACCACTTAAAACTCCACACTTGATTATTTTATAACAGAAAATTTCGAACAGGGGATGTAGCTCAAATGGTAGAGCGCTCGCTTTGCATGCGAGAGGCACGGGGTTCGATCCCCCGCATCTCCATTCATTTTTTATTTTAATTTATTTTTTTCTCAATTTTTTTTAATGTTTTTATCAGAAAACGTTGCCTTAATTCGAAATAAACAAAACAAACAACAATCTTTTGATGTTATTGAAGGTTGTGGGGAATATTAGAAATATGTTTTTGTGGATTTGTCTTGAGGTGATATTAATCCTCTAAGATATATTTGCTATAATTTTTATAGCAAATTAGAGGGCGACATTGATTTTCTAAAAAAACACTATAAAAAAGTGATATTTTTATTTATTTTTTTTTTGAAAAAAAAAATAAAATATAATAATTTTACATATAAAATTTATGGAGTAGGAGAGGGATTTAGCTCTCGTGGCTCTGCTGAGGGGCGATCATAAAAAATTTAAAATTGTTCGACCCGATTACACCACATCGTATCTAATAATTTTTACTAAATTACTACATAAACCTCGGTTTAAAAATTCAACTGAAACAATACCACCTTACATAATTTGATGGTGGTTTTGATTTTGAATAAATCGAACCGCATCACTTATATATGTATATTAAATTTATTAATAATTAATATTAATTTTAGTTTTGACAATTAACTTATAATTATAATATTTACACGGAATTAACTCTTTATATGCTCATCAATTTCTTATAAAGTTTTTTTTTTTTTCATTTATCTCAAATTGTGATGCAATGAGTATGTATGTTTAATTTCAATATTAAAAAATTTAGTTTTTTTTTTTTCTTTTAGAAGTGTTGGTTTATTTAATTTTTTCAAGATTTATTTTCTAATTGTTTACTTTTCTTTTGTAATTTATGATATATGAATGAGTCAAGTTTTTTTTCAAGAATTAGAAGATGAAAAAAAATAAGTATATTTTTTGTATGTACATACTCAAAAAAATTTGCGTTAATGATGTTTGTATATTTAAATAATTTTTTTTATTTGCATTTTGAAATATTGAGATATTTTATTTTTTCCACCATACCTGTTATAGTTTATACAATATAAATGAAATTAAAATAATAAGTAAAATATATGAAAAGAGTTGAATTTTATACACATCGATATATCTATTTGTTAGTACATAAATATTATGTTATTATTTTCAGGATGAAAATTATTATATTATTTTTATATTCAAGTAATTTTTTTACTAATATCTTGATTTTATTTTGCTTAATCATTTTTATTTATTGATAAAAAATTATAATCACACTTTTTGTTTTACTTAATAAAATTACAATTTAAAATTAATTTCTAACAAATTCGCACATAACATAAAATTAATAAAAAACATTACAAAACTACATCATAATCACCCTTGCCTCTGTTTACTCTCACATATTCACCCAAAAAGAAAAAACAAAATTAAAAAGGGTGGGGTGGTGGGTTTCCTTCCTAATGGATCCAACTGCGTGTACGTGTGTTATTTCTGAAGCAGTAGAAATGAATTACAAAAGTTAAAGAGACAAATAAAATTGCAGAAAGGTCCGAACAACAAGGGGATGTAGCTCAAATGGTAGAGCGCTCGCTTTGCATGCGAGAGGCACGGGGTTCGATCCCCCGCATCTCCAATCAATTTTTATTTTTAACAATTGTATCACATATTCTTTTTTTTTTTAATTTTTTTATAAAAGATATTTAAAAATTTCTCTGGATATATTTTAGTAACCCACATATATAAATACGAGTTCACTATCATGACATCAATCGTAGAATAAAAAAGAAATATAGGTTGAAAAAAAATGAAATAATTTTTTATTTTCTTAGTTCGATTTCAATTTTATTAACGCTCCCATATTACAAGCAATGTATTGAAGGCAAAAATAAAATTTATAATGCATTTGCTCATATTTATTTGAAAGTGTTATTTGATTTTTCTGATTACGTGAAATAAAATTTTTTATAATTTTATGACACATATAAATCCCATATACTGCTTTTATATTCCTTTTAATAGTTTGTGATAATGAAAAAGTCTCAAACGAAAATGAAAGAAAATCTCAAAATTATTGAAAAAGTCCCAAAACTAAGCTTATTGAAATAAAACCAAATTGGAATGTATAATAACTACTGAATATGTTGTAAGAAAAACCAATGATCAATATTTCTAACCAGTACAATTAAAATATAATCCATAAAAAAATTATTTTGGGTGGGCTTTTGTGCTACTTCCGATTTTTCTAAAATTAATCATCAAATCAAATTTATTCAAGAATTTTTTACTAAAATTCTGTAGAAACGGGTTCAAATTTTCCGAAATACTAAGCAATTAGACTTTAGTTTCCTTAATATTAGTTTTTTAAAAATATAAAGAAGAATTGTTGCCACCTTATAAATTCAGGAAAATAAATAAATAAAAATTCAAAGTTCAGATAGAAAAAGTAATTCATCAAACGGTAAATTCTGAGGCTCCATTGTTCTTCCCTTCGAACGGCTAGTAAATTTTACACAAATCTTTCCCAATCTGAACCGTGCAATCACCAGCAATCCAACGGATGCTATTCAAAGCTGAAGAATATGACCGTTGTTAACAAGAGGCGTCCTTCCACCATTTTATATCCCCCACTCTCAGCCTAAACCTTTTTTCTCTTCATCATTCTTTTCCAGATAGCTAACAGAAAAAATACAGAAATAATTCTTAGAGAGAGAGAAAGGGATTTCTAGAACGGGAAGGGGAGAGGTGTTTTTGCATTGTGGCGACTGAAAACCCAGAAGAAGGAGAGGCGCGTAACGGCCGTCTCCAGGTGTTTCTGTCATCGTTTTGGGCAAGTCTTGGAGGGGTTTTTGGTGGCCATAGCAACAATAAAGAAGAACCAGAAATAGAAGAAGAATTAGATCTAGAGATGGCTCCAAGAGCTGTTGTTCCCGAGCAACCCAGAGGTACAGTGAGGATTACTGATATACTAATGATATAGGCACTAGTCACTGTTTTATTTTGAGAGATTGTTTGTTTCTGTAAGTTTTATTTTTATATCTTTATCGTAGACTTTTCTTAGGTTTAATGGCTAGTTGTGATGATTCTTGAATGGAAGTTTCTGGGATCATGTTTTTTTTTTTTTAAATGTACGACTATCTTGTGGGTTTATTGACGATCAATATGGATATTTGCTGATTTTCTTTGTTTATGTTCATTTCTTAATCAGTTTTTGGTATTATCTTGAAGAGAAATTTGTGGGTTTTTTCTGTTGATCTGGTTCGAATGATAATAAGTTACAGGTTCTGTTTTCTTTTGATTTCTCTCTGGGATTTTTGTTGCGGAAAATTACGGTTTTCCTGCAATCATGATCATATTGTCTCTGTTCATATCCTTAAAAGGGTCTGATTTTGATGAACATATATTCATTTCTTGTTTTTTCTTCTGTGATTATCCTTGAGATAGAGTCTTGGTTGTTGGGTCTTAAAGTATCTGATTGATGATTTTACTCTGTTCAAATTTAATGACTGAATGATTGATTAATGTTGTGTATCCTCTCTGTTCTAATTAACCGTCTAATATAGGTCATTCTGTAAGGCTTCTGGTATTGTTTGACCAAACATTAAGATTTCTATCTGGGCCTATAAATTCTCCCTGATTTGATAATGTTTTAGTCTCTGAAGGGGAAATTTCTGGATTAAGTTCTTGAAAAAATGTTTCATATGATCAATAATCTTATACATAATTTTTCTTTTGGTAATTAGTTGGAGGAGGGAAGCAGGAGAATGTACAAGCGGAAGGTAGAAATCGGCGGGTTCTGAGAGACATTGGAAACTTAGTAACTGCACCAGCTGTTGAGGGGAAGCCCAAAAATCAGATCACTCGTCCATAACAAGGTTCTCCAACTCTACACACACAGAGAGTTAGTTCTTGGCTACATGCAAGCTATATTTTACTGAAAAATTGATGATTCTTCTGTTTCAGGAGTTTTGGCGCTCAACTATTGACAAATGTGCAAGCAGCAGAAGAGAAAAACAACTGCAAGGCAAAATTCTGAATTTTCGGCTGATATTGCATCTTTGTGGGATTGTTTGTCTATTCTCTTTGTCTTGGATGTTGCCGATTTTTCTAGATGAGGCGCAACTGATTATTATTAGCATGTGCAGAAACCACTGGCAGAAAATGTGAACGGTTTAGTGGGAAAAGATGGTGCTGCAAAAGCCAAAGCCATACCCAAGAAGGAACCTGTCATTAAGCCAAAGAACGAAGCAGTGATTGCCATTAGTCCTGATGAAGAAGGAAGCCACGAAAGTGGAACAAAAGTAAGGGAAGCATCATCAAAGAAGCCCAGCAAAACTCTCACTGCAATCCTTACTGCTAGAAGCAAGGTTCTCCTTCAGACATTTTCTTGAGCTTGTTTTCATTGTCATATAAAGAACTAATTGTCAGGATATTGGTTTCTTTCCTCTTTTCCAGGCTGCTTGTGGACTTACCAAGAAGCCAAGGGATCTGACGGTAGACATTGATGCAGCAGATGTAGATGATGAATTGGCAGCAGTGGAGTATGTTGAGGATATGTACAATTTCTATAAGCTGACAGAGGTGCGCTGTTCATTAGCCTCTCTGATTATCCTTGTACTCTCCTCCGCTTGTTTAACTACCTAAAGTTTAATGATTGTTCTTATGCAGGAAGATGGCAGAGTTCAAAATTACATGGATTCACAGCCAGAAGTCAACTCTAAAATGAGAGCCATTCTCGTGGACTGGTTGATTGAAGTCCACAAGAAGTTTGAACTGATGCCTGAAAGTCTCTACCTTACAGTCAATATAGTGGATCGATTTCTGTCAGTGAAGACTGTTCCAAGAAGGGAACTTCAGTTGGTTGGCATTAGCTCGATGCTAATTGCTTGCAAGTATGAGGAGATATGGGCACCAGAGGTAGATATTGTTAATATGCTTTTATTTAATGTGCATTCAAGCTCATTTTGCAACTCAATTTGACCTGTTTTTGTGATTTTTTTAGGTCAGCGACTTCATAGCCATATCAGACAATGCTTATGTAAGGGAGCAGGTGCTTCTCATGGAGAAAGCAGTTCTTGGGAAGCTGGAGTGGTATCTAACAGTTCCAACTCCTTACGTCTTTCTGGTTCGATACATAAAAGCTTCTGTTACAAAAGATCAGGAGGTAAAATCATCTTCTTACGTGTACCAGACTTTGCATACATCAAATATTCATGTATTTTCCAGTTTATAAATAGCTGACCAGGAATGTTTTGTTTTTGTTGATGTAGATGGAGAACATGACATTTTTCTTTGCTGAACTTGGTTTGATGAATTACTCAACCATCATACAGTACAGCCCTTCAAAGCTTTCTGCTTCTGCAGTATATGCTGCCCGTTGCACTCTTAACAGGAGCCCCTTATGGAATGAAACTCTGAAGCATTATACTGGCTATTCTGAGGATCAGTTGGTGTACGTAAATTACATTCTCTCTCGTTTTTCTTTATCCCAAATTATGTGTAAAACTTCCTATGTGCATGCCATATTGAACATCTATCCTCTACTGCTGCATTGTATCAGGGAATGTGCAAAGCTGTTGGTCGGTTTCCACTCAGGAGCAGCAGAAAACAAGCTTAAGGCAGTTTCCCGGAAATACTCTAATCCGGAAAGAGGTGCTGTTGCTCTGTTTCCTCCAGCTAGAAGTCTTCTTCCAGTTTTAGACGCAGCAACACAACCATAGTGAGTTAGGCTCAGTTAGTGAGTATTTACTATTAAAAACAGAGGTCTCAGTTTGAGATCATTTGGACTGTCGTGATCTCTCTCTCTGCCTTAGGCCAGCCGCCACTCTTCGTGTGCTTGGGTTTGCAAGAATTTCTTAAGGATTGAATTGTTTAGTGAAAATACATTATGTAATTAAGAAGCAGTGTCTGTCACATGATGCAATTCAGTAATGTAAGGTCAACTACTTCGTCTTTTGAGTTGATTTACTCCTAGTAAAATCATTATGTAAAATTCGTTTGTTTAACTGAGGCTTAGTAGTAGTAGTAAATTGTTCATACTACTTATATATGTTCTTTTCATCTCTACATGTTTGCACACAATTTGAAGTAATAGTCTGAAACAATGCCCTTATCTTTTTCACCAATATAAGTTAAACGTAAAAACTTGAGTCAGCAATATATGGCAGTCAGAGACAAGACTATAACTACCAAAAGCTTACTGTGAGAGAGAAAAAATAGTAATGTACATTTTCATTACATACTGGGAAGCTTGGTAAGGTGCTTCGCTCTTTATTGAGATTGATGCTTCTGTATCACAAATCACATCATGGATCTGCTATATTCATCTTCACCTTTCCCGCGCAACAACCCCTTTTTTCTGGTCCCTCCTCTACCATAACTTTTTTCCCACAGCATACTCTTCTACCATGATCCGGGACAGGCTTCCCAAGCTCTTCCCGCCTCTCCAGAAACTCTGAGTTCTCTTTCCAAACCTCTCCATTGGTATAAACTTCCTTCTTCCATATTGGAACCGATGCCTTAACCTCATCAATCATGAATTTACAAGCATCCAAGGCATCTGCCCTATGAACTGATGAGGTTGCTATGAATACACTTGTTTCCCCAACAGGAACTGGGCCTAGGCGGTGGGCAACTGCAATTGAATTAAGGTTCCAAGCTGATCTGGCAGAAGAACAAATTGACTTGATACAGCGTACTGCCATCGGAACATATGCTTCATATCTCAGCTCTAAGACTGTCTTCCCGTCAAAGGTGTCACGAGTAGTGCCAGCAAAAGTTGCTATAGCACCACAATGTGGTGACTGAACATAATTGATGTATTTGCTGATATCTATGGGGATATTCTCCTCCAATATCTCAATTAGATTCCTCTCCTCCTCTGCCATTGCTTTAGGCCCTAGGTTTCTTCTGATGGCAAGATGTCCAGCGAATAGTCCAAAATTTTACTTGCTGTATAGGATTGGAAGCTTTAGCCAACCAGCTATCTTCTTGAGTGAGACTGCAAAAGAGCAAAGGTCAATGGCATGCTTGCCAAAGGGAAAAGAACCAAAGGACCGGGTGTTATATCTCAATCAAACATCAATTTGACACTTGTGAATTGTAAGAGGCTCATTCAAGTCTGCATTTGCAAGCGTTTGTTCTTTCCGTCAAGGCCAACTGAAAGATTGTCTTTTACTATCCGGAAATCAGAACAAGAATACTGTAGTGACACCAACTTTAAAGTAATTAACAGAAAATTAAAAAGATGAGAAAGGTCAACAATTTAAAAGAAAAATAAAAAAGATAAAAGGTCAACATTTAAGTAGACATCTGTTGCTATTTACTATACTACAGAAAAGTACCCCAAACTACCATTTTGCTAACTTCAACAAACTTTGTGTATTGGTGTGTCTACAGCAAGTCTATGCCAAAAGCAGCTCAAATTCACCTTTTACTGACTGTCCACAAACTGTAAACTGGTCTATAAGAGAATGCTGCTGACGGATTGCTATTATATACTTCCTTATTACACCGCAATGGGAATCTGTATAGCCCTAAAACTGCAAAAATCTACACACAAGGGAAAACGAAGAGTTTGCTATCTCAGGACACAAGTGAATTGCTACGGGTTAATTGAAAATAACTTTAAATCACTACTAATTACACAACTATCAGGATGTCCGACCCATCCAACCAAGACAAAGGTAATAGATTCATCATTTTAATCCCTTCTCTTCCACATCAAAATGTCATTCATCAAGCAGAAAACTTCGTAAAAAAGTAACTGAATATCAAGATTGGGCATTCATCTCAAAGAAAAAGAAAAATGACTAGCTTAAATGAAAAATCAAGTGTCACAACCACTAATTAGGATGCCGCAAAAACTCAAACAGCACAAATCCATTTTCCACACAGACAAGCCACAGATAAGCAAGCGCACGGGCGCGGGCGCGCGCGCGCGCGCACACACACACACACACACACATATATATATATATATATATATGCACAAGATAAATTTCCTGCTACTCAAACCAAAATGAATCCCACTTAAAATCTCCAACGATTTTTTATTCCAAAAGAATATATTTAATCTTTTTAACACCAGAACGGCAAAGGCCATTTCTTTCCTGACTCAAAACTACACAAAGGACACCCCGGAATCCCGAGACCCTTTTTCCAATCAAGTCTGCAGATATAGAATATAAACGAAAATGCTGAAACTATCAACTGAACAAGCAAGAAACGTAGACCGAAGCACATAAGAAAGTACGTTTACAACGAAATTAAAAACCAAAAAGAAAAAAGAAAACAGCCCATCGAACCGATTCTTACCTTAACTAGATGAAATAGAGGAGCCATGAATCTGGACTGAGAACTCGGCCACCAAGAAAGTCAGATGCTTCACGCTACTAATAATATTATCAGCTTGTCTTTTGTTTTCTGGCATCAGGCTCATTTCTAATTTATATATATATATTTGATAGGTATATATTGCAATGGGCTTCGAATGGGTTGGGCCTCCCCACAAAGGCCTCATTTTGTGTTAGTCTATTTATGGGCTGGTTTGCGTTATTGGGCTGTACGCAAATTCCCTTCACATGTAACATATTCTTTATGCGAACTCATAACCTTAGTTAAATATAAAATGAGATTCGATATTTAATATATATGAAGATTTTATGTTTTTTTGTTAATAATTATTCAAGAAAATTAATCTAAAAAAATTTAAAAATAATTAATATATGAATTTGTAAATATATGAGTATAATACAAATATAAATGAATTATTTGGAATAAAAATATAATTTAGTTTAATATTATTTTTTAATATATTGTGTCTGTATTTATTTTAAATTATATAAAATAAATTATTTTATGTTAATTATATTATTTAATTTATAATCATGACACAACTTATAAATAAGTATTTAATAACAATTTCTGATTTTATAATTTATTAGGATTTTTATTTTATGATTATATAATATTTAATTAATATTTATAAATAACTTTAATAATTTTTTATTTTCAAAAATATATTATAAATACTTATTAAGATAGAATAATAAAAATATACTATTAAATAATTTATTTTAAAAATAAGAATATTATTCGTTGTAGTTGGTAAACATCACCTAAAATAAAGTATCCTTGTCTTAATTGGAGGCAACGTTTCGATTTTATGTTTTCCGAACTTGTTATCGGTTATTTTAAGCTACTTTCTGTCTTAAAATTGAGCCCCTTTCCCTCGGCACAAGCCCCCGCCTTGCGCAGTTGCGCCACCGCAGACCACCGCCAGCCGCCACTGCCTCCTCCCAACGCTGTTCTCTTTGATCTTCTCCCATTATTTTACTTTATCGTAGCCCCTGAAAAAAATTAATTAAAAAAAATTCGACAAAAAAAAACCTTCTTTTTCCTCGTCTTGAGTCACTGGTAAACCCTAATTCCAATTCTCTGTTTGTCTCCTCTCGCAATTACCAAAATCCAATACGATTTGATCCCATCTCTTAATTGTAGTCTAAACCCTAATTCGATCTTTCTTTTCAAGAGATCAAGAAACCGTTGAGAGAAGAGGTGCGAGCTAGAAAGAATGGCGATAGCGGCGCCGGAGCAGCTAAACGTTAGCGAAGTGCCGGCGTGGGGTTCTCGAAGCGTCGATTGCTTCGAGAAATTGGAGCAGATTGGTGAAGGAACTTATGGGTATTTTACTTTTTCAAATTTCTTTCCACTTCGCACAGTAGTGTGTTCCACGAGATTAAGTCTTCTGATGGCTTAAGTTTCCCTCTACATGAGAATAAATTGAGCTGAAACATTGTTTTTGGAACTGATATACTAACCTTTTCTATGATTTTGAAGATTGAGCTATTTATGCTCACTTTGGTCTTGAAATATGAAATAAGAGTTATTATTTTAATTATGCGACATACTATATGGACGACATGCTTTATGTTTGTATAATTTGACTCTGTGTTATGTGGATGAATGGCTCGGTTTGCATAGAATGTTAAATCATTTGAGGGTGAGTGTCACTTATTTAAATCATTGTAAGCCAAAGTCATTTTTTATTTGAAGAGTAAAAGCATATGATCAAATAGCTTATGTGTATGATTTCAATTTTCATTTTTACCTAAGGTGGGCAATTTTGTACTTACAGACAAGTGTACATGGCAAGAGAAATCAAAACAGGGGAAATTGTTGCTTTGAAGAAGATACGGATGGACAATGAAAGAGAAGGGGTATGCTTTTCTGTACTTGGTCTGTTGATCATCAACAGTTGATGGTCATTGTTGTTGGTTGTGCACTAGCTAATATCTGTTAATGATGTGGAAGAAATCTAATGGTCCTCTCATCAACCTACAGATCCCAATATATGGTAATTAATTTTAATCCATCTGTGCCTGCAGTTCCCATAACGGCCATCCGTGAAATTAAAATATTAAAGAAGCTTCACCATGAAAATGTCATCAAGTTGAAAGAGATCGTCACATCTACTGGTAACTTTTATCAGTTTAATGCATCATTTTGTTCTCTATTGTATATCTTGCTATTTGTTGTTTTTAAATCATTGCATCTGATTTTTTAAGTTTTTGTCCAGGTCCTGAGAAGGATGAGCAAGGAGCATCAGGTATATGTTTGCAGTTTGTTTTTGTGTATGAAGTATAATCCTTCCTGTAAATTACACATATGATAACATATCTCGTGTTCGTAAAACCTACTCGATCAATGTGAAGAGAAACTTCTAATAAGGTTTGTTCAACATCGTTTAAGGCTGATAGCTTCCTCATTTTCATTCTGTCTTGGTCTTCCAGATGGTAACAAGTACAGAGGTGGAATTTACATGGTCTTTGAATACATGGACCATGATTTGACTGGTCTTGCTGATCGCCCTGGAATGAGATTTTCTGTGCCACAAATTAAGGTATTGCAACGAGTGTAAAAATATTGAAGAATTTTTAGTTTATTGGCATATCAGATGCTTCTGATGGAAAAAGAATAGTGACAATCAGATGAATGATTTTCACTTTTTCTCTCTTCTTTTAGTGCTATATGAGACAGCTTTTGACAGGGCTTCACTACTGTCATGTAAATCAAGTGCTTCACCGTGATATTAAAGGTCTACATTTAAAACAAGTGCTTAGCTTAACTTATTTTCTATTTATGTGGCTAATGTTAGGTTTTTGTATCATGGATTGCAGGTTCAAACCTTCTGATAGACAATGAAGGAAATTTGAAGCTTGCAGATTTTGGTCTAGCGCGGTCATTTTCAAGTGATCACAATGCTAATCTTACTAATCGTGTGATTACTTTATGGTATAGGTAAGCTTTGTGGGGGCATCTACCACCACAAATTATCTAAAATTAGTTAGTCTTTAAATATATAACCTTATTTGGTTTGCAATCTGCTAAAATTAATCTTCTAGGCCGCCAGAGTTGCTGCTCGGAACCACAAAGTACGGCCCTGCTGTTGATATGTGGTCAGTTGGTTGCATATTTGCTGAACTTCTTAATGGGAAACCAATCTTTCCTGGGAAAGATGAGGTAGTTCATTTTCACTATTAGTTAAAACACTGAAGGGAATTCAAAGAAAGACCAGAAAAGTGAGCTTTTGTTGATCTGAAGGTCGCAAATGTGCCTTTTTAAGCACCTGCCACCATTTAGAAATTTAAGAGCAGGAGCACCTTTGACAGATTGATTTTAATATTGTCTACAAGTTTCTATGGGCATGTGACTTATAGTCTAGACCTAAATTCACCTTCTGCACTTGTACTGTATTTCAATTTTTATTTTTTTTGGTCATCTATACTGACATTCTGCTATATTTTATTGTGGTTTTCTTTATAGCCGGAACAATTAAATAAAATTTTTGACATATGTGGGACTCCCAGTGAGGAAATTTGGCCTGGAGTCTCGAAGATTCCTTGGTATAACAATTTCAAGCCAACAAGGCTTGTGAAAAGGCGTCTTAGAGAGCAGTTCAGACAGTAAGTAATCAAACGTGGTGTGTATTTTTTTTTTTTTTTTTTTTTTTTTTTTTTTGAGTTCTGCCAATATAATAAATGAATCTAACTTATGAATTATTCTATTTTTAGCTTTGATCGCCATGCGTTGGATTTACTTGATCGGATGCTGACTCTTGATCCATCTCAGGTATTCTCTCTCTCTCTCTCTCTCTCTCTCTCTCTCTCTCTCTCTCTCTCTCTCTCTCTCTCTCTCCTAATTTGTTCATATGCTTTTACCCCTTTCTACTCTTGATGCTTACCCTTGTATTAGCAGTTTCACATATTCATCTTACAGAGATATATATCTTGTGTTACTCATGCAACATAAGACATTATCATATTTTGCTAAGCGATCGTGAGGAAGTGTATCTACATTCACTTTTTTGACAGTTTTTTTTTTTCTTTTATTAATGAAGAGAATATCAGCAAAGGATGCTCTTGATGCTGAGTATTTCTGGACAGACCCTTTACCTTGTGATCCCAAGAGGTTTTAATTTCTGAAACTTTTCCTTTGGGTGTTTATCTTTACCTTTTTTAATCCTTGATTTGTCTGATCCATCATTCTTGCCTCACCTTGTTGTAAATTGGAACTGTATCCATCAGTTTGCCCAAATATGAATCTTCGCACGAGTTCCAGACAAAGAAAAAGCGGCAGCAGCAGCGCCAGCATGAAGAAAACTCAAAGCGTCAGAAGCTACAACACCAGCAGCAACATTCTCGCCTTCCACCAGTTCAGCAGTCTGGGCATGCACATGCTCAGATGCGACCAGGTCCAAATCCACCGCAGCATGCTTCCCAACCTCAGGTTGCTGGAGTACCTAGCCATCATTATGGTAAGCCACGTGGGCCTTCCGCAGGGCCAGGAAGATATCCTCCTGGTGGAAATCCTTCTGGAGGTTACAACCACCCAAATCGTGGTCAAGGTGGTGGGGGTTATGGCAATGGCCCATATCCACCTCAAGGACGGGCTCCCCCATATGGTTCTAGTGGCATGCCTGGTGCTGGTCCTCGAGGAGGTAGTGGTTATGGATCTGGAGGCCCTAATTATCCTCATGGTGGTCCATATGGAACTTCTGGGGCTGGACGTGGCTCAAACATGATGTCCGGAAATCGCAACCAACAATATAATTGGCAGCAATGATGTCTGTCTCTAGCAAAGGCTTTATGATGGGACTCAAATGTACTTGTGTGCCCTTTGGCTCATAATGGAGCATTCCTTGATAGGACTACATTCCACTGTACTGATTGACTCTCACAGATACGGGAGTGCAGTGTACTGTTGTGCTGTAAGGGAGAGGGTCATCTGCAGATATACGAATGTAAAAACCTAATTATATGAAGAGGTTGTGTTGTACGAAGAGGATATGAAAGTGGACAATCATACATAATTGTTTAAGTATTCTGGTTCAGAAGGTAATTTTCTTCTCCATTAGTTGTGAGATCAATAATAGTATTGTTCTCCTGCCAGAATTTCTTTTCCAGTACTCTCACCTAAAGATGTACTCAGTTCTCTTTTGGGGATGGTGAATGGGACAGGGATGCTAATTCGAGTTTTCATGCTTCATTTGTGGGTTATGGCTGCCATCATCTTTTCAAGGATGACTTGTTTTGGGAAGGGAAACTTGGCATTGATACAAGGTTGCAATTGGATGGTAGAAATTGCGTTTTACGTTTGTTGTGGGGTTCTGTCGTGCAAAAATTAACTACATGCAAAGAGGACTTTCAGTGACTACCGAATATTGAACCCCAAAACCAGGTTGGGGTGGGATGGAGGTTGGTTAAGGGAAAGAAAAAGAAGACGATGCAAGGGCCCTTTTCGATTTTTGTCTCGCCTAAATTACAGAAAACAAAAACAGACAGGAACATACTTGAAAACAATTACAAGACACTAATGGAACTCTGTTAAGTCCGACAAACTTAAGCTAAAATAATTGACCGGCCTGCTATAAGCTATTGGACTGATTGTTCCAAATTATCTCAGAAGCCTTGTCTTATTTCACACGTAGCCGAATGTAAGAAGAAAAAAAATGAACTACATTCAAGTCTCAGTGTTGCTTTATGTGTAGACTTACTTGACACAAACTTGACACACCAAGAATCCAGCAAGATGCAAAAACTTCTACACCTTTAACTTATCTGCTCTTTGCTTCAGTGTTGTGGACTTCAGCATTAACAGGTTCGTGGACACTGGAGGAATTGCAGAATTTTGATACATGGGCGTGATTACATAAAACGAAGAGATAATACTCGCGTGCACTTTACCTCAAAAGGGTTGGCACCGACTGGCAAGATCAACAAAGTTGCCAGGGCAGCCTGATAATGTCGATTTGGATCAGTACTCGGGGTATGTTACAGTTGATCCACAGGCTAGAAGAGCATTTAGGATTCGAGAGAACTAGTTGTAAAGCAACAGTTTGACAATTTTCTTATATACCTCTAGAAGAATGAAACAGTAGAACTTTTCTGTGATAAAAAATGATTTCCTTCTGAGCCAGGATTTTGATAAAAGAAATGAGCTATTAGATGGGGGGCTCAGATAGCCAGTTGCATTTTCCTTTGTAGCTCCAAATCTTATTTCAGAGCCTGGTTTGCTGGTATGTCTAAAAACGCTTTGACTTCTCTTCTGCAAGAAATGCAGAGTGCTAATTATTAAGCCAAGTCTGAAACGGTTTCCTGTGCTTCACAACATTAGGTCATCCCTAAATGAGTATTTAGTTTTCTGAACCTTACATGAATCCAGTACATTGTACAACATTCCTGAGAAAGGGTAGACAAAAACCAGTGATAGTCAGTTAAATTCTCTCAGCATCTTGGGAAACCAACCTATTTCCATGTGGTGCTGCAATAATTCCCAAGTTGAAACAAAAAGAATTGTCTATTCACCAGATTCACTGAGATGTTAGCTTAAGAAAACTTCTCTAGATTCAATGTTGCTGAGTGTGGAACTAAGTTCCATTTCAAAGAAATCATCATTTATTTCTGAGTAGGTTAGAGTGAATAAAAGAAATTGTTCCCCTGGAATTTTAAAGTCGGATCATGGAAGGATATCATTGTGATTCACCTACTGAGTGACTAAAAATAATGAGCTACATTTTTGGTGTGAGCTCATTATTTTGTAACAAACAGATCCGTTTTCCTGGATGATCCAAACTAATAATCTAAAAGAAAGATCCACATCAGCCTCAATTATTCTGGCTTAAATATAATCAACAAGTCCAGTGCTCTATGGGGCAGACCTCAAGAATGATCTAGGATTATAAATTAGGTGGCATGATGGAATTTTGGACTGAGTTTTCCAGGTCTAACTGCTTATGTAATAACAAGTTCAATTTACATCCCCAAAGTCAAAAAAGACAAACCATGTCCTTGCAAACATTGCCGTCCAAGCTTTAATCTATATATGGATCCTGTCTTTACATCACATGCATGCTAAGGAGTAACAATGCATAAACTTGTACATCTCTTTTTGCTGCCCCTTTCCTTCAGCCTTTTGGTATTTTGTAATGCCAATCAGGCGAATTATCTTCACAGGCTTCTGAAATCCAGAAGATCACAGAGTTTTTCCATTTCAGATTCTTGGTCACAATTACATGCAGAAAGAGATTATTCTCCTGTATTCCTTGCACCCCAAGATGGATTAATGCAAGCTGACAAGATCACTAAGTTTCCAGGGCAACCTGATAATGTGGATTTTGATCAGTATGCCGGATACGTTACAGTAGATCCACATGCTGGAAGAGCACTGTTTTATTATTTTGTCGAGTCTCCAACTAATTCTTCCACCAACCCTCTGGTTTTGTGGCTCAACGGAGGTAAAGCTTCAAATTGACAATACTAATCAATGAGTAGAATCAAGCTAAAGAACTACATCATATTTCAAATACATCATTATCGGTCATTAGAGCTTTCTCACCTTCGTTTGCTTAACCAGAAACTCTTTTAACTGTTTGCCTCAGCTGGACTAAATTTAAATTTAGACTAAACTATGAACAAAAAAAAGTAATGTGTTAAATAGTTCTGCTTTCCTGCAAAATTTTGGTACTGACTCATAACACTCTTTCCAGCTTTCTCCTCTATCCTAAAACAAGATGATGAAATCCACATACTATTCATTCCCCCTTGTGGTTCCTTTAGTTGAAAACACCTCATAATCCCATCTCACTGCTCAGCCATTTTCCTCTGCAAGACAAGTCAAAGCTTTGTGGATAGAAGAAATGGCTTCGTGGATTAAGAGTAGTAGAGACTGCTATTAAACATATTTACAAGGATGATCAAACATTTGTTTCATCAGCCTTCATTCTCTATTCCAGTCTTCCCTGTTAATGCCAGATTTCTGTCTTTTAGTATCCAGGGCTGTAATTGATTTGTGTTTAATTCTCATCAAAATGAAAATTAATCAATATCTGCTATGTCCAATGGGAAAATCATTCTTGTCCGTAATAGCTCTGCGGCACATGAGGCGGGACTTCCTTCTGTGGCAGGCAATCATTAGTGTAGCTTATTAGCACATAACTTAATCAAATAACCAAATGTGAAAAAATATTTCTAATTGACAGGTCCAGGATGTTCGTCCTTCGGATTTGGAGCCATGGAGGAATTGGGTCCTTTCAGGGTCAGTAATGATGGCAAAACTCTATTTCGGAATAATTTTGCATGGAACAATGGTGAGGTCAACTTTCTAAGTATAACCAACACTTCAATCATGTTTTTATGATATTAATGGATTAACTGATGACTGAAATTTGGTAGTGGCAAATGTGATTTTCTTGGAGTCGCCTGCTGGGGTTGGTTTCTCATATTCAAACACATCTGCTGATTATAACAACACTGGTGATACAAGTACTGCAAATGATGCCTATACTTTTCTTGTCAACTGGCTTGAGAGGTTCCCACAATACAAAACCAGGGATTTTTATATCACCGGGGAGAGTTATGCTGGTCATTATGTGCCACAGCTAGCATACACCATATTGCTCAACAACAAGAACACTAACCAAACTGTTGTCAATCTAAAGGGGGTTGCTGTATGTTCAATTAACACCAGCTTTGCTTGCTGTTATTTCAATATTCTATTACTTGTCTTTATTGATTTTATTGCTAGCAATCTTTCAGATAGGGAATGCATTGGTAGATGACACGACGATGGGACCAGGGTTCTTTGATCATGTTTGGACACATGCCTTGAACTCGGATGAGACCCATAGAGACATCTTCAAATTTTGCGATTTTGTAAATGACACAGCATCTGATCAATGCGAAAGTTTTGTAGAGAAATCCATTGAAGAGCTGGGACTTATTGAGATAAACAACATTTATGCACCAATCTGCCTAAACCCTGTGCTTAAAAATGCCTCCAGTGGTTCTGTAAGCCCTTGTACCAATAGGTCGATTTTGTGTGAGTCAGTGTTACATGCATGGTTCATTTTAGTTTGTCATTACAAAATGCACAAAGTTTTTTTTTTTTTTTCTGTTGCAACTCTGAGGAACCGTTTGAAATATTCTTCATTGATATGAACAGGTTAACTTCTTCGATCCCTGCTCAGATGCATATGTCGAACATTACCTGAATACTGCTGAAGTTCAAAGTGCTCTCCATGTAAAGCCCACAACTTGGACCGGCTGCAGGTAACTAAAAATTCATGTTAAAAAATAAAAACAAGATATCGGTATTGATCTGTCCTTACTATATGACCTTCCTTGTTAAATTTCTGCAGACCTTATAACTGGACAGACTGGCAAAGCAATGTTTTGCCAACAATTGAGAATCTCATGGCTAGTGGCATGAGGGTATGGCTGTACAGGCAAGTATTCAATACTATATCCTCATGTAATCATAACATAACTAGAAGGAAATGGATAACATTGCATCTTTACTTGGTCCAACTTTAATAGTATTATTGATTTCTTGTTTGCAGTGGAGATATAGATGCAAATGTTCCAGTTACATCCACAAGATACGCAATTAACAGCCTTAAGCTTCCAGTAGAGACTGCTTGGCGCCCATGGTACTTTGACAATGAGGTGAGACATATACTACCATTACCTAGTACTAACCGAGCCCGTTTAATGGTTTGAGATTAACATCTACAAGTTGGAATGACAGGTTGGAGGGTATGTGGTGGGATACAAAGGATTGACATTTGTAACAGTGAGAGGAGCTGGACATCTCGTTCCCAGCTACCAGCCTCAAAGGGCCCTTGCCATGATTTCATCCTTTCTTGAAGGGACTCTCCCTTCTTCCAAATGATCTTAATTCATAGATGCCAAATAAAAATAACCAAGGATGTCCCTTTTCTACAGCAGAAATAATGCTTAGGCTGAAAGGCGCAAGGCGCTGCAACAGTTTTAAAAGCTGAGCAGCTGCACTGCTAATGTTCCCCTCTAAATGCATCCTCAGTTCATGTCAATGCAGACCATAATGCGTTGTTGCAATTTTTATCTTTGTTAAAACTACTATGAAGCTAGTGTGGGTTAAGTACTTGTAAGTTGCAAGATTCTGTCCATTTGAGCTTCCTTTTGCTTTTCTGATGTTGATTTTTGTCAACTGCGTTTCACAATTTCTTCAATGGGGTGCAAGAGACAATCTTTCGAAACTAATGCTCAGAGATTTTCACACGCTCAGCTATAGACATGTTATCAAGGACATGGTCGCAATGAATCAAAATTACATTGAAAAACTACAGCAACACCTGATAATAGTATTTGATAATGGAACACAATCTAGAATGATACTCTTTCGAAATTTAATACAAGGTTGACAGATTTCATATTTTTTATTCTGTATCAGTTATAGAAACAGTTTATGAAAGACAAACAGAAGTCCTATCAATGGACGGAAACAACTAAGAGAACTTTGAATTTTCTCAAAGGGTCAAGTGAAGCTAAGTAAAAAACCAAGCATACATAGTTCTGCTGCAACTGATATTTCCATCACAAATTTAACATATATGAGAAGTTTGCTTGAATGCTGGACTGGTTTTGCCCAAATATAACTGATCATCTATTTATCATGACCTGGGACTTGCCTAGACAAAACAAGAACATCAGTCATCAGACGAATAAAAGCTGGGGACCATAGCCAACAAGAGAGTAGACAAACTAAAGCCTTGAATGTTGCCCGTCCTGTATTTGATGTATAAATGCAATCTACTGTGTCACAAAATGTGCCACCACCAAGCACCAACAAGATGAGAAAATTTATCCATCCATCATTTCATATCTTTTCTTTCAGGTCGATGTCTTTGATCCTTGCTCGGACACGTGTTGAATATGACATGAATATCGTTTCAGAGGTTCAAAAGGCTCTCCATGCAAATCCTAGGACTTAAGACACCCTGCATGTACACACAAACAAAATAAACAAAAAGATAAACTCTAGCTTTGACTTCGCTCTGATATGCATCATCTTACTACTGAACCACTATTTTAAGTAGAGGTTTTTTAAACTGGACAGACTTGCCAGTAACTGCTTAGCTGATCATTGAGAAAATATCATTGCTAAGTATTCTATTAATTAAAGAATGCTTTAGAAAATTCTGTATAATCAGTTTTCACTCATAGTTCATCACCTTTGCCTTGTCCTCACAGAAAATGCTATGGTTTTGATAAGTTAGCTACTCAACTAATTGGCTCCTTCAATCAGTATATAAATCCTCAAAATGTCCAGTTTTGACTAAACCATGGCATTATTTTATCTTCGTCTTTGCAGCTGTGATATAGATCCAGATGCTCCAGTTACATCAACAAGATAAACAATCCTAAATCTTCCCTTTGAGAGTGCATGGTGCCCTTGGTACCTCAACAATGAGGTTGGGATGTGTATTAACTAAGACCTTTGATCACTTCCCAATGATCCTCATCACAGATTGAAACATTTAGTATTTCTTTTCAACAAATAGCTATTAACTCCTCTACTACTTCACCATTAGAAGAATTACAGTAAAAATTATCAGGATGACAAGCCATTGGAAGATCAGAGAAACCAAAAAAAACATCATGTTTCAAGCTTGGAATTGCTCAAAATTAGCTTTAAGTTAATCACTGATGAGAGGTAGTTGCAACTGCAGCTAGGAGGATATGTAATGGGATACAAAGGGTTAACATTTGTGAGTGATAGGAGCTGGACATCAGGTCCTGAGCTATCAACCACAGAGGGCACTATCCATGACATCAGCATTCCTTCAAGGGATTCTACCTTCCTCCTCATAGACAATGTTGCTACAAGGTTTCTAAGTTTTTTATCCAAGAGTATCTATCCATTCCAATAACACTGTAAAAGATAGAGGCAGTTCACCAACTTACCATTTCTATCAGATGTGAGGCTGATAAATCTACAAGTCCATCAATCTTCTGTAACCTACTTGTTGGTTCTTGTTTGTTCACTTCTCATAATGAAAAATTCCATTAAAAAGAGTTGTTTCATGACAAATGCTTTTTGCAACGAAATATTTCATCCCTATTTAGTCATTTAAAGCGCTAAACTAAAGATTAGCGTAAAAAATCAACTGCTTTCCTAATGATATTGACTTCAAACTGTCCTGTCCAAAGTTATGGAAAGATTTTTATATCCAAAGGGATACAAAATTTCAAGAACTTGAACTGATCACTATGTAAACTTATCTACCCTAAAAAATAAATATTTGAGAATATTCAACACTTGCAAATTCAATACATATATCACAGACTTGAGGAATAAAAATGTAAAGCAATAGGAATTAGAGTAAAAAGCAAGGCATTTATATCTTTTACGATAATTTCAATCATGTAAATTACCATTTTTCTACAGAGAAGAACACTACGCTTATGCTGAATTTTACGCCTTTTCCATGTTTTATTCTTGTTCCTATAAATGTTCATCAAAAACAGCGAAAAAAGGCTTACAAGAAAAGCTGCAATTTGTTGCAAAAGAAGTTTGTTAACATTTGTTTCATATCGGAAATGAACCCTGTCTACCAAGCTGCAACTAATGGGAACAAGAACAGCCAATTTCTTGTGCAACACCAGCAGCCAACTTATAGCTACGTTCCCAAGTGTCGATAGGGGCAGCTTGAGCATGAGGTACATGCTGAGGATGCTTCTCTCTCTTGTCACCCTTAATTTGCTTCAATGCATGCTTAAGCGCAGGTAGCAAAGCCTCCATACATTCAGCAACAGCATTGGGATTTCCCGGCATGTTTATGATCTGATTACAGAGTGAAATTAGGAACTTGTACAGTAGATTAACTCTGGCAACATGAAGCATTAAAAACCCCTGGAACTATTTACTCTTGTGTAGATGACCATATCAGAGAAGATATAAAAAATAGGAAGTTCAGACCAATTTGAAACTATGATACTAAGGTGCAAAGTGGAGGAAAATGGCTTATTGGTTCCAAATTTTAGGACAGTCTGCAGCTATTAAAAAGTGAAGCCTGTTGAGTATTAACTGGCAGTTAATATTCACCAAGCCAGATGTTACCTTCGTAAATTTGACGAAACAGTGCAATAAAGAATGAAGATTAACCAAAAACTTGTATTCAAGAAAGGCTCCATAATTCATAATTGTTTCCAGTAAGATTCAGAATGGAGAAGCTGGACGTCTTACAGCAAGTATAAACATTATTTACTATGAACCTGAGTAAAAGAAAAGGTAGGGATATCTCATAGATATGAGGTATAGAAATTCACTAAGCGTCTATTTTAACTTGATAAAGAAATTATACAATCGTCTATACAAGTTGGAATATATTAACAAGTAAACAATCCAGGAAAATAAAATTTAACTTCTAACTACATTCACAATAATATAATCCAAACTTGAAATCAGCTTGTCACTCAAACTCAAAATTCTTAATTAAAAATCGAATAGGTTTTTTTAAAGAAAAAAGAAATGAAAAGGCCCCTACTTGCTATATGCAATAATAGTTAGGAAAAACTAGTAGCAAAGGTATGATCCCTCATCATAATCATCTCTTCCATATCCCTCTCTAACAACCAAAAATATTGAACAGCACTCACAGGCACAGATGGGGAAGGGGGGGTGGGGGTTGGTTTGGAATTGGAATAAGGCATACTCCAGTCTGACGCAACCCACCACCATTCATCTCTTTGGCTCCAATTGTCATATTTCTTTATCTAAAACAGTCATGTTAACCCTCAACCCCCCTCCCCTGTTTCTTCTGGGTTGATTCTTGTCAATAGCATGCAGTAATTCATTAAACTGTGGTACAAGAAATAATACTTGCGAAATTATTTTTGGAGATTTTTCACATATCAGCAAGACATGTTATGAATCCCAGCCATGGTTCAAAACACAAAATCATACCAGAGGATATGCACCCAACATCCGATAATATGTGACAGTAGGAAAAAATGAATTCACATGGCTTACCAATGTTGATCCTCTTATTCCAGCTGCAGAGCGCGATAGCATTGCAAATGGTGTCACCTGCTCACATGATCACACAATAATTAATAACAAAAAGAATACAAGATAATAAATGTAAAACAGCTTCCAAGCTTTGTCTCAATTTTACTATATACATACTTTGCTCTCTACGAGTGATCACTTTTCTATAAAAGAATATTGGATTATTTATTTAAAGTATTACACTGATTTAGAAAGCTCAAAAGATTGAACTTCATAATGTTAGAAATAGAATACTCCTCTTATCGAAGTCTTTCCTAGTTTAAACAAATATGGTTATCCACAAACAAATTTCAGACAATTACAAAAAAAAAATTTAGTGGACAAACAACAAATACAAGTCACTGCATTCCATCCCTGAATGGAAACAAAATTAAGAGGAAAACTTGAATCTCAAGCATCAAGTAAACCATGTCAAAACCTGGCAACAAAATTCCCATCAAAATGAATATACTCATACCAATATTAACATCACAACAAGTATATTTCTGTGATATAACCTTAAGCCTCAGGCTCGCAAATGAAATTGTTGAACAGATCTTTTCCTGAAGGAGACATTCAAGAGGCCTAAATCAAAGACTATTGCAGCCAATCTGCAAAAAGTATCCCTGCACATAACAAGCTCTTGCCTTTGCTCCTTCTAAGCCCAAAAACTTTGCCTTTCCAGTGATGGATCTCTTAGTTGCCTACTACTCTTGTATCAAACAGCCTTAATCCTCACACTGAAAGGACAAAATTTAAGAAAGGGCTTCCTCCCTTAAGCATGAGGGGTTGTGCCACCCTTCCTCATGCCACATTAGGGAGAAGGAAATAAACTAAGGGCCTTCCTGGATCAGCATGTTAAAACTGTCATATATACCTTGTAGCCAGTGCCAATTTTAGTACCCCAAGCACTGCAATATTATAATGGATTTTTACTTGTTAGATCAATTTTGACCAGAAAACGGGTCCATAGTCAGCAGAGAGAGAATTTAAGACGACAAACTGCTTTCATCTGTCCTCAGAAAGAAGCTCTTTATTATACTAGAAACACAACCAAGTACCATATGCTTCTGAATATCGAACCCCTTATAAAAGGGCCCTGACACCTTATCATTATTATTTATTTTTGTGCAGAAACATTATATTCCACATCACAAAGCAAATTGAGCTCATGACCAAAAACAATCCCATGTCTAAACATTTAATTCATATATCATACCCAACAAAGATCAGTAAATTACATTTAGGATCTACAGGAAACATGTTTCAAGTTTCACTTCAATGGCCATGAAGTAATATGCAACATTGCAGGTAGGCACAAGTCCACAAAGTGACTCGATCGTAGGGAATGAGAAGTGACCCATAACTGAAAAAAGCCCAGGTACCTTTAAACTCTCTTGCATCATAACATAAAGTAGACCAGGTGTCTCCTTGTGAATCACTTCTTTGGTAGCTTCGGGGGTAACATCCCTTGGGGTGAATCCAGTACCACCTATTTCATTTCACATTGCCAACTGTGTTAACTCAGGTAGTGGAGAAAGATTTTTCCTTTCACGCAATGGAAGAATAAAAGGGAATAAAAATTGGCAGAAGTCAGGCAACCAAAATGTCCACCCTTTGCACCCAAAATTCTGAATGAGAAGACAATCCTGCAACTTGCATCCAAGCACATAAGATATACTGCCTCATCAAAGAAAATTTACGCACTCACCAAGAGTAAGAATGAGATCCATTTTATCAACATCACTCCATCTCTCCAGCAATTCCTTGATTTTTGGAATTTCATCTGGAACAACAGTTGTAGCAACAACCCTTGCCCCACCTATTTTTTCCGATGTTGAATTCACAACAGATACTGCCCGTGGACCACTACAAAATTAAGTATCTTATCAGGCCATAAAACAGAGATCTAGTGTCCGGGACACATACAATGCAAAACAGATTGTGAAATGAGAGCACAGCAGAATTTGGTTATCCTTTGACACCAGTCCATTCAATACTACTGAACAACTAATAGAATATAGTTCGGGACCAGAAATGAAACAGAGGCAAAGAACCAGAGAGAAGATGGCTTTAAATCTGAACATGAGAAATAAATTACTGATTAAAATTCAATAGAAAAATCACAAGAATACATCTTAGTAATACTTTAGTACTTTATTTAGTATTGAATATCAAGGCTAATTTTTTTGCTCAACAAAAAGCTTTTCCAACAAATTATTTAAATTTTTAAGATCAAAGACTTTTCAAATTAAACAATTGGTCTGAGAGTAAATATTACAAATTGCTTATGGAGATCATCAATATTAAACAAACTATTGAGAGCAACTGAACAGAAAGCCCAAGTTTCCAAAGCCCAAACATTACCTTCACCATAACCAAACAAATGCAATGTCATTCAATCTGATGATTTTTTTGTCGCAAAGTCTTCAGTACATCCATGTTGCTCTTTCACATGGACTTATATCAATTTTGCGCTTGTTCTAGCATCACTAAAGTGACCTTTCGGGAATGATGATCCAGAAAGATGTATCATGATGCAACTTATTCTAATTCAATTTAGACAACTAATTCCTACATATTCCCTTTCATATAATACTGAAATGCTTAAATGGTACCCGAAAATAACAGAGGAATCTTTTTACTACTTAACTGCGAGTCTCATTTACAGGTAATATGTATCTAAAGTCCATCAATTTTTCTCCAATTATTATCTGCAGAATTATCTTGTGTTCGGGTCCAGTAAATTGATCCAGAATGCATATTAAGATCTTCCCTGCTCCGCCATCTATATAAAGATAAAACTGTAACTGATCTCTGCAGCCAAAAAAGATCTGAGGGAAAAATAAAGGACACCATATACATAACTGAATTCAAAGCAGAGCCACGGAAAGAGAGTTGAACCATCTTTCGCTCACTCTTTATACATGGAATATTTAAGTTAGACAAGGGGTACGAATGAGGGTGAGACTACATGCACTAAGCATCTCCATCTAGATTATATAAAAGTTGCCCAAGCTGCCCCATCCCAGCACTCCCCCCAACCCCAGGGGGGAAAAAACAAACAAACAAAAACAAAAGCACCATGGTTAAGACCAGGAATGGTAATACAATATGAGAACACAAGATCAGAAAATCCAGTAGGAGTGCACAACTGATTAATGAGATATAGCTACCTACAATTACAAATACATTAGCAGAAAACAATGCAATTAATAAACATACTGGATAAGATAATAAAGATGAGAAGTACCTTTGATCGGGCCCTAACCCTGATGCAACCGTGTCACTCACTGTAAGAATAGCCACTCTAAACTCAGAACCTTCAGACTTGCCTGTATCTATGTTGCTACGATTACTTCGTTCTGTTACACAGACTGGAATTGATGAGGGCAAACTGCTAATCCCAGCAAAACCAATTATATCAGAAATGATAATTGCCACCACAGAAGTCCCAGCAGGAATCAAGTTGCCTGTAGGTGGCAGTTCCAACAAGGCATTTGCTGACTTCATACTCAAGAGTCGACTGCTTATTTGGTGACCAGTGCTCTCCGCAACAAATCTGGCAGTCATCAAGTGAGGAAAACAAAATCATCTCCATCCCATCAAGCACAACTAGTGTTGAACAAACTGGAATATTGATGAAATCGCACAAACTTGTAATGCTTATACACGCATTTGCACACCCCATACACTGACAAAACAGACTCAGATACGAGAGAGAGAGAGAGAGACGGACAGACATGCAGAATGACATTCAGGCAGGTAAACAATGATGACAAAACAAGAGAGAACTCTTACCCTGAAATTTCTGTACCATTATTGAATTCCCACCTGACAGTGGCACGATGGAATTCTGGACGAACTCGATCTGCCTTTATCGACTGCTTAAGACGAGCATGTACTCTACCCAACATATACGTAACGAGCAAGAGAATACTATCACTTAATAGGATGATTAGGAAGTAAAGGAAGAATGAGTATTCCAGATGAAAGATAGAGAGATAATACAGAAATAGAAAGACAAGAGATTTACAAATCTCAGAAACCTTGGAAGGTGAGGTTGTGTCCATCCAGAAAGATGTCGAATTGTAGGAACCACAAAGAGATGGAAACAGACCAAGCAGCTCACTGGATTTCCAGGTAAACCAAATGCAAGAATCTTATTTTCAGCCCTGTTCTCAGATGATTCAGGAAGGATCTCAGCAAATGTAAGAGGCTTTCCTGGTTTCATCAAAACCTGAATGGAAGATCATGCCAAAAAATGCATTTTTCAACACATATTTTTAAGGGTTTATAAATTTCTGAAGAGCGAGAAAGAAGAGAGAGATGTCTTATGAATTTAACAGCAGGCAACAACAAAATCAAGATAAGCCACCTACACCATGATTTGACACATGTTCATTTACAGTGGAGGCAACCAGGAAGCAGAAAATTGCAAGCACTACCTTATGAAAATATAATCTTCCTCTCTTTTCAAGTAAAGGCTTAACAAAATCCCTGTCTCCCATTGAAACTCCTCCAGAAGTTAATAGGATATCAATTCCACTAGATAAAGCTCTATCAAAAATCCTCGTGATTTCTTTTTCATCGTCATGAGCTATACCAAGATCAAGAACTTCACACTGCTGCTGCTGTGCAGCAGCAAGGATCATGGCACGGTTGGAGTCCCTAATCTGCAGAAGAATAGAGCATCTTATTAAGAAACCTACAGTTTAGGATACGCTAGAAAGAAAGTCAACAAGTCCAATCTTGATAGCATCATATTCCCGAAACTTCTCATCCATTAAGATACAGTACCAAAGAAAAAGAAAGAAAAAGAAAGCAACTAAGAAAAAGAAGAGATTATATAAAGTAAACCACACAACCCACAGATCAAAATCCTTGGAAGATGAAAAATAGGAGAAGAGGAAGGTAGTGGAAGAGAGAGAAGCTTAAGCTACATTTAAGACGGACAAAAATTGAGAGAAAATTTCGAGAAATGGACAAGCATCCTGGCCATGAGACATGTGAACAAGCATGGGTGACATGAACCGTTAAATTTTGGTTCCAAAGCATAAGCTCATACATGTTTGAAGACATAATTATATAAATACCATTCACTGAAATAGAGAGAAATACACACCATCATACTAAATTAAAATATAAGAAAAAGAACTCTGGGAAATTATTCGATGGTAAATCTCTGCGAAACACAGCCTTGGTGTAATGCTCCACAAACTCACAACGTTCCAAGTTTTAATATGATGGACATAGTGTTCCAGTGGAGCAACCTTATAATGATAAATTCTACTAGTTTACCATTATCAGATCCTGCTTAGACAAGATGCGAAGGATGAGCACTGACAGAATCCAAGAAAACTCAAAATCTCTCGTGGAATCCTAGATAATAGTCTCACTGATTAATAGCATTATTCAAAAATTTCCTCTACCTGGCCACGATTTAAAGACTCCTTTGTAGGCTCAACAAGTTCATCTCCTGTGGAAAGCACTGCAATTTTCGGGGTACGGTACACCTGTATATAGGATTGTCAATAAGCTTTCAAGAAGTTCGTTGTGCACAGGAGCAAAAAGTTCTGAGGACAAAAACCAGGGATAGATAGAGGAGGAAGAGAGAGAGACAGAGCGGGGATTTAAGAAAGGAATACCTTCACGGCTATTACGCCCACTGTGGCAAGTAGGCCAACTTCCGCAGCACCTAAACGTTCTCCAGATTTCAATACTACATCACCTTTAGCAATATCACACCCCTACAAACACATTTAGATGGAACTCAAACGTGGACATACAAACATCGAAGACATGAACATCATTATAGCAGCGATTAGTTAAAAATAAAAATACATGAGATAAATCAAAGTTATTACATCCATTCACATTAGAAGTCTATGTTTAACCTGGGATCAGTATGTACAAAATGTAGAAGTAAAAAAATCAGAGACAAGTGGAGCCTACAGAAGCGAGAAATTACTTTCTTAGTCTTTATAGCATTTTAGGCAGAAAAGTTGGTCACCAGTGAAGGATTATATTGCTAAACTAATGAAAAGAAATATTTTTCACTGGATATATAGATATTATATCAACACAGTCCAAATGGAAAGTGATACAGTCTGTTTAAATGAAGGAAGGATATCTGTGCAATCTTACAGACGCTAAGAGCTTTCAACTAGAAAACATTTGCAACATTTTGATGCAAGCATTCAATTACACAATCAGCATACTATCAAGTAGCAGGTAATATGGTTCTGATTCAGAAGATTCTAAACAAGAATCATGCAGAACAACTTCAAAATAAGGCAGTGGTCTTGTCAAGAGGCAGATGACAGGTGGTAGAACTTCCAAACCAAGAAGCTCTCCGCAATTACAGGGGTTGATAAATTAAGCAACTTCTGGAACAGTAATCAAATACTTGCTAGACATGACAAGAGCAAATGATTACATTCCTACAATGCCAAACACTAGCCTGCATTGAGTCAGCTCTTCCAATACTGTCAAGTTGCAATAAGGTACTTAATTTCCATCAGTACCTCCATGTCTTGAAGCTTAGTTTCCAACAGCAATAATGAAATCACAATAAAAAGGAGGTTGGAGGGATGGTGAATCCAATTTTGACTCAATCCTCTCACTTTTGTCTATACCCTTTTTGTGATTGGCAGATCAGGAAAAAAATTCATTTAGTTAAAAAGACAAAAAATTGAATAAGTATATTCTCATTTTCCCATCAGCTTGGTTTATATACAAAATATGTATTTCCGAGAAAAGAACAAGGTATTCTTCCGAAATCTCCCTATCACACATGTTCAAGTATCATACTTCATATTTTAATTCTCATATAAAATGCCACCCATCACTTTCTAAGTCTCAGCTCTCACAGGAAAATTAATGAGGACTAGCCTGAGCTACTTTGAATTAGAGTAGAAAATGTGCTTAAGGCTTACAACAGATAGATCACCTTATAAAAATAAAAATCTACTTATCACAGTTATTATGCCACTATCGCCCCTGGTGCAAAAACAGGTATTAGTACATGGTTTGCATCCTCTTAAGCTTAATGATTACATAAAAATTGTCCAATTCTCATTTCCAACAGTGTGGTAAATTGATAACCTAAAACTTCCCAGAAGCTGCAGTTTATCACCATCACTTCAAACACTTCAACTAAATTCACCATCTACTTTAATTTTATTGATGTTACAAAATTCGCTAAGAGAGCATGGACTGCATTCAAAGGTTCTCATTTTCTCATGTTCTCATCTCCAATTGATGGATAAGGCCTCCACCAGAAACAAGGTTCTTTCAGCAAGAGCAAAAGTCACCACTTACGTCTTTTGACCACAACATCAAAGAATAGTTATAATCTCATTCATGCAAAGGAAAATGGATATCAAAGCTTCTATTAGTGGAAGAGCAACATCCAAATGATGTTAAAGAATTGACTTCACAATAGATTTCCAGTCGCACCAGGTGCATCAGAATTTCAATATTTCTAAATATTTAATTTTTTAGATATCACAACAAGAAATAATAACCATAATATCCTTATGCGGGAGAAATATGATTTAAAAGTTCCTAGTTGCGGAAGAGCAAGATCCAATTGCTGTTAAACAGTGACTGCAGAATAAGTTTCCAGTCAAACAAGGCTCATCACAATTTTAATACTTCTAAAAACAATTTAAAACTATGTAAAACAAAATAAAAAGGGCAACCACATCAATAAAATTCAGTTCATTAGTGGCCACGGGCTAAGGCTAAACTCTAAAGTAATCTAATTTAATTCATTTTAGAAGTAAAGTTGATTCAACAAATGAAAGCAACATGAACAGCTTCATACCACTGGCCTAATATCAAGTCCCTGTGCGACCTGTTTCAATATCCGTACTCTCTTTGGACCAACAGCTGCACTCTCTACTAGTACAGTGTCCTCTACTTGCACAACAGCATCAGCGCCATAAGGTATTGGGCCTGAATAAAAAAGCAAAATTCCATTTCCAATTAATTTAGGTTGCAATTGATTGGGATCCTGAAATTGGACCTTGAACCTTCTAATTCTGCTTTAAAGGGCCCAATTCCATGTTGTTGAATCTAAAGATGAGAATAAGGGTATATGTGGCGTAGTTTGAGCAGGTATTATCAATTTTTTGGCCCACTCAACAATTTGCTGTAGTCAAATAACCTAACCCAAGTGCTGCCCAACAAGCTAATGAAACCACACTTTGCAGTCTACTTCATTTGGGGCAGGTAGTTTATGCAATTTTATAATGTTCTAAGTATAAATGCTCTATAGCCATAGGCCTTTTTCTAATCGCACTCTTGTGTATATATGTGCTGCATAAATATTTTCATAAAAACAAAACCAAAAGGCAAGAGTCCATTCTGTTTACAAGAAAAAGCAGAAGAGACAAAAATTAAAACGAGTAAACAACTTCTTTTAGTGTATAATTGATCTTAAAGGTTATGATTTAATAAGTCACAGATTACCACTGGCTACAATAGGAGAGAGAATTATTTTTTATTAGCAAAATTTAAAATGTATAGTAAAGAGATTAAAAACTTAGTAAAAATGCATATTATACCCATGTAGTACACGTGTACCAATAACTGAAAACTATTTTTATTTCTAGTACACATTCTGAATTGAATTAAAAATAATGGTACTTTTGAGTTGAATCATATTGTATGTATGACATATGTATATGTGCTGAAGTCAGAGATTAATACATGATTTTGATGAAGATTTTAAAATTTCTATTTATATTTGTAACATCGGTTTTGTAGTAAATTTATTTTAAGTATTCACTAACTTTTCTGGAGAATTAGGACAATGGGGATAGGAGGGAAAAATGAGTTGCTGATGAGCAAATAGAACAAATCATTGCTTCTTTCTCTTATCCTTATTTCGTCCTTACACTTTCAGAAGTGTTTGTAACTTTGAACTTTAGGATATATCACCAAATAAAACAATAGTTAATGAGAAACTCGTTTTGAATCACAGAAGATACATATATATATATATATGCATGCATGAATATATGTGTGTGTGTGTGTGTGTGTGTGTGTGTGTGTATATTTCACATGCATAAAAATGGCGGATGGCATAGCTCTTTTTAGTTAATAAAAATCTAAACCGAGCGTGAATGCAAATTCAAAATTTTTTTTCTCTTTTCAGTAATCTCAAACCAATCCTTTCACCCTTAACCTGGCAACTGCGATGGAGCTTGGGTGATTCGGTTGGTTTGGTTTGGCAATTTGACTGAATGGCCCTAGATACAAAGATATTGACATTTTAAAAAGCCAACTGCCCAAAACTCAAGGAATGGCTTTGAAGTGTAAAGAAGTGGTGTACTGTCCAATGACACACGATGAGAAAAAACTTAACCAAAAACAATAGATCTTGAGCACCATAACGCTCACCTCCGGTTGTCACATATGCAATTGTTCCAGGAGTCACTGTGACATTAATACCATCATCTCCTGCTCTTGACTCAGTAATTACAGGATACTCACCAGGACCATCCGAAGCAACTATCGCATACCCATCCTAGAAAACCGAAAAACAGAATTATGATTTCCAGCAAAACCATCTGATAGAAACTCTTGAAGAATTTTAATATCTATTAAGCATTAGGAAAACCCACATTTGTAGACTTAGTTTTCACACAAGTAAATGCAGCAAAGGCCATCAGCAAAAAGCAAGAGCAACCAAGTGAACCACCAAATGCTTAACACAAAGTAAGATCAGTAACATTACCAAGTACCACAAGTAACTATTAGGTTGGTGCTGGAACAGTATGTGCAACGAATTCAGATAACCTTATATATTTCTTTTCTAGTGGGAAAACAAAGTGGGAACAGAAAAGGAAGAGGAAGACAGACGATGGATATACAGTTAACCTCTGAGGAACAAATTCAACATCAGAGAGGTGGATTGATTCCAAGATATGAAGCAATTTTTTGGTGTTGTGGTTTTTGATTTCTGAAAGAAATAGATTGGAGGGTTCATGGGTTTTGAGCAGTACCCTAAGAGTTCTTCTTGCCCCCAGTCAAGCCAACCCACGAAAATTGCATGCAATTGCTTTGATCATCACTCTTGCAGCCCTCTAGGGCCACCATCAACATTAGTCCTAAGATTTAGGGACAAGTTTTGGACATGCACAGTGTTAACAACACAAGTGCCAGAGTTAATCTGTATAGTTCTCGCAATTCTTTTAATCCTCACCAAATTTCTTTCTCTACCAATTATCTTGAGTTCTTCAAATTCAGTAATGAGATACTTATGGGCAATACATGTAGTTTTTGTTGCTTAAGATCATACTAATTGCTTTGCCAGGCACTTTAAACTAGTTGATAACACAATAAAGTTGTCCCAAAACATTTCAATGAGTAGGCAGGGGATTTGTTATAAGATGTCATCTTTAGCAGCAATAGATTGAATCACAAATCACTAGTGATTACAATATGTAAAAACATTGCACGAACAAAAAATTCAAAAATGGTATGATTAAACAGTCATCAAATACTGGTCGACATTGCTTAATCTCAAAGAAAATACTGGCAAACTTAAAAAAATATATAGGAACATAAGCAGGAAATCACGACAGATATCTGCCCCAACAAAAATCCAGCAGGAATGCAAGTGCCGTCCCAATTCTTTAGATGACTGGCATATTATTACTAATTGACAAGGGGCAGCTACACATGATATGAAAAAAAAAAAAAAAAAAACGAAAAATAAAATTTTCAAGGAATTCGAGTAATAAAATCCAAATTCCAGGGAACTTTATGAATTCAATCCTCTCCTACATAATACTGGTCTGAGCATGAATAAGAAGGGGTGGACGACATTAGTAAATTATTACCTGTTCCAATCATGGCGCATTAAAAGATTTACAGTCAAAATCATAAATGATGTTACTGCCAGCATTTTGAGATAAAACATCAAGTACACTGACTAATAATCCTCATGGAAATGAGGATTCTTCTCAACCCCACCATGCTTAAGAAACATCTGTCCTCTTCTAGTTTCAACTGTAAACCTTAAAATAATAGGAGAGAGTAACTAAAAACAAAATGCACTAGTTTTGAGCCAAAGGAGTTTGCATTCATAAAACAACAAAAATATTGAACATTTTTTTGCCCATGTTCCAACCCATTCATAATCTTTTATACTGAAAGCCTTTGAGGACGCACACAAAAAGCTTGTATTCTTCTGGAAGCTGAAGTATTGAAAGAAAATATAGCATGCACATCAAGAATTGCTACCCAAAGCTTCAACAGTATTAGTTGTTCAGCATCAAGTCCCACAGAATTGGCCAACTTTCTAACTAAATTCTACACTGCACCACAAAAATCCCTAATACAAGTGCACTGCTCATATTCATTCTTTCATGCATCTAATTAAGTGATGGAGCCCACAAAAAGGCTGCTCACACACTAAACCACACGTATCATCCACAGAATAAAAAATTCCAAAATGAGACAACTAAACAGACCCCACCAAGAAATCAGTAATTTTCACCCCAAAAACCCTCTTAAAACCCAGGAAACCACCAAAATAATCAAATTCTAAGTATTATTTCCGGAAATTTCCATAAGGAAAAACTTTCAATCAATATGAACCCATATCTTAACTTCCTTAAAGAATCCCCAAACACCTACAACCAACGAAGACAGAACACACACGCACACAGAGGGTGAGAGAGAACGAGACCTTGATAGAGGCAGGGTAAGGCGGAAGTGGGTCGGGAGCAGCGACGTCTTGGGCCAAGATTTTGCCCAATGCCTCGTGAAGGGGCACGGTAACAGGCGGCAGCCTTTGCGCAACCCTCAGCACTATTCCGAGCGCCTCTTCCACAGGCCGAATCCTACTTGCTTCACCCATTTCAAAACGCAAGCTGTATTTTTCTGTTGTATCAAAATACAAGTTTTGCGCGTGCAATCCTTCTTCTTATCGAGGGTGGGTGAGTCACGTAGAAGGAGGGGAATTTTATTTTTTCCTTCTTTGTCATTTTCGTGGGTTGTCGTTCCCATCTATTTATCTTTTCCATATTTTGGTCAGGACAAAAACAAATGGGACTTGGAAAGTAGAATCATATGCATCCACGTTTATATTCTCTCAATTTTATTAACATTAAATGACTGAAATGCCCCAATGCATACCTAGAATTGCACAAAAGTCCTTTTATTCATTTTTTGGTATTTTTTTTTAATATTTCATCTCTTGCATATTTGTACATATACTTCATATTCATAATGTGTCAATTTTTATCCCTAAAATACTCGTAGCAACAATTAATGTAATATAATAATCTTATATTTTTATTTTTATTTTATTTTATTTTCTTAAGATTATTGTTTGCAGTATTTTAATATATTCTCACTTTTATTTCACCTTATGAACGTAGATATATTATTATTAATTCTATATTATTCGTTTAACATATATCCAATTAAATACATTTGTTCTTAACTAACTAATTTATTTTAATATTAATGAGTTTGTTTCTTGTTTCTTGATTCAATTTACTTCTAAGTTAATGTTTAATTAATTTATGCAAAAGTAACATGTGATGTATGTAACCATAAACAAGCATGGTATTCCATTTTTTTTCAGTTCCACTTCAATGTTAGGGCTTAAGCACATTATCAAATTAGGGTAATTGAATTACAAATTTTTTATTAATACATATTCATTTTCTATATAGAGCGTGATTTAATTTTATATCCGGCCAAAGTAGATAGTTTTTTTTTTTTAAGAAAAATGACAATAATATACACATCAATATTTGGTATAAGAAAAAGGATGTCACTTAAATTTTTGAAAATAAATTATTTGCTTTATTTAATTATGGAATCACTATCCAATGGGATTTAAAATACAAAAATGATTGGCCTTGTTTATCAAGTACGCACATATGCATGTGTTTGATTAAATCAAATGTTGACCTAAAACTTAAGAATTAAAAAAAGTAACACAAATGTAAAAAGTTTTATTATTGACACTATGGCACATTTTTTTATTTGGTAACACACTATCAGAAGCCTTTGATTTTAAATTACTAGAATATCCAAAAAATAAATCATATTCAAATGTAACAAAATTTTAGATTTTGTTTGGTTTTATTTTTATTCTAGTACTTTTTTTTTTTCAAAAAATGAAAAAAATGTTCGCCACTTATATTTTCTAAAAAATGTGTTTTATTATTATAAAAATACAAATTATTCACCATACTATATACTCACTAACTACAACAAAACAATATAACATTAAAAAATATCATCCAAAATAATCACTTTATTTATTCACAACAAAATATTCAAATTTATTTTCATTCTCTATAAATTCTTTAATCCCACTTTTCAAATAATTTTATCAAAATAATTAAAAATAAAACCAAACAAATCTAATGTGAATTAGTGAGTGATCGACAACTTGCTCGGTTGGATTAAGCGAATGGGCGCCTCTCATGATTCGGCCATCAATGCTTACTCTATAATATTACTCATCAGCTGGATGTAGATTAATCATGGCTTGATAACTTCTCAAGCCATTAGTTTGGTAATGTTTTGTTTGGTTTAGTCCCGTCCCATTCTGATAATCATATTTTTTTTATATTGCCCCATTTATTTTGTTACGTGGATAAAATATAATTGATAAAAAATAAGATAAGATATGAAATATTAATTAAATTATTAAACAAAAATCATGTATATTATCGTATGATTCAATAATGTGATTAAAATTATATTAATCAAACTATCCTCTATCATAATTCTTTTCTTTTCTTTTCTTTTTTTCTTTCTTCTTCTTCTTCTTCCCGTTCTTCCTTTCCTCCTCTTTTCTCCACCAACCACCCCTGCCGCCTCAATTTTGCTCTTGTGTATTTCTCTTTGTCACCCCCCTTCCTCTCTTCTCTCATCCACTCAATGTCGCGGTAATTTCTTGTTGTTGTTATTTTTGCGTTTATTCTCTTATTTTTGTTTGTATTTTCCCCTTTCTTATCTCTTTCTCTTTTTTTTTTATATTATTTTAAATTTTGGCATCTCAACGACCACCACTCATTTTTTTTTCTTTTCTTTTTTCCCATTTTAACCTTTTTTTTCAAATCATGTGGAAAGTGGGTCCTGTTATTTAGGGAAAAAAAAGTTTGGTTTCAAATCATGTGGAAGAGGGTTTGTCATTTGAGGAAAAAATCAAGAAAAGCTTGAGAAAAGAAAGGGAATGTCTTATATTTTTGGCATTATTTCATAATTGAATTGTTTTATTCCACATCTCGAATGGAATTCAAATAGGCCTAAATTTTAAATTAGTACTAGCCCACGTTATATTCATTGGGCCGGATCCAGTAAATTACACATGAGACCAATGGAGATAAAATAGCCAATTTGGCCCAATTTGTAAAAGTGACCTATTGGTATGAACTCATTGGACCCGGAAGGACTCCTGGATCTAACCCACCCAAAAAGATCCTTTCGGGTCCCCCAATCCGGCATCCAATCGATCGTCCGTCTCGTAATTCCGATAACCTACAAAATTCAAAAATCCCCAAAGAAATTGAATAAAAAAACTCTAAACAACCTTCCCCCTCTCGTCTCTCGCTCTTTCCAGAATCCATCTCCCCCAATTTCACCCTATCCCAATCAATCGACCATATACACACACATCATCCCAATGCGATCCCCCTAAAATCAAAAGATAAAGCCAACGAAAATTTATAGCTGATAACATGACAGAAACGCCGGAAAAAACGCCGAATCAAAACCCGTTAATTGCCCCCACGAGCTCCAGCTCCGTAACCGAGACGATAAACGGGTCGCACCGTTTCGTGATCCAGGGGTACTCTCTGGCCAAAGGCATGGGCATTGGCAAACATATAGCCAGCGACGAATTCACAGTAGGAGGGTATAAATGGGCGATTTACTTTTACCCCGACGGTAAAAACCCAGAGGATAATTCCACCTACGTTTCGGTGTTCATTGCGTTGGCGAGCGAGGGTACGGATGTGCGGGCGTTGTTTGAGTTGACTCTTGTAGACCAGAGTGGGAAAGGGAAGCATAAAGTGCATAGCCATTTTGATAGGTCACTTGAGAGTGGGCCGTATACGCTTAAATACCGTGGCAGCATGTGGTAACTTCCTTTTTTTGGCTGGATATGTTTGGTTCTTTTTGTTTATCCTTTGCCGTATATGCTTGTATACTGCAGCAGCATGTAATAAGTTCCTTTCTTTTTTTCCTGGCTATGTTTGTATTTTTCTTTTTCCATTTTCTGGGGTGAGGTTGGACGATGAATCGATTTGGGTTGTGTGTTACTTTGGGATTAATATTTGAATGATTTTCCTTGTAACTGTTAAGGTGGATTTTTTTTTTTTTTTTTCTGGGTTCTTATGGAAATCAGAGTGTTTTTTTGTGTGTGTATGTAACATACTAATTCTTAGAGCATTGAATTTATATGCCTTTGTTTTTGTGGGTGGCTGCAGGTGTTTTGATGAATAGGATTCTACTTGGTATAATTTTGTGTGTGAAAGTACTTTTTTGTTTTCTTGGAAAATTAAGATAATATTGTTCAATCTACTAGTATCTTTATAGGTGTCATCTTGTTCATGTGGTTTTTCTTGTTTTTTGCAGTCTCCTGCCAGTAGAAACTGTTGTTAGACTTCTAAGTTTGTTTCATACTAATGGCATAATAGGAAATGTAAGCATCTGTTATGGAGCTGAATCTCTATCCTGCACCAATTGCTTATAATTTCTACTGTAATAGCATCTGGTTGGATGATTTAGATTTGGTGGTATTTGGTTTAAGTAAGTGATGGAGAACATGCATTTTTAAACATGCTGGGCATAACGTTGGGTAGTAAGCCTTGGTAGTATACTTTACCTTGCTTTCTTTTGTGGGTTACAAGGGATGAATGTCTTCTGCAAATTATTTTGATGCTCATTTTTGCACTTGTCTATTAGGAAGTGGATTTGTTTTATCATTTGCTGGTATATGTGGCAATTCTCAAGGGCAGGAAATATAGGAAGTAGAAGGAGAAGTATAGTATTGGCGCCCCATCAAACTGGTCCCAGTAGATATTTTGTTAAGAGTTTTGTTGATTAAAACTCTTTGATAATAATGTAATCAGTTGATCGACACATGTAGCAATGCTATCAACATAATATGTGACATGGGCATGTATGTCTCTTCCCTTTACCAACTTAACCTCAATACTGTATTGGGCCAAATACTGGTCAATCCTGTGGTGCCTCCTCGTTTCCATCTGGTAGTCACTGGTTTTTGCCATCTTCAACATTGCAAGGATATTGATAATTGCAAATAAACAAAAACTTTCTCCACAGGATTTGGATGCAAAAGTTGCTTTGGTTGACACCAACCTTTGTAGATTGCATTCACACTCTTATCCACTAACTGACTAGCTCCTGGGTCTTAAAGCTCTTCCAGGGATGTCTGGAGTCAATTTGTTACTTGAGAGGTCTACTGACATATGGATTTTGCAATTAATACTGGGATTTGTATGGAGAGACAGGAAGAGAGAGATGGATGGATGGGTGTGAGTTATGGTTGAGGGCGCTGTATTGTGAACTGAGAATGTGTTTGTATGCTCAGAAGTGGGCCCATAGAATTGGAATTCGGAAGCCCAATTTTTGATGGTGCTGTTTGGGCCACAATCAAAACACATAATTGGAATCGAATTCAAATTCCAAGGGGCCAATTCTATAATTCCAATTCATTGCTCGAAAGAAGTTTGGGGCGATAAGCATGATAAACCAGGTGATTTTTCTTCTGACCAGTATGACCGTGCTTCTATATATTTTCTTTTTTCTCATGGTTTGATTTTTCTTTTCCCAATCAAACAAGAACTTGTAGAAGATTTTTTTTTCGAATTTAAACAAGGAAAATTTTAAATTTGTTTGCTGGAGACATTTCCTTAATTGAGAAAATTATATTGGATTATCTCTCTTTGGTGTGTAATATATCATGGTTGCTATTAGAAAGTTTACATGACTTAAAGAAAAGTTTCCTCTTTGGGTAAAAAAAGTGGTTTCTGTTAATTGTCATGTTTATTTGATTAGATTGACAATTCTTTTATAATTGAGATCAATACCTAGTACTTAATGTACAATGTATGTAATCAAAATCTTGTGAGAGGATGGGTTGTTTGTGCATATGATGAGATTAAGTTGGTATTATTTATAACTTGATTTTCTTGCAGAGGATTTGTGACAGTTGAGGTTTTTTTTCTGAAGGTCTCTTTCAAGCTGCAAGACAAATAAAAAAAAGTTCAGTTTGCAGTTACTTGCAATAGGAAATTTATGCCAAAAATTTTCTAACATGAAAAAACTTGGATGAAGACTCCATGAAGTCTTAGTGTCGGCTTAAGCTGAGGTTCTTGTGTAGGAGTTTGGAATTTATGGTGCAGGAACATAAAATGAAATTTGTTTATCCTCACAGTAGTATGCCTTTTCTCTTTTCATCCGTGCAACTCTATCAGTATCCTTTCAATAGTTTAAGAAGGTGTTTTTTCATTCCGAAAATCAAGTTCCTTTCTTTGTACTTAAATTCAGGGGATACAAGCGCTTTTTTAGGAGAGCCATGCTTGAAACTTCAGATTATCTAAAAGATGATTGCTTAAAGATCAACTGTACTGTTGGAGTTGTCGTTTCTGCTATTGATTGTTCAAGGTTACACTCAATTCAGGTCCCAGATTCTGATATTGGGTCGCATATTGGTATGCTGCTAGAAAATATGGAAGGTTCTGATATTATTTTTAATGTGTCTGGGGAGAAATTCCATGCCCACAAGTTGGTATTAGCCTCCCGCTCCCCCAAATTTCGATCTGAATTTTTTGAAAGTTTGGGTGGTGATGAGCAAGAGATTATGGTATCAGACATGGAACCAAAAGTTTTTAAGGTGAGTAGATTTCATAGTTTTCATCCGCCTCTTGGTTCTTTCAGTGTAAATTCCTTACCTGTTAAACCAGCTTCCGCGTCTTGGTTATTTTCTACTTTTGCACTGTTCCTTATGATGTCTCTGTCCATTTCTGTCATTGGAATAGCATGCTGAAATTATTTGATGCATGACAGGCCGTGCTGCACTTTATATACAGAGATGCCTTAGTAGAAGATGAGCAGATAGCATCCAGTTCTTGTTCTGCTCCTCTGGTAACCGACACCTTAACTGCAAAGTTGCTGGCAGCAGCTGATCGTTATGATTTAGGAAGACTCAGACGGATGTGTGAATCTCATCTCTGCAAGGATGTATCTGTAAATTCAGTTGCTCAAATACTTGCTTTGGCAGATCGTTATCATGCTGAAGAATTGAAGGCTGTTTGCCTTAGATTTGCTGCTGAGAATCTGGCAGGTATATGACTTGTGGCCTTTTTGTGTTTTTTGCTCCTTTATTAATTGAAACATTTCTTATTTCTGGTTGAAGAAAAAGAGATTCTGTTTTGGTTGGCCAACTCTTTTCCTCATGACAATTGCTATTTTCTTATTGTGGTTGTGCATACCATACAACTTCTTGCCATTTTCTGAGCAAGATACTATGGCATTTTATGGCTTATATCAATTTTCCTAACACTCTCTTACATTAAAGGTTGAGATGGCAGACTCTCTCTGTCAATACAGCCTCAACACATTTTGAACTTCTGTTTCATGATACTAATATTCTTTAAACGTTAAGATGATAATGGGAAATTGGTCATAATTTTGTTCCGTCTGGGCTTTGAATGTATGTTAGTTTGTTCTCCTTCAAATAGCATCTTAGCAATGCTTCTCCCGAGGTGTTGGCATTAATAATTTTATAGGATCTGTGAAATTGAGAGAACAATTTGTCTTCATAGAATATTACCTGAAGTAAAACATTAATTGTTGCAGCACACATGATAAGATGCTTATTTAGCTTTACACATTTCACATAAAACATAAATTTAACTCATTATAGAGTCATTTGACAACATAGATTATTTAGTTTAGCTTCGCTTAGTTTTACATTATGTGGACAACATTTTGTTTCCATGCCATTGCAGTTTGTTTTCCATTTTGCTTTCCACAGCACATATTGGATATTATTCTCTTTATTTACTTTTTGAAACTTGCTTTTCAGCCATGTTATTTCAGTTTCAAATCGGACATGGCAATCTGGTTCTGACTTGGCAAAATTGGTTCAGATTTTATTGATGCTTAGTGACTTTGTTTAATACAGTGACCACTTTCAGTGACATTGTCGCTTTGACTATCAGTGGTAATTATTTGCTTGGTTTAAATTTCCATTTCCATTAAATTTTTAGAAGGACGAGGAAGAAACTTGATGGAAAGTTTTCTGACGGATTTTGTTAATGTGACTGAGAACATTTTATTCAATCTTTAATTTCTTTTAGATAATGATATAATCCCAAAATGCTGGTAAGAAATATTTCTCTGTATGTAAACTTCAGTAATAGATTGCTTTTTAACAAAATTTGTAACTAAATTTGATTATATGGAAAAATGTCTTAATTTCAAAACTTGGCTTTTCGTCATAGCTTCAGAAGTGGAATCATCCCCAGAGTTTTGACAGAAATATATTGAAGCTTTCATGCATGATTATTTGGATCTATGAGGCCGCTCCACTCATTAGAAAATGTGGGAAAATGTATGGTCATCAATTAAGATGACCTCGGCCAAAGCATTTTTATAGTGTTCCAGGCTTTCAGCTAACATTTTTTCTGATGTTTGATGTTTTTGATGTTAATATAGTCTTGTTTATTTACTCTCTGTGACATATCTTTCATTATTCTTTCGCAGCTGTCATGCGTTCGGATGGTTTTGAATATCTTAAAGAAAATTGCCCAGCTCTACAGTCCGAGCTTTTGAAGACTGTGGCTGGCTGTGATGACGATTGTAGCAGTGGTGGTGGTGGCAAGTCTCGAAGTGTTTGGGCCCAGCTCTCTGATGGTGGTGATACCAGCGGCAGGAGGGTTAGGCAACGAACTTGATCTTGGACGTAAGTAACTGTTACCTGTTGTTCTGCATAATGAATGTCATGCATTGTGTTTCCGCAAGCAATTGTACATAGAAAGGAAGTGTTCCATAGTTTTGAAATGTCTATGACAAATGACGGTGATAGCAGTTGCCAGAAAATCGCCATATTCTTGGATGATATTCTGTGTAGAAAGCTTAGCTGCTTATGCTTCTTCCATGCCGCACAATTTAACATATTCGACATGGACTCTGATCTGTTGCTCCTTGTGCTGCTGCTCTGGGGCACTTGTATTTTATGAGTAATTCACTTTCAGTAGATCTGGCAAACATGCCAGAATCTACAGGACGACAATCTGCCTACATGGGATGCCAATATGAAGTCAAAAAATCAGTGATATGTTTTCACTTTTATTATACAAAAAGTCTCTAATGGCAGCTGTGCCAAATTTATAACATCTGGTGAAGATTCATAAAAATCATTGATTTGCACAACTCCAGTTCATTAATTAGTTTCTTCCGGGTTTTTGCAAATTTAATGCCTGTTTTCTCATTGTCCGCAATGGTTGCTTTGAGAGAAAAACCGAAATGCACTCTACATCTATTTGAATTTTCTTCTAAGGGTAACTTCTGATGTATAAAATTGCACATTATGGGGCAACTATTAAATATGGTTATAAACCCCAACCATGCAATTGTTGGAGGTGGCAAGAAAGTGTCTACTATCATGATGCAGTTGTAGTACACTTACCCATCAATTCTAATTGTTGCCAAAAAGCACGCCTACGACTTCAACAAATTCAAGATCTTTAAGATATTCAATGGGGACAAGTACTCGCCGAAAGAAAATCTAAATATTGCTCATTAACGCGAACATCTACCAATATCTTTTCTTTTGATTTTTCTGATAATAATCTAAAGTACTTGACTGGGACTCAAATTGGGAGACGGAAACAATCATGAGACCTAGGGGTTAAAGCCTAACAGCAAACGAAACAGGAATAAGAGAAGCAGCAGTTTAGTTAATCTTGAGCTACATGCACTTATCCATCACATAATTTCGGTAAATGATAAGCACCTTCTCCAATTAAATGATTACAACCAACTGCTAAAGTATAAAATCAGAAACAATGTTCATCAAGTGACATAGCAAAAATTCTCATATAACTCTCGTGAGACATAAAAATGTGCAAAAATATAGTTAAGCGTAGAATTGCTCCTGATTCATGAAGCTATTTGTACCCAGGTATTTTAGTCAGAACTCAGAGAACTTTAGTTCACAGAATAAGTAACCACAGAAAATAGAAAAATTGTCCAAAGACATTTGACATTGGAGCTTTCATCGACTGCAAATAAGTGACTAGACAGCAGGCATTGCATTCCAAGCACAAGAATCATGCCCATGGCCTTGAGCTGATGAAGTTGTACCTGTGTCCGTTTGCTTGCAATCCCTGCTCAAATCATCACCAAGAAGTGTTCCCATGGCATCTTTCAGCAAGGAATGGTCTTTGGTAGGGTGATTCATAGGACCAAAACAGTTCGAGGCAAGCAGGAAATCTGGCCTGGAGAAGATCATCTGGTTTTTTGTCTCAATTTTATCATCATATTGCACTGGACCCAGGTTGCTTGCTTCTTCAACTTTACATCATAATAACATAGGAATAACGTTAGGAAAACCAAATCAAAAAAGGAAAAGTAAAGCTAACATTGTAGTAGGGTCATCAATGAAGGTCAAGTAAGCAAATCATGTAGAAAATAAAATATTCAGACCTGGCAAGGTCTCTGCAGAATGGGGTTCATCCAATGAATTCCCACTGATGGGAGTGCTCTCACTGAATAACGATGAAGAAGAATGACCTAAAGGAGAGAGTTGTTCATCATATGCTTCCCATTCCTTCTCGTGGAGAATATGTGTTGAATTATCCATTATATTGTCTGTCATATTGGAAGCACATGAAGTCTGCTGGAAAGCATTGCTGTTTGAGTTTTTCATAGTTTCTGATTCATAGAGAACCGCATCCAACAGGCCGCTGTTTTGGGGTGAAAGATTACAAGACTGCGTGTATTCAGTTGGAGGGGTTTGGATTAAAATATCAACAGACTCAAAGAAAGGCAATGGGGAAGAGGGTGAGGGTGAGCCCCAAGTACCCATTTGAGTTTGGAGTGAAGGGAGCTCCAGCTTCATTGCCCAAGCAGGCTCTGAAGAAGGATTGCCATTTAATACGGCATGGCTGCCAGGAAGTAAACTTGAGGGTGTTGCATGGTCAGAAGTAGTATTATGATCATATGCAGAGAATACAAAAGATTTAGCAATCTGCACAGAACTTTCACTTTGGTATTGACTCCCACCTGTGAAAGCATTACACATAGGAGCATTTAAACTGGAGAACAATGATTCTGATCCGCGAAGGCGCTTGGATGGATGAACTGTTGAGAGCAAAGACTTGTTATGGTAAGAAGAGTGGAGACCTTGTGCAAACAGGCTACTAGCAGGAATATCAAGCAAGCTACCAGCAGTAATATCAATTAGTGCTGGTGGATATAACTGCTGATTGAGTTCCAAGTTTTTGAATTCTACAGCTGGAATCTCAAAGCTGTTAACTGGCATGAAGTCTGGATGGTGCACATTCCCAGATGAGAAAGTATTCATATCATCATTTTGTTGGTTCTCATTCAATGCTTGCAAACAGATATCAGGTGGATAGATTGGTAAGCCAGCGCGTTGTCTTCTTTTGATTCTAGTGTTCCAATAGTTCTTAATCTCATTATCTGTGCGGCCAGGTAACTGAATAGGGGGGAAAAAGATGAGAAAATGAGCGAGAAAAAGTAAACCTGCAGAACAGTAAATACTTGGCACTATAGCTTTCTAAGGATATGAAGTTATGATACTCCATTCATTTATTGCATTACATCAGTGTAAAATCCTTATAACATATAGAGCTCAATATTTCCATGAAACAAGAAGGGGAAAACCATATACACGCTACTAGTTACATATTCCAGTGATGCAATAAAAACTGGCGGAGTTTCTTCCAGCTTATCAAAACTCCAAGTCAGGAGGTAACACCAATCATAATGCAGTTGCTCGCAGATGGGAAAACCGGCATTTTATATCCAAGTCCACAAACATCATGGTATAAGGGATCGGTATCAACAATAATCACACAAGTGCACTTATGAAGCGAACACTCAAAAATTGTTAATGAAATACATAGCATATATTATCCCTATGGGGAACCTATGCTATAAACAATAAAGAAAAAAGTAACTTTTGAGCAAATTATTACCTTACTTAGAATGTCCACATTTACCATCTCACAAAAACATAACCCATCCACTTAACAAGTCATTTCTACCTCATAAAAACCTAGTACACACATGGTGAACGTTTTTAGTCCACTCCTTTCAATTCAGAAAAATGTAATCAATCCACTTAATGGACATTTTTGGACGAGATATTTATTGATTACAAAGGTGTACCTGAAAGAATTACTATTTGGTGTCTTTTAGCTTAGTAAAGCAGTACAGTGTATAGGAGATTCGAATATGGGAAATAAGATCAGATATAGCACAGCACTCTAAAGTGCATTGCACTCTGGGCGTTATTTTGAGGTGGCATCCAAGCAAACTGATTTTAGAAATCCACCATCCATTTTTAGGGGGAAAAAATTATTTTTTGAACTGTAATCCACTACGACAATTGGCATTGTTACAATCTAAACTATAATGCAGACACGCTCACACATGCCTGTTTGCATCTACAGGCTGCATAAGAGATGTACCTGCCTAAATGCAAAAACAGATAGACCACAAGTGGAAATATTTCACTAAATAAGAAAGCAAATTGAAATAGTGATGTACACACCTCAGCGGCCATTCGTGCCCATTTATTTCCCATCTTGGCATGAAGTTCAATTATATGGCGCTCCTCCTCGGGAGTGAATGCACCTTTCTTTAGATCTGGTCTAAGGTGATTTGCCCACCTCAAACGACAACTTTTTCCACAGCGAGCAAGCCCTGAGTGTTTCTGAACTGCATTCCAGTTCCCCTCTCCATGCTTGGTAACATATTCAACTAAAATTGCATCTTCTGCAGAAGTCCACGGACCTTTTTTAAGTGGACCGTTCCCTCCCACATTTCCTCCACTGTTAGCATCATCAATAGATGGTGAATCTACACCACTGTTGGGCATCATCCTCTCATCACTTTCACTTGTCATACTCATCTCCTAATTTGTCAAAAGACCAAAAAAAATCAATTACAACATGCAAGACAGCAAACAGAACTAACTGCATGGTTATCCCAACAGAGCCAAAATTCAATGCAATCCAAAATATCCAAACTCAGTTTCTTTTGAAAAAATTTAGTCATCGAAATGCAGAACAAATGACAATGTTAAGAAAGAGACAATATTAACAACTGACGACAAGACATTTATCCATATAAACTGTAAAGTAGCCACACGCAGTGTACAAGGTAACAGACACAACAAGCGACATTTTTTATTTCTTTGACAGACCAATCACATTCCAAGAAATCATATAAACCATTCAAACCATTTCTTCGTATATCACAACATCAAAACCCAAACTAAGGAAACAAAATTAAAGTTCCATATAATTCTTACGAGTCATTTATCCAACTGAATCTTACAAGTCAAACTTACAAAACATGTAGAACGAAAAACCAAAAAGTGTAGAAAGCCACCAATGTCAAAACAGACACACAGGCCATATATAACTGGTACATTCCAAGTGACAGATTTTGACTAACAAGGAATTCAAAGCACATCTTCACTGTCTTCAGCAATTCAGAAAGGAAAAAAACCGAATGAAGATTCTTAGCATCTGACCACAAATGCCCAATACTTAAATGGCCAGTTATCAGTGTGATAGAATACAACAATCATGACCATTTGACTAAACAGATAAAAGAACACACTTCCTTATATTCCTCAACTAACAAATGTTACCGAAACTCACCAATAATTTTGCATACTGCTGAGCTGAAGACGAATTGTTCAACATGAATTACGATTTGACAAAAAATTATCTAACAGAAAAAACACTAATGCTTTACTTCTTCATTCCACAAAAGAATTACCAAAGACTACATGCATGCAGAAAGTAAGCCTCGCATAATTTAGCAAAAATAAGAAAAAGTAATTACAATTTGACGAACAATTATCTATAGAAACACTAATCCCTTACTTCTGCACCCCACAAAAGAGTTACCAACGACTACATGCATGCAGAACCAAAGCCTCATATAATCCACCAAAAAAAGAGAAAAAGAATTATTCAATGATTCAGAACCTATAAACAATGGAAACTTGTCAACAAGGAGATAGCTACTAAACAACATGGTAATTAGTTAACAAAACTTTAGATCAGTGATGCTCAAGATCTCAACATCCAGTACGGTACTAGTCTGTCCAATAATTTATGGGGTAGTAAATAAACAGAAAGTCCCATCTGCATTCCCAAACAAATAGCATTTATTCACAAAAACACGCGCATGCAAAAACATTAACTGAAATCAAAAGAAGCAATAATGTCTTAACCAATACTCTGTCATTCATATTCATTACCTTGATGCAGAAGACTTCGAATCAACTTCCGCTGAAATAAAATCAGTCCCTAGAAAGCTTAGGATAATACCCAAGAGCCCAGATTTTAATTTTACTTTTTGAAAAGGGTCTTTTCCTATATCAGAATAAGAAAAAAAAAAAAAAGAGAAGCACAAGGAAAATGGAAAGAATGCCTGAAACTCAAATCTGGACCCAATTTGGACTCACGAACACAAGAACAACAGTACCAGCTGAAATTTTGTTGAAGGGCACACAGAATCAGAACAATGAGAATTGGAAAACCAGAAAAAGCTTAAATCTTGTTTTTTTTTTCCAAAAAAAGAAAGATTTAACTCAAAAATAGCAACAAAATCCAGGAAACCCTATTGTGTGATCAGTGAAGAATAGATGAAAATGACACCAAGATCCAATTGTTCACATATATAGAGAGAGAAAGATAGAAGAGATAGAGAGAGAGTGAGTGAAATTTCAGAGAGAGAGAGATAGATATTAGCTGATGGGATGTGAAATTTGAAAAAAAAAAAAAAAAAAAAAGCCAATATAGAGAGGATTAGATGGCAAGAGAAGAGGGAAAATAGAGGAGAGGTTTGAGGGTTGAGCAACACCTCATTTTAGATTCATTTGCAGTAGTAGAGCAGAAACACACACACACACACACACAACTCCAAGTCTCCCCCCTTCATTTCTTTTGTAGACATTTGCATGTTTTCTTTGTTTTTTATTATGTGTTTATTGAACTCCATCCCACCATCCCCTACATCTCTCTCTCTCTCTCTCACTATGTGTGTGTGCTGGGTGAGAGAAAGAAAGAGGAACTGAAAACCAGCTAGCAGAAAGCCTAAAATTCTGCCATTTATATGAGAAAGTGAGAGTTGGGGTTGGGGATGGGGTGGGGGTGGGGGTGTTGTGAGGTGTTTTGATTTTATTCATTTTGCCAAACTTATGGTTGAATGAAAAAAAGATTAGAAGGTTCACACACTAACTGCTAAATAATACACAGAGCTGTCACAATAACAAAGTACAAGGTTTTACAGCAGAATGTACTTCCAGGATTTGCTGTTTACTAGTTTTTTTTTTAATTTTTTATTTATGTAAATGTTCATTTACTATCTTGCAAAGTCAAATGGACTAATTTTTTTGAACTCATGTCTTATTCAAGTCCTTGTTATATTAGTAGAGTTAAATTTTGTTAAAATTCTTTCCTTAAATAAATCACTTCACATTATATTTTTGAAATAAATAAATTGATTAATGATGCATCGACGTTAAAAAAAACATACCTTATAACCTTAGCATTCATTTTTCAAGGCACTATACATTTTCTTCATCCATTAGTGTGGTGTTTTAGTACTAATTAGATTATTAATGGGCTCTATTTAAGAAGATTATATATCGGAAATAATGAGAAAAAATTAAGAAAATATTTAGTTCAGATATTGGGAGGATAAACCTTTTCTTTAATCATTGTGTTATCTGTTGTGATGAAAATGTACTTGACAATAGCAGTTTCAGTTGACTAAGGAAACTAATGTATATTATTATTATTATTATTATTATTATCCAGTTGTGTTGGACTTTATTAACCCAAGGGATTTAGCAATAGTTTAATACATCAACAAATGAAGAAATTATCTATGTTCTAAATATGGAAAGTTCAATCATTTAATTGATCACGTTCAAATTTAGGGATACACTTCCATATTTGGAAAGTGCAATTAGTAATTGTTATTGAAAAAGCCATGTCCCTTTACTAGTATAACCATTGAAAAAGTCATGTAGCTACAATCTAATACTAGTTGGACCCTGATTTTGATAAAAAAATAATAGACATTATTTTTTTAGTTTCTACATAAATCACAAAATCAACGGTTAAAATCGTGAAATACTAACAAATTCAAAACTTACTAAGAATTTTGCTCCTGTGAACTACTTCTAAAATGATTTTAAATAATTCGACAAATTTCAATATACCTTTAAAAGAGAGACGTTGACAATAACTTGTTCGTACATAATATAATTAACTTTAAGTCGTCTTAATATTAGACTATCAAATATTTATGGATGCATAGAATATGAAGATCTCCCAATTTATGCTGAGAATTATATTTATAAATGTTTTAATGCTTATTATATCTTACATCTAACTTAGGAAAACTTTTTAAATTTTGATAGCAAGGCTATATTTTGCAATGAAACAATACGCACATTCATCAACTCCCAACCATATACTTGAAACCCTAAACCTACACCTTGCAGGCTTACAATTCATTTTCCTTTCGTCCCTTTGCCCCCCAAGCCGACAAGCGCTTATTGGGCCAATTCAAGCCCAAGTGGGCTTCATGATCTTGGAGTCTAAATTCAAGAATCTGTTCCACAGATTGGACCTTTACGACATTGGATTTAACCCATCCAGACAACCCCAAAGGCTGAAAGCCAAGATTTTTGTTATCCAAAGATTCTTACAACATTAAATGTGTGCCACGTACTCCGTTTAGCCTTTCTTTTCTATGATCAGAGTGGCCACCTATCCTCATTAGTTCACAAGATATTCATTTTCAAGAATCTTGATTGTTAACCATCACTAAGTTTGCCGCTGAAGAAAAAGAGAAGAAGAAAAGATCAAGAAATTAGAAATGGAAATGACTACCCATTCTCTTTCATATGCCAAGGCAAATTCTTTATCCCCACCCCTCTTCCCAGCTAAATCAACCGTTGTTGCCCGTAGCTCTGTCAATTTTCTGGGCTATAATTGCCTGCCCAGAAAATTAAAATTTAGTGCAAGTCAGTTGAGGAACTTTGGTGCCATTAGAGCTTTTGATTCTGAAAGCAGCACTGCAACCGATGGTTCTGTAAGATGGGTTCTTGAACCCATAGGTAAGTAAGCTTATACATCTCCTCATTACTCATACTAGTGTGTGTGTGTGAACAAGAATTTATTGTTCTAGTGTGTGTTGGTGTGATCAAGACTTAATAATGTGTAAAGTGGAGAATGTATATTGAATGGATGCAAGCACTTGGTGAAATTTTTTTTGCTGATTTGAAGCTAAGTGGGATGATGCATTGAAGCAAATATGGAAATGATAAAATTTGATGTGGTGATGATTGGCCTTGTTTGTAATGTGAATTTAGTGTTGAATCTTGATGGGTTTTGGTGTAGTATATTTGAGCACTCCCGTAGGAAAACTGGAGCTTGCTTGATGCTTAATCTGCATATTGTGTTTTACAGAGCAGAGTATACCTTCATCTGATTCTCATTATTCATCAGATATAGAATGTCAGAGGCCAATGATTGAAGTTCTTGTATCCTTTTGACCCTGGTCTTTGCAAAAATGGTTGAAACTCAACTGATATTGTAACATTACACCATTCATATGTGTGAAGTGCTGCAGGAATTGTTTAATCCTTCGCCGTTGAATTCAAATCCTAATTAGGTTCGGATTACATGAGACATGTTCTTCTTATTTCTGTGGTCTAAGCCTAAACATTTGTTCTCAGAAACTCATATTGTTACTTGACAGGTAATGGTGATTCAAGGCACATAGGTTATAAGATTGCCATGCCTGGTGCATTTGAAATAGCTTCTGTAAGTATGTGAAAAATTGGACTTTTAGTGCTTACTTTCCAGAATGTTGATATTGACAGCGAAAAATCTTGACATGATTTAGAATGTAATCACTGTTGGACGTGTTCCCGAGAAAGCAGATATTGTGATTTCTGTGCCTACAGGTACTCAAAATTAAATGATTCAGAATCTCTATACTTGTTCTTTTCTTGAGTTCAATCGTTGGATCTGAATGATATGAGTCGTATATTCTCAAATTGTTGTTCGGATTTTTTTTCATTTTTTGCTCAATTTTTCATGATTTGTATTTGCATCAGAAATCCTGACTAGCCTTGCTGTCTTTGCCTAGCATGTCTTCCTCATCATAGAACTCAAAATGTGCTTTGAGCTATCAATATTGTAATAGTCCAGTATGCAGTTACAAAATACTAAAAAACTTAGATATCCACTCATGACTGAAGAAGAAATTATTTGGTTGGAGACAAAATAAGATCTTCAGATGTGTTCCTGAACCTAGAACTGATTTGTTTTTTTCTTTTGTCACTTGTTCAAACCCATTACAGTTTCTGCTTTGCATGCTCGGATTCAGAAGACAGAAGAGAATCTTTTGATTACAGATTTAGACAGCACAAACGGTACATTCATTGATGAAAAGCGGCTCCAACCTGGAGTAGTTTCCACTGCATCACCTGGAAATCTCATTACATTTGGTACAAACTCACTAATTTACTATGATATTCTTCTTACGCTTCTGCTTCGATGTTACATTCTTTTTCTGAAACATTGCATTTTATCATGAAATAAAAGTAATACATGCTAAAATAAAGCATACATCAGACACTTATCCTTCCGTAAAGAAGTTGACATGGAGGAACTATGTGCAATACTTGTGGACATTAGGAGTAAATGACTCAAAGATAGACATTCTCTCGCACAAATTTCCAAATACATGTAACACTTGCGGAAAATTATAATGTTTCACTGAAACACCGAAACTATCTTTTTTTATAATTATTATTCTTACTACTAACACTAGCCTCCGACTACTACTACGATGATGGCTACCACACACTATGATTTACCACAAATATATTTCAATGAAAGAATATGATCTTTTATGTAACTTGCTCGTTTCTGACGATATTTTTATTTGTTAGGCGACACCAATTTAGCGATATTCAGAGTCTATAAGCTTGAGAAAGAGGAGTTCACTGCTGAACCGGAGGAATCTGGTACTAAGTCAGAGGAGGAGCCAAGCAGCAAAGTAGAGTCTACAGGCTGATCTATATTTCTTCTCTTAGGACAAATTAGCTCAAATCGTAGACATGGATTTTACTGAACAATGTTTATTATATAACTTGGGCAGTTTTTGGAGTACCACATGTACCATGATTGAGAGACTTGTCCATCGACAAGTCTTTCGATTTTTTACTATCAATTTATGAAGAAACTTTTATGTGCATTATCGTGTTCGTGCTGATCAAGAGATTATATGAACTTCGATGCTGAAATTTTATCATTTGGCAGTTTTGCCATGCAACAATGTGATAACAAAATGTGCAGGAACTCAATAAAAACCATCAAATAATTTGCCTTTTATAGTACGTAACACACCTATAAAATCGACCTGAGGTTTTATTTCTGTAACAATTTTTTTTTATATGATTTATAAGAATTCCTTACTTTTTTAAAAAGCGAATTCATTAATTTTTTATGATAATGTTATTTTTATTTGCATTGGAATATTCTTCGCTTGTGATATTATTATTTATTAAACGAACTTTTGAGCACTGTTGGATAACGGACTTTAAATATTTTCTTTTTAATATAAGTAATTTTGTCTTTAAATATTTTCTTTTCGAATAAAAGTAATTTTCACAAATCTTACAATATGACAATCTAATACATAAATTTTGAATACTTGTGGGAATTCTTGGTTCAATGTAAAGATTTTGCAAAGATTTTTAAAGTAGTATAATGTTATGATTTATTTTTGAATTTTAATAAGAAAAATATTAAAAAAAATATTTTCTCACGTCAAATAAAATTATCGTGTGATTTATTTTTTTTGTCCTTTTCATTTTTTATTTTCTTTTGATGCTGTGACAAGTTTGGAATAACTATGAGAATACACTTTATCCTTGTCTACTCAAAGGAGAGGTGTAAATTGTAATACCCCATATCTGTAAAATTGACCCATCAAACCCGACCCATCACAAGAATTATACCCCTAATTTTCACCTTGGAACCTTCCCAAATTTATACTAGTACAAAACCAAAAAAGAAGAAGAAGTAGTAGTAATTTAGAGCAGAATTCCTGTCTTACCTAGATTTTTCCTTCGGATTCAGTCTCCCGCGAAGCAGAAGAAATCCTTGCCTTTTTCAAATTTTTGAGGTATATCTCCGCTCAATCTCAGTCACACCCTAATTTTTTTGCTATTCCACTGTATATTTACATTTTTTTTTTTTATTTATCTCAAAATTTTACCTGAGATTTTCAGCCCTACTTTTTTTCCATTTCTGTTAGTAATCCTCAAAACATTGGTCTTATTTTCCACCAAATTCGTATTTGTTATCAGTCCTTCGATTTCATTTTTTTTTCTTGTTTAAGTGACTCAATTTTCGCTTACTTTATATTTCCCATCGATCTAGGGTTTGAGTAATTAGGCTGACTTTGTGGTCTTTGAGGGTGTGATTGAATTGGGTTTTTTGTTAAGTTTTTGGGTTTTGCCCAATTTTTCCTTTAGTGTGTTTGAATCGTTCATTTTAAGAATTGGGTGATAATTCGGAAGTTTCGCTATAAAAAGTTGATTACCGGAGTTGTTTTGGGGTTTAATTTTTAGTCAAATTCAGGAAAATCATTTTATGGCATTTGAATGCCAAAGGGATACAAAAATCGGATTGAAAGACACTTCAGCAAATTGCTTGGATAGTCCTCGAACAGAAAAAGCCGGCTCAGATCAACTTATTTTGAATAACAACCAAAAGTTCGAATCATTAGAGACTGACAATCTTAACATTGTGTCGAAATCAAATGTCAAACTTGGGATCCATTTCAGTGAACCTTTGCCAAATTATACCCGGTCATTTACTGACCTTCCTCCTGCACTGATATCTGAAATCCTTAATTTCCTTGACCCAAAAGAACTTGGAATTGTGTCTTGTGTCAATACATCTTTGTGTAGGCTCGCCTCCGAGCATCATGTGTGGAAGGAGTTTTACAATGAGAGATGGGGCCATCCGGTAACCTCGGTCAATTTAGGGCCAGGATGTCCAAATGAGAAGTCATGGAAGGAACTTTTTGTGGAGAGAGAATTTCGGAGCAAGACATTTATGGGACGTTATAGCATCGACACACTGTATGGGCATACTGAAGCTGTTAGGACCGTTTTCGTGTTAGTTTCTAAGAAGCTAGTGTTCACCTCGGGGTATGATCAGGTAGTAAGGATGTGGGACATGGAGGAAGGCTTGTCAATTGCATCATCACGACCTCTGGGTTGCACTATTCGGGCGGTTGCAGCTGATTCAAGGCTTTTGGTAGCCGGGGGTACGGATGGGTTCATACATGGTTGGAAGGTGGAGGATGGGAACCCTCACTTGTTTGACCTTGGGGCACCACAGAATAATAATAAGGAATTCCGACTTTGGGAACACGAGGGGCCTATAACTTGTCTTGCATTGGATTTTAGTAAGATGTATAGTGGTTCCTGGGACATGACCATACGTGTGTGGGACTGTTCTTCTTTGAAATGTTTGAAGGTCTTGGTGCATAATGACTGGGTTTGGAGTCTTGTTCCTCATGATACTACTATTGGGAGCACGGCAGGTTCAGGTGTCTACATTTGGGAAACTAATACTGGGAGTCAGCTGGCTGTTATTAATAGTGTTCACGTTGGTAATGTGTATTCTTTGGCACGAAGTCTTACTGGAAAGCTTTTGTTTACTGGAGGAGAAGATGGTTCTATACACATGTTTGAGATCACCAGAAATTATAAGTGCAATATGCGGAGGATTGCAACTTGGATTCCTCATAGTGGGTCTGTCTATTCTCTTGCATTTGAGTTCCCTTGGCTGGTATCAGCTTCCAGTGATGGGAAGATTTCACTCATTGATGTCAGAGAGTTGTTGAAGACCAAAAAAATTTCTTCTACTGAAAAAACTTCTAAGCGTAACTACTTGGACCAAAAGAATGTAGAACCCCCAAAGAGAATGCTACATGGATTTGGATGCAATTTGTTCTCGGTTGGGATTGGTTCTGATCGAATTGTTTGTGGAGGTGAAGAAGGTGTTGTCAGGATCTGGAACTTCTCACAAGCTCTGGATATTGAGCAGCGGGTCAGGGCTTTGAGGGGTAAAAGGCTTGAAAACAGGATGAGGCGTCATAAACTTCAACCAGAAACGAGTGCTAAAGGTAGCCTGGATGAGCAATGTTCAGTTGCTGCAAAGAAGAATCAGATAAACAGTGACAAGAATGACTGGCATGCCAAGCGGAGAGTTAGTGGGAAGCTAAAGGCATAGACATATATTATAGTTTCTGATTGTTTTTACACTGTAATCTTAGTACTACTTTAGTGTATGGAAGTATGGTCTAATCAGCCTTTTTATTGAATGTTAAGATTTCAAAAAATGTTTTGAGTTGCCTGACATAGTTCTGTATCTGTTGTATCCTCAACAATTATTTTTCAATGCTGTGTATGTTTCCTCTTGACACTCACCATTATATCTCAGCTCTCAATGTTAGACAAGTATCAACTCGCACATATTTGTTTGAATTACATTTGCCCTTTTGAAAATCAATGCCTTTAGAATTTCTGTTTGCTGGCAGATTCATCTGTCTTATTATGGTTTTTACAATGTGAATTTTGTTTTGCAGTGTGGAAATGCCTCTCTTTTGTAAAATCATGACAGAGAGTCTTTGAATGTTTCTATGTTTTCCTTTAGCAATTGACATGGGTGATTCTGAATGATATGCTTCGTAACCAAACCCACGCCCTGCTGTCTGGCAGTGTCGGAAAACAATCAACTTTCCTATTGTCGGCGTCGCGTACTGGATTATTGATCAAGAATTCATCCAGTTAGACTTCAGAGAAGGTGTAACTCTGTTTATCTCCATGCTCTGTTCTGTTTTTAAGCATTTCACCGTCGTGATTTTTGAGGAAATTCCATCGTATAAAATTGAACTTTGTCTGTCGCATTATGTCTTAGTTCATTGTGATTGTTAGAAGTCTAATACCCGTGACAATTGCAATAATTTTATGTAAGGTGAATCTTATATAGGTCTATTTTTAAATTTGAGTCTCGAATTATTCTGAAAAATTCGTGGGGCGAAATGCTAAAAAATATAGAAAACTATAACTTCTCAAATACATTACTGGAATCTGCAACGAAAAATACACTAATCAAACCCTCAATATTATTCAAAGTAGCAGTGAGATGGAACCTCTAGCTACAGCACATGAATGAAAAATCAACAAAATCAATTCTAATGGATACAACGTATGGTTAGAGGAAAGATGTGAACAAAACAAGTGCTAATCCTATGAAGAAATGCTGGTTGGGTGGTAATAAATTGCTTGGGCTTGCATTGTCATCATTTCCAGATGGGGTCGCTGCTACTGATCCACATATAAAAGGATTAAGTTAATAATCCAGAAAAGAAAATAAGAATAATAAAATTAGTCCCTTCATTTTATTGCAATATTTTTTATTTATTTATTTATTTATTTATTTTATTTTGTGGGGGGGGGGGGGGGGGGGGTGAGGGAAGAATGTACCTGCTGAAGGGCTTGGTGCTGAAAATGCTACTGGAACACCAACAGCTACACGGTATAAAAACAAAAATATTAATTACAATAATCAGAAAATTCGACTAATTAGAATTAAACTTAAATCTTAGTTTGTAATATTTATTTAGTCAAATCACTTATCACTGCAACAAAATTATCAAGAATAACTATCGAAACTATTACACCATGTAAAATTGAAGCATTTGTTAGTTTAAATCCAAATTATGTGGTAAATTTTGAAAGTCAAATTTAAGTTTCGAATATATTTTCACATTGAGTTATTTGGTTGTAATCATGTAAATCATATTTTTGTCTCAAGGTAAAATATTTCCCACAAAATTTAAATAACTATGATTTAATTGATAGTAAATAGTAAGACGAGATATAATTTATTTTCTAAAATTAGTTCAAAAGAAATCTGCACGGAAATTGATTTTTTTAAATGGAGTCTAATTTATAAACTTAAAATCACCGAAAGTCTTTCACTATTCAAAACTCATTTTTTTTACCAACCTAACTTAATTTATTGTCAAGTTAATAAAATGAACATTGAAAAATTGAATCAAGACACTTCATTATCAAAATTTGATTAAAAGTAAATTTTAAGTATTTTACCCTCATTCTCAATTTATGATCAATTTTTTATTAAAACATTTTTCGTCAACCGCCGTCATATATCTTTACCTTGTATTTTCTCATAAAAGTAAAAAAAATATATATCATATTTATTTTATTATTGTCAATATTAAATACACGATAAATAGTAATAATTTTACTGTAAATAATACTAATCGATGTACCATTAACAAAGTACTATTATTATTTACAATAAATATACCACTATTTGTCATATTTTTACTATTGATAATAATAAAAAATATTACGATACATTATTTTTTACTTTATATGAAAAAAATAAAAAAAACGTACAACGACAACTGACGAATAATATTCTATTAAAAAAATAATTTGAAGATAATATTAAAAGACAAAATGGTATAATAAATATAAATTGAGGAGGTAACGCGGTTAAAATTTATTTCTAAGTAATGCTAAAATAATAAAAATTGAAAGTATAAAATATTTAAAATTTATTTTTAAAAAATAATATATTAAAATGATCAATTATATATGTATGAAGTACCATTTACCCTTTAATCAATCACTTATAGATGGCATTTATAACGCCGTAAATGGACCTAATTTTCTACTTGTTGACGTAACACAATATTAAGCAAACCCTATTTCATTAGATACTCTATGAAGTTCTCAAAGGTAACAATTGGATAGTAGTACAGCTAAAGGTTAGGTGGATCCATTTATTAAGTGGACTTTGATGGCTCCTAACAAATTTTATCAAGTATTAATTTTGTATTATGAATATTTTGGGTCTATATTATTGTACCACTATTGGATTTTTATGTAATTATTACAATTACGACCAATGATGAAATAAATGTTGCTATTCACTACCAAATTACTTTAATGAAGGGTGGCCAAATTTTAGATGCAAATCATGAAAAAGAAAAAATATGGATATTGAAATTTTGTACGATGACTAAAGGTAAATTTTCTTGAATTTTTATTATTATAATTTTAGTGTAACAATGTTTATAATTGAGCACGTTAGCCTCAATTAGTAGGGTGAGGGAGGGTAAGTCGACCCAAAAATTAATGCAAAGAAAGTGATCAAATAAAAGAGGACATCTAAATTATAGCTTAAAAAATATCATTTAAAAATTGAGATTTATATTTTTGGTGGCCAAATGATAATCCATTCATTGAAAAGTAAAAAAAATTGATCAAATGGGAGATATCTTTTGGTGTATGAAAAATCTTCCCCTCTAACGAGCCAAAAAGAAAAATAGTAACATATATTCGTATGTGATCTTGTTTAGCGTAACAAAAATTGCAACGCTGTAAAATGGTCATTTTTTTTAGGTTCGAATTCTCTATTTCATTTTAATGTTTAATATTATATTGCACATTATAAATGTATGTTAAGTATATAATTCTCGTGAATTGTGTGTAATTATGAAGTGAAACACGTAATGAAACATCAAAATAAAATAGATGATCCAAAGTTTTATTTTTATTTATTTTAATTAGTTAATAATTAATATTTGATGTAATTGATCGTTTCATTAAAATAAATAAAAATAAAAATAAAAATAAATCGAGTTTCATTGAGAAACTAGAGTAAGTGCACGTACCTGCACACAAGCTAACCGAAGGAGTGGTAACATTACAAAGAGAAGGCAGCTTGAGGGCCCTATTTGTATCAATGGAGAAACCAAACTGAGTAGAGTTGCTAAGCAGTTCACACAAGCAAATTGGTTGGGTGTCCACCAAGTTAGCTACCTCCGGGCAGCAGGCCGGGTCTGGCTTTGTCAAGTTACTCCCATCCTCCACAAAGGATAGGCAATCTGCCAAGTTTGCCAAAGCTGTGAAGCAATCTGGTCCTGGAGAAGGTGCCATCGCCGTCGGCCCCGGAGCAGCTGCCGCCGTGGAGGCGGGGGCCGGTGATTGTGCTTCGATGCGTGGAACCGCCACCAGGAAGATGGTGGCGGTAATGAGTAGATAGGCAGTGGTGGTTTTGGCCTTGGCCATGATTGTGGTTGTGTTTGTTATTATTGATAGCAGTTTGTATTGGAATTAAGAGGATTTGTGTGTTCAACTTTCTTGTAGGGCTACTAATAGATTCACGAGTCTTGAATTAGATCTCAACTAAAGAAAAATTTGAAAGAAAAAATTGTATACGTTGGATATAATTTTTATTATAAATTTTATTATATCATTTATTACATTATATTTATTATCGTCAAATAAATAAAATTTTAGACGTTTACACAAGAATATCTTATTTATATTGGAAAAGCTAGCATTGTGCAAAAAGTGTAGCTAACTTAGGCAAATTGAATTGCCTCTTGCATTATTGCGTGGGCCGCCAACCACCAAACCGTGTTAATTAATTTCCTTATTTCACTCAAGCAATCCCATGCATTAATGCACGCAATTGACAATTACTATAGGAACTTTTGTGCTTCTTTCTTTGCTTTCTCATCTTACTTCATTTCATTTGTTTATTTGTTGCGCTAAAAAAATTTCATAGACTTAAAAAAAATAAAAAAACCCACTTTTCATATTCTATTTTCATGCTCAAAAAAAAATTAATTAAGTTAATTGGTCATTAACAATAAAAAGAACATTCCATTATGAACCGAGGGAGTATTACTTCAATAATTTAGAGTCATTAGCATTTAATAAGCTTCTAATTGGAACTTTTTTTTGAAAGTGAAACGACCAAGTATATCATCGTTGCATTATATATCAACTAACAAACAATGGATTAATAATTATCAATCAATAATTTTTTATAAATATCAACTACTATAAAAGTAAGTAAACCAGCAAGTTTAATGAGATTCAAATCCAAAACTTGCTCAATTTTGCCGTTAGACTAGGCTTCATCCTTCCATGGAACATTATTTTCCCAACCAAATACTATTTCAACAAATGCTAAATATATGCCATGGTGGATTACACCAATGCAAGAATTGAGCAATTTAAAATATGTTATTTTGATGGGAAACTTTAATGGTTAGATCATCATCATCTTCATGCACATTGGGAAAGGCCATTTAGTGACTTTCTTGAATATTTTGAGGTACATCAATTCGTTTGCTTTATTTTTGCCTTATATGCGTCACTAAAATTTTTAACTATGTGACATGTGGTTCAAGATTTTGATATCCGTGGTCTGCATTAAATGTATATTTCATCGTATATTTATACACATTCATAACATGCATAAAATTTATAATAAAATTTATGTTCGATGCACATAATCGATGTAGCAACTTTTACACTGTAGTTCAATGTATTCTTGCCCACAAGTTTGCACAAAAGTATGGTTGAATAGTAGGTTTTGGAATTGGCTGGAAATTGATGGGGTGCCTTGATGAAAGTAAATAGCATGTTGCCCCTAAGTTTCTACAATGTATTCAAACTTTATTAATTGAGTTTGCTCATACCAGCCAACAGCAGCCAAAGGAAAATTAATAGTAATTGAAATCGAACAAAAGATAGAATAATAAAAGCAACGATTAGGATTATATAAGGAGTCCCCGCTTGTTCAATTTTTTAAAACGTGTTGTAAATTCTCAAAAAAATATTATAAAATGTTATAAAAAGTTTATAAATCATAATCAAACACCATTTAAATATGTAGACATGTAAGAAAGGTGCATATTTTTTAGTAACAATAAATGAGGCCAAAAATTGGGCCTCCTCAGCCTTTATAAGCTTTGGGCCAAGTTCCCAAACAAAAGTAGCCTTATTCAGATGTTGATGGGCAAATTTTAGTTGGGTTAATATGAAAAGACATATATGATAAATGCATTGGAAAGTTAGGGTTTGCCCTTCTCGTCGTTTAGTTAAACTTATTTAAAATATTTTATAATTTTTTATATTTTATAAAATATTTTTGAAATATAAAAAATATTAAATTTTATTTTTAAAATAAGTTGTTAAAGTATTTGGATAAAATAAAATTATAAATTTTTAAAATATTAGTAATGATAATTTTATAATTAAAACTGTCAAAATTAAAGGAGTTTATTAAAATAAAATTTTAATTTAAAAATAAGTTAGGGTGGATGTATTTTTTTTAGAAGTTTATAAACTCTCAAACAGCTTTTTATTGAATTTTATAAACTTTTTTAGAAAAAAATTACCAAACACTTTTTGATAGATTATAAAATATTTTGAGTTTATAAATTCAGCCAAACACTCTATTAATAATCAATTATATTAAAGACAAAGAAACTTTCATAGGGATGGGAAATTAAAATCAAGTAAGGGTAAATTCCCCTTGGGTGTTTTTAGAGCCTGTTTAATTTTATTTTTAAACTCATTTTTGTTTCAAACATTTTTAGAGTTGAAAATATTTTTACATATAAAATAAAAACATGTTTGGACTTTGAATTAGTTTTATATCTATGTTGATTATATATGTGTTGTTTGGACTTTAGCTTAAAGGTATTTTGAGTTTTCTTTAAAAGTATTAGTTATTTAAAAACCATTTATTATAATGATGAATAAAGCTAATTTAATAAACAAAAATTATTGTTTTAGTATAATTGATTTAGTTTTTAAACTAAACAAAAAACATTTTAAAATTGGTTTAGTTTAAATTAATTATTATATATTATCAACTTCAAATAAAAACAAGATTTCTAACTTCTATATTTTTCAAAAAAAGAAAAAAAAAACGAACTTCAATACTTTCCAAATATTTTGAAAGGAGGTGTTACATTTTCTTAGTTAGAGGATTAGTATATATTTTTGATAGATTTGGGAGTAAAATGTTATATGCATATAGTTGAAGGAGGCAAAGTGAAATTCAACAAAAAAAAACTCCATGACACAAAATACAAAAAAAATAAAAAAATAAAAAAATTAACAACCCGTTCTATGTCGAACTTCAAGAAGAGTTCAAACATCGAATCAAACTGTCACAAGTTGGCTCAAGAACCCACCTGAAACAAAAGCCCAACTGATCAAAGAATTTAGAAAAGATAAACAGGAAAATAGGAGAGAAAAAAGAAATCAGAGTGATAGAGAATGGTTAACATACCATTGCTGCTGATGGGCTGCGGCGGGGTGGGCCGCCAACTCCTCCACCACATCATCTCCTGCCGGCCCCTCCATTCCAAACAGGTTTTTCCATTTTATTCTCATATTTACAGTCTGCATTCTAATTATTTCGATGATTGTTTCTTTATTTCTTGCGGTGCTAATGTTTACAGGGGGTGAGGTTGAGAGTGGTGGGAGTGTGTGACAGTAAATCTATTGTGGTTATACCAGATGTTTTAACCTCCGAATTGGATGATAAATTTTTGCTGCAACTTTGCAAAGTCAAGTCCAGTGGGTCTTCTTTGCAGGAACTCGCTAATTTTGGTACGTTCTTTTTATTCATTTGTTATTTGTCAAAATGCACCAATTCTGCGCATTGATGTAGTGCATAAGAGTAATGGGTTTTGTGTGAAAATGTAGGTGAATGTCAAGTGTTTACGGGTCAAGAAATTGAGAGGAAAGTCATCGATGTTGCTGCTACTCTTTGTAAATCGAGTGGTAGGATATAGTTTGATCTTTGATCTTTATGTTTATCAATTTGATTTGATCCGCTTCTTCATATAAGTACTTGTCATTGTCACTTATTCAGCTCTCTTTTTCCTGAGCCCTCACAAGATTTGTCTTACAAATATGCATAAAGTACTCGATATATAATTGTTTGTGACAGCAATGACGTGGAGTGTATCGATATCAAAACTAAGATACGCGTGACATTTTTATAATGTGATTATGTCAATGCTAACTTCAGGTCATGCTTAATTTGACAGGATTGGCACTTGTTGACTGCTCAGCCAGCTCTCAAACTATTGGGCTGCTGAGTCGAGTGGTGAGTTTATATTGCTGTGTGGTGCTGGCAAACAAGAAGCCTCTTACTTCTTCACTGGTAACTGAATCTTTTCTGGCTTTCAGCATCTTTGCTATTTTTTCTATTACAGTGATATTTGGGAAGAAGATAAGAATTTGTGCTACTGGCGTGGCAACATGGTTGTTGATTATCTTCCACTATCATTGATGTGGATGAATGTTGAATGAACAATGTTAAAATTGCGTCACCTTTTTCAATTTTAGCAGTCAAGCTTTCTGTGAGACTATGAATGGTATCAGTGCTTTTCGTCATGATGTGCAGGAATATTATGACAAGTTGGTCTCACAGCCTCGACGGATTAGACACGAGTCAACTGTAAGTGTTACTTGGTTCTTTGTGTCATTAGCATCAACTTTACACATTGGATTGAAGCAATGAAGTTTGGTAAATAAGGTTTAGTGTTGAGCAGTAACAATTCACTAATGAATGAAAATCAAATCGCTAATTTGACCTTGATAGACTACCTTCATATTTGAAAGCTAAATCTTCATACTGCAAATATTCTTGCAGTGGCTACATGTCTTCCTTATAATTTTTGTCCTTTATCCTTGAAAATCTGAATGACTAATATATTAAGTTTCTTCGTAATCTAGCCAATGGAGTGAGAGATGGATCCCAAATTAGCAGTATTGGCCATTGAAAAGTGATTTTAGGGAAACAGTTAGATTACTTCGTCAGTTTCCTACTCGTCATTTAGTTATTCAGGAGTCCTTAAACTGAGGTGCTTTGAATGTTAGAGTGCACGTATTTCTGAATACTTTGGATGCTTTACGTCCACAAGAAGCCTGAGATCAACCTTTTGCAAGAAATTTTACTTACTTCTGATGAACATTTTATATGCTTTATCAATACAAGTGTTTTGCCGGGCATATAGTTAATTTGCTATTCCTGTTAATAGGCTTGTATGCATGGACTGTCTAAAATTACAATATTTGTTATCTGCTATATGGGAAGCTGTGACAGCAGAACTACTTTCTTTGCCTATTATATGGTAGGTTGGTGCTGGTCTTCCTGTCATATCAACTATAAATCGTATGCTTTCATCAGGAGATCCGATCTTTCGCATTATTGGAAGTTTGAGTGGTATATTTTCTCCCGTACTTTACCAATATAATCTTTATCAAAACATATGGATGATAAACGTCTCATGATTCTGATATTAGGTACACTGGGCTATGTGATGAGTCAGGTTGAAGGTGGAAGACCCTTTAGCCAAGTAGTCAATGCTGCAAAAAGGCTTGGATACACTGAACCTGGTAATGCGATGAAGCCACACCATGCTAGTACTTATTCCTCGGTCAATCTTGAGTGTTTTCAACAATGTACATGTTTAAATGTAAGCACAAATAAAGATAACAAGAACTTGAGTTATGTGTTATTGAGCTATGCCGCATGTAAGGATATGAATGGGAAAGCTTTCTGATGACTAATAATACTAGTCATTGTGGAAATCCTATCTTTTCAAGGAGGCTGGGGCCTCTCTTTGGTGTCACTTGGTCATATCAATTACATAGTTTAGCATTTAACTTTTCAGCAGAGATAAATAAATTACATATCCTGACTTGTGGACACCTCAATAGACATTTATTCATTGGTCTTAGTTTATTACAGTTCCATCATGTTCTTGGGTGAAAGGCTGCCACATTTTGCTTTATAGTGAATAACTCCGAGTGCAGACTCCTATGTCAACTAAGTTGAGAGGTGAGAGAAGTGAATTAGTCAGGAACCAAACGTTTGTATAAGAACTCTTATGCACTGACGTGATAGATGGATATTGGCTGTTTGGTTTTAATTAAAGGGAATTCATGGAATTTAGAATACCTTACTTTTTATGCTGCCTGAAGGTTGGCAAATTCTTTCCGCAGAAATTCTCGACTTTTAGCAATACAAGTGAAAGTGCAGTTGAATGCTCCAATTCAAAGACCATTCCATTTCCTTTCCTTCTTCTCTTCCCTCCATAATTATCAGCAGTTTTGATCTCTATCATACAAAAAGAAACTGTAGCACAGCCCTTCTGTTTTATTCTCCCTGGTTTATTTTATGTATCAGCTAAAAAGCTTCATCGTCCTACTTTTTGATGGTGACAAGAAGATCAAGTGATAATTGTTATGTACATTTGTGTAAGGCAAAATGGCATGTTCAAGGACAAATAAGCTAAATATACTTTATAAGATAAGTTTATTTGGGACATGTTCCTTTATGATTATCTGTGAAGTGAGCGATATCATGCAGTAGTCCATTTGTTAGAGATCTCATGGAAGAAGTGACCAAGCTAGTATTTTTTAGATTATACAAGAGGAAGTGAGGTATCATTCTTCCTCTCCATCCATCTTTCTTGGTTATCCAAAAACTATCTCAAAAAATTGAAAGCATTTCCTCATCTCAGTTGAATTCTCACCTCTCAGATACATCAGATAACATGCATTTCTTGTTCATAGGCTGTACATGGTCAATAATGACTCAGATGATGCAAAGTAGGTTGAAATCCGTTTGCATTCTTATGAATTTTTTCCTAAAAGAAGGCACATATTTTCTATCCACTTTCCTCTGCCTTTTTTTTTCTTCTTGTAACAGGTAATTTGATGGAACTAGTGTACCAGGGAATTACTTGCAAGAATGCAAGAGAGGAATACTAAGGCCTATATGAATCATTTGCCATGTGGTCTGTGGTATAGGGAATGCCCGAACATGCTAAAGAGGTAAAAAAGAGAAGTTCACACTTAAGGTTGACATATAGATCATCTGCTGACAAAAAAAGGGAGGGCTATACATGCTGCGAATAACACTCTGAAAATTTAATCGCTGATTAGACCATGTGAAATTGGAATCCATAATAAACAAGGACTGAGGAGAATACTGCATTTCAATTCAGAACTTAGAGGACTTGTAAGAAACGTTAAACAGGATAAGCTCTTTGCTTGGCATATTCACACTGTACTAATTTTTTGTGACTTTTTATTTCATTTTTTCTTTTTCTTGTTTAGATGTGGACTGTTCTGACTTCAAATTTCATATTTGTTCTCAGATCCTCGAGATGATCTCAGCGGCATGGATGTAGCTAGAAAGGTGTGCACACTTTCTCTTGGCAAAGATTTGCTCAAAGCATTCTTTTGATTTAAAAGTTGATAATAGTTATACTGTTATAGGTTAGAGGCATGATGCCCATGCACAGTGTTGCATCTGCAAAGACAGTTTTAGTGTTTCTTACAGTGATAGTTTCATGCATGGCAACTTGAATTGCTCAATGCTGTCGAATCAGTAAGATAGGGCGCTGACAAAGTTTTATCACTTATATGCATCCATAAAAAACTATGCAAGTCTGGTTATATTCTGGCCTATCAAAAGATGATTATCAGTTTTGTAGGTGAACTTGCAAATAAGGGCTGATATGCATTTGAACTGTATTTCTTGTAAATTTGTTTGCAACTCAGCCAAGGTTAAATAGAATGTTAGATGATCACATATGAGCTTTAGACTTTACTCTCCAATCTACAGAAAAGCTGTTGCAGTATAGTTTCAGCAGCCATTTCATTACTTAGTGATGCTAACTAGAAGAAAATGTGTGAAGTCGTAATAATTACGTTATTGAGGTCTTTTTCACTTTCTCGAAAACTAGGCGCTGATCCTTGCTCGACTTCTTGGACATCGCATCAACTTGGACAGCATTAAGGTTAGTTTTGTGCAGCGTGACTCAGATATTGCATCCTTTATTAAATAGGGTCATAATTAGATATTTAATGCCAAATTTTCTGTTAGGTTGAAAGCTTGTACCCTTTGGAAATGGGACCTGATATAATGCCCCTGGAAGAATTTTTAGTGAATGGCCTTCCATTGCTTGATAAAGATCTCCAAAAACGGATCGATAGTGCTTCTTCAAATGGAAATGTTCTGCGCTATGTTTGTTTGATCGAGGAGTCCAGGTATCTTATTTTTTCTTATTATATATTTGGTGTCACAGCTGGATATGGAAAAAAATATAAATAATAATCTTATAATCAGCTATGCATGTATGTCTTTTATGTGTATCGTCTTGGTTAGTGCTGCAATATAGACGTTGTATCAATTAATTCTTGGTTATATTCTCATCTTCATGGCTTCAAGTGGTAAAGAGTCAAGTCCATTTGTCTGTGCATGCTGTAGCAGCATCATTTTTGTCTGTTTGGCTTAAAATGAAATCAAGTTCATCATTTGACATGCATTTTACACCTCTTTAGGTGTGAAGTTGGCATACAAGAAGTTGCAAAAGAATCCGCTCTGGGTAGATTGAAGGGAAGTGATAATGCGGTAAGCATTTTTTGTACATCATGCATTTTCCATTATTTCTTTTTTCTGATTCCTCTTCACCTCCCCTTCTCCCTTTGTGCCCACAGCATGTCTTTTATCCTGATGTGCTGTTGTGAAGGCCGTTGTGTTGCTGCGTAGATGTCTACTTTTTTCTTGATATAGTTTTTATATGAGTTACAAGTTACCATTTCAGTTATAACTGAAATGATGGGAATCAGTATAGAAATAACTCTGTAGATGATAAGCCATTGGAGGCATGCGATGGAGTAGACAAGCTTTAAAAGAGAATATTTCCAAGCACCAAGTCATTGGTGATTGACTCCAAGATATTACCTACCTCTAGGACTCTGTAGCTATAATTTCTCTTGTAAAAGGTTCTGAAAATGGCTTTGCTCAATCACCACATAGTAGTATTAAATGGATGATTTGTTGCATGCATAGTTCTCGTTTGCATAATGTGTTGTGTATTTGGTCAAATGTGCCATAATAAAGTTTTATTTGCTGCACTTGACTTTATTTTCTTTTCATATAAAAGGATTATACTATATCCAGCCAAAGCCTTTGGCTTCATTTTTTTTTGCTTTGTAAATAAATCTGGAAACACATCCTTTTCACTATAATTATCTCTTGCTAAATTTATTACCATCAATATTGCAGAATTAATAATCTCTTTTGTTTCTCTCCAAAATACTTAATAGTATGGAGATCATTCTGAACACATCTGTACTTTACTTAAAATTGCAGTTGGAGATATACAGCCGCTGCTATAGCGAACAACCACTGGTTATTCAAGGTGCTGGAGCAGGCAATGACACCACTGCTGCTGGTGTCCTCGCTGATATCCTCGATATACAGGACCTGTTTCAACACTGAACTTCTGTGGCTTGGTAAGTGGAAACTCAAATGGCAAGAGTATTATGTAAGCACAGATAAGTTTCTAGTGACATTTGGGGTAACTGTGATGATACATCAAAGGATGTAATATTGTAGCTTGGGAAACATGACCTAGTTTTTTATGTTACCAACTTTTGTCTACTTATGTTTAAGCTTGTCATGTTCATTTAGCAAATCTTTCATAAGCTTTCTCCCCATCAATCTTACAGTGTTCACTATATAACAATATATCTATGAAATCTCTTGTGTTACTCCCAAATATTACCTACAAAAAACATTTATTGGGGCGTAACTTTGATAAATAAGTGTGCATTCTCATTCTGTTAAGAGAAAGATCTATTTCTGACCTCAGTCGACGTTCATGAGTTATTGATGTTTGCTATCTCGTCCCAATACATCACAGTCGTCCATCTTGTGATAATCAAACGGATTAACATAGACCATTTTGAATTTTTCTGATATGCATTGATATGCATCTACTTAGAGAACGAGGATATAGTGTTCTCTCTCTCTTTCTTTCTTTCTATCTTTCATTTTTTTTTTTTTTTTTTTTTTTGGCAAGCTCCATGTTGTGAAATCACAATAACTTTGATGTATGTTTATAGGTTCTTTGCAAGTTGGCCTTTGTGAAATCACAATAAGTGGTAAAAACATAGGTGCTACAACCATAACCTTGTTGCTATATCAATTTTTTCACTTGAGTTCACCATCATGTTGCTAAATCAAAATTTTCATGTCATCATTTTTTTCTTTTTGTCACTTCCATGAAAAATAAAAATAAAAAAAATCAATTTTTCATAATTAGAACAAAAATAAAAAAATTAATCAGCTTATAAGAACTTTGAATTGAGTTTCTTTTGCTTGATTTAGTTGAATAAAAGGCAGAAACACCCTTACATTTCATCCCCAAAGAAATTCTTGCAAGAGTAAGTAATAGAAGGCACAAACTTTTATATAATGTTTGATAATTATTTGATCCAAAACTCAAAAGGAGTGAACAAAACCCCCAAAAATGAAGTCTTAAAAAAAAATAATAATAATAATCTGGTGTAACACTCTAATTTTTTTAGGACATTAAAAAAATATCATCTTATTTATTTAAAATTAAATAATATTCTTTTTAAAATTAACTTTCACACTTAAATTAAAAATATAATCTTGCTAATCCCAAGCCATATATAAAATTCATTTTGTACTTTCTTATAAAATTTTGTGTAAATTTTAAAAATAAATTGTGAGGATTATTATTGAGTAATAAACCTAATACAAGTCCCAATCATTGGCCACTAAAAATGGGGGACCTACATTTGCAACCCCACCTATCAACCATCAATAGCAACATTAAGGCACAAAGTGGATTTTTCTTTGAAACAACTTCAGCCGTGCGATCCAAATCGACGGTTAAAAGGCCCGCGTCCACTAAGGTCAATTGGTATACACGTGACACCCACTCACTCTCTCCCCCTCTCTGTCATCGCCCTCCCCTTTCTGTAACGTCGCCGGTGCTCCTCAAAACGCCGTCGTACCAACCCTTTCAAGCAAATCAAGCACAGACCCTAGAATTCAAATTCGCCCAATTTATAATAGACTCTGAAGAATTTTTTTTGCTTTTCTCATATTCAGCTTGGATCACAGGTATCTCTCTCTGATATCATATACGTGTTTTCAGGATATATCCGTATACGCTGTATATTTACAGAATTTGTTTATTATTACTGTGGTCATGAGCTGACTAGTGTGAAAAAATCAATTCTGAAGTGCTTGAGAAGGTGTCTTATTTTATCATAATTTATTGCAGTTATGGGACACGAGTAATTTGATTATTAAGGAAAATTTCAAGTTAGAAACATGTATAAGCTGGAGAACTTGGTATGTTGTTTGAAGTTTCTGAGTGGCAGTCTGGAAATGGAGGAATTAATGGCGAATTTAAGAGTTTAAAAGATTTGAAGTACGTTTACAGTTATGGAGTTGCTGAGTATCCTAGAGCTGGATAGGTGTTGGGTAGTTTCTGAACGTATGGGGTTCACTATGTCGTGTTTTATGAAACAGTGGTTATGTGATTGTTATCTGGGCTTGATCTTATAATCTTCATGTGTATGAACTGTTGAAATTCATGCAGATTTGGCATATGAAGCTGTGAAAAAGATGTAGAGAAATGCAGTATGCTTGTGGTGTTGTTCAGGTGATTAAATTTTGTGATAGTGGGATAAAGTGGTTCTCTTATGGAAGTTGAATTGATTGGTGTCGAAGAGGGGAACATGGGCCAACGTGGGGGAATCACGGATGATGGTGATGATGATTCTAATAGTGGTGGAGAAATGGATGCTTTTGGACACTCTCTAGTACAGGATGAGGATGGGATTTTTCCTGAGCCACATGTCGGAATGGAATTTGATTCTGAAAATGCAGCCAAGATGTTTTATGAAGACTATGCTAGACATGTGGGGTTTAGCACTCGTGTACACTTTGACCGGTCAAAGGCTGATGGAATGGCAACCTCCCGGGAATTTTTGTGTTCCAGGGATGGGTTGAAAAAAAGGACTGGTGAGAGCTGTGACGCAATGCTTAGAATCGAGTTAAGAGGTGAACACAAATGGATTGTGACAAAATTTGTGAAGGAGCATAGTCACACCATTGTAAGTCATAGTAAGTTGCATTGCCTCAGGCCTAAGAGGCATTTTGCGGCCACAACAAACAATGTGGCAGAAACCTTCCAAGGCATGGACGTAGTTCCCAGTGGCGTGATGTATGTTTCTGTGGATGGAAACAGTGTCCCAGCAGAAATGAACAATGTAGGGAAGAATATGCCTGCTTCAGGATTAAATCATACAGTTAAGAACATCGCCTCATTAGGCTATACACCGGGATATTCCAGTCGAAGAAGAACATTGGGTAGGGATGCTCAGAATCTCCTTGATTATTTTAAGAAAATGCAGGCCGAGAACCCCGGATTTTACTATGCCATACAACTTGATGAAGAGAATCGCATGGCTAATGCATTTTGGGCAGACGCTAGGTCAAGGACAGCTTACAGTCATTTTGGAGATGCTGTTATTCTGGACACAACGTACAGAATAAATCAATATAGAGTACCATTTGCTCCATTCACAGGGGTGAATCATCATGGTCAGATAATTTTATTTGGTTGTGCGCTACTTCTGGATGAATCTGAAGCTACATTTGTGTGGCTATTTAAGACATTTCTGGCTGCCATGAAGGACCGTGCCCCTGTCTCCCTGACCACAGATAAAGACAGAGCCATACAGGCTGCAGCTACACAGGTGTTTCCAGAAGCCCACCATTGTGTAAACAAGTGGCACGTGTTAAGAGAAGGCCAAGAAAGAATGGCTCATGTATGTCTTGCTCATCCTAATTTTCAGGTGGAGCTCTATAACTGCATCAACATGACTGAGACCATTGAGGAATTTGAATCATTTTGGCTATCTATCCTTCACAAGTATGACCTGAAGAGAAATGATTGGCTTCAGTCAATATATGATGCCCGCAGGCAATGGGTGCCTGTTTATTTTCGAGACTCTTTCTTTGCTGCCATTTTTCCTAGTCTGGGATTTGAGAGCTCATTTTTTGATGGCTATGTAAATCAACAAACTACTTTGCCAATGTTCTTTAGACAATATGAAAGAGCTTTAGAGAATTCATTTGAGAGGGAAGTAGATGCTGATTTTGATACAATATGCACCACCCCAGTGCTGAGGACACCTTCTCCTATGGAAAAACAGGCTGCTAACTTGTACACGAAGAGAATATTCTCAAAATTTCAAGAGGAGTTAGTTGAGACATTTGTATATACTGCAAATAGAGTTGATGGAGATGGGCATAACAGTACATACAGGGTTGCAAAATTTGAGGTTGACCAGAAAGCCTATTTTGTATCACTGAATATTGCAGCAATGAAAGCAAATTGTAGCTGTAAGATGTTTGAGTATTCTGGCATCTTATGTAGACATGTTTTGACAGTTTTTACTGTAACAAATGTACTTACCTTGCCATCCCATTACATCTTAAAGCGGTGGACCAGAAATGCTAAAAGCATGGTTATAGCTGACGAATGCAGTGAACTACAGGGTCACGAATCTCTGACGACAAGATATAACAATTTATGCAAGGAAGCAATCAGATTTGCTGAGGAAGGGGCTGTAGCATCAGAGACATACAGTGCAGCACTTGTTAGTCTTAGAGAAGGAGGGAAGAAGGTTGCTGGTGTTAAAAAAAGTGTAGCAAAAGTTGCACCTTCTGGCTCACAGGTTAGTGGAGTTGGTTATGATGATCGGAGAACATCCATAGGGAATCCAGAAATGACCCCTTTACTGTGGCCACGACAAGATGAAATAATACGACGCTTTAATCTTAATGATGCTGGTGTTCCTAGTCAACCCATTTCTGATTCGAACATCCCACGCATGGCCCCAGTTTCTCTTAACCGCGATGGTGGTCACACTGATAACATGGTATGAGAAATCTTGATTAAAAGTTTGTAGAAATGGATTATTGCTTAGCGCAAAAAATGTTAACCTCTCGTTTTACTCTTTTTTTGTCTGCAGTTGGTTCTTCCTTGTCTTAAGTCAATGACTTGGGTAATGGAGAATAAGAACTTGACTCCAGCTAATAGAGTAGCTGTAATTAACCTGAAGGTATGTGCTCCGCATTATTTGATGACTTCGTTTCAAACTAAATAATTTTCCAACAACTTCTTTTACTATTATGCTTTCCTTTTCTCTGTGTTTCTTTTTTTCATAAATTTGAATTTTGTTGAGATGAAGGAGAATTACAGAAATGTAATGCATGAATCACACACAATCATATCATTCCAGGCAGAAACAAGAGTAAAACAAAGGTCAAGAAGACCACACATACATAATTGATCACGTATCTAAATGGACTCGGGCAAAGTCCTGTACTTTAAGGTGCTTGTGAGTGAGCAAATTTGGTTACTGACAGAGGTCTTTTGAAGAAAAAGAAAATGTTTACGTATGACTTCCTTTACATCCTATCATTCCTCTATTTAGTCCACTACTTTTAGTTGTACTTCTAATAAGATATTGCATCTAGTCAGTTTCCTGAGTTGCCTTATCTCATAACTAAGTTCCAGATAACAAAACTAATCTGATGAATTATCCTTGACAACTCTTAAGGACCGAAATCTTCTTTTAAAATTGTCATTTTGATGTTACTACCTGAACTTTCACGGTTTTAATTTTTCTTCAAATTTTTTTGACTCATTACTCGCCACGTGATGCTCTCAAACGTGATTTAGAAATTGAATTAATGCTTGCTTCAATTTTACTTTTCTTTGCTGCTTGTGCAGTTACAAGATTATGGCAGGACTCCTGCGGGAGAATCAGAGGTAAAATTTTCATTGTCAAGGGTCACATTGGAGCCCATGTTGAGGTCCATGGCCTACATCAGTGAACAGCTCTCTACCCCTGCCAATAAGGTTGCTGTCATCAATTTAAAGGTTTGTGGTTCTCAAATTTGATCCTCAATTTGATGAAATAATTGCATCTTTACTCTATTTTACATGACTCTGGTCTGCATGCCAAAATTTACCTTACAATGATGTCTCAACATGCCACTAAATGGACAAAGAGGAATTGTGCATCCAGCCCCTGATATATTCTGACACACTTGAGTTGTATTTAGTCAATAAGTTCTGATGCCGATTTTAAAATACATCTCAACTAATTCTAGAATTACAAGTTGGCTAAACCGACTGACAAAAATTCCATTTTTAATTGGTCTCAGTACAAGAAGAGGAAGTAGTCTCTGTAGGGAAATTGCCTGCCTTAGTTTAATGTAGTTGACGTAATCCTACGCTGAGGAGAAAATTTGCTAATTGTTCATTTGCATACCTGACAAAGGCTTTCTGGATTGGTCCTATCAATAACCCTTTGCATAGAAATCTAGCATTTAGAAGAGCGTGGGATCTCACTTTATCTTCTATTAGGGGATGCCATGTTTTTCTAACTTATTCATGTTGCCACATAATTTGGTTCTTATCATCTTCAGACATGTATGTTGTGTTGGTTTTGAATTTCTGAGAGAAATCTGTCAATCTATGATGCGGAGTTAGGTAGTTGTTGTAAGGTGAAACATTGATCAATGCATACACCAACAGTTGTCTACATCATACTTCAGCTGGCAATTCGCCAATATCTTTCAATTTTTTTTGTGTACCGCAATAGCCATTCTGTTGATATAGTCTGCTTATGTTCAGCTTCAAGACACGGAGACAACTTCAGGAGAATCAGAAGTGAAATTTCAGGTGTCCAGGGATACTTTGGGTGCCATGTTGAGATCAATGGCATATATTCGCGAGCAGCTGTCAAATGCAGTAAGGATTCTTGGCCTGCTGGCAATACAGTCTTTGTTTTGTCAAAAGTCATGGTTACCTAATTTTATGAGTAGGATGTGTAATTATCGTTGTCATCCGTTGTGATAATTCACTGTACCTTTTTGGTGCTAGTTCTATTTTCTGCTTTATAAATGTGAATAGGCAGGGATTTGCTCTATTCTTTGACTGTTGACTTATTGCATAGTATTATGAAGCAGTAGTGATGTCGCTACGGGTCTCAAAAATTTCAGATTTATGACAGGTGCATACTGACTAAGTGTTTCAGTTATCCAAAGATCTTAATTGCTATTATTGTATTTCTTTCGCTGATCTTTAGCATTGCTCTCTCTTAATGCTAATTCATCATTTTGCTTGGCGTTTGTTACACTTAGCATGTAGGAGATATTATTATATATCATATGATTACACTAGGAAAACACAATTGTACTTGATGAGCCATTAAGCAGCATTTGTTGATTCTTTTAGTATGCTACTTACATTGGAAAGTACCTCTTACATGAGAATTCTTGTGATTGATAAAAATCTATATCACCTCAGTCTTCTCTGGTTGTAGTTCCTGTTGTAGTTCCTGTTGTTTATTGATATTACCTTTCAAGATTAAATTGCTAGCACAGTCCTGAATTTTTGGAGCTATTATGATTTATGAGTTTCAAAAAACTATGGTTTGTTGTGTGGAACCTCGATACACTATTCGGTAGTGTCCATGCATGCATTCTTCCTGAAATCATCTTCTTTAAACTTCCATGGGATGATATATGTTTGACTTCTCATCCTTACCCTCTTCAAATTCTCCAAGTAATGGATACAGATGTCATCATGTCTGTATTGCCTCATTTTTCTAAATAATGACTGTTTTGTGACACGTATGTTCTTATCATGGCAGATCGAGCCCAAACAAGATAATCCAGCAAAAAGGCCGCGAAAGTAGACATCTTCTTGTTTCCTCTGTACAACACCAAAGCTGAGGTACAGATTGGATTTGACTTCCTCACTGAATATTCTCCACCGAGTTAGCTCGAGTTCTCCTGTCTTCAAACAGACTAGTTGCTCTTACCTCCCAATCTAATCTTGGTTGTGATCATGTTTGTAAATGTAACTTCTCTTTCAACAGGACAGAGTTCTCTCCCTTGGTTTTACTGATGGTCCAGATTGTACGACTATTAGATGAAATCGTTGTATATGTATTTAGTCGGTTTTGTAGGGACTAGTAAAGCACTGGTGTCTTGTTCATGCTGTTGTTATACAGTAGCCACACAATGATTTATGATTTCCATGAAAATGGGATTTTCTTAATGTATTTTTACCCATATTATGTTTTGAAAGAAGAAACTTTGCAGTCCGTTCAATCAATTACATGGAGTTATCAATTTAGAGGGTGTTTGGCTCACTTTATAAGTTTTCAAAAAATGTTTAATTTTTTTTTTTTAAATATTTTATTATTTTTTTCGAATTTTGATCATTTTAATTTTAAATTTATCATTACTAATATATTAAAAAAATTGTAATTTTATTTTATTTAAATACTTCTATAATTTATTTTTAAAATAAAATTTAGGATTTTATAAGTTTGAAAAATATTATCAAGTTTAGCAAGCACTTCTTTGAAGCATGTGTTCCATATAAGGCTATTTTTGTAATTTCAATTAATTTCTAAGGTTGCCAAATAGCATTTTTAACTCACTAATTATATTTGAAAAAAATACGCAAACAAATATTGTTGACATCTTATATTACTTGAGACATTATTAATTATTTTAACTCATAATCATTAATTAATAAAATTTACAAGGGAGATATAGTACTAATACTAAGATAACCCGGTTCAAGCTGGTTCCTCAAGGTTTCTCCCTTTCGTCAGTCGGCCAATCCAAGATTTTTCAGAGACCCTCCACAGTGACCATCTACAAGAACCCCACCCCCACCCCCACCCTCGGAGACCCCCTCTTCATCATCTCCATCAGGTACTCCAGCAACTATTTTGATTTCTCTCTCTCTCTCTAGACACACGCACGTATGTATGTGTCTGTGTATCGTGCGAATTTTGTTAAGTTAATCTTGAAACTCGCCGGCGACTTGATTGATTGATTAAAGAAATAAAATCGTGAAACTGGGATTTGGTGATTTTGATTTTTATGTGCGGAACTCATTATGTGGGCTATGGTGGAACATGTGCAAAATATATGGCCTTTTTCCGCGTTTATATTTAATGACTTGAGGGCATCAGATGGGATTGTTAAAAAATTACCGATTCCCGAAAGCACGAAGCATTTTGTTTATGCGATTCACGAGCCCGAATCTCAGGCTGTGATTTATGTGCTATCGGTCCAGAATTTGTCAGAAAGGTCAGCTTTGGACGCCGAGTGTTTAATTAGGGAGATTAAGCCTGATGCAGTTGTTGTGCAAGTGGGACGCTTGAACAATTCAGAGATGAGTGGCTTGCGGGAAGGTGGGACCGGACTAATGAAGGATGGTAAGAGTGGTGAGAAAGGTGGATGTGTCGGTGAGGATACTGTCCCCACTTCCGTGTTTGAGGTGTTGAAGAAGTGTTTTATGCATAAGATTAGTAGGGAGAAGTATGACGACGTGGCAGGGAATTTGGTGTTGAGGGAAATTTTTGGGGTGAGTTTTAATGGGCATTTTATTGCGGCCAAGAAGGTGGCTGAGGAAGTTGGTTCTTCATTTTTGATGCTTGAGTCGCCTTTTGTGAAATGCAGCACGACTGGGGATAGCGAACGCAATTTGGACACAGAGGCAGAGGTTGTGAATGTGGAAACTAATTTCCGAAGTGCGTTTAGTTTGCAGCTAACTAATTTGGTTCCTGGAAGAATGGGAAGTTCAATTGTCTCTCTGAATTCAAGGGCTTTCCATGTCACAGATGATGTTCAGTCTCAAATGGTGAAGTCGTTATCTTCATATTTGGTTCGTTTGAATCCAGTTTCAAAGTTTGCAGGTGAAGATGTTCGGCTACTAGTTGATTATGAGGTTCCGCAGTTTGCGAAATGTGTCTATCCCTTGCTCGTTGATTTGCATGATATATTTGTTGACATCCCCTCTATGGGAACTGCTTTGGCTTGTGCTCAGAAGATGCTTTGTGATGTTAACAAGGGAGAAATTGTTGACAGTCGACTCCTTTCAGAAGTTTATGCATTTCAGATTGCTGTTGAGGGGCTCAGAATTGCTTTGAATAATGCTGGTCGGCTGATAAGGAACCCAGTTTCAGCTCACTGTGAGTTTTCTGATCTTCCTGTGGAGGACAAGTCACATGCTATTCTTGCCCAGGCTCTTCGAAGCCAGACTAAGAAGTACAAATCCATAGTCGCTGTAGTTGATGCTAGTGGATTAGCAGGGCTTAGGAAACACTGGAAGACTACTGTTCCTCCGGAGGTTAAAGATATGGTTGACCAACTTGTCACCAATTTTGGAGATGACGGTGAACTATCAACTCTTTGTAACAGAAAGTGGTTAATAGCTGATAAGCCTATGGTAGCAGTTGGGGCTGGTGCAACGGCAATTTTTGGAGCCTCTTCCCTCTCTAAAGTTGTTCCAGCATCAACTTTTATCAAAATTGCAACCTTTCATGTCCCAGCGTCTCTACAACTTATTTTGACTCAGACCCAAAAAGCTGTTCTTTTTGCAGTAAGCAAGGCTCTCGGTCCAACCAAAGTGGTAGCTCCTGGAATGGCAAGTTCTACATTGAAAGGCTCTGCCATGAAGGCTGCTGCATCTGCTGAGAAAATTCGTGCAGTGGCTCACAGTGTCATAGCCTCTGCAGAAAAAATGAGCCTTTCTGCCATGAGAACAGCATTCTATGAAATCATGAGAAAGCGCCGAGTTCGATCAATTGGAGTTTTACCATGGGCTACCTTCGGGTGTAGTATTGCAACTTGCACAGGTTTGCTTGTCTATGGTGATGGAATTGAATGTGCTGCCGAATCATTTCCTGCAGCTCCTTCAATTGCCAGTTTGGGTCGTGGAATCCAAAGTTTACACCAGGCATCTCAGGTCGTAAGGCAAGCAGAGAGTTCCAGAATACAGAAATCAATAGAGTCACTCTTATACAAATGTAAGAACTTAAAAATTCAATAAAATAATAATTTATACTCAGCTCTAGTGCATACTGATGCTTTGAAGTCTATGCTCAATGTGAAGTTGAGAGATTCTGTAAATATCGTCCAGAGTAGAGGAGGATTACGTTGTGATTGTTGTTGATTTTGTCGTCTGGTGTACTCATCAATAAGAAAAAGGCATTATTTTTGTGTAAGTTCTTTTTACTAGTCTTTCTGAACAACTAAAAGTAATTGAAGGGTTCTGGCCTAAACTTTCAGCCTTTCAATTTGGTGAATGGTGATTATGAACCTCTACTTGCTGCACCTTCGTTGAATTATCATGCCATTTCATTCTGTATACTATCATATGTTCATTAACATCACTTTGCACATTATCATTCATGTTATAGAATCTCTGTTTTATATAATGGCTACAGACATCTAAGATACACGTGGAAGTAAAGGATAATTCGTGGGAGGACGGAGAGGAAGCAAAAAAGATTGAGGCGATTAATGAGAACTTGAGGTTTGAAATGTGTGAAAATATGAGACATCTTGGGGTGAACAAGGCTTTAGGAAAAATGATATTTCTGAGAAGAAGACTGGAAATGCAGGTGCCAAGGAAGAGAAGTGCAAGGTGATGATATAACCATCATTTTGAACTTATAACATTATTCTAGGTGGAAGAAAGGATACAATGCTTGGAGAGAACTCTGATGAAATTTATGAGAATACTGGGAAAAAACAGAAGGAAGAGAGAAGAAAAAGATAAGAACATTGAGATACATTCTCGTAGATTATATTTCTAAAGCTTCTGTTGACATAACAGCATAGGCTTATCAATTGAGCCTCAAAAACAGAGGATGGAAGAAAAGTAATAGGTGCTGCTCCAAAATATTGATGAGGGTTGAATGGACTGTCATGGATAAAACTAATTGCTAGAGGGAGAGTAAGAAGGAAGAGGATATTGCAGAAAACTGGAGGCTGTAAGCATTGGATTCAGAATTAGACGCAGAAAGGCAAAAGGACAAGTTTACCCTATATAGATGTTGACATGATTCTGACTTGTACATCTGTCACGAAATAGGATATGCTATATGCCTTATTTCTGCTGCCTTCTATGCTTAAGTTTGCTTTGAATGGGTGAAAAGCATAAGCCGATTATTGGAGCATAAATTTATTTGGAAGTTCAATTATCTATGGTGGATCATCAGTGCTGCTCTTACTTTGTGATGAACGTTGTTGGCTTAAATGAATACACGTTTCCAGTGTAGTAGTTTTCTTGGTTTAGTGTACTAGTTTGGTTACTTAGGTAATGGTATCCATAATAGAATCAAACCATGAAAGTTGTGTGAATAAAGCAAGATAGTGTGTACAGTATTTTATGGAAATGGCTGACGAACTATCTGGCTATACCCAAAAAAGACATCCATTGACTTTAATCAATTCTTGTAAAATGTGACCTTTAGTCCTTTGCAGAAGATGAAGGTTGTAGTTTTTCTCTTGTTATGCATAAGTTGCTAATTTAACTGATAGGTTTTGAAGTACACCTTTGCATAAATAGGTATGTCACCAAGTTGAGCTTGGTCAAACTAGTTACCTTTTTAAGTACTCCATGCATCTATTTCTCTTTCCTGCTTGCTGCTAGCTTTTTGTTGCTGTTCTTTCTTGGTGTTGCAATTTCAAGTCAGAAGGGGGATGCCATGTTGATGTTTATCCCAGATAGGGTGCAACAATTGCATATATGAATGAACTTTTCAGATAGCAAATGTTGCTATCCTGAATTTCTTACCCGCTCTTCATTGTTCTTGTAACTTCAAACTCTCAGAACTAAAGAGATGCTCGTTGTGCTCTGAATACAGTGCAAAAACCCACCCTTGATTAATTTTTTTGACATAGATGTTCAATCTACTATTGCCATGAGGCTACTTTTGGAGCTTAAGTCGTAAGTTCAACTCAATTGCACTATGTATAAATGTAACCTTGCCGCATAACTGAATATGTTGAACTTTTGAATGTTCTATGATAGATAATAGCCACCATTTTCTAAGGTTGGTCAAGACATCACTTTTTTTTTTTTTTTTCAGTTTTCTTTTTTCTAGCAAGTCCCTAAACAGCAAACCTTCACCACCGTCTCCACACATTTTAGAAGATTAAATTAAACGACTTCTTTCGGGCCATAGAAAGAAAAACGAATTACAACACAAACTTATGTCCAGAAATTTGATTACATTGAACTTTCGTGTATCGATTTGTAATTAATCCTCCCCTCTTGGGTGCTTTGCAAATTAGTCATGGCTGAGAGGCAAGAATTTTCTGGAAAAATTCAGCACCACCACAAATTTTCCTAAGTTCTTGACAGATCTGGTTGCACTACGAAAATAATAGGAATGCCAAAGCTGAGCAGCAGATGGGCAGGCAGATTGCATCTTTACAGGCCATATAACTGTGGGCACTGTTGCTGCTTTTATATGAGGATGACTGAAAAACCAGAAAGCTTTGCATCTAAACGTCATATGAGTCCTATAAACTCCTGTAGTCTATAACTGTGACTTCATCATCTGGAGCATCCAAGTCATTATAGCTGCAAAATTGTTAAATCCAGGTAAGATCCATGTTGCAAGTAACGCAGATACTAGTGCTGATACAACTATACTAGCATGGATAAAATTTGCATTTCTTGCAGATTGATGCAAATACATAGTTTAAAATTCCATATTCCATAAACTCCATGATCAGTTTAATTCATCAGAAATTATTCCATTGGTGGCTTTATTTTCACCCAAGTCCCAAATTTTTAGTTGAACGAAATTAGATATTATAGCTAATCTCATTTCAGACCTGTTTTTCTAATAAAACTAGGCTGATAGACGACAAACTAACTTTCTAGTATTCAGATTAAAAATTTCGAGAGAAAATTAGGTGCCTACTTTTGCTTAAATGGGCAAATTCTTTAAACTTGGACAACTGTTGCAATCATTTCAAGCAGAATTTTACATGTTTCTCCTTTCCTTCACTTGTTTCATGCAGCAACATTATTGCCTTCACGTTTAAATTGAGGAAAGGAAAGGAACTAGCTTTGGAGTTCTGTGCGGAATCCAGATCCTACTGAACATAGTTCTAACAATTTATTTTTTTTATTACAAGCTCATTATTCAAGTTATTCTCAGAGTCCCTTTCCCGAAAGCACTCATCTACAAGGCTCTAGCTTTTGCTTTCAGTACATCACTGAACTTTTGCATCAAAAATTAAATGACACTAACCAATATTGCAGCTAGCACAATGTTTGGTTAGACTAAATTAAGAAAGAACTACTGACCTTCGCAAGCGCCGAGGATCCTGTCGAAGTGTAGGGGGCAAGGCAATTATTGGGGAAGGTCCACTTAACTGGGGACCTGACCTTCCATTTCTGCCTCCTTCAAATGGGGAAGGGCCTCCTTGGTCTCGCAACATTCGCATAGCAACTTCAGGAGGGGCGGGAACAAAAGGCCCCAGTGGACTGCAATCAATGACCATAAATTCAATCAACCATTATATTGTAGCATATATATATATACACACACATACATACATGAATATAAAAGTATGAATGATTCAAAAGGTTTCATGGAATTTGTGGGGACTTAAATATGCTTATTTAAGGATAATTCTTGATGCCAATTAAGTAAATTTAAATCTACAAAATCAACTAAAACCTATCTATATTTATATCTATATCCAATCCTTTAGATTTCTTATGCTAATTAAGTATTGGATAATTAGATCTTGAGCAAGAATTACTAAAAAACACCTCACATTGATTCCATTCGTTGATTCAATTGTTGAAGCACATTTAAAATTTGTTCCACATATTTACCATTGACCCCAAAAATAACTAGACTTTTCTTCAATATATTGCTAGCTTGATCCACGTTTCTGAACCTTTTTTGGGCACACAAAAATATCCCTACAAAAGTATAATTTTTTTTTATGTGGCTAATTAGTAGAACTAAGACTTTTGATAGAATATAATTATCTATGAAGTGCAGAACCGAGGGTAGAATGGGATCTATCACCTAGCACTCAAATTGCCAATAATTGAATTTTGATACTCAAGCTGAAGCTGGACTCTTACAAATACAACCCATGATGAATTGACAAAGGGAAATTACCAAAAAGAAGAACCGGAAAAACATTGGACTATCTAAAAGAGCAAGAAATTAATTGGGAAAAATGGAAGCTGCCAAGAGGCCTTAAATGGGCTACCAAAAATTGCAACAAAGGAAAACAACTACGGGAGGCTGTATGGCAAATTAAATGTATTTTAAGATTACATTCTAATGGAAAGCTTGATTGATATAAAATAACTTCATACTTTCTCTTCAAAATTTAGATATTTAGTAGATTGGATAATATAGGACTCAACCAAGATATTTTGAAATATACAAGATTATAGAAAAAAAATAATGCTTGAAAATACTGTAGCACTATAATTGATATGTTGTAAAATAGGAACTGCATTTTAAATTAAGCAAGACCAGTTCCTTGGGATGATAATTAGAGAACTACTTTTTTTAAAAAGGCTCCAGCACACTTTTCCGAAGTTACTTAAGTAGAACAATTGAAATAAATGTAATTTTGAACTTAACTGATTAATTGCTACTCTTCGTTCAACATGCAAGATGAGTCTTTTTTTTTCCTAATAAATTTTCTTCATGAAAATACTGGATTCATATATTTTTTAAATGAATGAAGAGAGCCAGCAAAAATTTCCTTTTCGAAATCTCAAGAAATCTTTTGAGAAGGCTTTGGATCTTAGAACAATGAGAGTTATAGTAGAGAACTGTCAATTGATTGTTTAACTTAAATACTAGTTCTGTTTAATTGTTCAATGACCTAATTGAATAGATTTTAATTGAGTCGAACCTAAATTAAGTTCGAGAAAATCGAGATTTTTTTTATAAATATTATCATTATTTATCTTGTTGAGTTTAATGTGTATATATCTTACCGAGTCTTTCTTAAATCAAATGTTAAAATTAAATATTAATAGGTATGTTAAAGTTGGTTGACTAAGTTAATAAATCAAGTTCAAATGTGCTTTAGAGATGGATCTCTTTTCAAATTTCAGGAAATTTAGTTTATTTTTTAACCTTGTATATGATTCTGTTAGTAAAAAAATAAAAAATCAAAGTGTCATGTACCCTAAATAACTGTAACCTCGATTATTAATATTACGAACTATTTAGAAGGAAGTTACCACTATAGATCTCAAGTAACAATATAAAACTAATGGCATTCTTCAGAAAACAAATACGAATTTCATAAAACTATATTCTATGGTCAATATGTCAGATATTTTGACTTGAAACTGTTTTTGGTTTATTGGATCCAGCCCAATTCTTGGCGTGATAAAAAGTAAAAGATGATATTCTCAAACAAGTCCATAATGACAAGAGTGGAGAAGAAGAACAAATCACATGTTTGGAAAATAATCAAAAGAAAGAAAATATATCTAAATATATCGAATTTTTATAACTAAATTAAGATCATATTTTCATAGACAAAGTTCTCTTAACTTATAGACATCCTTAAGAACATTTATTAAGATATAAAAGAATCTTAACAAATTAAATTAAATAACAATTATATTAATCCTCAACAAATAATCTTTATTTATTCACATTTTTTCACAAGGTTCAATTTTTTATTTAATGTGTTCATAATATTTTAAGGCTAAATTTATAAAATAAAATAGGTGTCCTCGAGCAAAGCGCGTGCACTTTACTAGTATAAAAAAAACTCTAAATGCAGTCATAAAAACCATTTTCAGCACTGAATAAGAAGAGGAAATGAGTAAAAAAACAACCAAACTTACCCAGCACCAGGAACAGGCATCAGTACAGGAGGAGGTATATCTGAAGGAAAAGAAGCAACAGGAATGCCTTGCCCACCAAAAGAATCATACATTGGTTCTTCTGGATTGCTCCCAGAAGCACCATCGTTATTGGCAAAATCCCCGGATTGGGGATTCTCAGACCTATCAAAGCGTTCATTGCCATTGGCGCGGTTATCACGTTCTCTACGATTTCCTCTTTCATCTTTTATTCTATTATCTGGGCCAGGCCTACGCCTTTGTGGCTTCTCCTTCTGCAGATGGAAGGCATGCCAACAATGCACGATGAGGTTATTGCCGAAATGAAAATTGGTGATAAGTAGTTATAAATAAGTCATACCAAAGATGGCTGCATGACAGGTGTCCCTCCAGGAGCATTTTCATCACTGCAATATATGATTAGTTATAGACCTTGCAAGCAAAGAGGCCACAGACATATTAAAATGGCAGTACTTACTTCATGTAGTTCTGGAAATACAACTCTTCACGCACTTTTGATGTCAGTTCCATCACAAGTTCTGGGTGTTTCAACTTTAAATGTTTGTGAACAAACTCGGCAGCATGAAAGAGCTTTGTACAACCTTTTGCTCCACATCCATACTTCCACCCATATTTTTCATCCCTAATCTTGCGGACATATGGATCCAAACCTTCAGCAGCAGCAGCATCTATCTTCTCCTTTGCAGTCATTATTTCCAGAGGATCTGAACCCTTCAGCCTCTCTTGCCAATGGGAATCTAATTTCTTCTCCCACTCATTCCCATTACCAATTGCGTCGGAATTCTTGCCATCCACTCTAACATGCCGGAGACCTTTGGCTTCGTTTGATTCAACCAACCCATAATAATCAACTCCATGAATGCGCCAGAGATAAGTGATAAGGGTGTCCAGAAGCTCGATACCCTCAAGACCTTTGATTGTAGTTAAACCCCGTATGATAATGACTGGACCACTTGAACTTCCATGAGACTTATCCCTGCTCATTCTATCATTATCAGCTCCGCATAAGACATTATCTTCGATTCCTTTTTCTATGTCAAGTTTCCATACAAGAGCCTGTGCTCGTTCAATGTCGACCAGAATTCGTCTGGGCTCAGAACATACTGGGTGAGCCTTCGGGGCAGACGAAAGATCAGACTCTTTGGCACCACCCCGACCAGGCCGCCTTCTTTTGCCACCCACATCTGCTGCTTCATCATCAGAATTAGGCTCGCTGGACTGTTCTGCTTTGTTCAAAGAGGAAGGACTAAAACTGGGACCTCTGTTTACATACAGAATTTGGTCAGATTAATATCAAAAAAGTTAGAATGTGGAAGTATGAAAGACCCTAATCTGTGGGAACAGCTCTTACAAATCCAGCGTCCCGCTCTGAAGATCAAGCTGAAAATCCTTCGCCAACTTCCTCGCAAGTTCGTTCCTCCTGCAAAATGTATTGATAAGATCTTTCAATAATACCAAATGGAAGCCAGGAACACAAAGTATATACACAGAGGACATTTAGTAGGCATTTCATACTGATAGCAGAAGTACTACATAGCCTCATGCAAACTTCCACCTAACAAAAATCATATGCTTACCGTTCTATGACAGCAAGTAAGTTTGTTGGATGATATTTGTCTTTTAACCTGAACAGGTAAACAAACTCATAAGGCTCCGAACTAGTAAAACTTCGCAAGATACAAAACACACGGGAGGAAAAAAAAAAACACAACAGGAAAGAGGATGAAGTGTACCATTCTTCATCCTTATGTGCATTAAAATAAGTTCGTTTCTGGGTTGATATATACTCTGTCCGGTACTCTTGATACCTGATCATGCTCAGCCAATTAGTAAAATTAGCGAAGAAACAGAAATGGGAAACTAAACAGCGAGCAACAGAAAGACAAACAATACGTAAAAAAGGAGCCAATCAAGTAAGGTTAAACCTAATAAACTCTAAAACATTCCCGATCTGACCTGCGCTCTGCTTCAGCTGGCAAGATATCATCTTCAAGCTCCTGAATGAACTGCTTATAGGACATCATTCCTTCCCTGAAAAAAGTCAACAAACTACATCAGCAAATCTAGCTTAAGATATAACACTGCAACAAACCCAATGCTCAAAAATTACACAGTAAACAAATATTCAAGTTCATATGCAAAAAGCAACATGAGGCAAAAATACATGATGCAGGCAGCACGTCCCAAAGAAAATAAGACCAAGAAATACAACGATCTTAATGGTAACGACGAACAGCAATAACAGGTCTTGGTACAAGAAACAGAATATAAGTTTAGCATTCCTCCCCATGGATTCCCTTCTATATTTTTCATGAATAAGTTCAACAGTCTCATCATGCTAAGCAGCACTTAAAAGTTCAAAAATGATAAGCACAGCAAGCAAATAACTTGTCACGAGTAGGGCAACTCAGTGGAGAACGCCCATTTACATACATCTGGATTCACAGTGAAGCTGGAAGACTGAAGAAAGACACCTTACTAGAAGTGAAGGTGCTAGCTTGAAACAAGTCAAATGCGGCCCACTGGAAAAAAAACGTGAATCTGACCCAATACTCAGAATTCTACACATTGAATGCTACATACCTTTGGGTTCCCCCCGCATTGAAAGCATCAGCAAGACCACCACGACCAGAATCCCAATCTGCATTAAAAAGATCAAAATAGAAACATAGCCAATATACAAAATTTAAAGCTAAGACAGTATGGTGACACAAACAACCACCTAGACAATCCAAGAGGGCTATAGTAAATAAAAAATATGCTGCGCTCATAAATGTTCAGCAGCAGAGATTAAATATCAGAAGTTTCTAAACCAGTACTCATTCTATAAGTTGTACAAAGGCCAGAAATGAGTTACATTGTGATGAAGGGAAAAAAGAAAAGAAAAGGAGCCAGTCACCAAAATGAGAAACACAAAACAGGTATGAAAGCCAATTTGTGTAGTCAACATAGAATGACAAACTACATTCCCAAAATTATCAGAAAAAAAATATAATATTGATTTTGTGTGGCCTCAGAAGGAGTACTACTTTCTGTTTTGACTTTTTAGATTAGACAAAGTATTTCATACTTATGGTTAGCCCAGGGCGCACTTCCAACAAAGCTTTCTAGGTCCAAAATTCTCAAACAAGATTAATTCATTGATTTTATACCAAAACTATTACAAGAATATGCAGAGGAGTAGGAAAAGATGTCCACCGAATGTGGTCAGACAGTTAATCATTCCTTTGAAGTCTGCCAATTTTTTTCTGCCCATTGGAAGTCCAAAATGAATCTGGAGAGGAAAGTCAGCTTTTTGCAGGAATGCAGTTGAAAATTTGGAAGTAAACGACCATGAAAAATTGTGAAGGCAATATTAATCCTTGTGGAAGCTGTGCAATGGCCTTTCACTTCTATTTTTGAAGAATCCAACCCTCCCACAGCTTATTGGATAAATTGAGTTTCTAGGATTGAAAGGCTTCTCTTTCTCAATATTTTTGTACATTCTGTTTATTAGTTGAAGGAGACTTTGAATGGTCAACAAAAGACCTAAACCTATAAATATCAAATCCCATAAGAGAACAAAACTATAAAGGTATGTCCACCACCATATATCTCAAAGTAGCACGACCAGAGATAACAAAAACATCATAAATCAGCTTCTGTATCTGTTTAAGGCAAACACTAAAATTTTAACAATGAAAACAGAATAAAAATTGCCACCAGGACTAAAAATTATTCCATCTTGATACATATGATTGATAACCAGAATTAACAAGAAATGCTTAGGAGACAATTACCAATGACACTAGCATATGCCATTACCAACTGTAACTCCACATAGTAAAGTTAACATCGTTATATTTCTCTCTTCACGCTGCAATACAGCTTTGGATACAAGAACATTAAATATCCCTTTATCTAATTTGATTAATCTGAAGCTCGCAAAAGTAATTTTGAAAGACATAACTGATCATCCTCTAGAAATATTTCCTTATGTCCAACTCCTTTCCCCCTCTATTAGATTATCTCTTCTGTCCCATATCATCCTCTCGTCCACTCATGATCAAAACCAGATTTTTCCATTCCATATATTTTTATGAATTTAAATCATGACAGGGTTCGAAGTACTTGCTCGGAAAAAAAAAGTTCAACTGCAAACCGCAACGAGCGACTTGGCTTTCATCCTCAATTCCATCACTTTGATGGTAAGATTATCATTGTCCATTGTAATTCGGCAAGATGCTTATATCGATATGTTTCCTGATTATCCCAAGGCTTAAAATAAAGTTTTGGAGAAGGTTAATTTTAGCCATCCAACTTCTAGAAAAATTTTGCAACTGCCAGTCACAAATGAGAGCTCATAGCTAGAACATATAACTAATGACAGAGATATTTGCTTGAAGCGGAAAACAACTTAGCAATCTGATCAAGATTTTGGTCTACAAGAGAATAGTTAATGAAGTGCAATTGAAACACATTGTGTTTGTTTATCAAGATAGCTCACGTGTTTAAACTTACGTTCGATCTTAGCAACACATTACAGCAGTAGCCAAATAAAACTAAAATGGCATAGCATATTCCATCCAATCAAAATGCCAATAGCAATATATGAAAATAATTAATGAAGTATACAGTAACAATGTAAATAATACAGAACCAAATATTAAATTATTTGGAAAAATGGCATAGTAAAAAGCAAGGTCTGAAAGATTACCAGATGGACCACCTTGATAGCCACCAGATGCACGGCCCATATATCGACCATGAGGCCTTTCATCAGGATAACCAGGTCTACCCCCATTCTCACGCTCATATCCACCAGGATAATCATATCCAAACCTGAAACAAAAAACTAATGTTACTACAGCAAACTAATGTTACTACAGCCTACTTGGAGATCAAAACAGAGGCCCTGAGTTGTAAAATGAAGGAATTAACACCAGACATAAAGAATTAAGTCACAACGGGACACATTTCCCATTTAGCAGACAACATAGGAATTAGCAGGAACTCATGCAAATGGGGGATTCCTATATTCATGTTTGAAAATGTAAGCTACAAAAGATACACACATACATGCACACAAATGCACACAACATATCTGTATACGTTTACAATTTTGAAATGTAAAATGTTGACCATAAAGTTGGGTCCAAATCTAAAGTTATGATTGACATTTGAAACATGAATGTCGGTTCCGACTTTAAAAATAGGTGCTGACTGTACAAGTATTCAAATGTTAATGAAAATATCACCTGTGAAAAAAGCCCATGTAACCTTTAAACGTCAGTTTCGAAGTTAAATATCAATGCACAAAAAAATTGTATGTATTACATGTGCATGCAAAAATCCATTCATAAAGGTTCTCTCTAAGCTCTAGCTTCTCCAAATTTTGTGTGTTGTGTGTGTTTGTGCAACCAACACCACCATACCACAAAGATACAGTGGTACACATATACATCACACCAAACATACAGCATGAACCAAATGCAAAGCTCACCTTCGGTCCCCTGGCCCGTATCCTCCTCTAGGACTCCCCCTCCTTCCATCATAAACATCATCCCTCCTTCGCTTATACGGAGGAAATGGCGGCGATCTTCTCGGAGGCGGAGAATGCGGACCTCCTCCGCGTCGGTCTCGATAAGGAGGTGGAGGAGGGCTGGGACTCAGCCTACCCCGCTTCTGATAATCCCTTTCTCGCAGTGGCAGCGGAGGCGGTGGAGATCGATTGCGGTCATAGTATTCACGCCGTGGCGGCCGGTCAAAGTCCCGGTCATCACGCCGCTCTCGGGAGTCACGTTCACGGTCTCGTATGCCTCGGCGCGGCGGCGGAGGCGGAGGAGGCGGCGGTGATGTGTCGGAGGGGCCAGTGTCGGAGGGGGCGGTGTCGGAGGGCTTGTCATTGTTATTGGGGAAGGTATTGGTACTTCTTTCTCGGCGACGGTCGAGGTTCTCTTCGGTGGCGTTTAAAACTTCGGCCATCGGAGGCCGTCAGATTTGAGGCGAAACCCTAATTTGCTTCTGATATAGAGAAAGAGAGCGGGGGTGCGAGTGCAGCGTTTTTAAGATTTGGGGGTTTATGAGAGAGGAGGGGATGGGAAGAAAGTGAATAAAAATGTTCAATAGCGAAATGACATAATAGCCCTCCATTTTTACATGGCGGTTCCCCTTCTCGTGCTTTTAAGATTTTTATTTTTTTTCTTGTAAAAACATATGCTGACTGCTGAGAGCACTCTATTTCATCTTTCAAATTAGGGTTAACAAGATTTTTTCCCCTCAACTATATCCACAGTAACACTATGACCCCTTTAAATTAAAAAAATACAATTTATTTTTTCAATTTGACCTTCCTTTTGCAAAATTATTTCAAAAAGATTTAATAGTTTAAAATTATTGTTTGAGTTAATAATATAGAGCTACTAATTTATTAAATCATCGTTTGAGCCTGATTATTACAATCCTCTTTGTGAAGAAGTACCGTTTATCTATATTATTTTACAGAGTTCTTTAAAAAATGTTGTCTCACATTTTTATGTTAATTCCTACTTGTTTATATATAAATACCTTTTTATTTGAAGGTCGTTCAAGTTTTTCTTACAAGATTAATTAATAATAATTACTTATAATAATTAAATTATTAAATAAAATTTAGTGCTTTATATAGATAAGTTAATTATAGTTCATCTTTGTCATTTAATAGTTTGTGTAGTTTAGATTAGTTGCTTTATAGTATTAAGTCCAAACAAATTTTGAAATTTTAAATATTTTAACTTAAATATTTTTCCAACTATTTTGAAAAGAGAGGTAAAATTAAAAAAAATATAACTATATTTTCTTAGGTGGAATGGGCAAAATTAATGATACATTGGGTACATTTGATAGAGACAACCCTTGAAATTAATTACTCATATTTCATTTTTTGGATATCCCAAAATAATGCCCTACTTTCCAATTTGATTATTTTTTTCTAGAAAATATCATTTCACTTCATATTATAGCATAGTTATTATTAACCCTTAATCACTAATTTTGATGTCAATAATGTATGCATATACAATGCTTTTAATTTTGTAACTCTCATTTATATTAGTAATACTTAAGACAAAAGGTTCTTGTTCTTCATTTCTTTTGCATTTTAAGATGCAACCATAAAAATTATTTTTTGATGATTTTTTTGAATATAAAAATTTATTTTGAGAAGTTTTTAATAATTTTTCCTATTTAATATTCAAAATGTTACCCAAAGAAAACTACTAAGGGCAATGACGTCTTCACACTTTGCTTGACACATCAACTTATTTTGCTTTTACCAAATTTTACACCGATAAACATATTAATAACTTCTGAACATTCATAATTTTCAAACCCCACACAAAATCTCCTTTCTCTACCTGATTCTGATCTCCCCTGAAAAAACTTTGTAATAGCATCATAGATGTGAAGCATTCCGCAAAATTGATTGAATTTTGTTAAGCCGCAGCGAAAAGAGAAAAAAGCTACAATCAGATCAAGAAAGAGGCAAAAAAGAGAAGAAATAATGGAGGGTGGGAAATTCAGCATTAATGCGAAGGACTTGTCAACCATCGGAGGCATAGCCACCGTTTCCCTGCTGCACTCTTTCATTCCAACGCACTGGCTGCCGTTCTCCATTGTGGGCCGCGCTCAGAAATGGACGCTCTCTCGTACTCTCCTCGTTAGTAAGTGATACTTGTATTCTTGGTCGTGTTTGTGTATGTTTCTCTTTATGATTTTGAGTTGTTTTTGAAGAAATTGTGTGATCTTGTTAGTGGGAGGGGAAAAGGGTGTTCTGGGCTTTGATTATTTTGTGAGATCCAGGAGTGCATTGCTTGGTTTTGGGAAGGAAAAAGAAACTAAAAGTGGGTTAATTTTGTTGTAGGAGAGATTGTTTGATTGATTCTGCATACATGTAGAGAAACTTATTTTGCACATTTTGTTATGTATATGTGGGAAGAATTACATACATGTGGCTTTCCAAAATAAGAAAGCTAAATTTAGTTCATATTTCACTGATGTTGTTACAGCTAAGAGCTTAGTGGGTGAAGTTGTACTAAAAAAATTTATGGCTTAAGCAATGGGCATGCAGCCTTGGGAGGGCGGTGAATCATTTGTGTAGTTATTGATTCTGGCAAAAGAATTACAAAGAAAATGAGCAAGGATTTGGTGAGAAACTTTCAATTTCTGACCCAGTAAAACCACACCAGGAAAAAATACAATCTCATTTTGGAGATTCAGGGGAGCAGTATGAAATAGATGCTCTATCAAATTTCCTATGTGCTTTTGAATCTGCATATTGGATGATTATGAACAATAGGTGAAAAAAGTTATACATTAGGCCAATATAGATTCAAAAGTATAAGTTGAATCCAAGTGAAGACTGGTTTGATGAAGCAAATTAGTCTGAAGGGAACTCACAGATATTGTTAACTACTCGCATTTAGGATGAAACGTTTCAATGATAATTCTTCCTCGCTAAAGGCAATGATGAGTACAGTTTTTGCATAAGTTATTCTTATTTACGTGATGTTTGGGCTGGGTTATCAAATGTAAGTCCAGCCTATCCCTTATCTGGTTGCATTATATTTCTATAAGGATAGCCTCATTTGTGCTCTTAATACAACAATTGTGCAATAATTTAAGTGTTTGGACCAGACCCAAAAATATGCACCAATAGCACTTTTTGTTTAGCGTGTTTTGTGCCTCTAAATCACTTTATTAAGCAGTTATGCTAGAATTGCTGGCACCAGTGAATTTACCCCTTATTGAAATTTATTTGAACTAATCACCTGAACTGTTTTGATCCCGCTGAATACTTGATCGCCACAAAATGCTTTGTCTAATAACATTCTCAAGCATTTTCAGCATAAATGGAATTAACAGTTAACTTTTGTGAGATGGCATTTCTTGAGAAATGAATGACTGGATGCTGTAACATTATGGGACTTGCCACACTATACCTTCATCTGTTGCTTACTTTGAAAGTACTAAATTACGTTCCTACTGACTTTGGATTCTTAAATTTATATTCTAATGATATAAATGTGCACAACATTTCTTCTACCTATAATGGGTGATGAATGCTAATTGATTGTCTGCATGCAGCTGCTTTTGGAGCAGTATTGCATGTACTGTCCACTTCGCTACTTGGCATAACAGCAATCACCATAACAAACACTATAGCAGGAGAGGAAACTGTGCATAAACTGGCATCTTTGTTGCTCGTTATTCTTGGTGGTAGTTATGTCATATTGTTTCTGTCTGGAAAGGGTGGTCACAGCCATTCTCACAACCAACCTATGGAAAAGATGGCTGTTGCTGGTCTTGTTCTTGTCCCTGCATTGTCTCCTTGTGCAACCACTCTTCCAGTATTTCTTGCTGTTGGAAACTCATCCTCCATGATGGTGCTTGCCATCATAGTTCTGTTATTCAGGTAGTCATTATGTTGTCTAATTGCTAGCTTTTGCTTTTTCTTCATTATTGAACTTTGTCATAGCCACATGATTTACATCTTGGCAGCAGCTAGCATTAGTTAAATAGATAGTCTGAGATATAAAATGTTAATTTAACGTATTTAGTCGTGGTTATGATACCATGTGGAAATAGTAAACATTTTTTTTCATGCTTATGGCCATCTGCTTTTCCTTCTGTTTTACAGTTTATCTTATAGTTCTACAAAAGAGATCAAACCCCCCATTGTCCATTTTGGCCGCCCAAAATATGTTGTATGAGAGAACCTTTCTAGTTTTAAAGTTCTGATTATTCTAGAAAGTCAGAGAAACTTCACATTAGTGGAAATCATACTGGCTTCCAAACAATTTTAGCCAAAAGCCAGCCATCCGAGTTTTTAAGGATAGCATTTTAAGACTTTTCTAGTTAGGGTAGGAAGGCTTGCAACCAAGTCCCAGTCCGTCCTTTTGCGGATCATATCTTCTAGATTAAAGGATGATGCGAGCCATTACTGTTAATGGAGCCTACATTAACCTGACTTTATTTGGTAATTTATGAATTTCTGCTATTTACTTTTGCCGTTACAAGTATACTTTTAATCCGCTGAACAGTTCAAACAAAACCTCGCCGTATTAACATGTTATGATATTACATTGCAGCACAATCACTGTAATGACGTCACTAGTGGCCCTCTCGTTCTATGGTGCAAGTCAGCTCAAGTTCCACTGGGTGGAACGTTATGACAAGCTTCTTGTAGGGTCAGTTCTATGTTTAGTCGGAATTTTGACCCTTATTTTTCATGATCATGATGGGGATGTGAGTTCATCCGGAGAGCATTTGCATAGGAAAATTATCGTTCTATAAGGAATACTTTACATGCTATTTAGGTTCTGATGTATGGAGATTGCAATTGATGGTTCACAGTACTATGAACCGTAAAACTTATGTTTCTTCTATAATCGGTAACTTTGTGATGACCGATCTTTTATGAAAGTTCTTGATCTCTTGATCTTTGCTATCCCGGTTTTACTCTGAAGGTTTCTAGCCTTACATTTTGTTGTGATGTATAGTGATGGCCATTCTTGTGGCTTATTTGTTGTAAACTAAGATGATCTACAAGCTGTATTTGGTTTCTTTCCTCCCCCATTTTGTGGCTGTTCCCTGTATTTTGTGATTGAGCATGAAGGAATTTCATTGGGTTTTCTCAATTAAAATTTACTAAACTTAAAGCATATATAAACAAGTAATATCTCATTCATTTCATGTAATAGTAGGTTAGGCTACATTTAGAAAGTATTGAGGATCAGGTTCACTGGAACCCAAGTGAAACACATGTAAGTGAAGGATTGCAGTTCTTATTTTGATTAGTTGCGCTTGACCAGACCAAGGCTGGATAAGAATTTTCTCCATAATTGAAAGCATATCGTCAAAATTGCTATTGGGCAAAATAAATATAAGAATCTCAGCACATAGAACTGACTTATATAGGTTTATTTTGCTAGGCCATGCAGTGTGCCTTTGCTCCTAACTAGTTAAATATGGAATGATAAAATTATAATATTTAATACATACGATTGTATGGTAAATTTTTATTAAAATTTAAGGTGAAAAAATCGATAAAATTTATAAAAGTGGTTAATGTACGGATTTGTAGGCGAATGGATAAAATACAAATGTAAAAAAATTGTTTGGAAGCAAAAACGCTATTTATTTTGATATTATTTTAATATGAATTATTCGAACTTATTTTTAAATTACATAAAAATATTTTATAAGTATTATTATATTATTTAATTAATAATTTATGAGATAATTATTTAATAATAATAGTATATTCATAATCATTAGAATTTTTATTTTTTATTTATATGATATTTCATTAATACTTATGAATAACATTTGAATAATTTTTAGATTATGTTTAAATATTATCAATATTTATTAAAATAGAGTATTATTCGTCAAACGGATAAATATAATACGTGTGCTAAACATTTTGATTTAGAATTACGGAATATTAATCGATAATTCGGAATCGATAATTCGGAATGTGTACCAAAAATCAAAATATTTTTCAATTATATAAATGCGTACGTATAGTATATGAATATAATACAAATTTTAAGTATTGGAGATAAAGACCCCTCTTACATTTATGTTAAAATTTGTGCTTTAGCAACAATAGAAAATTACTAACATAAAATCTTTTGACTGCTCTCTGTAGAAAATATTTAAAATGAAGAATCTTGTTAATTTTATTTTATTTTATTTTATTTATTTTGTCCTTTATATATAAGTTACTCTGATATGAAAATCACTTTTTAGTTTCTAAAAAGTGGGTGGGTAATATGGACATAACATGTCGAAAAGAAAACTTCAACGAATAAATTATGAATGTTTGGGTGAAGAAACATTTTACCTAACATCAAATGTACCAATCGACTAAACAACAATATTGTGATTGACAGAGACATCTTTTCTCTTTTTGCAAGAAAAAAACAAACTTTTTTTTTAGTGAAGGACAAAAAATAATAATAATAATGATTCGTACAATTTATTGAATTATCACAAAATTTAAAAGTTTAAGCTAATAAAGATGAAAAATATTAAATATTAAAATTTTATTCACGTGCAAACAGACTGTATTATTATTATTTTTTTAAAATGTATCAATTGATTTTTTTTTTTTCAAAATTAAATTGAATTAAATAGTTGCTTTTTCACTTAAATCGTGAGCTAATCAAAGTATCTTGGCCTTACTAATTGGTGATCCCACTCTAGAATTTCATTTACACAAAATATAAGCCGATTAAGTTAAGCAGAAATTAACAAAAAGTTATATAAGCACTTAATTGGACATCCAATATACCTCAACCTAAGTACCCAAACATGTCTTCCATCATTTCTCCTAAAGCACCATCAGTCCACGATGGAGCTACGGGTTGGTGGCCGTGGCCGCTCCAATTCTAATTTTTTTAAAATTAATATAAATTATATATGTATATAATTATTAAATTTTAAAAAATTATGTCTTTTAAAAATATAAAAAAAATATTTATTTACCTTTTTTTGTTTTAAATCTCTCATTTAATATGCATTTTTTGACTTCATATCATCATCTTTTTAATTTCCTATTTTTGAAAAAAAATTAATAATAATAATTATGAAATCAAACTACAAATAAATAATTATCATAACTCACAAACAACATCATCCCAAAAAATGAGTGATGGTCATTAGCTAGCTTATATAGAATTATGGTGTCCTTCGACTTTTTTACTTTACCTTTTTTCACCTAACAAGTGAAAAGTTTTCATTAAGCATAATTATCATTTAAAGGACGAATCAATCTGCTATAGTCAAAAAGGTGGTTTGAATTTTTTATATTTTATATCATAAATACATGTATGTTATGCGTTTAAAATTAATCAAATATGAATATGTTAAAGGAAATACAAAATGTAATATAAAACATATATTATATATATAACATGATAGAATATAAAATTAAAATAAATAATATGAAGTGTAAAAAAGTACGTGTTGATTGTGGTCCTTCCATGTGACTCGCTAGTGGATTATAATTGTAAAGTTGTTATCGTAAATAAATTTAAATTTATGACCAATTTGTGATGATAAGGGATATGATAAACTAACTAAACATAACGCTTTGTCGCTTTACAATATGGTAACGCATTTGAGCTTGGTACGTGTATTTGTGAGGTCCCGGGACTGGTCTGTACAGGAAAGAATCCTTACACCAGGAAGAACACTTCTTACTCTCAGACACCTCCACCGCCCGCGTAAGACTAACGCTCTCATTGCAAGATCTGTGAAAAGGGCTTGTCTTTTCTAGTACTGAAAGTGAAATTCTGCTAAGTCAGAGGGCCCCTAGTCCACGTAGCTTTCTTGTCTCCCTCTGCAGAAAATGGGATTTTCATTACATTTCATGCAAACTCTCTGTTGCAACCCATCCCTGGTTTGCCTTTTTCCTACCTGACAGGCCTACTGTCACACACGCACTCACACAGTCGCATAAAGAGGTTTTGGGTCTCTCTCATACTTTTTGTGTGTGTGCAGAATTCCTCTATCATAATCTGCAGTGAAATCATGGACTTTGATTAACCACCACTACCACCGCCAGTTTGAATTCAGTTTCAGATAGAACTTTTCTCAGGTAAACAAAAAAAAAAGAAAGAGGTGAACCATGGTGGCCAAGAATTCTTTTTATTCTTGATTTTTGGCAGTTATTTGGTTTTCTTGATGTGGGTTCAGTTCAGTTCTCTTATTAGTTTCTTATGCGTTTGGCATGTGATTTTGTGGTGGGTTGAATGCTGATTGGCATGCATGGATTAAAGTTGTGATCTTTGTTGGTGTTTTTAAGTGATTGGAGGTTGAAGGATTTGTGTGAATGTGGATTTTTCTGATTGGTGTTGGATTGTTTATGATCTTGAACTGCATTTTCAAATTGTGATTGGTTTTGTGATTTGAATTTCTGGGATGTTTGTCCTTTTTTCCGTATCTTTGATGGTCCTTCTTTATTTTGTTTCAGATGGATTTATGTTGTTTCGTTTTGCTTAAAGACATTGCATTTGCCTGCTTTTGGTTAATTTCAATGGATCTCGGAGGAAGTTCCAATTTTAGAATTTCCATCAGTTGGAACTTTCCATTCATTTTAATTAGGTTCCCTTCTATGATTCTGAGCTTTCAGTTCAAAATTAGAGCTGTTGAATATGTCCTTCATCATGTCATAGGGTCTAACTAATGGTACATGAATTAGAAATCATACAGTTCTGATTGAGAAGTAAATGGTTTTGGATGGTGAAACAAATCTAAGATACTGTACATTTTGATGCTGTTAAAATGATAATGCTGTTAGAACAGGCTTCGTATGGATAGTGTAGACGTTTCTTTGTTTTTCGTAATATATCTTCATTCGATCAAGTTGTACTATATTTACCAACTAAGTTCTCTGATATCAGGTATGAGATATTGAGTGACTCATGTCATTTTAATTATGTGCTCTAGGAAATTTTAGACTTAGAAGCCTGTATGCTGATCTGGGAACTAAAAGAGTAAGACCAGGTGTAAGTAATGGGAGCCTCAAATTCCAGATTGGAAGAAGACAAGGGCCTGCAGCTTTGTTGTGCACGGAAGAAATTTATCAAACAAGCACTTAATGGCAGGTGTTCTCTTGCAGCAGCGCATATTGCTTATATAGAGGAGCTGAAAATTATAGGAGCTGCTTTAAGGAGATTTGTGGAACCTGATGCTCAAGTTGAAGCTTTTGTCTATACTTCGAGAAGTGTCACTCCTGAGCCATGTGCTTTGGTCGAGACGTCTGTCACCAAGTTATCTTTTTCGTCTCAATCCCCATCACGGCATGTGGATACAACTGCAAATATGTCACCATCTCCTTCACCCCAAGTCTCAAGCCAGTACCAGTCTCGTCCTATGAAATTTAGAGGTACATTTTCCAGGAAAATTGAAGAAAAGCCTTCTGTGCCTGTTGTGGTATCGGTTACTTCAACTACTCCTCCAAGCACCACACCCCGTTCCACTGAAGAACCTGAAGTATCATCATTAGAAACTCCTCCCATCCCATCAGAAACCCCACCTTGGGATTATTTTGGTCTTTTTCATCCAATGGAGAATGATTTTTCTTCACAAGAAAGGAGGGGATTTGATCAGGCTTCAGAGTGCTCTGATGAGATAAGACATCTTAGGGAAGAGGAGGGAATTCCTGAACTGGAAGATGTAGAAGAGAAGCCCCCCTCACCTGGAATAGAAGAATCTCAGGAATCAGAAGATGAATTTGATGAACCCTCTTCAGCTTCACTTGTTCGGAGTTTTAAAAATGTTAACACCACAACAGAAAATGTTGTCAATGGTGATTCACCCATTATATCTTCAGAAAATAGAGTATCAGAGACCAAGTTTTCGAGTTTAGAAAATGTGAATGAAGCAAAAGATAATGTCGTCAATGGTGATTCACCCGTTCAGTCTTCAGAAAGTGTAACATCAGAGACCAAGTCTGCGAATGGGAAGAAAAGTAGCACTCCTGATTTATCACCACTTAGAGCTGCAACTTCAAGATTTGTGCATTTAAATGATGTGAAGATTACAGCAATCAGAGAAAGTGAAGTTGAAGACAAGGTTGCACCTAAAGACTTTTTTTCTAGCATCAATGACATTGAACAGCTTTTTGTTAAAGCATCTGAATCTGGAAAAGAAGTTCCCCGCATGCTTGAAGCAAATAAATTCCATTTCCGTCCAGTTTTCCCCAGGAAAGAACGTAAATCTCTGTCTCCCTCTCCCTCACTAAATCACATTCTTCTCCATGCATGCTATAAGTTAGTAATATTCTATTAGGGCAGCTTCGAAATGAAACTTCAAGAGAAAAAATTTCAACTTTGAGAAGATCATATGCTGCTCCTTAGACATTGATCTGATGCATCACAGAGACCTTATAGTCTTTCAGTTCAGCTAATATGGAAGTTGGGGCAGAAAGGAAGGCAATTCTTAGAGTTAAATAGTTACACCTGTGTTGTCTCCTAAATACTAAATAGCATATGAGTAGGTGTGTATCAGAAAGCAACTAAATGAATGCTTGCCTTTAACATAGTTGAAATTGCAGATATTTCTCCTCTTTTAATCTTCTCCTTTTTCTGTATGTTGTTGTCTTTCTCATGTAAATTCAATGAAGGGTTCTTCATTTGGCAGGTGGATCAATAGCCTCATCATTACTAAAATCTTGTTTCTCCTGTGGGGAGGATCCAAGTGAGGTTCTCCAAGGTATGTGTCTCCATCTCAATATGTTTATCAGCTATTTGTCAGGCACCCCTTGATGGTGACAGGCCGTAAAAGCAGAACTTTAAGCTTCTCTTTACGGAAAAGAACATTATTGAATCAATGAATCATGCCTGAAATTTCAATATATTAGATGGTAATAGCACATTACTATCACATTTAACTTGATTTAAATTATGGTATATGTTGGAAGAACTTTCCCTTCAACAACTGATATATACATTCGTTAATATAATCAACCTATAACATGCGATGAGAAATGCAGTAATAAGTGACAAATGCATCTGTGGAGAAAGAAAAAAGAGGAAACAAGTGGAAAGATGATTGGCAATGAATGGGTTGATTTCAATTTAGAACAGAAACTCTATACAAGTTGTTACATACTCTTTTCTTTCAAGCTATTTATGGTTAACATCATTGCTAGAGGGTTGAACGAGCAGAGAGCTTAACCTGCGAGCATATATATAATCAATCACATTTTCAACTGCCTTCCTAGTGAATTCTGGACATGTTTTTGTAGTGAAGATGGTACAGGCTTGTATGCTTGGCAGTTGATTAATAATTCTTACAGAATTTGAATATGGCTTATTGTGTTTGATTATATGCCTGGTCCTTGAGCTTTCTATGAACTAGATCTTGGTCATCAGTTTTCACTCTCAAATTACTGGATTTTCTCTCTTCCTCTGTATGGTATTTTATTAGGCATAATTTTGACATGGACCAACCCTGCATTTGCCTCTCTTATGCAGCTGCTGGTCCTTTGCCAATTGAGCATTGTGATGATTATCAGTGAACTTCTAGGTGCACATTCATGTTTGATTGTGTTCATGAGTGACTTAAATCTTCCTCTCAAAGATCTTCCATGTTAGGTCGTCGGAGTTCATTTTGTGAATAACTCACCTAGAGAAAAGAAGTCACATGGGTCAACTAGTTCGTAGTTTGCTGACTACTTGGAATTTATGGTGTCCCTAGATGTTCTTTATTCCAAATATATGTCAATCTTCAAGTATTAGATTTGGATTCAAGATCGTCTCCATTTCTGTTAAAGGAATCTTTTACGCATTTACTATAATTGTAAGCAGGCAAAAACATAACCTGAAATCAGAAATTATTGTGCACCCTCCTCAGGCTCACTTAGCCTCACTTATTTTTAGCTATAAATTGTTATTCTAGGTCAAACCAAGGCAATGATTTGGGAAGGTTATGAATATAAACGTATGATAAATTAAAAAACTAATTAATGCATGATGAATGAAAAGGCTAACTCTTACGTGAGAGAAAACAAAACTAGTTGGAATTGATTCTCTACTTTTTGTCATTGGTTTCTACAAACCTGCTCCTATATCCAATACTTTTTACAGAAAATTGATCTTGCTTCTTATTTATTTATCTGAATTCCCTGTTCATCAACCCACTCACTCGCACACACAGAAGGTATAAAAAAGTAAGAAGAAGAAACACCATAGGATGTGATAAAGAAGGTTCCCAAGATTTTAGGATAATTTGAATGGCTTTTTCATGTAACAATGCCCGTATATTGTATATGATTCAATGAGGAAACTTGTTTGTGAGAATGCACGAGGTGGCACACAAAAGATTAGCATATAATATGCTAGTTTCGGTCACTAAATTGGCGGGGTGATTAAGGCTTGCTGGAAACAAAGGATAGCAACTTATCATGTTCCCTTTAACGAGCTGGGCAAAATGATGTCTGGTTGTGCAATTAATAGCTTAATCTTGATTGGAAAACTTAAAAGTTACAGGATGTGCTTTTTGGTTCAATTTTTAAAGTTTCTCAGCTCATGCCACAGTTTGACTACTTTAGTTCTTTCACTCACTCATGGAATCACTCATTTGATTTTTAATTACTCTATCTAGAGCCTGCTCAAAATTCTGTCAAGTACTTAACTTGGCACCGGACGACGTCATCTCTGAATCTTCCAGTTACGAACTCCACTGATGATGTTGATGATCCTAATAACAATCTCTTTGACAACTTCTGTATGGTCTCTGGAAGTCATGCCTCAACCCTAGACAGGCTTTATGCATGGGAGAAGAAGCTTTATGACGAAGTTAAGGTATGCTCAAAGTCTGCGTCTGCTTCCAGAACACTATTCATCTGTTTTGTGTACTTTAAACTTACATGGCAATGGGGATTAATTTGACGTACGGTGAGCTTTCTGGCTTATACTTGAAACTCTTACATTATCTTTTACAAAACTTAAACCATTCTGTGGTTGTGGATGTTGTTTTACTTAACAATCAGGTCCTCTGATTAAAATAAGTACTCAATGGGAAAAGAATGGAAGATTTTTACATGTTCAATTTTGGCCACTGAATTTTTTAGTAGAGTTGTTCTTATTTTAAGACATGGTGTTCCTATATGGTGAACCTTGCTGTTTCTGGCAGATAATAATCTTCGGTAAACAGTCATGAGTTAGATTATATTTCTTTCCTTTCATTAGAGGCTCTTTGGTTCTTTTTCTTAGTTTATTTTGGTTTATCTAAATTAGTTAATTGAAACAAAAGTTCTACTACGGTAACTTTTGAATGCCCGAGTCATGTTTTGCTGTAGTTAAATTACATTTTTAGATGCCAGTAAGAGCGAAAAACTTCCATACCAGATGATTCGCCTATAACGAAGACACTTGTACATTTTTAAGATTTAGCATATAAATCAATGACACAACTATAATAGTTAATATCATCTTCAATATTCGAATCTCCTTCCTATGAGATTGAAAATTACATAGTCTTTGTCAAGAAAGCCAAATTGATTAGACTAGATATTTGGATGAGAAGGCAACAGTATTCGATTCCCTTTGTTCATCTCCCACCCATTAGATTTTGATAGATCTGCGGTTTAATTATATATTATCATTTTTTAGTTGTCATATAGCTTTTGGATGTTGGATCTCATTCAGTAACCACTACAACTTGATCTGATGCTGGATATCCCTCCTATTGCAGGCTGGTCAGGTACTTAGAAGTGTTTTTGATCGTAAGTGCAAGCTTCTTAGGCAGAAAGAATCACGAGGACAGAAAACAGACAAGACACGTGCTGCAGTCAAAGATCTACATTCAAGAATTCGAGTTGCTATTCATAGAATTGACTCGATCTCAAAGAAAATAGAAGAAATTAGAGATATGGAGCTTCAGCCACAGCTCGAGGAGTTAATTGAAGGGTATGTAATTATCGTTTCTTTTCGTTGGTTATTTGATTATTGATACAGTGCACACTAAAATTTCCATTAGCATATTTAATGCCCTATAGCAATTTGGAAAACTGACAGTATATACGTTCACAACAAAAGGAGCACTCTGTCTGAGTCACTGTTTCTATAACTCACTTCGGTCAAGATTTTCTGTAATACGAAATATCTTTAGGAAGGTGACTTGTCAAAATCTCATTGAATATTGATTAAATCTGCCGTCTGATAGGCAACCATTGGCTCAGGCTGTCATGGTGTTTGCTTTTCATATGGAATTCATTTCTTCTTTAATCTGATGAACTTGAAAATAACAAGTAACATCTGGTTTGTTCTCAGTTTTATTACATGTGCAGTTTTGACAAGCAGGCTTGTTAATAAATATACTATTAGGTATTAGGATTGTCATTGCAATTGGACTCTAATTCTCCATTGCTTTCAGTTCATACTAATCATTAGCCATATTGTTTTATAGTCTTCTTTTTTGAGCAACACCATTAGGAACTTTTATTTGCACATAGGGAAAAAAAAAAAAAAAGAGCAGCGCCGCGAGGAGTTAAGAGCGAGCTTCGGTATAAGTTGGGTTCTTGACCTATCATCGGCCACTTTGAGCTCGAAATTATTTTATAGAAGATTGAAGCTTTTCTGTCCAAGGCCATTATACGGATGCCATGGAAACACAGGTATACGTAAATATGATTACACTGGCAAATGAGCAGCCATATGCGATCCAATCCTCTGATTCTGATCTTCCCTCCATCCGTGAGTGGAGAACAGAGAGTTCCCAACTTGAAATAGTTATTTTGCCTCAAAAGTAAGCCTTATCATCGTTAGGAGTTTGAGAAAAGCTGTCATGCATTGTGCAATCTTTTCTGTTATCGTAATTTGGAGGTGTCATTTGTTGATTATTGCTCCTCCCTTTTACTTTTTCCTTTCTTTGCTTTTCATTTGCTTATCTTCTCATATGCTTGCCTCTTTGTCACTGATGACAGATTAAGGAGGATGTGGGAAATGATGCTGGAGTGCCACAAGCTTCAATTTAGCATCATATCAATATCTCAAACCCCTGGAAGGACAAAGATCAAAACACAGTCCGATTCACAAAGACAGATCACCATCCATCTCGGATATGAACTGAGCTCCTTATTATCCAGCTTCACAAAATGGATTAGCGCGCAGAAAATATATGTGGAAGCTATCAATAAGTGGCTCTTCAAGTGCGTATCGCTTCCACAGAATCCTTCCAAGAGGAACAAAAGGATGAAACCTCCACCCATAAGAAACTGTGGTCCTCCCATATACATGATATGCGGTTCCTGGTTGGAGATGATCGACGAATTGCCTTCTAAAGGAGTTGCCAATTCTATCAAGGAATTGGCAGCAGAAGTTGCTCAGTTTCTGCCCCGTCAAGACAAGAACCAGGGCAAAGCTGGTAATCATTCTGATACCGTGTCATCGCCTGCTGGAACCAACAGTGATCCTAATATCAACATGTTGAGAGACGAAGTTCCTGAGGACTGGATACCTCCTCTGGATCGTTTTCGGACAAGCTTGGAAGGTTTTCTTGGCCAATTAAACAACTTTGCTGAATCTTCTCTGAAAATGTTCACTGAACTCCAGAAGGCCATCCAAGAGGCTAAGAGTAACTATGAACAATTCAAGTCCCAAAGACCACAGGTTTCAGTCTAAATTTTACAGCTTTATGGGTTTGGAAAGGCAGCAAATATATATATATATATATATATATATGTAAAAATAAAGAATCAATAACATAGTTATAGAGAAATTATTTGGGGCATGTGTACATGGGGGATAAAATAAATAGTTAATTTATGCTACTCTCTCTAAAATATTTAATTGAATAAATGAGCTTGTCGATAGTTTTGTATAGGTTGTTAGTTAAAGAGTTAGAGCTCTGAACTTAATGAAGAATAAATAGAGCTCTCTGTAAAAAAACTGGAGAACATGTATTATCATATTTCAAGTTGAAATGTCCTTTCCTAATTTATATTACATTTTATCTAAAGGTTGTTGTATGAAATTGCATTTTTACCATATAGAATCAAAAGAGATGGATTTTTTTTTAAGAGGGATTTTGTGAGGGAGAGAATCCATTTGTTGACAATCAATGATTGCTCAAATTAATGTTGATGAAGTCAATGATTAGGATCAAGAATGTGTCGAACAATGACCCTCAATTACTTACCAATTTTATGATGCACTGACCCAACCAATATGAACTGAGTAGATTTTGTTAAAAAAGGTACTTCTAAGAATTTTTCCCTTTTTTTTTTCTGTCTATGAAAAAAACTTAAATAATATTTCATGGACCCGATCATAACTTAAAGAGTAACATAGACTCAATCAATCAATACATGCATTCTACATTTTTAAAGGAATATGACTGTTTTGCATTTACCCAATCATCATCATTTTTAAGGGAGTATTCATATCATATAGGGTATAGGGTCATGAGTGCCTCTAACAAATTATTCGTTTTTTAGATAAAAACTCGTACGATCAGGAAGAACTGACCCTGACCGACCTGTAGATCACCTATTCACTGAGCAATGTGTGAAGGAATTAACGTCGTCACCCTTAATTAAAAATTAGCAACATCATATTATATTTCTAAAAATATGTGTTATATATCCAAATCACATTCCAAATGAATAACCTTTAAACTATATAAAATAAATCAAATTAATCCTAAGATCATGTAACAACAAAATCCCCTACCACAATCTCACATTATAGTCACAATCCTCGGAAACAATCTTTGCCCTATCATTCAATGCATCCACAACGACGTCGCATTTGACCTTAGCGGTTATTTCCCAGGTCCTAGCGGATCCCACCTTAATCTTAATGGGCGCTTTAACGTTAACCAGTAACGGCACTTTCCCTTGATTCTGCGCATTCCTCAACGCCGTCTTAACGGCGGCCCCCAATACGACGTCGGACCCTTTTAACGACGTCTGCAACACCGTCACGTTCTTCTTCGGCTGGTAGAAAGAGGGCAAAACGCCGCCGCTTAGCTCCACGTCGTTGTAGAAAACGTTAACGGCGCTGTCCTCCAAATAGTATATGCCAACCTTGCCGTTAGGGTTCTCGGCTCTGACGTTAGATTCATCCCTTTAATCGAGATGTTAGTCACTGCATACTTCGGCGATTTAAACCGGAAGACGAGGTACAGCACTCCGGCGGAGACGGCAGCGGCGACAATGAGGAGTAAGAGGAGCCAGAAAGTGAAGCAGCAGCACCTGCGGCAGCAACTCCGGCGGTTTTTGCGGCGGGTGAGTCCCTCGAATTTTCTGGCGTTCTCCGGAGGTGGATAGCGGAATATTTGTTCTCTGGGTAGCTGGACGACGTAAGTTGCAGGAGGAGGGACTGGGTTCGAAGGCGGCGGGTTTGGATTCTGGCCGCAGTGTTTACCTGATGCTGCGGTGAATGAAGACGACGGCGGGGGATCGGCGGTGGTGGGATGAACCCGTACATCAGCCATTCTACACGAATTAGCACCGGCTGTCAGCACAGCATCAATCGATTCACACATGAATAAAAAATCCAAGGAAAATGAGAATGTGGGACGACATAGAGTTGCTTGTTGGTTGAGTTCTTCTTGAGGACTTGGCTGTGAGTATTTGCTGTCTGTGAACGGGACAAGAGACTACTGAGTAGATATATACACAGATAGATACAATTTGGTGTGTGTGCGTGTTGGAATTTAAAATGTGTAATAAGTCCTTTGCATTAATTTTTGTCTTAATAATTGTTTCTAATTCCCTTTTAAATATCTTGAAATAAGATTTATTTCTTTAAAAAAATAAAAATTATTTTTTAATTAAAATAATAATATAATATCATTAAATATCGATTATTACTTTTAAAGTAATGGTATTAAAATATACAAGTTTCATTTTTTTCAACTTTTACCCTAAATTCTATGTCAAAAATTTTCAAAATTTGTCCTAAAACGCTATCTCAAAAAATGGTCCTATAATTTTAGGATAGAGGAAGTATTAGTTATAGATTGATTAATATTGTCGACTTAATGAATTAATATATACTACATGGTAAATAGAATTAAAGAATTGATGTTTAAAGAAAAATCCAGAGCAAAAAGATTTTTGACTATGCTAATCAACTAAAGAAGACGAGGTTCATGGTGTATAATTTGATATTTTTGACAATCATAACAATTTCCATATCAAACTATACTAATACTCATACTTCGAAATCCAATTTTTTTTTTTTAATTATAAAATTTTGAAATCTCAACTTATGTTATTTAAGCTATGTTTTATTATTGAACGTTAATTCAGAACGATTGTTATAAATATAAATGTAAAATTATTTATTCTCGAATCAAATTTTCAAAAAATTATGTCAGAACACTTCCTAACAAGAAGTTAATGAAGGACAAAGATTTGCGCTGCTGACGAATAGAAGAACTATGATTCGAAATAATCATATTAGAAGAGTTCAAAGGGATAATAATAAAAGAAACCAAAGAGTACTAGAAACGTTCAATGTGGTTTCTATATTAAATTGGTTGCCAAATTTTGCTTTACTTCTCCACAGGACGGGCCAAATTTTAGGTTGAAATTTATTTATTTTTTAAATAGTAAATAAAAAGATATTTTTATTTTTTTAAGAAAATAAAATTTTAAATTTAATATTTTTTTATATAATTGTTTGTCGGGAAGTGTGGAATAAGCCAAATTGTTTGTAATTTTCAGATTGTGTTTAATTATGTTGTACATCCCTACATGATTCAAACATGAATGGTTGCCTTGTGCGATATTCTTGGGAGATTTCGGGATTCTAAATTTATGTATTATTTATATAACGAGATTTATAAAAATATGAACTTAATATGAGTTCAAATAAAATAAAGTGGGAAAATTTTTGAAATGAAATTTGATTTTTTTTTTAAATTTTTTTAGTACATTAGTTACATCGTTGTTATAATTAATAATAATAGTAATATATTATTAATAATCATTAATAATTTATAATCAACTAACAATAGTTATGATAGTGAACAAGAGCTTACAATCTGGTGGTATATAAACCCTAGACTTTACAATTTTAAGATCTTTATTTTGCCATTTAAGGTAGGCTACTCTTGAACTGGTGTCACTTTAAAAATACTGAAATGAATTTGAATTATCAAGAAAAATAAACAATTAAAAAAAAAAGTTTGCACAAACTTAAGTCTCAAAATAAAAAAATCACTGAAGCTAATCTCAACTTGCTCGACAAACCAAGAACTTCAAATAATCATAAATTTGCAGATTTATTTGCCAAATACCAATCAAAATAAATGATAGTATTTAAAATAAATTATTTTTAAAAATAAGCAAATAAGAGATGAATAAAATGAGGGGCATTGCAACATTTAATCATGTAAATTTTATGCTATAATATGTAAATGAGAGGCTAAAATACCTGGAGTGATACTGTCCGAGAGAATTAATTCCAATAAAATCAGAAATAGGATAAGAGCTGCCCTTTGATCTCTCTCTTGGGTTTAATACGTTGAAGTTGAAATATTGAGGTTTTCTTCGTAATATATATAGGTTTCAAATAATTATAATATAATCCAATTCATTTTTTGGTGTCAAATATTTGAATATGAAAAAATTTAAGTCACACTCAAGTCATCTAAACTGTGGAAGCAGTCAAGGCAACTCACTTTCTTATTGTCTTGTGGTGGCTTCAATTAGACTAAGTAATCGTGAACGAGTCTTCAGTCTTGCAGTCAAAGTTGAGATCGATTGAGGTTGTGGGTTCAAATTTCGTCGGACGTGTGAGACATGTATGTTGAGATTGTTTTGGTTTCAAATCTCATTATACGTGTGGAACTCGTATGTTGAGGTCGTTTGAAGTTGGCTTCCAATCTTGTCAGACGTGTGGAATATGCATGCAGTGTTTTTATAATTAGATCGGTGATCAAATCAATTTTATTTATTATTAACGGTTCAATAGGTCAAACTAGTTCAACCGACGGTCGGATCGATCTAATAAAAATTGATTATATTTTTTTATTATATTATGTAAAATGATAATATAATAAATTAATTATTATGTAATACATTTTAAATGTAAAAATAATAATAAATAACTACCTAAAAAAATATATAACAAAACACAAAATCAAAATAATCACATAAATATAATAAAATATCAAATTTCAACTTTTTTAAAAAATTAAAAATAAAAAAGATGAAAACCGATTTTGGCCGATTTTGACCGGTCAAACGATTTTATGTATCTAATCGGATTGGACCGACATTCGATTTTCGATTGAACTGACTAATCCGATCCGATTTTAAAAACATAACATGTATGTTGAGATCGCTTGAAATTTTGGGTCCAAATCTCATCAGACATGTAGGATGTGTATGTTGAGCTCGTTTGAGCTGGGATTCAAATCTCATCAAACTTGGACGTATACGTGTATATCTCACAATTATTCATTGTAATTTATTGAATATTGATAAATTATTATACTAATTTATTTAGTGATATCTTGATGTGAAGATATAATTATGTTTTTCCTAATAAAAAATAAATAGAAGAAGTAAGCCTATGAGTGACATATGCTAACTATTTCTCAAGGCCAGTTAGTTTATTGGATTAATCCTTCCTATGTCGCTCCTCCGGCCAACCATTTCTGGGATTATTAATTTCATCATTATATTACAGTTTAATTGCTGGAATTAGATATAATTATAGTTTTTTTTTTCTAATAGTATGTGATTATAGTTTATCCTGAGACAATCAATTGTATGTATGTGAATTTCTCCTAGCATTTTGCCAGATGTAAGCTTTTAGGCAAGCTCGACCAAGTGAGGTTGAGAGTTATAGTAAGATAATGTTTTATTTTATGAAATTTTAACGCACATATTTAATAATATTTAAATTCAATTAAACAGTAAGCGTGAAATTTATCTTTAGATCTCATTCCGAATCTCAAAATATTTTATTACAATAATAATGAATTAAGTCCTTTTTTTATCTTTACATCTTCACGAACCATCCCTTATTTATTAAAAAGCATAATTGATACCCCATTTATTCCAAAATTATCGTTTTTTAATATAGTACAAAATCAAAATTATGGAATATTTGAACTGACTTCAAATATTATTATTTTTTTGATAAATTAATATTCCTAAAGTTTCAAATTCAATATTTGCTATATCATTTAATGTTATTCAATTAAATCGATAAAGATTGGTCAAATTACTTATTGTTTTGCCCAGAAAAATAGTAAAATTGACTTATCAACAATACCAGTATATCCATTATTTTGGGGACGGAGGCAATAATGTATTTAGTGGTGTAAACGGATCGAGTCGAACCAAACACGTTACTATTCAAATTTATTTAAATTTTTATCGAGCTTAAAAAATTATATTTTAGTTTGATTTGATTGTTAATTGAGTCAAGTTTAAACAAATTTTAATCGAGTCGATTTTTTTACATATATTTTCTAATTTTTTTACTAAAAAAGTCGAGTTGGAATTGAACTTTACATCTTATTGAACAAACAAATATATTTAAACTCGTTTTGTTAACTCGAGTTCAAACAAGGTTTCAACTGTCTCGAGTCGAGTATCGAGTACTTTAGTTTATTTTTTAGCTTTAAATGTATTACATAAATACTAATATTATCCAATTTCTTTTTTGTTTTTTTTGCCATTTATTTATATCATCAAATTCTAAATGTGCACCATGGTTGCTCACTCCAATTTATTGAAGTTATAGTAGTCCAACCAGGACCCGAATTCTTCTTTCAGCCCATGTTGGCAAAAAGATTCAATAGCAATCAAGCTAGATCCATATTGTAATTTGGGCTTTCAAAATGTTTGACAGGCTACAGAGTGGACCACATATTTTATAGATTTGGGCCAAACTACCCTAATTTCAAATCTGAATATCTCTTCTCCTCCCAGGCCAGCACTTGATCCAACTTTTAGACCCATGGAAATCCTAGGCCCAATATCATTTCTAATTCCATAATTGATCCATTATTTAAAAAAAAAAAAAAAAAATCTAGCTAAGCTAATAAATAATAAATTTAAATGTTTACCTATTTGTACAACAAATGTCTCACTTGAATTTAGTTCACGATTAATTAAAAATCAAGTGGAAAAACTTAATTCGAAAACTCCACAATGTGACATTTCTACAATTTATTAAATTCAGAAAAGAAAATTAAAACCAACAACGTCACACTTTATTTCATATTTGATATAACTTTTATGTCCCCTCGACTAGGGATGAGCATTCGGATTAGGTTTTTTTGAGTCCCCGTACGATCGGGTTGTGAGCCTATCAATCTAGTACAATAAAAAAAATTCAAGCATCATCATTAAATGAAACTAATGAAATTTCCAAAACCTTAACCAGGACCTGTCGGTGACAGTCCAAATTACCAGTGAATATTGATCAACGTTTTTAACATTTTTACTTCTTTTGACAGCAATATTAAATGTAGAACATGAAATTTCAAACGACAATAGCACATTATTGTTTCTGCATATATCAACCATCCTCTGTTTACACAGTCATTTGTCACCAACTACCATTCCATTCCCACATTCAATGCCTTAGAAATTCTACAATTTTTTTTTTCATTTGTTACTTTTTTTATTTATTAAAAAACGAGATTAGAATTTATTTTTATTTTTATTTTTATTTTTATTTTTATTTATCAGAAGCCTTATAAATATGGCCTCTTATCTGCTCATATTTGCCAGTTCCAATGGAGAAAGTGAAAAATGTTGTAATTGCTGTTATTCTTCTTTCACTTGTTTGCTTTCATGGGATCATAGTTTCAGCCCAAGTAAGAACTTTCCCTTTATTTTTTTAATCATTCTTTATTTATTTATTCATTTTTATTCATTATTTAATTAATTTTTTATTATCCCAACTTATTTTAGCAGCAATATTTAACTTATTATTAAAGAATTTTTTTGGTTTCTTTAATTTCTACTATTTTGGTAGGTTCATTTGGAGAAAAATCTTGATGGAAGCTTGGGATCCATATTAAAGGAGGCGAGTTTGATTATTTCTCATCACACTCGATTTATAAAAAAATATTTATGATCTAACTTTATCGTAATTTATATAACTTTTCTTTTCTGTTATGAATTTGCATTATTTGTCTTTCCAACATGTTTATTAGCTTTGAACTTACGAGGTTATGATTCTGAAATTTAGGATAATACGAACTTAATAAATGCAAAAATGAGACAAGTAAAAGTTATTAGCTTTTATATTTTATTTATGTGATTATTTTTATTATTATTTGTTTATATGTGTAGGTTTTTTGATTTTATAAAAGCTGAAGAACGTTTTATATTTGCTGCAGCATCAAAAGCACAGGCATTCTGGCTTTTCTGAGGCAGGTTTGGTTTCTTTCTGCCCTTAACCTTTTTCTCAGAAACATGAATAAATAATGATTGAATTATATATCTTTATAAAGTTGAGCAACTAATTATTTTCATAATTTTTTTATGGGTTCTATTTATATATTTTAATTCAAATTAACCATAACAGCTATCCATGAGGAGGGCAGTAATAAAAAATGTATAAATAAATAAATAAAAATGGAGCATATTTATGTCAAAGAAAAACAATGGCAACATTCTAAAATATTTGCTTCTCATTTTTTTTTAATTTTTTTTGGAAGATTTAAAAATTAGATTAAAAGAAAACAATAGCCAAGATTTATTTATATATATATATATATATCAAGTTGTTACAATTATTGTTTTATCAGAATAATTTAGGAACTTATTAATTAGAATAAAAATAATAATAAAAGATGTGTAAAACAATGAAACTGATAAATAAACGTGTTTGTGTGGATCATAAAATTGTGACTTAACAATTTTTCCAAATATTATTTATTGTAAATTAAAACCTTAAATGGTACTAATTCCTTTATGAACACCCTTAGACAACTCACCTACGTGCTTGCACATTTAGTACTTAGGTTTTGTGTCAACAAAAGCATTGGATTAAGCCATTGCAAAAGGAAACATATCTACACATGTAGATCTTATGTTCCCTTTTCTATTATTTAGAGAATAATGATGTTATTTGTGTCTTCATGTAACAACTTAATTATCTCATACATAGTCTAGCTTCATAATATTTTTCTTAATACTTTTCGAGATCCGTATATTTTAAAAAAATAAAATATTTTTGGAACTTATAAAGTTTTAGATCTTATTTTAAAAATAAATTATTGAAGTGTTTGGATTTTAAAAGGTTAGTACTAACAATTTTGTAACTCAAATTATCAAAATTAAATAAGTTTGTTAAAATAAAATCTTATTTTAAAAATAAATTGGGGTGAACATAATTTTTTTTTAAATTTATAAGTTCTTAAACAATTATTTTTTGAATTTTATAAACTCTTTAAAAAAAATTATCAAATATTTTTTGAAAATTTATAAGCTCTTAAATAGCTTATAAAATATTTTGAAAAGTTCAAAAGTTCATCCAAACATTCTCTGAAAATCACTTCGAATCTTTTGTTTTAATTATCCCGTATTTCGATACATACTCAAAATATTTTACATACATATATATTTATGATCTAAAATTCGAAAAATCATATACAAATTATTTGTGATGCAGACATTGTCCACGTGTATCCTTATATAAGTAAATTAGCCAGATAACTGGTGTCATTCATTGAAAAGGTTTTGTGGAGAGGTCAGTGCCTTAAAAGTGCTAAAAAAATGTGCAAAGTATTATCCCCATTTAGACTTTCACTAAAGATTGTCTACTGAATATCAGACAGTTCTTATACTGGACAACACAAGCAACTGTCTGCCAAACTCTGAAGTTCTTTTGAGAGTAACAACAAGATTAAATTAAATGGGATTATAATAATGATAGTTTGGTTAATTGGATTAATGCAGAGTGTCCAGGTGCATGCACATACAGGTGCTCAAGAACAGCTTACAAGAAGCCTTGCATGTTCTTCTGCCAGAAATGTTGCTTCAAGTGTAGGTGTGTGCCTCCTGGCACTTATGGCCACAAACAAGTCTGCCCTTGCTACAACAACTGGAAAACCAAGAGGGGTGGACCAAAATGCCCTTAAGACTTCAAGAACCAACCCCCCCCCCCCCCAACCCACCCCCAAGATTAAAGAAAAAAGAAGATGGGAAGATCTTTTGAGATCTGTTTTTTTGGAGTGATATTTAGTACTATTTGACTTAAGAGTTATGTGCATTATTCTGATTCAAGTAGTTGGCCTTTAGTCTTTTCTTTAAGTCAAATGATTTGTTATAATGCTATCATTTTTCAGAGCATGTCTTTCCTTGATTTGGAAGATAGACCCTAAAATAATTGTTATAATGCTTTGTCAAATATTTTATTTTATAAAAAATTGAGAAATTTAAAGGGTTTGAAAATCAATCTTGTAAATACTGCACTCAGTGTATATGCATTGACGGAATCGACACATCTACACGTGTCCCATTTGACCAAAAATAATACAATTAACACGACATTTATATGCGTATATGCTTATACACCGAGTCTAGTATGGAATGTCTAATTACTTTCCTACACTTGCATGGTTGATTCCTTTGCTTAGACTTTTCTTGAAAAGGAAAATGTGGAGTTTGTGTAGCAGTCAATTCTCTTAGCAACAACAAAATGTCACGTTTTCATGACTAACATGATAAATGTAAATTCATTTTTAGGTTTTTAACTTTGGTGCGATTGTGTGTGTGTAAAATAATAGTGAGAAAAGTAAAAGGCGATAAAAGAAATATGACCCAATGAACAGCATTAGCATCTCGACATAAGTTATGCTGCCTTTATCTGCATCCCAATGTCCAAATTATTATTATTATTATTTTTCTCTCTTTTAATTTTACTTATACGACTATTGTTTCTTTATTCTACTTCCATTCATTTTAACTTGATAACTTCATTTGCTCTATAGAACCACGTTCTTCAGCATTAAAAATTTGAAAAAGATAAAAAAAAATCATTAACTTTTTATTTTCAGAACTAATGATTGATTTTTAAGTATATCATATTATTACTTTTAATTTAAAAGGGTATTTTTAAAAGAAAAAAACTCATTATAAAAAATACTATTTTATTTTAGGAGGACGGCTGACGGCTGAGGTTGGGTGGAGTTTGCGAACTTCATCTAAAAATAATAAAGAATGAAAACTACAAGAAAGAATGGAGATTAGAAACGTAGAAATATATAATTATTATGTTAATTGAGGCCCCTTGGACACTGGCATGGGGACAAGAAGTAATTAAACCATCCCACTTGTCATTATTCGTAATAATTAATCTTTGGACAACCTTTTGGGCAACACAACATGAAATAATTCTAGTTTAAGATTAAGATGAAATACTTGCAACATAATTTAGAATCAACAGATCTAACTAACACAAACCATGAAAAACAACAAAGTTTTATTTATGTGGAACTTTATTTTATCATGTGGGTACCTGTTTGATTCTTGAAGTTTGTCAACTCAAACATTGAAAATTCTTTTTCTGCAGGTACCAGTATTTCGAATTTTATTACAATAATCTATTTTTAAATATAACCGGCGTTTAATTACAATAATTTACATTTAAAAGTAACATAATTTAATAATTTAATATACAATCGAACTAACTTTCAACCACATAATATGTGCTGAAATTTTTACTTCTCAACTCCTTTTGAACCACTGTAAGTTCAAAGAAGACAATTCAGTAGACATATGCAACACATTAATCTCATTCATAAATGGGGAGACAAAGGCAGGCAAGATCATAAGGATAGGGTTGGGGACCCCTTCACCACTTGGCCAACATTATTACCAGCCAGCCCACCTCAATGATGGGACACAAATCAACCAGGAACCATCCAACTACTATTCTAGTATACTTGTAAAGAAAGAGGTGTGACCAAACAATGGCAATGGAACAGACAAAACAACTTCTTCAGTCAACAAAATACAGCCACCATAAACATCAACTAAAATACCACAATAGACATATCAAACTTAGCCTGTGGTTGTACAAAAAGACCAGAAAGAGAAAAGAAAAGAGAAGTTTGAAACTAAAGCTTATTTATATAACATCTATGTAAGCCTATCCATTTTAGCACAAAATGGTAAAATGTCTTGAGGGACTATATGCAACCCCAAACTTGTTTATTACAAGCCACGTCCATTCAACCTCTACAACTCTACATGGTAATAGAGATACCATAAAAGTTCCACCTGATGATAAGGACAGAGCAGTTGTGTTTGTGAAGTCTGGACATTCTCTCAGGAACCTTGAATGCTGATTGGTAGATGATTCCGGCTGCGGCGTTCTTAGTACCAAATTGCAACATCTTGCTTTGGCAGGTTATCCCTTGGAACTCCAGGAAAGCCTTCGGTATAATCGATGGAGGATACATTGAACGGGGAGCTAAACATCAACTGGAAATTTTCTGCAGGGTTGGCATTGAAAGGTGAGTTTATGGCCTTGCAATGGTCAAACCTATCTGCTGGACGGAATACTGAAGTATTACTGGGTATGTTACTGTCTTCAAATATGTTACCCTCCAACATCATTCCTTGACTACGAAGGTAGCCATCCTGTTGGCACTGGACGTTGCGTTGCTGAAGAGACGGCTCTTTTGTAGCTATGCCATTCCCAGCATTCAAGCACTTGTTTCCTTGAACATTATTATCATAGAGCGACATAAGATCATTGATCATCCTCTGCCCATCTTCTGGAACTCCAAGTCCTGACAGATCAAAGGAAGGTGGAGTTGGATTCACAGGCAGAGCAGCTGGCTTCAGCTGGACAAAAGATTGAGGATAGGCGACCGGCTTGACTTCATTCATATTATAGTTTGAAACCCCAAACTCAGAAGACTGCTTGCAAGGGCAAGAAAGTTGATGATTGTCTCTGGATGTTCTGTCGTGAAAACCATGGCGAAGCTCACTATGCAGACACTGAAGAAACCCACATGTGTATATCTGGTGATCCATCATCACATTCAGCTCATTGCCTGGTTTTCTCTTCCGGGAGAAGTCTAAGTTACTGATTACTTCATCCTTGATGGCATGAGATTGTTGTTGAACTGGAAGTCTATCTTGGAATCTGTCTACCCCAATATTCAACAAACTAAGGGGATTAGGCTTTTGCTCTTGCACATCAAAGTTAGACTCCTCATCAGCCCCTTCAACATCATACTCACTGCCATCGTTCATAGCAAAAGCTCCACTGCCACCAGATGAGGACAAAGGTGGACAGCGATCAGGGTAAAGTTCTCGAGCCATGGCTTCCTCCTGGTTGATAATGGCCAGCCAAGTTGCACTCTCCTTGGCTGTCATCTTGTCCTGCAAGCACTTTGACTGCCTAACAAGCTTCCGAATCTTAGCAATATCAGGAGACATGTGCTTGATGACTGCCGTTAAAACACCCACCTTCCATGCCTTCTTCAGATCATGAGGCTTCTTGTAAGGAGGAGGGCCTTGATCCTTCTGCAGACCTAACTGATGCCACCACTCTTCCTTTCCACTGGGCCACCATGGAGGTGGAACACCTTTCTCTAATGGAAACCGTCTCTGAGGAGGATCGCAGTGCTGCATGAGAGCAGATAAAAGTGAACCAAGAGTTGTGTCTTGGAGCTCCTGCAAGGTGTGCGGAGTAGGACCAACAGGGTTAGAGCCCTCATTCTTTCCAGGGATTGTGTTATCTGATTGGTATTTTGCTATGGCAGCAGGTCCATTTCGATCAAATCTGACCTTGTCCTTCCACCACTCCCTGAGATTGTCAGATGCCCCGCTAACTGGCTTGCCTTTCTCTGGAATAATTCCATAAACAAAACCTTGAGCTTTACATACTTCCATCATTTTCAACATATATTTCAAGATCCCATCTTGAGCCCTTGACATCTTCTTCCTCCTCGCCTGCTCTTGGGATTGCCGTTGTTTTGCAGCATCAACACCTTCTTTCCCCTTATTCATTTCCTTTAGTCTTTTCAGACGCATCTTGTACCTCCACATCCTCCTTTCAAGTTCATCCACGTCAATCTCCTCATCAGTGTAATCATCCTCTACCACCGGCTCCGGCTCCGGCTCAGCAGACTGCGGAGCACACAGATCTGCTTCCTTGACAGGAACACAGGAAAAGAATTCAAAATCGCCACAAAACCCCATGTCATCAAAAGTCATCATCGTATCAGGCAGCACCACCCTAAAATCCACGCCAAACTTGCAGAGACTGCAGGATTACGGATTCAACTTGAAGCTTCAAAACCTTGAATACGCCTATCTTCCCCACCAAAACACAAGATTCAGCAACATATGTCAATAGGGAATTACTTAAACGGCATGGTGTTCCCACCTGCAAATATGGAAATGATGAAAACTTAAAAAATCTCAGCTAAGATTGGGACAAAGATAAAGATTCATTCCAGGACCAATTGGATTACAAAAAATTCCTAACATCTGTGATATAATTAAAGCTGACTAGGAAATAACATATCACAAGAAGCACATGAACTTTAACGAAAAGGTTAAAAAATGAAGCCTTGAGTTAAAGTTCTTAAATCCTGATATCTGTGATGGTAAAAGCTATCATCAGAAGAGAACCCAGATCTGAACAGATCACAGAGAAAGTCAAACAGTCCAAGAAAATCTGAAACCAGATTTCCCAGAAAACTTGGCAGAAGAAGATACCCAAAATACCCGGGAAAAACGAAAGAAAATTAATGCATCTAAGACCATATTTACTAGTACTCACGTTTAACCTAAAGATCATTTCAAAATTGTAATTAATATTGACATCCAAACCGCCATAAGATTAAATACTCTAATATAACTAATAATAAATCAACTTCCAGTACTTGGATCCACCTGCTGTTTACGAAAATTAAAGTCAAAACCCCAGATTTTTTTTTTTTAAAAAACAAGATTTTGAATAACAAGATCAAATCTTTGTAACCAAATAGTATATATTGAGCACCGTAATCAAGAAGAAAAACTCATACCACAACCCCTGAAACCCCTTCTTCCCCACATCCCAAAAATAGAAAAAAAGCAAACAAGAGATCAACCAAAACCATCAAAGACTTCAACTTTAACCCAAAAGGAAGAATAAAATACAATAATAAAGTGAAAAAAGAACCAAACTTCAATCAACAAACAACAAGAAAACACAAGAAGAAGAAGTAGAAGAACAATAGCAAGACAAGAAGATTTTTTCTTTCTTCTCTGTTTGGTTCTTTACCTCAAGAAGTCTTTGTTCCAACCCTCTTCCTCTCGTGCAGAACTATTGACCCTCTATAGAAATAGTTACAGAGAAAGAAAGAGAGGCAATCAGAGGAAGAAAATGATGGCACAGTTTTGTAATATGTAGTATTCTACTTGGTTTTTATAATGTAAAATTTATTGGGGTGGTGCATCATATGTCTGGGGAGGTGAAAAGTGTCGGCACTTGGTAAAGCAAAGCCACATATATATAGAATTATAATTACACACAGTGTGTGCGTGTGTGTGAAAAATATTTAAGTATTGGGAAGTAAATGAGGGGAGAAAATGGGTCAGATTCACAGCAGCACCATCTCTATGGGATTGGGATAAGTGTTTCTTCATTTTGGGAGTTTGCATTTTTACCAGTTTATGACTGATTTAATATGAAGGTGTTAAATTCTGGAAAAAGTAATATTAGTATTATTTTAGTACAAAGAACAAAAATGCATTTAAGACGCAGTGTGTGTTGTGTGTGTTCGGGCCGTTATAATACTTCCCACTGTTTGTAATTATTATGGGACTTGAATATTTTTATTTTTAATAAAAACACTATTATTATTATTTTCATACCTATAAACATCAATTTCAAAAATAAACACCAATTTTAATCAAAATATTTCCACTAATTTTAAAATAATTAATTAGTTTAATAATTATTTCTCTTTATATTGTGGAATCCACAATCAATTAATATAATCTGACTGATGAAATATTAAAAAAAATACTAATTATTACTCTTATACTATAATATTTTTTAAAATTTAAAAAAGTCAGCATTTCTGTATTATACCTAAATATATTTTTATTTTCACACAAATTCAATAAAAAAACAAAATTAAACTTGAAAACGATAAAAATAAAAATAAAAGCAAACATGGCCCAAGACTTCTAAAAGTAACTCGGAATAATAGCAAATTTTTCATGTTATTCATTTGAATATAATAATAGTAGGATCGATATAAATACAGACTCATTTCTCGCGTTAATTTCACCACTACTATTTATTTTGTGAATTTTTTTTCCTATTTAAATGTATGAATGCTTTAAATTTTGTGTGTTTCATTTGGTGGTTTTTCTTTTTCTTTTTCGCGTGGGGTGGGGGGGGGGGGGGGGGTTGGAGGGGAATAATGGTAAATTGATGTGGATTTCCATTTGCCGTGTGTGATTTTGCCACACACGGATTTGAGAGAAAAGAAAGTCATGGGCATAAATGTTAAAAAACAAGAAAAAGTCATTAACTTTTACATTTATTTGACCAACACTTCACACACAAAGTCTCTTTCGCCTAACAATTTCAACTTTAGAATCAATAGTCGACCCCGATATCAAATCGAATTTGTTATCGATAGGTGATTTTATTGTTTGAATTGTAAAATAATGATACAATCGATTTAATAAAAATTAATTATTTTTTTATTATATTATATAAAATAATAATATAATAAATTAATTTATTATGTATTAAATTTTAAAAATAAAAATTATAAATAATCAACTTTAAAATACATCTAGTAAATTTCAAAATCCAAATAACCATATATATATAATCAAATAATAAATTTAAAATTTAAATTTTCTCAAAAAAAAAAAAAATACAAAACACACACACAAAAAAAAAATCCAGTTTTTATCGGTTCTTGTGATTTGACTCATTTATGATTTTTTGTAACCAATCAAATCAATCGATCATTAATTTTTGATCGAATGTCAATCCGATTCTAAAAATACTCTTTAGAATAAAAATTAATTATATGATCAAAAAATATATAACACGTGACAAATTATAATTTTAAAATGTGAATTAATTACATGGTTACTAAGAATATGCTCGACAAAACAAAAGCAACTTCTTTTGCTAGAAAAACAATCCATTTAATCGGTCTGAGAATCTCAGATTTGCTAATATAGAATATGAATATGCCATTTAAATATATTCTCGTAACATTGTATGGATAGTTCAATAATTTTACTTATGAATCTCATGTCTGTAATTTAATGCAATCGTACGTATTTGAATAGTCTCGTGTTTTAAAAATTTTGCATTTCTTATTCAATTTTATCAATCCATCAACTCTACTGTAATTTCAAGAATCGTGTTTTCTAACCTTTTGAAATCTTTTACCTAATATTTTCCAACTACATTACTTGTACCACAGACAATAATACACACACTAAGTATGGAAGTGACCCCATAGAAGGTGTTGAAAATGGCAGTGTAACTTAAAAGAGGCAAAATTCAAAGAATTAAATGGGAAAGAAGTGGGCATGGCATGGTGGATCCAATTATGATGTTTGGGGAAGAGTTATGGTGCAGAGAGAATTGCTGGCAATAGCACCTTTGATGGTGACAAAAAAATGGTATGAACAATGTGGGTTTGCAATGTTTAATATGAAAATGATAGTCGAGTAAGTTCAATTTCAAATTCAAACTTATTTTAAATTAATTTTTGCTTACATATATTTTTAACATTATAAACCGATTTGAAATAGGTTTTGAATTTTTTGTTTTTAAACCCAACTCCCTCAGCTTCTAACCCTCCTGTTTATTTATTTTTTAATTATTATATGTATTTATATGATATTTTTTAAAAAGATAATTTTTTAAAAAAATTTAGTGCATTATTTTAATATATATATATTTAAATAATAAAGCATGTACTAGGTCTGAGTTCAGGCAAAGTCGGGCATGGGTCCTAAAATTTCTTGGCATGGTGAATTTTGGATTTAGACAAATTCGTCTCGTTGTCTCTTTGTCGTCCTCACCATAAATATGTTTACTCAATTTATTGGCATTTTACATCGGCCATTGATTGGGATTGTAGGGAAGTATGGAAAATTATGGCTCAAATTTGATTTGATCCAACTAGATAGTTATATGACAAGTGAGTCATATAATTGTACTTATTTTATGATTGATTAGTCAATTTTGTTGAGTTTGAATTGTATTTTGAGCATTTTGAAAATGACTTTCTCAAGTATTTGCATATTAACAAGACAAATTTGTTTGCAATAATAATCATGAAAGTTTTGTGGGTAAGGATTCACAAATTTGCACCAATGAAAGCCAGGTGAAATGGTAAAATTGAGGCTCCAAGAATGTGATGTCTTGAATTTGAATCCTCAAATAAATAGGTATTTATCTATGTATTTTTTATTTTTTATTTTTAGCAAAAGTTCCTTGTACCTAGGCAGGGTTTAGATGTAAATTTCTATCAATTTATTAATTGTAAAAATCAAAAGTAAGATCATACCAAACAAAAATAAAATAAAATAAAAAGTATTTACTCTTGTACAATCTTTGAAGCAATAAATCAGGAGTATTATTTCCTTATAATGATTTAAATCAAAAATAAGATAATTGAACTCGATTTATGCACGTGTACAATAGTTGGTTGTTGATAATTAATTTTTGTAAATTGTTGATCAATGATTATTGATCTTTTGTTTGGTGAGATATGTTACAATGATATATTTATCACTTATCTTAAAAAGAGAAGGAAAAAAATCACATAATTGCTATCATCAAATTAATGAAGGATGTTGCATTTAAAACTTTCTTTTTATATTAGTTACACAAAATAATATATGACAATTAAATTTAATTTTATTGTCACTATTGTTAATATAGATATTATTAATAAAAAATAAATAAATTTATTATTTAAAAAAATTTAAAAATTAGCATTTGACCAAATAAAATCGATCCAATTTTATAGATCCTATCACTAAAATCCTCTATTCAATCATTTTCCTTCTTCTTTGGTTCGTACACATTAGACGGAGTAGATAATTTCATTTTTATGTTAGCCCACTATTTAAAAAAATAAAATAAAATAAAATTCAATTGCAAAATTATTTGATTATATAAATTTTTGTGAGCTACAATAATGGAGTGCCTTTACACTCACAATTCCATTCCATGTTTACTGTACAAAGTCGCCTTCCCTCTTTTACTTTTTTCTTCTCTCTCTTGCCCTTTTCTTTTTTTTTCTTTCTCCGAAGTGCAATTTGAAATAATCAATGGAGATCAAGAAAAGTTGACAACGACATCTCAAACTTTTGTTGCACGTGACAAAAAATAAAATAAAATAAAATAAAATTAGGCTTTTTGAAGAATCTGATTACAAGGAACTAGCTAGTGTTGATTAAGACGTTTATTATAATTTATTAACACTAAATTTAATTTAATCGTAGGCTAACATTCTTTAGGATTAATTGCACATCACTTTTCTTGAATTAGGCATTTAATAAAAAAAATAGTTAAAACTCGATTTAACTGAATTTAAAATAATTATTGGGCAGCGTAAATTTAAAATAGTTATATAACAAATATAACTAAAATCGCATAATTCATTAAGATAGAAGTAAGTCACAAAAAGAGAAAAATTCAAGTAATTAACACAATATGGAAAGATAAATACTAATTATTTGTTACTTGATAAATGACATTTAAAGCTTACTTAGGGAGCAACATTTAAGTAATACTATTGGTATATGAAATGCATGTTTTACTGTCTTGTAAATACAATAATATCCAGTGATACGAATCAAATGTTCAGATCATCATATATTTACACACACTCACACACATATACATTTGACTATGTATAAAAATATATGGTGAAATGTACGTTCGATGCACATCATCGAGTGTAACATCTCTTATACCGTATGAACTTTAATAACTCGATTTTTAGATTTAACTATAAATATAATAAAAAAAAAATTTAACTTCTATTAGAATTGAGAATTTTGGAACATGGTATTTTGGATTGATTAGGGGAGACTTTTGCCCATAATCCTATTTCAAATTATTAAAGTTGATGGACTAAAAATTTATAATCGTGAGGTCTTGATTAAATGAAGCAGTCCAAAGATACAAAATTATCGCACGCAATAAAACGGCTTAATTTTTAATTTTGATATTGGTAAAATTACAAACATTATATTTGATATAATACTTTTATTTTTAAAAAGATTGATTAAATTTGTTTTTTAAAAAAATAAATAAATTAATTGATCAACACACCATGAACAACAAATGGAGTAATTGACAGCTTTACTAACAAATTGGGCTGGACTAGTTACATTGTAGATTATTATAACTTTTTATATGGCGTGGGCTTAGAAATTTAAAACTTGTAAATAAAATTACTTTAACGGGCCAATTTCACAGGCCCATTTACAAATTCAGGTCTAAAATTTTATTGACAACCCTTGACCTTAATTCAAATTAATTTCATCAGTAAATATTGATATATAGTTCATATAATTTGTTGTTGTACTTAAATAGCTATGAACAATTACTTAAAACATTATTTTATTGATGCCCTTGATCATTTGAAAGAAAAGTCCAAACAAAAGTTTTAAGTTTTTAATTAATTATATAATCTACATTATATAGAATTGAAAATAAAAAATATTGATTTCACGATTAATTTTGGTCAAGTCGTTCGATTATTTTCTCTTATTTCTCTTCATTTCTATTTCAATTTTCAAGGGCCAATTTCAGTTCACATTCCTAAAAAGTCGCATTTTGCAGTAAAACTTAAAAAACACTTCGTCCCTTGAAATTGCTTTCATAGGAGCAACTTTCCTCCATCATAAATTTTCCAACAAGTTATGTAGTATTTTACCTCCTATAATTGCTTTCAACGTAACATCTTCCTTTATACTCAATTTTTTGATAAGTTTTATAGCAATTCGCCCCCTAAATTATTTCATTTGAGCACTTTACTACAAAAATTATTTTTGTGGTAGCACTTCGACCCTTCAAAATTAATGTTCGTTTTTTTCTTGTATTCTTTATCATAACATTACTATTTTGTTAGGTGATGTTTTATTCTATTTTTCCTAAAATTCTAATATTTTGTTTGTAGAAAGTAAATGAAAAAAAGTTTGATGAAAACATTGAAAACACTCACAATTTGAATGTTAGAATAAACTTCCAATCCAAATATTGAAAAAGATTTGGAGTGACACTAAAAACATATTGAATTATTTATTTTTTAATTCGAATTCCATCGCTAAAAGTTAGTTTAAACTCAATTTGTTAAATTTAATAAATAAAATTTATATTAATTAAAAATAAATATAAAAAGATCAAATTATTATTTGAATCTATTAAAATTCGTTCAAACTTTATTCGATTAATAATTAAATTAATATTAAATAAATTTTTTAAATTTTGTAAAATTAAAACACTAACATATTCGATTCAATTTGTACCCTGGACGCGGCTAACGTGGCATTACCTTATCGATGGTATAAAAATCCAACGTATTATACGTTTATTTATCTCTTTTTGTTCAGTATATAATCTACACGGACGCCGTCAAGACTTTGGTTTGTAATCCTATGTCAGAGTTCTCCTGACTTCTCTCTCCCAGTCCTATGTTGTTTCATTTTCGCCCAAGTTCAAAAGCACAAGGAGTATGAAGATAAACCAAGCTACAAAAACCTAACCCAAACCCAAAAACTTACAAAAGAAAAGAAGAAAAAAAGCTATGAAAAAGAAATGAAGTTTTAAGCAAGAAAAAAATGGTGGCAGGTCTATCAACAAAAAATGTTGATTGATGAGCAAGAGTGGAAGGAACGAGAAGACGACATAGCAACAAATGGGAAATAGCAGTATAAAATGAGGCAGATTTCTCCCACTCTCACCTCATTCCACTCTTCCCTCTCTTTCTCCTTCCCCACTTTCTCCACCAACCCACGTCTCAAAACTGTAGTTTGCTTTAAATTCCATATCAGGTTTGTGCTCGGCCACCTTCATTTTCTGGCGCATAACTAGTCCATATATGCATATAGTGTGAAACCCATTTATTCTTTTTTTTGCAAATTACGGAGTTTTTGGCTTGTAAGTTTGCGGCTGGAGGCCGAAGTCTGAAACAAAACTAGTCTTTAGTTGTAAGTGATGATGTCTGTCATGAATTTGATCATGGACTGACACCTATTGTTTGTTATGTGCTAGTCAGTTTAATAAAATATAACCGATATATGGTTTTGCATACATATTTATTAATTAAATTCTTGATTCTGCTAGTCTGTTGAGAGGATCAAACCTTCCTTTGGAGACTTGAATGTACTTGCATGTGTTTGTGTCATTGTTTCTATGAGCATGTTGCGGTTGTTCCAAGGTATGACTATTATAGATTTTTGTAACTTACTCGTAATGCATAACTTAGTGATTTAATGGGTGTCAAGTAGTAAAAATAATCTGAACTTGGCTTACCTGGGTCCATTTTTGTTGTTTGATGATTTGATTTGTGGCGTATAAGTCACCTCGGTTAGTGATTTTCTGTAAATGAAGTGGGACGTTTGATATCCCTTTGACTGTTTATAATACGTTGACTGTGCTGCATCACTGCTGGAGAAGAAGAATGACTCAGAGCTAATGACATTGTTTAATTAAATGCAATTTCTTACATTGATACCGACACTTTCCTCTGGTGCTTTCCCTAATCAAGAGAAGAAATCTTCTTGAGGCCTAATTACGTTGAAGGTGTGAAAAAGTTAATTAATGTCTGCAAGTGAGACAAATTCACCTATTTTAACAAAAAAACGGATTTACTTTTAAGGCTTCACCATGCCCAGATTGGGTCTGTTCTTGCATGCCAATGCCATTGATGCTCTATGTTTTTATCAGTATATTAGCTACTATGTGATTAAGTTTGAGATATACTGGGTGAAGCAGGTCGATGGCATCTCACATTGTGGGGTATCCTCGCATGGGGCCAAAAAGAGAGCTCAAGTTTGCATTGGAATCCTTCTGGGATGGAAAGAGCAGTGCTGAGGAGTTGCAGAAGGTTGCAGCTGACCTGCGGGTGTCAATTTGGAAGCAGATGGCAGATGCTGGAATCAAATATATCCCTAGCAATACGTTCTCATATTATGACCAAGTGTTGGATACCACTGCAATGTTGGGTGCTGTTCCCTCAAGATATGGTTGGAGTGGAGGTGAGATAGGATTTGATATCTACTTTTCGATGGCTAGGGGCAATGCCTCTGTTACTGCAATGGAAATGACCAAGTGGTTTGATACCAACTAGTAAGTAGTGGCTTATTGTTTTATATTGTGTGCATTGTGATTGAGTCTGACATTATTTTAATTTATTGCTGCAATCATCAGCATTTAACTGTATACACTTTATGTGTGGATGCAGTCACTATATTGTCCCTGAATTGGGATCAGACGTTGAATTTTCTTACGCATCTCACAAGGCAGTGCAAGAATATAAGGAGGCTAAAGCTGTAAGCTCAACCAGGATTAAATAATGAATGCATAACTTACTTTACCCATGAGATGCTGCATTAATTTGAGCTGATGTGCTCTTTTGTACAAATAAAGTTTTCTCTGTGATTTTCAAATTTAAAGTTAATTATGTTACTGGAATATTCTTTCGCATCCGTGGAAAGTTAACAATGGCGGTTGGTATTCAGAGTGAGGATATTTTCGTGATATTCAATCCAGATTTTTTGAATCTCTCTCTAGGAGATTGTCCTTGTTCAATTGAAAGCACATTTACCTGTGATTTCACTTAACAAATAGGGATTAACATCCTACCTTATCTACTCACTCCAATATTTGTAATGAGGTAGTCATTGGTTGTTCGTAGCTAGCTTTTAGGAGATCCTGGCTACTTGTGTGTGTATCCTTAATTCCACTTTGTTTCTGTCACAGTTCTTCAGAAAAAAACTAGAACAATAGAAAATTAGAGTTTCTATGTTTCCTGAGATTGCTGGTAGAATTGGAACATTGGGTTTCCATTGTAGTTTGAGCATCTTCTAACTATCGGATGTTGACTTAACTTCTCTGCATACACTTTCTCTGCATTTTATTTTATGTTTTCGTTGTTGTCCCAATCGCTACCATTGGGTGTTTAAGTAACACTAGAATGGGTATAGCTGTCTCTGTGCTTCATGTTAAATCCATTCAGTGTGTGAAATTCTGTCTTTTAATTTACGCGAGTTAGATTCATATATTTGCTTGTATGTTTCCTCATTGCAGCTCGGCATTGACACAGTCCCAGTCCTCGTAGGCCCTGTTTCTTACTTGTTGTTATCAAAATTGGCGAAGGGAGTTGAGAAATCGTTTTCTCTTCTTTCCCTAATAGATAAGATTCTTCCTGTCTACAAGTAAGATCATCGCATATGCTTCTGACATGTCCATTTAATTTTACATTTTACGTGGAGGCTAAACTGTTGTTTTCTTACTTTACCATGAAGGGAAGTTGTGGCTGAACTAAAGGCAGCTGGTGCTAGCTGGATTCAGTTTGATGAGCCTACCCTTGTCATGGATCTTGATTCTCACAAATTGCATGCATTTACTCATGCTTATGAAGAATTGGAATCATCGGTTTCTGGATTGAATGTTCTCATTGAGACATATTTTGCTGACCTACCTGCTGAGGCATATAATACAGTTACTGCTTTGAAGGGTGTTAAAGCTATTGGGTTTGATTTAGTGCGTGGATCAAAGACACTTTACCTAATTAAAAATGGATTTCCTCCGGGAAAATATCTCTTTGCTGGAGTTGTTGACGGAAGAAACATTTGGGCTAACGACCTTGATGCTTCTTTAAGTACCTTGCAGGCTCTGGAGGACGTGGTGGGCAAAGGTGATTTCCTAAAAGTCCATTTACATTATATTTGACGTGCTACACATAGTCAGTGAAATAGAACTGGCAGCATCTGTGAGTTTAGGCATTTTAGGGTCTTTAAGATGTTAAGCCGCAAATTTTAATTGTGTAATCATCATTCTTCTAAACACAAGTAGTATTAATTGTTGGATCTGCATTTTAGTTATCAAAGATGAAGTACAGATACTTTTAGAACAGGGGTGACATTGTGTTGGCTTAGCTGCGATGCTTCTTATAATTATTTCTGTATTGTTTGGTTTAGTATACTTCTCTCCCAGTCCCTTGCCTGGCTGCTGCAGGGGTTTAGCTGTCTTACTATCTTAAGTATTTTTTTTTTCTTTACATAAAAGAACAATAGCATATTGCAATATAAACTTTGGATTTCAGGATAAACTGCAAGAGATGATCTAATAACCATAATTAAAATCTTGTGATAATTGATTATGTACTCTCTACAACTTGTTAATTACATAAATCTTTTATGATATACTGTTAGATTTCAGAGAGCTACAATTAACATCGCCTTTGATTAACACCTTTTCTCTTTCTTTCTTCAGACAAGCTCGTGGTCTCTACGTCATGTTCTCTGCTTCATACTGCAGTTGATTTGGTGAATGAAACTAAGTTGGACAAAGAACTCAAGTCATGGCTTGCATTTGCTGCACAGAAGGTACTTGAAGTCAATGCATTGGCGAAGGCACTATCAGGTCAAAAGGATGAGGTACTTCATTTTGCCAATTTCTTCTTGTTTTTTCCCCTATACTTTGGCTATTTATTTTTAAGCGTAATGGCTATCTCAAAGTATGACCAATGACCATGATAAGAATCAGCAATGGAGCATTTATTTACTTCTCTTCTCCACCTTTCAGAAAAAAAAGATATCTTACTGTTCTGCAAAATTGAGAGCCCAGAGATCAGTTAGATACTTTATATCATAGTTAATAAGTTGCACAATTCTCCATGAAAGAACATTCCTACGAGTAATCTCCTGGCTTCATCGGAACCTTTGAAATTTCTGATAAGAGTGAAAAAGGGTTAATGCTAAGTGGCTGTCTTAATAAGCCTTATTTAAATAACATGTATAGGTTTTTCGAATGCAGAGGAAATCAAGAAAAAACAGCTAGTCCTGCTCTAACTAATCTTTATATTGGAGCTCCAGTTTTAACATATTTTTCTATTTTGTATTTTAACATAGAGATAGCTGCTCATTAAACTTCTTTTCTGCTATGACAGTTTGATCACAAGTCTTATGCAACTTTTGCTCAACTGTGGTGAAACAAATCATTCTCAGCACTTCTTTTATTAAGATCCAAGAAGTTTGCAACTTCTGCACGTTTCCAAACTATTTGCTTGTAGTGTAAATGTTGTTTGCTTTTTCGTTGTTGATATGCCAGTTTTAGATTTATTCATACATGTCCCCCGTGCTTATATTCAGCTCATTGACTTTCATCAAGTGATTCTGGTAAAAATGTCTCTAGCACCTCAAACCGGTTTTACATCTTTAGAAACATTGCCATGAGATGTGAATTGATGCAGGACATATTACATTATTACCCAAAAATCAGTTACTTCTCTTAATGCTAGCTTTTCCGCCTCAGGCATTCTTCTCTGCTAATGCGGCAGCTCAGGCTTCAAGAAGATCATCCCCCAGAGTGACTAATGAGGCTGTTCAAAAGGCTGTACGATTCTTTTTGCTACTGTTTACACTTCTTCATGCTTTCCTGATCTGGTCTGTTTTGTCTTTAATTATGATTTTGATTTCTGTTACTATACTCAGACTGCTGCCGTGAAGGGTTCTGACCACCGCAGAGCTGCAAATGTCAGTGCCAGGTTGGAAGCTCAGCAGGAAAAGCTAAATCTTCCTATTCTTCCAACTACTACTATTGGATCTTTCCCTCAAACTTTGGGGCTTAGGAAAGTCCGTCGTGAATACAAGGCTAGCAAGTAAGTTCCCTTTCTATATTAGTTTATTTATTATACCAATTTATGGATGCTTTCAACTTCTATATTATTGAGTCTTCTGCTGTTATTCTTTTAGGATATCCAAGGAAGAATATGTCAAAGCCATTAAGGAGGAAATAAAAGATGTCGTGAAACTTCAAGAAGAACTCGGCATTGACGTTCTTGTTCATGGGGAACCAGAGGTGAGCTAATGTATTATTATTGTGCAAAAAGATTAAAAACTCCACCCCCTCCCCCGAAAAAAAACTGAAAGAAAAAATAAATATCTTATTGTTATATTGGACAAGTGCAGAGAAATGACATGGTGGAGTACTTTGGCGAGCAGCTATCTGGTTTTGCCTTCACTGTAAATGGATGGGTTCAATCTTATGGATCCAGGTGTGTGAAGCCACCTATTATATATGGTGATGTCAGTCGCCCTAAAGCAATGACAGTCTTCTGGTCTATGTTGGCTCAAAGCATGACTAAGCACCCGATGAAGGGCATGCTTACTGGCCCTGTTACCATACTGAATTGGTCTTTTGTTAGAAATGACCAGCCCAGGTAGGCAAATCACATTTACTCAGCTAGGCATCTTTTTTGAAAATTCAGCGTTGAATTTAATGTGATGCTCTTCACCTCTTAGATTTGAGACCTGCTATCAGATTGCTCTAGCCATCAAGGATGAGGTTGAAGATCTTGAGAAAGCTGGAATTCAAGTTATTCAAATTGATGAGGCTGCTTTAAGAGAGGGTTTGCCTCTTAGAAAATCCGAGCAGGCATTTTACTTGGACTGGGCTGTACACTCCTTCCGGATAACTAATTGTGCAGTTCAAGACGCTACCCAGGTCTTTCTTTCATTCTTGTCTTCCTCTTGTACTAGGGAAATGATTTAAGTGTATTCATGCTTGTCATAGTCATGTTCAATTTGTTGTTTTTCTTCAATCAGTTGCTAATCCGCTCTCAGAAAATAGTTTGCTTGGTTTGAGCTATTGGTGTGCCTAAATAAACTTTGACGGGCTATAGGATTTTCTGCCACGATGAAGAATACTGCAAAATTAGTCCTAATCTTGTTTGCGCATGCTATATTTTGGATACAACTGTTAACACCATTTCTACTGATTCGATGGGCAGATCCACACCCATATGTGTTACTCAAACTTCAACGATATTATCCACTCGATCATAGACATGGATGCGGATGTTATCACTATCGAGAACTCCAGGTCAGATGAGAAGCTTCTTTCAGTTTTTCGTGAGGGAGTGAAGTATGGTGCTGGCATTGGCCCTGGTGTGTACGATATCCATTCACCAAGGATCCCATCAACTGAAGAGATTGCTGACCGTATCAACAAGATGCTGGCAGTTCTTGAGAGCAAAATCCTCTGGGTCAACCCTGACTGTGGCCTCAAGACGCGCAAATATTCTGAAGTCAAGCCAGCCCTGAGCAATATGGTTGCTGCTGCTAAGGTTGCCCGCATGCAGTTGGCTGCTGCCAAGTGAGTTCTGCAAGTGCAGAAAGACTTCTATCCTTGCAGCGTTGTGACTTGTTTATGTAGGTTTTTCCATTTGCTATCATGAACAATGAATGAGCTTTTTGTCATAACAAATGAAATTATGCTGTTCTTAAACTCTTATGGCCTCTTAAATATTACACGTTTTCAGTTAGTTTTGTCTTTTCCTCTTTGGATATTCCTTTCGAAGCAAAACTAAGAGGAAAGAAACTACAGGAAATAGACACATAATTTGTTTTGTTTTTGTTTTTTTAGTGGCAATTAATTATATTAGTACGTCAAGATATCAATTATCAATTCAATATAATCGTAAATAATCAATTAATTACAATGAATAATAAAATAATAATGCTCCATTTTCCTCCTTTTCATCTTCCTAAGTCAGTCTTGATTAAAATCATAGAGACACACTTTTCCCATACTTCATCCAAGAAGCAAATTGAAATTAAGGGAAAAAACGTTTCTAACTCCTTGCCCTCCTCCCAAAAACTGAAAATTATTATACAAAAAAAGATAAATTAAATCTTATCTAAAGATTTTTATTATTTTTGATACCGAAACAAACTTTCATGACGATTTTGAGAGAATGTTATCTGGACGTGGAATTTTGCCATGCTACCCTTTTTTATGCTCTAATGGCTGTTATGATGTAGCATAATAAAGGAATCTACTCCTTTAGCCTGAACTCGCAGACTTGGTTACTCTAAAACCGCTTATTCCTTCTTTTGAAAGGCGCACTTCAATCGAACATATTATGACTTTTTTGCCTTTTTACTAGGATAATCCAAAACATAATTCCTGTTGAAACTTCAAATTACGCCTCTAATCATAGTCGCAACTGGATTTGAACCCAATGCTTCACAACCTGAATCCCATATACTTACACAACATATGGAACTCTGAACTTCATTCCAAAAAGAACAAAAGCATGCAAAATGTATCAAGAACTTTCCATTTGTTTAAAAGTACGAATTTTATTCCTTTGTAATTTGTAATAAAGGTACAACACGCAGCAATCATGTTGCAAGAAGCCCACCTCCATAACCATATCACTCAGGGCTAAACTTTCCAGCCTTTCTTTCTTCCCCTGCACTTACATTTCAAACAGAGAAGACGGAGAAAAACCAATGTACAAGTCGAAGCTGCAAGAACTGTGCCAGAAACAGAAATGGGCATTGCCCAAATACACATGCATGAGAGACGGTGAAGATCACTGCCCTCTGTTTAAGGCCTCTGTGGTGGTCAGTGGCATCACCTTTGACAATCCCGCCGCCTGCAGGTCTTCCAAACAAGCCTACAACGAAGCTGCTCAAGTTGCCTTTATCCATTTCACTTCCGGTAGTTTTTTTTTCTGTTTTTTTGGAGAACCTGTATCTTTCTGTTTTCTTTCTTTGTTCTTTTTCTCTAAGAAATAATGTATCTTTCCATAGATGTTAGAGAAACATACACTATTTTGTATCTTCGTTTCTGGTACATTTATTTATTTTCCTTTTTTTTTTTAATTTTCTTCTATTTTCAAGAAAACAGTATTTTTTATATACTACTATTCACAATTATAGATAACGCAAATATGGTTAATTTTTGCGATTTCTCGCTTGCATTTCCCATGTTGTCCAGAGCCTTCAAATCAAAGGAGTGAATATGTTGAAAAGACAAATAATGAGAAAGAAGTTCAGAGTTCCATGTATTCAGAGGACTTGGCTGTGAAACACTGTGAGAATCGTGGTTAATCTCTTTCATACGCACACACTTGTGCCTCTTCTTGATTGAACTATAAACATGTCAATCCCATTGTCAAGATTTGCAGAATAGGGTATTTATTATGAGAGATCAGCAGTTCCAGCTCTAGCTTTAATTAATGCATAAAATCTTGCCACTCTGATTTCTGCATCTCACTTGAAAGTTTAAATTTGGAGCATCTTCCATGATTTTGTTGAATAAAGGAAAATGCATTCTGGTTTTGATTCAATCCAAACATGAGATATTGTTTGCTTCAAAACATGGACTGCCTTATTCACATACAGGTTGTAGTTTACATCTCTAACACATTTAAAACATAGTATCTTAACTTGTTCCATACTTTATACTGTGCAGATATAGTGTGTCTTCCTCTCATCAAATATTCACTAATCATTTATTTGTTGTCTTCTTGGGGAAAATGGATTTTGGGCTGATTGGAGGGGGGTTGGTTAACTGTGTTTTTCTGCATACTTCATTTCTTTGTGGTAACTTTTCTTCTCTCCTGCAATTGTATGTCTTATGGTTGTTTCATGGCGGCAGATTTACAAAACGAGTTTAAGAAGAAACTCCAGATGTATGCACAAAGGAAGAACCTTGACCTGCCAGTATATTATACTGAAAAAGAGGGTCTTTGCTTCAGGGCTAGAGTTTCTATTGGTGAAGATTGGTTTCAGAGTCCAGGACTCTGTGAGACTGTAGAGGAAGCAGGGAATGCTGCTGCACAGGCTGCTTTGTTATCCTTGTCAACAGATGCATTTCATGAGGTAAAGTAATAGTTACCCATAAGCATAGAATTTCATGTGGCAAAAAAATAGTACCAATCTTGATATATTGATATGATAATGTCTCCAGACTGGTTACTCATTTTCAATACTTTTTATGATTGTTGCAAGAATGATCCGCGCTCCTACAAGATTCTCTTGCAGGAGCTGACAGACAACGAAGGATTTTTCTTGCCGACGTACACAACAATCAGATCTGATGAGTCCCATTGCCAGACTTTTTCCTCCACTGTGGAAGTAGGAGGAGAGGTTTTTCAAGGGGCTGCAGCAAAGTCTAAGAAACTAGCAGAGCTCAATGCTGCGAAGGCTGCATACACCGTATTTATGGAGCGTAAGTTGGCTTTCTTTAACACTTCTACAACAAACCTATCAAAGAAAAAACTTTATAGACTGAACTTTCAATCAGATCCTTATGAACTGGACGTTGTCCAGTGTAATAATCATTTAGCTTGACATTGTACTTCTACTGTAATCTTCAGCTGCAATTTGCTGACAAGTCTACCCTGTTAAAAGCTCAAAATCTGTGTCCTGGTTATCATCTATCGGTATCCTCTATATAATCATATATTCATCACTAAGGCCAATTTGAGTTGGCAATGGCATGCACTTATGTGGATTACTTCAAAAAGTAGCACTTTTGCACAATGTTTACTGTGAATGAGTTGGTTCTGAATCTCATTTCTTTAACAAATTTCTTTCTCAGGTAAGTTATTTCAGCCTGGTTACTTTTCACCACGGTCCTCGGGTGATGACATTCTCAAACTTGCTCCTCGCTTGGGCTCAGTCATCATTTCTGATCCGCAAGAAAATCCCAAATCTGGATCTCCTTCAAACTTCAGTTCAAGCGTAAAACATGAGACTGAAGGACAAGACACCATTGGTAATAACTTCTTCTTCTTCTTCTTCTTCTTCTTCTTCTTCTTCTTCATGCTCCCTTGTAGCCTCTGCACTAATTTGAATATAGAGCAATTGCTTAAACTTTTGGTAGGCTCTAATCATCAAGGGACCATGTCTGTCAGGTGAAAATGAAGCTTATCATGGTCAAAGCGCATTAGGCATGGCCAAGTGCACAACTCAGGAGTCTGTTGGGATTGCTATCTTACCAGACACAGATAGACTTACTGGAAGCGCGAAAAAGATGGACACCTCTCCCCTCAGAACTGCAGATTGTAGCATGAAAAAGACCACTGAAATGAAAAGCTATCTCCTCTGTAACAGGGTTAAGGTCTTCACATGCATCCCAAATATAGAGTTGCCAAAGGGTACTGTTGTGCTTCCGATCAGCGAAAACAGGTGGACAATGGTGAGCCTGGAATTCCCTTGTGAAAAAGGCATGTAATCTCATATAACTATCACTTTATTAATGCATATTGTGCAAGCATTATCAGACCAAGATGCTTCCATAGACATCCTTAGTGAAATAATTTCAAGGGGCAGATCTGTTACTTAGGCTAAAATTTGAATACTTCCTTCTCAGACAGGTTTCTATTTATATCTGAGTCTTTTATGCTATACTTTGATGATGCAAAAATAGTGCAGCTTTTAAGCTATAGTTTTATGATGCTATGGTGAACTTATAGAACTAGACTTCGAGCTTTTTTCAATCATATTTATTTAAATTTGGCCTTTTTGCACCGTTGGGATTATGAAATTTTCTCTTATTTTCTTACAAATTATCGTATTTCAATTACAATGTTAGGGGAAAGAAAGATGAATCACATCATAAATAAAGGGAAAGAAAAAAGAAAAAGAAAATTCAAAATCCTTTAATGCTAAATAAATAAAGTGAACTTTCTATTATGAATTATAATTTGTGATTTTTTTTATATTTTATTTTAATCTTCTATTCATAAATTGTTTAAAGTCTTGAATTGAATATACTTCATAATTGCATGTACCTAAATTAGTTGTTTTATTCAAAAAATAAGAAATAAATAGTTAGATAATCAACCAGTTATGACAAAAATAGAAAATTTAACCTTGTTATTTTTGGCAATCAAGTTGCTTAATTAGTCGGCGTCAAAGCTAAAATGGCAATAAGACTAAAATAGTGATAATTACTGTAATTAAGAAAAAAAATAGTAAAATCATCAAGCAATTATACCAAAAAAATTCCAAAGAAAGTTTTCATCACGTCACAAAATACTACAAAAGAATAGAATTACTAATTTTTTACACAAATTTTTACTATATAATATTACTAATATTATTTTGTTTTGGATTATACATTTTCGTGACTCGAATACTACAAGACTACTTTTATCGCTCAAAATATTTTTAATTTTTAATTTTATTTTTTTATATTCCTTTTTCTTTTCCTCACTCAAATTTTAGGACCAAATATAGATTAAGAGGTTGAGAATGAGACGATTTATCTTTTTTTCTTTCTTAATATTTTTTATTAGGGATTAATTGTGGTTGGTTTGGTTACATTGTTCAAGAAATTTGTTGATTAAACTATTTTAAATAATTTGAGGCGCAAAATGTAAAAAATAAAAAGATGAAAATTGCATCTAAATTGAAGATAGTAACTAACTTGGTGATTATCATTTCTAATTAAATCTAACAAAGCATTTTTTTTAAGTACTAAATTTTTCTGTTAGCTGAAATATGATTAAGAAAAATATTTTTGACACTTAATTACTAGAAAATTAAATTAATACAAAAGTATATTTGAACAAGTGAAAATTTTAGTGGACTTCTAAAAAGTTTGATTTCTTTTATGTAATTAATTATACTAGAAAAATGAATTTGCAGCTGATAGATAAATAGCATCTCATAAATTGATCATTTAATAATTTATTTTTTCAAAAAAATAATCTAAAACAACTAAAAATTTAAACTAGACAAAAAAATTAAGAATTCTAATGTTCCCTTTTTTTTTTTCAATTCTTTAGTACATTGTCAATATTTTATTGATTAAAAATTATGAAGTGAGAAAGAGACATCTGAAAATTTCAAAAAAAAAAAAAATGCAAAATATTTCATAAAACCCAATAAAAGAAAACATCTCCAGCTATCATGGTCAAATGAGAGAAAAACTACACAACCATGAATTCTATAAATTATAGTTTATAAAGTAAAAATTTATTTAATAAACTATTGCTTAGGTTTTGAATATTAATAGCTTTGATTCTTTAGATACTTTGTTCAATTATTAGCATTGATCAATTTCTTTTCTTATTCATTCATGCGAAAGTTTTAAGTATTTTGTAAATCTAATTTATAATTTATATAACGATCTTAATGACTAATATATATTTTATTAATCATTTTGATTGCAAATAAAATTATCAATAACAAAATATTATTTGCTTAGCTTACAACTACAAATTTGTTAAAGGAATATTTGAATTTGGAAGCTGCAATATGATGGTAAAAAGAAATTAATTTCAAAATAAAACAACATTCTCTATAACATATTCATCGACAATTTTTTTCATTTATGCATATATTTTTAGGTACAACTTATCATGTTTTATTAATATTGTAAAAGATAGTGATTAATAAATCGTATATCACATCATTGTTTCAAATTAAAATACAAGAAAAAAATATTTCATTTTAAAAATAAAGTTTTATTTTGAATCATTCTAAAAGAAATAAAAAATAAATTTATAATTAACAAAATTGCCAGTTTTGACACCTTCTATTCATTATATTTATATCTTAAAATTAAAACACCCAAAATGTAATAAAAAAAAAAGAGCGCATGCATGTATTTTTGTCAAACTTTGAATATGTTAAAAAGTGAAGAAAGAAGAAGAACACAAAGAGATTACGCATCTCGATGTAATATAATAAACATATTTAAATAACTAGATATATTTATTCCTTTTCAATTTAAGATTATAATGATCACTTGTAAAAAAAAATTGAATCAAGGGTTTTATACATTTTTTATTTAAAATGAGTTTGAAAAAATATTTGAATTGTGTCAATTATGACTCGATGACTAACCTAAAGTAATTTGATTATATTTCAATTCGGACAATTATAAATAAAAAGTTCATATTCTTAAGTCATACAAATAAAAAACAAAGAAAATTACTTAAAAATTACAATAATATCACAATAAGTAATCAACTATATATTAATGTCATAATGTAATTTCATAAAAAAATATTCTTTAACATTATTCCCAATTTCAGTATATATGCGAATTCATGTTGAGCTAAAAAAATTAATACGAAAAATATCAAAAAAATTAAGAGTGTACGGAATTATGCGAGCAAGTAGGCTCCTTTATTGTTTCAATATTTACCTTAATGATTTTTTTTAAAATTTTATAATATTGTTTAATATTGAAATTCTAAAATAACTTATATCTAAAGTAGACAAGCAAAGATTTACAAATTGCTAATATTTTTTTGTTCATAACTTTACTACATTGTTGACATTTTATTGGTAAAGAAAAAGAAATATTACATCAACATTCAAATTTTAAGCGAAGGAAAAGAGACACTAGAAAATTCAAGAATAAAAAATCAACAATTTAATAAAATCAAATAAAAAGATAATTTATCATGGTCAAATAGGAGAAGAACTATGCAACCATGAATTAAAATAATTATACTTCAAACTATTACTTACATTTTGAATATTCAAGAGCTTTGATTCTTCAAATATTTTATTTAATAAGAATAATTATAAATTTTGCTAATCATATTTATTGTAAATAAATTATCAATGATGGTTAATACTCTTTATTTTATTAAATATGACTTCAACTTTGATTTATTCTCTTTAGTTACTGAAGAAGTTATAATTTAATTTAACTTAATTTTGTTTTAGAATATTCATTTAGGAAAATTTAATTTTCAAAAAGAGTTTCTCATACATAAAAGTTAATTAATATTATTTATATTGTTTAAGATGGCTTCAAAATTAAAATTTTGGTCTATCATTTCTTTTTTAAACTATAAATAATATTGAGAATATACATTTGTTTAAAATATCTAAAAATATACAAAATTTATTGAACTATTGACTTCCTTTGTTGTTTCAACTTTTACTCATGAAGTTTTTAGTTAAAATAATTGATATTGATTTATATAGAATTTATGAAAGTAACTTACAATTCAGATTACAAAAAAACAAGAAGATACTGATACTGTTTTTTATGACTTAATATCTATTGTTAATATTTTATTGGTTAAATAAAAAAAAAAGATGATATCAATAATCAAACAAAAAGAGAGACCTTAAGTACATTTTGAAAATTCAAAAAGATACGAAGAATTGTATGAAATCAAACAAAAAAAAAAAAACCTCTCTAGCAACCCAAGTAAAAGGAAAAAAGGCTAATACAACCAAAAATATTAATAATTCTGTGGAATAAAAAATTTATTAATTAAATTATCACTTAGATTTTTACATATTTAATAATTTTATTTTTCAAATATTCTACTCAATTGTGTTGATATTTTTTATTAATTACATTGAAATATTTAAATTTTTATTAAATAAAATTATAAATCATGCACAATTTTAATGATGTCGTGTATATCATAATCCTTTTTTTTTTTTTTGTAAATAAAATCATCAATGATGGAAGATTATTTATTTAGAATATGAAAAATTTATTGAAAAAATACTTGAAATTAAAAGTTACGTGCACGTATTGTTTTACTTAGTCAAATCCAGAAAAAAAATAAAAGACGAAATATTATATAATTTTGGCAGAGTGCTTTACAGAGGGTTTGAAAACGTGATGTTTTGATGTGACCCATCTGAAGGACACATCGACTCATTTAGGAATAATAAAGATAAGGAATCCAAAAAGCAAGAAAAAGCTTTATTAAGGTATTATTTCGCTTGTTTGTATTCCTACATTTGGAGTCAGCAGTTTCTGTTTGTTTATTTTGTCCTAGGATTTGTCAGTCCTTGCAAGATTCTACTTCTCTACTTAGCAAAGAGCTCAGTCCAAGAGCTACAGTTTCAGTGGTCAGCAGAAATGGAGGGGGAAATAAGTTCAGCGCCGCCGTCAGCAGCGAATGATTGCCTGGTTTTTGAAGTTAATGGAGAGAGGTTTGAGGTGCCTGAAGTTGACCCTTCCACTACTTTGCTTGAGTTCTTGCGCTCAAGCACTCGTTTCAAGGGCGCCAAGCTTGGTTGTGGTGAAGGTGTGTGTGTGAGTGTGTGTGTGGTATACTCACGATCTTTGATTCGCATGTGTTTTGAATGTGTGATTCTCGATATGGCCTCTTTCCTTTGGTGGCTGTGTGTGTGTACGTTTGCTCATATTTTGGATGCACAGTGCCCTTTTGGATTCTTGATATGGGTTATCATATTTGAGGTCTGTCTGTATGTATGTCCATTTACGGTCTTATTTGGATTCAGAACGATTTGAAAGTGTGATTCTTGATATGGGCTCTTTTCTTTGATGGCTCTGTGCGTGTGCCTGTATGTGTATGTGATATGCACACATTTGGAATCACGATATGTATGCTGGATTCTTGATATGGGTTCTTATGTTATAAGGCTCTCCGTGTTTGTTAGTCCATATACACTCTTATGTGGATTCATAACGCTTTGAATGTGTGATTCTTGATTTGGCCTCGTTTCTTTGATGCCCCTGTCGTCATGTATGTCTTTATGTGTGATGCGAGTAAATACCACTTACGCTGAGGTGGGTGAATATTCCAACCTTCCCGGCTAGCAAGCTGCTCTTCCTTCACCGCCAGCAACTTAGTCCTTGAGGTGGGTTCCTGTCTGCAACAAGAACAGACAAGAACAAATGAGAAGAATGGCACTGGAATTGTCCCAGAAAAACCCTTTCGATATACATAAGTCAGCAAGTATTTTAGAGAGAATAATTACTAAGTGAAAGTTAGAAAATAAAGAGCGAATGCAGGAGAGTAGCAGTTTAATTGGGACATGGATCTCATGGGCTTTCAATCTAATTTGAGCCTAGTGGGCTTATGTTGCATTGTTAGATTAGTATCTGATGTGTCTGGATGGCGTGACTTGAGCTTTTGGGCCTGAATGTTTGGTTGGGCAGAGGTTGAAATATGCTCGTCAATATGTATATTTGGATTCACTATGTTGAATTCCTGATATGAGTTCTTCTATTTGAGGTCTCCTTGTGTTTGTTTGTCCATTTACACTGTTGTTCGGATTCAGAAAACTTTGAGTGTGGAATTGTTGGATGGACCATGTTCTTGATGGTTGTGTGTATAAGTATTTGCTTGGCTTTCGTAGGAAAAGAGGATGATGATCTGGTGCTCGTTCTGATCCTGGGAATATTGACAGTTTCTTACTCTTTTTCAAAGAAGAACAGTGTGTTCTGTCTGTTAAATTCTACTGTTTTCTGGGGGCTTAATCTGCTGTTATATTGACCTCGTTGTTTGCAGTTGATTTACGTAACTTAACTGAACTGGAAAACGGTTTTATCATAAAGTAGATTCCCCAGCTAGTATCGATGCACTGAATTTAGATTGTTCTTCAAGGGATTAATTAGAATTTTACACTCGTGGTTTTTCAATAGGTAAAATATGTTTTATCTGATTTGATTGTTTCAACACGATAAAAAGTATGTCCAATAATTAACAAGCTTTAGCAATATATTTTTCAACTTTTGATGCTTATTTGTGGCCAAATAAAATCCCTTTTTGGTCAATGGTCCTTTTTCTTTCTGGTCTTTTCACTTACTCTTGCAATGAATCTGTTAAGAATATTCAGAAGTTGCTCTGTGATCTTTTGTTTTGATTCAAAAAGAAATTCTTTTGACACTGTGTAGTTATTTTTAAAGCTCTTTCCTATAGCTATTCCTTATACTTTTATAAAATTGGACATCTGCAGGTGGTTGTGGGGCTTGTGTTGTCCTGCTGTCGAAGTATGACCCCCTTCTTAAGCAAATTGAAAGTTTCAGTGTGAGTTCTTGTCTCACGCTTCTTTGCAGTGTAAATGGCTGTTCTATTACAACAAGTGAAGGCCTTGGAAATAGTAAAGATGGCTTCCATCCAATCCATCAAAGATTTGCTGGATTCCATGCTTCTCAATGTGGCTTTTGCACTCCTGGAATGTGCATGTCACTTTTCTCAGCACTTGCCAATGCTGAAAAAACGTATCATTCACAAGCTTCACCTGGATTCTCCAAGATTACAGTTTCAGAAGCTGAAAAGGCTATAACAGGAAATCTTTGTCGATGTACTGGTTATCGACCCATTGCTGATGCCTGCAAAAGTTTTGCTGCAGATGTTGATTTGGAGGATTTGGGGATCAATTCTTTTTGGAGAAAGGGTGATGCAACGGGAGTCAGAGCAAGTAAATTACCATCCTATAATCCAAAGGATCATGTTTGTTCATATACTGTATTGAAAGATGAATACAAGTCAACCAGGATTTTGAATTTTAAAAACTATTCTTGGTATACCCCAGTTACTGTTGAGGAGATTCAAAGCTTCTTGCACTCTGATATGTTAGAAAATGGTGTGCGGATCAAGCTAGTTGTTGGCAACACAGGTACTGGCTATTACAAAGAAACAGAGAAGTATGAAAAATATGTTGATCTTAGGTACATTCCCGAGCTTTCAGTGGTCAAGAAGGATAACTTAGGGATTGAATTCGGAGCAGCTTTGCCAATTTCCAAAGTTATATTATATCTGAAGGAAGAAAGTAAACCCAACTTGTGCTCAGGTGGAGAACTGGTGTTTACAAGAATAGCTGAACATATGGAAAAGATTGCTTCTGGCTTTATCAGGAACACAGCTAGTCTGGGGGGCAATTTGGTGATGGCACAGAGGCAGTATTTTCCTTCAGATATTGCTACATTACTTCTTGCTGTGGGTTCTAGTGTCAGCATATTGACAGGTCATAAACTTGAAAAAATTCCAATGGAAGAATTCTTGAATAGACCACCTCTCGACCCTAAAGATGTGCTTCTGAGTGTTCACATTCCATTTCTGGAGCAAAGAAGAATCAGTGGTTCTGTTCAAAATAATTCAAGATTGTTTTTCGAAACCTACCGTGCTGCACCACGGCCCCGTGGAAATGCATTGCCCTATTTAAATGCTGCCTTCTTTGCTGATATTTGTTCCAACAAAGATGGAATTTTGGTGAACCATGTTCAGTTGGCTTTTGGTGCTTATGGGACAAAACTTGCATCAAGGGCGAGGAAAGTGGAGGAATATCTGGCAGGGAAAATACTTAGTGTTAGAGTTCTGGATGAAGCAGTTAAATTAGTAAAAGATGTTATCGTGTCTGAAGATGGAACTTCATATCCTGCTTACAGGACAAGCTTAGCTGTCAGTTTTTTATTTTCATTTCTAATTACCTTCACCAGTGTTGGTTCTGCCTTCTGTGGTGGCTCATCTGAGGATTTGAATGACTCACTGCTTGAAGAAGCTGCTAAAAGCATCAATGATACTAATACAAGTCCAGTAAGAAACCCGCCATTGCTGTCATCTGCAAAACAGTTTGTGGAATATAGTAGAGATTATTATCCAGTGGGTGAACCGATGCCCAAATTTGGTGCTGCCATCCAAGCTTCTGGTTTGTTATGCTCTTCTCAGTTTCCATTATACAATTTTTAGTTTAAGCATGTCTCACCAATCTGCTTGTCTCGCTGTTTACAATCACCAATCTGCAGGTGAAGCCATATTCGTTGATGACATTCCTTCACCTCCAAATTGTCTGCATGGAGCACTTATTTGTAGCACCAAGCCTTTAGCTCGAGTGAAGGGTATTTCTTTCAAGTCTAACCCACAACCAACTGGCATTGCTGCTGTTATCTCTGTCAAAGATATCCCAAAAGGAGGAGAAAATATAGGAGGAATGGCCTATTTTGGCTCTGAACCTTTATTTGCTGGTGATGTCGCTAGGTTTGCGGGTGACGTCATTGCGTTTGTGGTATTTACACTTTCTCATCTGCTAGTTGATGGGAGTTCCCCATTAATTGCAACTAGACTTTCCTGCTGAGTTTTATTGAATTGTATGAACAAATTTATATTTTGCGATATCTTCTCCAGGTTGCAGAGACGCAAAAGCATGCCAATATTGCTGCAAAAATGGCTCTACTGGATTATGATACAGATGGCTTAGATCCACCAATTTTAACTGTTGAAGAGGCTGTCAATAAATCAAGTTTCTTTGATGTTCCTCCTCATTTATGTCCGGCAAAGGTAGGTGATTTCTCAAAAGGAATGGCCGAAGCTGATCACAAGATTCTCTCTGAAAAGGTACTTTTGATTAATCTATTGTTTTATTTGTTTATAAAAATTCTTAATTACCTCTTAGTTTGAGATATGTAGTTTCAATAATTTAGCTTTAAATTTCCATCACATTTATAGAACTTTAAATAAATGGTGCCTTTTTTTTTTAAACTCGCTTAGATTGGCTTTCTTCCGGACATTTTTGCCATGATCCGCTATTTATCCATTAACTTAAAAAAGGACTTAATGTATGATGTTGAATTGATGTATTTAATTCTTTCTTTATTATTTGCTAATTGTGATATCCAGATCAAACTTGGTTCACAATACTACTTTTATATGGAGACCCAAACTGCACTTGCAATTCCAGATGAAGACAACTGCATGGTGGTTTATAGTTCAATCCAATGCCCTGAGTTTGCACATATAGTAATTGCAAGATGTCTTGGTATTCCTGAGCATAATGTGCGCGTCATTACAAGAAGAGTTGGTGGAGGCTTTGGTGGAAAGGCACTAAGAGCAATGACTGTGAGTATGATTAATATCAGATTTATATCTTCCCCTTTTTCCCTTTGTTTCTGGTCAGTTGGATCAGTATTATGTTTTTCGGTTCTATTTCGAACTTTTTCCTTCCAAATAAGAATATTAGTACTTATGTTTATCCAAACTTTTGATGGGTGCAAAGACTTTGAGTTTAACCGCAATTCTTTAGATTCATAAGGACAAGTATTTCATATCAATGAATAAATGAAAGCTATGTTGGTAATTATGAAGACCGTCATAGTTCTGAAGATATACATCTCCTGTTCATTTTTTGCTTTAAAGTGTCCTCCTGCCAGCTAAGATCTAGACTTAGTACTTTCTTATCTAAAGAATCTTCTGGACACTGGCTGACTAATATGCCAGATGAGAGATTGCAGGTAGTTCCTGTCTTTAATGATTATGTAATATACTTTGGTATGTAGACTAAACTCTAAATTACTGTTAAGGAATATAACTACTCACATGTCATTTTTCAGGTTGCTACAGCATGTGCTCTTGCAGCTCATAAATTACGCCGTCCAGTCAGAAACTATCTGGATCGAAAGACAGACATGATAATTGCAGGAGGAAGACATCCTATGAAGATAACATACAGTGTTGGATTCAAATCTAATGGGAAGATCACAGCACTGCACCTTGACATACTAATTAATGCAGGAATAACTGTAGACGTGAGCCCCTTTATGCCACATTGCATGACAAGTGCACTTAAAAGGTATAACTGGGGAGCTCTATCGTTTGACATAAAGCTATGCAAGACAAACCATTCTAGCAAATCAGCAATGCGGGCCCCAGGGGAGGTGCAGGCATCTTACATTGCTGAAGCTATATTAGAGCGTGTTGCTTCTGTGCTGTCAATGGAAGTGGATTCAGTCAGGAATATTAATTTTCATACATATGAAAGCCTAAAATTGTTCTATGCTCATGCAGCTGGGGACCTGATAGAGTATACTTTGCCTTCTATTTGGGATAAGTTAGCTAGATCATCAGGCTTTGTGCAAAAGATTGCAATGATAGAACACTTTAACCGCTCTAATGTCTGGCATAAAAGGGGTATTTCTCGAGTACCAATTGTGCATCAAGTGTCTGTAAATGAAACCCCAGGGAAAGTAAGTATCCTTTGGGATGGATCTATTGTCGTAGAAGTTGGAGGCATAGAGATGGGCCAGGGGCTTTGGACTAAGGTTAAACAAGTAACTGCCTATGCTCTCAGTTCAATCCAATGTGATGGAACTGAAGACCTAGTGGAAAAAGTCCGAGTTATACAGTCAGACACCTTGAGCATAGTACAAGGAGGCTTTACTTCTGGGAGCACTACGTCTGAAGCAAGTTGTGCAGCTGTTAGACTATGCTGCAATGTTTTGGTTGAAAGACTAGCCCCTCTTATGAAAAAGTTGCAGGAGGAAATGGGCTCAGTGAAATGGAACGATCTGATTCTCCAGGTTTGTAATTTGCGCGTCTAACTGCTGTTCCCAACTTTATTTTATAAACTAAAGACGTAGAATCACATCATGTTGGATGGAAATATCTTCTCTCACTCAGAGAAGTGCATATATATATATATATATATATATAGCAGTTTGAGAATTGATATTATGACTTACATGCTAGGTCAAACAGTTACTTGTACTGCCAAGTCTGAGGTGGGGGGTTGATAGTAAAGTAGTTCAGTGTAATGGTGATTAAACACTGCTTCTATTATTTACGGTATCAGTTCCCAGTTTCCAGTCTCCTTTGAGCAGAAATGACTAATGTTTCAAGAAGCATCTGTGTACCAAAGTCACGTCCTTTTCAATTTGATTACATAATTGATATGATTGGATCCATCACTCCTCCATAAAAACTGCAAGGTTGGATGTCAAAACACTTGTAATGTGCAGAAGCTTATTGATTCTGTTAAAAACAATATGTATATATCTTTTAAAACTTCTATTAAGTATTTCCCCAAGGCAAGCTATCCAAGTTATTAGTTAGGGTCTGGTGATAGTAAATGTTTCAAATAATGCAAATTAGCCATGATAATAGAAACTTGTAACTGAAAAGCAGAAGATAACACTGGATCTACATGTTTTGGCTTGTTGCCAGAACTCCATCTTGCAGAATTGCTCTTGATAACCTGACTGCAGCTTCTCGACAGGCATGAAATTAGTTTACACAATTTTCATCCGGACATTAATAAAATTTTCTAGTTTAAACCATGGGGCTCATGCTGGATCAACGTATCAAGTTTGAATAAGGAATGGCAAGGAAGATAACGTTGTCTATACCTTCCTTTTTCACATCTATGTTTAAACTTCATGAAGTTGTGCTTGTCCAGGTCAAAGTAAATGTGTTCTACACTGTCAAGTTTAGATATTCTATTGAGATCTTGCTTAGATTGTTCTTACATATATTTAATTTGCATTGTATTCTTTGATTTCTGGATGCAGGCACATCATCATTCTATAAACTTAGCAGCACATTCTTTCTTTGTGCCCGAGTCCAGTTCTACACAATACTTGAACTATGGTGCTGCAGTAAGTGAGGTAAATTTGTCTGGTTAAGCCTTGTTTTCAAGCACAAATATGCAGGTAGGATTCATGTGGGGATGGCCAGGACAAGTGTAGTTGAAGCTATCTCGAAGGAATATTAAAATTATGTGAACTATCTTTATTTGTTCTGTTTCTTTAATGTAGTCCACATTCTCCATATGCTTGCTTTAACAATGTTTTATCAGATGGTAATTGCATCAGGAAGTGTTCCCATATCAGAATATAGAACTCTCATTATATTTATGAGGGTTTGTTACTTAAATAGCTACTTCTAATGTTTTGCTGCTCATGATTTTACACCACTAAGAAGCATGTTGCTGCATCAGATAGCATCTAGAGGTGACACCTATCAAATCGCACCAGCAAATAATGAATGCTTTTAATTGCAGGTAGAGGTAAACGTCCTGACAGGAGAAACAACAATATTGAGAACAGATATTATCTATGATTGCGGCCAGAGCATGAACCCAGCTGTAGATTTGGGACAGGTCTATGTATCGAAATCCTGTCACTTGTTTTCCTTGTATCATTTAGGAAATTCAGATTTGCAACAGTCATAATGCTTAAGATTACACAGTTTGTCTCGCCAAGTTGCGATTTTGAGTATATTTTGTCATTGTCTTGTGGCCTTTTAGTGAAAATCATAGGACTACTTTCTTTTTGGCTCAGCAAATTGATAGAATCTTCTGCCTTAACAGATTGAAGGTGCTTTTGTACAAGGCCTTGGATTTTTCATGCTTGAAGAATACTTAGCTAATAAAGATGGATTAGTGATTGCGGATAGCACATGGACATACAAGATCCCAACTCTTGACACCATACCTAAAGAATTTAATGTTGAGTTGCTAAACAGTGGACACCACCAAAATCGTGTTCTCTCATCTAAAGGTATGTTGCTTTTGCTGTAAACTTAAATGTTAAAGAGTACTACCTTAAAGTTTGATTTACCACTGGATGTTTTTTGACTCAAGATGTGTATGGTACACGTTTTAAGCAGGCTTGTTTGTCAACTGGAAAGGATAACAAGATTTAACCATTTTGCCCCAAAGTAATCTTGATTGATATCTTCTCTGAGATGTTTGACTTTCCAAGTGGTACACTGATATGATGTCTAAAACAAATTTCACAAGATGAGGTGTAAATATCATCCGATGTATGGTGAAATATAATGATGGATTAAGCATTGTATTCAGTTGAGAGATCCTATGATTACCAGATAAGACAGGATCCAGAAATTGCTTAATGTTAAAAGATTTTTTCTTCAAACATGCAAAGCTGAATTTACAAAACTTAGTGAAATATTATAAAACAATCACAAACCTTGATACTGTTTCATGGGAAACCATGTAAGAAGACAAAGATTTAGGTGCTCATAGGTGGAGTCATTAATGCCGGAGTAGTATTTTTCCATGCAACTTGCCCATCAAAACAAAAAAGTCTAGAATCTTCAAATGTCAAGGAATGGAAAATGTCAAGCTTGAAATTAGAGAACAGCCTAAACCTTCACCACTATATATGAAGCCTCTTACTTTCAATGCATGCATGATCTGCCTTATCACGAAGAATTTCAGACACAGCCTGTTAATTCTACAATGTGGATCTTTCTCCAGATTTATTTGTCTGTATTCTGAACATGCTGATGCTTTCTTCTTCCCCCTTGTCTCTCCCACTTGAGAAGTCACACAATCCAGCAGCATGTTGCAATTGCTTTTACACTCTATCTAAACATTTTTCAACTGAAATCTGATTACTTTCTGCAGCTTGTGGTGAACCTCCTTTACTTCTGGCAGTATCAGTTCACTGCGCGACAAGAGCAGCCATTAACGAGGCCAGAAAACAGCTCAAGTCTTGGGGAGCAGTTGAAGGGACTGATTCATCATTCCTACTGGATGTTCCTGCTACTTTGCCTGTTGTTAAGCAACTCTGCGGCCTAAATACCGTGGAGACGTACTTACAGAGCGTGCTCTCTCGTTCATGAAGCTAAGTCGTTATCTTCCCACGAACCCCTATCGATTGCAGGACAGTGAGCAGAGTTCCAATCTTTTCATGTACGGAGCAGTTACAGAGTTTATGTTGTCGAAATCTTGAAATGCAGCCTTTATGCGCATAATGGTTTCTTTCTTTTCAAGGTGATGGTAATGCGTTAGTCCACGACGAGCGTTAAATATTGTAGATAGAAAGCAGTTTTAAATATTTACTCGATTAAGTTTGCATGTTGTACAATAATTATAACGAGATTGTATATTTTATTATTCTTATTTTTATAAATAAATTATTATTGATAGAAGAATGTTCGTTTGAAAGTGATTGGAGCTTAGTTGCAAAAATGTTTGGAATTAAAAATCAAAATTAGATAATATGAGAATCAAGTTAAAAAATAAAAATATATTTTTCATTATTTTTTATTATTGAAAATTTCTATTACGGTTATAATATTTTACGTGAAATTCTTGTATTCCTTACCATTGGCACAAAGAAATAAGGAATATGTGAAAACGACGAGAAACACGTGTTTGATTTCATCTTTGTTTTAGTGAAGAAAGCAATAATGAAAAGATGATTAATACCCTGGAAACTTCAAGTGATGCTAGTTGAACATATGCAAAACTATTTGGGGTTTTGGGGGGGGGGGGGGTTTGAAGATACGCACTATATCTAATCACATCAAGTGGGCCCAACCACAAATGGGTGGTCCTCCCACTTTCCCTCCACATTCCGAATTTATGTAGTTGGAATATCCTGTTTTATTTTGTACGTTACATTATAAATGCGTGTATAAAATAATTTTCAAATATCGAGTGCATATTTGAAAAAAAATTTAAAATAAAAGTTCATCTATCAAATGGACTTTTTTAAAATATACTTATAATTATTGTTCAGTATTTGATAAAAATGTATTTTAACGTCTATTTAGTAGAAGTGTAAGAAAAAAAATTCAAAAGGCACAATTTTGCATTTCTCCAAAATGGACTTTTGGAAAAATGAAATATTTTAAAAGTTCATTCAAAAATAATTATCAAATAATTTTTTTACAAATGAACTTTTATATCTAAAAGTTCATTTGAAATGGATTTCCAAACAACCTTTAAATATCTATATCTATTATATATTATTATAAAAGTTTGAATATTTTTTCTAATTTTTGATTCAACTAAAATACCCTTTTGATATTATTAGTTTTAATGATAGTTATGTAATTTAATAATTATATAATTTTAGAACAAATAATGCTTATTTTTTTAATTGATCAATGAAGTTATAGGATAATTATAATAAGAGAACATCAATAGTCTAAGTCAAATTCTATTTTTATCTGTTTGATATTTCAAAAATATGTATGAAAATTATATATATAAATAATTTACTTTTGCTTTCTCTTTTGTTCATTTATGTATTCATATTTCGATTCAATTATTTTGTTAAATAAATTTTTAAAAAATTAAAAAAATAAATAGTTTAAATTTAAATAATAAAACTTAATTGTATTTAGAATTAATTAATAAATATAAACTAAGATATAAAAATTATTATAATAATTTATAAAAATTAAAATTTAATATTATGGCATGGTTCGATAAATCGAAATAAAACACCAAAATTAAATTGAATATTATTTTTTTTTATGAAAATAAAAATTAAATACCAAATTTAAATTTTTTGTTTGACTTTGATAAATACCAAATTTTCAGTTTTGATTTGATTCTATCGGTTTATCAAATTATTTTCATCACTATAAAAAAATCACATTGAATTAGAATAGAAAAATATATGATACACTATATGAAAATTATTTTATTGTGAAGTATATCTATTTGAATAAATTAACTATATCTCACAGTATCCAATCTAATCAAATTCATTAAAATTAATGTGAAAATAATATTTATTTTTTTATATCAATTGCAAGACACATTCTACTGTTGTATTTATAATTTTTATTTTTCCAATTCTTGAAAAAAATAAATAGAGCAAAACTTATATATTAAAGTGTATTCATGAGTAAAATTTGATATTTTCTGAATCTCGAGATTAAATTTTCAAAACCTCATGAACTATGAAACTAAAAGTATATTTTCATGTGATTGAGAGATACAAAAATAATTATATCAGTTAATGAAATATTTGATTCCTTTAACATATATTTTCTTAAGCCACCCAAATTCGAATTTTATATTATATTTACCAATTTGCATTTCTTCTGAAAATATGTGGAAAAATTATATTTATAAGAAGTTCACCTTTTGTTTTATCTTTTGACCATTTTTTATTTTATGATTTTTTTTAAAATAATTTTGCTAAAAAATAAAAAAAATATAGCAAAACCTAATTGTATTTTGAATTTATTATTTTAGTTTGGTAAGTTAAACTTAAGAAAAATGTATAAGATTAATTAATAAATATAAAATAAGATATAACAACTATTTATAAAATTTGTAAAAAATTAAAATTCAATATTTTGTATGATTTGATGAATCAAAATCAAATCGAATATCAATTTTGCATGAAAATATACCTCACTATATTCAGTTTAATTAAATTCATTAAAAATAATATTTATTTTTTTATATAAATTCAAAAGCACAATCCACTGTCATATTTATAATTTTTTCTTATTCCACTTTCTGGAAAAAAAAAAAGAATACAACAAAACTTAAACTATATTCATGACTAAAATTTATTTTTTTCTAAATCATGAAACTATACGAAAATAATTACATTAATTGATGGAGTATTTGATTCCTTTATTTTTGCTTTTTCAAACCAACTACCTTTGAATTTTATATAATATTTACTAATTATGAGACCATATTCCAAAAACAATGTTAACCCTTATATTTCACATACTTTATACATGAAATTCAAATTTTATTTTAATCATTTGACTTATTTTTTGTCATCACAATCATAATAGCTCAATTACTTGCATGTGATATTTGACTTAGTAAATTTTTTTGACTTTGACAATTTATGTTAAATCACTACTAGAATTACTTCATAAAAAAAAAATTGGGTTGATTATTTAATCTAATAAAATTTATTTATACTATTTTATTATCAGATGAAACATTATAGTTTTTATTGACTTTCTCTTCCTACTTTTCTTCCAAACATTATTTTTATTTATCGAATACAAAAACGTATTTGTTACTTATATTTTTTGGGAATTGTATTTTTCCCCAGAATACAAAATTATTTATTATCATAGTTAGATAATCTTATATCATATATTGTCACTAATTACAACACAATAACATTGACAATATATTTATAATTAAAAATATCTCTTATTAACCATAATAAAATAATATTGACAATATATCTATCATTGATATAATATGTTCCAAAATATATTATATTATTTATAGCAACAAAACATACACATTTTTCTTCTATACACATTCTACAAACTTACTTTTCAAAATACATTATTCGATAACACTCTCCTCAAAACAAATGGAAATAAAACAAAACAGAGTCTAAAAAATTTCAATAGAATAAAATATGACAAAAATAATTTGTATGAATATCACCACATTTCAACATAAATATTTTTAAAAAATATATATTACATTAAATAGAAAATAATTTTGTACTACATTTGCTTGTGTATTTTTTAATTTTTTTACATATTATTTACTGAACTAATTATAAAATTAATAAAATTGAAACATTTTTAAAAGTACATATAAGGGCTAAAATGAAAATAACAATAAATTTTTTTAAGGTAATCTAATAGAAATAAAATTTTATAATGTCTATATATTTTTACAGTATTACAAAGTTATATATAGCATATTTTTAGTCCAATTTTTTCTTTATTTTCATTTTTTAACAAAACCTATTTGTATTTTGTAATTATTATTTTTAGTTTGGTAAGTTAAAAGTAAGAAAAAAAAACAGTAAAAAACTAATTAATATATAAAATTAGATAAAAAAATTATTTATAAAATTTTTAAAAAATTAAATCCAATATTTGGTATAATTTGATAAATTAGAATAAAAAATTAAAATCAATTTGAATATTGAATTTTTATAAAAAATTAAATATCAAATCATTTTTTTTATTGATATGGCACACACTAAATTTTCAGTTTTGATTTACCAATTTTTTTTAATATCTAAGGAACAAATGTTGCCTATAAATAATGAGTTGAAAGCAAGTTCATTGTTTTATTGCATTGTCAACTGCAATTTTTTTTATAATAACTTAATTTATATTCTTTTAAAATACTTAATTTTTTCATTTTAATTTTCATTCATCTTCTTTTTTCTCGAATTTATATATGCTTTAATTAATAAAATTACAACAAATAAAAGTATAAAAATTAAAAGTATCATAATTTATATGCACTAACTGTATGGTTTTGAAGTTGTTTATATTCATCAATACACTAATCTCGAAAAATAAAATGCAATCAACCATCAAACAAATTTTTAAGTCTGCTTGTTGGAATGATGATATTGTTAGCTCTATATGTACTTTTACTATCAAATATTTGGTCGAGTTGTCTGAAATTTACCATGGAGTTAATAAAAGTGTATATTGTACACAACATATGTGAGAGTGATTTAGAATACATAATAATGTCTAAAGATTTCAAAAGAAAATAAGAAACCTTAGTTGAATACAAGTTGTCGAAATTTTGAAAAGTCTAATTTTTTCTTAGAGAACATAGAAAAAAATATTAGTTCATATGATATTCCAAACATTCCTATTGTTATAGATAATATAGACAATAATTTTTCAAGAGAGATGCAAGATAAAATGTCAAAATAAATAGTTCTAGAATATTATAAAGTATAACTAAAATTGAATTCTCAACAATATAAAACTTTTCTAATGATATTATATTGCATACAAAATAGGCAGGGGTTTCTTTATTGATGAGTAATGTGGAATACGAAAAAAATAAATTATACCATACATTGTTAGCACATTTTAGATTCAAAACTCAAATAGTACTTATAACCGTAGTATCTTGAGTTGTTTTCGAAATAATGTCAGGGGGTAAAACAACACATTTTCATTTCAAAATATCAATAGATGCAATTGAATCAAATCAGTACACTATGTCCAAGTAAAATAGGATTGCAGAGCTATTATGTGAACCACAACTATTTTTATGGGATGAAACACCAATGACAAAACGATAGTTATCAAAAATGTTGATAAATTATTGAAAGATGTAATGAAAAATGATGAAGATTTTGGTGGAAAAGTGGTAGTGTTGTGTGAAGATTTTCGATAAGTATTATCAATTTTTCATAAGACAACAATATATCAAACTATTTTTGCAAGTTTGATGAAATCATATTTGTTACTCAAAATAAAATAAAAAATTAGTTTATCAAGGAACATAAGTCGAGAAATGATCCAAATTTCAGTGAATTTTTACTTAGAGTTGCAAAAGATGAAGAACCAAGTGACATTAAAAGCAACATTAAAATTCCAGAAAATATAATTATTGAGTATGACAATGAAGAAAACTCAATATTACGATTTATTGGGGTTATTTTTCTTACCTTAAATAAAAATGTTCATTCAACTCATTACATGACAAGTCAAACATCGAACAGGAAGAACATTTAACTGTTTTGATAAAGTTATTCATGACATAAATTACTATTATGAAGAGAATATTTTGAACTCTTTAATCCCAAATCATTTGCATTCTCCATAAATTGGTGCTGGAAAAAAATTGTCCAATATTTTTTTTGAAAAATTTAAACCCATAAAATGAATTAAGTAATGGTACAAGAATGGTATGGAGAACTTTAAGAATAATGTAATTAATGAAGAAATTGTGTTTGTGCAATATATTGAAAAACTTGCTTTAATACATAAACTCCGACTTTTGCCAGCTGAAAATGAAGGTTATCTATTTCAATTTAGACGTGAACAATTTTATATGAAACTTTGATTTGTAATGACAATAAAAAAAGCTAAAGGACAGACAATTCCGAATATTGATATCTATTTATCTAATTCAGTGTCTTCTCAATGTCAATTATATATTACTCTCTCTAGAAGAACTTCAATATCTATAACCATAGTTGATTAAATAAGATATCTCAAATGTAAGAAAAATACGTAAACTAAAAATATTATGTATAAATAAATTTTGAGTGTAGGTACAAATATTTTTTTTAAGTAATACGTTATATATTATTATTAGTAATTAATATTTTATTTTTTATTAAAAAAATAGTATTAAAGAATGATTCACTGCAGCACAAAATTTTGATACCTAACGATCATGTAATGTGAAAAAAATTGTGGCATACAAATAATTAAAAAAAAAATAATTTGATTATTTATGATGATCATACTCAAATAAAGTAGTTTAATAATATTATGTATATGTCATATATATATCGAATAATATGTAAAAACTGATACATAATTTTGTAGATCTTTAAATATTGAATATGTATTTTATTTAATTTTTAATTCTAGACTCTAATCCTTTCAATTAGTTCCACATGTATTCATCATTAAGAAGAAATATAGCTAAATTATAGTTTTATTTATGTTCGTAAAATGGATATTTTTAATATTAATTATCTATCTTACTTAACATTTATATTTTTTCAATTTACCAATTTTCTTCAATTTTTAGAGAACAAGTATCGGATATAAAGTATAAGTTGGAAGAGAGATTTTTGCTTTGTTACAATGTCATATCAATCAATAATTAGTTTACAAAATATTTTATTTTTTATTAATTATATTTTATTTAATATTTTATAATTTATGAAGTATTTTATAATATCTTAATTTTACTCAAATAAGTTATTAAATAATACAATTAATTTATTGAAATCATATAAATCACATGCAATGCATGTGATACTTACTCGTAAAATAAAATATGTGAAATGAACTTTGATGGTTATGGGCTCATAATAGGGTTAAGAGACTAAGTTTAATGGGTTCGTTTGAATTATGGGTCAGAACAAAAATATAACTTAATAGATCGAGTTCATGTGTTACACAATATAGTAAGACAAATTGAGTTATAATGCTCAAAGTAAACTCATTATATTATAAAACCCATTTATATGAAAACTCTCATAACACTAATAAATATCATCAGTCTTTATTATTGAAAATATCACCATATGCTTTCAACATTTCTAGTTTGTGTCTATTTGTTTTGAAACTAACTGGAACGTAAGAAGATTTTCGCTGAGTCAACCCATAATGCTCCTAACGACTTTTTATGATGTAAGTAGTGACCTATCTTACAGTTGACTTTCAGCTAAAAGTTTCGAAAAGTGGAATGATAACACATCAAATTTTAAGACCTATATATTGGACAATATGCAACTCATTGAAATTAGTTCGAATCTTCTAATGTAAAATATGAGGGTTTTCATTGATTCAACCCATAATATTACTAACGACTTTTTGCGATGCATGCAGTGATTAATCTTACAGTTGACAATCAGTTAAAAATTTCGAAAAGTGAAATGATAACTAATCAAATTTTAAAATCTATATCTTGGATACTATGCAACTCATTGAAATTAATTCGAATCTTCTAATATAAAATGATATTTAATTTTTTATTTTATTTTATTATTATAAACTACGTATATAATTATAATATTGTCAATAAATACATGAAAAAAAATATGATAAAGTATTTCCACCAGTCCAGACCTCGTGGTAAATTCAAGTAATGCTAGTTGGTCATATATAAAATTATCGGGAAAAAAAAAAAAAAAAAACAGACACACACACACACAGGAAAAAACACTGTAACATGAAGTGCGCCCAACTACCAATGAGTGCTCCGGCCTCCCCACCCTTCCTCCACATTCCCATTTTCAGAAAGAAATATCATATTTTTTTAATAATTTTAAAATTATAAAATAAATCTAACAAATCTAATCTTAAACTCTATAAATTTGAATTCAAATACTTAAAAATTTTAATAGAATGAATTTTAAATTTAAGTCATTAGAATAGTGTCGCCACCATTAAAGTTCAAGTAATGCGACTTGATCATATGTAAAATTATTAGGAAAAAAAAAAAAAAACATACAGAGAGAGAATTTGTAGCATCAAGTGGGCCCAACCACCAATGAGTGCTCCGCCCTCCCCACCTTTATTCCACATTCCCACTTTCAGAAACAGTGTCACCACCATTAATAATTCTTCATCCTAGTACTGCTACTCCTACTAATACATGTAAGAAACAAACAAATTAAATATCCCATTCACATTCTCCCCCCACACACTCTCTCTCTATCACTGTCACGTACACACAGACACACACAGAAAGCAGTGTACGTAGTAGCTCTCTACATTCAGAATTGCAAACTTCCAAGCAGTGTTTATTTTATCTTCCTTCCGAAACCCATGTAAGATACGATGTTGTTTTTTCTTTTTGTTTTTTCTGTTAAACTTTTGTGTCGCATTTGCCGTCAGAACCATTAGCATTTTACATGTGCACACATGCAGAGGAGAGATGCTGCTTCATGTTCTTGCATTGTTTTTGTGTGTTACATTAAATTATGGTGCAGAGTTTGAAAGGGAAAAAGGGACAGTGGGTGCTGCTGATTCGACTGCTGTAAATGATGGGGAAGTTTTCATTAATGGCAATGATGTGTGGTGTTGTGGTGGTGTGGTTGTGGGCTGGTTTTACAGAAGCAGAGGAGTACCTGAAATACAAAGACCCCAAACAGCCATTGAATGTGAGGATCAAAGACTTGATGAGGAGAATGACTGTTGAAGAAAAGATTGGGCAGATGACTCAGATTGAGAGGATGCTTGCCTCTCCATCTATTCTCAACAAGTATTTCATTGGTACAATTCCATAGTATTTTACAACCGATCTTTTGTATTATGCTAAAAATGAAGTATTATATTATTTCAAATACTGTATGGTTGGGTCGGGTCGGGTTAGAAATACTTTGAGTCTAAAATGGTTCCAAACACATGAGTCTAAAATATATTGGGTCAAGATACAGGTTCAATGCGAAAAAGAAAAAAGGAAAAAAAGGAAAAAAATGATTCATCTTTCTTAATCAAAGAATTTAATTTAAAATATAATAATAATATTAAGCATATTTTTCAAACTATACATTCATAGTTGTAATATTTCAACTCATGTAAAATAAAATTAAGGTATCAATTAATTTATTTTAGTTATTTTTCTCTGTTGGTAATATTACATGTCCATATGTCACTACGATCATTAGGCGATATTTTTTTGGCAATATTTTATGTTTATGTATTCTTTTTCTTAGGGGTATTTTAGTCATTCTATATGTTCATATGTTATTTTGACTCTTTTGGTGGTTTTTAATTCATTTTGCGAGGTCATAAGTTGTTTTAGGCTGTTTTTGGATATTTTGGTTATTTTTTCACGTTTGTACGTTGTTTTTAATTATTTAAGGACATAATTGTCATTTTGTAATCTCCATTGGGCATTTTAGTTATAATGCATGCTCATATTTATTTTTGTCATTTAGGAACTTCTTACTGATTTTTCATGGTTATTCGTATTTTTTTTAAGTATATTTTTAGTCATTTTGATTACTTGATATGATAAGAAATATATGGTGAATTATTGCAATTTTGTAAAAGTAGAAGAAAATTATAACTTTAATTTATTTAAATTTATTAGATTTTAGGATTTTTTGGATTTGAATCATTTTGGAAGACCATATAAACTCAACCCACTTAGTCATTTTACTTAGTTATGTATCATTAGAGATGTGGGAGTATGTATTAAAATTTTGTAAAATTTAGAAGAAAATTACAACTTTTCTTTTTAAATTGTTATATTTTAGGTATTTTTTTTCCCCCATTTTGGACCTACAACTCAATAGAATCCACCTCAACCCAATCAAAAACATCCTAAGACCCATCCCAAGACTAATAAATGGGTTGGGTTGGACCCATGGATCCACACCCATATTGCCACCCATAATTTCAAGAAACACTTGGAATTTTGGTTTCATCAAGATCTCTTCAAATTTTGCCATTTTCATTTCTTCATTATCAGGGCTAATTGAATGTGATTGTTGAGAAAAGGTAGTGATTTTGGGCAGGGAGTGTGATAAGTGGAGGGGGAAGTTCTCCAGCTGCCAAGGCTTCTGCTGAGGAATGGGTGAATATGGTGAATGATCTTCAAAAGGGTGCTCTTTCAACCCGCCTCGGTATCCCTATGATTTATGGGATAGATGCTATTCATGGCCACAACAATGTCTACAATGCTACTGTTTTTCCTCACAATGTTGGAGTTGGGGTCACCAGGCAAGTACAAGAATATTTCATGACAACTAAACCTTGTATTCTTGTTTCAGTCAAACAAATGTAGACTGCTTAAGATATCTTGTGTGAGTGTTTCCATTACAAAATTGGCTGCTGAATCTGATATACCTGGAGAATCATTATGAGTTCGTCATGACAGAAACAGACTGTTCTGTGTACTTCATCCGAATATTACATTTTAGTCGATGAAAACATGAAAATGAAGCTAATGTGTGGAAAATAGTGGAACAGAGATCCAGCCCTTGTGAAAAGGATTGGAGCAGCCACTGCACTTGAAGTTAGAGCCACAGGAATTCCATACAATTTTGCACCATGCATTTCTGTAAGAAAAATTAGCAAACTTAATTGCTAAATCGCCTCATAATGATGTTTGAATATTTCTGATTATATAGGATATCTGATCATTCTGTTTGTTTTTATAGGTTTGCAGGGATCCAAGATGGGGTCGCTGTTATGAAAGCTATAGCGAAGAGCCTAAGATTGTTCGAGCAATGACTGAGATCATACCTGGTCTACAGGGTGACATCCCATCTGGTTCCCGAAAGGGTGTCCCCTTTGTTGCTGGAAAGTATGAATCTGTATCTCCTCTAAATTTTGTTTTTCTACTCCAAAATATTTATCTTGCACACTTTTGGCTTTTGATGGCACTTACATTGATTGGGTCTCAACTTGTGTCGAGGAATGTTAAAATAACATTTGGTTGACTCAAAAGTTAGAACATTTTCTTTTTCACTTCTTTAACTTGATGCCTAAAGATCCGGGATTCACTAATGATCATCCATTTACCTAAGGACGAAAGTTGCAGCCTGTGCGAAGCACTTTGTGGGCGATGGAGGCACGGTCAAGGGTATAGATGAGAACAACACCGTGATCGACTTTCATGGGTTGCTTAGCATCCACATGCCTCCATACCTAGATTCAATCATCAAGGGTGTTGCCACAGTTATGGTGTCTTATTCAAGCTGGAATGGGAAGAAGATGCATGCTAACCGTGATCTTGTTACAGGTTTCCTTAAGAACAAACTTAAATTCAGGGTAAAAAATGAATGATATTCTCTGACTTTGTTAAAGTCGGCCAGACAAAATGAAGAGAAATTACTAACTGGAAACACATTTCAGGGCTTCGTCATAACAGATTGGAAGGGCATCGACAGGATTACGGATCCTCCCCATGCAAACTATTCTTTTTCAGTTCAAGCCGGAGTTCTTGCAGGGATAGACATGGTAAGTTTCAGATCATTTACCAAGCATTGATCATTTAGAACACATTTATTCCCAAACATCATATCCAGAACAATTAGTTTTCTTGTAATGCAGGAAATTTTAGATAACAAAAAGAAAAGTGAAAGCATTGCAAATCAGAAAAGCCTTGTGCATTGATGATCCTTCTGTCTAATAACTACTCCAGGTTATGCTCCCAGAGAATTTTACAGAATTTGTCGATGATCTGTCTTTCCAAGTCAAGAACAATATCGTCCCGATGAGCAGGATAGACGATGCTGTACGGAGGATATTAAGGGTCAAGTTTGTTATGGGTCTCTTTGAGAACCCTTTGGCTGATCTTAGCCTGGTGAACCAACTTGGCAGCCAGGTTATCTAATTAATAAGCTTTGCTATAAACCTTCCAGCTTTTGTTTTCTGTCTTGGCAATTCAGCTTTAACTAAACCATAACTCTTTAAACAGGAACATAGGGAATTGGCAAGGGAAGTAGTGAGGAGGTCACTTGTGCTGTTGAAGAATGGTAAAAATGCTAATCATCCATTGCTTCCACTGCCAAAGAAAGTGCGAAAAGTACTAGTTGCAGGAACTCATGCTGATAATCTTGGATATCAATGTGGAGGCTGGACAGTAGAATGGCAGGGTGTCCAAGGCAATGATCTCATAGTTGGTATGTATTTTCTAACCCAATGGAATTTGGATAAAATTTTCAACAAGTTAAAAGGATTTGTATTCTTTCTTCATATGTGTAATTTTCATTGCCAAAATAGCTATATAACCTTCAGCAAAAACATATAGTAAACAGAGATGTGCTATGTGAAGTATAGCTCAGATTCTCATTTATCTGACCTTTGCAGGAACTACAATCTTAAATGCTGTCAGAAAGACAGTCGACCCTTCTACTCAAGTTGTCTATGTGGAAAATCCTGATACAGACCTCGTCAAGTCACATGAATTCTCATATGCCATTGTCGTTGTGGGTGAGGTCCCATATGCTGAGACGTATGGTGACAGCATGAATCTAAGTATAATTGAACCCGGTCCAAGCACTGTTAGGAATGTCTGCAGGGTCATCAGATGTGTGGTTATTGTCATATCTGGGTGCCCAGTTGTAATCGAGCCTTACCTTGCACAGATAGATGCACTTGTGGCTGCATGGCTTCCAGGAACAGAAGGCCAAGGTGTAGCTGATGTCCTATTTGGTCACTATGGTTTTACTGGAAAACTTGCTAGAACTTGGTTTAAATCAGTAGACCAGCTTCCCATGAATGTTGGTGATCCACATTATGATCCTTTGTTTCCATTTGGATTTGGCCTGACAACTGAAACTAAACCTAGGCAAGGGAACTGAATTTGTAGTAGTAATTTTTTTAGCTTTCTCTAACTCTTGCATCACTCGCACTATGTGCTTTAAATACAATCCGTATTATACAGCTTAATTCAGAAGATGCGGATTTGTATACTTTAATACTAAAAGGTATTTGCAGCTGCAGAAAAACACTGGCTGAGAACTTTTAGTTAAGCCAGTTCTGCTACTGTAAACTTGGAACTTGGATCACTGCAATATGTTGAAAACTTATTTATTAGTTAATGTGGTCTTACAAAAGTAAAAACCTCAATTCACATGAAGTTAGCATCTGGATTACCCTAATAAGTATCCAACTTTCTGACACCGTTTAACCAAAGTATAACTTCTGTAAATGTGATCTTCAGAGATACATTGAGAAGATGCTTCTTGTCCCTAGATCGCGATAGTAGGAGAAAGGAAGATATTCACCTATTGCTTCTCTCATGTACACGACCTTGCTCGTGGCTGGACATTGGTTGTTCTTGTTCTCAGGACTATAATGGTTTTTCAGTCAGCAGGTCTTTATCAAAGAATTATTATATTAGGCTTTTTGGGCAACCATTGAGATAATAGTATACATGACTACAGTTAAGAAACAAACATCAGTTAAAATGGACAAAACTTCAACACATTTTTCTCAAGTTTTACAAAGATGTCTCTTTGAAGTTCCTGTAGAAGAAAATTGGACTAATAGCATGTTTGCATACATGAAGTCATGAAGGCAAGTAAAAGGGTGCAAGTCACAAGTCTGCGGACAAGTTCATGACCAACAACAAATTTAACTGCTGCTCCATTTTCCTCCTAAAGCATTGCGAGAACATAACTAAGCAATGTAAAGAAATCACCTTAGTAATAACCAACACCAGCAATATTCGACAACTTCTCGGGTTCAGCACCATTTCCTAGAAACACAAGCCGGCCGTTTCGGCGTACAGCAATCTCTCGTATTCTCCGAACGAGACCAGTTATGGGATCATTGAAGATTTTTGTCTCCAGATTCCCTTCCACATACAATATAGAACCACGGACAAAATTCTTCACGGCAAGTTCCCCCAACCTTTCCGGATAAACTGAGACCCTGTGCCACTGCACAGCACAGCGATTTGCATAATCCCTGGGCTCTTCGTTATCCAAAGGCCTCCTGTTGTTTCGAATACCCCCAGTTCCTAGCGAAAGCAGAGTTACTATCCTCCCACTCCTCAGTCTCTTCTGTATAGGAGCCTGCCCCAATTGCCCCACCAATATTGCCTTGTAAATGCCGAGGTCCAAGCCGTTTTCGAGGGGTCGATCGGCATTAGCCTGCTTCTGATTTGAAGAAGAAGAAGAAGAAGAATCAGAGGTAGGAGAAGCTGATTCTGACTCAGAATCGGACTGTGACTCAGTTTCTGCAGAAGAGAGACTTTTGGTGCAGAAAGAAACAGAAGATGGGATTGATACCGAGGGATTTGCCCTGTATCTTGAAAAAATCACACCGGACAATTTTCTCGAGAGCGAAGACGCCATTGATTTACTATGGAAGCTTTAAACCCTAGGAGAGGTTTTGCTTGGCCAAGTGCTACACGTATTTAGAGTACAAAAAAGAAGGAAATAATAACAAAGAGAATCCTATTTCAGCTAATTAGGTTCAAATCCCTGTTTCTGTATTCAATTTTGGGTTGAGTCCTTATCCCCCATTTTGCTAGTTCGGGCTCCCCAAATCATAATGATAAATTCAAAATTTAGAAATAATACATTAGCTTTTAAAATTGGTAATTTGGATATATTGAGATATTTTTTTTAAAAATTGATAAAATCTTTAAAAAAATAAGATAAAATCTCGAAGAAATTCATCATTAAAATTCACAATTAATTTGTGAATATATCAATATAAAATACCTAATTATTTTGTAAGAATATTATGTGAGATATTATTAATAAAAATTATGTTATCTAATAAATTTATATTTATAATTTTAAATAAAATTCAAAAATATAATTTGTCACAATATTATTTAAAAAATATGTATATTGGATTTGTTGTTCAATAAAATACCATACTTTATTTGAATTATTTTTTAAAAAAATTAGAAAATTTTGTTGATATGCCCCAAATCAATTTTAAACTTTATTTTCCTCTCCATCCTTCCCCCAAATCAATACTACTACCGCAATTCGCCAGCTAGCCCCAATTTCCTCCCTTTCTTTTTTTTTTTTCATTTTTTTTAATTTTTCTTCTCAAAACTTTTCAAACAACAAAATTTTTAAGGATTTGAAATCCACCCTTCTTTGAGTCTGTCGAATTTAAATTAGACCCACTAAATTCATTATATATTTTTAAAAATAATAAAAATATAATTTTTAAAAATAATACTATTAATTTTTTTAAAAATATAATATTACATATATATATTAAAATAAAAAATTTAAATAGAACAAGTTTGGGACATAACAAATTTTAAAAATAAAAAAATTAAAATCTACCTCAAAACATTTATAACTTTAAAAACTATTCTCAAACAGAACAAATTCAGTACAAATACTCACCTCAAACAGAACAAATTCAGTGCAAGTTCAAGTTTAAACCCAACCCACAACCCATTATCATCTTTACATCCATCAGCTACTTCCACCACCAGGCCCGCCATTCTTATGAAGCATTGACATTATATTTTTCCCACATAATGTTGGGCTAGGGGCAACCAGGTTGCCATATTCTTGTAAGTAGTTGAAAATGTTTTTAGTATTCAAATTAATTAATTAGTTTAATGCATTGGCTTAAACATATATTCTTTTGGTGCACTTCTTCTCTATAAATTTTTTGCTGCTGGAGAAAAAGGTGTATCGTTATAATATCACGTTAAAATACTAATATTAAACTCAATTTTTGTTCTTTAAAGGTGAATAAATCATTGTCATACCTTCAATAAATACCCACAAAATTTTGAACTAATTGGCTCCATTCTAGTGGAAAAATATTTAGGTAATCAATAGTAGATAAAAGTAAATTGGCAGTTGTTTACTTTAAATCCTCATCCAGACTCCAGAGCTTGTGAAGAGGATACTGGAATTCCCTATGTCTTCTCTCCATGCATTGCAGTATACATCTATGCACCTTAATTATACTACAATACATAAAGAGAATAAATCAGGCAATCAGTCTCATGTCAAGTCAATGGCTACCGTATAATTACATTGCAGGTTATTCACATTAAAACCAGATAGTACTGTAGATGAAGAAAGGCAACCATCAGTATCTAATTGATCAAACACCATACATCAATATCCACAAACACTAGAAATCCTCAACATGCCTGAATACCTATCAGTTATATATCTAGCAGAGATTTGTTAATTTACAAAGGTTCATCCTGGTCATGGTCCGATCGGTTGTCAAGAAGGCTTTCCAATATTACTGCGAGTTCACAAAATATTGGAAGTCAATATACAATCAGTTTGTCATTCCTCACAGGGAGTAACTGAATCTCACTGCATTAAGAAAATGCTAACCTCATTGTGGGACTGATCGTGCTCGATAAAATCTAAAGCATCTTCCTTGGAGACAACGTTAACGCGGCTGACTCTATTTTTGTGTGTCACACCATATATCTTGTCAGCAACTTTCACAAGCTCTGGGCGAAATGTCGTAGTTATAAATTGAGTGCTAGCCATGTCTGCTAGACGACGAACCATGTCTACGCGAAAGAAGTTAAAGATCGCCAAACAGCAACAGCAGAAGAAAACAAAATTATAGTAATGGTGATAAAATTGATAAGATACTCAGGCACCACCAACCAAATTCATATTAGTAGATGTGCTCAAAGCCATGGGGCAAAAGAACATGGACAAAGAAGATGCTTAAGCAAACTCATTTTCTTCCAATTAAGATAGCAATTCAAAACATTGTATCGAAGTTTCATGTGTAAGACTGAAACAAAATCAGGAAGCCAAGATTTCGTATCATTTCAGGTAAGTTTCCACGCAAGGTGATCAAAGCAAATACAAATAATATCTAAAGCTATTCTAGAGAACATCAAACAGTTTTGATAAAAAAGATGCAATAAATTTAAAACTTAAAGAACCGCATATAGCAAGGATACTTCCGACAGCAGTTCTGTACTGAGGATCAAGTGCTGCATCTATTTCATCAAAAAGATAAAATGGGGCAGGATCACATCGCTGTATGGCAAATATTAATGCCAAAGCTACCACAGTTTTCTGACCTCCAGACAATTGTTTCATCGACTGTGTCTCCCCTTGCCCAGTAAAAGAAACCTACCACAAAAGAAAAAGTGAAATCAAAAAATCAGATTTAGATATAACACAAGAACTATATTAGCAAGCACCAGTTCTGAAGGCATAAAAGATTTCAAAGTTGTGAAGCTGCTTCAGTCTAATTTCCACTTTTTGCCCAATATTATGCAGTGTGTAAAGAGCTAAAACATGCTAAAGATGTATCAAAAAATAATGTTAGCTATATTCTTAATTAAGAACAAAACACAAGACTGCAGAAGAAATTAATAGCATGCCTTCACTTTGACACCAATGTATTTCTCAACCCTTCCCTCTGCTTCCGCTGGACGAGGCTCATCATCATCTTGATCATTATCAATGTCGTCGTTATCCTGTAAATGAATGGTTGGAAATCCATATATAATTGTTTCAAAAAGAGCTCTTCAAAATGAATTAAATCAATTTCAAAAGTAAGTAAAGGAGAACAATAGATATTGCAGTTGCCTCCATTCAGAAACAGTATGTCACTAAGTTACCAATGTTTGAAGGCTAATTTTGAATAGGTAAAAGTTCTGATGTTATGGTAATTACTGGAGCAAAAACTCACAAGATACTAAAATCTTGATTTTTGTGCTAAAATTTTGGAATGAAGTTATCTTAGTGTTTGGTTAGTTTAGATTATTTTTAGTTAAAATCTTATTAACTTCTTTTAACAAATGAATTATTAGGTTAAGTTGAAAAATAAATAAATAAACAATCTTGACACTTGATTATGTGAAAATTAAAAATTACAAGCAGATTAAAAATAAATAAATTCTCATTAAATTAGACTTGAATAATCAAAAAATGTAATGAACTTCAAAAGAAATTTCTCTTTCATGTTCTCAAATTGACCACATATGAAAATGAATTTTAAAATTGAGAACAAAGTAGTGCTTTGTAGATACTGATTAATCTAAATTGGTTACCATATAACTTATTTTTCAAAAAATTGTCTTGAAAGAAAATGATAAAAACCAAAAAGGCACTCAACTAAATGAAACCAATTTAAACTCGATACTTGCGATTTTTAGAGTTATAACTAAAATCATTCTAGATAAGATGATTAATGAGTGGTTAACAAATATAAGCAAAAATATATAACATGATTATTTAGGTTAAGAGCAATTCTCTTATACAATTTTTTCTTAGTTCAGAAAAATAACAAGATGTGGACTAAAATGAAAATTTTTGTTTTCTAAATACATATATATATATAGAAGTATATGTTACAGAAAACTTTCAAAATTATGAATAATTCTTGAACAAATACTAACAAAAGAAAACTCCTAAATCAATCATAGACCTCAATTCTCTAAATTTTCCATTCATAATCATATAAAAATCCTACATTTAGCAGTATACACAGAATCATTTGGGCAATGAAAATCGACCCAAAATTTTCGACTCAACTTTGATCTTCAGGGTTGATATTTGTTCAAGAAATCTTAGAATACATAAGCAAACGAATTCACATTGTTTCTTATTGCATATCCAAAAATATAAACATGAAAAAAGATTTAAGATAAAGCTCTTTTGTCCCTGACTTCATTCCATTATCATTTTATTGGCTAAAGAGACAACACTCTGACAGGGGGTGATACAACTAAATATTTAAAGAAGAAAAATTCCATGAAATCTTAAAAAGATCAAACAAAAGACTGACTAATGCTATCATAGTTTATAGAATAAGAATTTATTCAATTAAATTATTACTTAGTTTTGAATATTCGATGTTCAGTTCTTTAAATGCATTTTTTACGTGTATCATATGCATTTACATGCATTTTTTTAAAATTATCTTATGTCCATCACACGTTTTTACGTGCATCACACGTATTTTTTACTAGTACTTTTCAAAGTATAAATATAGATTAATTTTCCTCTCAGAAAGTGTGCGATTTAAAACCATTTCATCAGCTAAATCCTTAAAGAGAACCATGTAAACCAATATAGTGGAATATAAGAGGCACTAAAAAATAGCGGTCCACAAAATTAACCTATGATGATAACATAACAAACCTTTTTCTTCATCATAACCAAAAATCCATGACCTCCTTGCACAAGTTCAGAGAATACTTCTCGAAAATGCTTAGCCACGCCTTTAAAGGTACGCTCAATTGATTCATCCTTCCTCATATCCAAAACTGATATAAGTTCTTTAATTTTCTATCAAAGAAGAGTAGAAAGTCAAATTAGACATATCAGCATCCTCCATCCACATATGCTAACTGCAATTTCAAAAGAAAATATCACAACTAAGATGAATAACTTTACCTCATCACCAGCATCCAACTCGGCTTGTCTTCTCTGGAGCTCTTCTCTTTGCTCTGTGAAATTAACATATTGATCAAGTGCCTTTTTGTTCACATGGCTGAACTGCTGCAGTTGCTCATTACACTTGTGAAGCAGTTTGTACAGCTCTTTAATGCTTCTTCGTTTATACCTAGAATTTGAATCACAGAAAAGTAAATCACAGAAGTGATCCACATTAAAGTACTTGACACGAATAATAGAGTAGGATTATTTGGAGTACCAAAAGGTCCAAAAAACAGCAGATACTGAGACTCAACTTGTCCTATGGCAATAGCACCAGGTAGAGGAAGGAGTGGGTGACATTCAAACTTCAAATGACTCAATGAGGCCCATAAGGTAGTTCCATGTTACATGATTGTCATTCTCTAAACCAATTAATTTTTTTCTAAAATGAGTGGCAGTTGCAAGAGATGAAAATAATGTAATTAGCTTGGCAAAGATCCACCACTGCATGCCAGATGAAGAATAGAGTGCAAATCCTTGTTTACTAGAATAGCCAAGTCATCCTAATTATTCTCATAAGTCCCAGTCAACCCTCATTATTAAAATCTAAAGCTCATGATCCATCATCAATGAGTACGCTAATTTGTTGAGGAGGGAAGGAGCCAATAATATTTATAATCCTCCTCTTATCTTAAGAAGCAGACATGCAGACAGACAGTAATACAAAACAATATGCACATGCAGGCTCATATTTTCTTTTCCTTCTTTTTTGGGTAAAACTAAGGTCACATAAAAGAAATGCTGACATGCTATTCAGGGCAGCATGCTCAATAAAATGTATCTTATGTTTGTATATGGGGTGCTGCATTTACACATTTATTTGTTCTTTCTTGATACCTACATATCTACGTATAAACCTCATAATCAATACTCAGTTATTTTATGCAACAAAATATGTTAGACAGTAGAAAAGATCCTCATTTTAATCTTTCATCACTATTAAAATAGCTTAATAAATATTAATTACTTTTTTCGAATACATAGCTATTTTGAACACATCAATGACGCTATTTTTACATTTAAAGAAAATTACCCATTAATATTTAAATCAGATTGTTGAGTGTCATAACAGGTTTTGTGACGTCCGAGAAGTGTCCAATGTTATCCAAAATTTTGAAACTTAAGACTTATTCTCGGATGATCAAAGAAGTTCTAGATGTGTCCCCAAGAGTGTTGAAACAATTCCAGTGTCCAAAATGTGTTCCAAGAAGGAAGCAGGCTCTTGATAGTGTTAAGTTCTCACACTCTCCACATAAAACAAGACTAAGAAGGGAAAAAACAAAAACAAGAACACAATTAACATATCAGAATTGGTATTTAAACTTTGACTTTGTATTAAAGGTATCCTTGTCACCACTGAACAATACAGTCAAGGTCTCTGTATCTGTCTTTTCTATAACCAAATCCTTAAGGAATATCAATCTGCTAAACTGCAGAAAGATCAACTGGAGAATTCTATCAAATTAATGTTAACAAATAATTCAGCGTGTACATGAAAATTCACATGTGAAACATAAATTGAAAAGCAGATCTGCCAACAACAAATAAAAAAATAGACCACGCAATCATGTATACATCTCTGGTGGAATAATAAAATTTCAGATATGAAGATTACGTTTCAAAAGCATCAGAAGATAGGGGACCCAATTCCCGAATTTTCTTTGAGTACTCTTCTTGCTTGGCCAGATATATATTCTTCTTACCCAGTAGTTGCTCCAGTTCTTTTGCTTCATCTTGCAGAGTAGATTGGTACTCATCTTCTAAACTCTACATCGACAAGGACTCTCTTAGCATCTAAAATACAAACTCAGACACAAAACACACACACACACCACACACTCACAGAAGACAAGGAGGAGAAACCCATATTTTACAATGGCAAGCTTCCAAAACACCAGAAATTAAAACCCGATAGAAGACTACCTTTAGATTATCTTTTTCAACTTTAATGTCTTCCAATTTCCTATTCCTCTGATCTATACTTTCAGTTACTCCTGTAAAAGATATTAACAAGTTAAGATGAAGTAAAACCAATTGAACTTAAATTGAAGTTTGAGAATAAAGAATATCAAGTCTCACTCTTGAGCTGTTGCGTCAATTGATCAACTAATAAATTGGCATCCATTAATTCCTGTCTTTTCAACTCAGCTTCTCCTAGTAACATGTCAGTCTCTGCAGATAGCTTCACTGCCTCTAACTCTTCTTTCCGCCTAACAAGATTTGTAGATAGATTCATCTCAAGCTCTGCTTTTCTTGTTTCAGTCTGTCAATTGACAATATCAAATGATGTACACCAGAGAAAAGCAATTAAAAGTCAAGTGTCTGCAAAAGAGCTTAAATTAAATTACTAACCTCCATGCGGTTACTCCTGCAGGTAATTAGCTGCTCCTTCAGATTAGTTATTTCAGGATTCAACCGAGAGAGGGACTCTTTCTCTTCCGGTGTCAAGTGATCAACAAGTTCCGTTCCCATTTCATCTTGCTTCATAGCAATATTAGCTCTATTCTGATCAATTTGAGTCAATATGCTGGCAAGCAACTTCTCCTGAAAAAATGCAACAAATGTCAAAAAAAAAAATCAAGGATCAGAACGTATTGAGATCCATTAAATCCTTTCTCAAGGTTAACTCACTTTCTTCTCGAGTGATTTTAAAATGGAATGTTTTTGCTTCTCAGAGTTCATAACGTCCTGCCTCAGCTGTTCAAGTACAGATTTTTCATGAGCCAACTTGGCGTCATTTTTCTGCTGCTCTGCCACTAGCTCATTGATTTTTTGGTCAGTCTGTGGGGCATGTTCAGTGAAAACAAAGTGCCAAAAGTTGAACAAGAATACTGAGTGGACCATAGCACTCATGCAAGAATGATTTGGCAGATGGAGGAACAACACTTTAAAAGATGCACAAACATACTCCCAAATTCAGAGGCATTTGCCAAAATGTTCTGTAAATCAAATTTCTAATAAAACTAGGCAAAATAATTTGTAAGAAACCAGTGGTAGTCAGATAACATTATGTATGACAGTACTTCATGATTTTCACATTGAAACACCACAAGACAACATACAGCAGGTTCCATGCACATGTACGCATGCATTGGCTAATAGATATCGGGACAACAAACATCCATCTTTTATGATGATAACATCTTCCTCTTATGTTGGTGAGAGCAAACATGCTGATATAGATAAAATTTCATAAGTAAATGATATGTGAAAAATAGTCGTCAACCAGGACCTCAAGGGGTTTTGGTGTTTCCTATAACCACAACTAACAAGCTATACGAGCAAGTAGATACATAATAAAGAAAGATCACAGCAAGCATGAAGTTAAACTGCCAAATAAACAAAAAATAGAAGTTTAAGTAGGATATTTTGAAGTTCGTCTCTGACTTTATTCAGCTCCTCTTCCTTCATCTTAATAGACTTCATATTATGTCTAATGGTGCTCATGAATTTCAGTTTCGAACGCCTATAGTCATAAAATCCCCCAGTCATGCCACCTTTTTTGTTTACTTGATCACCTGCAGTGGAAGGGGTGAGCTTGTTGTGATGGCAACCAAGTTCCAAACAAGAATAGCCGAAAAACAAACTAGATGAAGTTCAATTGCAACCTTCCAAGGTGATGCAGTCTAGACCATCAGTACGGGCAACCCTCGTAGCAACATCTAAATCTCGGCAAATTACCGTCTTTGCGAACACCTATCAATTTGACAAAAGAAACACATAAAGACAGAGATAATATCATCAGTAGGAGACCATATAACAAGCAAGTACGAGCAGATGTAGTATATCAGCAAAATAAACTGCAAACCTTCAGAAATAAGGAACCCCCCCCCCCCCCTTCTCCATACCCTTGTTAGTTCTAATTCTCAATATGTGTAATGTAAGCTCTTACTAGCATAATCAGTCCGTCAGGCATCATGGCAAGCAGCCAGAATTTTCTACAGCCATGCCATCACCAATCCAACACTTAGTAAAAGTGGCTTGCTAATTTTACAAACCATCGATGTCATTTCTTGTCTATCTGAGTTGAAAATTATGAATCTCAACATGGCATTGTGCGTAGTATTTCAGACTACATTTCTTATGCCAAAGAATAGGCATTTAAGATGCAAAGACTAATAACAGTGCAATGAGCAGGATTATCCCATAACCTTAATGTTGGTGTGGTAATCGTTTTTCTAAACAACGTAAACCACTTTAAGTAAATAATATTTGCATTCTGTGCTAATCAAATGAAAACTAAAGCAATGGTTATTTATGATGTTATAATAACTAAAATGATGCAGATGAACTTCACTCTTCTACTTAGATTGGAAGTCTTTTATGTTTGAAAATCAATTTACAAATTTCACATGCAAAAATTGCTTGAGAGCTTTAGTAACAATCTATTATTCTTTTAAATAGTAACAAAAGAAAGTAGAAAGGAAAAGTTATGAGACAAATCATCATCGCAACAAAGACAGGTATTATTGAAGCAAGCATGGGATTCATAACCATTCAAAAAATAAAAAAACAATTAATGCTCCTCTTTTAACATATTTCTAAGTACAATGATAATTTTCTTCTAGCGAACAGAGTTTTATGTTTACTGATTCTGAGGTCTTTGACTTGTTCATTCTTCAAAAACTCCTAATGGCAGCACGTGCACACCCATCTTAGGAATAAGCACATGTTACATATTACAATGGGACTTGAGAACAAAACATGATATGACTTTGCTAAGAGAGCCTAAATCCATCTGGATAGCCATTTGACATGTAATGTTAATCTTCGCCACAAGAATACTTCCACGTAAAGTCAGAATTGGTAGTGTCATTTACCTAAAACGTAAGATGGCTCAGCCAAAGAACGTTACTGAGTCCAATTGTCAATTACCAATAAATTCCTACTGGAGTAGGTTGTGTGAAAGTAAATAGAACTATGTTATAAGGCCAACCTGAGCAAATGCTGAAGCATATTTCTCTAAGAATCTTAATTTCTTTAAAAGCGGTATCACATCAGAGCTCTGTGGATATGTAACAAATGGAGCTTTCACCCTGTTCAATGGTACAAATGTCACCCGTCCACCTTTCTGTGCATTGAGGTGCCCAATTATTTTGGTTGATATATCATCATTTTCAACCACCACATGAAATAAGCTGTACACAGAGGAATATATTAGTATAGGCACACCAAAAACAAAATAGGTATCCAAATTTGCAAGCCAGGCAATAAAACAATGAGTCGTCAGTACTCTTCTTCATTGATGGAATAGTATATATCACAGCGAGAGGGAGAAAGAAGGGAGAACTATGGAATTTTAATTTCATTGCACACCATTGAACTAAAGAAGAATTGTCTTTACCTGTTTCCAGCAGTAACTTCAACAGCTGTGAAAAATTTTTCATCACACTCTAGCAACTCAATAACAGGACCAAATACTCCTCCAATACCATGCTGATCACATATCCTCCTCACAGAATTCAGTCCTCTTCTTATATCCTGAGCATGTTAAGAAGAAGGTACAATTAAAAGCACGACTCTAGATTCAGGAAGAGCCAAAGGAAGGAAAAGTAGGGATGTTAAAATTAAAACACAGTGCTTCAAACAGACAAGAAGAAAAACTCCAATACTGAAAATTTGATGATGATGGTACTTTGAAAATGTATTGAACTATAAGTAGCCAGAAGGGTGTCAGTACTTTGACCATGTACTGAACTATAAACTGCGAGAATACATACTGTAAAGTTTTCCAAAGTAGTTTAACATGGCCCAAAGGAAAGATTTGTTTCTTAACAAAAATGGCCAGGGATACAAGGAAGATGAAAAAAAAAAAGGAAAAAAAAGACCACACTTATAGTCTTGACTCTTATATCTCTATCCAAATATTTGTCTTTTCAATCCAGTCCCCTTAATAAAGCCTATTTGTTGAAATATCTTTGCTCATTGTCAGTGCACTAGTTATAGCAGAACAAGCCTTCACCTTAGCCAATTAATTAATTGGGCCATTGTTCCAATTTGAGATTTTAGTGAATTGGGCCAAACAAAACCATTTTCTTTTAGTCGAAAATATTTGTTCTTGTTGTGATTTTCAATATTAGGTGGCTTCACCCTTGGCCTCGAGAGAATTGATTCTTGACAACCCTTAGCATGTCATGCTTAGGCTCCAAAATCTTTAATATGATTTCGTTTAGTTAATTAACATGGTTTGATGATGTTAAATCTGATTATCAAATTGTTTTTGTCCTCTTTCATCAGCACCAGAAAAACTACCTCTCAACATGTCCCCACATACGTATTGTTTGTCCAGCACACCTCTTCCCCACCCCTGGCACCTTTATCAAACAATGCACTTTAATTCCACCACTAGATCAACAGTTCCAAACCCAGATATCAAGCATATTATGCACAATCATCAATATTTTTTAGTTTGAAGAAATGAATGACCACCTAGTTCAATAATGCCTAACAATATCTCAATTCATCTAATCTTAGCACATCAAGCACTCACACCAGGAGTCGCGTGATCGAGGCTTTTCTCAGCTTTAACAACCTCCGATTTGAGCCTATCAATTTCAGCAGAGAGCTCGCTTTCTCTTCCCCACAAGGACCTAAATATTGGTAAACTGATTAGACTCCACATGAAGAAAACTTTGCAAAGAAAACAACTAAAATGTTAGTCATACTTCCGCTCATCATGCAGTTTGTCTCTCTCCGATTTATACTGGTTGTAGCCTTGTCTGTATCCAGAAATTAGAGATTCTAGTTCTGCTGCTTCATCTTTTCGTCCCTTTATATAGGCATCGTGCTCTCTGATATCTTTCTTGAGCTGCTCAATTTCATCCCTAAGTTTTCTCTCCTGAAACAAGCAAAACATGAAGATGAATTCTTGTTCTATTTTTCACTCCTTATTATGGACCAGACATTCAGAAAAGATAAATAATTCTATTGCGAGGAATTGAAAGGAAACTGAAAATAGCAATTAAATAACAAGTCTATTGTTTCACCCACATGGATCAGCATGCATTGCGACATTAAACATGGTACAAACGATTCAATAAGATGGTTACATAATGGGACATCCTGGTATTGCAATTGCCTATTGGCTTTTACAAAGTTAAAGTTATTACTGAAACCTTAAAATGGATGGGTAGTAAACCGAAATTGACAACTTTCAGATTAAAAAGGGAACTAGAGTGAAATAGCAATAAGTGCTGAATCGTAATTGTCATCTATTACCCTGGAAGAATGTCAATACAGAAGTTAAGTTACCTACAAAACCCTTTCTGAAAGAGGGTACCAACGACAAACAAGCTAAAGTACAAGCACCATCAATACCCAAAAAATGACAATTATAATAATAATAACAACAATAATAGAAAATAAATGAGTAAAAACAAAGAAAAAGGATAGACACCATCTTATGTCTATCAGGAGATACATCCATTCCAAGTAGATTTAAAACTCCCACCCCAACCAAGAAAAAGAATCTATTTTACCCAGGCCCGCTGTTCAGATATTTCCCCAGAAGACTCTAAAAAATCTGTGAATTGCAATAACCAACACCCAGGCCCCCCAGTTGGGATGAAAGGGCCAATAAACTTGATCTTCTTGCTTCATTCTGTATTCAACTTCTTCAAAGTTATATCCTAGATCAGTTTCAGAATAAACATATAACATTCATATGTTATCCCTTATTATTGCTGCCATAACCAACATTAAGGAAAACTTTCTTGAATAAGCACAAGTTTTAGAATGGCAAATGATGAACTTAATGCAATAAAGTTTTTCTCGTTATTACAAAAATTATCAGACCAGACTAAGGTATATTCTTTAGTTCTTTTTGAGGATAAACTACAAGAATAATGGATTATAAACACTACAGTTTCACTATAACACTCCCGTTATTGTATAAGGATTACAAAAAGGTTCGACAAAAAGGTAAATAGGCCACTCGATTTTAACAAAATAGAGATTATGTCGACTCAAAAAGCAGGTCACACAATAAATAAAAGAAAACTAAGGAATAACATGGCAGTCACATATTAGCCGCCAAAACACAAAATAAAAGTCCTTACACCTAATTATCATATGTCCAACAGCTTCTCTACTACATTTTAGTGGCATGTTCACTAAGCACTGTTAACGAGGACAATTACCTGTACTAGGTTGGAAGATAAAAGTTGCTCGTAGTCCCTAATTTCTTTTTTAAGCCACTGGTCACGAGCTGCTTTATTAGCAAACTGTGTTGCACGACCCTGTTTCTGATACAGAATGCTAAGCTGCTTTTCACGCTCCATAATCCTACACAACACACATCCAGAAATTATAATATATCCACCCAGTAAATTATTCCTGCTGAATAACATGAATACGGAGTGGACAAAACAAAATTAGTAAAGCAGGGGAGCCACGATAAAAAGTAAATGGATGAAAAAGACCAAGAAGATTATTCTTCCACTTCCACAATACATCCATTAGGAACCAAACAACCATTGTTCTTCTTGTTACTCCCTTCATGAATTGAGGAAGGCATGGGAGAAGTCATGAGCTGATTTGTGATGAATAGAAGGAAACTTTCGTCATTCCTTTTCATGCTTGGTTAAACAGCTCATCACAATATAACGTATAGATCAATAAACAGTTAAAGGCACAGATCGAAGAGTTCATCCTTAGGAATCTAAAAATCACATTATGAAACTCAATTCACTTTTCCCTTCTTGCACCGCACAAGCAGTATCAACCAAGAGTTAGAAAGGCATCAACCGGTGAGGCAGTGGAAACCGCAAGGGTACCTCAAAGCACAAGAATTAATTAGCGCCGAGTATAATTTCCCTTTAAAACTTTTATGTGGTCAATAATACATTTCATTAGAAGTAGCCTCAGAAGAGCTAGAATGGGTAGTTCTTTAGTTTGATCGATCTCGTACTTTAGACATGGTTGACCAGTTTTCTTCACTTGTGAGTTGTGAGATTTGCTAAACTAGGTTCAAGCAAACTAGTCCAAACAAGCACTAAATCTAGTTCTCGGGCTATCAAAAGTCTAACGCGAGGAAACGCTTCTCCTACCATTGTAAATTCAACAACTGAGTCCTTCCTATTCTGGAAGCTATAAAGGCCATGCATTTGTTGATCAGGACTAGAAGAGACACAAAGACCAAGATTGCATGGGCATTAAGATGACAATTCCAAATGTCACAACACCTCTAGAGCGTAAACGAATCAAAAGTAATCAGATCAGTGAATAACTCAAAAACCAAAAGAGGGGAGAGAAGAGGAAGTCTCTTGCTTAGGCTCACACGGCCTAGGGGCAACTTTAACCTACTGCATTTCCTCATCTTTCGCTTTTGTCCCCCACCCACCACCAGTGGGTACCATCAAGTCGAGCAAAATAATTATGTGCCTGCTGACATTGCAACCTTCCTCCATGTGATGATTTCATCTTCCCAGATAGATAAATTGGAAAAAAAAAATTCTAATCCAAAAATTTACAGACCATATGTTTGAAAATATAAAGGTGGTTAGGGAATGCACAAATACATGAAAATATAATCAGTGTTTTTGAAAACTCAGCTAAATCCCATACTCTTTCATGCAGAACAAAATGGTGTGCATATACAGAGAGATATCATCACATACTTCGTATGGAGTTATGTTATATAGTTTTTCTAGGGACATAACTTTGAGCTTACACTCAAATGAGGATAAAAGACTAGGAATTATAGAAATAAAGCCAACAGATGAAACTCAGAGACGTCAAGTGTATAAGCAAAACTCATGCATAGTCCCATGCAGTTACAAAATATAACTAAAAAGTTGGGCAAGCATGATGTCTATAGCACAACACAAGGCTGGCATATAGGCTAACTTGTTGGGCACAAACTTATATAAATTTGCAAGTTCATTGAAAATGGTGGACAATCTTTCGTGGGGTTAGCATAAGCCTGCAAAATAGTTACAGGAAGAAGACTTTTTAATATCATTTGATAGCAATGAAACTGGAAAGGATATTTCTTATGTCAGAAACATCCAATAGATGGCAAAAAGAGATGGCAAAAACTATGGGCCTCATTACATAAACGGAAACATACCCTCGTGTCAAATTCTCCTCCTCTCTGACCTGCTTATCATACAACTGCTTGATTCTAGTGAGCTCAGAATTGGATCCCTGAATTTCTTTATCCAAAAGCTCAAGTTGTATTGCAGCGTCCTCCTGGAATATGAACCCATACATCAGCAAAAGCTTCCACTTATAGACTACTTTTCCAATTCATATGTACATCCTCCAAGAAGTCAAAAATTACTAAGTGGCAAGTGTCAATAGCACCTTGGCTTTGATATTCCCTTTAATTTTATCGTGCAAATCTTTGTCATCAAGCTCAAGTTTTGCACGCTTCTTAATAGCTTCTGTCCTTTGTTTCTCTATTGCTTCTTTCTCCCTGCTTAAAATCTGAGCTTCTTTAGTCAGATCTTTAAGTAACTTGTCTAACTCCTTGCACTTTTCATGGGCGTCTGAAACACTATTGTACATCGTGGCAGATTTTTCAGAAACCTTGTATCTATCCTCTTCTATCTGCCAATAATGACAAAGTTTAAATATTATCAGCTGCCTACAACAATATGTAATACAAATCACTAGATGCTGACATGATGTTTGCAACTCTCGCATGCATCAAATCACATGCATTTGCAGTAAGATCAAATGTTTTACAAAGAGAAAAACCAAGTAATCTTTGTTCTTCAATTCATAGGCAGAACAACTGTGTCCGAAAACTTATCTAATGAAGGACGGACACCTCCATTGACATTTTGACTTTTGGATCCACCTCACCTAAGGTTTAATACTTTTTGATCAAAGATTCTCCTATAAAAAAAAAAACCTCTCCCCCCATGCTTTGAAAAAAAACAAAGGCATAACTTTGAAAAGACTAATTGGTAGTTATTTTCCATAAAGCATAATTTGTTTTGAAGAAAATAAATGAGTCAGACCGACAAATTTATCTGTCGTTTGCACTATAATCTTGGCAAAAAGGAAGAGAAAAAGGAAAATGTAAACAATGTATTGAAGTTTTTAAGTTAATAAGAGTGAAAAAAGCAAAAGCAAGAAGTACAAGGTTGCTATTACTGTTCTGTAGGAAGTCTTTTATTTAGAAATCAAGATTATTACCGAATGAAAGAACTGATATAATCCTATGTGATCTAAAATTGCAGCTATTCCCCAACCAAAAAGGCCAATTAAATTCCAATCAAAAGGAACGAATACAGCAAGGGTTTGAAGTAAAATACCTTCACCAGTTGCTGCTTCGCATCATGAAGTTCTTTGTCATAAATAGTGTATTCTAGAGACTTCCTCTGCCGGTCAAGCTGCTGATACTTTTTCAATTCCTCTTTCTCTTCATCAAGCTCCCGAAGTCTGTCATCCAAGTATTGGACAACTTGAATAATTTGCTTTCTCTTATTGCCTGTGACAGATAGCTGTTAGAAACAAAAAACAAAATGACATGCAAGAAACAACTCAAGTAGCACTTGCCAGTCTCCTGCATGATTTTCAGACTTTCACGACGTCTCTCCTCATAAACTCGAGTCCCACCAATTTCCTTCAGCAGATCCAGTCGCTCTGAATCCTTCATCAATGTTAACGACGCAATCTGAGAAGAAACATATGTCAGAAGGATGAGTGAAAAAACCAAGCAAAGGAAAGGAAACAAGCAAAAATTTTGCATACTTTTCCCTGCTGCACAACATAATAAGGATTGGAACGAGAGAATCCCGCACTTTCCAGCAGATTCATGACTTCCGTCTTCCTGAAAACTCAAAACCATCACACATTATTCAATTATCACCAAGGGGGCGGCAGCAAGGGGACAAAGACCAAGTGGCAAGTACCAAAATAAAGATTAAATAAAAAAAAAGATAAATAACAAAAATAATAATTCTTTGCAATACAAGTGTACACATACGTGATATGCTTTCCATCCAAGAAATATTCATCTTTCTTAACACCAATTGTTCTCCTGAGCCGCACTTCCTCTTTATCAACCTGTAAAAGAAAAATGAGAAAACCTTAAACAAGCAAAACACAAGAAGAAAGATATAGTGAAGATGCCACTATAGATTTGGGAGAGAGAATATTATTCTTACAAGAAAGTAAACATAAAATATTATAGAGAAACACATAGTTATGTAAAAACACAGAAATTTATGGCTTTTGTATTAACCCAATAAACATGACAGATTTCAAATGCTAAATATCTGACATCCTTAATAATCCAAATAAGTTAACTACAAGCCAGAACTAAAGCTTAGAGAAGTTAATCACCCCTCAGCTCCATAAAAAATGCTTGCTTATTTGTCAAATAGTCCGTAGGATACGTCAAGTTTTACAAGTAGTTATAAATAGTATATAGGTCAACCTATAGACACCAATTTTAACATTAGATGAACCACCAAATTTATTTGTTGGCAGAAGGTCTGATATGAATTCTATTAATGTATAAAGAAATAAAGAATTGAGTACAAGAATAGAAGTTCACAATCAGGTTGCTATTGAGGCAGTCCATGTATTACCTAAAGAGGCTAGCTTACTCTGGTGCTTCTTCATTTTCCTGCTTTTACATCTAATTTAAGATGTCTTTTCTACAACTACTCCCATCATTTACCATTTTGCCACTATTCTTAAACCATTTTCCATGTGATATATCATATCTAAACAGTAATGTCAACTTTCTTTTTTCATATTACAAAAATAGATGTATTAGGGAATTAGTATGTCAACAATGAGATCTAGCACACGCTGAAATAGCAGGGACTACAAGGAAAACAAGATTAGCACATAACCATATCTTTTTTTACCCAAGGAGGCTTCAGTTATGATATATACAACATTCTTAGCACCAGCATTTACATTCATTTACTGAAAAGTACTAGTATCTATTATACTCATAGGCTTAAGTATATTTTATGCAACATAACTTCATAGGAAGAGATTCTCAAACAATTGGCAGATTTTAATTCATATGACAGGACAAAAGAAACATATGGCAGCAACTCCCATAACAAATACGTAAAGAGCAAAATCATCAATAATCAGCATTCCTCATAACATATCTGTGAAGTTAGAGTTTTAATATGTATATTTACTGGGATGCGATTGTCAGAGTTGTCGAACACAATCTCCACAAATGCAGATAGCACTTGGTGGCCTGCACCTTCCTGACAAGCAGAAAAGCAAAGAGCATTCAGTTCAACTTGTGTAGGAAAGTTAGCAGAACTGATAAGTGAAATCTGAGATAACCACGATGTTTCACGGCAGAACATACATGAAGCAACGCTTGCCTTTCTTCATTGCGCAAGTTATGGAATAGATCACTTATCACAAAGCGTATTGCTGCAAATATACGTTGGTTTTTCATTAATCAATCCCAATAAAACAGCACAAAATAAGGTGTCAAATATTCAATATCAACATACCATGGAAAAAGTTGGATTTGCCAGATCCATTAGCGCCAACTGCAGATTATATATCAAATATAAATTACTTCTAGCATGTTCAACATTCTTAAATCGATATATATGGGTTAAAGATGAAAAGAAAAATAAAAAACGATGCGTAGAAGGAAAAATATGATATACCAACACAGTTAACTTTGGGACTGAATGTTTCAGCTGCAATTTGCTCCCTGTAACTCTTAAACCCTTCTATTATAACCTATAACAAAGATCCCATGCAATAAATGAGTAAGCATTTTTTTTAAAAAAAGAATAGGCACAAATCCAATAAAATGGGTAATCCATTACCTGCTTTATGTACATGATGGAATTCCAGTATAGTTTGTAAGTCCTCTGCAATTTTGGGGGAGAAGAGAAGCAAAATAGTTACATCCAGGGCCCAGAACTAGAATAAATAAATTAGAAAACGCAAAAAGTTAACCAAAAATACAAAGAAACACTTAATTCAGTGAAACTTCCTGGTAAAAATGAAGCAAAATATTAAAACCCACACACTACAATTGCCAAAAAAAAAATTAATTAAATTAAGATAGACCAAAACCTAAGCAGAGCTTGAAAAAGTTAGCAACCATAAAAAAGGTAAAAACAGAGACTAGCATAGTGAGACATCGAGCAGAAACTGAAGTCTAGGGTTCATTACAGAATAGGGGCAAGCTTATGAGAAAAATTTGCGAAGCTAACACTTGCACTTATGCAGCAGGACTCACCAGTCAGCAGTAGAAAGCGATGATTGGAGCTCTACTGAACTCTATAGTCTACCCACTCTGTGTTGTGTGTGAGTGTGTGTGTAAGAGAGAGAGAGAGAGAAGCGGAGCGGGGTAAGAAAGAAGAAAATGAAGGGAATGGAATTGACGTTTTAAGACTCGATTTTTACAGACGAGTAGCAGTTTCCTTTTTAACAATTTATTTTTTCTTTTTTTATTTGTTGGATTTCAGAAAATTATAAAGAAACTAATTTAATTAGTTCAAGCAATATTTTACTAAAAAAATATGAAAAAAAGAGCAATTTTCATTCGAGTTAAGATAGAAATGGTCCAAACCCAAATCTCATCCGTACTCATCTTATTTTAGGTAAATTTTTATTATTATAAAAGTATAGAGTTTTTATTTTAAACTCGGATCTTTATGAACTCGTTTCGTTTAAATTATTTTATTTTACAAAATATTATATATTTATATAATATTTTTTAAAAAATAAAATATTAATATTAAAAAATATTTTTTATTATTTTTAAAATAATAAATAGTCCAACAATCTAATTTACCGAATCCGAATTCAAATCTAAATCTTAAAAACTTATCCCAAATTTAGACGAATCCAACTGCTCCATTGCCAATTAGGGCTCAAAAATTAGTTATGTCCTTTTCGGTCTTGTGCCTCGCATGTGTAATTATTTATTAATTTGATATATAAATAATGGGGTGGGTTTGAAAGGATTATCAGGAGGACCCTCTCATTCTTTTAATTTTTAATGGATTAAGCTATACTTATTTTGTAATTTTATTTAAATGATAAGAAAAAAATAATTATCCAAAAAGCAATTGTTGCATGATTCACTGTGAAGATTTATATAGTTATAACTTTTAATTATATATGATATTATGTGATTATAGAAGGTGTACGATACTTTACAAAGTTAATTATCTTATTTGATTTGTATATAGTTGTGTAATATATACATAAATTTCACATATATAGATATATATAATGTTGATTTAATTATAAAAATTATTTCTAAAATTTGATCAATTTATAGAAATTATCTAATTAAATTTGAAAATCACAAATACCTTTTGATGTTTTTTTTCCATTTTATAAAATTACACGTATTAAAAATGAATATTTATAAAATATTAGCAAATGTCAAGAGCATTTGTAATACTACAAATAAACTATAAGGGATATTTATAATACCACAAAGAACAAACTTCAAAGAATATTTACAAAATCACAAAATTTAGAGTAATTTATATAAATAGATCAAATTTCAAAAATAATTTTTGTAATTAATTATATATTATTTATTATTTATAACCCCCCCCCCCCCCCCCCCCCGCCCCCCGCCCCAACATAGACACAACACACACACACACACACACACACACACACACACACATATATATGTGTGTGTGTGTGTGTGTGTGTTGAGTGTTTTTTAAAAATTTGAGGGACTGACAAGACCAACTATAGAGGGGTTGTGCCACCCTTTACCCCAACGGCATGGCTCAGCAAACAGTTGGAGGATTCCTTTATCAAGATTGAAATTCTCGCTGACACTGAAACTATGATGGGTCTTTATTGCTTTTCCAAAGGTGTATGCTGCATGACGTGAATGTGAGTCTAATGGGAGAGTTAGTTACTCCGAATATTAGACTTTAATCGTATATAAATTATTATTATATTTACCTAAAGAGCGAATAAGGAAAAAATCTGTCCTCCCCCAGGATTGTTCATGCGAAGCCTACTAGGGGTAGAATGAAAACCTGATGTTATCAACAAAAAAAAAAAAAATTACCTACCCAACGTCCCTGAGAAGGTTTCTACATTTTTGTTCAGCTCCTGATGATCAAAGAATATGTCTGGGAAGGAGGTTGCGGACATTGATGTCCGACAAGATATGGTAAACATAAATAGGAAATTACAACAACTTCCAGAAAGAAGAAATTAAGTTCCCAATTATAGCTTACACGGCCAGTTGGAAAAAAGAAAAAAATCATATGAATGGCAAATGAACACGGTAATAGTACAACTTAACTGGAAAACCCCAAACAATGTTTTGGGATGTGTCCGCTACAAGCATGCTCTAAGCAGCAGTCTATATCTTACAATTCGCCAAATCGACCACTAAATCTTTGACAAGGAAACCAAAAATTATGGGCAGCCAATGCAACAGCATGGCCAATATGTTCCCCCAGGCTGTTTGCCAGTACTGCCTTTCCAGCTCGTGTGGAAAGGCAAAGGGAACCTCCATCACCATAACCTAGATCTCTGTGGATGCTGCAAGGGCCCAAACAGCCCCGTACATTGTCAGGAATGCCTCAAATAATGACCACACTCAGCTCCTTTATAAAATAATTCTCTACCACCAATTATTATTTCTTCCCATGCCGTCATTACTGTTGTTGCCAAATCTTGATGCTGAATACCTATGCTGATAAAATCTGGATGACCCATTAGATGGCGAATTGTTAAAATTAAGCTTGCGAGGCTTTTTGGAAGAATGGGAACTTGAAGGGTAATCACCATTTGAACTGGGGATCTTAGCTCTTCTGTCACTTGTGTTAGCTGGGGATCTCCAATTATTTGCTTCGGATTTACTATAAAAATCTCCAGGATCTTCAGTGATCCAACCACGTCTGTGTTTTGTTTTTGCAGCTGAAGTAAATTCGCCACTTTGAGATTTCTTCTTTTTCCGTGTCTTGCCAAGATCGCGAGGTGCAGACCTGACTTCCATACGATCCCTATTCTTCTTGGCAGATCTCTGCTTGGGTGTTGATAGTTCACGATTTCTCTTACCAGCCTGGCGACAAATTAAACAAACAGCTCAATGTCATTATTGGGGCAAGAGCTCTATCAATTGTTGGGATACTAAAGGGGAAAGAAGACAGAGCATACAGAGTTCAGATTTCAAAATTTGCAATTTGTGAAATTATGCTAAGGTGTCAAGACCATTCAAAGAGTCCGAAAGGAAGTCAGGACATACCTTCATTGAGCTGGTGCATTCACGAGCAAAATGCCCTTCTACACCACACCTGTAGCATGAACTAGCCGATACTAAGTCATTTGTATCCCCACGGGACGCCATGCAAGCCTGCATGAATAAGAAAACAATCAATCAGATAATCAAGCTTGCAATGATCTTCTCCAAATAAAAAGGCAGAAGCCAACAAAATTGTGGATGCTGACACTGATGGCAATCTCAGGCTTCCTAGCTGAACATAACTACTTTGATGTGGTCAACTCACAAGCCAAGCACAGCCCCAACCCGATCCCCTACCATCTCCTAACTCTATCCACAGACAAAATCATTTTCTTTTCCCCCAAAAGTTACTTCATAAACAGAATTCACTGCAGCTGAAATCAAAAAATCATATAGAAGGCATGCAATTCATACGAGGTAGTAGTAGTGGTGGTTCAGGAGAACATGAATTATCCAAAGTTACAAAATTGTATATTCTTCAGAACCTATCATAAACTGGCAACACACAAGTGGTAAAGTTGAATGGTTCCCTAAAATATTCAGTAACTGGCTGCTTAAAAAAAGATCGGACAAGAAGAGAAAGCTACCAATACATTCTGAGCCTAAAGCTAACTCATTAAATTACAGTTTGTGGATCAAAAAGTATAAAACTTCAATGCAACAAAATATTCAAGTCCTGAGCCTTTTCCATCTTATTGAATCAATAAGATTTAAGACATATGAACTGACCAACATTGGGATGTAGATTGAACTCACCAAACCAGTATGGCCAGATAGACCACATCTATAACAGGAAACCTCTCTTGGACCAGGATCGCTACAATTTATACAACAGAGATGGCCAAATCTTCCGCAAATGTAACATTGTATTTCCTACAAAAAATTCCGGTATATTAGAGAACTCAATAAATTTGAGAGGAAACATGATCCAGTAATCTATCCAAATAAGGACCTTGATATCGTCCGGACTATAGTCATTCCTGCATGAGAACATATCATGCCCCAAATCTCCACATTTTAGACATGTCTTTGAACTCTTGTATTTCTCAGGACAATCTTTTGCACGGTGTCCCTGTTGCTTGCAGATAAAGCAATCTCGTCCCTGCCCAAATAAAGAAAATAGAAACAAAGATAAAATCAAGCATTTCACATCCGAGGACAAAGCTATAAGCATCAATTGATATAAATATAACAAGAGACCTTAAGAGACAACATATTTTTCTCGAAGTCATATATCATATGATTTACTTACAAGAAACTTCAATTATACACAAAGGTATTTCAGAAGTATTCTGAAGGAGATATGATCTACAATATAGATGCATCATGAATACAAAAAAAGTCTTCAGGAAATCAGTACAGATCAGTAATCACTCAAAAAGATCAATGTTCATCTTCCTCCATCTTTTTAGCAAGGTATTAATTACCATCGTTTCAAAACCAACCTATAACACTATGTGAATAAAGATGTACTTACAGTCTAGGCAATGACTGAAACTACTGTACATATTATTTTCAAAATTGCAAATGTAGAAGTATCTGTCTTCATTGGCTACCTTCACTAAATATATTTACTACAGACATAATATTTATGTATCAAAAAAAGTGTAAAGTCAAATGTATGTATAACCCAAGATTGGAGTAATGTGCGCAGAAGGCAAACAGAAAAAAGATAATAAGAACTAATCCACGCGCACAGTTATTACTAGTTTAGCAAAAAAGAAATTAACCATTGACTTGAGCCTTTGCATAATTTTTATATAAGAAACCAGATTGTTCAATACAAATAAATCTCCTTATGCTACTTTGTAGGACTAATTTCGACAGAGAACAGTATAAGAAGAAACAGGCCAGACGATTCACACAGGGTAGAAAAAGAAGTTTTTGCATTAAAATATGAATAATTGTATATCAAATAGGAAGAACCCACGTGAACATTAAACAGTTTCAACGTACTTCATGCAACTGCTAGGGGGTTACAAAAACATCAGAGTAAGAATCAAGGTAATCGCGATAGAAACAATAATAATCTGTCAAGCAATCCTTTTGAGCACAACCTTGGAACATTGCCTTGCATTATGTTCGAAACTCCCGCAAACAAAGCAAGGTTTCTTGCGCTTAGCTGAAGTACAGTTGACAGTTGTATGACCCTCTTCCCCACAATTATAGCATGCTCCCCAACTGTTATCTGGAGGATCAAAGTACCTAGGGCCCCGCTGACATCATAATAATTATCATAAACGACTTGTCGGTTATCTCAAAAATGACGCTTGTACACAAATTACTTAAACTCACAAGAAGCTTCCTCAGGACAACATTGTCCGACACCTCAACAGGATTTGATTCAACAGCCTTAATAGAAATCTCAGTGGCTTTATCCATCTTTGGCTTCTCTTTGTCCTTCACATTATCCACCTAAGAAAGTCGGGTGAAAAAATAATAGTTCAGATCCAGCATCACCTTTTTGATAGAAATAGAAGGTAGCAACTTTTAACACACCAATTAGTTCAATCTAACAGAGAGGGAACAAAATAATTAAACCAGAACAATTAGATCAGTGGACAAATTCCAACTTTTTTTCTCTAGAAAAATGAGAATTAATATTATTTGTCAAGGATAAATGTCCAAGGAAAATTATTTTCAAATTTTCAGTATCTCATGTTTTCCTAGCCCCTTTCATTCTTAGACAGCAGCATTTATGTATGCTACATTTTACCCAGTCAGCATCTAATGCCTATAATATGAACAAAAAACATAATCCACCATACTTATGACTAATACAAGCTCTGAATAAGAAAACAGCTCATAACTACTCTTACTACCAGAAATAATTCCCCGCAGAAATCTCTAAAACGAGTATCTATGTCACTTGAAACCTGAAACATGGTACAAATTACTTCAATTAGTAAGAAACCACGACTTCAATCATTAGCAAATAGCCACCGACTAAATAAATTGAATATATACCATTTTTTTTAATATAAATCAATTTAAATTCAATGCTTACGGAATCTTCAGGAACTTCAATTTCCTTGCTCTTTTTCCTTTTCTTTTTCTCTTTTTTCTTCTCTTCCTTCAAATCCGTAACAATTTCAGAAACGCCGTTGTCTCGGGGATTATTATTAACAGTTCGTTGCATGGATTTCTGAACGATTTTCAAGCTGAGATCCTCGTTGGCCTCTTCATCGTCGTCACTGCTCGCAGCTTCAATTGGAGTTCTCCAATTTCTTTTATCTTCTTCCGCCGATGATGATGATTTTTCCTCCGCTTTCACCTTCTTCTCTCGCTTTCCCATGTCAAACGTTACTACAATGATGATTTGTGCAAATGAATCACGGAGAAATAGATAGATTCACAGTAGCGGAGAGATTCAAACCCTAACCCTAATTATAAATTGGGGCACAGAAAAAAAGGACAATGAAATGAACAGACACTAAACGGGCCTAACATGGGCCTTCAAGGCCCTGTCTTTTATTAATGCAAGTCCAATTTCGTGCAAATTTTTTGTTTTATTTTTTTGGCAAAGCTGCGTAGTTTAGAACTGTAATGAATTCAATTTCTTGCAGTTTAGTCAAAAAAAAAAAAGTTCATTTCAAGTGGTAAAATCAAAAATTCAAAATTTTGCGATGTTGGATTTAAGTCCGATCAAATGTTTTAGCATTTTCTTACTTTTACAATAATTGGTTAATAGTTTGGATACTTTTATATACTTGATTAATAATTATTCATTTCAAGATTCACTAAAAAAAAAAGTAAAAATGAATAAAGATCAAATTCTTAGGGTTTAGTACCTACTCATTTTATCCATACCAATGGATTCATTTCTAAATGTCTTTGGCTTTTCATTTTCTTGTTTACTAAATTTATGTGATGACGTCATACGATGAAAGAGATTAAGAATGCAATGTTTTCAAATCAATTAACATTAGATTTTTCAGAGAAATCAATATTATTGTCTCAACTCTCAATAATAAAACTCAATAGTGGATCTGAGAATTCAAGCTAAATTATAAAATCAACCAATAGTGGTTCTTGCACAATGTGGCTCCATATACACTTCCATGCATGTATGATGCTTTATCTACTACCTTTCTTTTCTTTTACTTTTAGGCTTGCTAGAGATTTTTCATCAGAGATCATACGATACTCGAAAACTCAAAAAGTTGCACACTTTGTATTCTTGTGTATATTTTAAATTATATCAAAATTCGACTCATAATAATATGAGTAATATGATTATATTATTCTTGTTAATAAGACCAACGAGGAGAATCCAATGATCCAGAGCATGTTAGAAAATAAAATAAGCGCGTCTGTTGAGTCAAAGGGCACTGGGCTGCAGCTCCATTCGCAGGCCATGGTCGAGCACAGCGCCCAAAGAGCCTCCTGCTATATGGAACAACACAAATAGTTGGCTGAACAAGGATTGCTAGAAAACAAGCAATTGTTCATTCAAAGCATCTTACCCTCCCATCATAAATGAAACTGTGAGCAATGACAACAATTTCAACTGTATGGTGTGTATTCAAAGAATAAAATCAATCTTTCCTCGCATACAACATGGTAGGAATAGTGCAATTAGTTCTTATACAACTTTATAGAAGAATAAAAGGAGTCACATACTGCAAAAACAGTTAAATACAAAAGAAAAAAGGCAAAATAATTTTAGAAAGGAAAAACTAAAGAGGAAAATCACATCTAAATTTAGTTTTTGAAAAAATGGCATCACAATCTTATCATAAGAAAAATCTCCTGCGGCTGGTATCCATTTCAGGCTGCCATTGAAAAGATGAGAAATAACAATGTAAGCAACTCGTATTTCAAAAAAATATTAAAAAATTAAGCAACTCTTCACCCAAAGACATCAAATTTTAATAAAGGGAAAGATTACCTTGTGTACCCATTCATATTCGCCTCCTTTTGTATCAAATGTTCCATGCTGAAGACTAGTTAGCTTCAGCGTGAAGCGAGGACCACATTCCTGCAAGTTTGAGATAACAGAACATGACATACTTGCCATCATTCAGTTTAGATGACCAGTTTTGACCAAAAGCAGAAACATGGGTACAGAAACCAATCAATCAAAGCACAATATTATCTCCACACATCACAAACTAGACAAAACACTAGTAGAATACAAAAAGTAAAAATAACCAATTGGCAGAATCATTTGGAACTCCATGAAAAAGTTTTCGCATTAAGTGAACAGTGTGTGACAGAAAAAAGAAATATATACATATACATATTTTTATATATATATCATTACCTGTTAACTTCCAAATTCTGCATAAGACAAGTGAACCAGCTAAGTTATTTAATGATACCCAGTCCAAGACACTTACATAAGACCCCCTAAGTTTTTGAAGAACTATTATCTTTAAATTTTCCTGACAACTCAAAACACGTATATCCTTTCAGCTTGTATTAGAGGTACAAGTATGCACAAGAGAGATTTGAGCTCAGCTAAGTTTATGAGTAGGATATGATGTACTTTATGTATTGATGCTTGAACTCAAGCTTTGGTGAGGCTTAATGATATTTATATTTGGGACAGCATATCAAAGTTTGACACTTGCAAATCTAAAACCAACCAAAACTGACACCTGAAATTATAGAAGCCAAACTCGAGCTTTCTTCATGTCAAGCTTGAACTAAAGTGCATAGGAGTTGAACTAGACTCAAGTTGATTGCAGACACATAGCACGGAAGATGTAACTCACAGACTGTCGACAGATTCCTGTCCAAATTGATCAGTGGAAAACTGGAAAAAATTCCAATCACATAAGAGCTTCAAAAATGCGTTGAAGCATAAATTTTTGAAGACATTTACGGTAGCTTGGAAATAGTAAATGTCATCCAATTCCATCATATTTTTGGATAGATTGGCTGCATAACTTTTCCAACAAGCATTTATCACCATCCTCATTGGTATCCGGATATTTTTTTCAACAAGCATTTAAGACGACCCCCAGTGGTATCTGGTAAGGTGAACTCACCAAATATGGAGAATAAGATATCAACACAGAGCTGATTATCCATGACAGTTAATGTTGCTTAAAACACATAAATGTCAAAATATATATATTTGAGTTCAGAAAATGCTAGTAAAGGCAGGCTACATGCAACAAAATCGTCTAAAATTCTATATAGACTCTAAGCTACACGATGCAAAAGCTAGCTAATGAGTGAAACACACTTGATGTCCTCAATGATGTAAAAGATAACAAGAAAGTCCAACATAAAGGATTCAAAATGATAACAATAAGGATAATATGTTCAAGCAAAGACCTGTTCAAAGATAAGTAGAATAAGGAAAATAGGTCGCCACATGGAGCCATGTGGTGCTGTAGTTATGGTGAGTTAAGATGAAAATTTTAATTATACCCACGGTTTATGAAGCATGAAACTCAACAACTTATAAGGGGCCAACAGATTCAAGCACTTCATTTATTGGCCAGAGATATATAAGAAATGTCGTTTTCAAATCATATAAAGCTTGAATTGACTCTAACAAACCATTGCTATAATTTTGTACAAATGAATATACAAGAAAAAGGTAACAAAAGCGCTGAGTTGTTTTGAAGGGTAAGGCTGAAGGATCAGAATCGCAAACCTGAAGCCTGGCAATAACTTTCTCCTGAGGGTTAGCCTCCTTATCTTTTTTTTCTCTACCTTTTGATTCCGACTGTTTGCTTTCTTTTGTTTCGAAAATGTAACTTTCACATGCAACAATAACGAAAAATAAGATATTCAGGTCATAATTCAGCAAAATACAGAGCAGTATACACGGACAGATTACACACCGGTGATGGCGGAAGAATATAAAATCACGTTGATTGTGAAAGGTAACAACTCTCCGACCACGGAAATTAGGGTCTTGTGGGAATAGAGACTGTATTAGCCTGAATAAAATAAACAATGATCACTTCTGTCAATTTCAGTTCTAAACACATATATATAGAGTCACGATGAAAAAGGAGAAAGACACATGTAGACCAATGTTACAAATACAGTACTGAAAAGTTTCCTGCACTGCTAGCTGGTAAGAAAATCTAAAAAATCATACAGATTTATATCTTCAAATCAGGTATCTGTAAACATTTTAATACTTGGATTAAGAACATGTGTATGTACACAGCAGATCAGTTAACTAAAAAGTAAACAAACCTAGATGGATATGCTAGATAAGACAAAAAGGGGAAAAGAAACAGAAAGAAGAGAAAAAAGTAGAGATTGCGATTCAGGGTGAAAAAAGTAGAGATTGTGATTCAGGGTGAAAAAAGTAAAGGATTCTGTTAAGTAGGAAAAATCAACTCCCAAACACCTTCAGAAAAAGTCAGTCCAGCATACCAAATCTTAGTAAAAAAATTTTATTCAAGATCCATCAACATCATATATCCACAAATGTGTGAGACACTTAGGATCAAGAATAAATACCTAAACAGGGCATTCTGTAACAACAAATAGCTACTCTATCCAAAAAATAAAATAATAAAAAGGCTAAAAGAAAAAGACGCTACTCTATTAAAGATTCAAACAGAGTGTTTGATTTAGCCCTTATATTTTATCTCTCATAACTTGATCAATTCACAGCAGAACCTACCTGCCTACACGATGCCCCAAACGTGTGGTGAAGTTAGTTAAAACTAACTCAGGCTGGTGACTGGTCGGATTTCCATGATTCTGTGAAATCATGAGAAAGGCAATGACAGATTGTAAGTTTTGGATATGGAATCGCATTCGGATTATACAGGAACCAAGGTAATGGAAAAATACAACACTCACGCACAGCACAGGAGTGACAATTACAAAGATACCAAGTTGAATGACTCTATGAAAACAAGACAATACTGAACTATGAAGGCCAAAAGTTGGTAAACAAAAATTCATACTGAAACTGAGAATGGTGAGAAATGAAATGGAAAAAAATCAAATTACCTTAATGTCCTTCCGCAAAACAAGCTTTGAAAGTTTGAAGTGAGCAGTAGGGCCATCAGGTAACCCAACAATTAACAGAGCATCTGCAGCGAATTACAAGAGTTAACAAAAAGTGACTTTCTAGGATGATACAGGATTTGCAGCTTGATTGCTCCTACATATGCCCTAATCTCTCCTGCCACCCCAACACCTCCACCATTTCCTTGCAATTTGATTAAACTATGTGCTAGACTTTCATCCTTACAGTCTAGAAAAGAATTACTAAATCTGGTAGACAGATTTTATAAAATACAAAGTTTTAGTCTTAAAGATAAAAAAAAAAAATGAACTGTAGATCCAGATTTAGAAAAAAGATATTCCTATCTTAATTGTATCTGCCCTCAACACCCAGATGTTTTACACCTCAAACATAGTAGATCAATTATTATTTTGCGAGTTAGGATCAGCGCAGTGATTGACCTGGTTCCCGGCGGTTGGTGTGGACAACTATGACTGATGTGAAGTCTTTATTTTTTGCGTATTCAACAATCTGCGAAGTGATGACAGTACATAGAATTAAACACTGTCCCTGGCACGAATTGTATACACAAACTCAAATCTTATTTAAGTAGGGGTGGGCATGAGAAAGAAATGATGGCGACTCAGAAACCTTTTTGAGGTCATAGGTTCCTCTCTTGTAGTAATGAGCATTGGGAATGACAGAGAGAAGATCTGAAATAAAAGCAGGTCCTCTCTGTAGTTCATTGTACAAAACACGATTAACAGAGAAAAAAATAAGACAACTGGAGTGCTATACGAAAAATCTCACAGTTCAAATTGGGCAACTGTGGAAAACGTACCGAGGAATTGAAGCGGGATGTGGTGATCAAGACCTTAGGAGTGCATTCCTGTTTCAAGATGGAACTGAATTCATCAGCATCATTGCCAACAAATAGCTCCTCATCATCAGGCTTGCAGACAGTCTCGTCAAATTCACGGGTGTTCTCAATCGTGCGAGGGGTTCTCTTGGCAGGAGGCTCCTCTCCCAGCTCCAGGGCTCTCTTCTCAGCAGCTTCGCGAGCCTTGGCCTTCTTCTTCTTCTCCACCTTTTTCTGGTGCTTCAGTTTCGCATGGACTGTCGACCTCTTCTCCTTATTTTTAATCATTGATGGAAGCAAAGTCTCCTTTTCCTTCGTCATCTTCTTTTGTTTTCTTAAACTCTCTTATATTTCTTCGTCTCTTTCACTAGCTAGGAGAGAATGGAAATCCAATGAATATTCACAAAGTTAAGACAAAGGTATTTGGGAATATTACTTTTAACATACTTACCATATGAATAATGCCAATAAGAAGCCTTGTTTTGCATAAAGTTATGGGCAGAGATTGACAATCAAATTGACCACTAACTCTGACTCTAAGAATGAATCAGTCATGACCCCTTTAAATTCTAACTTGAAAATCATATTCCATCAGTTTGATTACTTTGAATGCTTTGGTGTCTTTCGTGACAAACATCCTCCAAAGTTCAATCTCTCATAGTGCCTGAACATTATAAATATGGGTGGGCATCCTGTCGTGTATGTGGGGTCCAGATACTTTGGGTCAGTTGCCCATGCTGTACGACCCGATAAAGTCGGGTAAACAAGCTAACAGGTTCGGGTTTTTAAAAAACAATGGCAGAAAAAGGATTGGCAAAAATGGCCTAGGGCTTTTCCAGTTTCATCTGACAATTCAAATCAAACTTCAATCCAAGTCCCAAACCCAAGCTTTCCTCCACTTCAAAGCACAGCGGCAGCATATCAGTGATGCTACTTCTTTCTTTTCTAAAGTTTTATTCCATCATATATTCATCTGCCTGCCGAAACCTGGTAATCTATGCATGCTTCTTCTTTTTTTCTTCCCTTCTCCCTAGCCCTACTCAAGTTTCAACTAGCACTTTTATTTATATATAGTTGCCTCTGTTACCTTGCTCACCCCTTTTGGAAAAGGTGCTATTTCTACAAATTTAAAAATAAAAAAAAACTGGCAGAAAAGGGCCTATCCCTAAATCCAAATCGTACTGCTCGGGTACCTGATTATATCGGGTCGGGCAGCCGGGGTAGAAGAACGGTTGCAGGTGGCGTCTGGTGCCTCACCACGCAGCGGCAGGTGCCTCAGGCGATAAATGAACTTTAAAACTTACGGAGAAGAGGATGTGGGTGGTGAGTCGAACGACTCAACTGTGATGGACGGCGGCAGACGGTGGCTTGGTCGTCTCTCACTGTGGTGTGGTCTGAGGGATGAGAGGAGACTGGCTAGTGGAGAAGAAACAACCTAGCCGAGATGATTCAAGTTTTGTTTATACAGTTATACTAACCTAAGGCAGAGACGCATGGAAAACGCCCCCATCCCAATACATTGGCCCATAAACAAAACATGGGCCCCCAGTGAGAATATACATTGGCCCAATAGAAAACATGGGCCCCCAAATGATAAAATTCAACCTATATTGTCACTTGTAAATAAATTTATTTTTCCACAAAATAAAATTGGCCCAAAATAGAAAAAGGAAAAAACCACATTGTTTTGACTGTAGAGAATTGAGAACCACAAGCACATAATCTTCTCTTGTTTCTCACCAAAATCCATCCCCATGGCACTCAATCTCTCCTCCATGCCAAGTTCTGGTTCATTTGCAAGGCCAATTAGCAGCATTTCACCACTCCAGTCCTGCACCCTCAGGAGCCAACTTGTAGCTACAAAGTGTGAGTTGAATGAATCATCATCTGCAGACACAAAATTGGGTGCAAAAAAAGGGTCAAAACTTGAAATTGGCTCTCCCATCATTGTCATTGAGGCTCCAAAGCTGCTAAAGACAGCTGCTTCTGTCCCTTGTTTGCGCGCTAATGCCGGTCTAGTTAAGCCTGGTGATGTGGGAAGGTAATAAATTTCGTGTTTTATACAGTTAAGTCCCCTCAAAATCAAAAGTTTCGATTTGATTCTAATGTTGAGCACAAACTTTATTCTTGTTTTGCGACTATTATTTCCTACGGTTTGTTTGTATAAGAACATGTGGGCTTGCTAATAAGTGTGTGAAATTGTTGAACATTGAGCATTAATGGTGTCTAAATTTATTTGCAGGATTGTGTCGAGGAAGCCTAAGGATGTGTGGGCAGTTCGTCTTAGTATTGGTACTTATCTTATAGATGGAAAATATTTCAAGCCCTTGGAACTTGATGAATGATGATTAACTCCTTACATTTATGACACATTGTACAAGTATTTCTTAGTATATAGAGTTTAGATAATCATAATATCAAGAATTAGAGATTGTTACACGTTTTTTTTTTTTAATGTTGCATTTCATAAATAATATATTAAATATGTAAATGATAAATAAGTATTTCGTTTTTTATAAAATTTGATATTTATATATTATTCAAATCTCCGATAGACAATATAACATGAATATTACGAATTGTTAAGAAGTGTTAAGTGAACTCTTTAATTAAATTAGCTTTAATTAAAGTGATCAATTAATTACACATGTAAGCCTTTTTATTTTTCCTGCATAATAATTTCAAATTGCTATTATAGGAAGGTAATGGTCTTAAAGTTGTCCTTACACCTTTTGTGTTTTACAAGGATATGACTGGCCTTATGTGGAGGTAGCAGTTGCCAAATTTTCATCCTAATCTACAAAAAGGAAAGAGCTTTGAAATAAGTGACGTAGGATACCAAAATTAAAATAAAATTAAAATAAAAAGAAAACTCCGAAAATGTATTAACTATGAAAAAATAAAAGGATGAATTACAAAATTTATCTTTCAGGTTTGAGCTATTTATATAAAAATTTATTTATTTATAAATTATAAATACCTTATTAATTTGTATTTTTATTTCACAAACTGCACAGAGATATTTGTATAATAAAGATAAACTTAAAAAGGATATTTGTAATTTTAAAATATAACTGAATTTTTTTAGTGACTAAGCTAAATTAATTTTGTAATTTACCTAAAATAAAACTAGTATTTCAATCTCAGTTATTCAAATTAAGGTATTTCAATAGCAAATTAGCCCCTCTCTACATTCGCATTACAAAATAAAGAACCCCAATTGCATAAAGAAACTAAAATAAAGAAGGAAACAGACCCACATAATCCTAATAAATTAAATAAATATTATAATTATCTATACACATCGAATGGCTAATTTCTAGTTTTCAATGATTCTCTTCTTATCTGACTCAATTCTCAATCCGCATCAATAATTGATAAGGCATTTGATGATAAATTGCATTAGACCAAAAAAAAAAAAAAAAACAGTGGATAAAAGTTAAAATATGCGTAATAAGTAATAATTTATGCAATCCCATTATTCAAATATGAATAAAATAGTCAGTTGAGCAATTTTGAAAATTTTAATTTAATTCAACTGATAACGTGCATAATATCATAGAAAATAAATATGCTTTCGTTGTTAAATTAGACTATGTACGTATTAAATGTATTTGATTTATATGGTAATACTATTCTTTTGCTACATATGGTGAAATCAAGTTAAACAAAGCAAATATTACTTGATTGTTTCCAGTGTGACGGATAAATTATAATAATTTATTTTTATTACATTAAAATAAAAAGTTAAATACACTGAACTCCCACTGGGTTATATAGTGGTGAAACATTTCAGCCCTTCAATAGACTAGACACCAATTTTCCTATATACTTTTGTGGGGTTTGGTGTATTTAATCATTTTTATTTAAAAAGAAATAAAGATAGCGGCTTAGGCAGAAAATGAATACTCAATAGCGAGATTTTTTATTTAATAAAAATAGTAAATAAATAGATATTTTTTATTATTTAGGAAGAATGAATTTTTAAATTTTAATAATTTTATATATAAAAAACTATACAAATTAAAAAAAAAAAAATTGAGTTGAGATCCGCCCCTGGATGAAGACATTGTTAACTAATTAAGTAGCAGTCCTGAAATTCTGTAAAATGATATTCACACTCTATTTAAACTTTATAATTCACTATATGAGAATATTGCTCATTAGTTAATAAGAGAACATTGGTGTATGTTTTATAACAAATATACATTTCATTTATGTTATTTCCAATTGTGGTGAAAATATTAAAAAATATATATATGTTCTTCTATTTATATTTACAGTGATCTCGGTGAATTGCTGTCGCTGAAGTTTAAATGTCTTCATTTGCTTTTATCCCTTTTTCATCTTAATCAATTGTTCAAAATATTATTTCAAATCTCATCCTTGTCCTATTTATAAATTTTATACTAAATTAATGACTAATGAATGATAGTATATGATTTCCATTTAGTTGTTCTAAAGTTAACAATATGCCAAAAATTTACCAAAAATTTAAGTCGAAAGTGTTGAATAAGTTTTAGGATTTTACTAAGAAAAATTTATAATGTTAGAAGATGCCAAGATGGTAATCTTCTAAGTTACATATACTTTAAATTTATCCATTTTTTGCCTTGTGTTTGATTTCATATCATTGCCAATTTGGTTTTTCATTTTAGAAGAAATCATTATGATTTTTATTTTGTGATTTACTTTTTAATTTGCTCAATTTGACAAATTTAAACCAATTTCATATATTTTCATTAAGTTGACTCTGAGAGCATGTCATTTTACTTAATTTTTCACAAATATTATTTTGAAAATTTGATGCAATGTGTTAATTCTCAACAATATTAAAATTCATGTTAACACTTTGTTTTGTGGTACTACATTTAATGACACACTAAATTTAATCCGTATTAATTCTAAGCAGTATTATCATCTTTTTCAATACATCATTTAGCCGTATTACATTTAAAGTAAATTAATTTATGAATGAAAGATATGATGTTTTGATTTATATATAAAACCAGAATTAAAACAATGCTAAACTATAGAATTAAATGCTCTATACATGTGGGCATTTCATTTGAAATAAATGAAGTAATGTCACATGATAAATGTTAGATAATAATTAAATGACATTAAATGTTAGACAATGGTCTCCCAAACTCAAAGGGCATTGTAGACAATAATTAAAAAAAAAAAATGTTAAAGTTGAGTATTGATATCAATTCATTCGGGGCAGATGAATTCACTAGGATGCTATACAAATATTCCAAATTGAAGAAATATTAAGTGAGTTTATTATATTAATGATTAGTTTTGTTTCTCTTACTTGTGATTTTTATTATAAAATGTAAATAAGGCGACAATAAAAGTTGGAAATAAAATAAATATTAAGAATTGAAATAAATATTTTATCTGATGTAAATACGAAATAATATATAAACAAATTGCACAAATAATTGCATGAAATACACAAATTGGCATCTCCATCAATTCATGCTTCTTATGTCATTATAAAATTCAATGGTTGGTTACAAATGTGGATACAAAATAAAGCACCCCTCTTAATTACTAATGTGCAAACATGAAAAATAACATGTAGAAACATTTGCACATGCCATATTTAATTTCTTTAATCATAATAATACCATTTTGCCCTTTTTTTGACCCGGCACACGATCCATACCCGTTTGTATGAGAACTGAGAAAACGATGGCTTTGTTTAGTTTCAATTTAAGTTTTATGTGATTTTTTTTTTGGGAAAATATATTTTGAGAAATGTATTGATTATTGATGTTGTGATTTTTGATATATATATAGATTTATTTTTGATGTATTAATTATCAATATTGTTATATTAAATGCCACTTTTAGTTCAATAAAATTAATATTTTTTTATATTTTTTTATAAAAAATAATATTCAAAAATAAATTCTCAATGAAAATCTTGAAAATGAGAATTCTCAAATGAAAACAAACAAGGCCTATAAGTCCACGTTACCAAATTCACTCTCTTGTTTCCCCACCACCTTTTCCCCCCTTTGCACCCTCAACTTCATAAGCCTAAAACGTCTGCACAAGTGAAAATTCTATCAAATTCAGTCGAATTAAGGTGAATTCAAGCATAAGTTGCACTTGAGTTCTCCTCACATGACTGTGATGGCTCCTCCTGCCCCCAATGAGGTTCGTAAACCCGTCCTTCCCCGATGCATACAAAAACCTGCAAGTTTTTTACTGTGTGAATCCGCGCACACAACACGCACACGTGCGTTTTCGTTTGTGTGTTTGACTATCTTTGGCTGAAAAAAGAGTTCAGAAATCCTGAATTGTTTTTTTGGTTCGGTTTCTATTTGCTTTGGTCTGCGATCAAGTGATTGGGTTTATGTGAGTGGGTTTTGATGTAAAGGGTTTGTTTTTTTGGCAGCAAGAGGATGAGGACATGTTGGTTCCGCGATCGGATTTGGTGGAAGGGCCTCGGCCCATGGAAGGTAACTTAATTGGGGATTGCTGTAAATATCCGTTATTTTCTTTGGGTCAATTTTACTATGCTGAAATAAATTTTGGTTTTTTTATTGATTTTGACTACTCCGTCATAAACGACGGCAAGAAAAGAGGAGTCTCTGAGGGTGTGGGATACTCTGTTGTTGTTTTTTTTCTTCCCCTCTGGGTGTAATTTTTGGAAACCAGAGTTTTTTCTTGTTTGGTTTTAATTGAATTCAGTAATTTTGTAATGGAGTTTTCCCAAAAAATAATGGGAAAAGAATTGGTCAGTAAACAATGGCTTAGTTAGCGCGGTAATCCATATTATTTGTTTCTTTGCTATGCATATTATATATGTCTCCACAATGCTGGAACTAAGGTTAAATAACTGAATGATGTTGTTGGAGTATCTTAATCATCTTTTCTTTCCACAGTAATAATTGAGAAAATGAGAGGGAACTAAATGCTGTTCGAATTCTACTCTTTTGCTAGGGATAAATCTGCATGATCTCCATCATGAATAATACTGTCCCCCCATTTTTTTGGCTTTTAATCTCTCTTTTCATTCTCATCTATTTGTTCTAGCACCAGAAGCAACAGATAATACTGCTGAAAATCAGCCAGCAGAGGATCCTCGTACAGCCAAGTTTACTTGGAGGATTGAAAACTTTTCTAGGTTGAGTACGAAGAAGCTCTATTCTGGAATGTTTGAACTTGGTGATTATAAATGGTAATTTTTGATCTGATGCAAATTGGGAGCATCAGTTGATGGTTTGCAACTTTTTTAAGAGTGCATCAGTAGCAATTAATTTACCCTTTATGCTTGTCAGGCGGATTCTTATTTTTCCGAAGGGGAACAATGCTGATTATCTATCCATGTATCTGGACGTTGCTGATTCTGCTACTTTACCTTATGGATGGAGTAGATATGCCCACTTCAGTTTGGCTGTTGTTAATCAAGTTCATAGCAAGTATTCAGTCAGAAAAGGTACTGAAACTCCAATTATAGTATTAATGTCTTTTGATTCCGCTATTAAATTTTGGTTTTACACCTTAAGCAATTACCTTTGGTTTGCTAAACCTGTGATTTTACCATAAATTATATGGGTTGCAGTGAATGAATTTATCTAGTCGAGCTGTAATGCTGACATTTTTAATCAAGGAATTGTGTGTGCATTACAAGATGAAATTTTTACCAAGGAATTGTGTGTGCATTAATTGTGGTTGATTGTCAATTCAATTTTAGTATGTGCATTTCTTATTTAGAAAAGGGGGTGGCTTTTTAACACCCACATTACTTATCCACTAAATAACTTTCATTTATAAAATTTCCTGTCACCTGGAAAATAAATTATCCCAGCTCACACAATGTCTCTTGCTCTGTACAAATGGATACTGCCTTGTGCATCCAACTGATGTGTGCCAGTTTCGATCTCACTGGAAAGTCATCTTTAACCTCATCTATGCTTAATTAATTCTCGCTATTACTGTAGTCATGATGATGGCATGACGAAATTAAAAAATATATGGTGATTATTCATGCTGTTATAAAGTATACGTATTTGTTGCCAGAGGCATCCCATTCTTGTACTTATAAATGAAAGACTTGTGTTGATTTATCCTATTGGCCTGCTGGCTGAATCCTTTTGAGCACCATAGGGTAGGGGTGATTGGAGAAGCATGTTTGGGTAGATGATGAGAAATTCAAAGTTGGGTGGTGTTTCCTTTTTATTTATGTGTATATTTTATTGGGTCTTCGGTAGCAGAAGGATATAGGTGGTTGGTGAGGTCATTTTGTGTTGGCTGTTTCATGTATTATTGGGCTATATCTAGGGGTGTAAATGAATCGAATCGAGTTGAACACGTTACTGTTCAAACTTGTTTGATTTTTTATCAAGTTTCAAAAATTGTGTTTGACCTTGAGTTGATAGTTAATCGAGTCGAACTTGAACGAGCTTTAATTGAGTCGAACATGAATCGAGCACGAGTAGATTGATCTTTTTACACATTTTTTTTTTTCATTAATTGAGTCGAGCTCGAGCGAGTTTCAAAGAAAAGATCTGTTCAAACTTGGTTTGTCAAGTTAACAACTCAAACGATTGATCTCGAATTGAGTATCGAGTCCTTAGCTATATCCTTTGTTCATTGCTACTGGGCTTTTATGTCATTTGGTGCTTAGGGCTGCTACCTCTTTCAGCTTTTGATATTCTGGAGTTTGTTTATTGCACATAAAAGCAAAATTTATGTGATAGGGAGATAAAAAATGGAGAACGTTTCTCATATTTTTTTGTACTAGTGAAATAGATCTATTAGTTTTCTTGAAAGGTAAATATTCCATTCTTGGGTTACTTTTGTCTCTTTCCATACACGTGGTATAAATTAGTGTATGAAGGAATGGACTTTTTTGCTTCCTTTTGAGTTGATTATGTACAAAACTTGGGTCTATGATTTGTGTCAAATAAATAATGCAATGTTTGGTTTCAATCCCCTAATCATTTTCTTTCTCCGAAGATGAAAACGTGTTTGCCACTTGTATTTCTTGGGAACGGTATTTTCAATTCCCTATAATATCAATCATTCATTACAATATTTATATAATTTATACTATACCCCCACTAACTACAACAAAAAAACATTGACAAGACATCTAAAAAAGACATTGACAAGACATCTACATTTGAAAATGTCTCAAATGCCAAACACATTTTCATTCTCTAAATGTTCTTCGAACCCACTACCGATAATACATTCTCCCAGAATATATTCCTGGAGACAGCCGGAAATAACACCTAACATAGCGTCCTTGATTTATCACTAGTTAGATTAATGGAGATGTGGCTTTCTTGAATGTCCAATCACATCATACTTTTAATACTTGGGCAATGGAACACTACTTTTCCAGACTGCTGGAGATCTGTTTGTCCCTTTCTGCTAACATTTCTTTCATTATTGGTTTTTACCAGAGAGTAAAACTATGTATAATTGATTATGTATCACCTTTTTTTCACACCTCTTCATTATGATAAGAATTGAATGGACTTGATGCATGGTTAGTGCTTTCATTCATTAATAATCTTATCATACAATGGAGCTTCCTTAGTAGGAGGTCCTGATAAATCAGTGAACATCTAACATGCTTCCTTTAATTTTTGCCTTACCTACTCTTATTATGAATGTGCCACTGGGGAGAAATTTGCAGCTCGTCCTCCTTCAGTTTCCATTGAGTGTCTTTTGCAATATACCCTCGCTTAACTGGGTTTATGAGCTAAACATAGCTGTGCTGAAACAGTAGTGTCTCTTAGTTGTTTGTGTCTACCAGGTTTTCTGTTAATTAGAATGCCGACATTTGTTTGCTGAGAAACTGTTCTTTGGATGCCGATCTTATCCTGAAACGGTAATTAAACGTTGAAAAAGTCTAGGCGGTTAAACTTGTGAGCTCGCCGGCATTATTTTGGGGCAAGAATTACAGAAACCCTTAAGAACAAAACTTTCGACAGTCAGAAATAACATTATAGTTTTCTTAAGCAAGAAATCCAAGGGTAGGATATAGGTTGCCGCTGTCATGTTTCTGTTACTTTGCTTACTCTAGGGGATTTATTTGTTAGAAACATTAAATGGGACAATGAAGAAATAAGTTCATTGTTCTGTTTTGTTCTTATAGAAAATAACCTAGCTGCATTTCGAAGTTGAAGAGAATTTTAGTAAGGTTTTATCTTCATTTTACTGAATCAAGAAAGCAACTCTCTAGTTACCCCTCATACCCTACAGCACGCAGTCATATTGTGACTTTAAGCATAATAAAGAACTTTTATTGATTTTAGTCATTAGTTCGTTCATTTTAAAAATGAGGGAAAAGTAAAAAATGTAACTTTTGTCAATGTTGTTCACTATTTGATGGTCAATATTAACTAGTGAATCTTAGTGATAGTGCTACTGAAGAGGAGAATTATAGTTACAGCCAAGTGGTGGGAATTACTTCACGCATTTGTTGGATTGGCCATATTCTTTTCAGAAATATATTTCTTAGAGGCCCTTGAACATGAACCAGCAGTATAAGTGCCATTGTACTTTTGAGTAATGATGAGTGAACTTGATTACCTCCAGTAAGATTTGTCACGACCTTAATTTCTAATATTGTTGCCATTTTCCTTGACAAAGATATTTTCTATTCTTTGGCCTTGCTTACAATGTTATAATTTTGATTATGACGTATACATTGGAAATCACTGTATGAATCTATTTCATGCAATCTTGGTACAGATAAAACATCAGCAGTTTACTGACTGGTTATATTACAGTATTTGCTGAATTTAACTATATAAAATCATGGTTTGTTGGTGTCTGGTGTTTCTGGTCTTTTATGCATGCATTTGCATAATGTAAACGTCAAATCATGGGTTGAATCGTATTTCTTCCAAAAAAAGATAGTTTTTGTTTTTTTGGTTCTAAGTCGAGTGCAACTGGGCGTTATTATGTGCTTCGTTGCTGTTAGTAAACTGTTTCTTCTTGACCATGCAGAAACACAACACCAATTCAATGCCCGAGAAAACGATTGGGGTTTTACATCCTTTATGCCACTTGGTGAACTTTATGATCCAAGCAGAGGTTATCTTGTCAATGACACCTGTGTAGTTGATGCTGAGGTTGCGGTCTACAGAGCCATGGATCCATGGTTATATGATTCAAAGAAAGAAACTGGTTTCGTCGGACTCAAAAACCAAGGGGCTACCTGTTATATGAACTCTCTCCTCCAAACGCTATACCATATTCCTTATTTCAGGAAGGTTAGAATCTCTATCAGGGATTATCTGGCCGTATATGAGTTGTTTATCTAGGTTTCTTCACAAATGGAGTCATATCTTTGATTGTATATTCAGGTTGTATACCACATGCCAACTAACGTTAATGATATGCCATCTGCAAGTATCCCTCTGGCTCTGCAGAGTTTATTTTACAAGCTTCAATACAGTGATAACAGTGTTGCAACAAAGGAGTTGACAAAATCCTTTGGATGGGACTCATATGATGCTTTCTTGCAACATGATGTACAAGAACTCAATAGAGTTCTTTGTGAAAAGCTTGAAGAAAAGATGAAGGTCCTTAGCTATAGATTACTTCTTCTGATTATTTCAAACTTGGATATTGTTCTTTACTGACTGTCGTCATGCTGTCATTAGAGAACTGTTGTGGAAGGCGCTATACAGCAGTTATTTGAAGGGCACCATATGAACTACATTGAATGCATCAATGTGGACTACAAATCTAGTAGAAAGGAGTCATTCTATGGTACTTGAACTTGATCAGATTTACAACTCACACTGCCTTGACTGCAGTCTTTATGCTTGCATCTTATGAACATCAGTATCCTCTTTGTGGCAGATCTTCAGCTTGATGTCAAGGGCTGTCATGATGTCTATGCTTCGTTCGATAAGTATGTTGAAGTTGAACATCTAGATGGCGACAACAAATATCATGCTGAACAGTATGGTTTGCAGGTGCATGGGTTAACTGGATTTACAAATGTTGTGTTGCCTGTTAACTTAAATCTGATTGATTTTCATTTAACCTTATTTATAGTGGAGCTGTCAGCTGAGTCTTGCTCTGCTTGTCATTACATGGTTCTTTAGCTGGGATGCCCAGCTCCCTTGTTTTTCTGTTTATATTGGGACATTTATCCATAAAATATGAGTTATGCCAAATGACCTTCTTTCAACTTATGCTGTGCTTATTTCAGGACGCTAAGAAAGGGGTCTTATTTATTGACTTCCCCCCAGTTCTCCAGCTTCACTTAAAGCGGTTTGAATATGACTTTGTGCGTGACGTTATGGTAAAGGTCAGCAGTTAAAGAATAGTGTCTTGCTGTTCTCTTCCAATTTGTGAGCTTGCCTGATTCATAGTGTCTATGTTATGTTTAAGTATACAGGAAGACGAGGTTAATATGACCTTTTTTCCAGTTCCACATAGTGTCTGAGCATCACAACTTGAGTAGGGAGTGAAGCAAGGTTAATTCTTAATGGGGAAAAAAAATAGTTGATGAAAAACAACATTCTGCCTACAGTCAAACTCATTGTAGTGGGGTTAGCATTCTTTGATATGGATAAGATACAGATAGGAGGCGCACTAGGGAGGAGAGATGATCTAAATTGGATTGCAATTTTTGTATGTACTACTTGCTTCACTTTGAATCCATGAAGTCCGACCTTCGTTCTCTCTAAACAAAAGTACCTTTATTGAAGCTCAATATGGGTCTGTTTAATAATTTGTCTAGTGGTTGGACATGGCGAGAATATAACTCAAATTTCTAGTTATGAATAAAACCTTTATTTTTAGTTTGTAAGGTATGAGTATTAACGTAATCTTCCTGAAGTTGCATTATTTTCGTTAAATTGTGTCATACCACATATTATGTTGTCCCCATAAATTGTGGAAGGTTGGATTGGCAACTTAAAGATGGATTGTGTCAAGGGCAACTTAGGCCGATCATTTGGACAATAGAGAAGCCATGTAGTTGATTCTTAGTTGATGACATGAGTCACACTTGCGGGCGTATAGGTGATTTGGGAAATGACTGTGGTATGAGGCCTGGGTAAGTACTACCAACGATATTGTGACATACATTTGCTGTTATGTGGCAGTAGAGGTGTAAAAAAATGAATGAGTTTGTTGGTTCAAGCTATAAGTTTAAGCCATTATACCAAGTAGTAAAATAAGCCTAAGTAGTTCTTCTTATGCCTAAAACTCGAGTTGCGCTTGCTTGTGCCACAGCCCTACCTTTTAGCTTTGCATTGTAGGTATCATTGTTGCTCTTGATAGCTGTTTAAGCTGGGACTACTGGTGCATTTGTAGTCTTATCTCATTTAAATCCTACTATATAAGTAATTCATTTTCTTGATTCTGACGATGCAGATAAATGACCGCTACGAGTTCCCTCTTCAACTTGATCTGGATAGAGATGACGGCAAATACTTGTCACCTGAGGCTGATAGAAGAGTACGCAACCTTTACACACTTCACAGGTCAGATGATGAGTTGGTTTTTACCATCTCCTTGTTATACAGCTTTTTAGTGAACAATCTACTATGTGCTTCACCATTTTGTTTGGATACAAGTGGTTGTTGCATTTTACTTCAATGTGTGGGTTATGATTTCTTCAACCCCTGGTCCTTTGGTTATACTTATATCTAGACTATGATTGTGTAAAAAATTCAAGACCTATACATTTCATTTCTATGGAAGTATCTTCTGAACTGAACTGTAATAATTGTGAATTTCACTTTTCCCTGACCTGCTATATGATAAGGAACTCTTTGGGTTAAAGGATTATTTTGCTGCTTCGCTCTAAGTTTATAAGTTAAATAGGATCCCAAATTGTTGGTCCGTCTATGGCTGAAAACTGGTTTACTTCCAGCAAATAGATTATTTTGACGCTTAAGTTGATATTTTGAAATTTTTTGCTTCTGTATGAGTTATAAGCTTAAAAGTTCTATAGCCACTATGGCTGAAAGCTGGGAATATAGGCTTAGTATTTCCCTTGGGTCCCTGGAATCAACATTCACATCCGAATGCATATATTTTGAGCTTTAATGTGTTTGAGGTTGTATTTTGGTCTTTCTTGAATATTTCTTATTCTCCACCTGAAAAATCTTGAACTTTTCCACTTTCCTTTTTCATTCTGACAACTTTGATTGTTTGCAGTGTTTTGGTCCACAGTGGTGGTGTGCACGGTGGACACTATTATGCCTTTATAAGGCCCACTCTTTCCAGCCAGTGGTATGCAGTTTATGCCCAAACTTGATCTTCATGTTTACAACATAAAATGAATACCACCTACTTCTAAGAAATTTTTTTATTGGCCTTGAGCAAGTCCAATATTAGCTGTGATGTATTTTAACTTACAAGTTTTCTTCCCTGTTTTATGCTTTGGTCTTTGTTCTGGAGTCATGAAGTTGTCAGAAGCATGAATTGTCTGTAGAAGGATTACATATAGATATTCCATCGTGAATTGCATAAAGCAAATCATCCTGAATGGCTTTCAGGTATAAATTTGATGATGAACGAGTGACAAAAGAAGACATGAAAAAGGCTTTAGAAGAGCTGTTTGGTGGTGAAGAAGAAGTAGGTTTTCACTACTGTTATCGTTTTCTTTTTTTTCGTTTCTTTCCTTATTTTATTAATAGATTGCTTTGCTTTGCTTTGCTTGCTTATCTTCTGGTTTGTTGCTACAACTTTACCTTTTCTTTTATGTCTTCTCAGCATTTGATGCAGACAAACCCGGGAATTAATAATACTCCCTTCAAGTTTACAAAGCACTCAAATGCTTATATGCTGGTGTATATACGCGAAAGTGACAAGGATAAGATAATGTGTCACGTTGATGAGAAGGACATTGCTGAGCATCTTAGGGTTAGATGCTAATATCAGCATATTGTTTTGCACAATTTTGACAAGATATTCGTTCTTTTTTTCATATATTTGGCCTTACTAAAGTTTACGATGTCACTTAGGAGAGGCTGAAGAGAGAACAAGAAGAAAAAGAGCAAAAGAAGAAAGAAAAAGCTGAAGCCCATCTTTACACAATTGTAAAGGTAATTTATTTTATAATTCTTTGGCAGAGTAACTATTCATTGTTTCATCTTCTCCATTTTAAGTTGCTTGCATTTTATAAGAGAATGGTATGGTGATTTCAGGTTGCATGTGATGAAGATTTTGCTTGGCAGATTGGAAGGGATGTATTTTTTGATTTAGTGGATCATGACAAAGTTAGGAGTTTTCGCGTCCAGAAGCTGATGCCATTTAACATTTTTAAGGTATGTAAACCTTGATAAACACAAGTTTTTCTTTTCAATTATTCATTTTAATGTTGTTAGCTGTTGTATTTCATCATATAGGTGAAGAAACTAGTGGTCCGAGAAATCAGCCTTTATGATACACTAAGTTCTAAGCTTTGCTAATAATTGAGGTGAATAGGGTTAATATTTCAGTGAACTGCAATGACTTGTTCAACCGGAAAGTTATTAATTGTGTGTTGAAGTCAGAAGCTAGTCCTGTGCTTGCTTTCCTAGTACGGATGTGTGCAGGTATGCATAAAGAGGGTATAGATTTTCCAATAATAATTAATTTTAATTTTCACTTGACATTAGTATATCCCAAAGCTTCCACACTAAACTTTCCCAATTAGTGCTATTTGGGTACTTGTCTGCTCAAGATTAACCTTGGTTTGGTGAATTGGGGTTGGCTTAAGTTTATTATGACTACCAGTTACTGTGCGCAGTTGTATACTGAGGTGCTCCAACTGGTCATTGGAATGATGCAAGCCAGGCTAGGCCTCGATTTCGAAAGATACTGTTAGAGCAATCCCAATCAAAAAGAAGTGATCCTCCAGCATCTAGGGAAAACTTGTTAAACGTGTGAAAGATTAGAAGATGAACATGGCCCATCACCTGAAACTGCTGCCTTAGATAGAAAAGTAATTATGATGGATGTTGCCGCTTTAAGATATAATATTGTAATTGGAAATTGTAGGAATTCAACTGAAGTTAGAACCATGTCAAATAGTACTGGGAAAACATTCTATTTTATTAGAATGCAATTTTAATCCCGTGTGCTAAAAAATGTATTTGATAGTTCCTGAAGGAAAGTGAAGAAAATGGAAATACTTTTGTTTTGCGCCATTGGTGAAAACTTTCTAATCCAGACAGGGTACATGTTTTGTCAAGAACTAACAAAAGAAGAAAAGGGAAGGAGAAGATCAGACAGGCCTCAACATTTCTGATGTTTTTTGCTCTTTCAAAAGTACATGTTGGAAACTGTTATAAGCCATATTTGTAGAATGACACATCTTCAAAGTGTCAAAAGTAAATTTTTTGATGAGTTCTTATTTACTGTTTGTCATACTTCATTATTGTGAGGTCTGCTTCTTTTGTTTTCGTGTTGTCATTTCTCTTTTTACAAGATAAGTATGTTTTCAATACCATTTTGCTGTTCTGGAAGTAAAATTATATGTTCTCTGTGAAGTACATTCACTTCAAGTAATTCGAGCCATTTCACATGCTATTTTTTCTTTAATATCGCATCATTGAACTGTAATTATTGTTGTTGTCATTGTTAATATTTAATATCAGCTAATGGTAAAGCTAACCCCAGGAAGAGGTTGCAAAAGAATTTGGTATACCAGTGCAGTTCCAGCGCTTTTGGCTGTGGGCAAAGCGCCAAAACCACACATATCGTCCTAACCGTCCATTGACACACCTTGAGGAAGCACAAACTGTAAGTATCTTTTGCTTCTTATGAATTCGATCACTTGCCAAATCATTACATTTTATTACTTGTTGTGTTGACTAATATATGATGTTGGCTTCTTATTTTGTATTTTCTTCCATGTGTATCCTTGAATTCAATGGTGTTCTACTGGTACTTTTCTCAAATTCAGTTTCTTTTCTTGTTATCAATGTCATTTGTGATCAATTGAACTAGCTTCCACTGAAAAATCAATGTGAAAAAATATTTTGCATCAGAATTTATTGTTTTAGGCGTTCATTGGAGCATTTACAGGTTTGATGTGTAGTACCTGTATTGTGGAGTTACTCTTATTATCCTCCCCCTGGGCCAGGGATTCCTCTTTTTTTTTTTTTTTTGGGTATTATCGTCAATTATGTGTTGCATGTAGAACTACTGTACAGTTAATGACCAGTCGGTTTTCCAGACCTTATGACTTTTTTAGCTTACAAGATGAGTAGTGCCTTATATATGGAGATTTTTGCATATTCTATTCTATCTATAGGTATACACTTGGAAGTATTTTGTGAGTCCATAGTTTGCACTTATGCTTTATACTTGAGCCTATGTTACTGTGAGTTATTTGTTCACCATGCCTTGCAAAACAGACACGGTGACATATATCAAGAACAGTATATCACTTCTATACATGATACAAGTCCCTAGCCTAACCACAACCATAATTTACTTTTAAACTAACTAAAAGTGTCTTATGCCATATCCAGTTTCTTAGTTGTATTATATATGCTTTCTCGGTAAGTATCAATCTGAATATACTGCAATAACATATCAAAAACATCTTGGAGTATCCTAATATTAACTTGCATACTATGATGAATGACGTGTCCCTGTACCTGTATCCACAGTCAAGACACTTTGTGACTAAATCTTCTGTATCCTTAAAGTTATCAATTTGCGTGTTGAAGGTTTAAATATATCACTAATTCGTAATATAACATAAAAAACTTCAATTGTGAGCCAAATGCCAAATGATCTATGTTGTGCTCATCTTCATTTCAAATGTTTGCATGGTTGTAGGTTGGACATTTGAGGGATGTATCTAATAAGGTTCAGAATGCAGAGCTGAAGTTATTCTTAGAATTAGAGCTTGGACTGGTAATGGAATCATTTCTGTACAAGCAGCAAACGTGCCTTTCAGGAAACTTTCTTTTTCATGACTTGTTTTAATGAGTTTCTATGTTGTCATTTAGGATTTGCGGCCTATCCCTCTCCCTGTTAAGGCAAAAGATGACATTTTGTTATTCTTCAAGCTTTATGATCCAGAAAAGGAAGAGCTTAGGTATTCTTCTTGTTCTTCTTCCTTTATTTTTATTTGTTTATATGGATTAGGACATCTCCAAAAAGAGAAGAATTAAATATCCCCGAAAGGCGAAGATGAAAACATGCCTTTGACATTTAATTTTATCTTCATTACATGCCAGATATGCTGGAAGACTTACTGTGAAGAGCATTGGCAAACCAACAGATATCTTGACTAAACTAAATGAGATGGCAGGCTATGCTCCTGATGAAGACATTGAACTTTATGAGGTTTGTCGCAATATGTCATGGCTAATTTAGTGGGAGGGACTGTCTCTGCTGGCTCTTTCTGAACACCCTGATATCTTCTTTAAACCTTTATGTTTTCTGCCATTTAATATGAAGAGGTTGCTTATCAGGCAAAACATATAGTCCTTTGGTTACCGCTTATTTCCTTTTTTTTTAAAAGCAGAGATCATAATTCTGTCCTTTTTGAGTAATTATAGTGAGCTGGCTTTGCCATTTATTTAACTAGCCTTTCACTTGACTGATTTAAGTCGTAGTCTTATTGTAGGTTTTATTGAGAGAGAGCCACTATATCCCTTGTTGGTTTCGTAATGTTTATGACATATCTCCCTTCCATCCTCCCTTTCTTGTTGTCTGGATACTCATTTGCAACTCTTTTTGTGGGATCAAGCTATTTTGCCATTGTCAAATGTCAACTGAATAGAACAGAAATCCTGTTTTATATAATTGCTTTATAAGTCCGCTTTATTGCACTATTTTATATAGTAAAAATGTTTTGTGTTTTCTGGTTCTCAGGAAATAAAGTTCGAGCCTAGTGTGATGTGTGAACCCATTGACAAGAGATTTACATTTAGATCTAGCCAGGTATTTTTCAATCATAATCACACGTATGCTATGATTAGTGAAATTATTTTGATCACTTTCCTTTTCCTTCTACCTTCAGCTTGAGGATGGGGACATAGTTTGCTTTCAGAAGTGTCTTTCAGCCCAAGCTAGCCAGCAACTTCGTTGTCCGGATGTTCCATCATTCTTTGAGTACCGGCATAATCTACAAGTACTTTTCATTAAATATTGGGTGAATGTTATTTAGTATCTATTTCTGTATATCTTAGACGAATTTACTGTATTATACTTTTACAAGTGATAGGTTTTGTATGCCGATCTATCAAATTCTCATTCTTGTGTTGTGGCATTGTGAAGATATTTTCCTAGTGAAGGACTGAATGCGTACAGGCTTAGTTTGAAATTTTTGGTGTATGGTTACTTTTCAAATGCTCTTGTGAAATTGCTAAGTAGGACATTCAATATTACACATGGCACCTTGGACTTGCTCAATGCTCTTCTGTAATTTCCCTTCCTTGCTTGTTTTATGGGAAAATTTCTCCTCTGTGTGGTGGTGCCTTATTATTCTGTCAGCACTTGCATACCATATAATCTTTGAAGGATTCCGGAGTATGAGATTGAAAGCTGCACATAGTTTTTCTTGCAATAGTTTTGGTTATCTGAATTTGAGGAAAATTGGAATCTCCCCTCCCTACCTCCTGACCATCACACAAACTCACATGCATGCCAAACACCTCGCTTCTTCTTGTCCTTTCTCTTCTTTATTAGAAAACTTTTCTTCTGCTGGATGTTTCCTAATTTCTCTTCCATACACTCTCTCCTAACTTCAATTCAATCCTATAGGGTTTAGTTTGGAGTATGAGATAAATAGCTTTTCATGGCTTCTCATGTCCTATGTTTAGTTATGATAATTCTTATTTGATTGAACATGGAATTTCCCTCCATCCCTCCCCCTGGCCTTCACAGACTCATGCATGTGTTTAGGTACCAGAGGTTCAATTTGTGCCCTAGGCCTATGGAGCATACAAATTTGTGTCTTCACTAGTGCCTTGAACATGGACAGTTAAGTTCTATTGGATTTTATGCTTTAAAAAGCACTAAGTGAGCATTCACAGAGATGAGGATCCTATTAGATGAGATGAGGCTTGACGTTATAAGCTCCTAATTTTGAAACTCTTAAGACCAGCAATCTCTTTATGACAGTGACGAACAGAAGCTTGTGTTTTTAAATGTTGTGGGACTTATGGGACTTCCCTTGTGTTTTCTTCACTGTGTTGCTCCTCCTTGAGACTGGGTTCCTGTTAGCACTTGTGTATCGTACCAACTATTATTTGCTAATTCCCTGAAGGAGAGTAAAGTACTTTCTTTCTAAGCTCACGCCATTCTTTGGATAATAAAGTTTTCCCTTTTGAAGTATTTGAAGATTTGATGTTATTATTGGCTCAATATCTATTCAGATAATATTATGTAGGGTCTCCTTTGAGAAAGCATGCATGATCAATCTAATAATAATATTTTCTGATGATCTTGTGGCGTGCTAGACTGGGGGATTCTTTCGAATTTCTTGCTATTTCTCCTGCTCCCCCCCTTTGCTTACCAATATCCTAGTCTGCATTCGCATGCATACAGATCGACAATTACCTTATTTGAAGCCATATAAGTTTGGAGAATAAGATGTAACTACTATTAGTTGGATGTTATCTTAAGTTTCTTGATTATACCAAAATTTTATAACAAAACTCTGTTATGGAGCAAAATTAAAAAAGAAAAATAATTAAAGAAGCTACAAGATGCTTCGTAGTTCAATTATTATTGAGCATGAAGACAGTATTACCTTGATGTTTTAAATGTGGTCTATATGGTAGAGCATAAAGCAGTATCAAGAATCTGCCTAGTAGAACCAATAGTATTGAAAGCAAATCATACTCCAAAACTTTCTCTCACTACTTTTGCCTCAATTGTTGTCCTGAGATCATTTGGGATTTTCATCAGCAACATTGTCTGACTTCTCTGGCAATACTTTCTTTGGTGACTGTTAGACTTTCTTGTCCAGTAAGGAAATAGGTGAAAAGTTCTTGTGACAACATTGAACAAACCTAAACTTATAATACAGTACTGCATCTTCCTGTTTCTGAAGACATTATTTGTCTTTCTACATTGAATGTGTGCAGGTTATTCATTTTCGGTCCCTAGAAAAGCCTAAGGAGGATGGATTTTGTTTACAACTGTAAGTGAAATCGAGCAAACAAATTACGAACACAGCAAACTATCATCTTTTATCTTGGTTGGTCATATTAATTTGCATATTAATTGCATTGCCTTATATTTTTGAATGTGAAGGTCAAAGCTTGATACATACGATGAAGTTGTAGAAAGAGTAGCTCACCAACTCGGAATAGATGATCCTTCTAAAATTAGGCTTACATCACATAATTCGTACTCTCAGCAACCGAAACCTCATCCCATAAAGTATCGAGGAGTAGATAATTTGTTAGACATGTTGCTGCATTACAATCAGGTAAGCCATCACTCAACAGAGAGAGTCAGAGTTAACATGTTGCGTACCTGAAACATTGACTAACTTTATTATTTTGGTCAGACTTCAGATATATTGTACTATGAAATCTTGGATATGCCTCTGCCAGAATTGCAAGGTTTAAGATTACTCAAAGTAGCTTTCCGCAATGCAACAAACTATGAAGTGAGTAAGCAGACATTCTAGTAACTGGACTTTGTGTGAATTAGTACGCGCTTGGCATACACATGCATTCCGCTATTACATGTTTGACAAAATTATTATTCTCCTATTTTTTCTATGTCTAGATGGAGATTCACAATATTAGACTGCCCAAAGAAAGCACCGTTGGTGATGTACTTGATGATCTCAGGATGAAGGTAAACTCTGGGATTGATAATGTTGGTTTATTTTATTTTATCAGCAATTAAGTGTTATACATTCTTCAGGCCTGGGATTCGTGTCTTTCCTTTTATTCCTTATGTGATTAATTTGTTTTTGGTGCTCCGCTCACTAGCATAGATTCCTTTGATTTAAGTGGCACCCTGTTACACAGGCTGAGCTGTCTCATCCAAAGGCTGAACTTAGATTGCTGGAAGTATTCACCCACAAGATCTACAAGGTCTTGGACTTCTGATTCCATCTTTTGTATCTGATTCTTGTTGTTGTTGGTGTTTTCTGGTTCTTCTTTCTTTATCCTTTTTTTAATTGTAAAAATTGATACCAAAAACAGCAGGAATATATTCTTCTTAACTTTCCATCATATGACCTAAATGGTTAACCTCACTTTATCCATGCCTAAAAGTTGGGACTGGGTCTTGGAGCACAATTTTCACACAAGGTTGGCAAGTTAAACAGTTGTGCGATACCATGGACATGCACAAGGAATTTCCCGAAGTAGGGCAAGGCATGCTCGGGATGCATTTAATGAAGAATAATAAGTTTGTACATATCATCCAGTCTTAGTAATTCACAAAATTGAACAATTTGCCTTGGATTCCAAAGATTTAGGATTTGAGATGCTAGGGATGCATTGACTAAAAATAATATTTTGCTCATCGCTTTGTTAAAATTGGAAAACTAGCCATGAATTATGAATAAATATTACTAAACTGCTGGCTTTATGGATTGAGATGAAAAGGAATAGTTTGAGGGCTTTCAACAAATCACTTTAATTTGTTTGTTTATAATATAGATATTTACGTACTTTAAGAAATTTTCTTCAGCGTGTCCCTATTGCGGCCATAATTAGAAAATAGCAGATTATTTCGTGAGCAAGTCCCCTTGTACATGCCGTGTGTCAAGTGTCTAGAGCATGTCTATGTCCAATGTGGTCTGACCTAGGCACTCTGACTCAGGAAGATGAGTGTCCGTGCATTCTAGGTTTACTCTTTTGGCATTATGATCCGTCTTCACTTGGTAAATTGTATCTTGCGTTTCCAAATGGATGAGCAATTATATCATATAGGTAAAAGGAAGTTAGAGCTCATTGATTTGTTTTCTGCTTTATTAATTGCTGTTAACATTGTAATTCTTCATATAATTTATTAAGCTATGTTGTTAATTTATATGTTCTAAGTTCTTTAGTTGCTAAAACATGACTGTTTTTGCAGATATTTCCATCCAGTGAAAAGATAGAGAGCATAAATGACAATTACTGGACTTTACGGGCAGAAGAGGTTCTCTCTCTCTCTCTCTCTCTCTCACACACACACACACACACACACTCACTCTGTGTGTGTGCGCGTTCTCTCCCATGTAAGTGCTTAGAGTTTTTAGGTCATGCATGTGGCTGAAGAAATTGTGATGGTAATTGCAATCCTTATTACTGGAATCCTTAATAGGCCATGGCACTTTCCCTTTTTTACTGGCTTCTGTCAGCATTGTTCATCTTCATTTGCATTCTCAGCCGCATAAGTGCCATGGCTCTTTCCCTATTATGGTGGCTTCTTTTGGCATTATTCATCTTCATCATCAATATGTTTCCATCCTGGTAATTTATTTTTGCAGATACCTGAGGAAGAGAAAAATCTCGGTCCAAATGATTGCGTGATTCATGTATATCACTTTATGAATGAAGAAAATCAGAACCAAATGGTAATATTTTGATTTTCCCTAAGCTGTAATTTTGCACACATTCGAATTTGTCTGAAGTTCTATACTTGGCACAACAGTCCATGAATTGCACTTCTTCTACTTGCTCTTTTGATTGCCATGATATTTCACTTTGTTTCTGGCAGAAAATTCAAAACTTTGGTGAGCCCTTTTTATTGGTCATTCACGAGGATGAGATTTTAGCTCATGTCAAGACTCGTGTGCAGAAAAAGTTACATGTGCCCGATGAAGAGTTCTCTAAGGTTGTATGCCTGGACCTAATTCCATTAATTACTTTTAAGTGATTGCTAAATTATACTGCCATTGAGAGAGTTGCAATAATCATGTCCTTGCTTTCTCTTGATATGTGTTGGTTGCTTACTATCCACCATTTGCTGCTTATGTCCCCATCTTTTTTGGCCAGTGGAAATTTGCTTTCGTTTCACAAGGTCGAGCTGAGTACCTTGAGGATTCAGACATTCTGTTCAGTCGTTTCCAGGTCTCTCTCTCTCTCTCGTGCGCTCGCGCGAGCGAGCATACACACACACCAAAAAAAAAAAAAAAAACTCTTTCTCTGTTGTGCACCCACCCAGTGACAACATTATTGGTTAAGATGAACTAACATCTTATGATAATGTCAATTTTCATGATTATGAATCTTGGAGCCTACAGAGAAGTGGCATTTATGTTGCTTGGGAGCAGTATCTTGGACTGGAGCACTTAGATAATGCCCCTAAAAGGTCTCTTCCTGCAAATCAGGTATTCTGTACCAGCACTTATTCAATTCTTCTGGACCAATTTTCATTCAGTGATCTAAGTTGCTTATGTTGTTCCTTGATATTCGACTTGTAGAAAGATTTTTGGAAAACAATTACCAACTAAGCTGTTTGAAATGTTATTAAGATTTTTGTCTTTCAAAGTAATGAAATTTCAATACAACAAAATAGATGTAAGGATGTTCTGTTCTAGTTTTTCAGAAACAAAATCTTTATTCATCTTGGAACAGCCTTTACTTCTTATAATTATATGCAATCCTGGATTGAAGTATCATACCACAGTTTGGTGATTTATGGTTCCTCTTTATTCTAGTTTTCTTCTTGTGGAAAGTTGCAACTCAAATAAATATATATATATACAGAAAAAGGAATTGGAGGGACAGAAAGTAAGTGGATCACAATGGTTTTATTAAGCAAAAATTAAATCATGACAGCAAGAGATATAGTTGTGGTTAGAGATTTGGAACACTATTCGACTTTTGATTTGGGGATCAGGAAAACGTTTGAGTGTTCATAAAGATAAATCATTAAGAAGGAAAACAATGACATGAGCACTGTGTGTTGTGTGTGTGTGTGTGTGTCTGTATACTGGTCAAGTTGTGGGTTACGTGGACTCTAATTATTGAAACCGCAATCCGACCCATATATAGCGGGCTCTAATATTATCGAATTGTCAATATCGATTTAAAACTAAAAACTGGGAGGCCTCAGGCCGAGTGTATACCACTAATTTCTGTTACCAAATCTATTAAAACTTGACAAGACGTAGATTTGTTTTTGGAGAACAAGAAGTACCTTAATTTTTCCAAAAAATGGAAATTGGACATATGCCATAGTTTTAAGAGCTGATAACTAGTTATTGGATGTAAACCTAGTAGCAACAATGTGTTCTTTTGTCTGACATCAATGAGAAGGTTGCACTATTATCTGAGATCACCAATTATTTTTCAGTATCGTCCTCCATATGAGAAGGCTGTGAAGATATACAATTAAGAGGGCGGTGGAAACAGGGATCCTTGCATGGTTGAATCTTGACAATTATCAGAGGCAGTCTTCTCTCTTTCCCCCAACGAATTGGGAGAACACCCTGTAGCCATAGAACAAGTGAGAATTAAATTAAACATCATAGGATCTTAGTTCCCCTGGCTCTGTTCATCTGATACTTATACAAGAGCTTCCCTGGCTGTGGAATGTATCTACTGCAGAAGGTCAATCCAGTTGAATACCTGTTTGTTTAAGGTTCTGTTTATATATAATTTAATGGCACATGGTGGCAATACAGTATTCTCCCTGTCCAGGGCCCTGCTGTGTCTTATATCGGCGTGATTCGTAAATTTCTGTTAATTCACAGGTTTGTAAAAGGAAATTTTGGCTTGTGTATACAACTGCTTCAGAAAGGATCGCCAAGATTTTGGTTTCTTGTTATCGAAGTTTGTATAGGATTTCATGTTTGTCAAAGAAAAATTTGGGTTCATGTATAAAACTGTTAAAGAAAGGAGCATCAAGACCTTTGATGTCTTGTATGTCAGCAATTCTTGTCTTTTGACAAGATTTCAGAGTGACCAAATAGTTGTTTTTCGCATTTTAAATTGGGTTTTGAACTTTTGCTGCTCCAATACCACTGCCTCGTACATGTTTCTTAATGTTTTATATGAAGGTTTAATTACACAAATTATTCATGAGATTTGGTTTATTTATAAAAATTATAGCTTTTCTAATTACATTATACTATATACTCCTCCCTCAGTCCACAGTAAAATGTCAAGTTGATGAGTCGACTGTTCTATTATGTATCGTATGGAATAATTTAGTTTAGTAATTATACAATAATATGAACTTTAATTTGTGAATTCAACATTAGCAAAATTATCAAAAACAAATTTAACAAATTAATAAAAAAAATTGTATTGGGACTAAGTGGACTTTGAACGTATTAGAATTAGACTACACTTTGAGCGGTATCAATAAAATGCTTTGCATTTGTTTAGAATGGAAAAATTAAATTTAATTAAATAAGAATAACTATATGCAATGTGATTTACTGGTAATATTTTAATTGGAATATTTGTTGAATACCACTATTATACTAAAAAAAAAAAGTAAAAAATAGCGAGAATGTGAGATGAAGCGAAATTTCCAAATGAAAAATGAAAAGAAAAGAAAATAAAAAAATACGTCAGAAACCGAGCTCCACATATTACAATCTCCATCCACAGCCCTCCATGGCGGCAGCACCACCACCGCCGCCGCCGCCACTCTCTCACTCATCACAATCTTCTTGTTCTTCTTCTTCTCCTCCCGTTCCTTCATCCGTCTTCTTTTCTTCTCATCACAGTCTCCCCACAAATTTCCCAACAAACTCAGGAATCCCAGTCTTGTCCTCATCATCCATTTCTTGTTTTTCTTCCCAATTTTCACTCCAAGAACTTAGCCAACTCCATCAGCCCACCATTTCGAAGCACCCCATTTTGCTCTTCACTGGGCTTGATTCACCCACAGTGGACACTCAGACATTCTTGGTCACTGTCAGTGTTTTGGTTGCCATTGCCCTATCTCTTGTTCTTGGTCTCAAGGTAATTAACCAAGTCCTTTTCTGTTTAACTAATTTGTTAAATTATGATATATGATGTTTAATGCATGTGATTAGTAGTGGTGATGGCATAACTGATGATATGTGTAATGCTTATGTTGCTTCTTGATCTGGGTTCTGCCTAGAATTGTACTCCTACCAAAAATTGTGTGCAAGTGATTTTACAATTGTGCCATGCAATCACTAATTATCTTTTATAGCTAATTAATAGATGGAAAGAATTTAAAAAAAATAAAAAATAAAAAAATAGATTGCATTATTGTGTTTGTGTTTGTGAATATCCATTTGAATTTATTGCATTATAGTAATAGGTAATTTTTGTGATTTTCTTTTGGCAGGGAGATCCTGTACCCTGTGAGAGATGTGCTGGGAATGGTATTTCTTCATCCCATTTCATAAGTGTGTTTTAATCGTGCAAAACAGTTGAAATGTCAAAACATCATATATTTTAAGTTACACGAAACACATGTATAACGTTGCAGATGGTGCAAGGCAAATATCATATCAACTAAAGTATCATCTTTGATTAAACTTGAATAATCCTAGCGAAATCAGTTTATGAGCAAAATGATCAATGAGTATGAAGTAGAAAGTCTTACTATCTTCCAACTAGAGGTTGCTTACTGTAGCATACCTTGTCATCTGTGCTTATCTTATTCGTCATTAGCCTCATGCATTAATAATTTAACAGGATTCGAGAACGCCTGGACAAATGACAAAAAGTGGTTTTGTTCAGGAAGTGCTTACCTAGTTTCGGCCCTTTCTGTTTAAGCAAAAAAACATGATAACAGGCTTTGTTATCCAATGTCAATTTGTTTTATTCATCCATTTGCATGATTTTTTGAGTCTTAATCACCATTGAAGTGTTTTGGGTTGTGATCATAATGCATTTCCAAGTGCACTACAAGGAGATTCAAGCTTCATAAGTTTTATTCATTTTTGATGATTTTCACCAGAATGTTTTGATAAATTCTGCAGTAGTCCTTCTTTTTGTGAAGTCAATTGAGCTATATTTGGTTTGTAATGTTGATAAATAACACTTACCAAAAATCTGTTCAGGAATTTCCTCTATTTTCAATATTTTGTAAAACTGTTATTTATTGATGAGCAGGTGGAACAAAATGTGTCTTCTGCAGTGATGGTAAGATGAAGGTGGAAACAGGGCTTGTAGATTGTAAAGTGTGCAAGGGTGCAGGTATATCTTGTACTTTGAAAACCAAGAATTTCAGTTTAATCAACATTCGCTGAATACCCAAATAATTATAGAATACATACTATTCTATCTAGCTTCAGCAAGTTTTTAGTTATTCTTTTGAGCATCCATGTCCCTCGAACATCATGATTTTAAACATGATGATAAACCTTTTGTTTTATTTTCCTGTCACCAGTTTATTACTGAATTTGTGCGACATACAATCCATATATTCCATATAGACCTCGGAAATCCTGTCTATTCATTTTCATTTGTAATTTAAGCATTATCTGCTTATGTATTCCTATCCCATGAGGATTCAGTTGACATCATTCTTTGGTTGTCCACTTAGATCAAACAAACTTCAGTTATATGCTGCATTCTTTGAAGCTGTGAAGCTAGGAGTTCAAAAATTGAGTTATGCGCCTTCATTGCTTCGCACATGCACAGACGGGCATTTCTATTTCTAATTTTCTATTTTCTGCTGAAATCTTATGACAGGATTGATACTCTGCAAGAAGTGTGGAGGCTCTGGATATTCAAGACGCCTATAACACGTAGTTAGACTTTCAGACTACTCTATTCCTTATGTTACTCTTAAACTGTAAGATGATATTTCCATTCTTGATTCATTTGTTCGAATCTACTGTTTTTCATAGTTCTTTTCTTGACTGCTCCGGTGATGGTTGAAGTCTCAATTCAATCATCTAGGGTGGTTTAAGAAATGCTGACCATAAAGTATATTTAGTTTGTCTTGAAGCATGCCAATTGCATTTTGGCATTACCGATATATATAGTGGGGTTAGGGGTTAGGTATTCACCCATGACTATTTCTTTTTGGTACTATTATCACCCCCATTATTAGTTGAAAAAATACCAATCTTTCTTTGTTTACCTTGAAAATATAAATATGCCAAACCAATCTACTAAATGCTGGAGAATTGTTCATCACTATGTGACAAACAGAAACCTAAGCTGCCAGAATAGTTGGTTGAAAGATTTTGTCCTACTTATTGTCACCATGACTAAGCAACCCAAGTGGACTCTCAACTCAATTCTTGAACTAATATTTGGTCCATATAAATTTTTCTTCTGGCACTTTTATTGTTATTTCTTTTTCTGTTTCTGTTGCACTATCTTGTAATTTAATCACTACTTCAATAAATAAATAAAAACAATAACAAAGACAAACTGGCCGTCTACATAAATATAATCTGATTCAACTTGTTCTGCAACTCTTATCTTCATTTATTTGTTTCTTTTTCCTATTAATGACTTGCTAGCAAGTGATCACACACACACACACACACCCACACCCACACCCCTGCATACACACACAAATGTCTTCTACAACTGCTGAGGGAAACGCTGCTGCAGCTCCCACCACCACCTCTCCTTCGCCGCGTGAGGTGGAGGAGTGCCGCGGTGTTCTTCGAGTTTATAGTGACGGCTCAATATGGCGCTCGAACAAGCCGAGCTTTGAAATGCCTGTGCACGATGATGGTTCAGTATTATGGAAAGATATTGCCTTTGATGCCACGCACAACCTTCAGCTCCGGCTCTACAAGCCGGCTACACCTTCCTCTACCAAGTTCCCAATTTTCTACTACATTCACGGTGGCGGCTTTTGCATTGGCTCCAGGACGTGGCCCAACTGCCAAAACTACTGTTTCAAGCTGGCTTCTGAGCTCCAAGCAGTGATAATCTCACCCGACTATAGGCTGGCCCCGGAAAACCGCCTCCCTGCAGCCATTGAGGATGGCTACGGTGCTGTGAAGTGGCTCCAAGCCCAAGCCACGGCTGAGGAGCCGGACACATGGCTCACGGATGTGGCTGACCTCAGTCGTGTGTATATTTCAGGCGACTCAGCTGGTGGCAACATTGCCCATAACTTGGCAGTTCGGCTTGGAGCCGGCTCAGCCGAGCTGGCTCCGGTTCGAGTGAGGGGGTATGTATATTTGGCTCCTTTTTTTGGTGGGACTGTGAGGACGAGGTTTGAGGCTGAAGGACCAAAGGAAGCATTCCTAAATCTTGAACTCATTGACAGGTTTGCCTATTCATATCTTCATCATTGGCCCTCAATTTTGTGATTTATAAATTATAATTCTGCTAAAATCCAATATAAGACGAGGGCAATTGGGTAAATTCAGCTTGATTCAGATTTTTTATTTTACTATTTCAATGGGATAAAAAAAATTTGACCAAAAAATTTATACACATCTTGAGCATTGAGTCCTTGTTCCCCTCAAAGAATTGCTACATGGTCCTTTAAGGAGTTGAAATTTCAAGAGTTTGCAAAGTTATGACCCTAAAGAGTTTGTATATAACGACGTGAAACATGAAACATACGTCGTTATATAAAATGTGTAAATTAAAAAAAAATAGAATTTAAAATCGTCTTTAATTATTTAAAATTTTGTTAATAAAATGTGGGCTTCAACGGAATTGGAATTTATAACTAAAAAGTCAATGCTTTTTAAAGGACAAAATGAGTAAATAATCAATCTCAAATCCTTAATTTTTTTTTCATCCAAAAATGAAATTTAAAATTCAAAATTGAAATCCCTTTCTTTCAAACAACACATCTCTTTCTTAGTCCATGCCAAACATGATACAAGAAGTGTTAGCATCAATCAGTGGTTCATTATTTATTCCTTGGATAGGTTTTGGAGGTTGTCAATACCTGTGGGAGAAACCACTGATCATCCACTTGTTAACCCATTTGGGCCCATTAGCCCAAACCTAGAAAATATGGATCTTGACCCAATTTTAGTAATAGTTGGTGGATCTGACCTGCTGAGAGACAGAGCAGAAGAGTACGCAAAGAAGCTAAAGATGTGGGGAAAGAAGATTGAATATGTGGAGTTTGAAGGGCAGCAGCATGGCTTCTTCACTATCAATCCAGATTCTGAACCTGCTAAAGAATTAATGCTAATTATAAAGAAGTTTATTGAGGATAATTCTTTTTAGTTTTTTGAAGTCATTGAGAGTTTTGTAGATGCTGCATCTAGTACGCATGCACGGGGTACTGCATCCACTCTCCAAATATCTCGTTTTTAATAAAATGAGACACTCGATAATTATTCATGTACCCAATGTTCCATTCACGGGTGCAACATGTATTGTATTGTACTGTTATTTTACAGAGCTTTTTTTTTTTCTAAATGTCGGGTTGTTTATTATTATAATTTCTTTTCTAAAATTTTATGATTTGAAATAATGTCTCAATGTCAAGAGATAATTTCTTGGTTTGTAATCCAAGCACAATTTAGAATTCTTGTGCATAAATGGGAAAAGATGGTGAGAGTAACCATATAAAACAAGGAGAAATTTGGCATTAAATTTTGTTTCAATACTACACTACACTTGCGTTCCATATGAAAAATAAAATTAAAATGTAAACTGAAGGATTATATTGGTTGAATCTCTTTAAACTCTTCTAATATTTTTCGTATTATCTTTGTATTTGCACACATTTAAATAAAATGGATTAAGCATTTTAGTATGTAAAATGTCAAATATTCGCAATATAATTATGTCAATAGTTTGGCATTTTCTTAAAAAAAAAAAACAAATAAAAATATGGTATTCAAATTTTTCTTTCTTTCTATCTTTTTTTATTTTCAATTTTTTTTTTTTTCAAAATGGGGTGTGTGAGGCCCGTGCGGTGATGAAATACAAGGGCGACGCTTAAGGCCCAGTTGTAAACTACCATAATGGGCCGTCCCCCTAAAAATACTTAAATTTAGTATCATGAGGCCCACTACCCCACGTATATGTAAGATATCAATTTCAAATATTCAAATCTCAACCCAATTAAATGATTCAACAAAATGTCAAATAATTGCAGGATTAATGTGCCCATGTATTTAATCATTTTTATATTTTCAAAATTTTTAATTTTAAAAATATTTTAATTATATTTTTGTGTTAAAAGAAATGTATTTGGATTGGTTGAATATAAGTATTGGTTTTATAGGGTTGGAAATGCGTGTTTCAACTTTCCATATGAGAAAATATGAGATTTTATGAAAAAATACTTGATTTTAATGTTTTCAAAATTAACAACTTAGATGTGATCCTAATATTTCAATATCAAAACAATTATAGTTCTCATTAGCATATTCATGTCCAATCAATTAAATTATATTATGAAAATAATTATTATTTAATTTAATATGAGTTTTATTACTTTTTTTTATGTCGCATCAATATATGTCATGTTGATAGAAAAAAAATTATTCTTTACTTGTTAGTGAATTTAATTATTTTTGAATTAATTTTATATCATATCAAACATTATTGATGTGGGTTCTATTTCCATAAAATAAAGATTATAGATATGAAATGACATCTAGAGGTCTAGAAATGGGCATTTTTAATTTCTAATTGATTGAAAAATCATAAAATTGAAAACAAATGGTGTTTTTGTTGGGAAGTGAATAAAAAAATAAATACATTTTAAAGTCTTTAAATAATAATAATAAAAAAATACACATTTTAAAAATATAAACAAATCGAGCTCTCAATCTCCCTTTAAAATTTGTGGTTGGCTCATGGCTTGTTGCAACCTTTTAAATAAGTCCAAAAGTCGATAATTTTCAAAAATCAAACAAGGGCAAAACCGAGATTTTACTTCCACACCCCCTCGACCCCCGACCCCTGCTAATCTGTAACTTGGCTCCATACTTCATATTCAAAAATTTCAAACCTCCAACGGTCCATCGCACCCTCTGCGCCAATCCCTTTCTGCATATCTCAGTCTCTCCCCCATTCTTTCTTTGGTCTCATCAACCCTTCTCCTTCTTCCTATTCCATCGCCAATCCCTCACCAAAATCCCCATCCAAGCCCTCACAATGCCGCTATTTTCTAGCAATTCTGAATCAACGACGAGCGCAATCAAAACCCGCTTCGGTTACCACCCAAATCAGCAACCCGACTCGGCGGAGTCAGCCCTGGAGCTGATGAAGAGCTCCAGCTCTCCGGATCTATTTTTGAAATCAGCTTCCAGAGATAATTTTTTGCTACAGTATTCTTCTTGCAAAGACAAGTCATCTAAACTTGATGACGGTGAAACCACCTCGTGCGCTGCTAGTCGCAATTTCGAGTTCCGAGAGGATCCTAACTTTTGGAAAGAGCACAATGTTCAGGTATATTGTTTTTTTTTTCTTTTTTCCCATGGCCCTTTATCTATAGGTTAGGGTTTTGTAGTGACTTTACCAAGCAATTGAATTGGTCTTGTACGTTGTGTATTAGCAGGAATTCAGTGGTTCTGAGAGTAAGCTAGCACACGAAGTGTAGAGTTTAAATCAATTATGTATATTATGCATCAGTTGTTACAAACTTGCCATGAAAATGGGAAATAGCGTCTATATGGTTTCTAGAATATGCAATTTGATGAGAGTTCTTAGTCATAAGGCCATTCGGCATCGACATAGACAAATTTCTGTAATGCTAGATAAAAAATGTGAATGGCATTGATTATATAGTACTTTTTTCTACTATCAATTTGGTAATTTCCAGGTTATTATTCGACTACGTCCTTTGAGTAGCTCTGAGATATCGCTTCAAGGCCATAGTAAATGTGTTAGGCAAGACAGTTCCCAGGCAATTACGTGGACGGGACATCCAGAATCCCGATTTACATTTGACCTTGTGGCTGATGAAAATGTTAGCCAGGTACATAGCTATTCTGTGTATAGGATATCTTTAAATAAGGGCTTGTTTATTATGTCATGATTTTCATTTTACATTACTTGAACAGGAAATGCTATTTAAAGTAGCTGGGGTGCCAATGGTGGAAAATTGCATGGAAGGATATAACAGCTGCATGTTTGCTTATGGTCAAGTGAGTTAAGCATATATGTTCTTTTAGAATTCCAATATTTATCCATTTTACCTTTTTGAGGTATAATTTGAATATTTCTATAGCTCTACATCCTATTGATCTTTGATATTACTCACAGCCATATTAACGTATGCTAGTCTAATATTCTATAATTGTGAAAATGCTTAAATATAGATTACTAGATAATTTTGACTTCATGATTCTTTTCATTGGTTTTACATAGACTGGAAGTGGGAAAACTCACACAATGCTTGGAGATATTGAGGGAGGTGCTCGAAGACACCGTGTTAATTGTGGGATGACACCTAGAGTCTTTGAGTTCTTGTTCTCCAGAATTCAAAAGGTATGCTATGAGTATATGATTCATAAGGAAATTAGAAAGAGGACAAATTTCTACCATCATTGTATTTTATCCTAAAATCACCAAAAATTTTGGATAAAAAATTCAACCATTGGAGCCTCAATCTTCATTTAAGATTTGGCCTTTACTTTAAAATTTGTATGGCTGTACATGACAGTTATTTAAGGGGCATCTGTTCATGTCTCACGAAGTTTTGTGCCTATATTAGTTTCATTTCCAATGCTCTTGTTCCATATAATTACTTGTAAATTGATTTCCCTATGACTTGTCTGCATATATTTGTCATTAAACAGATTACAGGACAAATATCTAACGTTGCATCATGTGGTTATGTTTTGCATTATAGGACAAAGATGCTCGCAGGGAGGAAAAACTAAAATTTACTTGTAGATGTTCTTTCTTAGAAATCTACAACGAACAGATTCTTGATCTTTTGGATCCTTCATCTGTCAATTTACAGGTATTGTTCTTCGGCATTACAATATGGTCAGACCTGTAAGCATTCATTAGGACCTTGTGTCAAGCTCTCTCTAAATCCCTATATCACTAATTGCATCACAGTTTAAGAGAAAGGTGCCTTCTGATACTTCATATCAAGTTGTCATTTTCATTGGAAACAAGAATGTAACATCAACCCTCTATATGTATGTGTCACCAAGAATTTGGTTATGTAGAGGGAAAAGAATCAGGTCAATATTGAATTATACTTGTATGAAAAATCACTATTGAACCTCTTTGACTTCAACAAGATTTAACCCATTTCAGACTAAGACTTTTATAAGCAATTTATTACTTTGCCAGAATGTGGGATAAGAAAATTCAACGCCATAAAATTTGCTACAAGGATTCTAGCAGACATCCTGTTGTTTCATGTTTTTGAAATGTCAAAAACTGCCTTGAATATGCCTCCAAGTTCTATGGTTTCTTTTTCCATGTAGAACCTAAATGAGAAAAGCTGATTGACTCTGTTAGTTGGCTCTTTGCAGATAAGAGAAGACGCAAAGAAAGGTATTTATGTAGAAAATGTCACTGAGGTAGAAGTCACAAGTGCTCGAGATGTGATCCAACAACTTATTCAGGTTTATAATTTCCTTTATATAAGAATTTCTCTTTTGTTTTAATATTTCAAAATGAGTTTTTTCTGCCTTCATTGACTTGTAATATGCTGAAGCGATGTTGAGTTTCATACTATCAACAATATATGGAATGATGTTCAAGTATGTCTAGCAAGAATGCAACAACTGAATTGGTTTCACGCTTGAAATACTGATGTTTCCTTCTTTGTTATCTAGTTAATTATCATAGACCATGACGTGGGTTCTCCATTTAAGATAATCTAAAACATAAAGGTAGAGATTGAAGGATTAAGAGGTCTTATAAGTGGACTAATGATTAATTTCTTACTCCGATTACTTGGCATACAAGATGTGCCAGTTTTATGATGCTAAAATGCGCTGAACTGTTACTATTTATCAGTCAGTTTATTATCTGGGTTTACATGGTTTGATGCTCATATTTTCAGGGTGCAGCCAATAGAAAGGTAGCTGCAACTAACATGAATCGTGCTAGTAGTCGTTCTCATAGTGTGTTCACATGCATCATTGAGAGTAAGGTGAAAAAAACCTTGTTTTTCCTTACCCAATATTTTCTTGTTAGTGTTTAACTTTGACCTCAAAAGTCTAACTTGAACTATAAATTTGCTCTTTCTTTCAGTGGGAATCCCAGGGGGTAACTCATCATCGGTTTGCTCGCCTTAATCTTGTGGATTTAGCAGGATCAGAAAGGTAAAGTGTAATCACGGTGGGAAAAACAGAAGAGGAATTCTATTGATTTTGAGGACAGTCATGCGGTTTTTGATAAAATATTTTTATGCTTATTTTCACATGTCTTTCAAATGTAGGCAAAAGAGCTCTGGTGCAGAAGGTGAACGTTTGAAGGAAGCTACTAACATCAACAAGTCTCTTTCTACATTAGGGTATGTTTACTTTTTGTCCTTAATGTTCTCCAGTTGAGATATCTTCACTCATCCTTAATTTTATGTTTTGACTGTGTACTTCAAACTGAGACTGGATATGTTCTATGAGATGCAGACTTGTGATTATGAACCTTGTGAGCATATCCAATGGGAAGTCACACCATGTTCCTTACAGGGATTCCAAGCTCACTTTTTTGCTTCAGGTGGACAATTCTGCCTTCAGATTATCAATAAGCATTTTTCGGGCTTTACAGATTGTTGTTGCATAAGTTCTGTGCTTGATTGATATATCTTAAGATTCTTCCATGTCACTTAGTGCAAGTCCATGTAGGTCAGGCCTGTTTCCTCATGTCTACAACACAGAATATTGTGAAAGGGTGCTGCATTATCTTTATTTCAAGCAGTGTTAGTGAATTAGATGTGAATTATTATCGTTTACTTTGTGTCCTTTTTCATATCACGTTTACTAGATTGGAGTGTTGTACAGAAATTGCAAATGTTCACTTTTCTGCTTTTCAATCTCAAAAAATCTGTAAACCAATAAATTAGTTCTCCTTGAAGTACTTGAGTCAGAAAATCTACATATTGTGCACACTGATTGATATGAAAATTGAATTATTTTTATGATTGATATTCAGGAGCCATGTTCTTTACTCCTAACCAATATTCTGCAGGATTCCCTGGGAGGAAATGCCAAAACGATTATCATCGCAAACGTTAGTCCCTCTAGTTGGTCAGTGCTTCTTGTTCTGAACTATTGCGTAAATTATTTCAGCATGGATATTCATTAACACTTCTTCTGAAGAACTATCTTATCTACTAGTTATTGCCATATACAGCCTATAAACTTATTAATTTAACTGTCAATTTATTCTATGAAATTCATGTAAAATTCCACTATGCCCTTGCAGCTGCTCGCTAGAGACTCTGAGTACATTAAAGTTTGCCCAACGTGCCAAATTTATAAAAAATCATGTAAGTAGTTTTGCTTTGTCTATTATATTGAATGACTCACCTACCTTTTCACTGTTATAAAGGGCACGTCCGAAAGGTTCTCTGAGCAAACTTTCAGCATTTTATACAGCCATTGCCATTTTTTTTTTCGTATTTGGCATTGGGCTCCCAGTCTTTTTGAACTTTATCAATTGCTATATTCCTTTACCTCTTTTTTTTTTGCTCATTTGAATGTTTTAGTCCAAAAGAATATTCATATCTTATTCTTTCCTGTAGATAAGTATTGGTAGCTTAAAATTGCTATTTCTTTCTTTACTTATTCTGTGTTTTGAAACTGTACCAGGCTATTGTTAATGAAGACGCTTCTGGAGATGTGCTGGCTTTGAGGCTTGAGAACCAAAACCTCAAGGTAACGACTAAAATTCATTAGCCAGCATGGATTACAAATCATCTCCCCCCAACACACACACAGACATGGAGGTTGTGTGTTCTATAGTAGACATAATGTAACTAAAGACAGTCATGAAATATTTTGCTTTGAAAATTTTTCTAAGTCCGGATATGAATCATCAGAATCAATGCTATTGCACTTATCTCAGAATTATCTCAATTTAGTCAGTGTTGCATTCCTAAGGGGGAAGTCATTAATCATGTGATAATATGTCCTGTTCAAAGTAGGGCTTTTACTGCTTTCAAGCATCATAAACAAAACATTAGTGGGTTTCTATATCCATGGAAGCCTTCAATAAGACAAATAATTGATAGTCAATGATTACTATGTAACAAGTATAACAAGGAGTTGCATGACTCATTGAGGTTCTTCACTCGTGCCCTGACGTGATAACACACATTGGTGATGTTTTTGAAGTCTGAATTTCCATGCCATTTCGGTGCTTTAATCTATGTCGACATATTAAACAAATGCAGTAAGTAGATCATGAATCCATGTCAAACTATAAATTGCCCGTTTGATACTGCAGCTATAAAATTGGGTTTCAGAGAGTGGAGTGTGAAGTTTCCAACAACACTTTTCACTATGAAAACTTCTTCTCTATCTTCAATCACCAATCATTTTCCACTGTACTTTATTATCGTATAAATGTTTCTTCTATAGAAGTTTTGGATTCAATTTGGTTTAAACTGCAAGACTACTGGAATATTCATTTTCCATTTATTTCTCTGCAGTGACATTGGCCTTGATTAGAACTTAGAAACTGAATTTCCTTATCATATTGCAACAGGATTCAATTGATGCATTTCTTCTTCCTAGTGTCATTATTATTGTAATCAATTTTGGTTATTAATCATTTTCGTAAATGTCATTTGTAGAAGGAAGTATCTCGTTTGAGGAGTCTAGTCAATGGAGGAGCTGAAAGCCACGATGGCGATGTTTTGTCTCTAACATTTCCAGGATCTCCAGCATCCTTGAAATGGGGCGGACATCATGGATTTTCCAGTCCAATTATATCTGAGAAAAAGATGCCGCATGTATGTTAATTTGTCTCCACCTATGAGAGAGTGTTTTGCATGATTTCAATGTTTTAACTTAATTTCCCTTTTTAGCTTCAGAAAAAAGAGTTTGAAGTTGCCCTTGTCGGAGCTCTCCAGAGGGAAAAGGATAAAGACACTGCGCTGCAAGCTTTGGCAGCAGAGAATCAGGCAGCTGTGCAGCTGGTATGTGCTATCCAATTGCAGTGCTTTTCAGTTTCATTTTTTCTCATTTAAATGTTCACTAATGTATGAATAAGTAAATTGAATTCTTGCAAATAAACAAGATTCAATTAAATGTCTGCAAATGTATGAATGAGTAAATTGAATTCTTGCAAATAAACAAGATTTAATCTCAGAAACTGAAGAAATGCTTGTGTTTTTTCTTCACACAGATGACAAACTACTTGGAATAATTTTATTTTTTTTCCAAATGGCATCACCATAAGAATGTTAGAATCTTGTGTTTTACTAGTGAGGTTTAGGGCTTTTGAGCATGTCAATCTCATTGTCAATCTCAATGTAATTATTCTTCCAATACTGGAGAGATGCTTCCGTTATTTTATTTTTCTCAAACAAATCACCGGCCAATAAAGTCTCTTTTCCTGATGTTTATATAACTTTGATAACATTAACAAAGTAAATAAGTTTTGCTTAGTATCTGTAGAAGCAGTTGAAGGATAACCAAAGATTACACAGGTGGAGAGAAATGCCATGGGGAAAAATACCAACGTTCATAACAATTCCTTTTTGAAATCGAATAGTCCTTTACAGCATGAGGTGTTAAATATGCCATATGAAATATGCAAAATCTCACTTAGAATATTTAATTTATTTGTTGAGAAATTTATAACAGCATAGGCTTTCAATTTATTTGCGCTTCCTGAATGGTAAAGAAATTTTGCCTCTTGTTCAGTCCTCAGATTTAGTTTGAGCAAATCCAAGGTGATTATCTAATTGGGACTAGAATTACTTCTGGGCCTATATTAGTATAGGCGTATCTCAACTATGCATTCTTGAATTATTTTGAGTAGATGAATCATGTGTGCATGGTGTATCAGGCCAAACAAAGAGAAGATGAGATTCAAGGTTTGAAGATGCGATTAAGATTTCGAGAAGCAGGAATAAAGAGACTAGAAGCTGTTGCTTCTGGAAAGATCTCTGCTGAGATTCACTTGCTTAAAGAAAGAGAGGAGCTTTTAAAGGAAATAGAAGTATTGCGTGCTCAGGTAGACCGTAACCAGGAGGTAACAAGATTTGCTATGGAGAATTTGCGACTGAAAGAAGAGATCAGAAGGCAAGTGTTTGCTGTTTCTAAGTTGTTCCTTTCACTGAATTACAAAAGCACTATTTGTTAGCTACATAGCTTTTCTTGTTTGACTGCAATATGCACCATTAACAGATTTAAAAAGTTGATTACCAGTTGACAAAAAGAAACCAAGTTTGAAGCTTGACAGTGACGATGTATTATGTACCTTAAGTAGATTGGACTGGAAGTGGAAGTAAACTACTTGTACAAGCTATTCTTAAATTTGCTCATTCTGTCCAATAGCAGTTAACCATTTACATTTTTTTATAACTTCGGCATCAAGTAGCTGCATCATTCTTCTGTATTGTTTCTTCTCTCTTTTCCTTTTTCATTCTTCTGTATTTTTTGCTTTCTAGCTACATGCATCATTATATTGTAGTGACTTTATATCTATATAATTAAATTTGTTGATTTCATTAGCTAATCTGATTTGCTATTGAATTTGTGAATTTCAGACTGAAGTCATTTTGTGAGGAAGGTGAACGGGAAAGATTAAATGAACAGATAATGATATTACAAAACAAGGTAAACATTTTATTTTTGCTTGCAAGTGTTTAGTCTTTGATCGTTTAGTATATTCTTCTAATGTTCTAGGAAACTGCAATGAATACACAGAAATCTTATTTATCAATGTGGCAAAATTGTTGACTATGTATAGAGGGTGTAATGTTGGTAGTTGCATATCCAGACCATGACTTTGCCATCTTTCTGACTTTATGGGATCTCTTTCATGCTTTATTATTGTTTAGATTCTTCCCATGCACTATCTCATTTCAGCAAAGCCTTTTTCATTTCAGATATAGCAATCTATATTTTTCTAGATATAACTTTTTAGAGTCATGGGGCTCTCAACTACGTGAAAACCTGCAGAAAAAGAAACTGAGAAAAGGAATAGCGAAGAACATATCATTGCTGTTAGCTTCTTGAAGACTGAGAAGGGGCTTTGTTTCGTTTCATGTTCTACGTTTTTTAGTAGTATTTTGAATGTGGTGACCTGGAGTTGGAGGTGGCTAGCAAAGAATCAAGTGAAGTTCTCCTCTGTCCCCAATCTTCTTTCTGATAAAAAATTATGGGGCAATATTTGGTAGCAACTGACTGTTGACCCAGTGATTACAGGAAAGAGATAGACATTGCAAGAACTGTAACCTGGGTAAAAATGAATGTGAAAGTTGAATCTTACACTAATTCATGGTTCTCCAATTTGTTGACATGGTTAAGCAGTTAAACACCACAGTCTTTAAAGTTTTAGACATTGTCATCTTCTTTATCAGTGCTCATCATAAATTCACTTTTCAGTTTTTGAACATTGCTGTGTTCTGCAGTTGCTAGAAGCTCTTGATTGGAAACTCATGCATGAATCAGATCCCGCAAACATTCAGGTTCTTATCTTCTCCGCAAATTGGGGTAAATAAAATTTGCTGAAGATGTAACTTGTGAAGCTAAATGATGTTTCTTTTTTATGTTACAGAAAGAAAGCCATGATTTGGTAATGGGTACTCAGAGTGATAGTAATTTTCTGAGTTCCAATCAGGTAATAGAAAAACAAAGTCTGCACTTTCATGTCTCTATTTTATCTATCTGCAGACTTTTGGAGTGTTGGTCAAAACAATGCTCGAGTATAGGGAGGAATTTTATTTTTCATCAATATGAATTAAGTCTAAGCATCAGAATAAGAATATGAATCAAGGGCCTTTATTTTTGGTTCAAAACTCCACTATGCGACCCAATTGCTGTATAGACAATGAATACTTTTTACTGTGTACTAGCCATATCTGTCATTATTGAGTTCATCCTTGGGCACAGTTGATCAGGCTTTAGAATTACCTCAATAACATGGAAGTTAAAGTTTGGCAGTCAAAGAGCATTTGCTTACATATGCCAGTTTTTTACTGCAGGAAGCTGCATCACCTTGGCGGATATCAATGAATGAGGAGAATGAGTTCCTGTGTATGCAGGTATAGCTTTATGTATTTTTATCTTTTTGTTTAAAAGAGTATGCGTAATAGACCTAATTTAAAGCATGTCTTCTCATTTTTATCAGGCCATTCAGAACCAATCAGAGCTTGACTCACTTCGTAAAAAACTTGACTTCATTGTTGACGAAAAAGAAAAGTTAGAAAGGTAATTTCAGGCTGGTCATTATCATCCCACTTTTTGATGTTTATATTCGCCTTTAGCTAACATCAGCCATTTCAGAAACTTTGAAATGCTACCGATGAAATTTAAGCATACTACTTAATCAAGTTCTTGATCTCCTGAATAGTTTTGCCTTCACCTTTGAAAAGACTTTGAAATGCTGCCAATGAAAACTAAGCATTCTACCTAATCAAGTTCTTGATCTCCTGAATAGTTTTGCCTTCACCTTTGAAAACTTTTCCAGGCATGTTGATGAATTGGCTAAAGAGCTTGAGGCAGAGCGATTGTCGGCAGAAGCCATAGCCGAAGAGGCAAAGGGACAAACTAAACTTCCTTTGATGAATATTGGACAAACTGATCAGACAGAACTTAAAACTATGGTTGATGCCATTGCAGCTGCCAGCCAAAGAGAGGCAGAAGCACATGAAATGGCAATTTTCTTGTCCAAAGAAAATGATGAATTGAGGATGAAGCTCAAGGTCTTAATTGAGGATAACAATAAACTGATTGATTTGTATGAAAGTGCGGTTGCGGCTAACCGTGCAAAGAGCTGTGATAGTTCTCTAAATCCTCGGGAAGATACAATTGAAGATCACAACCATCGCCTTACTAAAGTAGCTGAAGAAAAGGAACTGGAGATGAAAAGAGAATTTGAGAGGGTAAAATGTCAACTTACAGAAATGCATGAAGAAAATGATAAGTTGTTGAGTCTATATGAGAAGGCCATGCAAGAGAGAGATGAGTTAAAAAAAGTTATTGCTTGTCAATGCAAGAATGCAGACCACAAAGGAGACTTTAGCTGTCCAGAAAAGCTTGTTGAAATTGATGGACGCCAATGCCTTAGTTTTGATGAAGCTTCTATTTACTCTGAGAATGAACATGAGAGGGAGGAAACTGACTCCATTGGACCATATGTACAGAATGGCAATACATACCCTTATTTAGAGGACCATCCAGTGCCAATCAGTGAGAGTTTATTGGAGGAAACTCTCTTGTATGAAGTACATGTGCAGGATGATTATAGCCAATGTTCGATAGATTTACAAACAAGCAATTATTCTGACTCAAATGAAGCGGATAGGAAGTCTCTTGCAGAGGTTGTGAAGAGTAATGAGTCTGAATCAATTGAACAGAACACAATGGAAATAGATGAGTTAAAAAAACCTGAAGAACTAGAAGAAAGGTTGATGGAGAATAGGGGTGTGCTGGGACTTGATGCATCAAATAAGTCCTATGAAAAATGTGACCAGGATATGAGTACTGTGAATCTGACTGCAGGAAGAACTAATTTGGAGATGCAGGAAAATTCACCCAATACCATCTCTATGGATGTGTATAAAGATCTGAATTTGATAAGAAAGAAGCTTGTTGAAGCACAAGAAAAGCTTTCCTACTCTGCCCAAACAGTAAGCATGTTTGGTTCACTTGAGAGGGCAATAATTGAGGTTGATGAGCTTTCGGGAAAAATTGACAAACTGGAATGCAGTATTCAGGCAAAACAGCAGGAGTGTGAATATCTCAAGGTTCTTTCTTCAGAGCTGCAGGAGAGAAAAGATCTGGCCAACAATAAATTATCGGCCCTAAAGCACTCTTTGACAAGTTTTTCTTCTTCAGTTAGTTATTTTGAGCAGCGTGAGGCTGTAGCAAGATCAAGATTGAATGCTTCTTCGCAACATCTTACCCAAAGGAAAGAGGAGCTGACCTGTCTTCAGTTGTCCAGGCATGAAGTGATGAATGCTCTTTCGAAAATCAAACAAACCGAAACTGAATTGAGAAACAGCCTAGAGAACTTGAGATCGAAAGTGGAGGAGGAAAATCTAAAACTGGAAAGTGAGAGAGTTCTCTTTGCAATAGATAATGTTGAGAAACCAGCTGGTGGTGACCTCTCACATAGGAATTGGCAAGTAAGTGGCAAAGCTACTACCTTGCTGAAATCCGAGGAAGAGAAAACCAAGCTACAAAACCAAATAAAGCTGAACAGAGAAAAACTTGGGGATGTGAGGAAGGAAGCTGAAGCTATGACCAGGGAATTGGGCAAGATGGACAGTGAAATACGAGTGCTTGAAGTGGAGGTGCAGAAAGAGATGCTGTCTGTTGAAGAAATGAATGGCAAACTTCAAAGTATCGTTCAGGAGAAAGAAATGCTTTTGGAAATTCAAGAAAATGGAAAAGATGAATTTGAGTGCATGGTTCTTGAGTACCACCAGAGCTTGTTCGAAGCAGACTTGAAGGAGGAAGAGATGAAAATCATGCACGAGGAACTGCTGCTAGAATCGAGAAAAATAGAAGGTTTACAGAGAGCGAAAGGTGAAGCTACAAGGAGAAAGGCACAGTTGCTCGAAGCCATGTCGTGCAACACATGCTTTGCGTCCGATAAGGTGGAGGCAGATCTTCATAATATACAAACATCAGTCGTGGAATTGAACTCTTTGCTTGAACATTGTGGTTCAATGGAGTCCCAATTCTCTGTCAAACTGTGATCTGTATGGACTTCTTTATTTCAAGCACATCAAAACTTGTCATGTGCGAAAATTTCTTCCCATAAATTTCTTCATCATCAACCTATCATTAGAAAAGAAGATTTTTATCCATGCACGTAATAAACAACATTGTTGAATGTATTTATTTTCAGGAGACTCATTGATGTTAAACTTATTTTTTTGAAATTAGAATAAAATTTTCATCATTTCTATAAATTGATTTAAACACAAGTGGAGATTAAAAAAAAATAATTCAAATTTTCTATTATATTTTGTAGTATAATAATAAATCCAACGAAATAATTAATTATTTCCAATCAATAAGATTTAACAAAAATTTAAACTATGTGAAACTATGACAAGTCGCACGTGCCAAGTTACAAAATAGTGGGAGGAGATGAATTTCGAAGAAGGCAATATTCCGTCCTGTGTTAGGGTCTTATTTCTGGTCTGGTGGGCGTCCAACCAATAAAGACCCTATTTTTATCATATTCTATTATCCGCGTTACACGCATATACCTACATTTTTTCTGTATCTATACATTCCATTCTAAAATATAAATTCCAAAGAGAGTTTATTGACTTCTTGCACTAGATCATTCTAATTTCAATTACTCTTTGTTCTATCAAATCACCCAAACAAGAATCTGAATAGGAACTCCAAATCAGTCCCAAAATTCCGCGACTTGTCTTTGTTACTGTGCCTTCAATTCGTCGTCTTTGGATTTATATAAGTTCGTTCCCCAAAATTAGGTCGGATTTCTCCCTTTTTGTCTGGGATTATTGATTTGCTTGAAGGGTTTTTTGGAGAGGAATTAGAAGAATGTTTAACGGAATGATGGATCCGGAATTGATGAGGATGGCTCAGGAGCAGATGAGTCGCATGTCGCCGGCCGAGTTGGCTCGGATACAGCAGCAGGTGCTTATGCTGTTTTGATAAATACCCGATATTTTAATTTTCTGTGAGTGTGTGTGTGTTCTTTATTTTGTGAGTGATCACTTCAGACGGATCGGGTATGTAAATATTGTGGAATTGCTTATAATTTTACCCTAGCGCACCCACCAATCGGTGTGTTGCATAAAATAAGGTGGGGAATCTAGTAATAATTTTTCTATCGCTTACCTAATCTGTAAATTTCTTGAAGAGATCTTTATTTTGGAATGCATTAGCGCGCGAATGATCATTGCTATAATGGGTAACTTTCTCTGTTGATTCTGTTTGCGGATGGATTTGTGATTTTTTTGTTTTTTTGTTTTTATTTTTATTTTCTGGGAGCGTCGGGTGGGGTTTTTCAATCATTTGTGATTTTTTTTAATTGAATACATGCATATTTTCGAACTAAATTCTATTAATAACTTCTTTTCTGACTTGTGGTGGTTGCAACTCACTTCTATTTCAGATGATGTCAAATCCAGACTTGATGAGGATGGCTTCTGAAGGCATGCAAAACTTGAGGCCTGAAGACTTCAGGCAAGCTGCAGAGCAGTTGAAGCATACTCGCCCTGAGGAGATGGCTGAGATTGGTGAGAAAATGGCAAAAGCTTCACCTGAAGAAATAGCTGCAATGCGTGCCCGGATGGATGCTCAGGTGTCTTATGAAATTAATGCTGCTGAGATGCTGAAAAAACAGGTAACTCATCAATTAGAAGAAGTCTTGACTTTTAAATGTATGAAAGCTTCCCTTTCTACTATTTTTCTTCTTCAATGTTGTGCGAACACCCTATTGAGTACAACCTGACTAACATTGGAAAGATCCTATTTTATTGGTCAATTATTGTCTGCTTGGAACATAAGGGGTTTGTTTCTGCTACTTTTCCTTGTTAGTCAGCTTAATCCAAACTTCTAGTTTGAGGTTAGGAGGTAGAATTTAGGCTTGACATACAAGGTACTTGATGTCTTAAGCAGTTGAAATGTGCTCTTTTAATGTCTTCTCATTTTCTGTAAAGATTCTGTTTATTGCTTGTGGGTGTTCCTGACCAGATTATCTCTGAGACTCTGGCCCTCAAATATGTTGCTGCTTCTCCAATTTAATGTACTTCAAAGTTTTTTCTGAGTGCGGTATTTATATGCCATTAAACAATCAGAGACAGACATATATGTGTAATTTATGTGTAGGTTGGGTGCATGGCACATCTTTTAAGAGGCAAAGGTGTCAAGGGAAGCATTTTACCTGCATAGGAGCTTTTGGGGCACAGGGCTTAAGCCCTAGAGTTTTAAGGTTTAAAATATTCTGGAAAGCACAGAATAACATTCTGAAAAAAGTTAAGAACAAATTCATGATGTTTTTGGTAAAATGTCAGAATTATTCAATCATGAGATATTTGATCATGATTCTAGACAAATATAAAGGACAAAAACCTTGAGGATTAAAAACCCAAGTTTTTCATTATAGTTTACGCACAAATATAAAACCCTGGACAAAATTCAATAGTGTGAACGGTAAATATTTAAATTTGTCAATTTTCTTGGGGTAAAGTGATTACTAGATAATTCATCTTCTGATAAATAAGGGGTTTTTCCTAGGAGTTCGAGATTTTTAGGTGACTTCTACACTCTTTAGTGTTGAGAAATGTTTTGATTAATTATTTTTTCTTTGAAACGCACCATAGGCTTGGAGTCGACCATATCTTTTGTCTTTCTAAGTCAAATAAATACCCTTTGAGGATCAACATATCAAGCATTCCAGTGCTCCTAGGTGCAAAGGGTGCATCTTTAGGCATTAGCCATTTGTTTCAGGCACAAATGGCAATCCTATTATTCTTGCATCCCTTCCATTGCCTCGGTTGAGTTGTGCAAACCTTGTGACAAAGCCCGGGACACTGTGATAATGCCTTTTAGAATGTCGCATGCACCTACACTTACCTCAAATTAAAGCATCTGGATGTACCAGTTTACGAAATATACATTCTGCATTCCTGAATGTAAAAAAATCACTTGTAACAATATTATAATACATTGGTTTTTCCTGCCAGTACTCGTTGTACTTATTACTTGATTTATTTGATACCAGGGAAATGAACTTCACAGTCAGGGAAAGTACAAAAATGCCTTGGAGAAATATATGCTTGTAAGATTTTCTTTGGTGCTTGATTTGATCTTTATGTTGCATGAGTTATTTTTTGCTCTTTTTCCTGGCACTGGTACATATAATTTCTCTAATTCTTGTTTCTTTTTGATACATTAGGCAAAGAAAACCCTTAAAGATGTTCCCACTTCAAAAGGCAGAAATCTCCTTTTGGCATGCTCTCTTAACATGATGTCATGTTACTTGAAAACCAAGCAGTATGACGAGTGTATCAGAGAAGGCACAGAGGTAAGGATACATCATATTTTCTTTGTCGGAAGAAATTATTTCCATCTTCCAAATTGGTTAAACCTTGATGCTTCCGTTCAATCACCATAGACTTTAGCAACTTTTTTCATCTTGTTCTGCATCCACTTTTGGATGGTTTGAAGATGAAATAATTTGTACTTAATTTTTGTTTACCATGTGATTAAGTTTCCAAAAAAATTGGGTACCTCTGGAAAAGTATTTCTAGCACTAGGCCTACATATGCTGAATATTTGTTCATGCTTATTCTGTGATAAGAGGTACTTTGCTGATAAAAAGCTTGTTAGAAGTATCAATTCTATACTATAATGTGCATTGACGACTATGGATTATTAAATGAAGAATAATAAGTGTGAAGTACAACTTTCTGATACTGCAGGTTTTGGCATATGATTCAAAGAATGTTAAAGCCCTTTACCGAAGGGGTCAAGCATACAAGGAATTGGGGCAACTAGGAGTGAGTAACTGTTATCTAATTTCACTTCTTATGTTTGCAAAATGTTTTTTGTTAGCTTGTAATGTTATCAATCCATAGTTGAAGTTTTCTTTGCTCATCTTTTTTCACATCGAAAATTTGCAGGATGCTGTGTCTGACTTGAGTAAAGCACGTGAAGTCTCTCCTGAAGATGAAACTATTGCAGATGTCTTAAGGCACTGAACTTTTTTATGAATCAGTTCCCTTGTTGTTTAAAAATTATCCAGCATGTGTTAAGGCTGTTTTTTCCCCTCCTACTCCTTGTTCTGGTTCTGGACTCTATGGTTTTGTCTTTGTTGATTTATCAAGCAATTTCAAACTAAGCTATTTACTTATACGCAGGGATGCTGAGGAAAGATTGATCAAAGAAGGAGGTGGGCGTCCTTCAAGAGGTGTGTTTTCTTGCGCCTACTTTCATTATTATGTTGCGATTGATGGTTCTTGGAATAACTTGAATGATTAAAGTCGATGCATATTTATGGGTACTTTTCCATTAATTTCCTATTTTTCTTTAGGGTTGGTTATTGAAGAAATAACTGAAGAAGCCACTGTATCATCTGACAACCATGAGGATTCAACATCAGAAAGGGAGCCTCAGTCAACTAATACTGACTATTTGGAGGCCGTAAAAGATGACCCAGAATCGATCAGGTTTACTGCTGTTGATAAAAAACTTATCTTTTATTGCCTTTTCATGTACAAGTTAAAAAGATTGATTTTACTGCATTATTAAGTGATGCTAAATCTTTGTTAGCATTTGTGTCTTTTTTATGAGATTCAGGTCTAAGATCACATGAGAAAAGCTAGAGGATAATGATGATAAATGTTTAATGTCTTGTACATATAAAATGTTTCTTGCATATAATATAATTGGGTTTGGGATCTTTGCATATTCTTTAAAGTATGAACAATATGGTGGAAGTTATATTTTTCTGAGCGCTTGGTAAAAGGTGTTATTTGGCACTTGCATACTTGTCCTTGTTCATTGCCTTCTCTTTCTACAGCTCATCTGCTGCAGTATTCAACTGGTCTTGTATCACAAACTGGTAAATGCCAACTTCAATGGAAGCTAAATGTTTTTTATTTGTTATTGTGGTGTAGATCCTTCCAGAACTTCATTTCTCGCACTGATCCCGAAACATTATCTGCTATAAATGGTGGAAAAGTTGAAGGTATATCTCCTGATATGTTAAAGACTGCCTCAAATGTCATTGGCAAGATGTCTCCTGAAGAACTTAACAGAATGTTCCAGTTAGCTTCCTCCTTCCAAGGAGAAAATCCATTTTCTAAAAGTGGTTCCAGTTTCAGTCCTGGATCAATTCCATCAGACCTATCACCTGACATGCTTAAGACTGCAACTGACATGATGGGTAAAATGTCACCAGAAGACCTTCAAAAGATGTTTGAGATGGCGTCCTCTTTGAAGGGTAAGGAGGCGGCATCATCATCAGCAACAGGTTTTCATACTAGTCCTGGATCAGTACCACCAAACGTGACACCTGACATGCTTAAGATGGCAACTGATATGATGGGTAAGATGTCACATGAAGAACGTCAAAAAATGTTTGAAATTGCATCATCCTTGAGAGGACAGGAAAGAGCACCGTCAAATGCAACTTCTTATTCCAATGGACTAAGATCAGATGACCTTAAAACTCGAGAAAATTTGAAAGTGAATGGTAGCGATGTCGGTGAAAGTAGTTCCACTCAAAGTATGAATTCAAGAAGTTCTCCTCAGTCAAGCTTCCTAAATTCGAGTACTGATCTACAAGAACAAATGAGAAACCAAATGAAAGATCCAGCTATGCGACAGGTTTCTAGCTTGATTCTTTCTTGCGCATTCTCGTGTTATCTTTCTTCTTTGTCCTCTTTCGCAAGCTTCCCTTGATCACTTTATTGGCGCATATATAATTAGCTGTTTGTAGTAGGATACAAAGTAAAGAAGTATGTTTGCGAAAAATATTATTGGTTTCAAATATTGCACAGATTGTTTGAAATTGGTGAAACAATTGGTTCACACTCAATTATTTCTGTTCTTGTTCAAAATTTTATTTGCTCATATTTAATAAGATCGTTTCAATGTCCTTGGATATATGTGAGGCCCTAGATGGGAAACATTCACATGATATTAGATGCGTCTAGCATTGAATAATTAAATCCTCATATGCTTGGTAGAAAATTAGTATAGCTTGAAATAGATCATTGGTGGGCATGAAGTCTGAGCTTGGTTTGTATCTGTCTTCATTGCTTTTTTCCCTTGCTACAAATGTGTTTTAGATTCTAGTTCTGACAATATTGTGCTTTTCCGAAACTGGCAGATGTTCACATCAATGATGAAAAATATGAGCCCTGAAATGATGGCTAACATGAGTGAGCAATTTGGATTCAAGCTTTCACGTGAAGATGCAGAGAAAGCTCAGCAGGCCATGTCATCTTTGTCACCTGATGCTTTGGACACAATGGTATGTATTAAACTAGGTTGATGTGTTTCTTCCCTATCCCCCAGACCCTTTCACTCAGCTCCTCTACTTCATAACCCGGTGGTACTGATCTGTCATTTAAAAATATATTTTCAAATGCGTCAGTTACATTGGAGGAAAATGAAAATTATTATGCAGGATTATTCTATTAACACCAACATGTTTCTTTTGTCTCTGATTCTGGATGATATGATTTCAGATGAGATGGGCTGATAGGATTCAACGCGGTGTAGAAGGTGCGAGGAAGACAAAGAATTGGCTTCTGGGAAGACCTGGCATGATTTTGGCCATATTTATGCTCCTTTTAGCATTCATCCTTCGTTGGTTTGGCTTCATCGGTAAGTAGATAGACTGGGACGTCTTAATAACAGCGATGTGATCCCTAAACAGGGGGGTTAGACATGTTTCACGCGAAGATTTAGTGCCACTGAGTCTGAATAGTCACTGACGTGAATGTCCAGCCAGTTGGTGAAAGACATGTTTTTTTGGTGGATTAGTACTTAACCTGTTCGTTTTGGGTGATACAATTGTAAGGTTACATAAAGAGGGTAATTTTTCAATTTATTGCCTAAGAGAAGCTCCCTATGTACTCTGTAAGAAGTTGTATTATAGACTCTGAATAATCTTCCTGTGGTGGGATTGAATGGTGTCCAATGGGTGTCCTTCACATTTATCCAACGTCTTCTTTCATTTTTCTTGGCAACAACATTCACCTTAGCTGGCATAATATAGCATCTAAATTCCCATTTTACATTACAGGGGCAATTTAGGCTTTGCCCAAAATAGAGAGAGAGAGACAGAGAGGGAGGATGGTCAAAGTTTGTTTCGAAAATAAAAATGTTAATAGAATAAATTTAAATTTGAATTCATTTTGATTTCACCTCGGCGTAATATATCATCTAAATTCCCATTTTACGATACAGGGGCAATTTAGGCTTTGGCCAAAATTGAGAAAGAGGGAGGATGGTCAAGGTCAAAGACGAATATGTATTAATGTCATTTCAAAAAATAAAGATGTTAAAATAATGAATTTAAATTTGAATTCAACTCAATCTAAATTCCCATTTTACATTACAGGGGCAATTTAGGCTTTGGCCACAATTGAGAAAGAGAGAGGAAGGGAGGATGGTCAAAGTCAAAGACAAATATGTATTAATGTCATCTTCAAATATAATAAAATAAATTTTTATTATTATAAATGAATTTGAATTGAAATTTGAAATTTGAATTTTTGATTTCAAATTCATGCAGTTTAATTTCTGTTTTTTGTTTTATGTTAATTGCATTAGAAGACATTCTTTCATTATTAATTTTATAAATTTCATCGAAAAATAAAAAGTACACGCAATTAACAGTTGTAATTGTAATTTATAACAGTTGTCATCTAATTTTATTTTATTTTCCCCCCCTTTTGAGGACCAAGTTTCGCGCACACAAATTAACACGCCTACGAAATAAAATACGCATAATAAAGTATTTTCCCTCCGGAATTAGTCTTTTACTATTTTCCTGTATTTTCTGCCTCTGAATTTCATCATTATTTTCCAATAATCTCTCTCGGTTTCAGTTACGGTTCTCTCGCAATCCCCAAAAGATTCAGGATCAGGGGTTTCAGATTTTCATCTACCACAGATACTCTTATTTTCCATTACCATTTGATGTTGTGCTCAAATAGTAGGATTAATTAGCAGGCCCCATGTCGGCACAGGTCGCAATGGAGTCATCGGCGGCGGCGGTGGTGACGCGGAGGCAACCGCTGCTGACGAAGACGGCGGTGACGTCATGTACACTAAATGACAACCGATTCCACGCCAAAAACGAGAGTACCGGTGGCAGCTGGAGCCGCATGGGTGAGACGACGGGTGAGTGCGCGGCGGTGTGCTGCTGTTGTCCATGCGCGATGATGGACCTCTTGATCCTCGCCGTCTATCGCCTCCCCACGGGTCTCTGGAGGAAGAAGAAGAGAAAAAGGCTGTTGACAAAGAGGAGGAAAAGTTCATCGGAGGACAGAAAGAATCGGCGGAAATCGAATTCGTTTGGATTTTATACAGATGAGGAGGAGGAGGAGGAGGAGGAGTCAGGGGAGGGTGAGGATTACAGGGGAAAAAACGACGCCGTTGAGTGGGATAATGAGATGTGGGAACGGTTTTATGGGGCTGGGTTCTGGAGGAGCGCTTCTCAAAGGGAGGATGATTGAATGAGAGTGGGTTATTTCTTGATTGATTTTTTTTGTCAACTCTTAATGTACATAAGTTTGTTCATTTTCTTGTTTGGCATATAGCATTTGGACTTAGGTTCTTGGAATTGATTCTTTGAAATCTTCCTTCAATTACTTCAATTTTGAGGCCTAAAATCAATCAAATGCATATTGGTAATGCAGAAAAAAATGAAGTTGATTGTGCATTGTGGTACTGCATTGGAGTGGAGTTGGTGACCTGATCCTATGGTTTCTTTTACAGCATACCAAGAAATGTGGCTGTGAGGTCAAAGTTGTACATATCACACTTCCCCCTCCTTGGTTGACTCTAATTTTAGATGCTACACAAGATGAGGAGCACTCATATATTTACATAAATTTACACACACACACACACACACATATATATATATGAATGATGTGCGGTGAGTTATATCTAATATATATTATTGTATGTACATCTCTTGCATCATTCTTTATGGACAATTAACAGTGCACCTAGTGTGTTATATCACCCTTACTTAGATTGAAGATTAAGGTACTTTCACATAACATAGCATAGTTCTATTCCAATAGAACTCTTAGCACAATTTTTAGGTCTTGCTTCTTCTTCTTTAGATTGAAGAAGCTCTCAACAGATTTCTTACCATCAAATTTGCCCAGCTTTTGTACATTCTGTCTTGTTAAGTAAAGAGTGATCAATCAAATGGGGATTGAGTCTTGTATGCATCTCTGTACTTGATTGATTGTAATGGAGAAAAGTAGAGGGTTTTTTGTGGAAGAAAGGGGAAATAAAAAATGAAGTTGGTATTTTCAAAGAATTTAATTTTTCAAACTTCTCAAATTGAGTCCATGTAAAAATTTGTTTTTCTTAGTAGTTTTGGTGACTAGAATCGATAGAACAATAAACTGTCTAAAATTACAATGACTTAAAATACATTCTTGGAAAAAAAGAATCCTGCTTAAATTATAGCATTAAACACCTAAATCCCGAGCAAAAAATGCTCTTTTAGTTTGATTAAAAATATAAAAAATAAGGGATTTTAGTAAAAAAAAATATTGACCAATCATATTGAGTTTGGTGCTAAATACACAATCATGAAGATTAATATATAAAGAAGTGTTCATCCCCATAATTATGGGACCCACAAAACAATATGATGCCATGTTATCTAAGTGAGAGTTAGATTCTGCATATTAATGATGTGAGTGACATCCATTTAAGTGTACAATGGACTTCTCCACTTTACAAGGAAATGGATAAGTCCATTACTTTTCTCACAATAATAGAGAGAATCCCATTTTATGATCTTTACCTTAAAAGGAAAATTAAAAAATGTAGTATTGCTGAATGTGAATTAATTTTATAATTTTTTATTAAAATTAAGGGAAATGAAAAAAAAAAACTATGAAATTCAAATGGTGATGTAATATTTTTTAAAGTATTGCTCATGCAACTATAAAACTTCTTCATAAATTTTGTGTGGCAAGGTTAATATGCATTAAGTTTTTAAGGCATCCAAGCTATCTATTGGTTTATCATGATCAAATTTTCAAAAATTAATGTTGTAAAAATGTCCAAATTTGCAATGGTTGCATAGGCGTTTGTGGGGCACATTCCATGGGGCACCTTAAGATAGGACCATTTAAAAAGTGTCTTATGGCAATGTAAACTTTTCGGACATATCGTTCGATATTTGCAAGTTTTCTATACCTCAAAGTACCCCAAAATCATTAGATGTACGTATCTGAAGAATGTGAATAAAAATATTAAGTTTTCAACTTTATACAATCTTAATCGCCTAAAATTAAATTATCATTTTAAATTAAAATTTATCTAAAACAATAATAAGAAAGGAGAAAATTTTAAGAAAGAAAATTTATTCAACAATTTTTCACTTTTTCCCAAAAAGTCTTACTTTTTATTTCAAATAATACCCTCAAGCTTCCTTAAGATTTTAAAAGGATTTGTCATCTTTTAAACTAGTTGTCTATATGATATCTTGTTTTGTCTCATCATTGATCATGATTTTATTATATTTGAAATAATAAAAAGCTCTAATTTTTTTGTCACATTTATTTTTAGAAAATATGTTTATTATTTCATGATTTTGATATCAAAAAAATGAAACTTCTCTTAGTTTTATATTATGTGAAAAGCTATCAATTTGGATATTTCTTAATCATAGTGTGTTATGTCTTTTACAAGCAATTTTTATTGCTTATTCATCTCTACTACTTTTTTAAAATTTCTAATATTATTTTTTACTCTTTAAAAACTATTAAATATAAAAACTCATAGGGCATATACCTAATAAACGTCTTGCAACTAATACCTTACGTCTTTTAAAATACTGAAAAATAATAATTTTTAAGATTAGTTGGTATTGTGGCTCAAGTATTAAATTTGCAACACACCTGAAACTGAAAATTAAAAAACGACTTATGGTTAATATCATGCTATATTTGGTATATTGATAATTTATAATAAATTAATAATTTTTTTACAAAATAACTCCTTCAATTTCTTAATTTATTATAGATTTGTCCAAAAAAAAACAGAACAAGAACAGCATTACACAATGAAATTATAGTTGGGTTTTTTTATCTATTAAATGTACTTTTGTTGAAACAATTAATTCCAAAATATTTATTCATTTTTCTTAGGTTGAGTTTGGCCCAATAGTTGAAGGTTCCAAAATCAGTTTTGGACATCTATTGTAATAATCTGCAAGAGCTTTTGACAATGTATGTCAAATCATTTTTGGTCATTTATGATTTACGAGGCGTTTGACAATTTAAATTGGAGTCATTTTTTGGTTGCCCAAATGGGATAGTCATATTTCTAAAATCTAAAATTTTAAGACATTGTTTGGTTCATTTTTAAAATTGCATTTTCCTTCTCTAGAAATAAAAATGTATCAGTCGCTCAATTTTTTTTTTTGATATAATACTTTTATTATAAAAAAAAATTAATCATCAATTACAAAAATCAAATGTCTTGTATCCTACTATAACCCTACTAACTATATAAAATAATATTGATAAAATATCTATATTTAAAAATATTTTTTCATTAAAATGATGTTTAACTGAGTTTAAAAATTCTTTAAAACATCTTATAAGATGTTTGAAAGGCTATAAGATTTCTTGAAGTGATTGGTAAAATTCTTAGAAAAAAAACTTATAAATTTTCAAGTATGACGTTAGGATCTTATAAGTTGTTTTTTAAAAAGTAGGGTGGTCCTAACTTATTTTTAAAAATAAAATTTTATTTTAAGAAATTTTTTTAATTTTGATAATTTTAATTATAAAGTTATCATTAGTAATATTTTAAAAGTTCTATAATCTTATTTAACAGATAAGATCTAACGTTTAGTAAGTTAAAAAAAAATCTTATAAGATATATAAGTTTATAAGATTTTTTAAATAAATTTAGCTAAACATTAACTACAACAAACAACAATAGTAAAAAATATTCTAAAAAATACATCACATTATTTTTTTATAATAAAACTTTCAATCATATTTTTATTTTTTACACATTCTCCAATTCCACTAACAAATTTATTCTTTTAAAATAATTTTATCATAATATTGAAATAATACAACTTTTGGCTAACAGTGAAAAAATTAGTTCTTCTCAGATTAATTATTGCAAAAACTAATCATACCAAAAATCAATTTCTCAAAATTAAGTCAAACTCACCCCTAAATGCTATCATTGTTTCACCTTACAAATGGTTGAGGTTTAGCAAACTTCCATTTAGCCAATCACAACTAATTCAAACTAATTGTTTTAAAAACTTTATATTAGGTAAGAGGTCTTTGATTTTTTAATTTCATCAAAATATTTATTTATTTAATCTTATATCAGTTTCTTAACACCACCTAAAATTTAAGGTTCATTTAAATAATAAAAACAATAATTTAAGAAATATCAAGTCTTGTTTGGTACTATTTCAACCAACGTTTTCTTGAAATGAAAAATACGTTTAAAATTAACATTTTGTAGAAATACATTTTTATTCCTAAAATAATTATTAATTATTAATTAATTAATTAATTAATTATATATTTTATCATATACTAACTAACTATAACAAACTAATATTAATAAAATATTTATAATTTAAAATATTTCACAAAATAGGTCGTATCATAACATTCAAATATGTTCTTATTCTTCACATATTTTAAAATTTCATTAATCAAAATAAATTTTCTCAAAATATTTTTTCCATACCAAACAAATAAGCCACGTGTTACTACTCTACTGGCTAGTGGAAAAAACCAAGCAATTAGTTTAGTTTACCCTGTTTTCTCCTCCAAAATCTCTGTCAGTATAATGTGTGTGTGTGTGGGGGGGGGGGGGGGGGGCTCAGTCTCAAGACTATCATCATCACCGCCAAAAAAGTGAAAGAAGAAAAGAAAAGGAAAAAAAAGAAAAAAGAGGTAACGATTGAAATAATTTCCAAAAACCAACAAAAAGAAAAGTCCACACGACTTTCTCCTCATTTTTCTTCTCATTCTTACTTTTCTTACCCCCAAATTCCTTCATCAATATAATCTAATCTCCTGCCCTCGTCTTTTTGTCATCCTCTCTATATGTTCCAAATCATCTTTTCCGTTACTGTTGAGCTTTGATCTGCTGTTAGATTGGCTCACTTTTCTTGGTTACAGTACACACGAAAGAGAAGAGTCTTTTTCTTTGAGGTAATTTTGGTTTATGCTTTTGGCCATGTGAATTTGATGGGTTGTGGTTAGAGTTTTCTATCTCTTTCTCTTCCTCTCTCTCCCTTTTTTTTTATATATATTTTCGGTTGTTACCCCATTTTGATGGATTCATTTTTGTGTATTCTGTGGGCAACCCAGTATTCCGATTATGAAAGAAGAAGTGTTTTGTGGGTTCTTTCTTATTTTCGTGATGCTGAAAGACTTTGAGTTGGACACCTGGAATCGGGGTTCATGAATTTTTTTGCAACGAATGGGATAATTATTATTATTATTATTATTATTATTTACTTATTTCAAGGCTCAACACCTTAGTAACAAGACTGCCTTTTTATTTTATCCATTTTGTTGATTGGTTTGGGTCTGAACCACTATGCAGGTTTTTAGATACCCTCTCTAAATATGGCATGAAAATTGTTCTAAGTAATTTATTGAATTTTCTTTCCGGTATGATGGTGGTGTTTGAGTTGGTTGCTGATAAAGGTGCCATATTTTTGGGTTAAGATAATAACGTATTTTCATTGTTGATAATTTACCGGAGCTTATGTACAGTTCACCATTGACCCTTTTTTTGGTAGCTATTGAATTATTAAAAAATCATTTGAGATGCTCATTTTATGGAAGATTTTGAAGGCTAGAAGCTTAGGACTAATTACACTTCTCCAATTTGGCAGTGGGTTCCTATTAAGATAGATTTTCCTGTACACCAGCTCTTGGAGACAAATACATTTAGTTGCCTTATCCGAACTAATGGAATTAATAATTTTAATAGTTCGATTCTATGCTTCTTTTCTGGATTCAGATTTTGATCTACATGATTTGGTCAATTTGGTGTTGATTTTGTCTATTGGATTTCATCCTTCTATTGGTTTATTTCCACTTAAATTATATGGTGCATAATGTGGCTCAGCTGCAAAAAGTGAATGCCTGTTATACCGGGATTGTTTTTTATGTGAATGATTTTTATGTGGATCTATTTTGTTTGAATAAAGATTTCAATTTGTGTGACAGATGGAAGAGGGAAAGGCGTCTGAGAACCATTTGACTTCTGCTGCAGCTTTTGTGGAAGGAGGAATTCAGGAAGCATGTGATGATGCTTGCAGTATATGCCTTGAAGCTTTTTGTGATAGCGATCCTTCGACAGTACGTTTGAGAATTATTACTATGATCATTCTGGATTGAGATTGACATATGCTCAACTGATTAAATTTTTTTATTGCAGTTGACTAGTTGCAAGCACGAGTTTCACCTTCAGTGCATTCTTGAATGGTACAAAATTTCACTTTCCTTCCCAAAAAAATCCACCTAGATGGGAGCAATAACTTTGAAATAAAATTTATGATATTGAGATTTTAAATTTAATTTAAAAGTTGAGATTTAAAAAAAAAAAAAGAGTAGAGAGAATAAGAGAGATATTACTTTTGCTTTCATTGGTTCATCTTTCCAAACTTTGTTTTATTTAGGCTTGATCATTAAGATAAGAAGTCCAAAATTGTTTTAAAATTATAGAAAGACTGAAATATTTGTTGCATCAAAAACATCATCTTTAACCATTGAATAAATATTTAATATAACTTTCATAATTTAAATTTTAAATCGAACAATATAATTTTATTTCAATATTATTGCTCTTCCTTCAATGTAATTTATTAGTCAATTTTATTTTTATTCTTATTTATATGAAGGTATATTATTAGAGAATTGCAAAGATATGTTATCAATATGATAGTATTTAGTTTAAGCAAAAGGAATGTAATATTCAAAATTGAAAGGAGAATTAAAAGTGAATATACTACGAAGGTATATATGTCATTGTAAGAAGTTTAGAAGAAAAATTATCTGACGGTTATGGTGAAAATTAGGTATCATTTAAAACATTTGTGAGAAGTCTGGTATCAAATTTGACATCCATAACAAGACTCAGGTACAAAAATATTTTTTAGTTTTAAAAGTTATTGTGTTTATGATACATTATAAGTTTAGTGGTAATGGTAAAAATATCTACATGATTATTAATGAAATACAAAAAAAATAAAGAATAATTTTTTTATAGCTTTTTTATACTATACAAATAAATAAAGAATATTTTTTTTATACTATACTTATTCTTATGTATTTATTTTTTATTATATATCTTTGTTGGAGGAGTGATAGAGAGGAAAGGATGTGGATAAGATTAGACTTTAAATATTTTTGAATTAATAAGTAGCAATTATGAATGTGACACTTTTGATGTTTGTTTTTCAACTTTTCTCTTGATTAACAATGAATATTATATTAATTAAGAAAATTGAGTGTCATTACAAAGAGTTAAAAAAAACTATTTATCAATTCTTAATGTGTGAAATTACTCGATCTGATCATATTTGTAATGCTGCGTACATAGTAATATATTTTGAAAATAATGTGTAGACTAATTTTTAGTAACACTTTAAACAGTTCTTACATCATTTTATCATGATCTTTTATCGTGTCTTTTTGTGTAATTAACTTGGTGTGCTCACTTAGTATTAGTTCAATGTCTGCCAACTCTTTTGAAATATTTTAAATTTTGTATTTATCTGAATGGTGTATGTGAATAAATATTAGATTATATCAATAGTTAAATTGTATAGAATAGTTGTATTTCATTCATCATTAAAAATCTTTCCAATAAAGAATAACTATTTCTAAATTATTGACTTAGTAATTTTATTTTCAACTATGTTTAATACGAGTAATATGTCAGTAATCGTTTTTTTATGGAGTAAATATTATCTTAGTGTACTTTTAGTTAAAATATTTTTAATTAATCCTATAAATTAGTTTTGTTACCTCTTTTAAGTAATTAATTATTTGGTTAAGTTGAAAAAAGTGATTGAGAAAAAACAACTTTTGACACTTCTTTATTTATACTACAAAGAGAATAGAAATTGTATAGAGAAAAATTGAAGAAAATACTGATTCACTTTTGTTCATGGTGTCATCCCATTATTAGTATTTTATCTATTAAAGAGAAGAAAAAATGTGAGATCATCAACTAAATTTTGAGTGAGGGAGAAGAGATAGTAGTTTTAAAAAGAAAAATGCAAAAAATTCTATGAAACCAAATAAAAGAGAACATCTCGAATCGTCAATGTCAAACAAAAGAAGAACTAATGCCACCGAAAATTTAAATAATAGTAGTTTAAAGAGTAAGAATTCACTTAGTTAAATTTTTATTTGGTTTTGAGTATTCAAGAATTTTGTTTCTTTAAATATTTTATTCAATCACAAATACTTCATTCAATCATTTGTGGTGATCGATTTGTTTTCCCATCTGTTGTCTTCGAATGTTTTAAATGTTTGGTCAATTAAATTTTTATATCATGCAATGCTTTTAGCGATGTCGTATATTTATTAGCCCTATTTTTGCAAATAAATCATTAATATAGGAGATTTATTTGGAATATCACTGCAACTTTGTAAAAAAAATAGTGCTTGGAATTAAAAGCCAAAATACAATAGTAATGCGAATCAAGTCAAGAAGTGAATATTACATTTTGTTGTATTTTAATATCAAAATTTTCTATTGCTGGTCATAATCTTTTACGTGCAACGCATGAATTTTTTACTAGTTATTTAAAAGCTTGAATTCTTTTTGTTCAATCATGTTGTCTGGATGGGCTATTTTCTTCTGAGATTTAAGAAAGTTTTAGTAGACTTGAGAATGATTGACGAGTAGAGTGGAGATGATTTTTATCATAGAAATTCTTTGTTTAGGTAACATTGTTGCATTTCGATCATTGGCTTTTAAGTTCCTGACAAACCACCCTTTTTCAATAACATATCCATGCACCCATGCTTGTAATGCATTTAAAAATGAGGCAAATCAACTGCAAATGGTTTTAACTTCTAAGCCTCCAGCAAAAATAAAAAAAACTACTTGAATGGTGTCTTCATGTCTTTAAAAATTGCTGATGATCTGTTGGGTGTTGTACAATTTCAGGAGGTGAGAGTGTACCGTTTTCTTAGTTATGAAGAGGGTCAAGTGTTTAGACATGACAAAAGAGAGTATTTTATTGAAAGTATGAGGAGAAAACAACAAAAAAAATGGAAACAAAGGAGGAAAAGAAGAAAAAAAGGACAAAATGCAGAAGGAGAAGAAATAAAACGGAAGGAAGAGAAGGAAAACAACGGAAAAAAAACAATAAAAAAAGGGAGAAGATAGAAAAAAGACAGAAAAACTAAGGCTATTTTTCGGTTTCATTTTCATTTTCTCAAAATATAAGCAAACTTTACTAACATTCTCCAATACATTTCCCTCCAAAACAATCTTCTCTTCCCCAAAATATTTCAAAACATTCTAATCGTTACACTCCAAAACACATTCCCAAAATAATATCAAATACACATCAGATTCCCCTATACATTTTCCCAAAACACCTTTCCCCAAAATACTTCCCTAAAACACCCAAAATAAAACCTAACATTCCCTAAGAAAGAAAATTTGGTGTAGGGCATTTTATCTTTTCCTAAATAATTCAAGAACAAGGCGTTTTCCTACCAAACATTATCTTCCCACCTTTTACTAATTTTCTATTAAATTTCCCAACACCCACTTTTGCCAAAATCTCAAATATTCAACACTTGTAAAAAGCTTAAGCTCATGCACACGGCCCCTAGATACTGATGTCCATGGCCTATGTCATGTGTTGAATCTTTTCCAGATCACTCAGTTTTATCCATGTTATCATAGCTTGAACAAAAAAAAGTAGCTGGCATCGCTGAATTTTGAGGAATAGAAGGGAAACCAGTAACAAGTAGTGGTTTTATGAAGACATGAGGGGAGGAGATGGACCGTTTATACATTTCCACATGAAGGGAGTGGACAATTCTTTGTGTCAGATCATATTATCTGAAGAAGTGACCATATAATGTCCTGGGCTTGCTTTCAAGTCAGAACGAAAAGCTTCAAAGGACTATGACAGGTTCTCCTTGAAGAGAATAACCTGCTGTATTATGGTCCTAGAAGAGAGGGAGGCAGATCTCATTTTTAGAGACAAAAGTATTATTTGTCTAGGTTTCCATTAAAGTCAATAACAAAAATAGCTGGCAATTCAAAAAAGTGAGGTCATATAAATATTATAGTCTAATTTTGTGAACCTTTTGAATCATGATTAGACACATTGTGAACACATATGCTGCTTTGAGATATTATGTAGGCTGTACTTTTACTCTTAAGTGGAGACCAAAGCATATCTATTTCAAAATCATCTATCATGTTTTAGAACCTGTGGGAACATATCTGGGCATAATAAGCTTCTTATTCTTGCTACATCACAATGGCTAACATTCTTGTATCATTTTTATTTTTCGATTTTGGATTCTTTTGGTTGAAGCACATTTTTGTTGAAATGAAAGAGGAGATATGTGGATTTGATACCCAGATAAACTCCTAAACTGAAAGCAACTTAACATTCACATGGCTTAAAAACTTGCTACATTTTTCATTTATTTTTTTCTTTTTCACTTCAGATCTAGATCTAGAGCTACTATTTTGCAAAGGGAATGGAACTTTTATTGCATGGAAGCTATTTTTTTTTCCTCGTCTTTTCTTTTCTTTGTTTTCCCCTGCTATTGCATGTTACTATGAATGGTGAATAAATTAGTCATAACATTAAAATATATCTATAGGTGCCAGAGAAGCTCCCAGTGCCCAATGTGTTGGCAGCTCATCAGCTTGAAGGATCCCAGCAGGTATGTTAATTCGGCTTGCCCCTGTTTTAATATGCTTCAGTTTCTTCTTGCAAATTTTACTCTGTGAGGGCTCTTAATGTGTGCTTATTTGGCAGCCAGGAATTGCTTGATGCCGTGGAGCATGAGAGGAATATGCGGATGAATCCACCTAGAAATACAACTATATTTCATCATCCAACCTTGGGGGACTTTGAGTTGCAACATGTTCGTTTCCCCCTCCTGTACTTTTTTACATTTGACTCATTTTCAATCTTCTGTTGAATGGCTATATTAGACTAGGCCATCCTTTCATAAGATTTTTTTGAACTTCTGGTGCAGTTGCCAGTTAGTGCAAGTGAGTCTGAACTTGAAGAGCGCATTATTCAGCATTTAGCTGCTGCTGCTGCGATGGGAAGGGCTCGTCAGCTTGCTAGGAGGGAAGGTCAGAGGAATAGATCTTCTTCTCAAGGTCGTCCTCATTTTTTGGTGTTCTCAACTCATTCTAATGGGGCTTCTGCTACTTCGGCTGCTTCATCCATTGCTGAGAGAGATGGCAGTGGTCTGCCTCCTGCAGTTATGATAGCTGGCCCAAATTCTCCATTTATTACTGTCGGAGGAGATTCTGATCTTATTACACGACCCTCTTCTGCCCAAGCTGATCAGCTTATGACTACAGCCTCAGGATCAAGTGCAGGGCCATATCAACATGGAACATCCTCGAGCAATAGGTCTTTATAATTATCAATCATTTTTAGTCACTCTACCTTTAAAAGATCATCATCAAGTTCTGGTTGTTCATCATGATCTTATTTTTTTTCTTCTAGGAGGTCTCCTGCCCAGACTTCCCCTAGTAGTCAAGATAGAGCTGGACCATCAGATTTCCAGTCTTTCTCTGAGTCCTTGAAATCCCGCCTTAGTGCATTGTCAACAAGGTACAAGGAAACTGTGCTTCCTAGATTGTTTGCTCTCCAAGTCGTTATTTCTGGAAACCATATTCTTTTCCTTGTTGCTACCAACTTGACCAAAAGCAGAAAAGAAAAGAACAAAATAACAAGAAAATTGTGGCCTGTAGATTCAATAAAAATTGGATTTCAAGCAGAGACCTTTACTTCGGGGAGGCAGTAATATTTTCCTTTTACAAGTATATGTACCATAACTATTTGCTCTTGATTTCCAGATACAAAGAATCAATAACCAAGAGCACAAGAGGTTGGAAGGAGAGACTGTTTGCTCGCAACAGCTCAATGCCTGACCCCAACGCTGAAGTTCGTAGAGAAGTTGACCAAGGTATTGCTACTGTATCGCGAATGATGGATAATCTTGAAACAGCAGAAGATGGTAGAACCAACACATCTACTCAATCAAATAATGCAGAGGATAGCACAACTCCAGATCCTACTGAACAGCAGACCATAGTGATGGGTGGCAGCCCTTCTTTGAATGAGGATGATGCACGAGCTCCATGTGCTGCTAGTTCTGCATCAAACTAAGTGTTGATTCAGCAATTTCATCAAGTTCATAGTCCTTTCTTTTCTTGGTAAGTCTAGTCTAAACAGCTTCTTTGCCTTGTTGACGCTGAATCGTTTTTGTATGCTTTTCAGTGGTTTCTTTTCATACTTCACTGTTGCAAGATGGAAATCAACCTCAGGATTGGTTGAGTTTTTAAGATAAGGTCATCTCCAACCACAACTCTATTTCAGCGCGGCTTTTGCACTAAAATGGTGCAGTTTTTGCACCAAACTTAAATTTTATCTCCAACCTATCTATTTCAAATTTTAACCTAAATAGAATATTCGTTATTATTCTATTTACAATAATTATTTTATTTCATCAAGTATTTATTTATAATTTTATTAACATATTAATACAATTACATATTCAATTTATATTTTATGTTTAGTTAATTAAAATAATATATTTTATTAATATAATATAGTTTATAGTAAATTAAATGATATACATAAACAAATTACTTAATTAATAATAAAATTTAAGTAGAAAAGTAAAAACATGACATTAAATTAGATAAAATACAAAAACAATAATTTAATAATACAACTTAAACAGAAAAGTAAATTACATATTGATAGTATTTAATTATCTGACTTTGTATATTCATCTTACTAATAATCAATAATGCATTTCAAAGTGCAATATTAAAAATGCTTTAGTTTATGCTTCCTTTTGTATTTGTATTAATGTTATTTAAAATTTAAGTGATGTGAGTTCATATAAATATTATGTAATTCTTGTATTTCGCTACAAGGTATTTAAATTGTCGTATTTGTAATCTTTATGATCTATTATTAGGAATAAATTTTAGTAATATGAATATTTTAATATTAATAATAAGAATATATAAAATAATTAAATTTTATTAAAAATATTTATGTACAAATAAAATATGAAAGAAATAATTTTATTGAAAAATATACAATTAGAATAAAATATGGTTTTTTTAAATATTTTAATTTATTAAAAAAAATAGATGGCGCAGCGACACAGCACTGCAGCAATCTCTAATAAAATGGTGCCTGATTTGACACTTGGTTGGGATTTGCTTTTTCATCAATTTGGCGCCCAACCCTGTGAATGGCACAAGGCTTGCTTAGGAAGTCCAACCCTGCACCATTCACAAAGTAAGGCGCCAAGTTGATTGAAAAAACAAATCCCAACCGAGCCCAAATGATGCGCTATTTTAGAGATTTATATAGTGTGCGCCATTTTTGATGCAAACAGCGCAGCTGTCTGTTTTTTTTAATAAATTTTATATTTATTTATGTTTAAAAATACTTTAAAAATTCATATTTTATCTTAATTGTATATATTTCAACAAAATTATTTTTTTATATTTTATATGTACATAAATATTTTTAATAAAATTTAATTATCTTATTTATATTGTTATTATTAGTATTAAAATATTCATATTGTTAAACTTTTTTCCTAATAATAAGTTATAAAGATTAAAAATAAGACAATTTAAATATATTGTAGAGAATTGCGATAATTACATAATATTTATATGAATTTACATCACTTAAATTTTAAATGTAAATATGAATTCACATCACTTAAATTTTAAATAGCATTAATACTAATACAAAGTGAAGCATACACTAAAGCAATTTTTAATATTGGACTTCGAAACACATTAATTGATCATTTGTGGGATAAATATACCAATTGAGAGAATTGAATGATTGTCAATATGTAATTTACTTTTTTGTTTAAGTTGTGTTATCAAATGTTTGTTTTGGTATTTTATCTAATTTAATGTCATGTTTTTACTTTTCTAGTTGAATTTTATAATTAATTATTTAATTTATTTATGTATATTATTTAGTTCATTATCAATTTTATTATTAACAAAATATATTATTTTATTAACTAACCGTAAATACAAATTGAATATGTAATTGTATTAATATGTTAACAAAATTATAAATAGAATATGATGAAATAAAATATTTATTATAAATGGAATAACAAGGAATATTTTTTAATAGTAAAATTTGAAGTAGATGGGTTGGATATGGAGTTTAAGCTTGATGCAAAAGCTGCATCATTTTAGTGCAAAATTTGTGCTAAAATAGAGTTGTGAGTTGGGGATGGCCTAAGTAAGTTTCCTTTGTACGATTGCTCTAGAAATCCGATGATTTGGTTGGCATCAACTAAATAGTTAGACAATGAATATCCAAGATTTTGTAAATGAGGCCGAAGGCTTAGAGAATGTTTGTTTTTGTTTTAAAAAACTCATTTTCATTTTCAATTCATTCTTTCAAAATAAAATCAAACACATTACGTTCTCCAATACATTTTCCTCCTAATATATCACATTTTCCCAAAACGCCCAAAATAAATTCAAACATTTCCTCAGGCTTTCTAATACTCGAAATATAGCATAAAAACAAATTGATTGTCACAAGACTGTCCCATTCGAGTCATTACAAAATTTCCTGATTTTGTAAATTTACTTCTCTAAATTTAAATGAGTGGCTTCAATTGTCATTAAATACTTAGGTGGATAATGAATCTTCAAGATTTTTATAATGATGCTTAGATTTAAAAGAGTTCATGCATTTCTAATACTTGAAATATGGCATATATACAAGCTTGTGGCCACAAGACCATTCATTTCTTGTTACTAGACATGATTTTTGCCTGCCGCCGCATGGTTTCTTCTGCCTGGTATTGATCTTGTGCAATCTATTGTTATCAGGTGAACTACTTTCCGAAGTTGGTGCTGTTGCGACGATGCTGTCTCTCGTCAGGCTTATGTAACCTTAAATACGCATTTCATCGGGCTTATGATAACGTTAAATAGATGTTGTATGAGACAATTTGGTTCAATAAAGGGAAACAGTCCTCCTTTGGACCTTGGAACCAGTTAGAGTTATAAATTTTGGTCTGTGACTCCCTATTTATTTATGGATGTAGGCAAACTTGTTCATGATAGCTAAACTATCAAACAGAAAGAAAACTGGTTGTGGAACTCAGCATTTGTTGCTTCCTTAATGTGAAATTGGAGTAGTTATTATGATTCCTTGTGGATTCCCTCTTGATTTTGAATAGTGTTTGACACTGTGCCTATAGTGCAAACATGACATTGAAAAGAAACTCACCCTTGCCTTGTTTGGTTCATTGAGGAGGAAAGGGAATGAAAAGAGGAAGGGGAAGTGGAAATTATTTATACAGCGGAGGTACAGTACTTTTTCTTCATATTGTTGTTTCGTCTGACCAATAATGATAAGTAAATCTCCATTGTTTTTCTATGTCTGGTATAATAAAAGTAAAGTGGAAGGAGAAGATTATTTTTTCTGGTATTATCAATTAATTTTCTTATTGTCTTTATGTTAGATAATGATTAGATAAATTAAATTTTAATTACTAATAATTAATTTATAAATTGAATTTGGAAATGTTTCCGACAATAGTTCAACTGGTAGAGTAGGAAGCAAGAACAAATATGAAATATTTTCTGAAAGCTAACATTTAAGATTATTAAAGGTTTTTGTTATGTTAGAGCTTGTTGGATTAGTGATGTCAATGTTGCTCTCTTTTTTCCCCTTTATTATGACTGATGCTCTTGGAGAAGGTATGCGTATTCATTTTTTTTTATTTTAGTACGAAGATAAATACGATAAAATAAAGTTGAGAAAAAAAAAATTATTTTGAATAACAAGGCCAGCCTGGCCTTATACTTTCATTCTTTCCCAATTTTTGAATGGAAACAAAATCAGACTTGGTGGGTTTTCATACCTACTATTTATTTATTTATTTTTAATAACTCAACTATCTCAATTTGCGATGAATTATAAATTTTGGGACTCCAAGGAATGCGCCCTAAATTTTTGGAGCGGGTAAATCACGGAATGTGCATCAACTAATTTTCAGGTGCCTATAAAAAACTCTACATTTTTTCGCACAAAAAGCCCAATCCAAAATGATCGCTCGCCAAATCCCAAAATTTAACAGCAGGTTCCCACCACAATGATCAATCGTCAAACTTCAAAATTTAGTAGCAGGTTTGCATCAAACTCCCATCCTTATACTCATTTTTTTATTCCAATCAAATAAGTTCTAAAATTTTGAATGTGAATTATTTGGTTTGTTCAATTAGACGTGATTGATTAATATTTTATTATATAATATTATTATATTAACACCTAATAGTTCATAATCGCACTTGAATAGTACAAGTGCATTTCCAAAATAGGGGACATGAAATATTCCTATGTTTATATACTTTAATATCCTCTACATTTATGCTTGGTCCTAATTGAAATGTTTTCCAGCATTGTTTAAGGGTTGTGGTATATATATTTATTGTACTATTGAGTTTGGTTAACATATAATACTTCCAATTGTCATCGGCCATGGGAGTATTGATTGATTTCACTTAGAACTTTTAATAATTAACTTTGTTTGAGAAAATAAAAATACATTTAAATACAAATTTATCAAATTAAAATTACTAAAAAAGATGAAAACAACCAATCAAAATTAACATCCAACCTGCACATAATTTGATCTTACATATGCAATTAAAGCACCTATTAAATGATCAAACTAGTTTTTTTTTTTAATTTTCTTTGTCTTCATTTATATTTCTCTTAAATTTAAGTAATTTATAACACATTCTAAATTTTAGAATTTCTAATTTAGAAATAATTTAGATAATGTATTCTATGGTTTCCATTGGAGAATTTTCAATAATCTCCTGGGGGGTGATTTTCCAATTAAAGTAAACTCTAGGGGTCAAAGTTGAAATTTCAGAACAGTTCAAGTTTTTAATAAATTGCAAATCCCGACGGCCCAGCCAACTATTCCCTCCCTCGCGCGTACTAAAATCAAGTTGAGAGGAGAGAGAAGGGAGATCAAGAATCTTGAACCCTTTTCTACTATTTTCCAAAGTTGCGCAGTATTTTCAGATTTTCTGTAAAAGCAGTTGTTTTTTCTCCTTTCTGTTTAGGTTTGTTTTTAGCTGTCGAATATGTCGGGGGAAGAAGAGGAAAACGCCGCTGAGCTTAAAATCCCTGATGGTAATTCTTTTTCATTTGATTTTGTTGTTATGCGCGGTTCATGTTAGATACTTCAGTGGTATCAAAAGGGCTTATTTTTTCAGGTTACGTGTGTCTCTCTCTGTGTGTTTGTGTGTGTGTTCCGAGTTAATTTAAGAACACGTCTGAAATCTGCTAATTGAGTCTAACTTCGATTTAAGCAGTTAAATTGCTTTATTAAGATTTTAATCTATGCTATCTTTGTAAATTACACACCCGAAACATGTACGCTTTGATTCAGGTACAAGGTACAATGTCTTTTTTCTTTTCCTTTCTTTTCTTTTTTCTTTTTTTTTTCCTTCTGAGTTCTTGTTTAAAGAAAAATTATGCCTAGTTTCAGCAAATTATATCAAATAAAAGAATAAAATATCTGATTTCCTCATGGTGATCTCTATAGGAGGGTCAGTATCATGTTTTTCATAAAACTTTTTTGATGCTTCCTTTGTGTTTATCTCATCTTTATAAATGTAGCTCTTGGTCTCTCTAGAAGTAGAGAGATACTGTGTTTTCATTATTTGGGGGCCTCTCATAAATCGTACATAAGAAGGTCCTTTTCACCAAATGTTTAGCTACGATTCAGTATCAGTTATGAGGATCATATTTGGTTTATGGACCTAAAGTTTATTAAAAGATTAGCTAGGTCAATAATGACACAAACTTTGAGAATTGCGCCTGGTGACCATATTCTACATATTGTTATTGGTAAGTATCTCCTCGTGTTTAATTGAATTATTGCATTAGGATAAACGACTATGTTTGGAAACTTCTAAAATAAAAAATTTATGTTCATATCTAGTTTCTGTCTTAAACTTTATGTTCGTTTAACTTATAAGTGGTTTCTGTTTGTCTTTTAGATGTGGCTCTTATAATCAGATACAAGCTTACATGTGTTTAAAAATTGATTGTTCAGAATTTTTGAAAGCTAAGTGTCTAATGAATTCTGAAGTTGCCCTAATTCTTGACCACAAGTATGAGCAGCTTCAGAAGATGGCTGATGACCCAATCAATCAAATGTCACAGTAAGTAAATATTCATACTTTCAAATTTCATTTTGTTATTCAGGTTACGTAGAGTGCTTTTTAATTCCCTTCCTGAAAATCCAAGACTTAATAGTTTGGAGGATCTAGTATCTCGGTCTTGAAAGTGCAAGAAATAATTATGGAGAGGATCTAATATCTTCGTCTAAACCATATTTATAACGCAAGAGGTCTGCTTTATATTTTAAATCTTATTTTTAGCATAAATTTCCATTTTCTTAATCTTTAGGGTTTTGCAGTCAACTGTAACTTGGCAATCTGTTTTAACACGGAGATACAAAGTTTTTTTACCTTAGATTCCGAATAAGATGGTGAAGAGAAATTAAATAACAATTATTACTCTGCTAGTATATCATACGCAATGACTGTCCATGAATTCTGGCAAGATTATGATTCTCTTTTTTCCAGGGTTTTTGAGAAATCTCTCCAATATGTGAAGCGCTTCAGCCGATATAAGAATACTGATGCTGTCAGACAAGTTCGAGAGTATCCTTCTGTCGTTTATGCAAAAGATGATGTTTGCATTAAATGCCAAACTAGATATAAGTAATGAACTTTGTTGACAATATAGTTTCTTTGGGAGACTTTCTGTGTATATATGCGCAACAAACACTGCTCCTGGTACTAGTTTTCTTCTTGAGCCTAGATAGCAGGACATAAGACAATATTCTATGGCATATTGTTGCCTTTGTGCTCTAATAACTCAAATTTTCACACCAGCTGAGAGCTGGTGTTTTTTCTGCTATCAGGTGATCAGTATCAGATTGCTGTTGTCAGAAGTTCTGTTGTTATTCTCATAATAAATTTACATAAAAAAACATTTATATCATCCTCTTCTGTTGAGTGTAGATATTTATGAAAATGGAGGTACTAGGCTTCTACATATTAGAGTAGGGATCTACTGGCTATGCTGGTTTCTAGTTGTTTCTGGAAATTTAACGTAAAACCTGTATGCCCTGCATAGCATGAAAAGGCTGGAGGGCATCCTATCTTGCTTCTTTAGACGGTGCAAATCTTAACTCTAGTTCAGAATTCTTAGCAGATATCAGCTGGCTGAATTTGAGGTAATTGTTTGGCACTCTTCCAGCTGATTATTATGTGTATAGTGATAAAACTCAGGAAGAATCATATCAATCTTACATAAATTGTGCAATGTGCAGCTCTGTGTACTTGGGAACCTTTGTCCAGAAACTGTGGAGGAAGCCGTAGCCATGGTTCCGTCCATCAAGGTACTTTTGTCCTTTTCCTCCAGCAAAACCTGTCTAATGCAAACTTGAACCCAGAGTATCGTAATGCGTGTCTGAAGGATCAAATAAAAAACTCTGGATGTTATAATTCTAGGAATAATAGTGTGTTTTGAAATTACCCCTCCAAAAGTAGTTATATCAGCAATCTTCTGCTAAATTGAGCACTAAAAGCAATTAATCATCTATGATGAAAATGTAGTGTTTTGAAATGTTTTGGCAAACATGGCATGTTCCAAGTCTGGTTAGATAATGAAGACCTGATTGTAGGTTATGTTTTGAGAAAGACCCAATGTAGTTTCCAAATCAAATGGGTTAAACTCATTAAACATGTTAACCCACTTATTATTTTGAGATTGTTCAAGAATGAAAATAAATCATAATCTAAATGAATAACATGTAATCTAATGCATTAATGTACCAATATTACAACTAACTAATAATAATGAAATACTTCCTCCTTCTCAATTTATGGCTCCAATTCGACTCTGCTTGGAGTTTTAGATGATAGTTAAAAAAAGTAAAACTCTTGTATATCTTACCTTTACATTATTATTGATTGGCCAATTGCATCGCATCAATATTTTAAGTGAGAGAGTAGTTTGGTAAAATAAAATTTCATTTCTTTTTTGTTTTAGGATATCCCAAAAAAAAAAAAAAACCGAGCAGTGAATTCGGGACAGAGAGAGTAATAAATAATGATTTATATAGAGATGTATTAACACACACACACACACACACACATATATATATTATGGCAAAGCCGAACTTATTATCATCCCTAGTTCAGGTAATTCTAGAACTGCTTAAGCAATTTAGTGCTATGTATCTCTAATGTTTTTTAAGAAGCCGGAAGTAAAGCTGTTATTTTATCTGGCCATGGATTTTGAGGCCAATAGTTGTGTAATTGCTTGTTTTAGATCATGTTTTTTTCTGTTTGGATCTTTTCTACACTTTCCTCTTTCAATCAATCTGCACTCAGAAATGAACTATCTGCACTTCTCTTTTGACACCTGCAAATAACTCTCAATTCCATATGATGTATTAATTCCTCTTAAATTTCCGACTGTGACTTTGCCTACATCTGGGTTGATTTCAATCAAAGCTTACTATTGAAACCCCTTTTACTTTTGCAGACTAGAGGACGAGCACATGATGACGAGGCAATTGAGAAAATGTTGAATGACCTTGCTCTAATCAAGAAATTTGAATAATCTTGTTTTACTCTTGTATGTGGGATGGAAATATTTTTTTATGGCATGAGTTTCGGGTAATCTCTCTGTCCCTTTAGCACCATCTTATGTTCTTGAGGAAGTGAAAGTTTTGATTTTTTTTTTTAAACTATGGAATTTGGTTTAACTTAAAAAATAGTCGTACTACATTAAGATGCTCAACTATTGTGGAACATTGTCTAGTGACTAGCATACAATGTGAAATTCTGATGAAATTTTGTCATATTTTCCTCTCAAAAATTCATAATTCCTGTGTTCTTACATTTGGCAGTTCTAAAGATCACTCTACTGAAATAGCAATTCTTTCATTTGGTGTCATACCTTACTAACATCTTCAATTGGAAATAGTTGATGAAAAACAAATATGAAGAATTACTGCTGCTCTTGTGCACAATTTTCTGGATCCAATATACTCTACTGCTGGTAAGTACTGATTGAAACTTGGTCTTTGTTCATAAGAAAAGCTTTAGAAGGATCCCGTTCATCGGGAGTTCAACTAAGCCTAAGGTTTGAAAAGTTTTAAGTGCACCAATACCTGTGCATAAGCATCCACAAACATTTTCCAAGGAAATTCAAATAGCGGCTCTATGGTTCTTCAGATGCAGTAAAAGGTAAAGAAAAAATCCGCTCATTGAAATTCCCCAGCTTATCTATCAATGTCAGGAAACAAGAAGAATAAAAGAAGACCCCAACACAATCACAATTCACAAAAATAAAAGACCGAGTGAATGTCAATAATTAAGAATTCATTATCACAATGGATTATTATTATTATGTCAGAAAGGAAGTCTTTTTTTGTGTTCAACAGCAACCAAATTTAAGACTGCCCTCCAGCTCTGTTCTGCAACCACTCATAGAATTTAACCTGTGAAGCCATTGGATCCAGCCTATATAGCTGATACCAGTGGTTAGCAATTTCGAGTCCAAATGTGCCGCCAACTGCAGCTCCAAAAGCAAAAGACAGTGCCGCACCTGCCAAATGAAAGAGGTTATCAAGTAGGCCGCCGTTGTTTTAGGACTTCTCAATAAAACCAGTCTCAAACCAGTTCAGTTTTTAACCATTTTAACCCAACAGCTAGTATTCTACTGACATGCAAGGAACCAGTAAAAATTTCCCTACACAAGTCATATTGAAGCAAATCTATGCAAGGAGATGTTTGAGAATTTCTTCATAGAGTATTAAAATGGGGGCAGAGCAAAGAGGAAAGTCGGCTTGCCTCACACTTTACATATATACAAATCACTACATATATACATACATATGTATAAATGCATGCATGTATGTGTGTGGGTGGTCATGCAAGTAAAAGAGAGAAAATCAAACAATCAACCCATCCAAATTTTCAAAAGTGCAAAAATCATTCATAGAGAAGAAATAAAAGGTGAGAACTGAAAAGATTAGTAACTAATGGTGACATTTACGTCGTGGAATAAGAGCTTAGCGGTCCTAATTCTTAAGTACAATAAACAACTAGATGGATGCTAGGGTTGCGGTTGCAAAGAAACAGGATGTTTTTACATTTATTTCCTGTTTATTTCTTTTGTCAATGGTTCAATGACAAAACACAAATAGCTTGAAAAGATGCGGTTTCGGTCAAGTTCAAAGAAATTTAAAGAAAATATATACTTCATTTTTTGGCGTGCAGCAGACTCAGAAGCATGAATTTTTCAGCAGTCATGAAAAACCACAACATACCATGAGGACTCCTTGAATACTTCCAAGCATATCCAGCCGTTGAAACAGCTCCAACAACAGCACCTACAGCACCAAATTTAGCTGCTTCCCTAGCAGTCTTAAGCTGAAAGAGAAGGAAGGCAAACGGCAACAGTGATGAGAGGGATTAACAAAATAATCAAGAGGAAAAATCTTACCAATCAAAGCCCCAAAAAATAAAAAATTATAAAACACACATAGACTTCCAATTTCTTTTACAAATTAGGAATCCAGAAATAGAAATCTCTTTATTTTAACTTGTTGTTTAAAAACTTTGCCCCTGGCAATTTCAATGTTCACAGGTTCCATAAGAGCCTCCAACAGGATTGTAGTTGTATCAAGATTCAAAAAAGTGAAAAATAAATAAATGATAATGGTACCCAATCCAAACAAATTTACACAGTGCAACTCTTTATTCCATTACAACTACCAAAAACAAAGCACAATTATTTTTAGTTGAAGTTTGTTCCACACATTACAACCAAGATCATCTAATTTAACATTTCTCAAACATTCCAAAAGAATTCCTATTTGTTATTTCTACATCACGCAATTGAGTGTTCCTCGTTAACCATATAATTAAGGATAACATATCAACAGCAAAGCAAAAACCAATATAATGGAGAACCACACATTACACATATTGACTGAATCAAAATAAAAGTTGGCACAGTAAAGATTTCCATCAAAATAAAATTACAATCTGAAACTAAACAAAGCTCACAAACAGAAATAGATTGAAAAATACATAAATTTCTACAGGCATAAAGGGCAGGGAGGGAGGATTTACACATTTCAATATGCCCACCTACAATCGAATTACTTCTTCAACTTCCATTCATACATCAAATAAAGAAAATGAAAAATAAAAAACCATGTGTACTAAATAAAGCTACACAAACATATCATCGAACACATAGCATACATGAGTAACAAGCAATTAACGAACAGTCAAACAGAAGGCGTTTTGGGGTTGAGTGATAGATGGGAAGTACAGTGGGGCCATGGATGGGGTCAGATGCAATGAACTCTTCGACAACAGAGCTGTCCCAATCGGGCAATGGCTTCTCAGGGTACAGAAATCTTGAATAATTATCCAGAAATGAGAATCTCTCGGCCCAGAATTCTTTGTATCCTTCCCAGTGTTTCCTCAAGAATGATTTCGGTTCCTGGGTTTCACTCATTCCTTTTGGGGATTGTATTGCTTAGTCCCAATTGAAAGAGATTGATTATTTGATTTTGGGGTTTAAAGATTTACATAAATCTTTGTTTAGGAATTGTGTTCCATTTCAGACTGACTGTGAGTTTTGATTATGGGGGAGGATTTTCTACGTCGAGGCTATGATTCACTAGGGTGAAGACTACGCATGACCAATATCTTGCCACCACGTTACGTCGGGTTTTTGTTGATCGGTCCCTATATTTTTCATTATTTATTTTTCTTGAGATTTATCCCTTGCAATTTTTTAACTTTTAATTAATGATTTATTAGTTTAAAAACCTTATTTCATTTGAATGTGAGTGACTCAAGTTTAGTTGAGCCTTACGAAAGCTTATAAATTTTAAATATTGTCAATTCAATTAATAAAAGCAAAAGTGTTTTTTTGATAATTTGACATCTTAAATATATTTTCTAAGAAAACGGTAACGTATCAATATTATTCAGGGTGAATTTCATTTTCTGCCTATCGACTATATGTATGTTGTCACTCTACTTCCTCACATTATAAAAACTATATGTTAACAATACACAATCAATAAAATTAAAAAAATGGATAGAAATCTATTGGGAGAAAAAGGTGGAAAGAAAATTATAAGAATTTTTTTGAATGTGAATGATGAGAGAGAAAAATTATAGATGGAAATTATAGTGATTAGAGATTTTTTTTAAAAAAAATAAAATATTGGCTGGTTCCCAACTTCCCTCGAGATGACTTACGATATATAAGAGAAAAAATACATATAATGAGATGAGAAAAAGAAAGGATTACAAATAATAGAGAAGAGATAAGAAGAATGAGGAGTATTTGTTCCTATTCAATTCTATAATGGAATAGATATACATTTTGTCCCAGCAACTAAGAAATATAATTTATTTTCCAATTTTACCCGTCTTCTCAGTATATTTGAAAAAATGTTAAAACTTTGAAGTTTTATTTGCACACAATAAAATAAATAATTTAAATTAGATTAGTTGATATGTTTGAATTTATACTAATTTAGTATATAAGGTTTAAAAAATTAATTTATTATTTATTATTATACATAATTATTAAATAGTTAATATTTTCAATTTATCTTTACCTAAAAACAGCACATGTGGATAAATAGAAAATATATAAGGGCACGACAACTCAACTCGACCAAATAGGTCTATAATCAAGAGGAGAAGGGATGCCTCCTCATAGTGACCAAATCCAAGCAACTCTTTACTAAAAATCAAATTGTAGGACCATGTATTGAGGATTGATGCCTACCCCGTATATGTTAGAAGGTCAAAAAAAATTGATAATTTATTCTACATTCTCATTCTCAAAGATTAATAGTATTCCTTTCATGACACCGTTACTCCATTTTTTAAATAATGGTTTCAATCATACTACTTTTACAACTATTAATTATTTGATAATTATACGAGACAACCAAGATTAAAATTAATTTTTCTTAATAAAAAAATTATTCAATTATGATATTTCTTAATTGATCTAGTTTAAATTAATTACTTTGTATTTACTAACTACAAAATTAGCGAGATAGATATTGTCATAACAAAAATATTGGATCCAAAATGTTTGGTACATAAAACCGAGATCTATAGCTATACATTTTAATAGACTTATATAGATTATATATCGGATACTATTTTAGGTTGGAAACAGAACGAGCCGCATGTCCATTAAAGCGTGAGTCGCCTATACCCAAGTTTAACTGGTGGTTGATAAGGGGACAAATCATCTATCCCCAAGATTAGTAGAGCGTAAATTCTGGAAACTCGAGTCATAAAAAAAATAAAAATTCATCTTAATCTAAAATCAAGGAAAATTGACTTGGAAGAACGGAATAACAATTTATTCCCATAGAAAATCCGAATAATAACAAACCATAGGTCCATGTCCAGTGGGCTCAAATTAGATAATGGATCAGACCAAGAATTGGGTTTCCTAAGTGAAGATCCAAATAGATATCCATCTACTAAACTGATTGTCAGAGAAATAGATTTCCTTTGCTTGGATTTGTTTCTTCAATTAAAGTTGGACTTTCAATAAAGTAAATTAATTTGCTTGATCAAAGTAACTTTTTTCATAGTAGTATGTTTAATTATTATTATATGTATTAAAAGATAATCGCTACAATTAAGAGTAATTTTTGCGTTAAAAGTCCAACATCAACCTGCTAATTAACAATTTACAATCAGATAAAGTATCGAAACTTAGAGTAATCGTACAAGAATATGCTTCGACATATCTAGAAAACTTAGCTCATTTTTTTATAATTTATTTCAATTTATATTTAAATAAAACTTAGTGTTGGGATTTGTACTAACAATTTGCTATTGATCAATCAACTCAACATTTTTTAAAAATATAATATCAAATAATTCTAGTTATTATTTTCAAAATAAAAAAAATATAACTACTACGATTTGGATGTTTTAATGATATCAAAATACTAATAAATAAATACCAAATTAGTAAAAAATAAAAAACCCAGAAAAGTTAGTGCCCCTTAGTTTTCATATTCGAAAGGGTAATTTTTTTTTACTATTTAAAACTTCAAAAACGTATTTGTTTATTTATTTATATTAGATATATAAATTATTTTTATTTTCAAATCTATCAATATTTTACATCTTTTTCATGCATATATCAAAATTTATTTCCAAATCTACTAACATTTTACATTTTTTCATATAGAAAATATCATAAATATAAATATATTTTTATTTTTAAATTTATTTAGTCAATATAGAAACATAACTAATCCAAAAGTTACATTCATTTTTATATAAAAATATAATAAAAATATAATAAAAATTTTGAAAATATAAAAATGAGAATGAAAATAAAAGGAATGTAGAACATGTAAATGGTTCATGTGTTTCACTGCGCAAAAGTTTTTGGTGTGTAATTATATATATGTGGAACATATCACGTGTATACTGTCAAATCTTTACGATTCTTTGCAGTTTGTGTCTCATCTGTCATGTCTAACACATTTCTTCCTATTTGACGTTTTATGGGACTAGCTGATTAATTATGCTGAATTGTAAAAGTTGATGCCGTCTTTTGCGCTTTTTACTCATCAATCCCATACAAAATCGTCTTTATTAATTCACAATTCTTATCAACACACACACACACACACACACACACACACAATTTTGCACAAATGATAAAACTGTAGTACTTCATAAGTTATTTTGGAACCCAAATCACATTTTATTTTAAATATCTTGTAAAATATTTTGGGGCTAATGAAATGGTATAGTTTCTTTTAAAAATAAAATTTTGAAGTATTTTTTGAATTAATAAGATTATAAGATTACAAAAGTAAAATTTGGCCAATTTTATTTTAATTATCTTATAAAATATTAGTAAAGAAAATTTTATAAACAAACAATCAAATTAAATGAATTTGTTGAGATATTTAAATAAGTTGCGATCTTCATATTTGTTTTACAAATAATGTTTTATTTTTAAAGTTTATAAACTTTTATTTTAAAATTCTTATCAAATACTTCATTAAATATTTAAAAAAAAAAATTATAAACTAAGTCAACCATACTCGTAATATACTTTTTTGTATTAAATATCATCTTTAATATTGTGCTTTAAGTTTTCTATTAAGTCTTTTGTGCTTCAAGTCAATCCAATAGAAATTAGCTTCAATTCACAATTTTTAGATTAGGGCTTATATGTTGCATTAATCCCTAAACATTTCACAGCATTAATATCACCGCCCCCTTCCCCCGCTACACAAAATTGCAGTATGGCTACAAAATAAGAGATGATGACTCCTACCCACTCATTCTCTCAATCATAATAATACCCACCCACCCCCCACCACCCCCCACCCCTCACACTATCTCTCTCTAAAATTCAGGAATCCATGTTTCCATAAACAAAAACCACCTTTTCTTTTCACAAACCCCACTCCAATACCACTAAAATCAGTATTCCCACTTCACTCACTCTTCCCCTTTGCCCAAAATACCCATAACACCAGACCAGTCCCATTGCAGTTTTCTACACTCATTTCTTTCTATCAACAATTAATACTATAGAAATACATACACATATATAACCCCCCACTCCCACCCCCCCTTCCCAACCCCCATATAGAAGTATTAAGTGTTATCCCTTCTCTCTCTTTTTCCTTTGCCCCTTTTTCTCTTTTCTTGTTTCTTGCTTGTCTTAAGGCTGAGTCAGATTTGTATACTTTTGTTCTTCACTTCTTGACTGCTTTAGCTTTATTTGTTTTCTCGTGTGATTCAGCTTAATTGTTCTTTGTTGAGGAAAATAAAAAAACAAAAGAATTAATTCTAAGGGCTGATCTCCGGCGATCCAGCTAAAATGTCTGTAGACATGACCTCGGAACGTGTTTGTTACGTTCACTGCAACTTCTGCAACACCATTCTTGCGGTATATTATTGTATTCTTTCAATTCTTGAACTTTGCATGTACAAGGTTAGATCCTCAGAAAACCAATTTTTGTGAGTCAAATTTATCCTAGAGAGTGTGAGTTTGTGCTGCTGTATCATTCAGCTTAATTTTATAGGCTGATGACCAGTGGAATCACATATCTCAAAGAAAAAGTAAAAGGGATCGATTCTTTTCCTATTTTCTCACAGTTTTGCCTCAAAGTTTAGCAAGGAAATTTGAAAAAAAAAAAAAATTATTTTCTCCAGAAGAAGGTATGTACAGTTGGAACTGAAGAATGCAGGTGAAGGGTTATGGATTCACTTAATTTTTTTGTGCTCCTTTTTAACTATATATGTGTGTGTGTGTGTGTATTAGCATGATATTTTAAGTTGATTTTTTCTGATGAGTTTCTGTCATAAAGCTGCCAGATGAATTTGCAATGACATATGAAAGAAAAGTAACCAGAGTTTCCATTTGGACCAGCAAGATGCTTACAAATTATTGTCGTACTTAAAACTTGTTTTATATTTGAGATTTTATGATAAAATTCATTACTCCTTTTCTCTCCAAAGATTTTTTTTGATCTGTTTGATTTACAGAAAAGAAAGAAGTTGAGTCATTCTACCTTTGAAGAAGTACTCTTTTGTCTGAGATTCAAGAATTTGAAATCTCAGAAACCCCATTTTCTGAAGGGAAAGAAAAGTCCAGATTTAGTGTTACTCAGAAAGAGAACCCTGATGATCTACAAAAATAGCATGAATCTTACTTTCTTTCGACTAGATTGTAACCCAATTTTCAACTTTGATATCTATATCTTGTATAGAGGGAACCCGGGCCTATGTTTTTTTTTTTTAGGGTTCCGGGTTATTAATAAGCTTTCTTTTTCACACGGCAACCCATGACTTTTCCAAAGATCAGTTAAATTTCTTATGCTGAATTTATTACTCATCTTTTTTCTGCTAAAAGTTTTTTCTTTCTTTCTTTCTTGTTCGTACTCCTGCAGTTCATATATGCTGCGCTATTCTAATTTTGAAGCAAAAACACACACATGTTTTACTGTGTGTGGAAAATGGGTACTTCGATCTGTTAACACCATTTTCCTCAACTTTTATCGTATTCCCATATATTTTTGTTTTTCTTTGATGGGAGATCTTAGTTGAGAGCTGATTCTTTAGCCAGAAAAGAACTGCCAAAAGAAAATCATGGCATTGGAAGTGCAATCTTTTTCTTTATCTTTCTTCAATATAAGTATTTCACAAGAGTTGATCTTTTGACCAGCAATTTCTGAACATAGCAAATATTAGTAGTATTCATTCGGAGATACTACTACATTGTATTATTGACTGTCTCCATTTTACAGTCTGTACAAAGTAGCAACAACAGTATATAATTGAAGTGATGATTCCATCTTCGTTATGGTCTTTGATGATTTCTGTTCCAGTCACGTCGTTTTCTCCTCTCTCTCTCTCTCTCTCTCTCTCTCTCTCTCTCACACACACACACAGGAGAGGGCAGTGAGGGTGACAGACCACCAGAAAAGTCAGGAGCACTGAAAGGAAAGAGAGATAAGGGTACTTCTTTTAGCACAAGAAGAGAAGCCCTTAATGGCTATTGCCCATGTGAGGCCTGTGATGCTTTGCAATTGCAGCCTTATGTTCAAGAATTGGCTTCATATATATTGTCCATTCTGAAAGCTAGACCAAGAAAGAGACGCATATTTAGAATTCAGAAGATATATAAAGAATTTTCCCTATCTTTCTTCTTCCTCTTCCATTCTACCATCTTCTCCTCCTCCTTGCTTAGAAATTCAAGCAGGAAAGTTCACAATTCAGCCTTATTGTTTTCTGTGCGCTATTATAGCTTCTTCCATAGTCATGTTGTTGATATGACCAATTTTTCTTTTTTTTTTTTTTCCCTTAAATTATTGAGGAATGAAAGAAGTATATGACTGATAGGGTTTTCTGCAACTAATGAAAAATTATATACTAGTACATGTTATCAGGTGATTTCTTCTTCTTCTTCTGAAAACACAGAGATGCAGAAGAAGGTTTTTACTGTTTAGGGTTTTGCTAAGTTAGAAGATTGAAATCTCATCTTTTTAAGTTTCTGTTTGGAATCTGACAAATGAAATGCGCATGTGGGCGCAGGTTAGTGTTCCATGCAGCAGTATGTTCACCATCGTGACAGTTAGATGTGGGCATTGCGCAAATTTGCTGTCTGTTAATATGGGAGCTTTGCTTCAGTCTGTTCATCTCCAAGATTTCCAGGTATTATATTCTTAAATACAATTTCAGTTTCAGATTCTTCTGTCTTTCAGGTTTTTTTTCTGTCCCCAAAAACATGGAAATACATCGAAATACTATAAGAATACATAAGTTTCAGTGTCCACCTGTTTTGTTAACTGATTAATATTTTAACACCTAAGCAAAAATCACAACCACCGCAGAAAAAATCTTTCTTGTATTTTTACATCAAATGATAATGACGATGTCACATCAACAGTCGTACTGATGTGTGGCATGATTCTTGCTGTATGGTAAGAATTAAGTAAGGATATGTGATTTTTTGTTTTACAGCTAATTAACCCTGTCTTAGCATCATGGCTTCACTTTCTTCTAGGGAATTACTCTTTCACTTTTCTTGCTTTTAGAGAAAAAGAGTTCTTATTTTTGTTTTTACTTTCCCTCTTTCTCCAAGGTGTTGTCTGGTTGTGTAACAGTGTTATTTCTATTTTAAATCATCTAATACTTATGCTAGTATATTAATATTATCTAATTGTTTGCTTCATAGTATTTTAGTCAATCCAACTGATATTTGAGTCATTAATTTTGTAACATCTCATTGCATGAATGAAGCTCCAGAAACAACAATCCATCACTGAGGCTGCCGTTAAAGACAGTGGCTCATCTTCAAAGTGCAATAGAATTGGTCCATTGCAGGCTGAACATGAACAACCTAGGATGACTGCAATTAGGCGTAAAATTCTCTATTATATTTCTTGTATCTATCTCTCTCACACACGATCCGTTGTTTACTTATATACTTGTTGCTTTCCTATGCATTCACAATCTTTTACTTATTATTTAGGAATATTGAAAGAAAGAAAAAAAGGTCTTTTTTTATTTTTTATTTCCTAGCTAGGGATCCATACTTAGGTTTTCAAAGAGGTGCAAGTACCACCTTATCTTTAAGATCCCCACTTTGTCATCAAGTAAAAATTTTCATGATTTTCCATCCAAAAAAGTGCTGAAAAAGAGCACCTGACTCTCTTTTTTTTTTTTTCCTTTTTTCCTCCCTTCATTCATGACCTGTTGCGATTGCGACATTACATTTCTACACAACTCATATGTTAAACACTAGCTGCCACCAAACATAGGCCTATATAGTACGTACGTATTATGTCTCGGCCTTTATTCATAATTAATTTTAGCTATTCCCAATATTTTGATTTCTGGGATTGCTATGTAATTACATTTTTAATTTGTTTTGATATACATATTTAAAGGGCAATTGGAAGAAAATAATTTCCACTGATTGAGAAAGATCAAAAGGGAGTTGAGTTTTCTGCTGTTTGGTTGCAAGGAAAATTGATACTAATGTAATGAGTGTGTGTTTGGTAAAAATGAGAGTACTCGGTCACTTCCCCTCTTCTCCCTCTTTTCCTTGCAGCCCACTAAGGAAAATAATTTCCTTTGGGGGAATTAAGGAAAATATTTAACACTCTTATTCATCTTCAATCTTCCTTTTCAGTCACCAAAGCAAACTTATTGTGAGTTATTTTTTGAACAAAAACCTAATCACTTACTATAAGTTTGCCGATTAAGCAGACTTTTGTTAGCATATGAGAGATCATTTAAATCTTGAATTAATTTTATTTTACCACGCCAATTTTATTTTATTTTTATGTAAATTAATAATTGTGATTTTTTACAGCCCCAGAGAAACGACAACGTGTTCCATCAGCATATAATCGTTTCATAAAGTAAGTATATACTTTTGTTGCAAAACAAAAAAAAATCAAGAAATGTTTTGTTTTTTTTTTCTTTTTCCAATTTAAGACATCAAAGTCTTCGTATTAATCATATAAAAAGTACATGTCTAGTGCATATAAATAAAATATAAAAGATTTATTATAATAAGTAATGCTGATATATATACAATGAATTACTATTATCTTGTTCTACATTTACAGAGAGGAGATTCAGAGGATAAAGGCTAGCAATCCTGAAATTAGTCACCGTGAAGCTTTTAGCACAGCTGCAAAAAACGTAAGTCATTTGTAAACCTATTTAATACTAAGACTACATATGTTTTCCTATTTATATGAAAATTCTAGTTCTGTAACGTTGCCACAGATGTTAGACGTATATTTCTGCCACTAAACTTCTGCCAAAATGAGCAAATACTTTCAGTTTATTAGATTGGATGTGTAATTCAACTGAAAAACAAAAGACAGAAGAAAACATCAACATTCTAAATAGGAAACAATGTGTGTTAAATTAAGTTGATTAAGGAAAACTTTTGAAAAAAGGGATTCGATTCAAATTTCTAAAATTAATTTAAGAATTTATAGAACAAATGGCTTGCAAATGTTTCAGTAAGTACCTTACATAAACACTAAAGAAATCATGCCTACTACTATATTGTAATAGAACTAACTTCTCATTTACTTGCTTTTAGGTCACATCGATCATCACATAATATGGTAGATTTAGTTAAGCTAGGATAATTTATACAATATAAGACTATTTAGTAGAAAAATACCTGGCTTTTTCAAAATTATGCCTAGCCCACATTAAATATTAATTTGCAGATCATCAATTTTGTAGTTGTAACAAATGAAGTAATAAGAATCAGCCATTTTAGGAGAACTCTTCATTAATCAAGAAGTTAGTAATTTAAGAAAACTCTTAACTAATCACACCTCAAATGCGAATTATGAAATGTGCGTAGAAGCAAGATTATGATTTAATGTTATATTTACAATGCTAATAAGGTACAAGTTAATTGATAAGTTCAGTATACTTCTTTGATTCAATAGCACATTAGTTGGTCTAGCAAGGACTATTTTTTTTTTTTTTTTTTTTTGAGATGTTGAAATATTCCAGGGTATCATATCCTAGTTTGACTTGAATCAAATAAACTTAACATGCATGTATGGACTGAAATATGAGATAATATATTAAATTAAAATACGAGATTTGAAGTAGTGTAACGTAACATTATATGGGAGGATTTTGGCACAATGCTTATTAATTCGTCGCCAAAGACTTTTGTATGACGCCTATATGATTCTAGGATGAACTCAAAGATGAAAGAGATAAAGCCTAAGCAAGGAAAAGAAACAAAGTTAGATAGCTAATAGCATTAGATTTTCCACCTTTTCATAACAAATTTGAAGTAAAAGAAGGTAGTAGGGACCTGTTACAGAAGTGGGAGCAGGAGATGAGAAGTGGTCAAGATTTGTAATTTGGTTTTTGTTTGCATTCATGCAGTGGGCACATCTTCCTCATATTCATTTTGGACTCAAGCTGGAGGCCAGCAAACAAGTTAAGATGGACCATGCAGATGCAGGAGGAGAAGGGACTCAGAGATCCCTTGGTTTCTACTAAGATTTTTGCACTATATTTGAATAAGGGTTTAAAAATCTGCCTTTTTTTTCCCAACCCAAAAGTATAAAGTTTGTGGCATTTTGATCCCTCTTCAACTATAGTTTTCTTGCCCTTACAAGACTGTGTTAGTCTTCACCAACTAAAATATAAGGGACTGAATGCCACCTAACTTGGACTCTAGGGTTGCAAAAATGTGCAGTTTTTGCCCTGAGAAGTAAACTCTCTATTCTGTGAGCTGTCTACCAAAAACAAGATTATGTCTGAAATATCTGATTGCATATTATGTTCGTGCAACAGGATTTGCAATAGAAAATTTTATGCCATGTTTATGTGGTATATATGCTATATTAATAATTACAGTTGTATTAATAAAGTGAAAATATTTGCAACATGATGAACATCTCTCTCTACATTTGTGAGTATAACTCTTGCATGTGTGAACCATAATTACTCTTTGAGCAGGGTTCTTAAATTTGGCTAGATCTAATTGTTTATAACTTGTTTCAATATATATATAACGTCTAAGATCATATATAGTTATGGAGTATGATCGTAAATATGATGATAATCATAGAGTATGTATCTATTTCTTTAGTTTTAAAGCATTTTTAGTCAATGATAGTTGAGATGGGATATAACTTAGAATACTCCACTCAAAAACATACATACACATGAATTCTAAGCTACTGAAATTTGTAACAGTTTGTTGAATCTGTAGGATTGTCTCGTGAAATTAATTATTTGGAATCTAATGAAATATTTTTTCAAATTTTAAATTGAAGTACTTTCATTCCAATTCTAAAATTTATATTACTAGATATAAATTCACTAAATATTAGCTAAATTAGTTAAATTTTATTGCACTGCAAGTGGTCACGAGTGCTAGCACAAAAATGCATTTTGAGTTTGCGTATTTTTAAGTTTCACTGTTAATCTATCTGCTTACCAATTTTAGTTCACGATTCAGTGACAATTTAAGTATAATTAATTAACTGAAAATCCAAACTTGGCTTGAACAAATTGTGGCTTGAAATTAGGTAGAAATTCAAAATTATAAGGATTTTTTTGGAGGTAAATTGAATAAATGTTTATCTTTAATTGAAAAAAAAACTGATGTGTTAAAAAATAACCAAAAAAACCCACCTCAACCACCACGTTGGCATGATGACGCTGGTGCCTAGCGCAAATATTTTGCAGGATAAAAAATGCATTTTCATCCAAATGTTAGTATAATTTGAAGGGTTTAGAATGAAAAATGAGCGAATTATCCAGTACTGTTTTGAAAAAACGTTGAACGAAATAAAGAAAAGAACATTGAAAAATATTGAGCTTATGACTTATATATCTAATAAGTTAAATTTTTTAAAAGAAAAATACTAAAATTCACCACTAAAGTAGTTGGCGCTGTGCAAGGCCTCTATTCATTTAAAATAAGAACATAGATCTTGTAATATAATAAAAATAATAACTTTATGATTAAAATTAAAATTATTTGTTAAAATTTAAACAAAATAAGTTTGAAATTCTTTATTATTCGTAAAGTAGTTTATTAGTTCCTAACGTTTAGTTTTAGGAGCTTATAACTTCATTTTCTAAAATTTTACCAAACATTTTAAACGTATATTATAAATTCTTAAGCATTTTATAATATATTTTAAAAAACTTATAAACTTATTTAAATACCATCTAAGTTTTAAATATTTCAAATTTCAATGCGTTAAGTGTGTGTCCTTCTTAATCAATGGGGGAACCACTATAGGTAATCATTGTTCTACTAGGTGGTATGTGGAATGGTCGAGAGCACAATTTTTTGGATATATAATCCAAGTCGAGAATAGAGTTAAGGGTACATTCGTCTCATGAATTTGGTCTTAATCCACTGTCTAGAAACAAATGGCTAGAATTCATTACTTGAACGAAATTGAATTACTGCATAGTTTTATTTTTTAAATTTTCTTTGTTTTTTGTAGTTTTAACGAAATAATTTATTTTTATTATGACTATTTGACTTCTTTTTCTCTAATTAAGTCATGGTTATCACCCTCTTAGCATATCTTTCTTCCTGTTTTATTAATATTCATAGAGAAATGAAGAAAGTATAAAGAGAATAAAATAAAATATGCATATATGAAAAAGAAAATTCATACTTTTCAAAGAAAAAAAAAGAGAAAAAGAAAATTTCTAGCCATGGGTTCAATTAATCAACTGATATTAAGGTAATTCTGGCGCCGCAAGCCATAACAACATAGGATGTAAATGATGTTAAATCCGATAATATATATTAAATATACATTTCATTATATATTCATAATGATATACACACTCATATATTTATATATAAATATACGGTATAATGCATATTCAAACCTACATACCTAATATATAGCATCTATAGTAACCACAACTGAGTATGCCAATAAACTTCTTTCTATATAAAACAATCAAGGGCATTGCCATCAGCCATATCATGCATGCACATAAACGCATGATGGCCCATCTAAATTTGAATATGGTGAGGACCACATAACCATGATATACCTTCCTACCATAACCTTTAATTTGCCCTATATTCAAGGGTTGTGGCCGACATATATCTATCTATCTATCTATCCATATATATATATATGCATGTATGTACATCTGCCTTCCTTATTACTAAAACAGCCACAACCAGTGCTTCTGTGTGTGTGAGATGCCCCAATAATTAAGAAGTGTATGTGTCTGCATATATAATACTATAAGCAGTTTTCTCTTTTTCTTTTTTTTTTCCTTTTTTCTTTTGGATGGGGTGGGGTGGGGGGTGGGCGTTGGGGTTGATAGGTACAGTTCAAGCGATCATGAGTCACTTTCAGTGATCAGGTCTTATATCAAATCGAGAAACTGTGACCCCAAAATCCCACCCAAATTTGATGGCACCCTCCAATATTATGATACCCCTCCTAAAATGGCTGCTCATTTTATATATATATATATATATATATATATTCCCCCTATACCAACATGCATGTGAATATGTAATCTTTTTTTATTTTTATCACGGTTGTATAATTACTTGCCTTTTATTTATTTATTTTATTTTATTTTATTTGTTTCCCGTTGTATGTAAAATGTTTGGTCTTCATCTCCTTTTTTATCATTTTTTTTAGTATTTTTTAATGAAAATAATAATGTTTGGTGTTAGTAATTAAAGAAAGAATCTGAAACGTCAAATCACGTAGTTGGGGTTTTGGAAGTTAGTGGTTATGGTCTCAAAGGTGAAGGCGGGCTGCCTTGCTTTCAGCTTTACATGTATGTCAGCTGTCATGTCACCCAACGAGGCAAAACTCTGCATATCATCTCCAGGTACACAAACATGAGGTAACACAGGCCTGCACTCAGGGTACACACACACACATCCCTGTGTGTGTGTGTGTGTGTCTGCTCACAGTTTGTATCTTGTGTGTGTGTGTGTGTGTGTGTGTGTGTGCACATACAATGAATTCAAGTTTGCCATTTTTCCATTTCTTCAATCCTTGGGCTCATATTATTTTGCATGTTAAGTTGGATTCTTGGATCTTGAATTTGCATGCAGATATTACTAGCCACTCTGGTTTTATTTTTAAACTTATTTTCATGATTTCAGTTTTTTTAGAATTAAAAATATTTTATTAAATCTTTGTGTAAATATAAAAATATATTAAAATTTATTATATTTTTATATAGTCTATATATATAGGTTTGAAAGTGAAAATATATTTATTTTATGGTGTTTTTTGTTTGAAAATAAGTAAAATGTTAGTATGTTTGAAAATAAATTTAGTAGGTGGATGAAAATATATGTAATATTAATAGGTATGAAAAAAAAATAATATTTTCAATAAAAATGGGTAAAACAAATACATCTTAAAATTTTCAGTTAAAAATGAAAAGATTTCATTTGAAAATGAACCAAACGACCTCTTCATTAGCTTAGTTTATTTTTGAAGACTAGATCGATCAATTGATGAAGCAAAATTATGGGGTTAGTGACAAATGCAAGAAATTTACATTGAAATTTAAATAGAGAATTTTGTAAACTAATTTTGTTTTCTTTACTAATGTAAGAGTATTAAAGTCAAAGATTAAGACCTAATTAATGAGCTTGATTGATATTTCAACTCTATCGAGAAGTCTTGGAGTTTAAGTCTCAATATAGTAATGATTTCCGACTAAGTAGTCTTGACCTTATCCATGATGAGGTCCAATTGGATGGAGCGTTTGGGTTACTAAATGGGTTATGGAACGGGTCATGGATTCTAATATTTAAACTCGTTTCTTTTTTACAATAATATACATTATGTATATGAAAACATGTGTGTAATCTAATTTACAATATTATAATTATTGTTCGTTTTCTTAAACCAACAAAAATTGTTGTAAATTTATTTTCCCTCTTTCTCAAATTCAAAACTCTTATCCTGTTTTAAATGAGTATTAAAAAAGTTAGATTTTGTAAGTTTATATTATTATCTTCAAAAAATAGTGATTCAGAATTAGTAATATTGAGATGATAATTTTGAAAATAAAAATTTTTATTTTAAAAAATTGAGTCCTATTTTAAAACACATTAAAAAAATGATTGGGTCGTCAATTTAGTAAAAAGAGAGTATAGAAGAGACATTCAAATGAATTCCCAAAATCAATAGTGAAAATGCTTTAAACTAGCAATAAGGAAAGGTAGAATCAGAAGTACCCAAATTAGACCCTCGAGCAGAATCAGATAGCTGCTGTCTTCTTCTTTGGCGGCGGCGCCACTTGAGAATCTGTGGAGCATGTGGCGGAGATACCTCTTTTTATGCATGCCTCCAGTTCCAGCAGTCTTTCTACTCTTCCGTACCTCCACGCACTCACGTATAATAACAAAGTAAGATTAAAATTAAAAAAATTGTTGAGATTTTAAAAATAAATAAGAACTTCTTACTTTCATTAAAGTTTTTCTTCTAAAAATATTATCTTATAAGTTCCTTGTAAGATAAAAAAGTTTAATAAAATATTTTAAAAAATTTATAATATATTTTCCTCCATTTAATTCAGGGTAAGACATAAGTGTTGTAGTTGTTAGTTTAGGGGTATTTGCTACAATTGGTATAGTTCAACAACATATAATATATTTTTTTCTAAAATAAATAAAATTTCATTTTTAAACCAGTGTAATCAATATAAAAACATAATTAATCTAAATATATTTTCATTTTTACACGAAAATCTAGTAAAAATATTTTCAACCCAAAAATGCGAAAAACATAAAAATGAGTTTGAAAATAAAAACCAAACGAGCACTAAAACGTTAGCCAAAACAAAATGCATTGTAAAGTAATGAGGGCAATTCTCTTATAAAGGCAATAAGTAGCTGAAGCAGGGTAACTTTGTTCTAATTTTTGGAGCTTGACAGGACATGTTCAAAACTACATTACATTGAGACTAACCTGCACAAAATCTTGGGCATATTCATTTAGCAATGTATAAAACCTGTAATTCACACCAAATATGATTCATAGGAGCATCAATTCAGCTGGTATTTCTTCTCCAACTCGACTCTCAAGTCTCATGACTTGCTATAATGTCTCACAAAGTCCAGATCAGCCAGGGAAATATGAAAGGACTATAACTGAAAGACCATCATATTTCTGGAAAATAAAGCACATACAAACATATAACTCTCACCATATTGTAAAGTATAGTATAAATAAACAAACAATCAAAGAAATGAAAAGGGCGCATCGGTATAGTAGCCTAACTAGCCTCATCAGGAGAACTCCAGAGAAAACTGGTAGATGCAATGCTGCACTATAAATTAAACTTATTAATAGCGTGACCCAGTGTCGTAAGAATGGCCTCTAGGATACCGAACTTTAGGCTCCAATCTATGATCCCTATCATTGCCAGGAAATCGACCTCGTTCTCTGTAAGTGTCATAGTAATCAGAATTATAAGCTCGGTGTGGTTCCCCAGAAGGTACAGTCCCTGCATTATACCCCCGAGGGGGATCACTAAGTCCCATGCTACTGTTGGGATATTGTTCCATGGCAATCTGCTGATATTGCTGTTGTCTTGCTTGAGATTCTCTCCGAAGAAACTCTTCTATCCCACTGGCATGCCGGGCTCGAAGTTCAACTAACTGCTCTTCATATTGTGCATTGATTAAATTTATTCTCTGAAACACAACATACACGTAGATTAAGTACATCATTAGGTTGACATCATTTTCAGAAAATAAAAAATAAAAAATAAAAAATAAAAAAGCTAAAACGAAATAGACAGATAATCCTGATAGACATATAACTCCAACATTAATAACTTTAAGCATAGTGTCGTTACAGTCTTCTTCCAAATGCAAAGTACATCTCACAGCAGATAGACCGACTTCAGAGCTTGACATTGAATACAGTACAGAGCATGCAAATTCCATTTTTATCTGCTCTACAGACGCCAACAGCATCCATGCAGCTTTGCTGCAACAAACTTTAGTAATTCAACTACAGTCCACCAACGCTAGCTTCTGAACCGTTGAGTGTTATTACTTAAACTATGTCAGCAGAGATTATATCTGTAAAGGCAAACTATAGAGTTTGAATAATGGTTCCTCAACAAATCTTTTCCACCATTTAATAAAAATGTCAGAACCAAAATTATATACTATAATGTTAAACACTGCAATTTATTTATTAGGAAAAGCTTGTTTCTATCCAACTAACTAAAGTATCCTCATGGATAACTAGGAAAATAATAGTTTCTGTTTTAACAAATTGATTTTTCATTTTACCAAAAACCCAATCTTACCCACCATCTTCAAATCTCTCTTCTAAAAAATTGGATTAAACCCACATGTTCCATAAGTATACATTCTTTCATTCGAAGTTTCCTACTATTTTATCTAACTGCAGTAGGTTTTGATAGCCATCTGAAACTCAGAGAGGAGGATGGTACTCAAGAGCCGAAACCTAGATGTTTCAAACAAGCTACAGATATATAAAATTGGTTTCTAGTAATGTATGATTAGAAGACCTGAGAGCAAATCAAAACTTTTATTATAAGGTCTTATACTGTTTACATCATTTGAGAATCAACCTCTTTAGGGTTAGATTATGTAGCTGGTATAATCTAAAAACAGGTCAAATCACTCTTAAAAATCAGTAAAAACCTTTTTTACAACAAAATATGACCACATCCAATCAAATCTCCCTTGCCAACAGCACATGACAAGCCATGATAGCAGAAAGCACAAAAAAAAAAAGGTACACATTTCAATCAATTTTTGCCCTGTAGCAAGAGCAAAAAAGAATAACTGTTAGGAAATTATTTTAAAAAATACTGCATCAACTTGAAGAAGAGTCGAAACAAACCTCCCTATGCCTAGCATTTTCAGCATCCTCTGCATCAGTTTGTTCCTTGCTTAGTTTCATGATGTCATCAAGGAATCTCTGCTCAAGACCTTCAAAAGTCTGCAGCATGTGATTATCTTCGTAGCCTATGTCCATATCCTCTTCATGAGGCTGAGATCTGGGATCTCCACCACCTTGTTTCTGTAATGGCAGCCAGGGATCCAGCCTCTGGCTTTGGTAATAGGATCTAGGAGCTTCACGTCCATGACCTATAACACAAATAGCTCCAATTCAAGACAGAGTAGGGAAGAGTGAATTTATTCTTGTTCTTTTTTGTTTTGTGCGAGTGTGTATGGGAGGATGGGGGTTGGCCGAAGGTTGTTGGCGCCGCGGGGAATAGGAAACAAAATACTTCTCTTTGTAGTTTACCGCATCAAAAGTTAAAGTTCATGTCCAGCTATTATGCTTGGAAAGTTAAAATTAATAAACGCTACATGAATAAACTTATACATGACAAGAAGGGCCTACTGCATCTTAGGATTGAATCTTGTCAGGGATCAATATTAATGTATCTTTTAATCCACTGAGAGTCTAGGGCTTTTTTCGGATATTGATGCTAGAGCCCAGAGGGAGGGTATGTGTTGGTGATGGATTTACATATGGGACATGACAGGGGACTGAATAACATTTCAAATAATAAGTCCACCTACTTACAGACACCAAAAGAGGGAATCTGATGACTAGCAGCTTCCATATAGTGCATTAAGGATAAAACAACTTGGTACATGTAATAGGTTTTACGAGGGCCTGTAGTTCAACTGGTACTGGTTGTAGGATGTAATCATAGGAAGTGAAGAGTAACTTATCCATTTACAAAAATTGAAAGAAGTCATCAAACAGTTACTTCTGCTGTAGAACACGGCTGATCAAACAAGCACCTTTTTTTGGCTCTAAATATAGTGAGCTAAGATTAAGTGATTCCTACAGGAAAAAAGAAGAAAAACCTGCCACACCATTTACTAATAAGGCTATGTTCTTGATCCAATCAACCAAAATCAATTTTGAAATAACATAAATGATAATCAAAATCGTTAGGCACATGAAAAAGCTATTAGAAATAAATTGATCACCTTTCAGAGATTCCAATAAATTAATAGAAGTGATAAGAGGCCATGCCTCAAGGTTTTTGATATTTTGAATAGAGTCCAAAAATGAGGAAGCAAATAAAAAAATTTACTAAGGCCTTTCCCAAATCAATTAACTAATATGGTTGCATCATCAAACGTCAATATTATACATAACAGACATGTCAAGGCATGCTGTCACTGTAATATCTATTATAGGTTAAATATTATCTTCCATTTGCTAAGCATGCATAGAAGCAAGAAATAGAAAAGAACAATGTCGTAGGGTCTCACTTAGGCATCCAAAATTGACACCTGAGGTGGGGTTACATTAAAGATTTACAACCTAAAACAAATGCAGCTTGCATAAACCATCAAGTTAAGAAAGCTTATACATGCAATCCAGGAAAAGTTTGGCAACTTGTGGACCAAGATGCACCGCGTTATAACCAAGCTAACATCGTAGCCAGAGAATTGACGAAGTACATATCCTAGATCATGCCTATCTTAGTCCAAAATACTCTTACTATACAGTTATTTACTGCAACTACTCAAACATAAAGCATCAAGATTTTTTACAGCAAAAATATAGACTATTGCATCAAGACTGGCTTACTACTCAAACATATAGATTAATGCAAAAAACTGTACAAACGTGCCATGGCATGTAAGCCAGTCCCATGTGCATTTCCGGTTCCCCTCTTCTTAGTAAAACATTTTGTGCTTTTGGTATGCCTACTTATTAAAGCGAGTTAAAATCAGAGCCAACCTCATGAAAGTGGACGTACAGTGCAGTAGAAAACATTGATTCAACATTATCATCGGCAGATGAATCAGGCATTCCCAGTTAAGGTGAAGCTTTACAATGAACTGGTATTTAAACAGGCTATTCGTGCAAAAGATTTAGAAAAGCGAGGAGACATTTTCCAATTGTTAATACACTAGGTAACACTTAAAAGACACTACATCTTCAATTTAAAAATGATCCATCAGTAAATAAAAGTAAAGGAGACAGCTTTTCAGGAATTAATGAAATCAATTAGACCAAATGCACATATTAGCACTTCTCCAACAAACTCTTCATATTAGTTTCCAATTGCAAAATCTATTAAGGACTTCAAAGATATAGGCAATGTTTCTCTCTTAACCGTTACTTTTCCAGCATAGTTCACCAAAAACCATTTTGACTCGGCAGGAAGCACCATTATTATTCATACACACCACCACATGTTGGCAATCAATTTCTTCAACAGTATTTACAGTTCACCTCAATTCTATTCTCCCTACAACTCAACTCTTCCTCAGATTGAGAAAAGACAAATGCAGCCCCCACCCACCCACGCACCCCGGCCCAAAATAAGCTAAAGACTGAAAACATGTTCGTTAATTTCATGCATTTTACAAAACAAAAGTTCGATAATCATATCTAATTCAAGCATGCACAAAAGACATTAAAAAGAAACACGAGGCAGATTTCAACAAAACATGAAAAATTTAACTCTTGAAGCCTTAATGCTCACGACATCTTAAAAATAGGGCCACCACTCTCTCCAACTAGCGCAAAATATCTCAACCAAAAAAATAATTGAACGAACGAACGAAACAAAAAAATAAAAAATAAAAAATAATTGCCTTCAGCGAAGGGCGCAGTGGGCGACATAGCAGTTTGAGGCAATTTAGTCTGCGCACCATCTCTTTCCCACCGCCATTGGTTTTGATGCCGATGACCTTCCTTCTCGCTGGGGGTCTGCTGCTCCTGCTTACGCCCCTGGTAATACCCAGACTTGTTGCTTTGCTGCTGCTGTTGCTGAAGCATTGGACCGGCGGCGCCACCATATGCGTGGGAACCACCGCCACGGCCGCCCGAATCACCTCCGTGTTTCCCCCCTTGCCTCCTCATCTTTTTCTTTTACTACTACAATTTTCAGAAATTGTTTGCTACAGTTACAAATTTCCAATCAATCTTTTCTAATACGGCCAGCCAATCTTCCATTTTGAAAGAATTGATTATAGAAATTTGACATTAATAATATGTATTAATTGAGAATCGATTTTTTAAAAAATAATTCTGAATTAACGTATTCGAGTTTAAGTTTTTTTTTTTTTTTTTATTGCTTATATTTCAATTTGAAAGTGTGAGAAAATAAATTTATAAAATTAGTTATTTAAAAAATAAATAATCATGAAATGTAACCCCCCCCCCCCCCCCCCCCCGGCACCCCCAAACCAAAAAAAAACAAGGAAATAGAACTTTGAATTTTACACAAAATGTTTAACTAATTAAATTTATTTGAGAATGTTGAGTGATTGCGGCTTTGGGCCGTAAGCCTTAAGAGAAAATTTGGGCTGGGTAATCATGGGCCAGGCCTGGCCTAGTTATTTTGCTCACTCTCTCCTACATTTTCTGTCACTCTCTCTCCCCAATTTCTTTTTAAAGTTGCATTCTAATTATGCCTCTCTTTTATCCTATCTCCTATTTCCTATTTCCTTCTCATTATAATTTTTATAATGAAATCGGTGATCAAATTATTTTTATTATTAATTAATAATTTAATTATGATTCAATCGATTTAATAAAAATTAATTATATTTTTTTATTATGTTATAATTATTATGTTCAAAATTAAAAAAAATAATTAATTAATTAAAAAATACATTTAATAAAACTCAAAATTCACATAATCACATATATATATATAACCAAATACCAAATTTAAATTTTTTTTTTAAAAAAAAAAGAGTTGCTAAATATTTTTTTGACTGGTTCAATCAATTTATTAGTCGGTTTAATCGAATTTTTTATGTTTTACATTCAAACGGATCAAACCTACCACCTGTTCGCGATTGAACCGATCGAAACCACCATTCCAATCCAATTTTTAAAACATTTCTCATATAGTCACACTTTCCTCCTCTTTCTCTTTCCAACTTCATTTTTCTTCTTTTTTAATTATATTGTTTTATTTATTTATTTTTTTAAAAAACTTATTAGAAATCCAAACAAATAAACAAAATATTTAAACAATTATCATCACATAAAAAATAAATAAATTACATATTTTTACTTTTACAATTCCACAAAATTTAAGCACACATCCAATGTTCATAACACTTAAATCAATATCCACACAATAAGTGATTTGATGGCGATATCCTCACCCTATTCAATCTATTATATCTTAGAGAGACAGGCGAATCCCTCTTTTAACATTTTTATTAAAATGTTAGTCAAATTAAAAATTTTGTGCCGTAAAATTCAACGACTTAAGAATGATTATAGCAAACGAATTCAAACTCATAGACTTCTTTGGTGCAATGAGGTTAGACTACTAGGGTTATCGCCCCGACGATAACCATAATCACACTTGAAATGATAGTCATATGGAAATCTTGGAAATATGTATCCATCAAAGAGACTACAGCGTAATCTGACATACTTACAATGCTATCCACAAACCGAACAAGAAAATCAACTAGTGGTGTCTCGTCCCATGTAGTCATGAACAAAATCAATAACTTTATAAACATTATTATCCTATTTCACTTCTTTAAGCTAATTACCATAAATGAAAGACATTATTTGATGCTCCCATACATGTAACTTCATCCAAATCACACCCATTCCAAAACTTTTGCCTTGTCCCTTGCTTTCTTGTCTGCTAAACTCAGAGTATCTTTAGGGTTCACATTCTTTAAGTTTAGTTTCAACTTTTTGTCTATGAATATTTAATTAGGTTAGTCGGTGTTCCCCTAAAGTATTTTAGGAATTATTACGCCCATTGTTTTCAAAATTGAATTGGACCGATCGGTTTAACTAGAATCGACGGTCAATTTGGTTCGATTAACTTAAATAATTAATTTTCGACAAAATCAGTTTTTTATTTGTTATTTTTTTTATCTTTTTTTTAAAAAATAAACTTGATATTTTATTATATATGTGTGGTTATTATTTTTTTTTTTTTTGCTTTGTTAGATATTTTTTTTAGTAGGTTATTTATCAGTTCTTTACCTTTTAATTGTATTACATAACAATTTAATCTATTATATTGTTATTTTACATAACATAATAAAAAAAATATAATTAATTTTTATTAGACCATCGGTTCGACCAGTTAAACCAGCGACCGACAGCAACATTAATTTGATTATCAATATAATTATTAAAAACGCTGACTACGTCTAATAAAAATTTACTTTTAGTACATTCTATCCTCTTATTAAAGGTTCAATTTGTTACAATACAAAGTCTAAATGTAATATTTTTCGAGTTATTACCACTTCCTTGAAAACTTTTATATCATTACAAGTTAAACTTGTAGTAGTCCATTTGTTATGTAATTAACATTTATCAAAATATTTTGTTTTGAGAAATTGTATAAATTATTTATTGTCACATAAAAAATAATTATATTAATTGATTAATAATAACTGAACATTCAATTATGGAGAAAGATAGTAATTCACCAAATGCTGTCTCCCCTTATTTGTGTGCTCAACATTTTCGAAATGATGGTGTGTGGATCATAATTTTGGGAAGGTGGAATGCTTGATGTACCCACCATTTCTATGCATGTGGGTTAATAGGCAGACAATTTTTTGCAGAGTGCACAAGAAAAAGAGAGGTAAAAAATAAATAAATAAATTGATTCTTAAATTTATTGTTTTATATTAATTGTCTAAACTTTTTAACGTGTGCCAAACATCAAATTTAGCTACCCTAAAAAAGATATTGTCATTCTGATTTCTTTAAGATTTTGGTCTTTAACGTATATCTCCTTAATGTTTTTGATAAAATATTTAATAAAATTTAATTAAAAGATAAAAGGCCCCCATCCCTATACTATGAAAATAGAACTTCTAGAAAAACTAATAGGAAGTTATTTTTAATAATGCATATTTATTTATTTTTTGTAAAAAAATGAGTACCAAATTTTAAGCATTAAGGTCTTTCAACGATATAAAGGGTGGCTAATACAATTTTTTTAAATTTTAAAAATATTTATAATTTTCACAATTATAAATGTGTTACAATTTTGGAATACATAGTTTTCGGAGCAAAGTGGCAAATTAAATTTAATTACAAAGACAATCTTTAATCATATGATTAATCATGTTATAAGTTATTTTAAGAAAATAAATGAGAGATATTATCCAATTTATTATTTTTTGCACATAAATACCATACGTATTCTATACACTATCGAACAAGAACTCATATATATTTTGGCCTCAAAAGTTCTTAGAATGATGTTTTTTTAAAATATGTGTATCACTTAATAATTTCAATGTTATGGATTTATTTTAAATATATAGGAGTTAATCTACACTCTTTATTTTAATAAATATAACTCTTAATTTTGATCATTTACTTATTTTTAAGAATTATGCCTTATGAAAAATAACTATCAATTATTTTTTTAATATATATTTTCCATAAGTATAAGGATTGTGTATTTGGTCTTTTAATAAAATTTATTAAAAAAATTCATCCAAGTGTTAGAGGGAGGTATTTGCCAAGGTGGATATAAATATTCTTTTTTCCCGAGTAGGTAAATTTGGCCAAAAAAGTCACGCTTGGTATGCAATAAAAAGTCCAAGTGTCAAATTATTACACTTAAAAGTTTAGGGTCCAAATTAATATAAAATAATAAATTTAAGGTTAAAAAAACAATTTACCCTAAAAAAGAGACATGATATTTACTGCTGGATAGCATCTCCCGAATTACAGGTTTGCATATTTTATTTTCTATAATGGAATTATTTCTTCAAAATTATTCTCTTAATTTAATATTGCAATACTGATTTTGAAAGACTAATTTTGATGATTATAAAGTAAATTTGAATAATTATTTTTATATTTTATCTAAACCTCATCATATCTCACTCGTTATCAATGGGATCAGGTTACTTCCAGTAAGAAATATATTGAAGAGTTAAAAAATCAAAATTTATAAGAAGCCTGATCTAAAATTCTTGAAAAATTATCTATTTATGATTAAATCAACAATAATCTGGCAAAAGGGGATGGACAAGGGTATTATTTTTTTGTAAGTTAATGGTGTGTACTTTGTCATATGATTATTCATTGCAGTTAATTAATTGCTGATACATGATTTATGATATAACTCCTTACTTCACTAGATTAAGTTTTTCACACAAGCTAATTTATGCACTACGCTTATTTAAAACATCTTGTGAGTTCATATATTTTATAAAATATTTTTGAAATTTATAAAATATTAAATTTTATTATAAAAAATAAGTTGTTAAAGTGTTTGGATAAAATAAAATTATGAAACTTTTAAAATATCAGTAATGACAATTCTGTAATTAAAATTATCAAAATTAAAAGAATTTATTAAAATAAAATTTTATTTTGAAAATAAGTTGGGGTGGATATACTTTTTTAAAAGTTTATAAACTTTTAAACAACTTTTTTAGAATTTTATAAACTCTTTTAAAAAAATTATCAAACACTTTTTAACGATTTATAAACGTTTAAACAACTTATAAAATATTTTGAAAGTTTTATAAAATTAGTCAAATACCCTCTTAATTACTAATTTTTTTATTATAATTTTATATTACATGCACACAATAAATATGAACCTGGTTTATGTTACACCAAATCGAAAAGGACTTCACAAACGGTTGTGTGTTTATTTTTTCACATAATATTTTTTTTTATTTTATGTCATGTCTTGTCACTACACTCGGTAAATTTTCATTCGCAACATTTAAGTCTCATAGCCATCTTTATCTCTCACGGCAAAATTGAAGAGATGTATAAGTTTTTTCTCTGAATTTTTTTATTGTCTATTTTCTAATTATTGCAATATAATTCTCTCTCTCTCTCTCTCTCTTTAAAATCAGAATCTATAATCATGGAAAATTTGATGGTTTATTAGAGATGTTGGTGTAATAATAATGTAGCAAATTGAAATATAGTGATATAATAATACCGCACTCAAATGGATAGTATTTCATATCTATATTTATATACTCGATTTTTGAAATGCTACACTTAATAAATAATATATTAGATATATAAATTATAAATAAATACCTCATTTTTTTATGAAACGAGACACTTGTCTATTCTTCAAATACACTATGTATAATATATTAAGTATATCATGAATATTCTCATATACTCTTGATTGGACCTAGACAAGAGGTTCCCACTCTTAGTAGTTTGACCACTTGGCCGAACCACATTCATAATTTGCATGGCTCTTAATTTTAGCAATGAAAGGGAAAGGGGAATTCTTCCTCACATATTCGGACATGCATTCGCCCCTTTCACTTTCTCCTTCTTTCTTTCTGCGCCCATAGATCATCCAATCAATCTAATAATGGCATTGAGATCGAGAGAATAACAAATTTGGGTGCTCAACCCTTTCCTCAAAAGCTTCATAAAAAGCGATCCTTGTTGGAGGCGAATATCTTCCCCTTTTATCTTTGTTCTTCATTCCACAACAAATTACACTATAAAAATTATTATACTTATCTTATAATTAATTATTCGTATCATAATCATTAACTAACCGTTGTTAGTTTATTTGAACTTGACTCATCAAAAATTCGATTTAGGTGAGAATTGAAAGTAAAATCAACCTACAGTCACATAAAACAAAAACATGTAAAAAAGACTTTTTTCATTACGACGTATCTTCTACATTAAACGATTGTCATATCATGTTGTCACAATATGAATCCCACTTTTAAACGTAGCGTCATCCTCATTATTTAGTGGTAAGAATTTTCCATCTCATGAACATGGTCCTGTAGGCTCTTGATGCTCCTACAAATACCGAACACTCCCACTCCTTGCCCTTTCAATTAAGCCAAAACAACACAGCTTCTCCCCATATCCCCTAATATATCTTCATATTCATCCACTGCTCTCATTCCCCGGACAGGCCAGCGTTTTTGGATGTTTTTGTTTGCTTAAATTAAGGTACGAGCATATGCATATTTTTCTAATATATTCTTACTGTAATATTATAGTACTATACAAAATTGAAACAGAGAATACAAGCTGGTAAAATACTGACACTGAATCCCAAACATTTAGTCATTATTTTTACAATGGCGAAAACTTCTTGCATGCCTTCAAAATCTTGCTTTAGTATTGTAACTCGGGACTTTGTTCCTGTCCTGATAATTGAACTGCTTTGTGCAGAGAAAAAAGGCATGCCTATGGGAAAGAGCCTTCTTCACCTTTCTTCTTCACCTATAATGGTACCTGAGGAGGAGGCAACTATGAAACAAGGCATAGTTACGATTCTTCGTTCCGATTGCGAAAGAACTAAAGCAGTGTCGATAAGAAGAACACTCTCAGCAGATATGTCTTCCAAGAAATGGCTGGAGCAAAATGGGTTCTTCAACCCCATGATTGCCTCCTCTGAGGAATTGGTGGTCATCCATGGTGATTCTTCATCTTTTTCATCACAAGTTGGAGAAGAATATGAGAAAGTTCCAGGACAAGATGATGTTTGGCTGTCAATCCAATCTCAGAAAGTGAGAAATGAGGTGCAAAAACAAGAAAATTTGGATGTTTGGGGTTCAATTCTCACTCAGAAGAGTGAAACTTCTGTCAATATCCCACCACCTTACGTTCACCCTCTTGTGAAAAGATCAACCAGCAATTTGAGTGAGAAGAGTCTTGGGATTTGCACCGAGAATCTTGGATCAGAAACTGGGTCCGATGGCTTTTCTTCTTACCCTCCTTCAGAAAATTTAAGTGATGCAGATGAAGATAAAGAAGATAGGCAAAGAGTTGTGCAGGAAGAGATCAAAGAGTTGAATCCCTTTGAGGATTTGCATGTTTCCAAGTACAGGAAATCGCCGGTTCGGCCTTTTCCGCCGCCGCTTTCTTCCATTGCTGGTGGAGATGGGGCTTCACTCCACATGCACTCCCACAGGGAAAATGGTAGATTGGTTCTTGAAGCTGTTTCTGTTCCCCCGAAAAAGCATTTCCATGCTCACCGCCGAGACGGGCGCCTTGTTTTAACCTTGATCAGCAGTCCCACTTCACAAGAAAATGAATTGGTGCAGGGAGTAGATAATATGGAAGAAGTTGATGAAGATATCAAGGATGGCGGCGGTGATGGTGGTTATCAGGAGGAAGAGGTGGTGGAAAAGAAGTTTGTGATGGAGCAAAACATGAGATCATTAATGCCTTGTGGGATAACTAGTGTGCACAAATCAGGCCTGGTGATGAAAAAGCTTATGGCATTGTGCAACAAGAATCCCACATGGTCCAACAAGTTCAAGAAAGCAGTCGACATGATGGAGACAGAGGAAGTGGAGGAGGAGCTCCCAGTCCCACTGTCACTGCCACCACCGCAGTTGGTGGCAGCTCGGCCGGTCCCTCCACCTCCACCACCGGCTGCCGCCTCATTCAATGCTTACGAGTACTTCTGGCGGAGCAAGACCACCGTGTCCGGCGGCTTCATCAATCCCATGATCACCACCACACCCCTCAACAACAACAAGAAGGTTAATGGCACAAAGGCATATGAGCATCAAGATTTTGTTACAAAATTGAGGGGATGCAAGGAGCCCAAGAGATCACTACAAATATTAGTCAACTCCTAAATGTTTAAAATATTTACTCAATAGCCCCAAATTTTAATTAATCCCTTAATATTAGTTCCTAGAAATATTAGTCTATCTCTGTCATCCTCCCTATATTTCAAGTAAAACCCTCTCTTACAAGAGATTGTGTGGCCAAAATAAACATGAAGGGAAGTGAGAAATGTCATTAGAGAAGTTTTCGAAACCATAAATGCTAGGTTTCATAGACTAAGCCTTCACTTTTTATCATTTCCTATTGATTTAATAAGATACATATATTTCTTGTAAATGTTATAGTTACTTAAATCCAGCTAACTACATCTCTTATATTTGTTTCTTACCAAAATTAAAAGAATTAATAAAAAAATATTAAAAATACTTAAAACCCCTTAAAATAAATTTTTGTATCCAATCAATTCGAAAAATTAATTCCACCAACTTTTCATTCCCAAAAAAAAATTCAATCATAAAATTTTATACTATTTTTGGACAAAATTAATGAACTTCTTAAATTAAGAAACTTTTTATTAATTGATATCCAATTTCAAAATTAGTTTCTATCGCTATATTCATCTATTTGTAGTGAAACAATTTAAAAGGCTTAATTTATGTACTTTGAAGAATTTTAATCATTTTGTTTAGTTCATTCAATTTTAAGAAATAAATTTATCTGTACTATAATACATATATATATATATAAATTTAAGAAATTTTTTTTAAAATTAAAACCATCATTAATACAAATGGTTTGAACAAAAAATTTCTACTAAAGAGTCAAATTGTTAACTTTTTTAATCTAAGAAATCAAAGACAATTTAGTAAAAAAAATGAACTGTTGGATGTTTTAGAATGAAAATATTTTGCAGAATTTTTTAAATATAAAATCTTTAAGGATCTTTTAATAATTTTTTTGAAAAAAAAAATGATAAATTTAGAGATGATATGTAGAATTGTTGGGAATGCATAATAGTTAATTAATATTTTTCCTCATGAGATGAGTCAGCTTCTGTTAGTTATTTATCTCATCAGCACATTGTTTGACTTGGTGGATTGTCTAATCTGTCTCTGGTGTCATAATGGAATTCACTTTTCCTCAGCTTTTGTAACTATGGGCTAATGAGGTTGATTATACAGGTCATTTCTTGTCCATTTGATCTTCATCTTGGGGACACCATCATCCAATATTATTGATTTGTATGGCTCACTTTGGATTATGTTTTCACAACATGGCCACCAACTGCCTTGTCAAAATTTCTTCAAATCCATAGTCCAATTGAGTATGAATCTTAATTGACAATCAATTGTCAATCACTTTAAAGTAAGACTATTAAGTGTAGGGTTTAATGAGTTTTTAAGTGTGAGCGAGTGAATGAAGGTTTCAAGACTTGAGATTGATAAAAAGATGTCCGAATCAGTACGGATATGTAATGCGTTCCATCTATTGAATAGGGTCAAACCCTCGAGTGGTGGTTACATAGTAGATACGTGAGATTCAAAACTTTGTGCTAAATAGCATTAAGGTTTGATTCTTATTATTTGAGATTCGACGATAAGTTAGAGGTAATACATGCAATGTTAGAAGTAAGATAATAACAAAGATGACAATAAATCGAGTTTGAGGTGGAACTATCAAAATTGAAAACTCGCCCCACCAAGATTTTTAAGGACTCAAGACCCGCCCCAATCCGAACCTGTCAGGTTCTGATTAGACCCACTTTATAATTTTTAATATATTATTATTTTTTAAATAACACTACTATTTTTTTTAAAAAAGTATATTTTTTAAAATATTATATTACATAATATGTTAAAATAAAAAATAAATAAATAACTAAACCGGGTAGGTTCAAGTTGGGACGGGTTCGAAAAAAAAATCAAAACTCATTTTAAAATCATTTGTAACTTTAAAAACTCACTCCCGATAGTGGATTTGGGGCGAGTTCGGGGATCTACACCTGCCTCATTGTTATCCTTAAATAATAAAAATTTCTATAACTGTTAATGTTCACCCATGAACAAATAGTTAATGTGTTCAAGGGTTATATAGTTAGTATACGACACCTTGATGCCAAAGGGGCTCTTGGAGTGTGGTTATATAATACACACATGAGACTCAAAATCTTGTGCTGAGAATGCTGTTTATCACATGTCTCTAGTTTGTGATAAACTAGAGACACAATGTATAACATATTAATAATCTATATAACTAATATAACTTGTATGAAGTTTAACACTGCTAATATATCAAACTATATAGTAAGATAACTTATAGAAAAACTTGTAATTTCTTTTTTAAAATATAGTTTTAATTAAATTCGTATGAGTTGTACCTTACAATTTAAAATGAAAAATATGTGCACCCCTAAATAATTGGAAATAGAATGCAATGGCAAGAGCTCAAAAATCTTATTTGTGACCTTCTTCATGTTTCTAATTAACTACTCAATATTATTTTTTGGGGATGTTTTTTCATTTATTTTTTTTTAAATTTTCAGTCTAAGAAATCAAAAGAGAATAATAGGAATATATAAAAACAAGTAGTTTGGGCCCCTAAAGCCCACTTTCAAGCCTAGAACCAACAATTAGTCTTCCGGGCCCAAGCCTCAAGCCCAGAACCAATTATGGTCCTTTTCCTGAGCCTTTATTATAACTGGAATTTGTGAAGAGAAAATCAAAAGCCCCGATGGGTGACAACAGTGGAACCACTTCGTCCGCCACCGCTGCTTCCACCGCCGACGAAGATCTGCTACTCAAGAAATTCTTCGCCGAGGTCAGCGAGGTTGAGCGCGATAACGAAGTCGGCAGGTTTTTATTATAATGAATATGCATATACGTTAAATTTGTTAAATTGGGGTACCTGTTCTGTTTTCTTGTCTAATCCTTCCAAAAATTGATAGAAAGAACATGAAAATTGTTGTACTATGAAAATCTTATCTGTATTGTATTTGTATGTGTGAACGGATATATGTAGGTTTGTATCTAGATATGGCTGTAAATAAAATGGGAGAGCGATTAGCTAGAGAAATTTAGAAAAGGAGAAATCTTGTGGATAATTTTATCTATAATTATATTTGAGCAGATTATTGTTGGAGGTGTGGACAGTGGAATTTAAGTTTAATTAAATGAATAGGTTTAGATTATTCAGCAGGAATCGTTGTATATTTTTTCATGCAAATATTTTTCACAGAGAATGCAAAGTTTAAGCTTTAGAGTGCCACAGTTATGGGTGATTGTTATTGTGGCTTGAATTTGTTCATCTTTTCATGCTTAAAGCTAGCGATAGAGTTCAAGATTGTTACTTTTGACTCTCTCTCTCTCTCTCTCAAAAGGAGGATCTAGCATTTTGAACTTTCTGATGTGATATTTTACTATCAGTTAACCACCTGTGTTGCTAATGATGTCTGTTTATCCCTCTCTGGTGTTACCATATGAAGATCAAAGTGCTTGAGCTTTTGAGCTTCGAACCATTTTCAGTTATATGATGCAGATATCTCCATGGTTTGGTGGTGTGTTAAGAACCAAATTTTGCTGTCTTTAGGTATCTGGTTTGTAGATGGTCTGTGAATCCACATGACCTTCCAAAGAAAAGAATAATTAAGCTCACTAATATTTTGTAACTGACTTTGTTAAAACATCTTATGTTAGTATATGTTCTGTATGAGATGACACCTGCCTGTTGCAATCCACATTACAGAATTCATGTTGGCGTAATGGGGTGTCATATCTAACAATCTTCTATATTAGGTGTCTCAGTCTATGTGGTGCCAAAGATTTTTGGTTCTTAATTGGCTACACTTTTAAATCATCATGTTAGGTGCAAACTAACACAGGGTGCAGTAGATTTTCATGTTGATTAGGTTTGGACTCAGATTTTTCATCAATAAGCAAATTGTTGATTACATGGAAATAACTAGTTTAGAGTGCAATAGACCTAGTTTTTTTATCTCCGGAACTGTCGCTGGAGTAGGAACATATATACGTTTTGTTTTCTAAGTAAATGTGCTTGTGGGTGTGGGTGTATGCTGTGTGTCTTTTATGGCTGTCAATTTTGGCAATGTTTTAAGTGACACAGTCACCTCAAAATGGTAATTGCAATCATTTCCCAAATTAGAAGAAGATGACCACTGCTCACCGCATTTTGTCAATAAGATGGCCGTTGTTCACCGTGCCAAATGGTGCTAGCCTCATCAACTGCACTTTTGTGCATCAAGCACTGGTTGTGAGTATCCTCATGGAAGTAGATGGCCAAGCATGATTTCATTTCATGTTTTGGTAGCTTGATGCAGAACCAGACGGGGTGAGACCCGGGACGTTGAGTGTTGAGTGATAATAGAATAGTGGTTGTGGCAATATAATTGCTTGCCTTTGACCCCTCTTTCATAATTTTTAGCATGATTTTGCCATCTGGCCCTGTTTTCATGAGGTGAAAGGTATACTTTGTGTCAAAAAGTATTGGGATATTGGGATTTTTGTGTATACACATTAACAAAGCCTGTGTACACATGCAAGTATCTGTAAACATAGTGCAAAATTAGGATAGCATTGATGGGTTGTGGGTTTTTCAGAATTTAGGGTGGATACGAGAATCATTGCACCCAATGAATATTGGGGAAAAAAGACAAAAAAGAAAAGGGGAAGAAGATTCTAAAGCATCAGATCCTGAATAACTTGGTATGACTATAAGGTCGAATTTTGCCTCACAATTACAAATAAGGTTTGAAAAGCTTTGAAGACGATCAATAGTTTAATTCTGACAAAATTATAACCTCTTTTATTCCTTTCAGGTCTTAGATTTCTTACAAGGAAACTAGCTGAATGGACAACTGAATAAAACATTGAACCCATCCCAACCAAGACTAAAACCAGGACTCTTTGACTTGCATGCTTTCGGAACATAAAAGCACCCCTTGGCTGAAAATATTAAATGGACAGTTAGAAGCTATAAGTAACAGAGACTCAACTGACTCAAGCTGGACAAAAAGTATTTTCTGACAGAGTTTGTGTTTTTCGTCGAAGAATCTCTACTTTTCTCTGCCTTTTATTGATCCTTTAATTAATGATTTCTTCATCTTCTACTGACACACATGCAAACACTTAGACTTAATAATATACACCAATGATTTACTGCCTGCTGACATATCCTTTAACTTTTGTGCTGCTGTAGGATCCTTTCGTGCTTCAAGTTGAATGCTTTTGAATATCTTAACCTACCATTTGATTCCTCTGTAGATGATGTGAAAAGGCAATATCGTAAGGTGATCTTTTCATCATGTGAAATTATTAGGTATTGTGTTTATTGGTATCATTGAGAAATAATGAAATGTGTTTAATGCTACTTTCTCCTCTTACAGATATCTTTGCTTGTTCACCCTGATAAATGTAAACATCCACAAGCAAAGGAGGCATTTGGAGGTAAATAACCCTATATTCTTGTTATGAAGGAAATATGTGATTCCCTGCACGTCAGCTTGTACTCTTCTATACACTTGGTGATCTTTTTGTTTCTTTTTTTTCTCTTTTCCAATTGCTTGATTTTGCTCGGATACAAGAATAATGAATTGTTATTCTAAAATTTCATTTGTTCCCTCTTAAATTTTGTTTTGTCGAAACTTTTGTAAAAACAGTATGTCAATATGACATAGTATTAAAAGTGTAAGTTGAGAATTACTTGTGATCATAGGATCCTGTTTAACCCATTTGCCTCATGGAACATTTCATATTGCTTTATGCAACGAGAAGACTGAAACTTATTTTATTCTGAAAGTAGTTAAGAAGCATCATCCTTAAGCACCATACAGGAGCAAAAGTTATTGCTGTCTAGGCTAGTCGGGGTAGTCATTTTTTCACCTTTGTTTATTAGCATTATTTTACCAATCTATTTGTCCACTTCCACCTGTTATGGGCTAATGCTTATTTGAGTGACTTTTTTTAAGTTTAGATATTCAGTATAGAGCATAATTTTGGAATTTTCAATAATACTTTAGATAAGGTGTTATAAGTAATTTTTTATTGGAGTATTTGAGTAGATTTATATGGTTTTTAGCCACCATTCAAGGAGGTGGAAATAGGTAGTATTTGGTGCTAGAGGTAGTCCTTATTATAGATTCAGTAGTAGATTAACAAAATATGTGAGTTTGGGAGGAGGCGGTATTGTTTGATCAATCATTCCAATTTTTACTCCTTTCTGACAATATGACCTCGATTAGCATTTTTAAGCCAGCTCAATGCAACTATTTGCCAAATTATGTGTTGCATCATTATAGCCTGTTATTATTTTTGATAAAAATATCATTATAGTAGTCTGATTAATTGGTTACACAGATAGAATTATGCTTTTTAGGTTAGTTTGTTTCAAAATTTTGATTTCAATTCTTAGATTACATTGTTTTGTTTATGAAACAGCGTTAGCAAAAGCTCAACAATTATTACTCGACCCACAAGAGAGGGATTATCTTCTGAACCAAGTTAATGCTGCAAAAGGTTGGTCCTTGAGCTTACTTGTTCTCTCTCATTTTCTTTATTTCATTCTGTTTATTAATTTACTTTTGTGACCTACTTCTCCAATTTTGAGTGATCCTATGTTCTCTATGATTAAAATTTTTCCACTCTGTGTAAAAGCAAATGAAGCAAACCATAAAAATGAAAGTTAGCTATTAAAAACTGGTAACAGTCGTTCTATGACTTAAATGAATTAAAAATCAAATGCTAGATGGTAGTTTAAGTGGCTGCCTTTTCCCTGTTTTCTGCTTTCTTTCTTTGTTTTCTTTTCATCTTTTGTCGTTATTGATGGAGCAGCCTGGTCTTAGTAATCCCTTTCTCATGGTAGTCCAAGTTTTCTCCTGTTGATTTTGTTTTCCTTACACCTTCATTTCGACCATCTTTGAATTGAATCATGCTGAAATTCTTGATTTTTCTCATTTGTTTTTCAGTGTAAATAATGTCATATTGTTGTTACCTGGAAACATGAACTGTGCCTTGTTGCTGGAGAGGTTGTGATGGATTCTTTTTACTCCACATTTGTTTTGCCCCTTCTTTATTTCTGCCCTTTTTATTTGATAGGTGATGTTACAGGTTCTGCTTTCACATCTAATGTTACTTCTGCATTCGTAAGGGTGATGTCTTGTCAATTTTTCCTATGTTTTAAAATGACTATTAATGATGCTACTTTGTGGTCCTGATTACTAGTCTTTTTTTTCCCTTTTCACTCTCACACATCACCAACATATTTACAGACACAATTGCTATCCATTGCATCTGCTCTGGCTAAATGGATCACTACAAGGAAGTTTTTAGGCTTATAAGGCGTATCTGCAGATTTCTCTGTTTTTGCTTTTAAATACTAGTTTGCAATGATCATGCTTCTAAATATGTAATGCAGAAGAACTTAGAGCAAGGAGGAAGAAGCAGCTGAAAAAAGACACTGCTACTAAGTTAAAGTCATTAGTGGACGAGGTAAAATCGATTGACACCAATATTGCTTTTGTGATTAATCTTCCGTTTGTGTTACTGATCAACTGAATATGTTAGTTTATATTTATGAGCAGAGAAATAAATGCCATCCTTTGTCTTTTTTATGGGAGTGTTTTTCGCTGCATCCCACTATTTGTTTTTATTGATTCGCAAGAAAGACAATGCTCTGGTCCATTTTTATGATTGAAATTGGACCTGTATAGTAGTTGATTCCAGATGACAAAACAACATTCGTTTGATTTTTACAATTTTAAACAATGACAGGGAAAATATGAGCTGGAATATGAACGATCAGAGGAATTCCAGCAGCAGTTAAAATTAAAGGTTCGAGAACTCCTAACAGAGCAAGAATGGAGGAGAAGAAAGATGCAGATGAGGGTATGCAGCATCACTGTATAGTCTAAGACAATTTCTTTATTCACAACTCACAATTGCGCTGTCTTTGAATATGGTAGATATCAGAGGAGGAAGGTAGATTAAAAAAAGATGAAGAAGAAACAAAAGAGATGTGGAAACGGAAGCGTGAGCATGAGGAGCAGTGGGAAGGCACAAGAGAACAAAGGGTTAGTTTCGCATACATATATCATCTCATAGAGTTATCCTTGTAATGACTTGTCCTAAGTATGTGATATAATCTGTAGTGTTGGGTCCTGGATATGAGGGCTTTCATTCTTAATATTGTATTGATCATGTTTCAATATTAGCTTGTTTATGTGGTTTCTTGTTTTTGCTTTGTGTGCTCTTTGAACTGCCGTGTCTGTGATATAGGCATGCTAACTCATGTTGAAAATATGTGCGCAAAAAGTGCTATGTTTTCTTCTCATCATTGGTGGCAGGTATGAAGAAAGAGGGAAGGAATTAGAAAGGAAAGAGAAACAGAATGAAACATGTCTATAATTGTTGGTTTCTGATGTTAAGTCATCATCTTCACCCTACTTAATCAATATTTTTATATTTGGAGTGGGAGTGGGATGTATTTGGAGAATATTAGAGCAATCAGCAATATGTGATTTAAAATCCTGGATATGGAATAATCTTGTTGTCAAAATAGAGGTTGTTTAATGGTAGCTTTTTTGTAGATTCTCTTTTACCATGCATAAAGAAGTTGGGCATTTCTTTTAGCCTTTTCTTTCGTAATGATTAGTATCCTGGACATAGCTGTCTTGGTCAAATCTGAAAATGGAAAAAAATAAAAAAGTTGTCTACAATACTGAGCAATTGCACAAGGAAATGTCTCCATTGCACATTAAAGGCTTCTTCATCTCATTTAACTCACTGAAGAATGCAAGACGAGTTTAATCACTTTGATTTTTTATTGATTACTTATCGGCAGGTTTCCAGCTGGAGGGACTTTATGAAAGGTGGAAAGAAGGTAAGATCATGGTGCATCTTTCGTTTGGTTATTTTTTGAAATCAGCAGAAATGAGGTGACTTGGAGCAATTTTCTTTCTATACTTTAATAGGTTAAGAAAGGAGAGCTTCGACCTCCAAAGCTCAAGACAGAGGATCCAAACAAATCCTACGTTCAAAGGCCAGTGAAACGAGGGTGATTATCGTGGGCCCTTCCTCATGCTTTCTGCTAATTGACCGTGGTATTGCTTGAGAAAGCTTTGAAGGTGTAGTGCTAGCAATTGTATTAACTTGTCTTAGAATTGTGGACCAATTTGAAACCTCATTCCCCTTGAATCATATTCAGTGAAAGTGCTTGCATTTTATAATGATCTCCCAAAAACTTATCCCTCACACCTTGAATGGGACTTGTGCAATGTTATCTATTACGTTTGCTTATTCTGGTTATTTGGTTGCGTAAGATTTCATAGCATCACTACAACCAAAGAGTGTGGGTAATAAATCTGTATTGACTTTATTACTTCTCACTTTTCTAAGGGGTTATATTGCAAATGATTACCAAAAATCATCCAGCAAATGAGAAGGCATAGAGTTACAACAGTTTAATTTCCAGCTTTTTGAGGCTCGAGCAGAGGGACCTACATCATTATTGCTTTCGTCCCTAAAGTTCCAAGTCTAGCAATGGCAATTTGCCTAAAATTTTAAAAAGAAAAGGTTGAAAGTTAAAAGGCAGAAACAAGCTCTGGTGAAAGGAGACCATTATATCTACTCCAGAACACCAGGATTTATCATTGTGTGAAGATCAAAACACAAGTACCTAATGAGACACCAACCAATGCTAACCAAAAACGGATTCTTATCTTCACACAATTGTTACATTGTACCGAGTAGAAATATGAATTACACAAGGCAACACCCTCTATTATACATGAATGACTAAGAAATTTCAACATGATATATCTCACCAATCACGTATCAGGACCTCATGTCCTCTTAAAACAGAGATAACAATAATACACCTACATAGACCGAAAAAATATAGAGAGAGCTAACAAGTAATAACCAGCCTGACCACCCAAGGGAGAAACGACCAACACTGTGACTTCTACCTGGTTGAGTCTCACGCATGGAGGACATCTTTTGGAACCACGAATTGCTTTCAGCACAACTAAGTACAGAACTTGCAGTTCAAACTTCTCTCATCTTCTGAGGGCTTCTCAAGTGTGCAAAAGATACCAGCAGCTCAAAGCCTTCTAGTCTCCAAGAAGAATATAGCTCTTCAGGGAATTCTCCATATGGCATCATGCTATGTACAAATCGCTGGAAATTCCAGGTGTTAGCATGAGCCTGGAAGAAGCATAGGAAAACAATCTGGGAGCATAATCTAAATCCAAGCAAGAGAACCTCGGTCATTAGCAACTTGAGGACGGCCTCTAGTTGGCGTTGGTGGTCTGTTAGCATTGAGCTCCTGAATCCAAACCGAGAGAGAGAGAGAGAGAGAGAGAGAGAGAGAACATGATCAATCTCAGCACGACATTGAAGACATCACATAGAAGATTACATTAAAAATGAAAGGTTGGAAATAACTGTAGCACCTGCATCCATGTGTCTTCTATATGACGTTCGGGAGAGGTCTCTGGAGATGAAATTGCAGGCGGCAGCGGGTGAATCAGTTTTGGTACAACCACTAAATCTCTCCCCAAAACCAAGATAGCACCGGCATTATTTGCAGTACCTGCAGAAATAAAAAGGAAGAACCTTAAAAACAATAAGGCAACAACTGAATTGTGGACGTATTACCAGCCATTTTATGTACAATAAATTAGGGCATACCACAATAGTTTGTGGCTGAAAAGAGAGTAATTAAATGTCCCTGAGCAAATCTTTCAAATCCATCCATCACACACTCATGTGCTCGGACAATCAATTGAAGATCGTTGTTGTTACAGAATTCCATAACACGATCGGGCTGCAAAATAAAGAAACTTTGATGAACCATAAAGCACATAAATGGGAGGTAAATGATCTATCTATATGCAAATATCCAATGGCACACTGTACCCATGTATATCTATACTAAGAAAAAGAAAACCTGAATATGTATCAGAAACAATTGAAGCAGAAAGGATATAGTACTTGTAATATAGTTACCAAACAATTCTCCAAAAAAGGAGAACAGAGAAAACCAAAAAAAAAAAAAAAAAAGAGGAAGAAGAAGAAGAATAGTCGATGGACTGTTAGATTCGGCTTAAGGTATCTTATAATCAACATTTAAAACCCCTCTTGAATGGTAAAATATACATTGAACAGTGAACATAAAATCTGATTTCCATGATTCCATCAAATTACTCAGGTAAAAATATGTATATTCCAAAACATTACTATGCATTTCTAGGAGTCGATACAAAAGCTACTAGCTCTTGAGACAATGGAAGTCACCCAAAGCAGTGCTCATTGCAGCAATAGTGGCAAATGTTGTTTAACATGATGCAGAAATTAGAAAGCAGTCTTAGTGCAAACCATTTTCATCAGGCACGCATCAGATCTGGACCTTGTTTCCCTCAATCGAGGAGATTATGCATCCATAAACAAAAGAAGGATATTGAAGAAAACAATGTTTGTAGCTATAACATAAAGCAAATAGAGCTGCACTCCAGGGTTGTATCAAGTAGCAAATCAGGAAAGCTTCAATGGAAATTTGAAAATAGGTTTCTTTCTCAATTAGTACTTCGGCAAGTCATTGGAAAAATTAACAAGAGTCTATTGTCTTCAGATTTCAAGGATTTTATATGATGAAAATCTTAGATCCAGTCTTACTACTCACTCGGCGGAAATTTCCTCTGATACAAATAGCTTCATCAAACTTAACCGATATACACCTTCATCCTTACCATCCTCAGTCGGTTGACAAGCAACCATCAGTAGAATCAGGTTTAAAAGATTAAAAGAAGAAACTACAAAGCAGACTCAACAACCCTGCATAAACCTGCTAAATGATATTGAATCTCAACAATATTTATCTCAATAACACTTAAATACAGCTTTAACACAGTCAACTCAGTCATCCACCAAAATTTAAAGAAGAAAAAAAAGGAAAAAGGAAAAACAAAGATCTATCAGTCTAACAGGGCATGTGACTCCAGGCATCCCATGATGTTAATTTGCAATTGCTCTTTCAATTGATTTTTTCCCTTGAGCTGCCAGCATGGATGTTTCTTGACTTGCAAGTGGCTCCACACAATTTAAATTCTAAACTAAGTAAATATCAAACCTAGGGTTTAGAATCATTTCTGACTAAAACATAAATTGTATACGCCTTCTAGAAGACTTAAAAACTGCAATTTAGCACCTCATTAGCATAATCATCAGCAGCATAAACTCCCACAAGCCCCAAAGCAAAAAGAAAAAGCACACACACACACACGTGTGTGTGCGAGAGAGACAGAGACAGAGACAGAGACAGAGTTCCAAAGAGAAAATCTCCACCAAGGCTATCCGCACACAAGGAAACAGAAGCAGAGCTATTAAACTATATGATACAAATTGAAGAAAATTTGAAAGAAACTGTAAAGAGAAATACCCACCCCAAAGGTTACCAACCCAGGACCCCTTGCATTTGGCCGCAGACCTTCTACACTGTCATTTTCAGTGGGATCAGACCTACAAGGAAACATACATATCAAGAATACAAATTACAAAAATTTAAAGAATAATAATAAACATAACGAGAAAAGACATGCACTAACCATAACAAGTCCATAAGAACAATAGATCCCGCTTCCATTGCAATTGGACGCTGTATATTTTCAATCTGTTCTACATGGTTTATTGATCTCCCAATACCACCATGCATACAAATAATTTTTTTCTCGATCAATGCAGCAAGAGGAAGCCAGTTGAACAATCTGTTTATCCGATGCCATGCCCATATTCCATCTCTCTCACCCTGTTCAGGAGACAATCAGAAGGGGTCTGTGGGTTTATCCCAAATAACAAAGCACAAAGTAATAGAACTTTTGGTAATTTACCATACGCTCAATGCACTCAATTCGAAAGCCAAAAAGAGCATTGATATCTGCAGCTTCATGATTACCACGAATTAAATGTATTTGATGGGGATGCTCAACCTACAAATTCATAAATTTGCACAAAGACAATTTATCAGTTTATACTAGAGAAAGAGAACGAGAGAAGATTGCACCAGTTGAGTTGACAAACGGGCTAATACCTTTAAAGCTAGAAGAAGAGTTATGGTTTCCAAGCTGTGTTGGCCACGATCGACATAATCTCCCAAGAAGAGATAATCAATATATCTGATAGACATGTATACAATCAGCATCAGAGCCAAAACTTGACAGTCAAAAGATGTACAAGTCAAACAGCAACTGTCCTTTACCTTTAGGGGTCTCTATGTGTGTGTGTGTGTGTGTGCGCGCGCGCACGTGCGTGTGTGTGTGCTTTGAGGGGGTGGGGAGTTAGGTTGTATTCATTACATGCATTCAACGCAAAAACAATGCTGCCATATTCATTACACATATCAACCTCTTTGAAATAAAAACGATCTTTTTGCAATTCATCTTAAAGGGAGAAACAATGTTCACATAACATAGCACCATAACAAGAATGTTCTTCCAATACATGCACCATTCATAAGTCGAAACTTAATTTTAATATAAAACTATTCTATACTGTATATGAACTTTACAACAGATTTCACTTGATAACATTACTAAGGGTGAGATGTAACCACTAACAGAGCATTTTGAACCCTGAAGTCACCTTAGGTAAGATAAAGATTCCACTACTTTAGCATTAGAGCAGTTGAATATTGATCATGTAAAACATATTTAAACTTGAGGGCAAGCTTGTCGACTTGCTCAGTTTTATTCTCCAGCTCAGCTTGTTTGGCTTGAGCTTCCTACTCTTAATTTATGACTATATATCAATAATATAAAATTATGTAATTATAATAATATAATTTACTTTATATCAATAATATAAATTTATGTAATTTATAATAGGCTCAAGAATTAGTTTATAAATGCTAATTCTTCATGTATCAAGTCAGCAGCCCCAAAAAACAATTGACAGAATAAATTTTTCTTCCCTACCCCTCTCCAACCATCATTATTTTATCTTAACCAATCATACTAGCATCCAGGTATGCATTTGAATTTTCTACCTAATCTACTAACAATTTCAATTTCCCTATCTTTGACAACATTTTAAGTTGCTCTAAATGAGTCGACAAAGTTTGATTATCAAAGTTCTACTGAAAATCAATTTCAGAGTGCTCAAATTGATTTTCAAATGTAACATCTCTCGAAAAGTGAAATCAGAGGGATAGAATTTCTCCACATAACTAAAAATATAAGGGGTGACGGTGCCTGCAGAATTCATCCCTGCCCGCCAATAACCCAGATAAATGTATTCTAATTGGTTAAGCATGGCTCCTCATGTGGCAAGGGACAAAGCAAAAATTCCCATATTCTAACCCTCAGCAGAGAAGTTCCAACCCAACAAAGATTATGTGCACAACTCCCACGCCGTGCATATGGTGACTTCCTGCTTTAGGTTCTCTATCTACAGTTATAGCAAGCTATCCAAATGATAAAGAATACGCAATACCATGCATAATTATCAAGTCAAGATTCAAACATAGTCTATCAGCAGTAATTGCAGATGTTTTAACAATGTGCAAACCTTACTACTGAATTTTTTGACACGTAGAATAGAAATAGAGTTCACATAATCTTTCGCACGGCCACTACTAATTCTATAGCCAAAAAGTGTTTATCCACAAGGAGAAACATCTATACCAATACCAATCAGTTAGGCATATTGCTAGAGTAAACAGGATAACAAAAGTATATCTAGCAGAATAAGTTATTAAAGCAACGTAGTAAGATGAGGTGTCTCAAAAACATACGCTATGTCCCCAGCAGTAGAAGGTGATCCATACTCATCAAAAAGTCGCATAAGATCCCCAAATTGCCCATGCAAATCACCAAATATCTTAATCGGAGCCTTCAGCTGCAGTACACTAGGTTCACTTGCAAATATTCTCTCAGCACTATCACAAAGATCTGCAATCTCATTGCAATCCAAGAAAAATTGTCTGCGAACAGGAGGCTTCCAACCACGAGGTTTCAAAAGATGAGCAATCACCTGGGGGCAGACAAAGAGCAGCCAAGAGGCTACAACTTCAACAAACCATTTCGTACCATAAACAAAATATAAAATGCAACTGTCATGATTTCGAATTAATTAAACCAAAACTTTTGGTCGTATATTTAAATAAATTACTGAAACAAATTCAATGAGAACTATCAGAAAAATGAAAATATGACTCTTTGATTGACTTCTTGAGCATTCACATTTTTAAGAAACACGCTTTCCTCTTATCCTGTCCTAAAGCACTTGATTGTATCATAGGCACAGTTCAGATTAATCAACAACTGTGCCATCTAGCAACTTGATGTAAAAAGAAAGGGGAAGCAAGCAACAGTAGGCAGTGGCAATGCAATTCAGAACTCATCACCAATATGTTCCTTTATTCTGATCACCCAGATATCATACAAGAGTACTATTTACTGTGTTGTGGGAAAGGATACCTTCTTTGGTACACTGTTAATAGACATTTGCCGATCTAAAAGTTTCCTAGCCGCAGTTGCACTTTCTGGAGTTCCATAACTGACCCGCCTGCCTTCATTTTCGAACTGATCAATTGAAAGCTGTCTCACCATACCACCTAAAGCACCACCAGTCTCTGCAGCTACAACCACCTGCAAATGTATTCATAGCAGACAATGAAATCAATAATGAAACCGATCAACTCAAAAGCTACCAAAGTAATATTATATCATGATACTGACAGCACGATGATGAAGCCTAACTCCAGCAGGGGCAGAATTATTTGACACTGCAGAATCAGGCTTGATCAAGGTAGATATTTGTTTTCCGCTAGGGGTAGCCTCTGCCCCACGATCTCTATCTGGCAGCTCAACTTCTCCATTTTGTCGAGCTTTAGCAGCCGCCAATGCGGCACTAATAGCCTCAGCTTCTGCTGCAGCAGCCTCAACTAAGTACTCAACACCTTTGCTCAATCTTCTGTGCAGGAATATCATACTTAGTCTCAGAACGTGAAGCAACCAACATAGCCAAACCACAGAATTATTCACCATGTCAAAAGGCAATGAATAGATTTACCGGGAACCTTGTAGCGTTGCATTTTCTGTGCTTATATCTGTATAAATATCACCATTTACAGGGGGAGCAACAGGATTTCCTACCACAACAGCACCATCAGCAGCACCATCAGGCACAGTTACCCCATTTCTGTCATCAGTAAACCCATATCTACCTTGTAACCTCCCTTGCTGCAAATTGGACGCAGCTGCTGCAGCAGCTGCATGAGAAGCTGCACTAGTTGTTTCAGCAGCAGCCAGATCTTCAGCGACAAGCAAGTCATCCAGCAGCACCCCTATGGCAACAAACATTGCTACTGTTAATATAGTTTGCCCTCATATCCTAATCAATACAACATATTCTGTCCAGTGAGCCATATCATGTGTAAAGTTTCTATATCTAATCTTTAAAGAAACACATAAGAATTGTACAATATGGAATGTAAGTATGCAACAGAAAGCCTGAACAAAATCATGAATCATTCAGCATCCATATGGCAATTGAATAAAGTTCCTAGTTAGGCATGGAACCATATATCAGAATACATTCAGAAAAAAGGGCCATCAATTTAAATTCCAGAAGATGGAATAGGGTAATAGCGGATAGTATTCTAAAGTAACTTCTCAGCATTCCACCAGTAGCAGGCAACTCTCCCGACAACCCTCCGCTGCTCGTCTTTATATTTACAGCCTTTTGACCAGTGTGAATCCAAAAGTACAACTTCTATACAAACTTGAAAAAGTTTTGAATACAATTAACCCAAGTAAAAACACCAAACTAACAACACCACTTGCATTGCAGATCTTCATTTTCAACAAACAATAACTAAGTCAAGCTTCAAACTTTATGATATTCCTCACACACTTATTTCGGGATTACAGAGATAAGGAAGCATCTTATGGTTTAATTTTATGGCCTTCATTCACAATGTCAAATCTTAGATCTTAGTATTTGAAATCAACAGAGATCTGGATTATTCACTTACAATGCTGTCTTTTGTTTTACTTCTGTCCAACTTTCCTTTTGACTGTACACTTTAGCCTCAAGGCTAAGATAGACTGTAGGGTTGACCCAGAGTGGAACAGTCCTCTACTTCCAGTGGGAACAGAAACTTCATCGAGCTAACTATGTCCTATCTTTTCTTTTTTCTTATCCAATGGGTACTCTCGATTATGTTATGGTCTTTCTTTGGCACACCCTAAAGCGGATGGTTTAGCAACAATGTCTAATTCAACAACATCCGGGGTATAATCTACAAATTAAGCTACTTAAATTGTATCGACTACTGAGTCAGCGCCATTAGACTTTACTCAAACATCATATGACTCAACAGCATAAGAAAAGGCTAATTTTATTTAAAGAGTTAGCATATCATCTGCTATTAAGTAGAATAGAAGCCCGTAGAATTCTGAAGAACTATTCCTAAAGATACTAACTTCCTCCACAGTACTATATCAGGTTAACAAAAATAGATGCCATACATAAGACCACAGAATAATACTAATACCCATAACAATAATAATAATAATAATAGTAATAATAAAATACACAAGTCACCAGAGGTACCAAATAACAAAAACACCAACACTGTTATAATCTCAAAATCCAATATTTGTATATGTTAATCATGTGACAATATCATGTCTCACCACCACGTAAACCACCATAGATGAAGATCAAGTCACCAACAGCAGCTGCAGCATGTCTACAGCGCCTCGTCAACTCAACCGCAGCATCCCCACCAGCAGCATCAGCACTGTATCTTCCAGTCCTCGGACTCGTAACAACAGACTTTGTGTCACACCAGACTCCAGCTGCGGTATCCAAAACTACACAGAAAACAAAACATGAAATGTTTATTTAAGACAATAACTATATGGAGTATTCTTTTAGAACAACTCAATTTTTTTGGTAGATGCGAGGAAATCTTGATAGCAAATTAAATAAATAAAAAGTACCAGCCACACTTGAGGAGTCCTCTACCATGCGCCCACCGCCAAGAGCCCCTCCAGATACATGAAGACGTGCATTAACAAAAACCTAGTAAAGAAATACAATCAGTTTTCAGTAAGAGGAACAAGGACAATGATCTTTGTTTTATGTGACTAAAAACAATATGAACATAAGATAAAGTGTACAAAGAGAACTGCTCAAGAAAGAACTTACAGCTGCATGCTGATATCTTGGAGACGGCGAGACACCAGGAGCAATGGCCCATTCCCAACGACCATCTCTATGTTTGGCGAGCCCATATGCACTAGCAAGTGGCTGCAAATCCACATTTGAACAAAAGTCAAAGAACAGTAGAAAACATAAATGGATCACTACTGAAAAGATTACATCACATTATGAACAAACTTTCTGAAGACTTTTCCAACATTTGAAGAGTTAACAAAAAACCTTTCCAGTAATAATTTATGCAAGTATTTGACCTTCCAAGGGCTAGTATTTTACCTAGATGTTGGTTTCTCATATGAACATTTAACTTATACATACTTCAACAATTGTTTTGGAGACAGATGATCTAGTCTGTCATTCCCACAAATTATACTCAGCCACTGTAACTACAGGTACACGGACACAAATATATTATGCAGTAAAATACAAAAGAAGGCAGACCATGCTTGACTCCCATGCATACCAGCCAAATAAGTTGTCCTTGGTCTTTAAGAGAGGCATACAAAACATCATATGATAACATTAAGCAAAAAGCACGGGTAAAATCATAGTACAGCCAAGGTTGTCTAAAATGACATTTTCAACAAAATACAAACTCCTCATAACAATGGAACTATAATTCGTGATTTGCCTTAATCATTAATGCTAAAACGTGAATAAAAAAGAAAAGGAGTACGATAATTGAAGTGCCAATCAAACTTTTCATGTGAAGTATGATAGAGTGGGTAACCTACTCCTAAGAATCAAGCACAAATTTTATCCTATAACAGAGAGATTATAAACCACCAATCATAGAGTGGGTAGAAAGGCATGTGAATATATGTTAGATCTTTTATGCAAGAGTGTTTTTGGAGAAAAAAGTACAAACTTAATCATCTTTCACTGGATGGAACTTGGAAGAGTACAAAAGTTGAAATTAACATAATGTAGACCCTTGGACCCATCAAGTTAAAGTTTACAAAATATGTAATTTTTTATTATGTTGACCTTCAGATCAATAATTCCACTTAATGTGCTATTCGTATGAGAACAATTTTGCAAGGCAGATACTGCTATTACTCTCATATGTTCCCCGTCCTACCCCAGGGTGGTGCAGTATGAAGATAACAAGCATGTGATTGAAAAGGACAAGGAAACACTGCTCTGGTTAACTAGAGAAACCAAAATCTAAAATCAAGAGATCTTGTAAAAAAGCATAGAGGCGAGACTCCATGAAAAGAAAGCAAATACAAACACATCATTTTGAGATAAAAATGTAAAGAATCCCATAATAAAAGCAACCTATGTAAAGAAAAGAACAAGTGAATCTGATACATCATAGATCATGCATGATGCAAAAATTTCAGAAATGATACTAACCACACTATTTGCATCCCTCCCACCACAGAGCAGAAGAAGACCATCTGAGCGTGCACTCGCAGTTGCATACCTGGCCAAGTGGAGATGCAAGATAAAATATTAAAATAAGTTTTCGGTTACACACGATTGAATTCCACAAATGTCACATATAAGAGGATGTAACTTACTCCAGGATAAAGTTTGCATATCGACCATCAGAAACTAAAGTAATGAAACTCAAACCAATAGAAGACCACAATTGTCTAGTTGAAAACTGATATAATCCTAGGATACACGAAAAACAAATACTGCCAGCATAAAGGTGGAGAACACATTAAGAGAGAAACCAAGTCGGTGTGACCTGATATTTCTTCAGCGCATTCAAAAAGTATCTGATCTGAATGCATAGAAGTTCTCAGTCCACACAAGCCTGAAAAGACCCAAATACTGCCTGCTAGAATAATTTGTCATATCCAGATTCTTCTAACTCAAACTCACATTCTCACGCTTGAAATATCACAAAACAGGGAAGACTTGTTCTTACACTTAATTTAAGTAAATCCGTAAGTACATTCGATGAAACCAAAAACTTAGCTGTGCAACAGGTAAGCCAAATCGAAAATTTTCTAAATATCCTGGATGTAGCACAAGTCTCATAGCATGATAACCAATGCGAAAATGCCCATGCTGTTTGAATAGGGCAAAGAATCGCAGTAAATGGGAAGTAAGAGAAGTGAAAATTTTAGGCAACTCCGCATCAAGTAGCTGGCTACAGACCCATAAAAAGTAGTAAAACAAATTAACTGCCATAAGGTGTGAAACTGTAACAGAATTTTATAGATGGAAAACCATAAAGATAGTGATTTAGCTGATTTAAACGCAATAATTGACACAAGTAAATGGCACATCACAACATAAAGAAAGAAGAATTATTAGGCCAATTACTTCTCTTTGGATCGAGGGTTGAGCAAAATCAGTAAAGAATCAAAGACACAGAGACATGTATTTATCATAATAGCAAGGTCTTTCCGAGTGTTCATGCAAGAATACGGACACTTCAACTTGGAACAATAAAACTTTTTCAACTGTAAAGGGCCATAAAGCTGCAAACAGGAGTGGAAGTGTTACATTAAAATTGTACTACGGTTAATCTAAAACAGCCAAATGTACTGCAATTTTTATGGCAACATTATACAATTTTTAACAGTTTATATAATGTTGAAAGATGATCCAGAACAAGAGAAAACTAAGGAGCCCCTATTTTGTATTGCAGATCTTTATTACGAGTACCTGAAAGTGCAAACTGGTGCATAAATGATAGAAGTAAACAGTTTAGTGCAGACAAGAAAAAATGATGGTCGTCGGGCAACTGAGCTCTGAGTTTTTCAGGAATAGCTGCCTGTTTAATTAACTTACTTGAGACGGATTGTTATCATATTCGTAAAGTAAAAATTCTAGCCTCTAGGCATTCAATGTGCACAAAAATGGAAAGAAGAAACTCAATATGCTTCTGTTCGATTCATCTATGCAACTTCAACTATCAATTACAAAGAAATGTATGCCAACAATTCCAATCAACATGTCTTCTGTAAACAAAAGAAAAATAAAAGAGAGAAGCATTCTATCCAAAAAGAGTCTACTTCCTTATGCAATAATAAAAAGTAGGCCCTGATTAAACTTTTAATAACTTCATTCAAATGTTAAGTAGAAGTACATGCAATCACCGTAAATGTAGTGAAAAAGGAAACGCAAATACCAGAAGGGAAGAAAATAAATGGAAAGAAAAATTTGAAATAAAAAATAAGGGCAATGAAAGTCACGAACTCACATGCAAGGAGGTGGACCTTCGCCCTCTGGTTCCAGTTTTCGCCATTCATATGGCTTTGCAGCAGTGTCGAGTGCCCATACATCAGCTAAAGGTCGTTTTCCTAATAAGCATGCACCAAATTATTTGCTTACAGAAATTACAAATTAGAACAAGGGGGAAACAATTGAACAGAACACAAACCATCATTTCCGCCAATTGCCATGAGATATCGTTGCCCAACCAAAGCCATGACATGGCCATAGCGTGGCCCTGGCCCAGGACCTTGGACCACAACCCTAAGCAAAAGGAAAGTTCACTCCAGTGATTATGGAAGAAGACATTGATGAAAATGTAAAAGAATTGGTTAACGCAAAAGCAATGTGTTTTTCTGAATTAGTTGTAACTGTGCGCATATATACTTCTGTAGTTGACACCAACCTATGCCATCTTGGCCGTTGTTGCGTAAGGTCCAGAACATGAAGATCTTCCGCAGACAAACCGGCTGGGCCAATCCCACCCTGTGATGGACAAGAATATTAATGCATCACATACATCCGCATGATAGAAAAATAAATGAGGTAACTTCTCAACTCACTCCACATGTCAACAAACCTGAATAACAACCATGGTACCTACAGTAGTTGCCACGTGAGCTGCCCTAGGTGTGGGGGGTTCTCCAATTGGAGTAATTCTGTAAAGATTAAAGCCCAAATCTTACTATGAAAAGTTCAAACTGACAGAAGCAACAACCACACCAGAAAAAAGCAGAAATCCAGAGCAAAGAATTCGTCATGATAAATAATTTACTTAAGCTTACCGAGACCATTTATTTGTCAAAACATCATAACAGTGCACATCTGCAGTAGCCCCCGCCAACCCTGCAATAAAATCCATGCTTAAATGTCACTAATAGCTCTGAATCGAAGAATTAACTGAGAAATAATTTTCAAGCGCTATCATCATTTATTCATAAGCACTGCAAAAATCTGGATGTCATTTTGAAAGGAATTTGCAGAACTACTAAGTATTAACACAACTTTGCTTCTTTATTCTTCCCAATAAACTTTAGAAAAATCCCCTCAAAATCAAACTCCAGCATGTAAACATGGATATATACAAGATATGTGTCACTGAACCCTCACGAACTGCAAACATGATCCACAGCTAATATCTTATATAATAGCAGTAAATACACTCCTATCTCCGTCCCCAGCTTTTCATATTATGGCATCCTGAATACAGAAATCATCTCATTTCAACTCCTACTCCACTACATAATTCTTTCTTCGGCACTCATCAGAAAGAAAAGCAAAAGTAACCCGAAGCCCAAAGCAACATCCTCCAAATTTTTCCAACCATAAAGTAGCAGACATAGTATTCCAATCAACTCAAGGTAACTGCATCACTAACAATTGGGGCAAAATATCATCTTTCAACATATTGAACAATAATTAAGAATACCCATAAGCACAAAAAAGAGTATATCGCAAATCGAGAATATCCAAAGTTAAACCAAACATACGAATTCCTGCACTTCCGGCCGATGAAGGAGTTCCCGATGCCACAGAATTCCCTTCAAGGGCTGTCGCTCCACCGAACAGAATTAATCTCGGACCAATATACCCAGGACTCCCCTCCTCCCCAACGGCAGGCACAGCCGTCAGCGTGTGTCCACACCGTGGCCCAGGACCATCCTCCTTCTTCTCGATTATCGCGTTCACCACACTGTACGTAGGCGCACAGCGTGGCCCCGCCACCACTGCTCCTGCGCCACCGCCACCGCCACCACTATCACTACTATTGTTAATATCATCGCTATTGTTACTCTGTTGCTGATGCTGCTGAGGCAACGAGGATTCGGATTCGGTTGGCTGGTCCGCACCATTAGCCGTGGTGGGCTGCTCCGACGGATCGTGATCGGGCTCTGTAGCCATAGCCGAATCCACGTCCATTTCTACCTAAAAACCCTAAATTTCCACGCTTTACAATAAGATCGGAGCTTGATTTCTCAACAATTCGCATTTTCAATCTTCATCCTGCAAAAAAGCCCTAGCTCCGATCCTTCAAAATTTTCCCCAATACAAATAAATCCTTTTTTTCTTTTCCCTTTCTCTCTCTATCTATGAAGCGGTGAGGAGAGGTATACAAACGAGACGGCCAATCCAAACACGCACTTTCTCTCTCAAAACCCAATTGTTTCTCTCTCTACGAATATTATATATACATATATAAATTGATATATATCTATCTCTCTGTTTTCAGAAAGAAAAGACGAAGAAAAAGAGAAATTTTTTACCATTTTCATTGGCTTTTCATTTTAGCGTTTAAACGTGTAGTGCGTATGTGTGTAAATGTGTGTACGGCTGTGAAGACCCCGGACCCCGACAAGTACCTTTAGATTAAACACTGCGACGGCGGAATAACGAAATCTTTGGGAATTCCAAGTTGGCAAAATTCCAACTTTGGTACAACTATTACAGAACAATGTACAACTTTGAGACGTTGTACATTGTACTTCGGTTTGTTATACGTTTGAGTAACACTTGCTTTTGGCGGCGTATTTGATACTATTACATACATAAATAAAAATGACTTGATAAAATATTAATATATTTTTAAAATTTATTATGTATTTATGGATATTAAATTTATATATAAAATATAAATATAATACTCTTAATATATATATATAATTAACAAATATGTTTGAGTTTTTAATTTTTTTTAAAAACTAAACATTTATTTATAAATTGGTAAATAATTATCTCTTTGTTAAGGGCATTATTTTTTAATATTTAAAAAATTATGGTGATATTTTTTTTATATTTATAAAGTTGAAAAATATGTATGTAACAACCTATTGAATTTATGTTTCGATGTAAGTTCGAGTTTGGATCTCAGGTTTGAGCAAATTATTTTAAAAAATGACTCATTTTCCTGCCTCTGCATAAATCCACTCCAAATGATGAAAACCAACTATTTGAAATTTATTGATTTTGAATTTTTTTTCATATGATAGTTTTATTTTGTTAAAACTTGCTATATTCAAATTTGATAGAAGATACAATAGTTAGAATCCATTTTATTTGCAATTCAATTAATATATATATATATGTGTGTGTGTGTGTGTGTGTGTGTGTGTACATTCACACATATACACATACACCTGATACATCCAATAAATGTATATCAATAAAACATTAATTATGCATTAGTTTTCTTTCATGCACTCGATAATTTATTTTTTGTTTTAGTGAATTTCAATAGTTTCTCTCCTGTCCTCCAATATTCAGCTATTTTTTCTTAGTGTTTTTATTTGCATTTCAACAATAAATAAGTACTTTTTTTTTAAATTTATCATTATAACTTTAAATAGAAACTTCAAAAAAATTAATTATGTAGATTATAATAAAATTACAAACATGTCAATCCGATTGTTAAATAATCTCAAATCAATCAAATCAAACTACTAACTCTGCAAAAATAGCTCGTATAATAGTTAGTCTTTTATCAGCCTCAATAGGATTGAGAAGTTGACATATTACAAGACTTGAGAAAAGCAATTCTTCTTTTTTTAGTTAAAAAGCAGCATAGAAAAAGTAAAAAAAAAAGATGAAAACATTTACTAAAGAAAAAAAGAGTACAAGGCTAGAGAAATAAAAGGCACATTTATTAGTTCCATTTCTATAAATTATTTCACAATAATATACTAGAGGTGCCAAAAAGTTAAAAACGTTATATCTTTTCACACTATACACTAAAGCAATTAAGATAATACAATATATATTTTTGAAACACTTCTAATAATGTATTTTAAATTACTTAGTATACGTGAAGATGTCTTGTAAAGTTGTGAGAGCAAATCAATATCTGAAATAAAGGGGTTCAATTTTTAAAAAAATATTGAAAGTTAAAAATTTTAAATAACTAATATATTGTGAGGACTTCAAGTCCATATGATATTGACAAAATATCTCAAAAATAATTACAAAAAAATCATAAATTTTGCAGACGTGGTTGCTTAATACATGTATAAACCAAGTTGCAAAAAAATGACAATTTATTATTCACCAAAAATAACAATAAAACTTACTTATATTGTTGGTTAAATATGCTTTAACCCTCAACTATATGATATGCTTTATTCACCCCCTTAAACTAACAAGTGTAAGTTTACATTTGTAGACTAAATATTCGGATACAATTGCTCTATACCATGTATATTTATGTAGTTACGATATATTTTTTAAGTATTTTTCACCCTGAATTCATCTGCAAATTATTTCTTAAAGAGAAAAGATAACTTTTTAAATACAATTTTGGAAATAGTAATTCAAAAATTCACAAAGTAAAATAATATATTAGTATAATTATCCACACAAAAAATATGAAGCATGAAAAAAATAATTTGATCATTTAACTTTAAATATAGATATGATCTTTCATTAAAATTGAACAAACATATACTTAGACAAACATTTGGACTCTTTTGAATAAAAGTATAAATATATATTTGTTCAAATGTCTTTTCAAAAAAATATATAGTTATTCATCTCTATCCAAAAAAATTCAAAATTCATTTGAATTAAATAATTAATATTTGTGTATTTATTATTCACACTTATTACTTTAGTTTTAAAGTTTGAATCACTTCAATTATTAATTATTTTTATATATTATTACTAAAAAATACATTTTTTATTTAAGAAATTAAAATTAAATTTAAGATACAAAATATTCAAAATAATTGTGAAATATATATATATATATATATATGTATGTATGTATATGATGCATGACACATCGTATAGTTGCATGCACGGAGGGCAAAGGCACGCTTTCTTAAGGGAGTGTTTGATGTGGATTTGTGCATTCTAACTGTTTTTTTTAATCATTGTTATTATTTTAACAGGCGTAACCGGTAAAAGGGCCACGGTTAACGGCAACAACCGGTTCCTATTTCAACGGAGGAATGGACTTTATGTGGTGAAAATTTTCAAAAAAGATGTCTAGCGGGGGTGAGACACGCGCCCACGAGGAGCGTGAGAGAACCCGGCCTGACATTACATATGGGGTTGGAGCTGGCTTTGGCTAGATATTGTATTAATATTTAATTAATTATTAGTACCAATTAAAATATCAATTTGTGGTAACTTACTTTTGGTTCACTAATTTTTTTATGGTTTGGTTGATATTTTAGGAGCAGTATTTTATTGGAGTATTGAGAAAGAATGAGAGAAGTTTTTTAAAAGAAATTTAATAAATTAGCAAAACTGTGAATCAATTTTTATTTTTATTTGTGAATAATTAGTGTTGGCAAGGGATATTTGATTTTATTTTCAGTGAGAATTTTTATTTCTAATATTTTCAGTGGAGTTTATTATTTTTCATATAAAATTGAAAATATATTTAATAATTATTTTTAGATAAGAAATTTATAGAGTTGAGTAGGAAATTATATTTGGTTTATTGTTTTCAATTGAATCATATTCAATTATATATAATATTAAATGATGTGGTAGTGATAGGGTTCACAATTAATATTTTATGTGAGTTGAATATTTTAATAAAATAATTTTAAATATTAGGTCCTACAGTAATGATATAGTTGATAATAAAAATATATTAAAAATAATTAATGGGTAATTGTGGGTTTCATATTATTAATATAGATAGTAATAAAAATATATTAATGATAGAATTAATGTGTAATTGTGGGTCATATTATGTATGGTTCTAGAGAAATGTGTTGATTAAAGAAAAAAATTGATTGATATTGTATAAAAATAAATTTAAAAATGAGGGGAATATGATTAATAAGTGTTTTGAGCGAGAAAATGAGAAGATAAAATAAATTATTTTTAATAAAATTGAGTAAAACAAACAAGCTTTTAGAGTTTGGTTGGAAAAAAAAAGTCGCGACTCGTGAAGCCCACATTATTACTTTAAAGAACTATGCATTAATTTTTTTCAACTTATATCGGATATTTTTTTGCTAAACTGTTATTGATTAGGACGACGCTACGTTAGTAATGAAATTCATGCCGTAATAATATAATAAAATTCGGAGTAGACAACTATTTCTTTTATATATCATATCACATCATAAAAAAATTTAAAAATTACATACAGGCCTCTTTTTTTGCATAGATAGATAAAACAAATGCTTTAGTACATAGACATTAAATAAGGATTTTAAAAATAAAATGTCAAAGCAATACTTGAGATGGAAATGGATTAGAGTTATCAAACCTATAGTAAATCTGTCTTACACGGGAATTAGTTACTTGGGGATATTCTGAACTCAAGGCTAAATTAGCGGATATTAGATTACATGTTGTTTATGTAGATTATGATTTATTTTTTAATTATTAAGCAAGTTCTTGGGTTTAACCGTGGTTTTGAGGTTTTCCATACGAGGTGGTTCGATTTCATGGTTTCGTATAATATTGAATGGGTTTAAGTTGCAAATTTACCAAACTCGTCCCAAACCAAATCTGACTATCTTTATCATTCGTCGACAAAATTTACTACATGGGTTTCTTATTATGAGTTTTGTACATTTCCCTTGAACCAAGAAGTTTTAATGCATTCTTACCCAGGCTATGGAAAATTACTAATTATTGAATTGTTGTGGGGAGAGGAGCAATGCAGTTATGCCAATGATAAATGGTTGCTTTTTGATTTCAATGTGGATTAACTATTGTACTTGGTAATTGTTTGGTTTCTTGATGATGATTGTAATAACTTATTTTTAATGCTTTATAGATTAGGTAAAATGTAAATGTGCATTATTGGTACTGGATTTATTACAGTGAAATTTTGAGTTGTTATATCCTATATTATTGATGTGGTATAGATCTAAATTTTCAAATGTGAGTTTCTCGTAAATTTTCAGTTATTAAGTCTGTTTTTGTTTGCGACACATACAAGTCATTAGCGCGTCGGGATTGTTTCGACGAAAATTATCGGACACTCAAGTCAGAATTAGAGTAAGATGATAATTTGAAAATACAGAATTGAAAGGCGTAGAAAACTAAATAAAAATGTGTATTCTTAAATTATGAAAATTGACTATATTTATAGAGTACAGAAAATAGTTTTCGTGAGTTGGATCCAGTGTACTTACCCTAAACATTACGACACAACTTGTTTTATTGGCTTGTATGACCTATGAACTTGACCCATTGGGTCTTATTTTTTTTTTTCGACTAATAATTCAGATAAACCTCTTACATTTAACTTATTTCGTGCTCATAACCCATTAATTATAAAATTAGTATTTCACTTTGCGATATTAAATGACTCACAAATTTACTAGGGTCTTGCTAAGATAAATTTTTTCTTAATTCATATGCGTTGCATATATACATAAAAGTTATCATTTATCTCGTTAAAATTATTGTTATGGTTTTGTATTTTTTACTTAGTATTTTTTTATCAAGAAAATAAGAAAAACTATGTCCTCAGCATTTTCTTTTATTTTCCTATCAAAATCCTTATACCGAAAAGGGTGCACAAGTTTAGGCTACAACACAACCCTAATTTTCGAGTCATTGAGATTTCCAAGTCCTGATATTCATTATGGGATTCATATTCTTATGTCATACTTGGATCTTGGATTGTAGGGTGAATTTGGACTTTTTTTTGGAAAATTAATTCCCCAATAATTGATTTTAATATATTTGCAATAATTGATTTTAGTAGTATTTTGAAATTATGGTTCACCCAAAATTTCCACATGTAAATGGCCTTTAAGTGAAAATAATGTCGAAATTACTCCTTTTTTGTTTTTTGTTTTTTGTTTTTTGTTTTTTTTGACAAAAATGCGTATGCAATTTTGCTTGCATTTTTTCTTTCATAAGACTCTCTCTTTGTAGTTTTAAATTTGTTTTCTCACTATAGTTCTACAAGCCTATAACCAAACATTACCTTAAAGATATTATATAGTACTCCCTCTCATCTAAATTCATGACTCTCTTTTTTTTTTTCTTTTTTTCTTTTTGTGATAAATTTTAAAATAAAATTTGATTTTCTAAAATAAAAATTATTTTGTTTTTATAATTACCCTCTTAATAAAAGTAATAATGTAATAATGACAAAAAAAAAAAAAAAAATAGAGGACAAAATCTTAACTCTTAACACAGAAGATCATACCAAATTGTCCACTCATCCATTATTGACATGAGAAAACTAGACATTATTCTTTGTACCCATTGAATCTTTACATCTGATATTTTGTCAACAAAAACATCAGAAGATTACAGGACTTTGTTTCAAATTTGGTTTCATTACACCATCCCCCTTCATTGCCATAACAACATAGACGGATGCGAATACGACCGTACGAACATACTACAATATGAATATATGAAATATAATAATTCTAAAAAACTTTAGAACATGATACGACTATCCAATATGTATATAAACACATATAGATATGTGAACATGTATATAACATATAAAATATATATAAGCACACATACTTATATATTTTATTAAGATTTATGAAGAAATACAATTTTATGTTGGTGATGGTATCGATTATCAGTAACGTTATAGAAAAAAAATTATATAAATAAAAATAAATAAATTTATATGAAGTAGCACTAAAATTTATTTATTTTATAATTTTTTTTTATTTTTTATTAATCTTTTTATAACCCATAACTTTAGCTTAAAAAAAAAAAATCCAATCATGTCGGAAAAAAAAATAAAAAATCAATCATGCGTCAGACACACCATTAGCCGACTCTGTGTAATTTTTCGTAGTGTACCTGAATTATAGATACCATCAAAATTGAAAACAGGAGTTACAAGTTAAACTATACGAAGTGATAGAAAAGGAAAACACTACCACCCGACTTGGTCATTAATTCCACGATCAAAATACACAATAAAGCTACCCAAGTAACATTTGAAAAATGTTACTATCACAAAAATGTTACTATCAATAAAGAATCATTTTATTGAAAAATCAGCTATGATAAAAATATATAATGATGAATAACATTTGAATCATTTTATAAAAAAATCAGCTATGATAATCATATATAATGATGAATGCATTTCTATCACAAAAATAAGCTCACACGGAGAGTTTATACTTCGTACCAAAAACAGAACAAAATTAGGAGTCAACAGAATGTATCCCAGAATAGTGAGCAAACAACAGTTTTCTTGGCATGATCCGGCCAGGAAAAAAGCCTATCTTACAAGATCTTGACCCTATTAAGCATTCAAAGGGCCTCTGTTTACTGGCTTTTGGAAGACCCTAACTACTGGCATTCCATCACCTTCAATGTCTCTTACCCTCCACAAGCGGTCTTTCTTTCTCTGAGGCTTCTTATGCTGCTTATGAGGTGCACTGGAGGACTTCTCCTTAACAGCAGCCTTGGTGGAAGCTAATCCATTGTCAATGTCAAAAGAATTTAGATCATTCAGCATATGTTCCAGACTGGACCCAAGTTCATGTTCAACAATCGAAGGGGCTTCATCATCAGATGAGTTTGATTCATGTGTCTCCGATGAGCTGAGTTCAGCAGCATCGTCGGCATCATCTTCATTATTTGACATTCCTGGTGGCATTTCAAAGTGGGGAAGCTTCCCATCAATGTAATCCTTCAAAATTTGGCGGGCAGCTCTAGTTTCATCTGGTAGTCCACTTGCGGCAACATATCCACGAGAAGCACAATATGCTCTCAAAAACTCTACCCCGAGAGGTGGCCGGGATTGCGGCTCATAAGGTTTGGGTTTTGGCAATGAGATTCTGTAGACATCCTCAATTACAGACCTAGGCACTCGATTTGCGACCACCTGTACAGCCTCCCGGTGCTCTGTCATGCGATCAATAGGCAAAACCCCAGATGCAATCATCTCGTACCTTGAACTAGTAAAGGATGGAAACACCAATCCAGGGCAATCACAGAGTGTAAGTTTCTCAGATATTATTAGTGTTTGGAAATGTTTTGTCTTCCCAGGAGTTGAAGTTACACCCGTCCTCTTCTCTCCTACCAAAGCATTGATTGTGGAACTCTTTCCTACATTGGGATATCCAACAAATCCAACAACTACACTGTGAGCTGGCACATGTCCAGCAACAATTTCATCATCAGAATGAATGTGAGACAAGCCTGTGTTATTGGACCTAGATCTACGTCTCATTGAAACTATCTCCTCAGCTTCAGACTGTAGGCGCGCAAGTAGCTCATCCCTGTCATATATTTTAGTATCGACATCAGCTGACTCTTGCTGACTACTTTGCATGCCAAAGAACAGACTGAGCTTTTTCCCCTCTAAAGCAGCAGAAGCAGCCTTAGCTGACCAGAAAACAAAGAGAATCCCATGTTGATGGAAGTATTTAGCCCATTTGTCTCTGCCAGAAATTAACACATCAAATCTTCTATGATTCCAAATGAGATGAAAAACAAGGAAACAACAGAAGCACTGCTACCAACCTAACAGAAAATGGCAGAAGATCTGCCTTGTTAACAAGAAGCAATGTCCTTTTGTGTTCATCGATTTCCCGTGCATATGCCTACAATTTGGTAAAATCCATGTTGTGTCAGAACAATTTTTCAAAAATATTGGCAAACTAACATGTTCATCGTAACAAATTGATATTACTAGTGCAACTTTTGAACACCATTTTCTAAAATTTTAAAATGATCTCATAGTTTGGTTGATCAATATATTTGAATGAGCTTTCTGAAAAATAGTAATGTAATATGATGCATCGCCATGAAAATTATATAGAAGTTACATATGCCAAAAAATTTAAATAGGTCAAAAGAAGCCAAATAAGTTGAATCAAACTCTTCAGTATTACCTCAACATCAGGGCAGCGGTAAAAGAGTGGGTCCCTTGCATCAACAACCATCACAAGCTTCAAGGATAAAAATTAGGAGATCAGTTTCAATAGAATTTACTGGCATGGTATAATATTAGAACTTAATCAAACAATCACAAAATTAAGGGAAACAAAGAATAATAATTAAGCTGATTCTAGGAGAATAAATGCCACTTCCACCAAGCTATAGCACCTGTAGGCTCTTATCTCCATTCCCCAACTAGATTGCACATTATTTCTTAGGCATGTATCATCTTAAAACACATACATAACACCAACTTCTCAAGGAAATTGATAAATATGAACTATAAATGAGAAACTTAAATACAATTCACATATTTCTTCTCCACTCACGAGCGTAGGCGTGGCAGAAAAAGGAAAACAAGTAGATGAAGGGTAATATAATCAAGCTAGGGCATCCAAATGGAATGATTTCTTAGATTAAAAAGTTTTGCATCCAAAGCACAATACTTCGATCCTGTAGACAGGTCTCACCTTCTCTTCCAGAAAAGCAAATTTACGATTGGTAAATAATATAATAGTGCAACTAAATAAAATACTTCACACTAGTGATTCCATCTTTGTGTATGCACAGAGACATGATATAGCAATGGCTGCCAAAAAGAATCTATTTTATCTAAAATATCCATTCATTACCTAAAGACATCAGCCTGTTCAGACCTAACACAAAAGCTTCTCACCAGTCATATCCTATATTGGATGCATTTCTGATGTGGTGTGCTCCTCCATTGTGGTTTGGACAAAATTTTCTGTATAAGTTCAGTAGTGTGAATCTAGAGGTCAAAGCAGAGTGTATCAGATGGCCTAAATCTTTTGTCAACGGTGATTTTAACTTATCTGGGGAGCATTTCCAGAAGGCAATTTGGTTGAAATGAAGAAAATGTGAATGCTGTCTCAGCATGCTAAGCATACGATGAATCAAAGGTATAACATGAAGGAAGAAGAACTGCAAGATAAACGACATTTAAATTAGAGTACCAATACTCCAAATAATTTCAGAAATGTCAACCATCAGAATTATCCAAGGGCCTAAGATCAGTCATAACTGCTGTACCATTAAATGATACTAATAGTCGAGAAATGGGCTATCCTAATTAAGAATCCACCCAGGAAGGATATACAACAGTGTCACAACTAAGTAACATCCTGTTGATTGCACGCATTTCCAGCATTACAAAGAATCTTCATGGTTGCATGTGGTTTGACATATTTGGATTGAGATGGATTTGATCTTGGATAGACTCTAGCATTGACTTAAAATTCACTAATGTGTTAAGAAAAGAATCGAACAGAAGATTTGGAGTTCATCAATTAAATAAAGATCATATAATTTCAATTCCAGGAAGTTTCCCAAATCCAGTACAAAGAAATATGAATTTCTTTCAGAGAAATGGATTTATATGGTGGTTTTGAAATGCAGAGGTCAAAAGCATCAAGAGGACTTGAGTTATCATTTAAAAATGCTTCAATGAGAGAATGGAATTGCACACAAAATTAGAAGTATAAAATACTTATTTTCAATTTTTGAACCAAAAAGAAACTATCAATTCTTCCAACATGTATTTTTTTGTGTACTGAGGAAAACAGGTTATGGAGAAAACGGAACAGTAGGTAGAAACTAATATTCCAAATGGTAATAAGAGATCTTTCTCAGATAGCTTTGATTGGGAACTGCGACTTGCCATGCGAGATTTAACTTCTCTTAGCATCACAAGTTACCAACTCTTGAAAGGAAAGATGATATCATTTCTGCTTATTGATTATAGAGACTATCTAGATCTGCATTTCACACCATGTCCACTTAAAACAGGTATGGCTATCGGGACAAAGAACTAATCCAGCACTACAGAAGTGTTCAACATCTGAATTGAGGCTCTCTCTGTGGAAGAATTGTGAAGCAACAATACTTGGATGCAATCCTTAGTAATCAGAATGATGTTCTAAACTTTTATCAATATAATCTTCTTAATGTTCTTCAACTCTCTCAATATTTTGATGCGCTTACTAATGAACTAAGTTTGAGATCAATTAACATGCCATATCAAGGTAATCTAACCCTTCAAAAAGTTCCAAATAGAGACACAGTAATCTACCAGATCACTACGTTCAAGCACCCTCCAAAGCTGTCTCCAGATATCTAGGTTTTTCTCAAATGGAGTAAGAACTAGATTTTCATTCTCCTCAAGCCTGCAATGGTCAGAGTAGAAAATGAATTTATTTGTAAATCAAAGCAAAAATCAACAATACTTTATTTTAACAAACCCAGAGAAATCAAGCACAAATGAAGACCACAAAAATGGCACTCCTCGAGCAGAGAAATAGCAAACAGGCCCCATAAAATCCTTAGAAACACAAGGCATCAATCTCCAAAGAAAATGTCTATACTGGACATATGCATGCACTTGTCCACAAAAAAACTATTATAACAATTCAACAAACACACAAAACAGACCTCGCATAAACTGCATATAAACCCCATATTAAGAATCAAAACAAATGCAAACCATAATTATAAGATGCTCAGATACAGACAAAGGAATAGAAAGACCATAAACAAAATGAGCCATTAATTTATCTTTGGCAGCACAGAGCATAAATTCATTTCATAAAAATCCTATTTGTGATATTGTCTCGCAAAGCCTGACCTTGCAAGACTGCGGCGCCACTCAAGAAAAGCTCGTCTTTCGTTATCATCAAGCTCTTCTACAGACATTTTAGCATTCCATGGCGGCCTGGAAAAGAAATTTTTGCATTAGCCTTGTCGTAAACGAAGGACAATCAAACCAAAATCTAGAAAACAGCAAATGCATGCCTGCGAGGAATCCGAAGACTGCTGGCATGCAAAGCCTCCTCTTTCTTCTGTTGCTCCCTTCTTTCCTCAACTGTCATCTCAGTATTGCTGGAAGCAGAGTCCCTGACATAGACATGAAGGAACACTGGAAGCTAAAAGGAGAGTACAAACAGAAAAAGTACAAAGCAAATGGGTTCGGACACATTATGTTGACCAACAAAAGGATGACGTGGTTGTTACAATTTCAAGCTAAAGGTAACGACTTGCCACTGTAATAGATGCAGCATGGACACAAGTCCCAAAGAAAATGACCAACGATTATTAACATAAATTTAGATTTTCCAGTTAATTCTATAAACCCACTAAAGATAACAATGAAATGCACGAAAAATGAGTTGACAATTGATGTAACTCCTGTTTCCACACTCTTATTACTTCTCCCACAATTCCACATGCACATCAAAACAATTTTTTTTGTAATAGAGCATTATAAACTACACGCTAACAAATGTTTCAAATGTGCCCCCCCCTAAAAATGGATCTTTCACTAAGTTTATCAATCTATATTGGCTCCCGGAGAAAAATAAATCATAGAGAAACGGGAAACAGTCCTTGAACTATTTTAAAACAAGGACAGAGAATGATAGCAGCAATATAATGAAAACGTAGGGGCCGGTGTGTGTGTGTGTGTGTGTGTGGAGGCTTACAAATTGATGGGTAGTTTTCCGGGGGGATTGAGGTCGGAGAATAGGCGGTGGGCCTCATCAGCCTGCTCGATGACGGCTTCGATGTCGCTTACCTCCGTCACCGATTCCAGAACTTTCTTTTGCTGGCTCCTGTAATACTTCCCTTTCTCTTTCGACTGCTGTATCATCTGATTGTGGTGCTTCACCAGAGCCCGACCAAGCCCAGTTTTTTCTCCCTTCGGCATAGTTAATCACCCTGAGTTCTCTCTACTTTCTCTCTTTCTTTTCAGGGGGGGCCTTCTCTGAAATTTAATAAATTAGAGAAGAACAAGGGCAAAAAATTATACGCCAGAAACCGAAGCTCCGGCTATAGAAATATTGTCGGCGCACGTCTGTGCGGCCTTTGGCCCGTTGGCGGTGGGGTGGAGGAGGGCTTATACAAGTTCGCCAACGCTTGTGAAAGAAAATCGTGCTAAAAGAACAAAACGAGGGCATCAGATAACCGCGATTTTAAATGTGACCTTTTTTGCACATACGACTTTTAGTCGCCTAACAGTGCCGTAACCTATTGGTCTCGGAGAAGAACAAAATCAAGGGAAAATTGATTTATAGAGACTGCACTAGTTTAATTATTATTGAATCTAATTTGGGCCCAATAAAATAATATTTCACACTTTGGTTGTGTCACATGTTAGACAAATTTATGATTAACAAAAAAAATTGTTTGATTCGATTTCTTCTAACGATAATACAAACAAATAAAAGGTAGCATAAATATTGAGACGGCAAAATCCCTAAAATTAATGAAGAAAGTGAAAAAAATAAAATTGATGAGCATTTTAACCAGAGCCTCTAAAGGTGAAAATAATTCTTGTTGCTGTGGAATTATTTATCATTCATATGCTATAACTCATGAATTTGGAAAAAAATTATTGCTGAGCGAATTTGTAAAGTTATAGACATCTAGGATAGATATAAAAATGCATTTTCGTAACTTTCATGTATAATAAATTTGAGCATGACACTCTTCAATTAAGTTAAGTATTCCTTGTGCATCAAAATTAAATTTATGAAATAGCGATCAATGGGAACCATTCCCAAAAGCTCGATTCTTCATTGTATCCATATAATGATCCATTTTTAGAGATCATCCATCGACATATTGATTTACATCTATAATTATCCCTTTCAACATCATAAGCATCAAAATGATACCAATTGGAGTCACCCCATTGCACATCGCAATAGAACAAAGTGGTGCCCCAAAAGTTCACCGTGAAACTCCATTGGGTGGCGCCACCTACCTCCAATACATGATACCCGAGGTCATCTTCTCTCGATCGGCAGTGCACGTTCATGTGCATCTCGTCTTCGAGTTGGTTCATCACTTGAACATAAACTCTTGCATGGGTGCAACATGTAACAAAAAATAGTAGAAAAGTCATGCCAATTTTAAAAAAATTCATCTTAAATACGAATAATATTTGTTAATCATATATAAAAGGGAAGGAGGTGTGGAACTCACTTCTTTAGCAGCCATTTTTATACTTGAAAACCCATGCATTTTTCATGGTTCTTGGATTGGTGGTGTGTGTATATTTTGATCATCAAGGGAGTAAAGAAGATGGATTAACTACCTCTCTTTTGATTCTTTTGTAGTTTTTATGTTAAAGGGTTTGGTTTTGATGGCCATGGAAAGGTAATTGAAGTTAGTTATGTTCAAAATAATGATATAGGGAAACTTTGGTAAAATAAGCCATGAAATGATCTTTTCTTTTCCATTTTTTTTTATTTTCTTATACTAATCAAAGAAAGCACCAAAATAATACAACATGCTGGTGTGTACATATCAAATGTAAAATATTTTCTCGTTGATTGGCTTCTTTATTGATTATTTTGTCATCTAAACAATTTCAAAAATTATAATTAGCTTCTAAATTAGTACACAAAACGTTTTGATAGGGATGAACTTAGTTTATACCAAGCACATATAAGTTAAAAAACAAATCAATATTTCTATATGAATCGAATGATGATGAAATAAACGAATATTTAAAGTTTAGTCCAATCTAAAGTTCGATTAATATTGGTGATATGGTATGGATTCAAATCCTCAAATATTAGTTCATTGTGAATTTTTAATTATTAGGTGGGTTCCTTTTCGTGACACACATAAATCATTAGGGCGTCGGAGTTGTTCCGGCGAAAATCCTCCGACACTCAACTCAAAATCAGAGTAAGATGAATAATTTGAAAGTAGATAACTGAAACTTGTAGATAACTAAATAAAATTCCGTACCTCAAAATAGTGGAGAGTGAGTATTTATACTTGAATGTCAGAGGGTATAGTATAACGTGATACATAGACCAATTGAGTTTTATAAGCATTTGAGCTTGGATTGCCTTTTATTGGGCTGTTTTGGACCAAATAATCTCTATTAGATTTGTAATTTTATCGTGACTCATCAATTGGCCTAGTTCTTCTATATAAACTACAAACTTGTAGGTTGTCCAACCCGATTAATAATCAGTGTACCAGAATATTTTTATTTAAAAATATAAAGTCGAAAAATATAGATTTTAATAATGTTAATACTTGGGTAGGATATTGAATGAGCCCTCTCAAGTCCATGTTTGAGATGTTGTAAATGCTCGTCAAAATATTTTTAAATTCAATTTGTTTTATCTTTTGAATCATTATTATATCAAAATCTAGTCGAGTTTGAACAATTTGATATGTATTATCTTTTCATGCATTTGATAAACTTTAAGTGAGCAATCATACTAGAGAAGAGTTGGAAAAAAATGTCACAAAATATACAAAAAAAGAAAATGTTTGGTTAAATTTGTTGCATTTTTCTGAGAAAAAAAAAAGCAAAAAACTTCTTTAACCGCATGCAGACACAAACCCTAATCATATCTAATAAGGAGCCTCCAGCCCAATAACTCAAACAACCCTGTTTTTTGACTAGTGGCCCAAAACCCAGTAGCCCATTGTTGAAGTCGAACAAACGTACAATCTGCAATGAAAGAAACGTTAAAGCCCCAACATTCTCCACGTGCGTGTAGCAATTTGGAGCAATTCAAGAATCCAATCCCGTCCAGAAAGAAAGATATAACTTGCGAACAAGCACGATTCTGTGTGTGTGTGTGTGTGTGTTTTTGGTTCCAAAAGAGCAAACCGCTTTAAAGTCCCTTTGGTGGGCGCTTTCCCAGTCCAAGACTTCTTGATTTAAGTAGAATGGTGCAAATAATATAAATTCGATTTCATGGTAGAAAGGTAGAAAAACCCTGGATATAGTAATGGGATGGGAGCCCAGAAAAGCATTCATGCTGGCAATGGTGATTGCTATTTCTCCGCTTCTAGCTCTTTTTTTTTTCTTTCAATTTATTTTGGGAGCAAATCTCGAATTTTGAAGATGTTTAGTGAAATCCCATTTATTTTCTAACAGTCTCTTTTTTGGTCTCTGTGTAGCCAAGATAGACTTCAATGTTGATTTCACCCACAAACTATGTGCTGCTTTAATGTTTCATCCTTTCAGGTTTGTTTTTTATCAACCTATGTGTGTATATATACATATATATAATGCATTTTTTCTTCACATTTCTGTTTATGAACAATGCCCTCTTTTGCTTTCTGTAAACAGAAATGCTGGTGGAGGGAGTCCACTTTCACTTGTTATTGGAAGGTGACCCTTTTTCTTTGTATTTCTCTGTGCTTGAAGAAAAGCAATTGGATGTTGAATCTTTTTTTCATTTTCCTTTTGGCAGCCTTTGCATTAAGCATCCAAATTTATTTGGAAAGAGTGAGAAGCTTGATTTCTTGTGGGATAAAGGACTCTGTGATTCCAATATCTTGATTACTTACCGGAAACCAAGACCAGAATGGCTTTCGCAACATGCCTTCATCGTTCAGGTTGCTATTTTTGCAGTTTTTACATGTTGACACTCTTTTCATATAAGATAGCTAGAGGCGCAACATCCCTCATCATTTAAATTGCTTTTTGTGTATCGATAGTTGTTTATTGATAACACTCATTTTAGATGAGCACATCTAGAGGCGCCTATGTTCTGGTCTGCTGTAACCATGCTTCACATAATTCCATTTCTTTTCTCAAGATAATTGATAGGATATTTTGATGCGAAAATTGTTTTTGATTTCTGTATTTTCTTCTATTCACTATTTGATAATCACTATCATGGAGTTTAATTATTAAAGAAGGCTCCAGTATTAAGTAAATTCTGCGCTAGCCAAGGCTTCAGTATCAAGTGAATCATAGAGTGGTTGCTACAATTTTCTTGCAATGAATGGCTTCTTGCCTTAGTATCTAACAATCCTTGGACATGGTTCAAGAAGATCTGCTGGTGTAATTTAACTCTTCACTCAAAAAACTTTTATATACTCATGAAAGTTGCACTTTTAATTTGACCAGGGATTTGCTACCAATTATCGATCTAATTTAACATTACTTTGCTCTCCAGCACTCCATTTCACCGGAGTTAGGGATTCATGGCATCCCTGTTGACAACTTCTCTCGTTCAGGGAGTGGAGGTGTCAATCTTTGTCGTTTCTCCGCTGGTGTAGATCTGAGTGAACCTGCAAGTTCCAATTGGAGCAGTAAAACTAGTGTCAAGTTTGAGGTGTGTCTCTTACAATCATCAAGTGTTACTAGATCTTACTGAATTGCAGTTCTGTACTTGTCTATTTCATTACACTAACTGAGAAATCAATGCAGCATGTTCGTCCTGTTAATGATGATGGCCGCTCTATTAGCAGAGATCTTCATGGGTTTCCGGTGACTTGCAGGTAGATTAAGCTACTAATAACCCTGTTCCAAAGTTATTCCAAGGCCGAATAACAAATTTCTTCTTTGATGCTTGTTCTTCAGTGGTGGTTATCATGATAGTATGGTAGTACTCAAACAAGAATCTCGATTTGCGAAGGCAAATGATCGCAGTTTTACTCGAGTAATACATTTTTGCTCACCAATCTATACTAATGCATTTTGTTTCGCTAATTTGTTTTAATTGGTTAGTTCAGGTTGTGATATGTATGCTTTTGGAAAATTTTCAATGTAGTTTAGTCTGCAAATAGAACAAGGAATTCCTATTCTTTCTAAATGGCTGATCTTCAATCGGTTCAAGTTTGCTGCATCAAAGGGAATACGGCTTGGGCCAGCATTTTTCTTGACAAGGTGAGTAATACTTTGGCATGTTGACTTGGTATACAAATTGAAACCTAAAACCAGTAAAATATGGAGAACTGGGAAGAACAAAGTCTGAATCTTGTAAATAAGGAAAGAAAGAAGATTTTTTATTAGTGATACATCTATTAATAAGTAAAAGCTATATGCAGAAAACTAAGTGAACAAATAGCTATGGAGGTGTCAAACCCTTACAAGAAAGTACCAACACTACCATTCCATTTTAGAAATATAGAAAATTATGAAAGGGTTTTTAATTGAAAATGTTAGCCTTCCATTTTGGAAACATAGAATATTATGAAAGAGTTTTTTTTTTTTGGGTAAGGTATGAAAGAGTTCTTTATAAAACTCATTTTCACATTATTGTTTGTGCTGAAGAATTAGATACTTCCAAAGTGCTGAATGCGTTTGATATGAATTATGCTCTCTAAAAAAATTCTATGTCAATTTGCAATGCAAGAAAGCCTTCGCCATGTATGGTATTTCTAGCAGTTTGCATGTGTAACCTGTTAGTTTATTATCTATTTGTATTTCTTTTCACCTACAATTTTTCTGTGGCAGCCTCGCAGGTGGCTCTATTGTAGGAGACATAGCTCCTTATCAAGCCTTTTCAATAGGAGGACAGGGTAGTGTGCGGGGCTATGGTGAAGGTGCCATTGGATCTGGTAGATCATGCCTAATTGCTAACAGTGAACTGACATTACCCCTGGTATGTGATTCCATAATCGCATTTGAAGATGCTAACTTCTAAACACTTTGCTTCACCAAAGTAAATTTTCCCATAAATCTTGTGCTCATAGATGCTGTCAGGTCTTTTCACTGAATTTTCTTGAATAAAAAACTTGAAAATTTTGGTGTCCTGGATAACCCTGCATTTTACATATTTTTTTAAAAAAATTTACTACATGTTCCTGTAAATGAAATGCAACTGTTGGAGGTGTTCTTGTGGTCATTGCTCGAAGAGATGCATTTGAAACATTGCAACTCCATCTTGTTTAATTTATCTGATTATCAACAATAAACCATCATTTGGAGCAATTCCATCCCCATCTTGACATTAGAGGCAGAGGCACATTCTAGATTGAAGGTTTTCAAAGCTTCTGTATGAAAAAGAAGAATTGGAACGTGTACAACCTTTAGAAACTGGTTCTCATACCCTTTTATTGCTTAAAGTCTGGATTAAAAGCCAGATCAATATATAATTCAGGTTGGTGCTGTCATGATGAAGAAACATTGCCTCATCACCATGTAAATTATATGTATCTAGCAATAATGATATAGCATTTTGGCAATTAAATAATTTCACCAATATCTCCGCCTTTTGGTTATCATCATCTGAAAGCAATTTTCTTATGACTTGAAAACTTTTTGGTTGTCTTTGATGAAACATACACAATATCTTTTTTTCTGGATAGAGGAGTAAAAACTTTTAGATTTTTTCCATGACTTTGAAAGTGCATAAGTAACCTAAAGCTTGATTCTTGAAGTTCTGCATGGTAACACTCAGTTTCCAGAATTTGAGGAGGTTGTTTTGGATATTTATTGAGTGCAGTTGGGGGCCAGTGAAAATACCATGTAATTTAGTACTGGGAATGATGGTTGATTGATGACTCGATGGTGGTATATTGGGGGCTAAAAGAAGTCTGGCAGCTGCTAGTTTATCATGATTATTTGTAGTGAACTCGGATTGGAGAGAGATTGGTTGGGATGAGGAGTGACAAATATTATCTGTTTGGCCATGTATCCTAATTTTAAGTTACCCTTTTTGAGCTTTCACATCTGAAATTTATGGATATGGTTGCTTTGTATCCTAAGATGGTCAGCCTACAATTGGGTCAAAGACCAAGCTAACCTTGTGAAAAGTACCTAAAAATTTAGATCCTTTAGTGGGACATACCCCAATTGCATTTTGCTATAAATGCTTGTGCTCAACTGAAATTTAAAAGGATTTCACAATAATGGATATGTCAGAGTATCAAGCAAAACTTCTTTTCTTTTATTGTTCTTTTTTTATTTTTGGTAGGGGGTTAGCTCAAGTCTTCAACACGCTCTCCTGCTTTCTTTAGTTTCAGTTTATGTTGCTTGGTATCTGTTTGAATAACTATTGCTAACTGAAATTAGATACATGGCCAAACAGATAATATTTGTCACACCAACCACCTGGTGTTAGAAAGAAAATGCTGCATTACTAGATTCTTGTAGATTTTACAGCCTTGGACTTGTTTCAGTTTCTCTTCGTCTTGTTCTATGTCCATATGCTTCAATTTTATGTTTTTTTCTTCGCTGTTGCTTCCCTGACAGAGTTTCACATTGAAAATCTGTCTGATGACAATTCAATTTAAATTCTTTAAAATAAAGTCAGGGCAGTTAATGACTTTGCTGTTTGTCATAGACATCATTTGCCTTTTTGTATCCAGAACCCAATGCTCGAAGGTGCTGTTTTCTTGGACTGTGGATCTGATTTGAGCTCTGGTCGTCATGTGCCTGGTCAGTTTTGACTTGAGCAATATCCTTAACTTTTGTGTAACATCACTTCGCTGTTACTATGCTTATAGCCAGGACTTCTAAAATGGTATCTTGATTATCTTTAATTTTTTAATGTTGTCTGTTAATGAGTGAAATATGATTGAAAGTGGAAATTGTTGCTATAATTACTGTCAATTATTTTTACTGATTACAGAGCACAAGACTACTTTGTGGATATCAAATAAAACTTTGTAAACTTGCAAGTATACCACATTTATGCCTGATCCTGAGATAGATCTAGCTGCAATGGCCCAAACATTATCCTGATTTTCTCATTCTATTGAAAAATAGATGTCATCATAATGTAGTGTGCTAAAATTATTTTCAGAATAATGTTTACATCTTGGATTCTTGTCTGATTAGTCAAAAAAGCCATCTGTTCGTATCAACTTTTAGCCACTTTTATTTTATCATGGAGCATGTCAATATGGAAAATAATTCTGATGTGAGGGATTTAAAGTTGTTAGACGCAAAATCTGTTAGGACTATATCCTTTAGGGGACTCCAATTATTATTAGCTTAAATTCCATGAAATTGCAATTCATGCCTGGGAGAAGCTAAAAATTGTTTGCGTTGCTATGTAAATTTCAAAATGGTCTGCTTTGCTTTCTTCTTGGGTTCTTAAACATTTTTAGAGTGTCTTGTGAATTTCTTTGGTGCTATTGCTTGAGGTAATTGGTTTTCCTCCATAGCCTGTGAGAGACACTTCTTTTATTTGTCTGACCTCTAAGAACATTGAGCCTAGTCTACTAACTGCTGGTAAAATATTGTTAGAACAGAAAATCATTTAATAGAGCTTAGTATGGAAAATACAATTGATTGAACTTCATAGACCTTAGTAGTTAATGTTTTTCACCTTTATGTCTTTCTATGGCCGTGTACATTAGTATGTAAATTCTGGTATGCAATTCATGACTGAATACTGTAACTGTTCATTTCATATTATCGCGTATGCATTGCATCCGTATGCGACACTGATGACTCAAAAGTCAGTACTCAAGCACATGTAACTATTTGTGTATCATGAATTGGATCAGCACCTGGTCTTACTAGGCAATGGTGAAAAGGCCTTGTTAAGATTCCGAAACTGATACTAGTTTGGAAATTGCTTATGTTCTCTTTCCCATATGGTAAGCTTTTCTGGGCTCTTTGATTTCTGCCTTGGTCAGACGACACACATGGCTATAAACGATTTTGTGAATGTCTTTTTGCACTTTCGTTGTTCCCGTTTCTTTATCTTGTAAAGTTTTCTCCCAAATCTGTACATAAAGGTTCATCTTTTGCATTTTTTCAGGAAATCCAGCTCTTCGGCATGGTAAACCAGGAAGTGGACTTGGTTTTGGATATGGGCTTCGGTTTAAATCTCATTTGGGACACTTTCAGGTCGACTATGCTGTCAATGCATTTCAACAGAGAACTGTCTATTTCGGTTTCAGCAACCTTTCCTGATGAAGTCTTTGGAACATGGCTTTTATTGCCCTTACTTGTCCATCACTACTGCTATCAGCTCATTCACCTTAAACCACATCTGGTCTGGGATTTGATTTTTGGCTTCAAAAAGGGGTGGATTATTCATAAAATCTAAGATGAGATAACATTTGGAAATGAGTGCAGATTTGGTGAAGAAGAACATTCAATTAGCTGGTATAGTGGGATTTTCTTTTCTTTTATTTCTTGATTTTAAATTATTGGGGTGAAATTTTACTAGATTTGTTCCTTCACAATATTCACAGACTATCCTTTTTTATCCTTGTACAATGTTAATTTATTTAACAGAAAATAATTGGTTTAGCTCAAGAAAAGTTCAGTTCCAGCTTGATAAGTCCAAGAATTGGTCTACTGAAATTGGTTTGGATCGACAATTTAAATTCTTGGAGATTAATTGAAGTTTTCAAAATAAAAGCTAGTGAAATTTATTTTTATAAATATTCATTATACGCTAAAAAGGTTCATACAAAGTAAATAAGATGGAATATTTACAAGAGGAATAGGATCTTTCCAATTTTTTGAAACTGTCCATTTAGTCATATTATTTGCTAAATCATTGTCCAGTCAAGTAATGCATGACTAAGGCGGACATTAATATATCAACTAAACCTTCAATGCAATGCATTTTCAATCTTCTATTTTTCAATTCGTATTTTATGTATTGTACTTTACTTTACAAATATATATACTAATTATGAATGAGAATTTGTTAAAATTCAAAATCCGTCTTACCAAGATTTTTAAGGACTCGAACCGAGTTAGATTCGTTAGATTTGTTTTATAATTTTTAAAATATAAAAGATGTATAATTTTAAAAAAATATTACACTAAATTTTGTCTAAAAAATAATATTACATAAAAACATATAAATCAAAATAAAATTAAGTAAAAATAAAATGGGATGAATTTAGTTTGAAAATAAAGAATCAAAATTCACTATAAATTCACTTACAAATTTAAAAATCCGCTCCCTACCCTATTACCATCTCTAACACCAATTGTATATGATCCATAAATTATTATTTATTTAAAAAAAATACTTTATAGAGTTTATTTACGATGTGAAAAAAAATTTAAAATATCAATTTATAATAAAAAATTTAAACTTAACGCAATGTGATTTAAAATTTAAATAGGCTTATGTTGGAGAATTTATCTAACATTTTAAGGTAGATATTAAGTATTAACCTACCGACTACACCATTCAACGCCCTCAATCATGCCCTTGATGATAAGAGTGGATTAAATCTCTGCCATTCCCTTATTTATCATCTTTTCGATTGAGTAGGCGTCTTGTTTGGTGGATGGTTCGTCAAAACGCTGAAGTGATTGCCCACCAACTTAAATTTCTTTTTTTCATATTAACATCATAATGGTCCCTCAATTCTTATGATTTTGTTTGTGGGTCCTTAAAAAAGATTGTCTTTTCCCCCCTCAAAAAGTACATTATTTTGTACACTTGTGGATTGGTTGATTCATTCGTGACATTATTGTGTGCAACATTTGAAATTATTGTTATGATGTTTTGATTTGTTTTCAAAGTGATTGTTGGAAAAGTTGCAATTTTTATCATTTTATCAACGCAATTTGAACTTTTCAAGAATCTAAGAGGTTGCACACGTAATATGGACACATGGTTGGATTATATACTAGTATAAAATTTCTTTCAAGAAGATGTCTAAATATATAATGCTCGGTATTAGATAATGAAAATGATTATGAATGTGAAATATGATTGTGATGTATTTGTACGTATTAGTTGATATACATTTCTCTCTCTCTCTCTCTCTATATATATATTGGAATGAATATCAGGATTTAGGAGTGTATATGTCATTGGCTGCTTCTTGTCATTTAATTCAATTTTAGGTTTATTTTATAAAAAATAAAATACTTAATTTTCATTTATACACAAAAGGCATCAGATATATCTGATGTAGCATGCATGTAATTCAATTTTAATTAAGAAAGGAAAGTTGTAATTCAATTGAAATGTGGAAGTACTATAAATTCTGCTGTGTAATAATACAATTTCTGTAAGAAATTGGAATGACAAAAGTTTATTAATAGAACACTTTTTTGTTTATTTTTTTTATTTAAACTGTAGATTTTCATTTTACAACTTCAAGATTATGAAATTCAGGAATTGAAGTGTTCCATTTCCTCCAAAGGAAGATTAGTAAACTGCTACAATTCCTTTTTCAACTTATAATTGCCATTTTCCTCAGCCTATAGCCAATTTATCCTTCATACAGGACAAGTATTAGACCTTCAGACAATGCATTAATAAGGCACCATCAATCAAATACTTTCCCATCTTTTTGTTTTTAGTATCAAAGTAATGTTGAAGTAAAGCATCCAAGATTACAATTGCAAGAAACACTTTGACGCATGGGAATATGGGATAACCCAATGCCAAAGCAAGGGCTTTGTCAAAGTCAAAAAGGGGGAAGGAGAAAATACAAAGGGGTCCAAAAGGAGATTCACACCTTTTTTGCACTTTTAATGCCAATAATCCAATAAATCAACAAATGCAGTTCCTCATAAGATAAGAAAGGCAATAGGATTGGCACTTCTGCATTCTCTTCATGCTAAGCCAAGATTTGTTCATTCTCATACATGAACATCATCCATCCACTCATACATATGTACATAAGAAACAAGAAAAGGACCAAAAGTGTCAATCACCAATCAACCAAACCTAATTTTTTTGGGTTTTAAAACCCAATTCAACCACTACATGAACATGGTTTTGAATCCTAGATATTTAAAAGCTCTTCCATTGCTTGAGTTGGACTCCTTTTGGGTTACTTAGGTTGAGGGCATTTATTTTTGAAGCCACTCAAAGAAGCCTAATCCCACGTGGGCACTCCAACATCCTTCCATTCAAAAGCCTCAAACTTTGCCTTTGCTTTACCTCTTCTGTAACAAGAAGAATGATAGATAATCAGGTTAGATCACACCGGATTACCTTTTCATCAAAGCCTAATTTAAAGACACTACATATGTAGGTGACTAGTTTTGCATACTTTCTGAATTCAAACTTGGGATTACCCAAATTTAGTCTTAGAGAAAATGTAATATATAATCAATTCACAAGCTTGAACCTCCTAGATATCAACAAAAGTTGCTAAAAGCCTCCCTCAATTTGGAACCACACCAAGATCAGAATAAAAAGGAAAAAGATTGTGACCTTAGATTCAAAAGTTGAACTTCCTAACTAGACCAAAAGCAAAATGCCCCAAAACGGAATTATCCATCCAATTTCTACAACAGTTCACATAAAAAGTAAAGGGTAATTAGGTAATTCCACTCAAGGGTTAATATGTGACCAACAATTGCATAGTTCAAAAATCCTACAGTTTCACATGACAGGATCACTTTCGACAAATTTGAGCTAAAAAAAATCTCACCAATCACCATTGGATTCTCAACACCCTCTATCATAATCATCCACCTAAAAAGGCCAAAAAATGACCATGACTTTTCACCACCCCAGATCTTCCAAATCCCAAATACAACAGTAAACTAGGTATAGAAAAACCAAAAAAAGATAATTACCACATCAACACTACACCAACACATTGCCAAAATATCAACCACTCATTCACCATCCAAAAAAACCAACTAAGCTAACTCATCCAAAAAACCCGAGTCAACTCAACTTCACAAAATAAATTCAATGTGAAAAATAAGCACAAAAAGTAACCATCTTGACTTACCAGAGGCAAAGATCAGTCCTTGAAAATAACCGAATCTGCAATTTCCATCAAAGGGTTCAAGCTATCTGGCGAGAATTTCCTTGCAAACATATATGAATAACTGGAATTCGATTCCCTAAGCCTGTAAATCAGCTCAGGGGACACTTCAGGAGGGTGATAAGTATGTGGATGCCCATTCACACTATCGGTCCAATTCACCCTCGTCAATGTATAATGAGTACAACCATTAGGATCCTGCATTGACAACATTGTAGGGAAATAATGCTCCTCTGGATAGCAAGAATCCACATTCAAACAGGGCAACTTAAACTTCCTCCATAGCTTCCTATCCTTAATCACCATCAACGCGTGCTTTCTTGTAAGCACGAAAAACTGAGAGCCCACTCGGAATTCATCAAAATGCACTTCGGGGATCATCACATTCTCCCCCCGTGCATTATACCTATCCCATAAAGTGGGCTCATTGTCAAGAATCTCAATGTAGCTAGAGAACTCCAAATCCCTTGACAATCTGCCTAGATCAAAAAGAAAATTGTACAAATAATTAAACGAGTGAAGAGGGATGCAGTGCTGGGAAAGTAGCGCGAAGTAAGCATTCGCCGGGTCGTCGAGCATCGCGGTGGCAAGGAGGCGGCGCGCGGCGGAGATGAGAGTAGGGGAAGATCTTTGAGTTCTCTTCGAAGGATAATCTTGTCTTTAAAAACGCCGTTTAAAGGAGTAATTTTAACAAAAGGGTCGGCGTGGATGTAGATATTGTAGTGTTTGAGGGTGACATTGGAGAAGAAGCGTTCCCACAAAGGGGCAAAATGGAGTGGGGAGTTGGTGAGGAAGAGGAAGGCGATTTTGGGCCGGCGGAGGGTGGAGGAAAGGTGGGATTTGGCGGAGGGGAGGTGTGTGGGACGGCGGGAGAAATTGGCGGAGTCCATGGCGATGGCTTTATGGAAGAGGGAGAGGTCGTCGAGCTCATCGGGGAGGGAGATGGCGATTTGGCGCGGAGGCAGGAAGCGAGGGGCTAAGAAGAAGAACAAAATGGGTAAGGAGAGGAGGAGGGTGAGGGTCGGTATTAGAGGGGAGGAGGGAGTGGAGGAGAGCATGGCTATGAATGATTTTTCTCTCTCTTTTTTGGTCTGTTGAGCAGGGGTGTAAAGGGTTTTAGAGGCGAGGGAAATGGTATTTCATTATGGTGGTGGGGGTGGGGTGGGGTTAGGGTTTCGGGGTGGTGGGGATTGGATATTGGGTGCTTTGGGATCGTTGCTGCGGCAGTGAAGAAGGGATAGGGCGGAGGAGGGAGTGTGCGTGGGGGGGGGGGGGGGGGGGTGTTGGTAGTGTGGGGCACGAAAGATTGAGGGAGTGATTGAGACTGAAGGAACCAAGTGCCAAGTGGGGGAGAAAAAGGGCTCGCACAACAGCACATCAGGTCAGATATGATGGGAATAGGATGGTGGAGTTAACGGCGGTAATGAGACGTTTTCTTTTTCTTTTTTTCAAAAACCAACTTTTACTTTTTTGTAGTTAATTTTCTTTTTCACTTTTTTAATTTGATCTGGTTTGGTACAAAAATTTGGAAGGAAAAAAGAAAATTCAATTCCCTTCATATTAAAGTAAGAAAAATGAGTGATACAACTTTCATTATTTTCCCTAGTTAACCAAAAAAATTTGAGATTTTGAATTTTTTTTAAAATTTTCCATGTTATTAATTTTCTCATTAATATCTTTAAACCAAACATAGCGTTATTGTATGCGAACAATAATTTTTGTTTTCTTTTCTCCATTTCATCTTGGCAGACTCGTACCAAATATTTGGACCTTAAATATCTGAGTAATTTTTTTTTACAAGTGTATTTCATCTGCTTTTTCACAATAATCAACGACATTGAAATGTAGACCACACACCACGCAGATTAAGTAAACCAAAACCTCGTATAAGAATCTACACGATAAACATTTCACAGTTATACGCATCGGAGACAACTTGACGATAATATTAATAATTCCAGAGACTAATTTAGGAAGATTTCAAACACTCTAGAAAGTGAGTAGCTTGATTACCTAGTCTTTCCTAAACAATTTAACAGAGGAGCTGTCAAAATTATTCTTCAATGTCTTAACATCTTGAATGATAGACAAATCTTCACTCGGCTGAATGAGTTTCTTGTAAAGTTCATTGCAATCTCCTTCAAACACGATCTTGGGTCCACGCATGCTGTGAGGATTGCCATTGCTTCGGCCTGTTCTGGTCTCACTAACAATCTGCATTCCTTGCAACTAAAAATGGAGAAATTTCGTACCGCACGCTAACATAGAATTTGGTTTCGTGGCAAACCTATTGGATATGCACACTATAATAGATATCAGAAAATAAAATGGTAATATTAACATATAAAATTATACGGATCAAAACTTCATTTCGACAGATTACAACTGTATAGCCTCTAATGGGTCAGGAGAGTCCAACCACAAAAAAATAAAAAAGAAAAGGAAACAGTAGGACTTTCATATAATGATACATCTAAAGAAGACAACTAGTATAACATATTTTCACCCAAGAATCCCATTACAACATTCATGAATAAAAATACTTCCACAAGTAGGAATAGTGAGAACTTAGGAACTTGCAACATATCATCACTCTTCCAACATGGCGGAATTCTTCAGTCTCAACTCATTGATGAAGGAACAAGGCAACAACAATCAACATACTGTTAAAATGAACATACAGCGGAGTTTTATAATACATGCACAGCTACCAGAAACTTAGCAGCTCAGGCAGGAGAAATAAATAATGCTAACGAACCAATAAATACAATAATTTCCACTAAAACAGTCGATCCCGTACCCAATCATTCTTATTTCTGCAACAAGACCGTCTCTTAACTCAGTCACGGTGAAGGACATCACTGGAAATATCACAAACTGATACACTGCCATAGCATTTACTCACAATCATGTGCCCTTTATGTACAAACTAAAATAGCTGCTGCAGAATATGGCAGGAGGATCTTGTGCCATTATTGAAAAGCTAACGAACGATCTGTGGACTAAGTTTTGAAGGCTTTGCATCAGACCCGTTCAATTTGGCTTTGTCCTTCTCTGGCTTCGGAGCAGTAGGAGACCTTTTAACAGCAGTTCGTTGCCGGGCTGGTTGAGCCCCATGACTTAGTCCTGGTCAAAGCAGATTGTAGAAAAGTAAACTGGCTGAAAACTTCTAGTAAGAAAGACACTTGCTGACTCCAGACTTGATTGTGCTGTGTTTGTGCCACACTATAATTCAACACAAACATGATTCACTTGATGTTTTAGAATCATTAGACAATTGTGGACATTTACCATCACTACAATTGTGTATTGCTATTATAGTTTACAGTGGTTAACATTATGAATTTACAAACTAAAAATGACGTGGATCCAAGGAATCAGAGATCAAGGATCACATATGGAGAGTGAGGTAGTTGGGAATATGAGCATCAAAATTTAATGACAAAGAATATGGACACAGTTGCTTTCAGCAGAGCCACAACAGAGTTGTAATGCACAGAGAGAGAGAGAGAGAGAGACCGTTACCAGGTAGGGACAATCGCTTCTTTCCTTGTTTATTTGTGAAGGTGGACCTCTCCTTAGGATTACTGTGTGATCTTGAACCAACATTGGGCCTTGAGGTGGCTTCCTCAACCAAGTCTTCAAGAACTGGTTTAGACATCGTACTGGAAAAAAGTGTGCCTGGTGTTTCTTGCACATTGGCCGACTTGTTGGGTGAAGAACTGCAGCCATCTGAGTGGGATGCAGCCCTTTTTTCATTTGAGACATTAGAGTTATTGCTTGAACGAGAAGGACCCTTCCCATTTGCAATATTTGATGTAGGTCGCTTTACCGTGGAATTGAACTGAGTTGTGGATTCATTCTTCACATCAGCTGGTCCATTCTCACGAATTTTCACCCCATCTTTAAGGTTGATGTCTAGAAAGCGGTTTTCCCATGGGCGAACAGCCATCCATCTCTCCAACCAATTCCAGCCCCAGTTGCTTTTATCTGGTTCAAAACCAGAGGGTGTTACCTGCTGCCTTGATCCCGCCTGCCACTGCATGATCGAGATTCCACTTAAGGCACATTGGATAATTGCAAAATTGACAACAAACACTTGCTTTTCATACGAGCTGCCTGACTTATCTATTTCTTGTCTCAATATGCTTGTGTCATAATAAAAGTCAAAACTTAAGGTCATACTAGGATAAGTATGGAACTTTTTAAATGCTCTATTGTTGAGTTCAAAAGAAAGAAAAAATATCTTCAGCATAGTTCAACAAAATATTCTATGGCTTTCTTATTACTCCAAAAAGGAAAATAAAATTATATCTTCAAGTCAAATTTAGGCCACATTTAGAAGAGACAAAATCTGAAACTGCTTCAGGATTTTGGGCAACCAGAGTAGAAGAGACAACCTAAACCACATCAGTTTGGACTAGACCTTAGAACTAAAATCTGATTAAGTCTTATTACTACTAGTTTTTCTTTTTGTGGAGCTAAATAAGTTTTGAGTGAAGAAAATTGAAGAGATAAAAAACTAATCTTACTTTGATACCGAAGAAAAAGAAAGAATTGGTATGAAATTTTATAAATTTTCATCATTTTGATGTAGTACATTTTTATTTTTTTTTAAATTTGTAGAATGATCAAATTATGTCTAAACTGAGGATAATAGAGCGTCTACCTGGTTAGCTAAAGCATATGCCATTGCTCTTTCACGCTTAGCAGCCGCCTCCTTCCTTTTCAACAACTTGGCTTGAATTTCTTCAACAGACCCAACACTGTCACACCACCCATCCTGGTTTACAGTCAACAAATCAGAGGAACGTAAAGCAATTGGCGGTAGTGGGTTTGATAACACTCCTAACCCAGCCAACAAAACTGGGTGGGTTCTAAATCATGTAAGTTCTTGGAAACTTAAATATAAGTTGGCGGCCAATTGGTTTTCAATTTTATATGCATGAAAGCTCCCCAAGGCCAAAGACAGAAGGTTTTACATGTATTATTTTAAATCAAGAATGGTCCAATGCACATTTATGACACATTCCACACCACACTTATATGCTAACTTTTTGCGACCAAAGAGAAGATAATAAATCAGTACTAGTAACCAACATGATCTTCACGGCATTCCTGAACAAGAATGACAATGTTTAGAGTAACAATGACATTAGCAACAATAAACATATTACCCTAATATAGTTTCTTACTTTTGTTAGACATTTCCTGATTTCTTTCTTTTAATATAGAAAGAATGTGTTTAATTTATTCCAGCAATTGCCTATGAGCAAAATTCCATGTTAAGCCAACACTACAGATGAAGGCAGCTGCTAGCATCAAATTATATAATACATGACCTATGTCAGTTTATGATGTTGTATGTGTTTCCATTGTGCTAATCTTGAGTAGATTAGATGCACTTGACAACATTCGCATACTCTAAAATTTCGTACAAGACATCCACAACAATATAATGAAGTGATAAAGGCATTTCACATGAAAAGTAATTTTTTACAGAAGGTAGATTACTTCAATTTCTTTAACATGAGCATCGTGCTCAAGTTGTTGTTGAAATTTCTGTTGCGCCGTTTGAGTCTCTAATGCCATACGAACACGCCTCGCTCGGACACGAGCCTGAACTCTTACTAAAGCTTGCATACAACGGAGTGTAATGGCAGCTTGCTTTCTTACAGCATGACCCCTGACAAGAGCTTGAAGTCTCACCAATCCTTTTAAAGCACGTAAAGCTCGTCTAGCCTGATAGACACAAAAAACAGTTTGATAAACAAATACCAGAAAATATCAGTGCCACAAAAATGCATAATCTCAGCTATTTATTTTAGTCAACTTTCATTGAAAAAGAAAGAGCAATGACTCAAGAGATACCATAGAATTCATGGATAACTACTTCTACAACACAACTTACTAAAAGTCATATATCCTGACTTCATGGATAAATCTCTAAATGGCAACTATATTTGTAATAAATTTTTACGTACTCAATAATATAGATTCAGTATTCTATATCCTCATCAATGAAAATCTTGAAAATTATTGGCAGCGAATTTAGATCAATGTTGTATACCTGAAGAGTCAATATCAGTACATTTCCATTCTTTTTTTGGGCCGTATCTCCCATCATACTATTCAAAAATTATGTTAGGACTCTATTCCCAATTGTTTTCTTTCCATATTTTGGATCACAATAATGCAAGGGAAAGCAAAACAAAGAGAGAAAGAGAGAAGGATGATTATGATGAAAGGTTATGTCAGGCCGTTATGTTGAAGATAACAATGAATATAGGAACTATATTGCAAGTTCAGCAAGTAATTACAAAATCTAAAAAATGAACCAATACATTACCAAAAATCCTCTAAAGGCTGTTTGGATGCGTATCGCTGCCCATTCTTCTCTCATATTCGGTTGAAATTGAGCTGCATTTTGCACCTGAAGTGAAGTAGATGGGGAGCTAGCTGAATCTGAAACTGAGAGGAAATTGGCATCTTTGGTATCTTCAATTGCTGTAACCACGTTTTGATTCAACTCATTTTCAAGTACACTGTTATCAAGCTCAACAGAGTGCTTTCTTCTGTGCCCAATCTTGCCAGTGCTCCCAGATCTCTGCATGTTTAAACCAATTAGAGATTATAATTTCATGCTCGGTCTATCAAATTTCACAATATTTGGACCTAGACATACAAACAACTATTATAAGCAGTCAAAAGGCTTTTAATACAGGTCATACACAAATATCTACCTATAATGCTAAGGAATTGTATTATTTGGTCACAATATGATTGGTAAGGAGAAAGTACTGAATGGTGGTTGCGTTGGAAAAGCAGGCGGTTTTTGCAATGGCTAGAGAAAGTGGAAAGAAAAAGGGATGGAGAATAGTGATGGACGAGATTCGAACTTGAAAAACTTTCTTCCTTCTTAAGTGTATCCTCTTTGACCTGATTAAGACAGTCGAATTAGTTAACCTTTCTAACACCCGAATAAGAACAGGACACAAAAAGTTTTCAGAAGTAAGAAGGTCTATTTGGTAAAATTGCATACTAACAATTGAAAAAATTAAGGTTTCCGTAAATTGTGCCAAAAAAAAAGACAAAAGTTAATTCAGCGAAAAGCAACATGGTTTTATTCATTCCATTCAGTAAAACAATTTCCACTATCCTTTCTCTACTTATGGGCTGCTGAATTGTCTTCGTGCAGCTCTGCTCTGTACCCACTTTAATTAGCTTAAAAATTAAGAAAGGCAAACAAAGAGAACACAGAAAATTAAAAGATAGGAAATGGATTTGAGGGGGGGAGGGGGAGGAACAATCAGAAGGCGCCACCTACATTTTCATCATTCTCTAAAGATTGTGATTTGCCGGATTTCTTCAAACCAAGCAATGCTTTGATCCATTTCTTTGAGGCACCCATTTCTGTCAGACCTGGCACAAAGAAGTTCAAGAAAATATTATAATTTGCCACATATCATTATAAGTCATTTTTCCCTCTTTACAAGTGATTGTCACATAGAAGAAACAAGATGGGGAAGACAACTGCAGCTTTTCCAAGGAATAACTAATAAGTAGTGGCAGAATTGTGCTTAAACTACGAACAAGAACCTTACATTATCTATACGTGACTCGTAGATCCCATAAATGTGACCAGTAGTTTCTCCCTTAACCCCAGAAAGAAGCAGAAAGTTCTTTCCCATATACATCCATAAGAATTTGCAGCTTTCCTACAGATAATCTTCACCCAAAAAAAATTCACCGCCACTAACTCACCAACCAGTAGAAGAAAAAACCAGCAGGCAATGACGATAAACAGCAAAATTCTGCTTGAAAATGTATATTTTTGGTAAATCGGCTAGTAATTCCATAAATAAGAACAAAAAATTGAGCAAATTTCAAACTCGAGAATAAGTACAAACATGATTAAACCAAGATTTCTTTCCAAGAAGAAACTTGCTGTAGACACACAACTACCCAAGTGTGAGAAAATCCAGGTAGAAAAACATCAATCCCATCTGGAGTAACAGAGACTTAAATTCAAATGCACAAATTTTACTTCAACGAGAGTAGATTTTCACAACGCATAAATAGGAGCTTGGAATCAAAATTAACCACAAAACAAGCTGCATTTTGAACTCCGATTACTCGGCAAAGCAGCGGCGCCGAAAGGGGTGTGAAATCCAAGCTGGATCCTCCGCGCATCTCGGAATTGAGAAAGAGAAGAGAACTAACCTTTGCAATGCAGCTTTAAATTTCTAGAAATTCCAAAATTGAGAGCATTTACGGAGAAAACATGAGGAATTGAAGGAGGGTTTGACAGATCTGAAATCTAAATTTGGAAGTGGTAGACAGAGTCATCGGCGATGGGAGGCAGAGGAGACACAGCCAAGTGTTGGGCAATGGGTCACTATTACCCTTTGGGCCTCAGTTAAAAGGTTTGGTCTATAATCATATCAAATTATTGATTAGAAATTGGGCTTTTGGAACCTACATAGAGAAACAAGAATTCACTTTTTGTCCTTAAATTTTGACCTAAAAAATTGTGATATTTGTCAAATCGATTGGGAAATTTCAGATGTCATTCATAATTATTCCACAAACAAAAGTAATAATTTTAAAATATGAACCCATTAATAGTAAGCATATTGAAATTATCCAACCAAAATATTAAAAAATTATCAAAATAAAAACTAAAATCGACGGTACTACATATTATATTATAAAGAATAGGAGAAATATAAATTAATCTAAACCCTATCCTCAAAATTACTAAATATCTATTGTTGCGAGTGATATCATAAATGTAAAGACAAAAATTGATATAACTATTTGAAATACACATATTTGTTAAGGATTTTATCAAAATTTTACCAAAATCGATTTAACTAGATGCAAAGATAAAAATCGACTTAACTATTGAAGATACACATACTTGTTAAGGGTTTTATCAAAAATTTACCAACGTAATCAAACAAAAATTTATGAGAATATTAAATGATGAAAACTAAAAAAAAAAACTTTTGTTAATTGTAATTCTAACTTCTAACATTGTAGTGAATCTTCCCACATGCATAAAAAAAATAAAAAAAATGATAGCTAAATCTAAGCATCTTCCCTTAATAAATATTTTGGAGAATTTTGAATCATTAACTTTCATATTGATGTAATCTTATTTCGAATGAGGTAATGATAATTTGGAAATTAAATCGTACCAATCCCTAGTGGGAATTGGCCAAGAGACCCTTTTAAGGGTTTTCGTTAGTCCCCACACTTATAATCCTTTTTGACTATATGCTCTAGCACCAATTTGAATCTTCCTTCCCTCCCTGCCTTAAAGATTTGGACAATTTCCTATATACACTAAACATTACATCGAATTGATAAATCTCTCATTTTCAAAAAAAATAATATATATATTAATCATATAAACACTCAATAAATATTATATCAGATATTGGATAAATATTTTACCGAATAATGTCTATATTTTTGTTATATTTATTGTGTAATAAATTTTGAGTTCAAATTAATTTTTCCGATTCTCATTTGTAACCTTGAAGAACATAAAAAGGAATAGCAGTAATAATGTGAAAAATCCACCAATGATAGATAATTATTTCCAAATTTTATTAGAGGTAATTAAAATTTTCCAATGCAGATAAAAACTCACATACTAGGTAAGAAAGCTGAATTATTTCATCCCCATAGAAAGCGTGTTAGCTACAAAAATACTTACTTTAATGGAACTATCGAGAAGGGATATCATTGACCGTCGATTTCTGAATCGACGGTTGCATCCCCGCTCCTAAACGAAAAAAAAAGACAGAAAAAGGTGGAGAATTCCAGATCGTTCAACCTTCTCCAAAATCACCATAGAAACACCATTGTCCCATCCTACGGCCAAGATCGTATCTCTACTCGATCTGCACCGTTCAACGGCTCTTACAGACGTATAAAATGCCCTTCACCCTCGCGCGTTCTTGGAGGGCTTCTCTATTAGTCTCCTCGTAGCCTCCTTTGTTTATTTCTGAAAATCGCCAATCTATACGTATAATCCATACATATAGTTCGCGATCTGTGTTACTAATCGAAGCAATTTGATCTGAAAATTAGGGATTCTTGAAAGAAATTCAAGATGTTTGGGAGGGGACCAAAGAAAAGTGATAACACTAGGTACTATGAGATTCTTGGGGTCCCTAAAACGGCATCGCCCGATGATTTGAAGAAGGCGTACAAGAAAGCAGCTATCAAGAATCATCCTGACAAGGGCGGCGACCCTGAGAAGGTATTGATCAATGTTTTCTCTTTGTGATTTTCGTAATTTTTTAGTTTGGGCTGGTCGGGGCATTGGCTTGTGAATTCTGATTTTTCACATGGTGATTATAATTTTGGTGGTGATGCCATATTGCGATTAGATAATTTGCGATGTCTTTATGTTCCGACTGTAATGCTACTTAATTTAGTTTTCTCTGAAGAGGACAAAAAAACTCAATACAGCCGCAAAATAGAGCCTTTGAAACATTTCAGGCTTGAGCACGACCTCATTTTAAAAATTTGAGCTCTATTAGACTTTAATGCATACTTGACACTAGGAAAAAAATAGAAGATTAACATAAATCATACGGTTATGAAGTGTCTGAATAGGAGAAATATAGGGTCATTGTTGAAGTATGAAGAGAAAAGAATTATGGTTTAAGATGCTTATGAGGAGGAATTTCATTCAAATTGGACTCAAAGAGCTTAGAGAGGGTTTGACTTTGATTTCATGTAGAAGGTAATTTCTGAAGGTAATGCTTATAATTAAATTGAATGCATAGATATTTTTATTACAAGCATCATGTATGTGGAATAAAGTTTCTCGCTTTCTCAGAAAAATAATGTGTTGCTAATCTTGGTGTTTTGTGTGACCTCATTATGCCATTTTGTTGTCAATTTTTGGGCTGAGCTATATCTCAGTTCTCATTATGTATGGTCACTAAAGTATCAAAGTTGGTCAAGATGTGAAATGATATGTACAATGCATTGTCTTACAGGCATCTTTTATGTTTTCACTTCGTGCATTTAAGTGTTTAGAAGACACTTGGTGCATTGAGAGAATTGGTGTTTCATAAACTTCATTTCTTTAGAATCTGTGTTTAAGAAACTGGAGAAAGTGATTAAGGTAAGTTGTGGATTCAAACTCTATCGAACTGCTTTTAATTGTTGAAAAAAATCTTCGTGGCATGATCCAACTTTTAAAAGTTGCCTCATAGTTTAATGAGATCCTGATAAAATAATATGATGGAGTGCTGGCAAGTTTGAGGGTTGCAAAAATACATCACAAGCTTCTTACTAATTGAATTTAATTAATTTGATTAATGTCACGGTTTCATAGGTTACCTTTTTGAAGGACTGTTAAGCTCAAGTTTAATCTAACTGATTCAGTTTCTTATGCAATCTGCATTATGTCGCAAACTTTTGTATGTTGAGTTAAAGTGGTGGCAGTATGACTAATCTTGGGACTTCGTCAAAGAGTTTTGATAATGGATATTAAAGTATAGCATGTCCTCCATGGCTATGTTAGACAAATAGCTGAATTGTTATAAATATCTGCTGTTGATAGTGTCTGTTTCTTTACAGGTTTATGATTATATGGAATTTACATGCTATTACTATGCCTTGATTATTATGGTTTGAGATTCAAATGGAAACTAAGATGCTGTCAATGCTACGTTGGTCATTCATCTTTTTTTTTTGTGGTGCATGGTTTGATTGATGGATTGGTACCTAATAGAATTGTTTTGTGTTGCAGTTCAAGGAGCTTGCTCATGCTTATGAGGTTTTAAGTGATCCTGAAAAACGTGAAATCTATGACCAGTATGGGGAAGATGCACTCAAGGAAGGAATGGGTGGTGGTGGCGGCGGAATGCATGATCCGTTCGATATCTTCTCATCCTTCTTTGGTGGGAGCCCATTTGGAGGTAAGGCGTATGAACTCACATCTCTCATATTTTGACAGTATCCGGGTCTTTCTATCATTGTGCTGTTTCAATAGACTGTTTATCTTTCTGTAAATGCAACACAACTCAGAAGTCTGTTTGCTGATAAGCAGGTGGTGGCAGTAGTAGGGGACGAAGGCAAAGAAGGGGAGAGGATGTTGTACATCCATTGAAGGTGTCTCTAGAGGATTTGTATCTTGGGACCACCAAGAAGCTCTCTCTATCACGCAATGTACTTTGCGCAAAGTGTAATGGGTGGGTTTTCACCCTAGTCCTTGCAAATTTTCCTTGGGTGATAGATCGGTTGCTTATTTTATTTTTGTGTGCCTATATTGTGTTTTTTTGCCCATTTGCTTATCTTTTTTTCTTTCTTTTCTGCTTTTCAGTAAAGGATCAAAATCTGGAGCATCAATGAAGTGCTTAGGGTGTCAAGGAACTGGTATGAAGGTTACAATTAGGCAACTCGGCCCTGGTATGATTCAGCAAATGCAGCATCCTTGCAACGAATGTAAAGGAACAGGAGAGACTATTAATGATAAAGATAGATGCCCTCAATGCAAAGGTGAGAAGGTTGTTCAGGAAAAGAAAGTCTTGGATGTCCATGTTGAGAAGGGCATGCAGAATGGGCAGAAAATTACATTCCCTGGGGAAGCTGATGAGGCGGTATGATGGCTTAGTCTCATGTCACTTTTGTAGGATCATTACTTTTGCCAAGTTTGTGAGGAGGAATGTGTTCTTATTTCTGTTTCATTGCAGCCGGATACGGTCACTGGAGACATAGTCTTTGTGCTTCAGCAGAAGGAGCATCCTAAATTTAAGAGAAAGGGTGATGACCTTTTTGTGGAGCACACACTTTCACTCACTGAGGCTTTGTGTGGCTTCCAGTTTATACTGGCCCATTTAGATGGCAGGCAGCTCCTTATCAAATCACAACCTGGAGAAGTTGTGAAGCCTGGTTAGTTCTTCTTTCGTCTTTTCTGGGTTCATGATAATATTAGTGGTTTATGCAGTCTAGTAATGTACTCATCTTTGTACATACTACTGTTGCAGATTCTTACAAGGCAATCAATGATGAAGGAATGCCAATGTATCAGAGGTCTTTCATGAAGGGTAAACTGTATATTCATTTCAATGTTGAGTTCCCAGATTCTTTAAGTACAGACCAAGTTGAGGCCTTGGGCAAAATTCTTCCTCCAAAGCCCCAATCACAGCTGACGGACATGGAGCTGGACGAGTGTGAGGAGACGACCCTGCACGATGTCAACATTGAGGATGAGATGAGAAGGAAGCAGGCTCAGCGTCAGGAAGCTTATGATGAGGATGAAGATATGCATGGCGGAGCCCAAAGGGTGCAATGTGCTCAGCAGTGATGAACTAATATAGAAATCTAGCACATTGTGCCTGAATTAGGACTATTTTAAAGTGCTTAGCTTTGTTATGTGAAGCAATGTTTGCGTATGGGAGTAGAAAGTGTTGTCGAGATCTGAAACAACTGATTCTCTCTTAAATTTTCATGCAGTAGCCGTAGTTCTATTGTGATTTGAGATACAATTTTGAGCTCATCTACTACAGTGGCTGTGTGTTTTTTTGTTGGAATGCAATATCTAGTTATAAATGTCTTGTTTGGTTGGAAAGGTTGGGTTCTATAACTGCTTTTGCTCCACTTAGATGTGCTTGATGTTTGGTTCTCGGGTAACTAAAATGGGAGGCAGGTGAACATGCTTTTGTGGTTCATGGTCATAATGATGTCAAATAATCCTTCTTATGCTTATGCAGGCTAGAAACCATAGTGAGCCATGAACACAGTATACTTTTTGATATTATCTTACATATTGTAATTGTATGTCGCTAATGAAGTAGTTGAAGAAAAGGAATTTCTTGGCACCTTGGTATTGTAAATTTTTGTGTTATTCATAGTAGTTTTTAATCAATCCATTCATGGTTTGATATAAATATTGTATTGTACGTCAATATTATTTTTGTCCTTTTTTGTTTCATTTGCTTTCTCTTATGTTAACCAATGTCTTTTTTGAGTAAAATGAATTGAAAAATAATACATACGGAGTATTAGCCATATCTCATTACAAAATTTTATTAAAACTTATGGTGGGAAATCTATTTTAAAATATAGAAATGGATATTTATACAGACGTATAAGCATACACACAATACAAATATAAAAGAATTATAGCCAAAAAACAACCGATTTTCATTTTTTCACTTTGCTTTCACAAGTATGTAATTTTCCTTATCTTTATATTATACAAAAACTATTTTATGTGTCACTAAATTATTTAACCCTTAATCATGAAATGGATGATTATTTGTCAAATACAATTTGGAATATGTATGATAAGTGTAGTAAGTTTTTTTATATAAAAAATATTTGTATCATTCGATAATTTCAAAATGTATACGAAAACTAGACTATTATTCAATAATTGATACATACAAATATTACATGGGTATAATTTAATATAATGGTCCATCCACCATACTACTCCGAATATAACTTTTACCGAATATAACTTTTACCAGACAATTATAATTACCCTATAACCCCATATTTTGAGGTATGTCAATTGATATTTTACAATTTTCTATTTTGTGCCTTTAATTCTATCTGAATGAATAAGTAAACATTTGGCGAGAAGTTGACTTTCGATAAACGGATGCCTCACCACATCATAAGAGTTGTTCAATTTTATTTATTTATTTTTTTTTTTTTTTGCCCTTCCTGGAATATTTCCATGATAGTTGGGAAACTACCATACTACTAGTATCAGATTAAGGAACTAATCTCCCTTGACCATTGTCACAATTTTGATACTAACTAAATTACTTGGTCATGATAATTAATGCTGCTGATCGAGTCGGTCCAACGATGATACTGACCAGGTTAATTGTGTAAATCCACTATTTAAAAAGTCATCAAGGTAATTGACAGTTAGGATTAATTGAAAAGCACGATTTATTTGATATATTAAAAGTGTATATATATATATATATTGTAAATTTGAATGCTGACTTAACTTTTGTAATGACTCATTTAGGATTAATTTTTGTAATTCTCCCAAATATATATAATAATTCTATGCTATGAAGTATCGACACAGCGACACAAAAACGACTCTATACCAAGAAAAATACAATGATTTTTAAATATTTTAGAACACGACGTAAGCACAACTGTGCAATAATTTTTTTGATTTAATATTTGAATATAAGTTTAAGTTGACTTATATTTTTTTAAGTGATGTTTCTATCATCACATTTAAAGGAATTCACACAACTCAGCTGACTTTGTTTTTTTTTTTTCCCAGTATATTAAACTTTGACTTATGATGCTTAATTTTTGTAAATTACAGTGATTTTGTAGAATATTTAAATTTAATTTTATATAGATTTCTCCAAACTTGTTTTAATTAAATACTAAGTATGAATGATCAATTTTTTATTATTTTTGAATTATGATCAATTTCAATCCCCCTGTCCATACGTACACTTTTCACAGTCTAAACCAGACGCATGTGACAGTAGGACTTATTTTACATTATCATGGACCATTCTAATGATTTTGCAAAATAAGCTGAATTTTGGAATTTCACTTCATGAATTAAGCTTAAAAAATTTAACATTGAGTTAAACCTGTTCATCATCAAAACACATTGTGTTTATAACTGTTAATCTCATCTTAGCGTACTGTTAATCATTCTAATTTGAATTTTGTGTCAGAAAAAAATATTAATGACAAGTATTATATCATAATGTGAAAATTGTAACTAATTATATATATATATATATTAATTGGCAAGAATAATGATTTTTATAAATTTTATTAGTTCAAAGAATGTACATGAGTTGTAAATATTAAGGATTGGTGGCACAAGAATTGTTATAATTTCTCACTATTAATAATTCTTGAAATATGTGTAATGTCAATTAAATAACAATATATATTATGATGGGCTGTTATTTTATGTGTTACTAGTGGTTAATAATAACAACTTGAAAAAAATTCTTGTTGGCATTATATTTATGAAAATTACGAAATCTAATATATATAATTCACGACAACAATTCGATATTTCACTTAACATTTTATGATTAATCTTATTTACTTTTCTTAAGCAATACACATACATTTATCCCAAAAAAGAAAATTCTAATAATGGTCGAATCCATCCCAAACGTAAAACAAGTAAATTTATATTTATCATGTAATTGTTGATTTTACGATATCCAACTTATCGACCAGGTACGGATAAGGCCGGACTGCACCACCCCCAGACCCTAAGCAAGCGCGGGGAAATGCGCGAAACCCCGCCGGGACCCATGAACGGGTGTCGGCACTTAGGCATGTGCTACCCGGCCGTCGAGCTGTGAAAACTGAAAACCCAGACTTTTAAATACACTGTACAGTTCAGAATTCGGATTATCTGCACAAAAAATTGTTAACCACATTAATTATTACAATAACAATTGGGAAGTCAAAAAGGACCTCATAAAGGCTCGTAGCACGCAAAATCCAACACCGACGTCGTTTGTGGTCTCCCCATACATTGTGCCACATGCATTAATTGAACACCTACTAATAAATTAAATTTTACTGAGAAAAAAAAAAAAAGTCTTAATTTTCGAACATTGGGAAAAGTCCATTATCAACTCTCTGTCTCTATCTCTCCCCTTTGAATTTCCTTGTATTGACTTCCTCCTCCTCTTTATATTAATTAACTTGTTTCTGCAACTTGCATTGCATTGCTGTGATGTATGTATGTATTCATGCATATATATATACATAGGCTTATATGTTGTTTCTTCATAAAGCTCAACTGCTGAAAACTTCATATATACTACTGTATTATAGACCACTCGAATTTATCTGGTTCATAGTTTTTTCTGATCTCTAAAGGTTTAGAAATTTTCCAGGGCTTTGTTAGCCTGATTGATTATTTGATCTCAAGATTTTGATCTTGAAGATTGTACTTTTTGTTGGAAGAATTCTTGAATTGTTGGGATCAGGCTATTCTCCCATATGGAAGAAGCATATCAAGTGGAAATCCCTTGTTATTTTCTGTGTCCAATTTCCATGCAGCTCATGAGAGATCCTGTCACGATCTCAACGGGGATAACATACGACCGAGAAAACATCGAAAAATGGCTGTTTTCGTGCAAGAACAAGACATGCCCCGTCACCAAACAAGTGCTTTTCGACACAGATCTCACCCCAAACCACACTCTCCGGCGACTGATCCAGGCATGGTGCACTGTCAATGCATTCGAAAGAATTCCGACCCCGAAACCCCCTGTCGACAGATCCCAGATTCTAAAGCTCCTCAACGAAGCCAAGAATTCACCAAACTCACAGCTCAGTTGCCTTCAGAGGATCAGATCAATCGCGCATAGAAATGAGAGCAGCAAAAACCATTTGCAGGCGGCAGGCACAGTTGATTTTCTTCTGTCCATTGTAAGGAAAAACGAAGATGCCATGTCCAGGGACGAAGCGTTGAACATTCTGCAAGAAATGGAGTTGTCAGATTCGGATTTGAAGACATTTTTTTCAGATGATGGAGGGATTTTGGACTCATTAATCCAAGTATTGGAAAGTGGGAACTGTAAAAATAGAGTTCAAGCCATAACGCTACTGAAATCTGCATTCGATATAGCCGACCCGGCACATCTGATCGGGTCCAAACCCGAGATATTCACCCAAACAGTTCGCATTTTGCGAGACGAAATCTCCCAGCAAGCCACAAAAGCCGCATTGAAGCTGCTCTTGGAGCTGTGTCCATGGGGAAGAAACCGGATCAAGGCGGTGGGATCCGGCGCCGTTTCAGCCCTGGTCGAGTTGCTTCTTGAAACGGCTGACAGAAGGTGTTGTGAGCTAGTCCTGACAGTGTTGGATCAGCTGTGCAGCGGCGCTGAGGGCCGAGCAGAGCTGCTGAGACATGGAGCCGGATTAGCAGTCGTTTCCAAGAAAATCCTTAGGGTTTCTCACGTGGCCAGCGACAGGGCTGTAAGAATTCTGAGTTTGATTTCGAAATATTCGTCGAATTCTAGGGTTCTTCAGGAAATGCTGCAAGTTGGGGTTGTTTCGAAGCTGTGTTTGGTGCTGCAACTGGAATCAAGTCAGAAAACTAAAGAGAGGGCTAAAGAAATTCTCCGACTGCATTCTAGGGTTTGGAAGGATTCTTCTTGTATTCCATCTCATTTGCTTTCTTCTTATCCATCCTCTTAGACCCTTTTTTTTCTTTTTTTGCCCTTTTCATAAATATGATTGGATTTGAGAAGATGGGAAATTTTAGTTCAGCCCATTTTTCAAAAAATCATATGTATTCAATCATATAATAAGTATACCGATGCTTGTCATGAAATTAATTCATAGATTAAGAAAGAGAATTGTATATTGAAAAGAAAAGGTGAACTCTTGATACAATTTCTTGCAAAAAATGCTCGACATATTTTCTCATAACCATATTCGAGAACCTTCTCTCGTAGATTCCCACAACTATATTGTGAGCAAGGCATAAATCAATTAATTCATTCCTCTCAAAATTATGTATAATATATTTAACCTGATACGAAATTAAAGGAAACAAAAGCAATAAATATGGGACATGAAGAGTAAAATTTATTCGTTTTGTCTTCTATTGCAAATTAAATTAAGAGATTGATGCCCCCTTGTGATGCCAAGCATGGGATTTCTGTCCTAACCTATTATGTTCCAAATGAAAGTTCTTTTTCTTGTCTATGTATATGCTTTAGTTGATCCAGGTTTTCAGCCGTGGTGTACATTTTAGATTATTAATGTTACATGCTATATATAATAAGTGCATGTTCTAACTTGTACCTTTTGACAAGAAAAGCTAATAGATCACTGTTTTCCACTTAAAAAATTGGGGTCAATTGAAATGAAGTTACAAATTTATTTCTGTATTCAAATAAATAAATATGTGTAGCTTAAAATACTCATGTACTTGATATATATTTGACCCTCGATGGTTAGAGAGCTTATGTGGAGAATGGAAGAGATCCCCACATGATCAATAAATATTTTCTATATTTTAATGTTTTTATATTAAATTGTAAGAATTATGTCACATGGACTTAAATTTATAATATAATTTTCACAATTTAGTGTAAAATGCCTTATCTTTAGTTGGTGGGCAAGTTGCTTAAGTCAGTTTTTAATTGATATTAATACCAAATAAGGAAAATTATCTAAGAGTCTAGCTTAGTACAAAGTACATGGCCGTATAACAAAAAAGTAGTAATAGTTAGTGAAAAACAAGAGGTTTTCCAACCTTTCAACTTTTATTAATATTTTAATATAGTTCAGAGTCAAAGTTCCACCTGAAATATTTGCAGAGAGAGAGAGGGGGGGGGGGGGGGGGGGGATGCAGTTTCAGTTTTTTCCCCTGTTGGTGTAGAAATAATGAGTTTGCGCGCAATTTATTGACCAAAGAAAGGCTACCAATGAAAATTAATTTTATTCTTAATAATAAAAAAATATTTAAAATATTGTTGTTTCAAAGTTGATAGTCTGCGTTGAAGAGTGGACCAACTGCAAATAGCTATGTACTTGATCAAACTTGAAATGGACCACATTAAGTGAACTTACATGCAAAACAATACAATTTTATCAACTTTAAAATACGGCAATACTCGTGGATCACCCGATAACATTGTGCAGTAGCTGGGTGAATGTGTGCTAAGTATGCATTTATATAAAAAAAATATTTTTTAAGTGTGGATATTGCACTTCTGTATAATGGTAACACTGTATACCATTATTATTATTATTTTTTATAATTCAAGTGTTTATATTTGAGTTGATTAATTATGGAGTTGATCAGTTTTTCCTTTTGTTTTGATGATCAAGTAAATATCGATATAATAATAATTTATACACACTCAAAATAAACATTTGATACGTTGACTCCTATTAGAATATATCGCACATCCCACGTGGAGATAAAAAATAAAACATAATAACTCAACTACCATCGAGTACATCCAAAAGAAACAATATATTGTGGTTCATCTCTTTTTGGTTTAATCGAAAATATTTGTCATAAACAGATTTTTATACCTTTTAATCTTATACTTTCTTTTTTTTTTTAATCAAACTTTGGATAGAAATAAAATTGATTTTTTTTTATTATCTCCAACAGTTATATCTTACTAATTAAACGACTGAATGTTTTTTGTACATCTACTTTATATTTTCTTTCCCCTTATATATATATATATTTACTTTTCGCCCCAACCAAATGTAGCAGAAATCTCTATTTAGACCATAATAATCAGTGAATTAACATGTGAAACTATTAATCTGTAGCAGATTGAAAATTTCATTGAAATGTTAATTTTAAGTCATAATTCTTATGGAATGATACTTTCATTGAATCCTCTGGGAATTCTGGAAGGGCCATCATCTTTTTTGGTTATCCTTTATGTAAATAAATTGTTTTTTGTTTGGGTAATAAATAACAAAATTGTAAGAGAGCTAATAAAATGGAGCAAAGTTCATAAGACCCATACCCGAGATTAACAAAGCACAGTGGCCCATTTCTCAAGACTAGTTATCCTTTTCTCGATAATCGAAGTTGGAGCTTCGCTGCGAATTTTCTTCTCTCTCAATCTTGGAAATGAGGATTTTTTTTTGTCTCTCTCACCCCCTCTCTCTTTCTTGTATTCTTCATTAAATTCAAGACACTTAGATTGAGAAAAAAAATTACTTTTTAAATTATTAACAGTGAAAATAGATAATCATTAACAACAAAAGTTAACAATCATTATGTATTATGAAAAAACAAAAATGATTTAAAATTATATATTTGATTCAATTATAATACTTAACAATAATGATGATAAGGAAAATAAAACAATAATTATCCAAATGAATTGAAATATCATATATATATATATATATATATTTTTAAGTGAGCTCGACTTTCGAATTTGACTCATTTTACAGTTGAGCTAAAACTCGTTTAAATCATTTTAAGTTCAATCTCAAACTTTTTTTTTTTCTTCAAAAACTCAGCTTATTTGCATCTATAAATCTAAAAATAGTTTTGTATGTATGACTCATAATAAAAGCATGTTTTTGTTAGTGTTTTCTCCTTAGGACTTCTTCTTTTTTCCCGAAATTGACTCAATTTTAATGTGTAATTCCACAGAAGAAACCCAGTTTGGGTACAAAACAAAAAAAAAATAAAAAAATAAAAAAATAAAAAAATAAATATTAGACCTTTATGCTTTACAATACAGCACAGAGGTGTTGGGCCCTCATGCCATTCAGAATCCAAAAAAGTCACCTAAATAAAAAGTGGATGAATTAATCAACATGGGATGGGATTGGGACCATCCATGACTTATATTTTTCAATATAATTCAATACATAAATCAAGTCAAAAGTTAGGCAATCAATTTATTCAATTAAGGGCAGGTAGTTGAACAATAAATAAATACGAAAATTGTGACCACTCTATGAGAATGGCAACTTTTACAAAGATAGAAGTGTTGCATGGTGCAAGAAATACGTTTTATTATATATTTTATATACATATATATATATGAAAATATATAAATATGTAGTAAAATATACAATGTACACCACTCGATATAGTATTTATAAAATTAAGATTCTAGATATAAAAAATGCAGTATCCTATTAATGATCCGATTATTTTTACCCCCTATTAAATCATGGTAATTAGCCTTGTAAAATAATAAAAAATAGCTAATTTTTGTTTTTTGTATTTTTAGAAAATAGATAAAAACTATCCACCCTTAATTTTTATCGTTAGTTATATTTATAATGACCAACATGCCCTTATGTATAATGAATTTTTTTCTCCATTTGTCATTGTTCATAATCATTTATTAGTTATCAAATGAATATATGTGGTATACATATTTATTAACATTGTGTATGTCCTTTCAAAATATTTAAAAAATATGTATTCTTTAATCATACATTTCGTTACTTATTTTTAAAAGAAAAGCAAGATATATTAGCATAAATGAAGTTCAATATATATGCTTATGTAATGTAATGTAAATTTGAGAGTTTTCTCAATGTAGTTTTATTAATCATGCCATACAAGATAAAACCTTAAAATTTTGTACTGTTATATTATTTTATTCCAACATTTGAAATTATTTTGAATAGAAATAATAAGAATTGTAATAAAAGATTATGTTTTATTTCACATGTTTTGAAAAAACGTGTACATTATTAATAAGTATATCCTACATAATGTATTTAATGCTATTATTCTAAATGATTGTGGAAAAGCCAAAAAAAATATAAATAAAGTAGTAATATTCACCATGTATATAGGGGTAAATTAGTTATTTTCTAATTTAATAAGTGATAAATTGAGGTTGAGTGCTATTTTTTTCAAAATAAAAAACACGATGAAATAATTAGCCCTTTATCATTTCAAAAAATTATTTCATACAGAGCTAATAATTAAAATATTGTAAATCCTTTTCCTCTCAAAGTAAAAATCATTCAAGTTTCCTCTCCCATTTTTTCCTCAAATCTCTCCAATCACTTGATTGAAAACTGATTATCCTCATTTTTAATTTTATTTTTGTGGCTTTATATGTAATTCTCATACGTCGTCCTAAAATCATTAATCACTTAGCTTGAAAAATAATAATATCATGCCAAGAAATTAATTAAAATTTAAATTCTTAATTAGAAAACAGTCATGGAAAATGAGAGGGCCATGATATAATATCATAAATAATTCAAGCATTAAACAAAGGAAATAATTTTGAGTCACACATATGTAACTTGACATTTGACTAATAGATTAGGCCGGTGGTCTATATAATTAATATAATGGTTAAAGAGTATGAGCTACGACATAATTCAGAGGATTTCAAATGTTGTAGTAGAAAATAAGGTGAATAATTTAAAATTTTGGAGGCTACAAGATTTTCCACAAAAATTCACTAATTTAAATTTCAAAATTATAATATGTGGAACATATAAGGAGCAAAAAATATAAAAATCCTCAATTGTATTTTTATCTATCGTGTCATTCATAATACAATTTATTTTCTTTTATCGTATTTATTTTTCTGCAGTTCATCTCCCGCTAAAATAAATTATGTATCTCTATGTTCTCATCGACAAAAAAAAAGTGACACAACTACTAGTATCAGTAATCTAAAAATCTTTAACACATCGAAAATCATTAGTAATTATTAGAAATTAGCATCCATAAAATATTTTATTATTATTCTTACTTTTCACTTACTAGTTGATATATTGAAGAAGTTTTCAACTTAATTTATTAGTTTGATTATAATAATTAAAATTATTTTAATAATTTATTTAATCATTATCTAGCACAAAAATAAAAATAAAAATAATTAATTAGTAAAATCAGAAAAAAGTTAATTTTCTATTCCTACTTTATTTTCATTGTACCAAATAAAGGGAACTATTTCGAAATTTATTTTGATTTTATAAGAAACAGTACTAGTATGCAAAGTAAATTTCACTTCCCACTTCCTGTTTCACTTATCTGTCCCCCTCACTAAACCAAACATGGCCTAAGTCAGAATTGAGTTCAATTGGAATCACACACAAGTACCCTCTAAATACATAAATTTATTAGATTAGGTTACTTACTATTCAAAGCTAACTTTATTACTATACAAAGCTATATGAGTCTCATATATATATATATATAAGGATAAATGAACTTATACTTTTCATAAAATCAATCATACATAAATTTAATTAGTGATGCTAAATTGTAACAAAAAAATAAAATAATAAAATAAAATTAGTGATGCTAGCTAGAAAAGTGACATACCTTGCCATAAATTCATAAAAAATTAAAAATTGAATAATGATGAAAAATTATTCTTTTATACACTTGAAAGAAACAAAAACCATTTCAGCAAACATGATGACATGTTTTTTGGTGTCAAGAAATTGAATTCAACAATTGATTACCCCCCTTTGAATATTTGGTACTCCATTAATTAATTATAATTAACTTTTATATTGTAAATAAAAAGATATACTAATACATTACCCTTCACTTGCTTGCCAATTGCCATTAAATGATGAGGTTAGCTTCATATAGTCTAATTTTCGAGCAATAATATGGATTAAGACTGCACACAAAATTATTTTATTTAGTCATTTAATAAATCCTTTTAATTATCTGGTTAATATAAAGCCATATGTAAGTTCTCCAAGATAATATTGAACCTTGCTTACTTATATAATGTTGGAGGTCTTCGTCGAGCAACCCATCTCTTAAATAGCATAAAACAAATTTTATCTTAATGTCGATGAGAAATAGTTTTTTTTTTTTTTTCTCTCTCTTTACTTCTTCATGGATTTTATAATTTTTTAAAAAGTTGATTAAAATTTATCTAAAATTGAAAATTTGTCTCATATCTTGTTAAAATACAATTTTTAATTTATGGCAAATTTAACCTCGACTACGACTCAAACTAACAAGCCACTTGATAGACAAGAAAAGTATTCTTTTGATTAATGTCTTCAACAACTGTTCCTTTTGCTTCTTCAAACACTCGTTGATTGTGCTATGATTGAAAACTAGTTTGCCATTTTTGAAATTTTCAGAAATTGAATAACTTTCAAATTAAATTTTAGAGAAACTTTTCAGAAATTGAATAACTTTCAAATTAAATTTTAGAGAAACGATAATTAAATTATTATATATTAATAAATTATTAATTTAATATATATTGGTGGAACTTGAACTCAAAATCTAAAATTTAGAAACCATATATTATAATCAAGAACTAATTAATAGTAGTATAATAAGAGACAACTCCTAAATGCTGCTTGAGATTATTTGTTTTTTCAAGAATTTGTGATATATTCTACTTAATGACCAAGAATAGTCCAAAAAAAGCCATAATTTTTAAAAGTCCACTTCATTAGAATATGCTTGATGAAGAGTCAAATAAATCCATAGAAGCCATCCCAGACGTTAGACCCGCAGATTATTATTGACGGCTGCTGCCTATTGTGGGCCAATAAACTAAATTAAAAAAAAAAAAAAAAGTAAAATCTGACTGCCTAATCTTTTAGAAAAGGTCAATTAAATCTTTTTTTTTTTTTTGGCAAGTTTTATGTGATCTTCATTAATGTAATATCTTTCAAACAATTCTTATAGGTGTTAATAGCATAAATACAAATTCTATTAATTTAACTGTTTTCCGTTAATGGAAATGCAGTTCATCATAATGCCTTTGATTTATGTTAACTTTTTATTGGATCTGAAAGTTGATTTAATCACTTATATTTTATTTAATAAGTTGTTTAGATAAGTTGAAAAAATAGATAAACAAATAGCAATTATAATGGAATATCATTATTGGAGAAATCAAGTACAAATAGGTGTTAAAAGCCCAAACTAAAAAAAATCATATTTAAATTAGTAACACCCAAATATTTTGTATAAAATCTTGCCTTCATGAGCCCTTAATTTTTGTTGTACTCTTGAAGAATTTGAACCATGTCACAAAGTATAAGTTTAAATGACACTATTTAATATAATACCAAGGCTAAAAAACTAATCAAGTATGATAGAGGCATAGGCAAAAATACAAAAACTGTTAAAGACCAAGTGGTGAGTAATGATATTAAAGGCTGAGGAATAACTAAATTGGTAATGCACATTGTATTCTATAATTCATAACTCTGGTGATTATGTAGGTAACAAAATTGAATAATAAAATAAATAATTTATATTTGTTGTATGATTGATTATACTTCAAAAAAAATGATAAATTACAAACTTATGATTAGATTAAGTTTAGACTAGATTTTCACACTTAATATGCATCCATATCTACGTGTATACATGTATATCCCGTGTACAATATTGACAATGTATTATTTTAACCTCAAACAAGGAAGAAGATGTTAGTATAGATGGTAAACCAAATCAATCACATGATCCAAAATTATATAATTGTAAGTGTCTTGTAATTAATTAATTTCATCATATTTTAAATCAATCACACGAAAAGTATAAATTCAATTGTCTTGAAATTGTGTGTAGTTTCAAACTAACGTACTGAATTCCCCAAAGAAGGGGAAAAAACATAAAAGAAAAATGGGGGAAAAAAGGAAGATATAAAAAATCTTGTATTTTGAGGTGCTATCTAGGGTTCCTGGTTAACAGATAAACTTGTATACAAGGCGAATTGCTCCAAGAATTGGAATGCAACTTCAAAATCTCTCTCGCTTTCTTCTTCAAATAATCCGCACAATCTGCTTGAAGCATCATGCAGAGCTTCGACACAGCACCCACCCTCAACATCTCCAGAACCACCTCACGCGTGGCGGAGAATCTCGCGATCGACTCGATTATGTAAATCGCCCGATCATCTGTTGCCGGAGAAACTCTCAGCAACCTTTTCGCCGCCACCGGTATGCTACCGGCGTGCTTCAAAAGCTGCTGCCTGCCGTCAGCGCAAGAACACAAGTGCGCCAACAAGCAGAATACTAGCTCAGTGATTTTCTTTTCTGGGTTGCCTAATTCCATTTCGATCAGCTCGAAAACTGCTCCAGCTTCAACTATTTTCGTTCTGTTTCTTCCCGATGGACATGTCTGTATAAGGATATGAAGCACAGCTCTTATGGCCTGTGGAGATATATTTCCCCGCAAATATTTCACCATTTCTGCGAAAAATTCGAGTTTTAAACCCTCCATAAGACTCGAGCTTTCAACTTCTGTAACTTTTTTCAAGACTATAAGGGCATGGGTTTTCACAGTATTTTCCATTTCGCTCTTCAAAACCCACAATATAGATTGGAGGAAATCCAGGTTATTTTCAACAAGCTGCTTGTTTTCAGTTGTGGGAGTCCATGTAAGTTGAAGAATTCTAAAGGCTTCTTCAAGACCTAAGGTTTTACCTTCCCTGAAGCATCTCAAAATGAAGAAAACCATGGCTTTCGGCACGCCAGCCTCCGCCATGCACTGCTGGTTCTTTTCATTTTCAGCGGCGAGCTCATCTATTTTCTTGAGAGCATTTACACGTAGTAAAGAATTACCACTAGTCCTATTTACATCTCGAATGAGTTTGAGGACTAGAGACCTGTGGAGGGGAGATTTCGGGGTCGGGATTCGATCGATCCCGTTGTTAGCATTGGCAATGCACCATGCCTGGATCAGCCTCCGGAGCATGTGATTCGGGGTCAAGTCGGAGCCCCGATTCAAGGGCTGCTTCGTGACAGGACACAGCATAACCGCGTCGTCGGAGGACGCTGTAATCAGCCATTGTTCGATGCTTTCCCGGTCGTAGGTGATGCCGGTGACGGTGGTCACGGGATCTTTCATGATTTGGAGTGATATGGGGCATAGGAAGTATTGAGGGATATCAATTTCATCCATTTCTGTTTGGGGAAATACTAACAAATTTATTTTGATTGCTCAGCCGAAAAAAAATGAGGCAAATATTTATAGAAAGTGCAACTCTAGACTCAGGAAGAAATAGAAGATGGTTTTCGAAGACGAAAATGGTAAGAGAAAGCGGCTAATTTATGGCCTGTTTGAATGGGAATAGAAAGAGAAAATAGAACAAGGAAAATCCACCAAGAAGAAAATTCTAGTAGTTTTCCTAGTATTCCAAATCTGATACATACATATATATATATATATATATATAATTAGAGAGAAATCTGTATATCTTATTTCGCGTCAAATTAATTTCGATCGAAAGTATTTGAATTCGATAAAACATTCAACACTAATATACGTTAAGTTTATTAAAGTGATCCATAACTAAAACCCTATAATATTTATGTTAAATTAGATCAATAGATTAATATGAACTGATATGCGAAGTGCTTGCGATAATTTTTTTTTTCTTATAACAACTAAGTATTGAATTCAGAAGTTTCAATTTTATTCATCCTCCAATTTTATTATTTTTATGAATTAGTGATTGAAATCTGAAATCAGATCAAGCTCCCTATAAAAAGAAACATATCTTTATGCTATTTTGATAAATTCAATAGGACCAAAATCGTGATTTCAATACTTTACACGTCAATATATGTTCAACAATTTTCTGAAAAAGAAGAGTACTTGGTTCGCTCAATCAATTTTGCTTGTTTGACCGGTCATACTTTTTTCTCATATGCCAAAAAATGGTCAACCCACGAGCAACAGGATAACCCACATGGGGTTGACTTTCCAGAAACACCAGATGGCGGGCAGAGATTGGTGAGGCTGGCAGCTGAATGTGCATCACGAGTTGTACGTTGGGTAGTTGCACACTTTAGTCACGTATAATAATTTGGATTGATTCTCTTTTTAGGAATGTTTCTTTACACCACTGAGAACCAGTCCGGCAAAATTGAGTGGGCGGAGGTTTATTTCGGTTGGCGTACTTACAACTTTGATGTGGTAATACCATTATACCAGGGCCGCCATCCCCTATTCGTATTTTATTTTTATTTTATATTTTAAATAAATATCAATTATAAAAAATATTTTTTTAAATAAATATTGAATTAAGAATCATGTAAGTAAGTATATCCGTGAAATAAAAAATATGATGAAACATAAATTAAAATAAAATATTCAAAATAATCCCATGATAAGTGATAACTTATGTATTAATTACCTAATGAATCAGGGTGACTTGGCACCTTCCAATGGGTTTCACTTTTGAGTTTTTGTGTTTGATGAACAAAAATTAGTTCGAATTCAATTTAATTGAACTTAATAAACTATTCGATAAATATAAATTTATACGTTTTATGGTTAGTTTGAATTCGATTGAACGAGCTGAAAGTAGGACTTTTCTTTCCACCTATGACTTAGAACTGATGCTTTGATCATTAATCTAACTCCATAAGGCTTGTTTGTTTAAGGCATTAGTTAAGTCGACTTTATGTGTATGAAATCAACTATTTAGCTCATCGTTAGTACATTTTCGTAGTGATAATGAGAAGCGAGACCAGACTAATTAGTGATGTACATGTTTATTTTCTATGTTGTTCCTGGCTAGCCTTGTTGGTGCAATTCGGACATTTTATTTTAATTTAGTATTGTATCTTATACTGTACTTGACAGATTAACGTCAAGTGTATACAATGTTTATTTAAATATATATTTTGTGTGAATTATCACTTGATTTGCATTTGTAAAGTGTAATAAGATATGTAATACCAAATTAAAATAGAAAATTTGGAATGTGCTGTTGATAGAGATCATAGTTGTTTTATTTTTCATTTCGATCTGACACTTGATGGTGTGGGAGATCGATCATGGTTGTGTTGTTGATCCCAATTTTTTAATGCAAGTCCCATAGACCCACTAAGAAAAGTCCATTTTTTTATAATAGAAGTTGTCCAATCAAATTTTATTTGTAGATATAATAAAATTTATAATAGAAAATTATAAATCGGTAACTCATGTTAACATTTCCAAAAGGTCGCGTGGATGCCCGAACACTATGCTATAGAGAGAACTACATCATTAGTGCGTTGAGAAATAAATTGAATTCTAATAAATTTTCTTTCATATGATCACCTCCAAGCAAAGAAATAAGGTTCATCCTTTGTACAAGAAGTTGAAACCATTAAACACACACACACACACACACTTGCCAAATGCCGAAGATTGATCGTGTGATAGGTAAGGAGCACCTTAATTCGTTCGTTGAATAATGACAAAAATTAATAGAAAAAACGACAAGAATTCTGACAGCTGCAAAAGCATATAACATTGGCGACAGTGAGAAAAACAAGGAAAGCAAAACACTTTTCTTCTTTTTCTTTTTTTCCCCCTTTTTTTCATTAATTTTCCACCAGTGTGTAGGAAGTCATATTGAGTCAAATATTTATATATATACTGATATCCAAGTATCCAAAGCACCCCGACTAAATATTGGGGATAGAATGTCCATCCTAAGTGCAAACTTTAAATAAATTCGGTTGTATAGTGTCCATATCATGCTCACATTCAAATTGAACACGCAACTCGTTTTGTTTCTTGCAGAGCACCAACACACAGAGGTCGATACTCCTTTATAGCCTTATTAGACATTTTAGGAATTCAAATAATCGTCATTTACATTTATTGTGGGATCAAATATTTATATTTTAATGTGACAGAGAATGGAATACAATACAATTCACAAATTTATAGTCGTACATAGAAGTTCGTCAAATTACGTGCTAAATTTAAAATTGAGGCTCAATTATCATGTATTTTATAACATTTTTTTTCTTGTCACGGTTCATGTAAGTAAATCATGTGCAGCATTTTTAATGTTTAGTACTCCAAATAATGTCCAAGTGTTGGAAGGCAAAAAGCCTGCGTAATTGTAAGAAATATAATCCCGTGGCATCTTTCAAGGTTCGAAAAATGATGGATTCAATTTAAAAAATATATTTTTGGTACGTGAATTTGGAAGTTTTAAAATAAGATGAAAAAAATGGGATGTTGGCATTTGATCAGGGTGTAGATCAAAACAAACTTAAAATATAAAGAAAAACAAATTTATTTGGACCCTTTTAATGGTCTAAAAAGAGAAATCCACATTTTCAAAAGTTTTTTTTTTTAATTTTTTAGTATTTTGAAAATCCATAAATATATTTGTTTTACCCACTTATTTCCATTTTTTTAAGACTTTTCAAACAAAATTAGAAATTAAAAATGCTAATTTCTATCTTATAGATGTCATTTCCAGACATATTGTCCATATTTTGTCAAAAGACCCATATTATTACTTTTTGATATAATATTCTATTAATTTAAAAATAATTAAAATTTATAAATAAATTATGTAATCTTTTTCTATCCACGTAATATTAATTTGATATAAAAAAAAATAACGAGACCTATAATAAAAAAATAAATTTAATTAAGAGAACATAAAAAATAAAAAATTGAGACCCACCCCACATATCAATGATTATTTTGCTCCTTCGTCACTTTAACTTTGAAATACTATTATTACATTAAAATTACTCTTCTGAAAATCTCATAATTAAGTACATAAAAAAAACCATGTCTTTCCATGCCCAAACAATTATAAAAATAAATTCTTTTTATATTCTTATATCTATATAGTCAATATTTCTACGTAAATTAACTCAAAATACATTTTTTTTACGCAAAAATAATAATTTTTTTTAACTCTAAAATTATTGAAAATATAAAAATAAATCTGAAAAATATAAACAAAAGTGGTCGCTCCTTTCTAAACAATCAGGAGCAATAATATCATGTGATTGTAGCCAGAGAAGAAATAAATACTGTCACTCATCTTGAAATAAATACTGTCACTCATCTTCATTAATGTCCAAAATTTGAACCACCAATCTAGTTCGTGGCTCACCCATCCTAGTCTCCAAATTCTGCAATTTTGAACCACAATTTACTCCATGAGCTAATGGCGGCCAATCAAACTTCATCCACAAAATTTAGACTGGATTAATAACGACTTTTGGAGGGTCAACCAATCCACTGCCTGAATCTCTAAAAACGTGTTCTTGTAAGGCCGTGTTTTTCTGTGCCTCATTAAGTGATGTTCCCCAGTCAAGAAATCCACCAAATTTTCTATCACACAATTTATAGCATTTTTAATTTTTAATTTATTTTTTTGAGTGAAAGGAATAATACATTATTACATCAAATATTAATAATCAATAATCAATAATTTACAAATAATAACTATCAATAACAAATTACTATATAAATATGCATGAGGTAAGATCAAACTTAATACCTAGTTATAACAATAGGACGGGTTGAAATTTGAACATGCCCCACCTGAGGAGGATTTTTACTATTATAAATAGGTTTGGATGAATTTTAAATTTTTATTTTTAAACTCATCCCTACCCCAAAGCCGCCTCGTTTATTTTTTTTAATTTTATTTTATATATATTTAAGTGATATTATTTTATTAAAAAATATATTTTTTTATAAAATTTAAATGGTATTATTATTAAAAAATATATTTTTTTAATATTTTTCAAAATTATTAAACGGGTCTAGCGGATCTACCTATCATGTCCAAGTTTAGGTGGGTTTGGGCTGACGGAATTTGACCAAACACATTTCGATACCATCCCTATCAATATCTCATAATCTTGACTATTTCTTTATTACACGCATCAACATTTAAAAGTTATCGTAACGAGTACTTGACGTTTGAAATGCACTCTAATAGTTCTATTCGTTAAACTCATGTTTTATGGCGTGTCACTTGTAATGTCTGTAAAATATGCAGTCTCCGAATCCACAGAGTGCAACTTATAATTAAATTGAAGTGGAACTAACAAATGATCACATACACAATTGGTGTTTATGAATAGTGGGGGAACCAACACTTTCAACTTTCAAGTGTGAGGCATAAAACCACTGCCATCGCCCACTCGCATATCAAATTGGTGGGCTAATTATTTTGATGTTGAAATTTCAAAGAGTAATGAGGAAAAATAGGCATTTGAATGCACCATCATGCATTAGTGGGAGCTACCTACCTATGCCTGCATTTTTAACTTAGCTTAGCAGAATATCACCCACCCCAACCCAACCCACCCCAACCCCCCAACCCCTTTTCACAAATCGTTTTTTTTTAAATGTTAAAATTGGCTACATGAGTACAGAGTATTAATTTTTTATAGAAAAAAAATAAATATAATATCCATGATGTTTATTATTATCAAAATATTTTATCGAGAAAATCAATTAAATTTATTTTACTTTGTTTTGAAAAAAATAATCAAGTTAGTTTTGGATTGGACACTTATTTATTACTCTTTTTGCTGGGTATGAAGTCAAGTTGTTTAACATTTGAACTAATTTATCATATTTATTATATTATTTAATATCCTTTTAATTAATTTATAAAATTGATTAAATTATTTTATTATTATATTTGAAAAAATAATTAATTGACCGATCAACAACACCAACAAACCTATAATCTTCAGAAAGAAGGAGTACTATTGCTGCTTATTCTCTTTACTATATATCTTTAAATTTTCTTCTTTCCGACAGTAGAATCCCTATTTTCATCTGTCTAATTTATTAAATACCTTAAAAGAAACAGTAAAAAAATTTGACTCCAGCACCCAGTAGTCGAAGTCAAAAGCATAAAACAGTAAAAAACAGGAACAAAATTGGCTTGAACACCGTGGAGTCAAAAATCATGCATTTTTTATGTAAAACAGCCGCTTTTTTTTTTTTTTTTTTCTTTTTTATTTCTCCATCACAATCTTTCAAATGAAACTCATTCCACAGTCAATGTTTTAATCAATTGGAGCTTTCAATTTCAATCAACTTGTTTGGTGGTGGCTCCAATCAATCACCCCTTTCAAAGAGTTACATTCATTCCAATCTGGTGAAAATGTGACAAATGGTAAAAAATCAAATTAAAAGTTAAAAAATCAGTAGCCAAATCATGTTTTAAGATTAAAATAAAAATAAAAATAAAAATGCAAGCCTTGCTAGTTTGCATCATCACCCCAAGCATCATCCCTCATATTCTGTCTTGAAACTATCCGATTTCTCCTGGCTTCTTCCTGTTTCCTCAGTTCAGTTGATCCGAACGTTGAAGGCAGCCTTATTCCCATCCCCTGTGCAATCAATCTTTGAGCAGTTCTTGCTGATGTCTGAGGCCTTTGACGAGGTGGCTCCAGATCTGAAACAAAAAAATAGATGAATGATGGCAGGTTGCGAGCACAATGAATGTCGATAACTGCTACAAAGTCCAGATCATCAGAATGCCTTGAGACTGGGCATTAACACTTTTTATACCAATGCTCAATTTCCGTGCTCAAACGCCATTTTTAGAAACTATACCACTTCTATCAATATTTCATCCTAATAGTGGGTTATTGGAATATTTATCGAAAAGATATGACCAATTAAAAACAGATTTGAACTATAAAATGTGAATTGTCAAACAAGCTTGAAGGCGTTTCTCGTAATAAATACCAGAGTCCTTAGCTTATGTACCAAGAAATTAGAATAGGCTGCAAAAGAAAACAAGTTCCAATGATTCTTGGTCTACAAGTTCCATTTACATAGTGATGCTTGTTAACCAACAAGTCAACAACACATCTTCAAGACTTCAAGCTATAATTCTTGAGGTCGAAAGGTTTATCCGTTATTATTGATGTTCGTGATTTACAATGCATGCCAACTTATTGAACTGGTTTACGAGTGTATCTCGTTAGGTACTTGATACAATAATGTAACATGCATTGGATTCTAGGTAACTACTTCCGAGATCCTCTAAGTTTTAAGGAAACTAAAAATACATTCTGAAAAAGAGAAGTTGCTATAACATTTAATAACTGCATAACCAAATTGTCAAGTTTTCTTATGGCAATATGTTTCACAGTTTCTGAAGATATAGAAGAATAATTATCAACTTTACCTTTTGGTGGAATTGAGCTCAGAAGTTCTTCGTTCTCATCAAGTACACGAACTGTAAACGGGCATTGGATGGAGTTACTAGCCTCAAGAGCTACATCAAGAAATGCAAAGAATAGCTCAACTTATAGTCAATGCTTTCTTTGCAGATTGATCTTAGAAACACAGTAATATATAAACATCATTTGAGTCTGACAACAACAAAACAAGAGCAACTGCTTATAAGAGAGCAAGTTTCCTTATATCTTCTTGAAGCAACAACCGAAGAAAGGCTATGTTCGTTTGAAATTATTATGTACTACAGTGTCCATGTGAGACACCCAATTCAACAAAAAGCTGGGCAGGGAAGAGGATTGCTGAAAGAATGTTGATGGATAACTAGCATATACCTTAATAAAAGTATTGAGCAGAAGTACAAGTACTTAAGATATCAGGAAGATCTCCCATGCGAGATGGAAGAAAGGGGACACAAGAAATCAGGAGCCTTTAAACAGATTTCCTCTTTTGTAAAGAAACCATATGGTGTTTGAGCATATAGTAAATGGGAAGGTATTTCAGGATAAAGGAATTCATCATTCCCTAAAACAAAATTTTCTTATATATGTTTCCAACTTTCTCTTTTTGGAACAGGAAGGAGAGAATTCATGTTGTTCAATGCTTCAACCATTAAGAAAGGAATTTCTTGCACAGATAGAAGAGTGTTCACCCTGAACTAAGAAGATATTAATTCTATCTAAATGGTTACACATAAATGCACATTACATGTTCAACTATCGCATAGCAGAGAACATAGAATTAAATATCTGTAGATGGTGCTGCATTTGCATGGCATTAGAAAGTAAGCTACGGTTGAAATTTTCCTAAACCTAAATCATATAGGAACTGAAGCCTATTAATCATTGATGAATGGAGGATTATTTTATTGGAATCTAGTTGCATAAAATTGCATTAATTTGTACCTGATTCAAGGAAATAAAATGGCCAAAATCTAAGAGTTTAGAACACCTACACCGTAGCAAGAACCCATTTGCTTTGTCCACTCCAATGGATGACACAGTTGAGGTAAATTCATTTTAACAACAGTAGGCGCATATTATACCATGTAATTATTAGCATAAGAATTCCACAATAAAACTTGCCAACTTTACATTTTCCTTGCACAAAGTCACAATGTTTCCACTTCTTGAATTCAGTCAGTTGAAAACCACAAAACCAAAAGCAATAGGTAAGCAATTGTAATTACCAACAGATGGTGTTCTAAACACTGCAAGTGACGTTGTATCATTCACCCAGCGAATCACAAAATGATCTTTGAATTTCTCCAGCACCTTCTCTAGGTCAGTTGTCCTAGTGCTTGGGGGGAAGTCAGCTAGAACAAGAACATGGCGTGTACCATAAATTACTGAAATCAGAAACACATTAAAGTCTGTCAGGAAATATATCATTCCCATGATCAATCGAAACAACGAAAACCATTTCCAAGAAATTTCACAAGTAATGCATATGAAAACAAATACAAGCTGCTTGCAGAGGAGAAAGTTCCACCATCATTTGCATCTGAAGTCTACGCTTGTACTACTATCATGACTAGCAGATCTATTGACTAATCATAGTCAAAATTTTGATTTTATGCCTTCCTCTATTTTTCTCTTTTCATCCTGTTCGCTTGATTTCCAACATACAAAAGGTTCCTAAAAGAACAATTAAGTGGTATAGCATATTCAATAAACCCTCACTGCACTGACAGATATTTGCTCCTATCAATGACCAGGCAAAATGCTACTAATAGCATGAATAAACTCATTCAAGCATCACGAAAGTAAGTTGAAAATTTGGACAATCACTTAATTAGTTGAATATATTATTCAGCAACATGCCGATGCCATTTTTAAAACCATGGGACAAAATACGAAGAGAGCTTATACAAGAAAATGCAATTACAAAAGTTTTAGGAAACAATAATATTATATGCAAATGAAGATAATATTTAATATCATTTTGCGAGCTCCGGCAACTAGCAACAATTTGTGAGTCAACCAAAAAATTTCTGAATTTCTGTTATGAATTACCTTTCAATTAGCACTTTGCTTTTATGAATCTACTTAGTGTGTGGCTCATATATCCATCACATAAAGTTCCAAAGCAATTATAACATGGGCCACTCGAGAAAATGTGGCTATTGCCACCCGTCATCATTTTGCTGCAATATAAAGAATTTCTAGTACTCTGCCAAAAGAGCTAAAACCTAATATCATGGAATAGAATCACGCCGTCATTGTACATGAACCATTTGCAAACCCTGTTCTTTTTTCACATGTTTCTGCGACTTCATTCAAAAACTGCAGACCAAGGGGAGGTATTTGGTGTAATAGAATAAATCCGTTAAAAAATTTGCACCCATGAATTAAAAAATTATATTACCCTTACTTTTGCAGTGCTGAACACCAGTAGTGACAAAGATACCATGTAGTCTACATAAATGTTAATGTGTTATAGCAAGACTACTTTAATAGATAAAAGAGTTTGAATGTTCAAGTCAAACCAACATGAAATGCCCAGAGACATACAATTTCTTTTGTCCAGGTCTTCAGCATGGCACACAGAATTATTTTCGGAGTCATCAATAACAGGTTCATCAGACTGGTTATCACTGTATAGGCCCTGTTTCTTGTATGAGAATGTTCCCCTTCCTCGCCTCTTGGTGCCTTGAGCTTTTGAGTCTTCTAGAGAGAGTTTTGATACACCTGGCAAACATTGTGGGGAAAGTAACTCCTCTGGAGCACGATCTGCAATAGCTTCCCAATCTGTAAATTACCACAACATTAGCTCTAATTCCAACTAATGTATAAATCCTGGGAAATTAGAAGCCAATGCAAATAGCATAAATGTCAAATGATAGGAAAAATAGTAATTACATGATTAAAATGGGCAACACCTGAATATTGGCACGTGAAGCACACTAGATCCTAAATCGTAGTCATAGTACTCATTATGATCATGCTACATTGGTGCTGACTGACTGGTAGGGAAAATTCGAGCTTCATATTATGTAAAAACATACAATACTTCAAGTAAGATGGACTAGATTGTTGGAAGAGATACATTATTTTTTGCTAGTTTTACCCTATTCAGCGTACATAAGAGGCCCCATATGCTTTTCTTCCAAGCATCAAGAAAACCATGTACGGACATTATTCTTCTCTAAGATCTCTAACGGCCCTGCTTACATAGATACATTCAAATCGTTCATAAAAATGACAGGCAGAAGTGTTTAAGATATCTAAATTTTAACAAGTAATACCAGAATTAAACAGCACTTCCCCAATTTTAAGGAAATTACAAACTGTCACCTACCTCATTTTGTTTATGATGTGACACGCCAATAACAACCTCACAGGTGAATAAAATTCCGTTGGAAGCAGGGATGGAGAAAGGAATTTGGATTTTAGGGACAGGGAGAGTTTGATAAAGAACTCCAAATGGAATACCCCAGCAAAATAAAAGATGTAAGTGTGGAAATTTGCATTTCCAAATGAACCACACATTAATTTGTATTTAATTTTAGATAAGGAGGGCAATGATCCTAACCGCCTACTTGGTCCATCCCTGACATGAGGCCAACAAAATTGCACTTATACTCAAGAAATTAACTTACATGCCAACATAGCATTTCTTGAAATTGTATAGGCAAGAAAAATGCAAACCAAGGAAGCAACAAACTTAAGTTACTGCATAGATTGTATAGGAAACAGTTCAGCCTAAAACCGAGCAAAAAATTGGTCATCATTGAAGCAGACTAAATTGTACTTAAGAAATTAACTTATATGGCAACATAGCATTTCTTGAAATTGTACGCAAGATCAACGCAAGCCAAAGAAGCAACAATATCAAGTTACTGTATAAATTGTATGGGAAACAGTTCAACCTAAAAAACGAGCTAAAAATTGGTCATCAGTGCCTCACTGAGTCTTTCTTTCCATTCAACACAACAAATGACATCCTATATCCTCTACATTTTGGTCTAACGATTCTCCACTGATGATACCAAATCTTCGAAGTTCTAGATCTCCAAAATGATGATAATGGATGTTCTAAGTGGTATCTAATCTTACCACTTCAAATGATCCTGGACAATGAATTTAAAACTTTCTTACATTAACCACTTTTAGTGGGAAAAAAATTATCAAGCAATATTATTGGTTCTGATGCTATTATACAACATCCACGAAAAGGGATTACCAATATGTCTATTCTACTTTTTTTATGTTCAAAATATCAAACTCCTGACTGCAGAGATTCCATCTCTGATTTGTCTCATTCTTTTCACCACATTTCACCTAATATTTCAATCATCTTGAGGTATTTTTCAGCCCATATCTGCATAAGAAATTAAAGAATAGCATTAAATATCCATGTTTGACAATTTCAATCAATGTCTTACCATCTCAAAAATAATCCTAGAAGACATGTAACATACACATCCCTCAGAATACCTAATTTATGGTCCCATCATGACTTCAATCTAGCTGCTGACTATTATCAGTATTATATTTTTTGGCCCAAAATCACCATTTCTTTTAATCAGGAAGAGTTATCTGAAATTTGAGGGCCCATTTTATGGATGGAATTTCCTGAGAAAAGAGAGGCTGTTTCCCTTGTTTGGTATCGCTAAAAAAAAAGATGCTGCAATATTCATGTGAACCTCTCTCAAGATTCCAAAAACTAAAGGGTTCTATCATGTGAAGAAAAAAAGCCTGTCCCCACTTCTCCAAAGATAAATAACCTCTGCACCATTTCGACCCTCTGCCTGCCCCCTCGATGATTGAAAACTCTTGCGATCGCTAATAGCTCCTTGTTCCATTCCCATGTATGTTTACACCCCACCACTTTCAGCAGTGTTTAGGTAAAGCAATGTTGATATCCAAACTACATTCTCAGAGGGAGAGACTGTAATGGAATCATGGAAAAGTGGAAGGTCAAAATCCAAGTAAAAATGCAGGGTTCTATGAGGAAGAGTGTCGAAGCATCTGGATGCAGCATCTTCAAGTAAATATCTCTTGTTCTCTGGCAGCAATAATATTATCTACATATATCTCAAAACAATTTTCCATGTTCATTTATTTACTAATGGCTTCCAGAAGAAATCTGCTTACATTCAAACCATTGCCCAGGGTTGGTGCCATGGATAGAAATAAAGCAATATAGGCATAGGAAAAGTCTAACAAAAATAAGCCCAAAAACAAGTTGCTATTATAGACATGTCTAGGAGTGTAAATAAATTGAGTTGAGCCGAACACAGTATTATTCAAACTTGGTTTAAATTTCTTTTCAAGTTTGAAATTGTATTTGAACTTGGTTTGATTATTAACCAAGTCGAGTTCGAACAAGCTTTAATTGCGCCAAACACGAGTTGAGCTCGAGTAGGCTGACATTTTCACACATATTTATCATTTTTTATCTAATCGAGTCGAGTTTGAGCCGCGTATCAAATCTTACCGAAAGAATAAAGGTGTTCAAAGTTGATTTATTATGGTTAACAAACCAAGTGAAAAAGAGCTTTTAATGATCAATCTTGAGTCAAGCATCGAGTAATTTGGTTTGTTGTTCAGCCCTAGACATGTATAGTACTGAATACTGCAGAATACTGATCAATGGGCCGTGAATGGTGAAAATCAGGCCATACCAATTGAAATTGTTATCTTTTCCCTACCTCAGTTTCCATATCATGATCCCTTGGAAGCCCTCACCAAGTAATAACTGCTAATAAAGTCAACCAAAATGCTTTATAATAAAAATGATCATCACAACTTCTCTCTCTCGGACCCCACAACAATTTTATAGCCTATCTACAAAAAGAGGAAAAGAGTAGTTTACCATATTCAAGGCTTTCTACTTTAACATTTCAACTATTAAAGAAAAGGAGTCCAAACATACTTACTTGACACAACTCAAAGCATATAAATGTCAGTGTGTTACTATTTCTCAGTATATTGTATGCAAAATTAAACTATCATGGCTTGTCAAATTCCAACTGAGCTTTTAGTGAAGTCTTGAATTGCTAACATATGCATTTAACACTCTTTTTTGCAAGCTAGGGATGACGAACAAATTAGTGTAATAATCTATTAAATTCAAAATAATTTCCCCTACACATGCCTAAAGTCTAACAACCACGAAAGGAGCAATAAGAGGTATCATTGACCTGTCAGCCTCTTGGCAGGATCTAATCAAATTTTGGTTAAAATCCGTACAAATAAGTGATGAACAAATAAAGCTATCAAGGACGCCTTGCATTCAAGAAGTTCCTGGAGGCCACATCCAAGTGCAAGGGAAGACAGGAGGATAATGGCACTCCAGGAGATTTACTATATTCCAAGAAAGGACAAAAAGGAATCATAAGGCTGGAGAGGCAAGAAACTTGGCATATGGTATCAATTTAACTCATCCTACATTTTATGTCCAACCAAACATTTGATTAATCAAAGAATAAATTAAGACTAACTTTCAACTCTAACTGTCAGTTCGACAAAGTAATGTTAACTGAAGTTATATACCATCATCTGCACAGCTCTCCTGTAGGAAGCCATCATTGTCCGAGTTTGAAGAATTCTCATCATAGCCTTTGCAAAGAAAAATAATTAACAATTAGTTCTTGAGAAATAACTAAGGCAAATGAATAAGATAGAACACTGTAAGAACCCAAAGTAACATGGCTAATCAGTTAGTAAGACAAATAATTAAATCGCCGCCACAATGACAAATGAATGCACGATAAATAAAGAAAATAAAAATGCAAGAGTTAGAGAAGAAAAAAACAAACCATGTTTTGCAATTCCATCAGAGATTGGCTCCTTTTCCATGTGTAAACCTCTGAATAGCCAGTACCAATCATAAACAACCAAAAATCAGTTGCACTTAGCCAAAGTATAAATCCCAGGAATCAGAGGCTCTCAGTTTAGCAATATCCGATACCCAATAAATTCCATAAGTACATAGTAGAAACAATAAAAGGTTTAATGTCTCTGTTTCTATCTCATTTCCCCCAAATACAACCACCAAAAGAAGCATTGTCCATCCTCTGTTTTCTTACTCGAACATCTAATATGCAAGAAATTAACTTGTAAAAACATTCTTGAATTCTATTTCACAAATTCCTCAAATGCCATCCGACAAGGAAATAAAATCTCAGAATAGTAAGCAAGAAAGTTTCCAAGAACAATCCAAAACTGAAGCTTGAAGGTTCTCCAGCATCAGATAATAGGAAGTAATCTGGGCTTTGCCGCGCTTTTAGGAATTGAAAAAAAAAAAGAGGAAACGAATCTCGAAATAGAAGCAATAAAACAATTCCCAGAAATCCAAAAAAAAAAAAGAATAAAGAAAATTGGACTTACCCTTTTCTGTGTTTGATTTGGAGTGCACGGGAGAGAGTTTGATCGGCTCTGAGAGAGAACCCTTCAGTGGAATAAAGCTTCGACAAGTCTTGAAGTGCAGTGAACAACTGATCAGCTGTGGAAGACGAGGATTTTCCACTATTTTTATTTTGAAGTTCTTCTTTTTTTAATTCATTTTCAAGATTGGAGATTGTGGATTCAAGAAACGAGATGGCTTGGTCGACTTCTCCGCCATGCACTAGGTCTTCGACCGCCTCCGTCCAGTTGCGCGTGGTGGCTCCGCCGCTGCTTTCCATCGCCGTTCTATCACTTTTTTTAACACAACGGGGAGCTGGGCTATGACTCATTCACCTTCCTTTTAAAGTTTGTGCCTTTCCTTTTCCCTTTTTTTTTTTTTCCTCTCTTTTCTCCCCTCTTTATTTTTTTTTTCCGATTTTAGCCTTGCAAAAGATGCTATTGATTGCTTATTTAAATTTTAATTTTGTTAGGAAATAACAATAATTGCTTATTCTAATTTTGTTAGTATATAATTTTGTAAGGGACTATTTCTAAATAAAAATAGTCGACGAAAATCAATCATCTAACATTTACTTGTTTTTCGATCAAAAGTGAATAATTAATTGGTACGGTGTTTATAATATTTTAAGATAAAAATAAGACAATTTTGTAAGATATATTGAACACAAGTCGAAGATTGATTCAAAAATTAAAATAAAAAATTGATAAATCATTGAATATTCAAATTTTGTAGAATATTTTTTCCTAATTCTTATTTTTATTCTTCATATATAATAAATCATCGAATGCTCAAAATACAGAAGGTATGCCATTTATAATCCTTTCAATAAAAAATGAAAATATTTTTTTATTAGTATCTAGACATTAAAAGAAAAAGAAATATTTTATTTGTCTATATTGATCAGTATTCTCTTGATATAAACTATAGTAATTTCTCAATTAAGAATAATTTAAATATTGAACTCATCTATTCGAGAATTTTTTGTTGAAGTTTTTTTTAATAATAAAGGGGCTTTCACCTCGTAGTAATAAAATTATTCGAATTTTTAAAAATAATTTAAATAAAATATGATATTTTTATACAATATTGAAATGATGTATTACATCATTTATAAATAACATGACAAATTTTTTTGAACTTTTTATTAATAAAACGATTCATTCTCAAATATTATTTATATTTTAATAAAGTTATATTATGTTAATTTATTTTCTATTTTTTCAATATATATATATATATAATTTAATAGATAACATAATTTTTATGGACAATTTGTTGAGAATCTTCCCACTTAAATATGAGAACAATTATGTATTTATATTGATATATTTTCAAATTAATCACATATTATAAAGACAAATTTTGTTGTAACTGAGATTTTATTGAATTAATCCCAAATTATTTCAAATAATATCCCAGTTATGAATCTTAAGAATTAACAAATTATTCCCGTATGTTTTACCTATCTCCCTGTGTAGTTCTCCCAAGCTTTTGTTGTTTGCGAAGGCCCACAATAGTGTTCCAGACCTAAATAAGTGAAAAAAATTCAATGTTTACATATCATCTAAATATAAAAATTGAAATCATATACAATAATTTTTTTATTATTATATTTCAGCACTTAGCAGATAAAAATATAGAAATGATAGTTAATTTCAGGTCATGATATCCCAACCCTAAGACCCTTGTAGAGTTAATTAAAAAATTCTTTTTGAATTGGTGACTGATTTGACTACATATAGTAATTAATATGCAACCTAGATTGAAGTATTTTTGTTTTTAATAACAAGAGGGGACTATAATATTTCTAATTAAATTTTTTATTATTTAAAATTGATATAAAGTTTCCATTGTCCATAATTCAACCTTGTCTTTGCTGAAAACATTGTTTTTGAGCTATATGTTGTGGTACTTGGTTCAACCATTTCATTTGGAGAAAATCAAAATAGTAATGTTTTATATAAGTACTTTATGCCCCTTTAAAAATTTTAATCTTAAAACAATGCAAAAATATTATTGCACTGAATAATAATAATAATAATAATAATAATAATTTTGTTGTTTGAAGAATTAACGAGAACTATTGAATTGCCTATAGCAAATTGGGCCCATGAAGTAAGAAATCAGTATGTATAAGCAATCACTACTATAATGGCAATTACTTTAAATGGTTACGATCAATTAAACCTGCTGAAGCCTCCAAGCCATAATTATCCTATGTAAAATAGTATTTTATTTTGTATTTTATTTTAATGATGTCATCATAATATATATATATATATAATAGTAAAATAAAATATAATATCTTAAAAACAAGGATCCGGACTAATAATTATCACTCTGTGTAGGCAATGCTGAATTCTATTGATAATGTATTTGGCGATCTAGATACTTTTATACATGTCTTAAAGCCATTTTTAAGCCTTGAAATGACATTTTTAGCCCTCCATGTATATGCTGCAAACCAATACGACCCGTTTTCCTTTTTAAAATATTATGACCAAAACCCTACACAATCTTCTTTTTCAATACAATAATTCCATATGAAAGATGCTCCAACTCACCCTAACCCCCACTTGATTTTCTTCTTATTTTTCTCCTTCTTCTTCCATTGTAGAAGGGTTTTGTAGAGGGTTACATTAGACATTTTTTATAATGAGGGAATATTTGCTTACTTTTTTTTAGGGTAAATTTAAGTTTGGCCCCCTCAACTTTATGTTTTGTGTCACTTTACCACCTCAAATTATGAAAATATACACTTTGCCCCATCCAACTAGGAAAATGTAATTTATTTTTTTAATTTTACCTCTATTTTCAATATATTTGAGAAAATATTGAAGTTAAATTATTGAAAACTTTAAAATTTTATTTGAAGTTAATAATGTATAATCAACTAATTAAAACTAAGCTAATTATAGGATGTAGTCGTATTTTATACTTAGTTTACTATATAAAATAATAATTTTTATCTACTAACATAGTTTAATTCTTAATTATCGTAAATAACCATTAAATAATTAATCTTAATTAAAAAAGACAAATTCCAATAAATTTAAATTTTCCTTTTTGATTAACCAATTGCGAAATGTCTTTCGAGAATGTTCAATATTTGTTTTACATCTAAATTTTCAAGAAAAGTTTAAAAGACCCTTAAATAAAGGACACATTCACTCGAAACCAATACACGTAGATAGGTAAAAAATACCTAATGGTGCGAAATAATTCTTTCTAAAAAAATTCAAAAAGGAAAATCTTTGTAATTTTAGAAGGGGCGTCGTATCATAAAGGGAGCAATTGTTTTCAAAATCTTTTACATTGTTTTATCATTTTCAAAAGATGATTTTAGTAACACCAGTCTTATGACTATTAACTATTTAATAACTATTTATGATAATTAATAATAAAATTAACTCATTGAATAAAAAATAGTATTTTATATAGTATTACAAAATTCAATTATGTTATTTTATAGTTAGTCTAGTTGTTTTGTATCATTAAGTGCAAATAAATTTTAAAGTTTCAATCTTTTCGCTTCAATCTTTTCACAAATATAATAATAAAGGCAAAATTGAAAAATAAATTATATTTTCTTAGTTAGAGGGGTAACATGTATATTTTCATAGCTCAAGGGATAAAATGACACCAAACATATAGCCGGAGGAGGCGGGGATGAAATTCACCTTATTTTTTGAAACAAAAGGTTGGCCCTGCCTTTCTTTACAACTATGGGAGATTTTTTTCAATCCGAATAAGTGATAATTTTACTGAAAAGCACTACTTTTGCATAAAATTGCACACTTATACAAACAACATCTGCAACTATTACAATATAAGTACTGCCACTTCCTAGGAATGCTCTATTCAAGCTCTAAAACACTTACTAATATAAATCTGTCAAGTACATATATGTGTATATAAACATTTAAACAAAAATTGACATATTGCTGATATATACTCTAAATTCAATCTTATTTTGTTAAACTATAACTATTAGAAAATGTATGAGGTGTTCCACGCATGCAAGTATTGAACTATGCTAATTAAACTGTATTCTACCTCTAAACTAATAAAGCATAAATCTCCCCCTTTTTAATACATATGTACTAGATTACCTGTCATCCCTTTTGATCGATGAAGATGTTTGGATAAAGAAGCCAGATAAAGTTTTCTAGTAATGAGACAACGAATTCAGGCTTGTCTTAAATCTGTCAGGCCACGAAGTCAGGTAAGAGCTGAGCCGGAAAGGCCTTTCTGTTCTGGAAATCAAGAATCTCATAACCAATGTTTGAATGTGAAGAAGCAGCAGCAGCAGCCTGATTAATCCCATTAACCCGACTGCTTTCGACTGCTCCCGATTCGATTCTTGTTCCAAATTCAAAGTTCCTGTGGGAGAGGAAGTTCTGCTGGTGGGCTACTGGTGAAGTTTCAGAAGGGGGGAGTGCAAGAGTGAGTGAGAAATTATTTGCCTGGAACCCTGTCGCCAGTTGCTGATCAGCGTTAAACCTGCCAAGTTCACCAATTCCATAGGTGCCGAATCCGGTGCTATGATGAGCAGTACTTGTATTTGCTGCAGCCATTGATAAGTAGTTTTCCCTTCTCTGCCCATGATCAGTGCTAAACTTAATGTTGTTGAACCCTTTGCCTGTTTCACCAGCTTTCATTTCCATTTCAACTGAAAGTATGCTGCTTGGCGAGTTATCCTGAGCGTCGTTTCGTGGTCTTTTGGGATTCTTTTCCTGTAGATTTTCCATGTTCAGTGAATTGATGAGTTGGGCAAAGCCTGGTCTTGCTTGAAGAGAGGCTCCTGTCGGGGTTGTGGTGATTGTTGAAGCTGACATCTCTGTGGGAGAAGGAACCAGGTTCAGTATAAGATTGCCTTGCTTGGATTGGAGGGCATGCAGCTGATCCATTCTTGCTGTTGTGCTGTTATTCTCTTGTCGGGGATTGGATTTTGAGCCCAATTCCTTGTCAGGTCCAGCTTTGGTTGTGTTCTCCTCAGAGCTGATTTGCTCTTGATTCTTCATTTCTTCCAGGTACATATCCTCAACCATGGGTTTCCAGAGCCGAACTCGAGCATTTATAAACCAGTTAGAGACCTGCATTTGATATATATTTCATTTGCTTAGATTATATGCACAGTCAGAATGTAAAGGGCTTCTCCTGGAAAATGAGTTACTATTGGGAGTAAAATTCGATATTACAATTAGAATTAAAAAATAAATTAAATTACTCGATTCAAAATCGATCACCAAATATTTATTTGAACTCGATTTGATATACATAATAAATCAATTTTAAACATATATTTTTTTAAATAAGATTAAAACTCAACTTGATTAGTAAAAAGATAATATATTATATATAAAACATCAACTTATTCAATTTCGATTCATGTTCGATTTAATTAAAATTCGTTTAATTTCAATTCAATTAATAATCAAATAAAATTTAAATATAAATTTTAAAAATAGATAAAAGTTCAAATAAATAAATTTAAACACTAATATATTCGACTCGAATCGATTCAATTTGTTTATATTGCTAACTACAATGAATTACTTTTTAACCATCTCTATCATTGGAAATACTCAAAGTATGTACAATAATCACAACTCCAGCCACTTTGTCTAAAGCGTAAACAAGGCTCATAGTAAGATATTGTTAATTATAGTTCAAGTATTTTGAAAAAACTATATCTATCTTAAATGGAACATTTACAGTAAAACTATCTGATTTTTAAACTAACTTATTATATTAGATCTTTTGTAATATATATACTAAAAAGCTTTCAAAGTTAATATTTGTTTACGTTATTCAGTTATTAATTTAAATAAATTAACTAAATTGTTTATATTGGAAACAGTTATTTGGAGCTAATTAATCACCAACACCAACATGACATTCACATATTTGTTTGCATAAAATAAGCTCCTCTTGCTTGTATAATTTTTTGGAAAATATTGAATGGGTAGGGATCTGTCTAATCTCAGTTAGCTTTTACTAAAATAATTTTATTTTAACAAAAATGTGATAAATTGAATTACTTGATAAAATAAAAAAGAGTTCTTAAGCAGCTAATGTCTTCTTTTCAGGGCTTATTCAATTAACTTTTTTATCACAAGTCTTCTAATATAAATCCCTTAAGAGCTAACATTTGTAGCACAAAGCCCTTAAGCATTTACCATATCCCACTCTTTAAATCAAGTTTTATAACCTCTTGAATATCTTTTAGACATTGTAAGATAAAATAATATTAATGACAAAATTTTAATAAGAAAATAGAAGCTGCCATTATAACTTGTATTAACGGACAATAATTTTAATTTTAATCAAGTTTTATAACCTCTTGAATATCTTATAGACATTGTAAGATAAAATAATATTAATGACAAAATCTTAAAAAAGAATATAGAAGCTGCCATTATAACTTGCATTAACAGCCAATAATTTTAATTTTATCATGATTTTTCAAATATATAAATTGTCACATTTGATACGTATGATGGCAATTCAATGGCAAGACAATATTATATTAGGTGTGACTCTCTTAATTTTGTTGTCATCGAGTTGTCACTACTTATATATAGTTATTTAGTCACTAAATTCAAATGGTGATAGTGTATATGACTTTTTTTTATTACTATGACACTTATTTATGAAAATTATTATTGTGATAAAATAAAAAATTCTTATCACAAAATTAATACATATATATATGTATATATAATAATAATTTAATATTTTCAACTGACATTTTATCAATAATATTTTTTTTGGGTAATAAGCACACATTCAAACTCCCTTTGTAGGTAGTTAGCAAAAACTTATTTCACTTGTTTGGCGCTAAACCATAAGTATTATTCATACCTGACTCCTAGTAAGCCCTGTCTGCTTAGCCAGCATGTGTTTATCTGAGTCCTTAGGGTAACTGCAGTTCAAACGTGATTAAAGATCAGCAGAAATTTCAATTATATTCATCATATATATACATATCTTGCAGTAATCAAACAACACAAGATTAGAAAAAAGATAGTTACGGGTGAAGGAAGTGCTCGAAAAGCCAAGCGCGAAGAACTGAGACAGCCCTTTCAGGTAAACCTCTCTGGGGTCTCCAGGCATTGTTTTGCATCATTCCCAGCTGCTGCAATGCCCTTTGCTGCTGGAGCTGATGATCGACAAATTTAAGTCTCGAGCCCTCCAATTTTTTCCCTAAGCTTTCTTCCTCACCCAGGCTCTTGCTTAAGGCCTTTATTTGCGCAGATATTGTAGCTTTCAGGCACCGGAATTGTTTCAAGATTGTCTTCAGGGCAAGCTGAGTGTATGATTTTGCTGAGCCAATCCCTGCCGCCTGCTCAAATGATGCCACAACTATTTGCATCTGGTGATGGTACTGTCTGTATCTTTGCTCCACCTGATAAAAAATGTTCAAGAAAACAGGTGAATAGAACTTCGAGACAAGGTCAATAAATGAGCTTGCTTTCTTGTAGTAGTATTTTTGGTGCAACTACACGACATGACCCTGTATTCAGTCAGAGAAGGCAATCAATTTTTTTATCAGGGGACCATAAACTATTCGGGGACCCTGAACCCACCAAACGGGGCTTAAAAACGCCAACTTCAAAATGGGCCAAACAGAAAGGAGCTCAAGAGAGCCGTACAAGTTTGGTATACGTGTATTTTCGGACTTTTATTGTTCATGTAGGGAAATTGTCAAGTATGTTACTGTATTATCTTAACTGATATGGACCCGCCAAAGAAAACTGAGAGCCACACTCACTGAGAAAGGCGACATTCTGTAGGCTTTTGCAGAAAAATTACTGAAGTTGAATTAGGCAACAAAATTAACGAACTTGTGTTATTTATCTCTAGGAAATGATGAATAATAATTCAAAAATTTTGGCAGGAGAAAGAAAAATTGAGATAATTTCCATATTTCAGATAGTATTGCCGGTATTTCACTGTGGATTGATGCAAACCCAACTCCACTTCCTACATGTCTGATAATTTGGCTTTGATAGACTTTTGCATACAAGGATAAGGACTCCATACAATTTAGTTATCCAAAAACAAGAAGCAAATTTAAGAAGAAAGAAAAACAAGGAAAATTCTCAGGTAAAAAAGAAAAATAAAAGTACCTCATCTAACATGCTATTGAGTTTAGATTTCTTCATCTGAATCTCCTGCCTTTGAGCTGTTGTAAGCTCAGCCCCACCATCTTTGTTACCACTGTCACCTCCTCCACTTGAGGCGTCGGCGTTTGTACCAATTGACTCTTTGATCATCTTTGCCTTATCCCTCGACCCCTCCGGCCGATCAGTCTTGGTGCCTTTTCCAACATTCGCCACTTCATCTAAAAGTTCTTGAGCAGCCTTAAGATATTTGGAACCCATGATCACACTTTGCATAGTATTGACTCCATTAGACTCGGTTGTAGTTAGAGATGGAGATGAACAATTTTTTGGTGAAATCATCCCGATTGAAGATTGCCCCCGAAAATCTTGATCACTAGGAAGTGGCTTGTCAAAGCCTGTTTGGTGGGGTGAAAGGCTTAGAGACAAGCCTTGTGGTGTTTGCTGGGGCATGTTTGTTTGATTTCCATATGCAGCTTGATCAACTAAGCCCCATATATTATAGTGGAAACGTGGGATTATGTTGTGGGCTGCCTGGATATCTTCTTGCTGGCCAAGAACTGGTGACGGACGGCTGGGATCATGAGATAGTGGGATACCCACAAATTGCTGAGACTGAGGGAGCGGCGCGTGGGGCAGTAGGGCGGAGTTGAGCGCGTGTGCGGTTGTGGTAGTGGTGGTGGCGGCAGAATTCAAGAAGAGCATGTTGGGTTGGGGCTGCTGTTGGGTGTCAGAGTACCCTACATAATTAGGGTTCATGAGATAAAGTGTCTGAAGGCCATCAGCTTGGATTTCTGAGCTCCCTTGGTAGTACATGGCCCTGGATTTCTGGAATATGTGTGTAGAATACTGGAACTGCAAAACTTCTACTGTGTGTAAAACATTTCTACTTTTTCAGAGTGGTAATCCAGTTCCATTACCTTGTCTTTTCCTTTCAAGAATTCTAATAACAATTCAAACATCCATCCCTGGAAACCAGTCCAGTCCTATAGCCTGATTCTGATCATAAAACCTGGAAGACAACAAAAGAGAGAAGAAATTGGTGATGAGGAATCCATGCAATAACTTGAAGATTGCAAACATTCTTTAGATAAAAATTCACAATTTCACCATTTCTTTATATACAGAGTGAATGATATATAATTTAGAGAGCTCCAAGTACTAGAGATCAAGAAGTACTTATACATCAAGATTACATATTTTATAAAAGAAGTCAGTGATTTTTCCATAAGTCAGTGATTTTTCCATGATTCTGCCTAGATTGACCCGAAAAATGCTACAAGAAATTATTCAGAAAATTAAATAATGGAACTAGAGAGAGGAAAAAGACAGAAAATTAAAATAATAGAAAAAAGGGGGAAATAGAAACATGGAATATGTATAGCAATCCACCATCAAAGAATGGATAGAAATATGTTCATAAGAGGCGGGCATATATCAGAAGCACCAGTTGTATCATGTAAACTCACGTCTTAACTGTCCACAGTGGCCGTGGGGAAGCATAGGCTTGAATTGGGAAGTTGGTCTCTCTTGTCAGGCTCAACTTCTGCTGCAAACTCTCTCTCTCTCTCTCTCTCTCTCTCTCTCTCTATCTGGAAATTGATATAAGGAAAAAATGAATAATAAAAGAGGTGGGACAATGTAAATATAGTCATAGTACAATAGTGAAGATGTGTCCTGGTGACACTGATATTTTTTTTCTTTCATTCTGAATGAGAAAGACAAGTTAATAATTGAGAGGTTATTCTTGGTTCTGTACACGATACTCCTCCATATCAAACCATACACCCCCCCCCCCCTCCCTCTCCCTGCATAGATACACATATCTATGCCCAGTTTTTCTTCAATTTTGATTTTTTATTTTGATAAGATGATTTATCTTATTTTATATAATATATTCTATATGTATAAAATAATTTTTTAAATATATAATTGATATTAATTATATACACATAACGTGAGATAAAATAAGATAAAATATAAAATTAAAATAAAATATCTGATGTGGTAATACCACGCAGATCATATAAATTTTAATATCTTAGAATCCACGAGAAAGCGCATATTTTGAAAAAAAAAAAAAGAAAAAAAAAGATAATTTTCATTAGTTCTTGATTGCCAGATGTTTTTTTTTTTTCATATTATTAATAATGAGAGTATGACTCTAAAATATTTTTAAATTTTCACTTTTTCAACTTTAATATCACTTTAAATAAAAACACTCAAATCAAGATACAAAAGGCCAATAAATTTTGTGGTGGATAATAAGCACAAGACTTCTATCTTACCTTAAAATTAAAATACGTTAAAATGAAAGGACTTGGGACTTTGACCGTTCAATTATATTCGGATAAATAATAGTATAAAATAAATAAAAAAATTAAGCTGATAAAAAAGAATATGGTATATGTGCATATTGGGAATACCCCAAAAGGATGGAATCAAGGTGAGCTATATATATATATATATATATATATATATATATCAGCCATGTCATTAAGTGAGCAAAATTTTGCAAGGAATATCTTGTAATTGGGGTGCAAGTTCTAGTGGAGAAAAGTAGCAATTCATGCATCAAAAGATGTTGCAGTGAATGGTACCAACCTTTTGCTCATTGCAAAGGATTTTGGTCTAGCTAAATACTTAGAATAAATTGCTTTAATTGGTGAAGTAGATAGTTAGTCAAATATCATTGGAAAGCTACAAATTAATGTATAATTTATTTTGGGGAAAAAAAAAGGTTTGTGAAGAAGATTTTTACAAAGAATTATGGCCAAAAATAAAATGTTTCTAGTAATCTTTTGATCAGTACAATAATTGCAATAAAATCTATGTTATTTTCAGCCTTTTAGTTTGTCCAAAAAAAGAGTCTTTTTAATTCTTGTTCTTGCTTTAAACTCTTACTTCCTTTCTCTCAAAATTAAAGTTTTGATTTTGAGTATTGGGCATAGAATTTTAACTAAATAGTTAAAGAAGTGAATTTTTGTGTAACTTTATATTATTTATCAGTAAAAATAGTAGTTGAAAAGTTAACTGTGTCAAATCATTAATTTAAATAAGAGAAATAGGCTGATTAAAATTTTCATTTCAAGAAATAGGGCTTTATTTTAAGACATCAGAAAATAAAAATAAAAAATTGAACAAAGAGAGACTATATGAAAAAGTGACAAACAACAAGTAGTTTTACTTTTAATCATAGTTACATCTTTAGGTCTGGATACCTAATTCTACCAGTGTGTTTTCTTCTTTAAAACTTTTACTTTATTTCAATTTCTTTTCTCTTGACTTTGTTCGGGGTAGGGTGGGGGGTTTGTTTCGTGCTAAAATAAACGTTTTAAATGATGTTTGTGTGAAATTATAATTTTTTTAAATTTTTTATGTTTGAAAGTTTATAAGTATCCTACAATGTTTGATAAATATTTTAAAAAATAAACTTATAAATTATTAAAATAAGATGCTAGAATCTTATAAGTTCTTTTTTTAAAAAAAAAAAGAGTTATAAATTTATAAAATCTTAACAATTTTTTAAAATTTTAACTATATTAATTAAAAAATTATCATTATTAATATTTTATAAACTTTATGATATATTATATCCAAAAAAAATCAAGGGCTTATTTAAATAAATTAATATTTATAAATTCCATAAACACTTCATAAGATATAGAAAGTTATAAAAAAAACTTTAAGTAAATCTACCCAAACACCCTCTTAATTAATTTGGTGATAATGTGGGGTATTCCTTGTCCTTTTCTTGGTTTACTGGAATACAGTGATTAAAAGATGGAAGTAATAATATGTGGAAGTGCTTTAGAACAAGAAACAGTGGACCATCATTATTGTACCGATTTTTAAGCAAATAGTGCAACTTTTGACGTGGCTTGTCGCTTTTTCTTTTTTTCTTTTATTTTTTTTTATATCTTTTATTTTTTAGGAATTCTATTTAAGACGTGGGCAATTTTAAGACCTCAACTTTATAGTTCGAATAAAATCTCATTGCTACGTGATTTTTGCTGGTCTACCATTTTCTTAATTAGTTTAGTTCTTGGAAAAATTAGTAGATAATATATATAGATTGTAATTATCCAATGGTATTTTTTTTTTTAAATAAAGCCATCAAATGCATCATTATATTATATTATAGTTTCTTCAAATCCTTTGATGGGAAAATATTTTCTTTTTAGTTGTAATTATACTCGAGCATTTACCTAATATAGTGTCGGGTTTCTTTTTAATTATAAGTTTATTTTTGTAATTAAGTTTATTAAAAATTGAGTTTCGACTCAAATTATTGTGTGGTTGATAACTTTTTTATTGCTTGGCTGGTTGGTGCTCTTTTAAACTGGTTCCATTCGAATGCAGTTCCAATTTGATTGCATCTAATCAGACAAATAATAAGTGTAATTATATTTATTTGGACATTCTCCTAAATATATAAATTAATTATAATAAGTGTGAATTTACTTTTCCTATGATTAATTTGGTTGGATGCGATCAAATCTGATCTGAACTAGAGTTTTCTTAATCAATTATAACTTATAAATAGCGCCAAAAATTTCCTCAATTTTGAGAAAATTCATACTATCTATTTAAATAATATTATATATATATATAGGCTTGTAATTAGTAGGTAAAGTTAGTAAAATAAAGTGATAGAGTGAAATGAAAGCATTTTCATGCAGAATCAAATAATATACAACTTCAATTCTTATAGAAACATGAAAATCTCAAAGCATTGAATGAAATAATTCATTCAATTTCCGCACAATATTTGTATTTAAAGGCTAAAAGAAGTGTCAAATTTATTTGAAGGGGATTTTCAAATATTTCTTATAGAAAGTTGGAGGCGTGTGACGTGGACGTTTCTTCGCTACAAAATTGATAAAAAAATGACAGTTTGCATGAATTTTCTTGTCATTTATTAATATGTAAATATGCTTTATTGGTTAATTAATTAATAGTTTAGTGCTGTATTAGCTCCTTTGTGCCAACGACCATAGTTTAAGTAAAAACATTTTTGTTTAATTCGAATATTTATGATTTATTTTATTTCAAAAATCAAAAGCAAAAAAATCCATTTTATAAATATCATCATATTGATATAGATGGTTATCAATTAACGATACTTAAATTTTATTTTTTCTAATTATACGAGCAACTGCATGGTATGTAGGTTTTCCTACTTACATTTTTACATAAGTATTTTTCACCTTAGATAATAAAAAATATTGCAATTAATTGACTTTATCTTAAGTGGTAAAGCCGACGTTCAAAACTCTATGATTCATAAATTTGATTTCGAGTTTTAACATGTATTGAATGACGTATTAGTTCTATAGTTCTCTTTAAAAAAAAAAAAAAGATAATAAAAATCTTACACACTTTCTGGATGCAATTACCATTGATTGACTAATGTCTTAATCTTAAAACCTTATCTTAACCATCATTTTCCATGTGTGACAAACCATGACGGATGTTAATCGCGATTATAGATGATAATCCGAGATTTTGAAAGGAACTAATGGTAAAAGATTAAGTGTCGGTGCATGAACAAAACATGAAATGACAAGTGCCTTAGAAAGAATCAGCATTGACATTGTAATAATTGTCGTCGTTAGGTTAAGCTAAACATCTCGTTAAACAAGGATTTGAAGGGAATCTTGTTAATTATTAAAAAAAAAAGGGAGGAGGGGGGGGGGGGGGGGGGTTAACTTTCTTTTACAAAACTTTTTATTTTTCCTTCTTTATATGTCAAGATAATCTAAGTAATTATTGCACTTTTTGCCCAGTGAACTTTCATAAGTGAAGGCCCTTCTTGGTCTATAACCCGACATAGAGTCGTATACTCTTATCGAATCAAAAGCACACAGACTTGCAAAATAATACTAGTATATTATACGAAGTTCAATTATCGATGTGCATAATGGGTAGTGGTTCACTACAATAATAAAAAATATTAGTAACAAAATTTAAGTAACGAAATTTATTATTAATAATATGTATTAAGTAATTTTAATTATTATTTTGCCTTAATGATTACTTTAATAAGCTTAATAGATTTTCCGGAGAGTAGCGGAAGATAAATGATATTAGTAGCTTATATGTCATGAGAAAGTTAAAATTTTGAAAATGCAATAATTATTAGTGAGCATTTGACATACGCCACACTCTAGGAATTGGTTTTGTCCGAAATAGTGATTAAAAACTAGTGTTAAGGTAATTATAATTGATAATTGATAACACATCTATAATGTTCAAATTGTCACTGTTGATAATTAATAACACATATATAGTAATAATAAACTATGATATGTGATAAAATTTTATTGTTATTATATATACATGTATTATTAATTATTAAAAATAACAACTAAAATATAATTTTTATCATATGTGCAATATGTTTATTAATGTCAAATATAAGATAAAAATTCTAAAACTTGACTAAGATTTAGAAATTATAAAATATTGAATTCAGGTTGATTATATTTCGTTCTAATTAATGTCAAATGTAAGATAAAAAATTCTAACACTTCATTAAGATTTAGAATTACAACATTTCGAATTCAGGTGGATTATATTTCGTTCTAATTTGAAGCATTCGAAAATTAATAATTAAAAAAAAAACTAAAAAATTCAGTCTAGAAGGTCAATGTTGTCCTTTAATCTTGTTAAATAAATATGCAAAAACTCCCAATTGAAAAAGGTAGATGCTAAACTATACCTTACAACCTGCGGTTCTTTCTCATTTTCATTTTTTTTTCTTTTTTAATTATCTAAAAATATTGAGGAGGAATTCATTCGCGTCGAATGATCGTATCGATGACATGTAACTTATAAATAAGATATTAACCAATTTCTCCAAGAAATACTTTTTCCAAAATAAAATTATAAAATTAATCAAAATAAATAATATTTTTTAAATAAATATTATTATCTCGTATCACATCATAAAATATTCCTTTTTATATAGATTCTATTGAGTATGCACAGTATAAAATTGTCAATTATATCACTAAACGGATTTTAATCCCATATCACATCATAAAATATTCATTTATAGAAAGTTTGACATAGGCCCTGTTGAGTATTGACAGTATAAAACTGTCACTTACGTCATTAAACAAAATTTAAGTATCCAATATTGGGTTGGTTATCAATACTATAGCCTATTAAGGAAAATACATAAATTAATAGACAATAATAGGTTATCTCAAGAGCTCTTTAGATTTTCTGTTTTGTTAGATTTTTGTAGGCAGTTATTTATTTTTTTTATATTTAAAATATATTAAATAATAATTAATCTATTATATTATTATTTTATATAATATAATAAGAAATTATAATTAATTTTTATTATACCGATTCGACCGACAGTTGAATTGGTTCGACCGATTGAACCATTAATCAATATCAAAATCGATTTAATTATTGATTCGATTATAAAAATACTGTTTTAGAGTTATGAATTGTTAAATTATATATTATGATATTATTATTTTATTTATGATATCATTATAAGCACGTTCAGTGATTTAGTTTTTTTTTTTTTCTCATAAATGTTTAATCAAAGATTAAGACATAGGAATTTGCAAATTCAATAATTAATCCTATTTTTGAAATTTAGACCATGGGAATTGTGTATGAAAGTAAAAGAAGATAATTGTTGAATTGCAAAACTCAATTAGACGCAAAAATGGTCATAGTAGTGATATTTCACTGAAAATGAAATTAATTGCATCACATAAATTCCTTTTACGTGTATCTTGCATCAAGTTCGTGAATCAACTGAAGACAACCAAATTGCAAATATTTAATTTAGTGAGAGTGAAAGTTTTACTTTCTAAAAAAAAAAAAAATATTTCATTCAGAAAGATGTATATTGCTGACTAGCTAGTTTTTATATTTTTTTACATTTTTTTTATTTTGGTGGAGATCTTTGCATTTAATTTATTTAAATGAATCTGATATATTAATACTTTTTGAATCATAAATAATATAAAATAAAAAAAATAGTTGATGATGTGCAACATTTTTCAGGCAATCTATCAGTAAGGAAAGAAAGCAAACCGAAGGTGAAAAGGTTTTGCAGTTTTGTTGCTGCTGCCCCGGTAGTACTTTGTCCAAAGAAATTGACATATTTGTGGACCTATGTGAAGAGAAGTTTGTGAAACCCTAGTGTTATCTATAAAGTAAAAGCAATATATTTTACTTAAATAAAAGAAATTCAAATATGTTCAGATTTATTTTGTAATATTTTGGAGAAATGTTTTGACAAAATATATTGATAAATGTGTAGTATCTTTGATTTTATTCTAAAAATAAAAGTGTAATAATTAGGATGTTTTGAAATATTTTGGGAGAAGAGAAGATATTTTTGAAGGAAAATATATTGTCGAATATGTAATATATTGATTTTATTTTGGGGTAATAGAAATGCACTTTGAATTTTATATTTCAATATGGTGTTTCATCTTATATTTCATATAAAATATGAAAGTCATGTCTATAAAATATTTTTAATATACAATTGATATTATTCTTATACACACAACATAAATGTATGATATAAAATATAAGATAAAATACGATCTAAATAAAGATCTAAAATGCATGAATCAAATTTCAATTTATTGGCAACGAAGTTCTTGATAAGTAAAATGTCATCAAGCCCACAACAATAAATCTTGTTAATTTAATTAACATTCCATTACTTTTATAGTTTGTATTCCATTCAATTACATGCTTTTAGCATCACTATTTTAAGAAATAGAAAGTAAGAAGAACAAAATAAGAAATATTAAATTTCATCGCGTCTTTCTTTTAAATAAAATAAGAATAAATTATAAATAAATATAATTCAATGTCACACAAAAGCAAAACAAAAAAAAAATCACATTTATAAATTTAGTTATATTTGTACAAATTTTCTATCCTTTGAAACCAAATTAATAAATTAATTTTATAATATATTTTTTTACTAAAATTCAAGATCCAAATACAATATAAACAGTCGTCATTCAAGTATTCAAAACGAAACATAAAATATATTATTATTTGTTTTCCAATTGCTATAATAAAACTTGATCAAAATCTACTCTTTTGTCCCACTTTTATTTGCATGGTATATTTTGTATCCAAAAGTCCAAAAATAATTTTCTTTCTCCAACCCCACCCACCACCGCACCCCCACCCCCACCGGAGGTAGCGAGCAATGGACACGTCGAGATGGAACTTTGATGCGATTACACCCCACAATGTAGGCTTAATAGGGGAACAGCATGGGGCTGGTCCTGGACCACCCATCAATACTCCAAAGAACTATTTCATCATCATCTTAACGTGGATGTGAGGACACTAGTTTTAAATTTTAATTCAACCTCTCCATATCCATATTTTTAAATATTTTTCACGCTTTTTTGGTTCAAGGAATAAATAATATTAAGATAAATGCAATTAAATCAAAGATAAAATGATTTTTCTTTTATTTTACTTCTTTTCTTTTATTTTACTTTCTTTTCTTTTTTCCCCAATAAATTAATTGACCAATACATCTCATACTTGTTATATTCTTAGAATTTTTTTACTTTAAAATCAAATGGGAGAAAAAATATTCTTGAACCTTTTTGCTCAGATGAAAAACAATAACAAATTGCAACAATTTAAGCTTCTAGATAATTTTTGAATGAAAACTACATGCAGCTCTCCACGAATAATTTAGAAATTCTCAATTATCTAATTTTTTTATCAAAATAGTGTCTAATTTATTTCTCAAATAACTACAAATTATTATGCAAGAACAAATTTTAACAAAGTTTGTAATCACCCATAATTCACACATTTGGCTAAATTTATTTAAAATATTTATAAGTTCATACATTTGATAAAATATTTTTGAAATTATAAGATGTTAAATTTTATTTAAAAAATAAATTCTTAAAGTGCTAAGATAAAATAAAATAATTAAAATAATATACAAAATATTATAAATAATCATTTTATAACACTAAAATAATATTAGAATCTTAAAATTAAGTTCTAACTACCACCCCTAACATAAATCCAATCTAATGCAGAATTTTCCAACCCCTCGTATAAAATTAGAGTCACGAGATGAAATTATAGAGTCTTACGTGGCATATGCTAAAACGTCGAACTTAAGGAGATCACTAGGGTGGGTGCGACCCCACCATTACACGGTTGTGTCTGCACTGGCAGGCCCCATGAGGGCCAATCACAGCAGTTACATCCAAAAGTGCACGGATTCTTGAGGACCACTTTTTTAAGTGGAGTCAATGAATTGCCCAATAAGATCGTAGCTAGAAATAGACGCGTGTCACCGAAACAAGACCAAAGATTTTGGCCAATTTTCTCAGTTTTAACCTCGTATGGTTGTGACACCATTTAGTTAAGGACATCATTTTCAGAATATAGCACTTTCACCCCTGATTCTAGAATTCAGAGTTCGTCATTATTCATTTTTATTTTTTAATTTTTGGAAATCCATTTCAGAACTTTGTGATGCTGAAAAATCTTTAATCAGAGTGAAGTTAAAAAAAAAAATTGGAAAAAAATATTTAAAGTAAAAAATCTTAATATATTGGCATAATGAATGAAAGATAAATGTGAATTTGCATTTTTTGTATAGATTACCATCAAGACCATAATTTTGTAATATTCTTTTTTTATTTTATTTTATTTAGCAGAATATTATTCATTATATCAATATATCATAATTAAATAAATATAATTAATAAATCTCTAACAAAGTATAATCCATGCAACTAATTGAAAAACTACAATGAAAATAGATTAATTACCTACATATTTAATGGAAATTGAACCCCAAACAATTTAAGGTGTTATAGAATAGATCGGACCGAATGGTTTGCGATTTTGTAAACTTCAATTCTCAATATATATTTTTATTTATTGAAACAATTTATAGACTAATATATCAGATGATTTCAATTAAATTTGTTATTAACTAATAGTTGCATAGTTAACTTAAACGATCGCACTCTAATGATCGTAAAGAGAAACATACAATATCTTGGATATTTTGTAATGATTTTTAATTTTCAAGGCTGTTAAATTCCAAATATTTTCATATTACTCCGTTTCTTGCGTTGCAGCTACAAACTAGACAAATTGTGAGGCCTGTATTGCAAAATATGTGAATTCTAAGTACACTATTCAATACAACAAAATCCAGCGAGAAATATTCAATGCTGTGTGGCCACACATGTCGGCATATAAAATTTATTGCTAATTATGAATTGATATATGTAATATATTTTATTTTTAATTTTAAATAAAATAATTAATTGATAGGCAAATCAATTTAAATTATATCTTGCAAATTATAAAAATAAAAATTAATATTTTGGTAATTCAAATCACATTTTATATTATGAAAGGAAATATCAACTAATTTTTGGAGGATTAATCAAATCTCAACATTTTATCAAATAATTATGACAAAAACCCATATTCTATAAGTATAAATAAAAATTAATTTTCAAAAAAATCAACACAAAACATAATTACAGTTTCAAGTAAGAAAGACATTGAAGAAATTTTTAAAATTTTATCAATTCAAATTCATCAAATTGAAAAAGACCTACAAAATCCAAAGCAGCTATCAACTCATTCATTGTGGATGGATATCAAAGCATTCCAATTCATCAAATTGAAAAAGATCTATGAAATCCAAGACAACTATCAAGTCATTCATCGTGGATGGATGGTTGTTAAATTCCTGAAGTCATTAAATGTTATGATCTCGTTTATAAGATATGAGACTTATTTCATATCGAAAATATTTTAGTGTGTAGTTTATAACTTTTTGGACACCAATAGCTAATTTTTTTGGGTGAATTCTATGTAAAAGTTTATAATAAATGATATCAGAGCCATACATCACGTGCTCGAGTTGCAATCGAACTACGATGGAGGTGACGTCGTCATTGCAGTATTAGCCAAAGGATTAATGCATAACCTACCATCGTCAGTACCGAAATTACGAAACGTGAATTTGTAAGGTATGAGACTTGTTCCACATCGAAATATGGGCTTTCAGTATGGGTTTATAATTGTTTGAGCACCCTCCCCTAAATAGTTAGTTTTTTAGGGTGAGTTCTATATAAAAATTTATAACATTAAATCTTTAAATTAACGTTATTAAATTAAAATCGATATTGTATCTCCAATTGATAATCAAATTTAATAAAAAATTATTTGTTCATTCATACTATTTGAAATTTGTATTATAACACCGAAAACCCAGTTTTTAACATACTCTACATGAGATTTCTCTCATTTTTCACTTAATTATAAAAGTAATAATTTGTATGACATCAAAATAGTCAATGATCTCGGTATCAAATTTATCCGTATATTTTATTTAATGTATTCGACAGCAAAGTCTTAGCAACACCAACCTACGTTTGAAAAGTATGCCTGCAAGTTACATAAATTAATGAACTTATATAGTTCATATGACATATGCTAATTTTTACCCCATTCCACTGAAAAATGTGCTGGACAGCAAACCACATGACTAGGAATGAGGTTAAATTCAAGAAATGTCAAACGTTGTTGCATTGAAATTATGACACTTGATTTCAAGTTTCATCATTAATAAGTATTTTTCAAATTTTATTTTTAAATAATGTATGTTTCCTGTGATTTGTTCTGTTGCATAGTTATTTTTTTGCATAAAAATATTTTTTATTTCCACGCAAAAACGTTTTATTATCAGTAAATGTATAATAATAGTTAGCTGATACCCACCTACCTTTTCTACTATTATTATCGGTTAAGTAGGAAAAAAATATCTAAAAAATCGCATGATTGTCTTAAAATTCGAACTAATATGACACGTGTCACAACCACTAATATTCTTGATTAACCCAAATGGAAAAATCATCTAAGGGGTTATTTGAATTTTTGTTATGCAAGAGTAGCAATATTGACACTTTTGATTTAGTAAAGGAATATATATATATATATATATATATATATTTAAAATGAGGATATTGGTTAGATTTTAATTTTATTTCGGATGATTCGAACTCATATTTAATTAGATTATAGATGCAATGTACTTATTAACAAACTATCTTATCTCATCTAGTACATGGATATATTGTCTTATATCAAGTGTAACAAAAAAAAACTCAAATAAATTACTTGTGTTAATCATGAAATTAATTTATTCTTAATAGAGGGGTCAAATTACAATTATCAAATATGAGCAAGATTTTTCTTCCCCCACGAATAGTACACGTTTAAGCCAGTCATGCTTGTCAAGTGGGAGAAGTACACGTGCCCATTAGACAAAAGCGTTGTTTGGTGGGCTTCCAATAAGCTTTTGGCAATAATAAATGGCATCAGGCAAAAAAGTAGTTGAATAAGTTGTGCTAAAGTCGTGTTTTGGGGGTCCCCGCAGGAAGATAACGTTCTGCAATGATGATGATTGTCTTTAGCAATTTTGTTTCCCGGGCCCTTCAACTTATTATTTGCTTCTAATTAGTTTCCACCACAAACTCCATTTACTATTCAACATACATCAACTAAGATATCGTTTTTGTCGGTGCTCCACATAATATACATGTATTAAATTCATGTATTTTACGTTAAATGTAAAATATAATATTTAATATATTGAGTCTAGCATAAATTCAATCATAAGATATTATATATTAATACGACTATAATGTGATTTGATATAAAAATTTATACAAATATAATAGATGCAAAATAAATTCAATCGTAAAATATGTATAATTTTTTTTTTAATGTACTCCAATTTATTCATATCCAACGACGGTGTCGACTTATTGAAAAAAAAAAAAGACATAGATCAATGACAAATTAAATATATTGCATAATTACGCACTAACATCTATATATAACAAGTTAATATAAAATGCATGGAATGTTACACTAACATAATTAATACGTCACATAACATCTTTATATAACATCTACATAATTGGCTTTCTTTGTTTTGCACAGTAAAAACACTTTACAACTACCATCGAGCCCAACATGCATGGAATGTTAAGTTCTAATATTCAATATTATGTATTTAATGACAACTTCATCTGTCTTAAACTCATCATTATTATTATATTTTAAATTAAAATAATATTATGATATTATTAAGTTTTAAATGTAGGGAATAATGTAAAAACGTACCATAAATGAAAAGATTTTCGTATATAAATTAATTAAATAAAATATTAAAAAAATGATAAGATGGAGAAAGAAGAGAAGAGAAACGTAAGAAGAAGTAAGAGGAAAGAAAAAGAAAAAGAAAAAGAAAAAAGAAATAAAAGAAATATATAGCTACCCGCCACACAAAAAGCTAGTGTGACAGAGCAAATCTATTCACGTCTCTTCAATTTTTAATAGTATAGATATAGATATAGATATAAATTAATTAAAAAAAAGTACTACTCTTTTAAAAACATGGGTAATCATCAAAAAAACCAGATAATCATTAAACATGAAGCTCATGCACCATGGGGAAAAGCTATGACGGAACTTTTGCATGCAAATCTTTTTGGACAACCATTGAACAAGTGACATCAAGTTTAATGTAATTAATTATTACAGGGTTTTGTTGATGATATCTTTATCACTTTGATTATGTCAGTGGAATAAGTTATATAATATTTAAATCCCACTTTAATTAACTAGAGATTGCTAAAGTGCACTCATTACTATCTTGATAACTTATTATTATGGGTGTCTAACATCATTAATTCTATAATTAAGATGATTTTGGTATTTAATATAATTAATTTATTCATTTCTTCTTTAGATTTTCTTTAAAAAGAAAAAAAATCACCATCAAACTCATTATTTTAATCAAATAATATAATCGATAGTTCGTTTCTTTAAAAAGAAAAAAAATCACCATCGAACGCATTATTTTAATTAAATAATATAATTGATCGTTCGTTTCTTTAAAAAGAAAAAAAAAATCACTATCGAACTCATTATTTTAAACTTTAAAAGTCATTTCCCTAGATTTAAAGACATACTTAACATGGTATATTACTGTAATAGAAGTACTATCATCATTGGTTTCGATTTTTAGTTTGAAGTCTCGTTTTCAGCATCGAAGGTTTTTTTTTTATTATTATTATTATTTACACTGTATTGAATATTGGGTATTTCAACTAAATTTACGATCATGTGACGTTGGTATAATACAAATGAAGTAAAATTACTAAATATAGACAAAAAGAAAATTATTTTAATGTTTAGGCCACATGATGTGGCCAGCGGATGCAACTCTAATAAAAAGGATAATTTACTAAAATATTTTACTAAATGTTAGCTAATACTGTAATATTTTAGAGTTTACGTCGAATCTTAAGTTGAAAACTTATAAGATGAAAAAATATTTTAAAAATTAGAAAATAATATTATCGATTAATAAAAAAAATCTGCAAGCTTGGTTTTGAGACGAGAGTGTCATTGCATAACCCCAAATTTATATCTAAACTGTCTGTAAATTAAAATGGACTGGCCTTATCCTAATCAAACCGGGCCAGTCCGTTATTTCACAATCTATTGGGCCTTTATTAAATAGAGCTCGAGGGTAGGCCAGATGGTAGGAAAAGCTTACAGTACTTTCAAAACAAGTTCTAATATCAATGGGCCCTGTTTTCCATAATTCTATTAGGAAAAATTCTTGTTTATATTGAGTATTTTCTTATTACAGTAAAAATTATATCATATTAAAAAAAAAAAAAAACTTAATGTAGGATTTGGTTACAGAACACGACAAATTTGATGAAAAATGGTGTGGTTCGGATATCCACAAATAACAGTGTCAAATTTCATATAACGGTTCTTTTTTTTTTTTTTTTTTCAAAAGTACTTGAGTACTTAAAAGTAATGATTTGAGTAATTTGACAACACTAATTAAAAATACACTTTTAAGATTTAAAACTATAACTTTTTTTTTATATCATAGTATAAAATATCGATGCAATCCAAACATAAACATTCATGTTTTGTACTATTTATGGCATAAATTCTCTAATTCATGGTAATTTCTTCGTTTCTCAACAATACAGACTGATCTCTCTTTCTTTTTTTAAAAAATAATAATAAAATTATAAATTCAAATTAAGTCAACATTTTAGAGCATCAATAAATGAGTTTGACTGATTCAGAACAAGAAAGACAATGATGATGTTGCAATTTATGGTCTGAAAAATAAAAACTTCGTCCATTTATAGACTTCCACGACACCCACTCGGCCACTCCTATGGAGATATGGATGAAGCCCATTGACTATGATTGGTCCACCGAAAGTGCCCATCAAACAATCCCACCCAAAATTTATCGGATCATTCAAGCAATCAATTATCACACACTAATCCACTGCTAACATACAAAAAAATTCAGACAAATGGCAAGCAACGAATCAAATGAATATTGCTCAATCATAGTCACGCCAATGATTCTTGAAATTTTAACATAGAAATTGAAGTTGTCGACCACAGATTTAAACCCACGTTGATCATCTTTTTCTCATTTTCGTAGGATTTGGTGGTTCCTTGTTAGAGCTTTTAATTCCAACTTTATCCAAATTGCATGCTTATCCATTTCAGTGCTGTTATTTTCGGACTCTAAGAAGATGATCAAGATTTTGGAGAACAATTCCTCCAAAATAGCTTATCTAACTAGTCTCATTCTCGTTGAATAATTTCAATCCATTCAAATCTGACCTACTCGTTTGATCTAGATTGATTTGAGATTATCTAACTCGAATACACATAAAAGATACTTAATTCGAGCACACTTTCAAGCCATACAAATCAGCTCGGCCTAGGCATACCAAAGATTCCATTAATCGGGCCCAATCGTGACATGATGGCCCCAATCTCCTAGGTTCAATTCGTGAGGTCACATTTAGACCACATTAGAAATGCAAACCTTATCCCATCTAAAGTGTCAAGAGTCTCCTCGAGCTCAATCTTGACTCCACTTGTTTTAAACAACGAACTTAAAAATAAAAAACGCTTTATACTTGTTGGAATGATCGCAACCTTAGCCCTTTAGTGTTTGAGTTAGAAATAATCGTAAAAATATCTTAAAACTGTAAAAAAATATAAATTCAGTATTTAGTAATTAATTTATTTTCCAAATTATTAATAGGCATATGTTTTTTCAAGATCCCATGATCTCAAACATGTGACGAGGTTAATGTAATGCATGTATTCATTTACTAAAATTTCGAAAAATAACTACCACACTTGGATGGTTACTTCAATTGGGTCAAATCTAGGATTAGGATCTTATAATTGGAGTCGGGTTCAACCCACACGAAGAACAAGGACTCCGTCCTATTTTGTCAGAACATATAGCCAATGGCATTTTCGTTATAATAAACTCTTATGAAAACCAAAGAAAAAAAAAAAAAAAAAACAATCGAAGGACCTAAAGTAACAAGCAAAAAGTGAAAGGATCAATTGATAACTTCGCATGCATCAAACGTTCCCAATGTCAAAAATAAACGACTAGGGGAAGTATTAACCAAGAAGCATGTACTCAACATGCATGGATTGTTGTAAATTGTAACGCACCATGAATCACACCACCAACCCAATTATTTCACTCTTTCAAAAATGGACTTTAAAAGGAAACAAATTATAAACACACCAAAGTGAAAAAAGAATGTGAAGTATGATTGCTATCCCTCTCTCATGTATGATGCAAAGAGGGGCAAAGGCTAGTAACTGGACATGATTTGGTCCGTGGGCATGCCATGGCTCATGGCCTACACATGTTATGGTGACTAACATTCATCATTCTCAAGCTTTGGTCAATCAAAGAAATATCTATTACTACTACATCATTGAGTTGTGTTTAGGGATGATAGGTAGTTTTTATCAACAGTATGTTGATTTTTTTTTTTTTATTATCAAAATCTTTAGATTTTAGTAGCATGGAACTTCATTTCTGTTATTGGTAAGAGAAGTTGTACGTTCAAATCGTATCAATTTTCGAGAAACTTGTTTCAATCCATCCTAGTGCAATCATGGAGGAAGACCTCATAAGGTTAAGAGATATATAACTAAAAAGAGAGCAAAAAAAAGATAATCTCGAATATTATCCTTTTTCATGCAGAAATAAGTTTAACTGATTTATCGTAAAATCTTTTAATGATGTATTTTTTCTATTGATAGAGGGATCAAGGTAAAGTCTCGTGAGTGTAATCGTTGAGTAAGACCTTATAGGGATGAGAGACATAGGGTTGAACAGAGAGTCGAAAAAGAATAATTTCGAATATTACCTTTTCGATATTGAAATAAATCCAACCTATTTATGATGTATTTTCTTACAATTTTTGAGAGATGTATACACTCATGAGATTAAAGGGTATAAGCTCTAGTTAGGAAGACTAAAAATTTATATTGCCCAAAACAACATACATTTTGAACATAGGTAGATAGAATAAAACCAAGAAAATATCTACTCCTTTAAGAATTTAGGATTAATCTAGAGATGCCATTTTATCAGCTGTTCACCAATAAAACTGTGTAACCCCACTTACCAACATCTCCCATAACAAAAAAGTGATGGTAATGGAGAGGAACTTCTCTTTTCAGAACAGAAAGGTACTGGGCAATGTCAATGCCCTGGATCTCAGTGTCTCATGCATGTCCATACAAAATTTCAAGGCCTTTTTCACACTTTAACAGTTAAAATATGCAGACCTAAAAATTTAGGCATTGTATGGTTTTATTTTCAGTGTTCTCATGTATATTTTTATTTATGTATCAATTTTAATGTGAAAATAAAATATGTGTTTGGATATACTGTAGAAATGTTGATTTAGTGGATTAAAAAATTATATTTTAATATAAGAGTAATAATTAATGGGTTTCAATATTTTTTTTATCTCATAAATCAAATTATATTGGGTAGAAAAATTATTATTTATTTTATTATGAATCCTATTATAGAAAGAAGAACTATTATTTAATTAGTTTGTGAATTTTTATTATTTTAAAATTAATGATCATCATATCAAATATTAATAATTAGGGTCTCACTTTAACTAAATAAGTATTTAGGTTTGAAATTATGGTTATAGGTATGAAAATAAAAAATATATATTTTTATTAAAATTGGATAAAATAAATATATTTTTGGTATTTTGAATAATAAAAAATCCAAAAGCAAAGTTTAAAAATAAAACCAAAGTCCCCATAAAAATATATATATATATATATTATTTATTATTTCTAGAAAAAAAAAATCCTCTCTAAAGTACTATAAAAAACGTGTGAATTCAAATATAAATTATTGGATAAAAGCTACACATTTGTATGAAAGTGGAGACAAAATGAAGACTAAAATCTTAAGCAAAATTCGGCTGAATATTAATACATGATATGGATTGATGAGTGTGTCATAGTCAAAATTCTCAAGCTCTGTGTCCCGTCGTGGCCATATCTCAAATGTGACACAATTAAATTCCATGGCTTTCCATCGTATCTTGCTTTTGAATTCAGATGATATACCTTATATAATATATTGGGCGGTCCACCTACCTAATTTACTATATTTATTACTAACAACTAAAATGTAAAAATCTTATTTTTACAATGAGTTTCTAATTTAATTGCACGATATTAATTCTTAAGAGATTATAAAATTTATTTTTTAAGTGTTCATCGTATAATATAATCATTAGTTTGGAGGGTGTTTGACAGATACAGTTTTTAATAAAACATTTTATAAGATATTTGGGGGTTTATAAATAAATTTAAAAAATTACGGTAAACTCAACTTATTTTTAAAATCCCTCAAATTCATTTAGTTCTCTTATAAAATTATAAAATTATATTATTAATACTTTATAAATTTTGTAATTTTGTTTGATCAAAATACTCAATAATTAATTGGCATATTATTTAATACCCATTATAATTAGTATATTTTTTTTATGAACGACTATCGAAATATCAATTAATAATAAATTATTTAAAAGGTAAATATCTATATTTTTATGTAAATAAGATAGTTTTTTTTTTATTTGATTTATTAAATATCTAGTTGGACTATAACATTTTGTTTGTTAGGACTATTGTATCCTTTTTGTAATAACTATAATAGATAGACACTATTTAATGATAAGAATTTTTTAACATAATTATTATTTTAGCTAATACATATTTTACTGTACAACCACATCTATACATAACAAAAAAATTATCATCATAAGTATAATAATATATAAAATTAGTACAGCATAAATATTTAAAAAGATATATTATTGGACAAATGTATGCTAAGTCATACATATTATATATATATATATATTTACAAATATTTTTACATATATACATATTCACACTCACACCATGTGAGTATATACATATCTAAATAATTACAAAATTTATTTTATAAATATATAAGTTGTATAAATAAATATATTTCTAATATATTTATATATTTGATTAATATATATGAATTAAAATATATTATAGATAATTTATAATACTTTTATATATTTGTTGTTTTTATATAAAATAATATATGCATAATATAATAAATTTATATATATGGATATATTATATATATATATACACGCAATATCTGTAGAAAGAAAAATGAATCAAATACGTCTTATATTCGAATATATTTAATAGAGATTCATCATTTATCCTTATATACATACATAAATAAGTATATTTTTATATGTAGATAAAAAATAAATGTTGTATACGATAAACTATTTCAAAAAGACTAGGGAAATATGTGTATATGCAAGGAAAATTTCTTTTTTACTTATGATTTTAATTATTCTCATTCAAATGGGAATAATTACTCCTGGTATTTGAACGAGGAACATTAAATAAAAAGTGAATTGAAAAAATGAGACAAAACTTTTCTTAAATTCTCATTTGTTCGTACTAAATGTGCGGTCAGAGTTTTGGGACGAATTGAAAACAGGAGTCCTCAAGGTTTACAGGTGTAGTAGCTTCATTGGTATATAACAGTGCATAATGATTATGCTTTGTGGACCAATCCAAAGCAATCATTCAAAAACCAAAATATTATTATTGCTTCTTACTATATAGTTAAAAGACAAATTAAAAAAATAAAAAAAAAAAGAATCAGAAAAAGTTGAGCAAGGAAGGAAAAAGTGTAATTGGAAAGACTTAAAAATTATTTAATTGAATTTAAGATTTTAAATGGGCCTTTGTGAAATGAATTAGGGGATCAAAAGTAAATAATATTTCATTGATAATGGGTTTCTATGAATTTCCTTGATGTGTCCATTACACATTATTATTTATTATACCAATAATGACATTTTAATTGAAGTTTTGTTCAAGTGGTAAGAAAGGTAAAAAAGTCTGAATTTTCGTACCACTATTGTGCATATTTATACTTGTAAATTTGAATGCAATATTTGATATATATTCGAGAAATTAAGATATATGATCGATACATGTTTGATTATTCTCTAGAAAAAAATAACAATAAAGATATCGACATAATGAATTACAAGTAGGTTGAATTGAGAGTCTGAATTTGCAGAAAGAATTTGGAATTGAGAAATTCAAATAAATTCAAAAATTAAATCAATTTTTATGTTTAAAAAAACTCGATTTGTGTTTTTATCACTTTAAATTCATAATAACTTAAAAGTAGCATAATATAATTAATATTATAAATTTAAAATCTTTAACTCCCTAAAATACTTAATTAATCCAAACACACTCTTGTAATAATAATAATAATAATTCAAAAGAAATTGAAAGAAAAAAAAAAGAAAACTTTAAATGTGGCAGCCATACTAACTATGACAAATATTTTTAATTTACCTTTGGGAATAAATTAGGACAATAATTTTCATAATCTCATACCCACTTCCCCAAAAACATTAGGAAAAAAAAAAAGAAAAAATATCATGTTACAGTACCAAGGTTAAATAAAGTATTAAAAAACCAAAAGGGACACTCACTCATGTGATTCCAACTAGGGCTCCATCTTTTCATGCAAACCCCCCCCACCCACCAGTCTTCACCTACATTAAATTGCACTTCCACTTGATACTTCATGTGGAGGGTTAAATTATTTAGCCCTAAATTGTCAGGATTGGAAATAATTAAGTAGCACAAAGTACAAAACATAAGTTCCTTGAGAAAAGTTAATAATTGCTTCATTTATCAATGGAATTCACGAATTTCAAAATTGTATGTTTTTTAGTGAAATTATTATATATCATTGTATCAAAAAATATCAATATTAAAAAATTAACTAGTAATAAAAAATCAACTATTAATAGTTATTTTCTCTCTATTTCTACTAAAATTACAAGTAAGAACTCCATATACTTTCTCATTAATTCAATTTTTGATTTCGTTTGGAATCACTCAACCAAGCATTAACAAATACAATAATCAATGAAACACTGCAATTAAAATAAATAAATATTCATACATTTTTTGATCGTATAATAAACTTATAAACGGAGTTAATAAATTAATTTTAATTTTAATTTTATTTAGATAATTTTATTGATTTAATTTGAGTAGAATAGTAGAATAGAAGCATCATAGTTTCACAGTTACCTAGAAAAATCCTTTCAAATTTATATATTAAAAAATGCCAATTAATTATGAAAGGTACGGACAAAACTGAGTTTGTCAGCTAAGCACAGTCACAGCACATTATAGCTTAAGAATAGAATAGCCCTGGAGGACTGGATTAATCAACATTATCATGAGAAATTTAAATTAAAAAGAATGTCTATATCATGAAAAAATTAAAATGGTTTATTTCCTAGCTTAAATTGAACTTAAAAAAAAATACTCCTACTTTGTTCAATGTAAATCTTGATTTTAATTAGATTCTTTTTTTTCATTTTTTGTTGTCAACTTGATGTTTTTTATGTCACGTTTAAATTTTATTTATGTTTTTTGTTTTTTTTTAATTAATAATAGTGTCACACATAGTATATATAAGATTTTAGTCAAATTTGTTTACCGATAACTAATAATAACAAAGTGCGTATCTATTGATTAAGATGTTTCTTTAAATTACATAAAAATATTATATTGTAGATTATAAATATTTTCTTTTTATGACGTTTTTACATTTGCTTTAGATAACTTCACTTTATTTAACCGAAAAAATGATTTATCACTTTTAAAATTAAGTGAAACGTGTATCAATATTGTAATAATTTGGTTTTTTAATGATAAAGTTAAGGAATAATTGATGGATTTTCATTAGAGATTATCCAACACAATTGCAATTAAGTCAACTAAGTAATCAAAAAGAAACAGGATTTCACCCTAGAAAGGGGAAGCTGGTTTCATTTTCCATTTTATCCCTTCATTTTATTTAGTAAAATGGACAAATACATATCATTACATCATAATATTAATTAATAATTTATTAATAATTAATCGACATCCAACAACTATGAAAATAAATATCCATACTTTTAATATGGCTCGGGCCGAGAGGCCAAAATCCTAAGGCAATGTTTGGTTTTATTTTCGAATTATTTTAGAAGAGTGAATTTTGGTAATGATATTGAAAAATATATGAAAAATGATAAAGTGTTTAGATGTTTTGTAAGAAAATTAATATGATATTTTTTTTAATTATAAATGTCTTATCAATTGTATTTTATTATAATTAGCGAGGATATAATATATATAATTATATAATAAAAATAATAATTAATAAGTATTTTAGATAAATAAAAATACTATTGCCTAAAATGCAAGTCGCCAACACATTTTCGTCTTGAGAGAAGGAGAATGGATGAGTGAAATGAAACCAAACATAGCCTAAAACTTAGGAATTTCTCATCAATCATCACCACTAAATTCTATCACTGTATTCTATTTTTCACCATTTTTAAAATATCTCATCTCATTTACTATCACCAATAATAGAATTCTCAATAAAATTTGCTCATAAAATGACAATATCGAGTGAATAATTTTTGTCACTTTTGATTTTTAAAGTCTAATTTATCAATTATTAATATAATATTTAAAAAATTTGAAAAACACAGTAAATAAAACGAATCTTTCATTCTTAAATTATTAAAAAATTGTTAGAGAAATCTCGGAACGCACTACTTCTAAGTGAAGAATTATGTGAAGTAGATCCCCACTAATTTACACTTCAACATATAAATAAAAATGAATAGAATTAGCGACTAAAATCTTGAATTAATCGGCGGCCAAAGCAATGATTTGGTAGAAAAAAGCCACAAAGTCTCCATGATTAATGTGGAGAGACCTAATAATGATAGCAGCAAAAGTTAAAAACATTTTTTTCTACAGTCTTTCCACTTTTCAATTTTTCCATACAGATGTTGACAAAAGTTAAAAAACCAATTATCTTAATCTGTTTTTCAATCTTCATTTCACTGTGGATATTAGTTACATATGTTGACAAATTTAATTATAAATTTTATTGAAATAAATAAAATAAAAAATTATTATATCCGAGCAATTTATAAATTTATGATAAACTCTGAGTATAATATATCCAAAAAACAAGCATTGACGATTTATTATATAAAATTATGATATTAAATCATAACGCTATGATTTAATAATTAGTGTGACAAGAAATTTGTACAGCCAAAAAAAAAAAATACCTTATTGCTATTGGATTTTAATTAATCTATGAAATTTTATTTTCGTTCGTTGGCATGTAACTATGGTTTACTAACTCATCACTAAATTAACCCAAACTTGTTAATCTTAAATTAATTACTTGAATTATTCCAAATTATATATACAGCCCTCAACTAAACACCCACGTAGAACTGCACATATGCATGAATTTGCTCAACTATACCTATTTATTTAAAAACAAAGTCAATTTTTCGTACCAAATCAAGAGCCGAACAGATGTAATAGGTTTAAGTAAATTTATAATAAAGCAAGTGTATCTTCAAGATAAAAAAAAAAAAATCAAGATCGTTGACTTCTAATCATGATTAAAACCCGAATCTAAGTCTTAAATTTTTTTTAGAGCATTTGAATTTTATAGATTTTTTTAAATAATAATTTAGATTACCTACCAAATAATAATAAAAAAAAAAAAAATAGATGAAGTGACAATAGATTAGCGTCATGGTCCCAGTGGGACCGTGGTCCTGTGGTCCTGACCGGACACAGATCCTACGGTACAGAGAGACTCCTGTTTTTCTTTCCCTTTTTTTTTTTTTTTTTGTTCTTTTCATATATCACTTTTTTGTGTGAGATCACTACTTCCATACTTTGTTTACGTGGATCTCATTGAATAGGTGGGTGTAATTTTATGAAATTTGTTAATTTGATGAGTTATTAAATTATATTATTTAAATATAATCTAAAAATTATTTAATAATTATTCATAAATATTAATTAAAAATCATGCAAATAAAAATTATAATAATTATTGAATACATTAATTATTATTAAATAGTTATTTTATTTTATTTTTATAATTATAAATTAAATCAAATAAAAATATATATAAAATAATATTTGCATAACTTAAAAATAAGTATAAACGCAATTCACATAAAAAAATTATCAAAATAAGTTGTATTTTTATTCCTGTTAATTATTTATATTTATATTTTATTCGTACGTTTACGAATTTATATATCATTCATTTTTATATTTTTTATCAATTTTTTATTATAATTTTTAACAAAAAAATATAATATATTCATACTTATTTTATTTAAATTTTTTCGTTTCATATTTAACTACCTAGGTGTATGTATAGCCCAAAATATGAGGGTAATCATGACTTTTGACATCAGGACAACAACTTCCACTATTGGCCAATAACCCTTTTCCCCTCTGAATCCCTGAATTTTACTTCTGACTCTGATCTCTCCATATAAGTGGCAAATTTGAAACTACAATAGTGACTGTGAAAGGTACAATCAAAATTGTTAGTCTTTGTTTGGAAGCAATCATTTTTTATATATTTTATTTTATTTTATTTTTTTCTAATTTAATGAAGCAACTTGATTAGATTATAGTGGAAAAGTGTTGATAATATCTTGTTTGAAAGTGATCTTTCATAGGTTTTAGCATATTTTAATAGGAATTAAGATTTAAATGTGTCTCAGTTGGTTAGGTAGATGCTTGTCAAAATTTTAATTTTAAATTAATTGAGAGGCTAATCGACAAAATGATTATGTAGACCTAATTACGAATCCAAGAAGCAATTCCAGTTATGTTTTTGGCTGAATTTTAATTTAACTTTGAATTGAATTTATTTCAACTAGGAGGACGAAACTAAATAAAATTGTTTTTTTTTAATAATTTAAAGAATAATTATTTATATGATTATACAATTTAATAAATCAACAAGTATTTCAAAAATTAGGAAAGAGTTAGCAAAGTTTTTGAAAATTTGATTTTTGGAAGTGAATTTATTAAAATTGTTTTGTGATAATTGATTTTTTAAAGGTAAATTGTGATCTTATAATGGGATGGAATTTTCAATTAAAAATCTAATAACAGAAAAATAAGTAGGGCCAGAAAAAGAAAAATTGATTATGTGAAGACATTGTTTATTATTAATATTTTAGCATTTAGCAATCTAAATGTGAAATTTTTGGTTAGATGAAAAACCTAATTTCCCCTCCAGTGTTCTTGGAAAAATCCTCTAAAAATATATTTATTACTTTGCCACTACTTGCAAATATGTCAATGGCATGTAAGCGTTCTTTGTATTCATAGATGAATTGATTATATAATTGTCTCATATAAGGCTAATAATAATTTATCTTGATTATTAATAACTACAGTTAGAAAATAATCTACTGCTGATAATATTGATTTTGAAGTCATCCACAAGCCACTAGTTTTTGTTTGCAAGCATAATATTAGCTGAACTCATTAAAAGTTCTGAAACAATTACAAGTTATAATTAGGGTTGCTAATTAAAGTTTTCACAATTTTGGGAATCTATTTACTTAGCTTTGATTAAGGATTTTTCTCATAGAAATCTCCTAAAAACCTAAGGGTTGTTTGATGTTATTTTTTCTTCCAAAGCATTTTATTGTACCATCATTAATTATAATAAAATAATATTAACGAAATATTTACATTAAAAATACTTTAAAAAATGAAATCAAATGTGTTTTTAATATTTTTCAGAAATGAAATTCATTAAATCATTATTTCCCAAAAATATATGTCTATTCTCAAATATTTCTCAATTACACAAACTCAACTCTTGAAATAATAGAAATAAGAACAAACATAGCTTAAAAGTTCTATATAAATTTGAAATCCAAACTTCAAGAGTTTTTATCTCAGGATTTTCTTTTTGAGCTGTGCTTTTCTGCATTTTTATTTCCTTTTTTTTTTGGTGATAATTCAAAGGAAACAGTTCTTGACTGAACCAATTCCAAGATTCTTTGTACAGTCCCAAAACAAAGACACAAAATTCTGACTGCCCTCCCCCTGAAATTAGTTGAATAAGAACAGAAAAAGCCGACAACAAACCCCCGCACCCACCCAACCCCCCAAGGGGTCCAGTGGCAGCCATAGCAATTCCACCCAAACTCCAGGCCTGTTTCCATCACCCTCGTCTCATATTGATTAATCATCATGGCGCATTTTAGCACACTCCTCCCATCAACCTTCTCTGCAATTGTGTAATAAAAGAAAAAGCAGTACCAGAAGCATCATTCATACTTACCTCGACCCAGGAAAAGGAAAACAAGAGAGCCCGGAAAACCAAACTTCCAACACCCCACCCCCCCACACGCACACACTCACTCAGAGTGACATCCCACAAGTTCTTTCACCTTAAAACGACATTGAGCTCTGATCTTACTCCAACACTGACAATTTTACCCAAAAAATTTCTTCAAGCTTACATTTTTCTGTATTTGAGAATGGAGAAAGTTATTGTTGTTGTTAACTGCGAGCTTAAAGCTTGTGGGATAGTGTAGAATTCTCCAAGTTTTCATTTTTGAGCTGAGAAAAAGAAAATTCTTTTCCCTTTTCACTTCATTTTCCTTCTATCTTTTTCACTTTCCTTTCCTTTTCTCTCTGAAGAATGGATTGCAAGAGCATGATAGCAGGGAATTTGGATCCAGAGAGGAAAAGGAGTGGTGGGTTGAGAACAAAACAGGCAGGGCGTGGGTCTTGCAGAGGAAGTTAGGCTAAGGCCCGTTTGATATATTGCGGAAAAAGAAAACAAGGGAAAAACAAATGTTTTCCCTCTGGGAGGAATAATCCTGTATATTCCTCTGTCCTCTCAGGTCCTCAAGTGAATCTTTCGGTATATCTTCATCTATAGATACATCCAAGAATATTCATATTCTGCTGCATCGCTTCTGCTCCATTAAATAGTTGTGATGGGTTACTTGTTGAAAGAGGCTTTGAAGACTCTTTGTGGAGTCAACCAGTGGTCTTATGCTGTTTTCTGGAAGATTGGTTGCCAAAACCCCAAGTAAGTTGATAAAATTCACATATATATTCTTTGTTTTGTTTCTTTTTGTTTTGGAGTTTAAGTTAATGAGGAAAAACAGAGAAAAATGAAGTTAAATTTCGTTCTTAGTATTTCCATGGTGATATTTTCCCACTTTGATCCGAATGGTGGCATTTTAGTGTGCTTTTCTGTTAATTTCTGAACTTTTGTTAAAATGTTACTGTTTGATGTGTGCTTTTCTTCAGTTGCTTTTGGTTAATGTGCTTGGAATCAATCTCTCTCTTCTTGGAATTTTGTGCTGACCACTGATGAAGGAGAGCAAATGAGAGGACAAAAAGATGAACTTCTACTTTCACTTTCGCCCTAGCAAAACAATGAGCCAAGTGCAACCAAACAGACTGTGTTCAACTTTTTTTCTTTGCCCCCTATTTTCTGTTTGACCAAATTAGAGGATAGTGTACTATTTTGATCCGTAATTATTTGTTTAACTATTTGTTAGTATGTGGTTAAAGTTGCCAGATTTATTGGTGTCCAAGATATGATTTGACATGTTACAGATTTATTGGATATGGTTGTTTTTTGTTTTTTTTTTTTCGGCTTTGTGATCTGATAACTTTCCTTTTCTCGAACTTTGGAGTTTTCTGGTTGGTGCATTCAATTTGTCTTGGAGAATCTTAGTGGAAAGGATACAACATATTTGTTTTAATCTGATGAAGCCTTTTCTACTGTTATGATTTCCTGTGCATGACTTTGTTCATTTCTGATGTTGTCCTTCTTGTTTGCATCTATGTGTACTTACCTTCTTGTCTGCAACAATTTCCTGTTTCCTGGATTTTGTTTCCCTTTTTTGAACTTTTTCACCATGAGTTCTGATCGTCTGAATATGGTATTCTAAAAAAGATATTAACTTGTTAATATTGTGCTAAATTTCTGTTTGGCAGGCTTTTAATTTGGGAAGAATGTTATTATGGACCGGCATCATGTTTGGGGCTTCCGGGAATTTCTGGAAATGGGAATTCAGAAATCACTTTTCAAGATAACAATGCTTCTTCCGTTTCAGCTGATACTCTTAATTTACGGTCTGGTGTTCGAGCAGGGGACAAGGTGCATTTGCTTGTGAACAAGATGATGATGGACAATCATGTTAACATTGTAGGAGAAGGGTGAGTATTTTAAGCTTAAGTTGGCACGTTACTTGCTGTATTTGAGATTGTGAGAAGTTTCATTAAACATAAGTTACTTTTCTGATTTTACTTCTCAGATTGGTTGGAAGGGTTGCGTTTACCGGAAACTATCAATGGATATTATCTGAGAATTATTATAGTGAAGCCCATCCACCAGAGGTATATTATAGGACCCTTCTGTCGGATCTGATTGAATTCTTAAAAAGTGAAGGTGCCATGACATGACGCTCAGTTTTGGCATTTTAACCTCAAGCACTGCATTAAACTATCACAATATCAGCACTTCTTCTGTGTGAAGTGAATCCTTTGTTTATTTGTTAAATGCTCATTTTGGCATGCCTGTTTAAGCTCATTTTAGTAGTATTAGATGCTTCAAAAGATTACAAATATATGATTCTTTATGGAACTTCTAATATAGGAAATGAATGCTGATTTCCATTAATGTGAGAGATAGTGTTGTGAGTTTTCTTCTTGCCATCATAGGAATAAACCTCTTATCTTTTGTTGGTCTTCCAGGTTCTGAAAGAGATCTGTCAACAATTTTCAGCTGGCATGCAGGTATAAAAATTGACATATTTTTGTGGTTGTTATCTTTGTATTTTATGTCACCAGGATTTTGTTGTATATCTAACTCTGTTACTTTTTTTCCCTTGATTAGACAATTACAGTTATTCCCGTTCTTCCTCATGGTGTAGTTCAATTTGGTTCATACTTGACAGTAAGTTATTTCTTTTCATTATTCTTCCAGAACTATATCAATCTTAAATACTTGAATGCAAGCTTTGTTGTTGGAGAAGATAATGATTGTCAAGGGTCACTTTGTTGCAAGTCATTGACTTCCATATGTGTTTGGAATTTGAAAGATTACCCAAATGATATTCAGAGAGAAATTTTGATAACCATTGGAAAGTATGGGCTTGCCTAAACTTGTTTAACTCTTGTTTGAGTTAAAATAGTATACAATTGTAGGCCTATAATCCTTGTTCTGTGCTTTTCTATTGTTCAATCACTAAGGTTGACCTCTAATTAGGAGAAGAACATGAAATCCTTCATAATGTCTCTTTCATGAACTTTTTACTACATCTATGAGGAAAAACTACTGTCATAGGGTAGAAATTCTGACAATTGATATTTGTTCCCTTGATGTTTTGGTCACCTCCTGGGCTAGAAGGTCGTAAGATCTTACTCTTTGTTGGATATAGTTTTGAGGACTTAGGCAGCTTTTGCTGATGCCATTAAGTTAATGTATGTGGTTGTTATTTACTATTTCAGATGGCGGAGAATATGGGATTTGTTAATGATGTGGTGTCATTAGTACTTCAGCTGGGATATGTGCCTGGTGTCTTGCAATCTGAAAATTATGCAACAAAAGAACTTGCTTCAAAAATTGGGGTCCCAGTATGCCCTGGATATTCTATTCCTGAACAATTGCCTCTTGAATCAAATGTGATCAACGCCTCTTCTTTCATTGCTGACAGTTTTAACTATGTCGGATGCTCAGCTCAAACTTCTGTGTTTGATAGTCAAATATCTTTTTCCTTAGCCGGAGAAATCCAAAATGAGATGCAGTCCAGTGTTCCAGCTTTTCAAGCCTCAAACTCAAGCCCATGTCATCTTAAGCCTCATGATTGCCACGAGGAAGCCAAAAAATCTCGAGCAGTGCAGTTGGACTTTTCTTCCCAAAACCAATTTATGAATCGAGTGCCTAAAGCTGAAGTTATTCCCTCAAATTCAGATATGTGGATGAACCAACATTCTTCTCTGCACATCCCTTGGTCCGTAAAAGATACATCTTCTTGCAGTTCATCTACTTTGAACCATGGCAGTATAAGATGCGCAGAACAAAATATCTTGTCAGATAATGGCAGTCAAGGCCATTTTATCAACCCGGTGCCCACTGGCATTCTGAGTTCTGCAATAAGAACAAATTCTGGCTTAATTTCCAGTTCTAATGAAGATTCTGTTAGGCTCCTATCTGTTGAAGCAAATGGACTATGTCAAGGTGAGTCTAGCAATATGAAACCTGTGTTGGGTATAGATTCTCTTTCAGATGGTAACAGGGCAGCCTGTGGAAATATTACTTCCAAGCATCCAACTTCAAGTGGGCTTAAAATTTTGAATTTGTCTAAAACAGAGGCTTCTTTCTCTGATTCTGTTGACCATTTGACAACAAATTCCTTGCTTGCTTATTGCTCTGGTAGTAAACATCATAACATGAACATGAAGTTTGCACAAAGTGAGTTGAATCCCTGTAAGGAAGAGAGAGAACAAAACATAATCCATGCTCACGATATTTCTCTGACTCAACACAATGAGCATCTGAACATTGCTGAGCTCATGCCTCGTTTCATTGAAGATCACAGAAAGCACAAAAGTGAAGGTCAGAGTCATCCAGTGAATAATACCAATTATGATGATGCATGCGTCCAACCTCAATCAGGAGATGATTTGTTCGATGTTTTGGGTGCTGACTTTAAGAACAAATTGTTCAGTAGTTGCTGGAACAGTCGTTTGAGAAATGAATCAGCCACAAACACGCATAACTGGGATAAGAATAATTCTCCATCTAAAAAAAGTCTGGCTTCTTCAGAAATATATTCTTCTAGCCAAGGAAACTCAGATAGTGGCATTTTCTCCTTCACTGGCACTGACCATCTCTTGGATGCTGTGGTCTCTAAGGTGCATCCTTCTGCCAAGCAGAGTTTGGATGACAATGTTTCTTGCGGGACAACATTGACTAATACGAGTAGCTCCTCTGCATCCAAGGCTTCCCTTCCCTATGGGCGGTTTGGGGTTTCTGATCATGTGAAGGGAGAGTTATTGGGCATTCCAAAATATCTGGCAAAGGCAGGGGCAATGAGCTTGAATCCATTGAGGACTGGGTCTTCCAAAGAGGATTCAGGAAACTGCTCCCAGGGTAGTTCCATTTATGATTCATGGATCGAAAAGGGTCATAACATGAAACAGAATACCAGTGTGGCTACTGGATATTCTAATAAACCACATGAAACTAGCAAAACAAATCGTAAGAGGCTTAAACCAGGTGAGAATCCAAGACCTAGGCCAAAAGATCGCCAAATGATCCAAGATCGTGTAAAGGAATTAAGGGAAATTGTGCCAAATGGGGCAAAGGTGATACTTCCCTTTTGAGGGTTATATTTTTTCTTTCCTTCTTTTTGTGATAATAAGATGATTCAGCACTTTGTTTATGTCACTTATACAATCACAAGATGATTCAGCACTTTGTTTATGTCACTTATACACGTCTTGTTTTGTTAACAGTGTAGCATTGATGCTCTTCTGGAACGTGCTATCAAACATATGCTTTTCTTGCAAAGTGTCACAAAGCATGCAGACAAGCTAAAGCAAACTGCGGAGTCCAAGGTGCGGAAAGAGTATTTCAAGCTTTTTCAACCATGCTATATATTGTGCAAATTGTATTGAGATAAGAAGGCATGACTGCAGATATAAATTACATTGGCCATCTAATAAATTGTTCAATTTCAAATATATAACAAGTAGCATGGGCTCCTGTATGAGGTTCGTACATGGAGGGAAAGAGTGACGAAAAGTGGACAAATCAGCTAGTGGTGCCTGTGAAGTTTGAAATAAATGAAATTCTTATATTCTTCTTCTGTTTGAGTTTCAGATTATTAGCAATGATGGTGGTTTGCTTTTGAAAGATAATGTTGGAGGAGCAACATGGGCCTATGAAGTAGGATCACAATCTATGGTCTGCCCTATCATAGTTGAGGATCTAAATCAGCCCCATCAAATGCTTGTGGAGGTAATTGCAACCATCTATCGAATCTTGAGGCCTGGAAACATAATACAGTGGCCTGCTTCTTTAAGTTACGTAAAACTTTCCATAATTACATGCTCAGAGATATTAGTTCTTTTTCATATGCTTTTCCATTTGTGGCAGATGCTCTGTGAAGAAAGAGGTTTGTTTTTAGAAATAGCCGACATAATTAGAGGACTGGGGTTAACCATTTTAAAGGGGTTCATGGAAACTCGGAATGACAAGATCTGGGCACGCTTTGCTGTAGAGGTAATGTTTACGGCGAATGAGCATATCATTGGATTGGTCCATCAATGTTTTTTGCGGAGAGAGATGCAAACTTTGATGCTTCTTTGTTCTGTACTATTGACTTGTATTACCTGATTGTTTCAAGTGTTCCATTGATATTGTAATATTTCCCACCTACATGTATTTTCCTTTTGGGTCAAGTGGGGCCTGGTGTTTAGGGTATTGATGCTTGGCATTTGGCAGTTTGAATCTTCTATTTGTAATTTTGTGTTGCATCTTGTGTTGCATATCACATATGCACGCCACGTATACTTGATTAATATCAAGTATATATTTGAGAAAATATTTTATACACGTGGCCTGCATGTGATATGCGATATAAGATGCAACATAAAATTGCAATAGAAAATCCAAACCCGATGTTTGGGGTCATACTGTTTTATCTGCTTAGAGTTGAGTGGAATTGGTTGCTCTTCCTTTAAGTCTCCTGTATTGTATGTAATCTCTCAAATAAGCTGTTAACTGCACTTGTTTTAACAGGCAAATAGGAATGTGACGAGGATGGAAATCTTTCTCTCATTAGTTCGCCTCTTGGAGCAAGATGCAAAAAGTGGTGTTCCACAACCCAATAACATCAGCAACGACAACATGATGGTTCAGGAATTTCACCAAGCTGCCTCTGTTCCTGCAACTGGTAGATCCCGAAGTTTCCAGTGATCCAGTTAATGATGAGATTTGGTTGGGATATGTTAAGAGTGAGCAAATCAGAAGCTCGCCATGACTAACATTTCTCTTGAAAATCACATTTGTGGTTCTGATGGCAGCTAAGACTTTGTCTACGAGCAAAGCTGTTGCTTGTGTTTGCTTGGCAGCTGAGACGGGATTTGAGAAACAAATTACTTCTAGGGTTTGATCATGCATTATCAGTTGAAAGTTGTTATTGAATGTCTTATTATTATCTTCTAAGGTGGCAAATGATTGGGGTAAGTAGTTGTGTATTTTATCCTTCATTGTACACTACTTTGTCTAGTTCTTGGATGGATGACAAAGGTAGATTCGGAAACATAGAGCAAGCCCGTTAATTTAAGCGAGAGGTTTCATCTTCTTTTTGCAGCAGTTTCTTGATCTACTACTGTATAGTAAGGATAGGGGTGTGGTAATTAGAGCAACTGGTTGTTCATTACAGTTCTTTCTCATTTATGTCAGATTTCTGGGGCTTTTTTGTCTTTAAATTCTGTTCATTTTTTCCTCCTTGATGCTTCTTTTGTTGTAATTGTCTGGTGTGTGTTGCTGTCTATAAGCCGATGGCGTGTCTTGTCCATGCGGCAGACTATAGGTTTTAGGACAAATTTAACCTACGTAATAGGTAACAGGCTAAGCAAGATTTACGTCTTCTGGCAAGGTGAAAGAAATCCTAAATGCAGCCCATAATCTAAATGAGCTTGAAGTATCTCTGATAGCTTACAAACTGAATTCCAGGCATTTTCTGTACTATCTAAGCTACAGAGCACAATTCTTTTAACTGTCACTAATCACAGCGCCAACACTGAGTACTAAATAAGCTACAGAGCACAATTCTTTAACTCTCACCAATCACACTGCCAAAAATGAAGGCCAGGCACAGGCACCTCAAATGGTAAAAGAGAATATGCCTTCTTAATCAAATGAAGGATGGAAAGGGATAGAAAGTTAATTTTCAAATGAAATGGCAAGCCATATTCAAAAGGCTAGGCTATGTGAAAAAGAATATTTGTTAGAGTGGATGGCCTGATCAGGTTAAAGAAAGAAAGAAAGAAAATTGGACCAGGGACTATATAAAAAAATAATTCTGCTTGACCTAACCTAATCAGGCTACAATATTGAAGAAAATAGAGATGTATCCACCACCCAGATGTCATTTGAATATCAAAGAGAACATGCTTAAAGTGGGCACTTAAGACTAATAAAATGGTGCTCAAGACTAATCAAGTTTTTTTTTTTTTTGTAACTTTGTAACAAATTGCTGAATTGGAGTCATTTTCAAAATAGCTTTTCTTTATGAGCAAGAAGCAATTTTTATTTCTACTTTGTCGATTTTGTAGATTGATAGTGATAAGTTTTGGGGAGGAGCAGAGCAGGGGTTGAAATCAATTGAGAGGATCAATATCAAATACCACTTAGTCTACTTATATCTAATCACACTGGAAAAGATGGATTCTTTCCATATTTTACCTATTGAATGTAAACACAAAGGATTTTTATCAAGATTAAGCACAAAATTCTTGTTTTCATTTTGAGAAATTACCGGTCAATCTGTATTTTTTCTTCTTTGGAGTACCATCGTTGTCGTGGATTGATGCTGCATTTTGAAGTTCCTATCAGAATGTCAACATTAAAGGTTCCATAGTTGAGATGCTATAATGAAAAATGATAGGCTGTTGCAGGAAAATTAGAGATGAAGGGCGGCAGATATGAGGCATGTCAAATGTAGTATGTCCTGATCAGGCCCCTGCTAAAGTGCACAAAATTGACAGTCCAAAAAAAAATATTTTTAAATGTCAGATTCTATTACCTGAAATTGGAACTTGAGGTGAAGATTGATGCCAAAAGAAGACGGTAAGTTGCAGAAGGACAAATACATGTATACGAGTAGGCATATGATGCAGCATGGATAGGTCATATGACAATCTTCTATACGTTCATTAACCGTATATGATAGGATGCATAATCTTGTGGAGAATTTGCAGATTTAAGTTATAAAACATTTGATGAGTAGGATTTTAGGCATCTATGTTACTTTTATGTAACTTATAATTAAATTCTCTTTAAGGGTTCTAACACAACTCTCAGAAGAGAAAGTGGGAAATCCTTTGTTTCAAGGAACATATTCAATGCCAAGAAAGCAATTAATTCATGTCCAAGCAAGATATGCAGCTTGTACAATTACAGGCCAGTTCAATATCTGAAATCAGACGAAAAAAGCCTGTAGACATAGATCATGTCTGGGACAAGGATCTTCATTCATAACATAACATACATGGAAGATATGTTATGCTAGGATGCAACACGATACGAATACATAAAAGAGTCTTGCAAAATTTGCAAGTTCAAGCTGTGCATTTGATGCGGAGAATTTTTAACATCTAATGGTGATATATGTAACTGGTGATATTCTCTTTCAAGGGTTCAAACACAATTCTCAGAAGAGAAAGTGGCTGAATCCTTTATTTCAAGGAACATATTCAATGCCAAGGAAGCAATTGTTTCATGTCCAACCAAGATATGCAGTTTCAAATCAAAACAAAAGCCTGTGAACATAGATCATGTCTGGGACAAGGATCTACAGGCATTAGATTTTATGGCCCTTATCCCTTTGAGTGAAGATTAAACGAGTAAACATGTAAAAGACAGTTGTTTATTTTTCTATGTTTTACTATTTCCATTTAATGTTCTTTTGGCTTGGAAAATTTTTGTTGGGATATTTTTAATTCACATTCTTCCTTTTTCTCATGACTTTCTTCTGTTATAGGTTATTTGTTATGAAGGGCAAAAGAGGCATATCCACTTGGTTATTCTGCTGGAATATTTATGGCTGGACTTGCTGGGAATATACCAATGCAGAAGGCTTAAACTTTGTGGTAAAATATAACATCTGGGACATTGTCCTTGAAGGAGACTCACCAAGTTATCAATTATAAAAGATTTTCAACAGGACTATGTCAATGGAGCAATGAGAGTACAGAAGCCATCAGAGAAGTTGCAGGAGGTGAAAATTTCATTTTGTGGCAAAAGACAGTGCTTAAGTTTCAAGAAATTGGAACTAGGAGGTTCCACAATTATGAGATAGTAATATTTTGTTGAAAATGTGTAAAATGAACCTTAGAAAAGTGTAAATAAACAAAATGATACAGGTAATTATAGGTGCAGAGAATACCAATATATGTAATTCACCGAGTTAATTTGATGCAATGCCTTAACGAGGCGAAAAAGATTCAAGCACTTATCTTGAGAAATACCGCATCTGACACTCCAAGCACTGTAATATTCATGGAATACAGGAGAGATATCGACTACATAGCATCTGAACACTTCAATTTTCAACTTGGGGTGGGATAATGATCACATGATGCTATGTAGCCCAATAAATCTACAATACCTAGTAAAAGTCTACCTTTACAAGAAGCAAACCACTGTTAAATGGCAACTTCAAAAGGCCTTTTTTTACCTTTAGTTTAGTCATCTTTGTGCATCTGTTTGTGGGTAACAGATAAACCATCCAAAGTTAGAACCCCACTTTAGTCATCCTGCTATTGCAACCCCTTCTTTTTCCTGAACTTTCTTTGTACTTGCGGGGTTCAAAAAGGCACCAAAATTATTCATGAGAAGAAAAGGAATATATTCTTTTGTCATATCCATATGCTTTCTCTCCTTATATAAGTAAGTGACTAGTGAACTCTCACTCCTGTAGCCTGCTTTTCAGTTCCTTCTGTTGTTAGCCACATTTCATTCAAAACCTGTTCTAGCATAATATCCTATATCACAATGGAACTCAAGTCAGGAAATCTCGAGAAAGTGAGCATTTTTCTGAGTGGATGGCTGTGGTTTAAAGGCCTTCCACCAAATGCACTTGCCAAACTGGAAGAAATTTCTAGGCAAACTAAAAAGATTGCAACAGATGATCCAAGAAGATTGATCCATTCACTGAAAGTTGGACTTGCTCTCACATTAGTTTCGTTGTTCTATTACTTTCAGCCTCTGTATAGCAGCTTTGGTGTCTCTGCAATGTGGGCTGTGATGACTGTGGTGGTTGTCTTTGAATTCTCTGTTGGTAAGTTGCTATAGTATTTTGAGAATAGCACCATTGATCTCCCAGTGCTCATTACTATACGATGATATACTAATTCATATCAATAGTAGAGCCTTTCATTCATTAGAGACAGACTTTCCAAGTGCAACGAGTAGTGTTACTTGTGCATAGAATCTATCAATATTATACACGTCGAATGTTTTTACATGCATGGTTTTAGTACACTTTCACGATTACAGCTCAAAGGTAGAGTAAAACTCATGTTGAGAGAAACATAACAGAAATCAATGCATTCTGCATTATTTTCAGGTGCAACACTTGGAAAAGGCCTAAACAGGGGATTGGCAACCTTGGTAGCTGGTGCTCTAGGCCTTGGAGCTCATCACTTGGCTAGTGTAAGTGGAAAAACATGTGAACCCATATTGATTGGACTATTTGTCTTCCTACAAGGTATTTTTGGATTAGAAAAAGATGAAATTCCAAAAATTCTTAAGTCCACTACTCAGTGATATATTATTATCTGGCATTGCAGCTGTGGCATCGACATTCATACGATTCTTTCCCACCGTGAAGGCTAGATATGATTACGGGATGCTAATATTCATCTTGACATTCTGTCTCGTTTCTATATCCGGTTTACAAACTGATGAAATACTTGAGTTGGCTCAAAAAAGGCTGTCAACCATACTCATTGGTGCATCCACTTGTGTGATTGTATCCATTTTCGTTTATCCCGTATGGGCAGGTGAAGATCTTCACAAACTTGTTGCTCAAAACATAGAGAAACTTGGAAATTTCTTGGAAGGTATATATCACACTATGGACATATTCACTCTACTCTTATCAAAATTATTACATGAATCAGCATTACATTCTCAATAGACGTCAGTACTAGTTTTTCTGGGTAGCGGTTTAATCAGTACATATGTTTTTGCTGGTTTTGCAGATGAGTGTATGAGAACATTTGATGAGCTAGAGAATGGAAGATCATCTCTGGTCGGCTTGAACAGTGTTCTTGATTCGAAAAGCAGTTTGGAAACCTTGGTTAGTGAAACATTACACACATATATACATATTAAGAGACAAATGTTATGTTAATTATTCCTGATTTGGGCAGGCAAATTTTGCTAGATGGGAACCGGGTCATGGTCGATTCATGTATCGCCATCCATGGAAACAGTACTTGAAGATTGCAAGTTTGACAAGGCAGTGTGCCTGTCGGGTTGAAGCACTCAAGGGCTACCTAAATTCTAAAACTCTGGTATGTAACAAACCCTTTTAGCATTCTTGTTATTTATTTCTTACCACTTTGTCATAGGTAAAATTGAAATAAACCCAAACCCCCCGTCTGGAAAATCCTATTTCAAATTGCAGTTTTTTATTCGGACTTGTCATGTAATTAGTTGCATCGGACGCCATACTTCCCCTTAAGCAAAAGTCGTTTATAATGTTGGAACCATTGGCTCGGTACTTTTGAACAGTAATGGTTCGTACTTCATAGGAAGTTGGAAAAACAAGTGGTGAAGACGTAAAGAAACAACATTGCAAATCAAACATATGTACTAATGAATTAGTTTCATACAACACATATTCAACTCAATCTCGGGCTCATTATTAGCCATATTAAAAGAGACAATTTTGCTACTCTTGCAGGCACCCCAAGAAATCCAAGCCATACTTTCAAGCATGAGCTCAGAATCTGGGAAAGCACTAAAAGAACTGGCCTGGGCAGTTGCAACAATGACCAGGCCATCCTATCCTAATTCCCATGCATCGAACCTGAAAATGGCGTCCAAGAACCTGAATTCTTTACTGAAATCGGACTTCTGGGAAGAACACACCAATCTTTTGCAAGTAATACCCGTTGCTGCAGTTGCATCCCTGCTGAATGATACAGTTATTAGTGTTGAAAACATTGCTGATGCCATTGATGAGCTCAGTTCCCTAGCAAATTTCAAATGTCAAGAACCAAGTGGGGTTGAGGGAGAACCAGCAAAGAAGAATAACATCCCACATGTTAGTATTGAAATTGATGGAGGTGCTCAGGTTAAGCAAGAAAGCCAATCCTCTGTTCAGGCTGGCTAAAAGAATTTGACACTGTAAATATGTAGTAGTAGCATCATGTTACTAACTTAAAACACTTTACAAGAATATCTAGTTGTATTATTTGGGACCCCAGTGATAAGTTTTCTCTAATTCCAACTGTACTTAATATTTCATTCCATAAATATTATAGAATTTGATGGTAGTTACAAATTCGAGATTTGAAAATTATTCATTAAACTCTTAAAATTTGTAATTTGAGTATTATTCGAGATAATTTAGAAAAAAAATCGATAAAATCTCGTTTGCATAACAAATTCATCATTAAATTCTCAATTAATTTGGTATATCGATACCCTAATTATTTTATAAAAATAATGCATTAATGTGCAAAGATTGCCAAAAGAAACTATATTATATATAATAAAATAATATATATATTGAAAAAATAGAAAAACAACTTAGTATAATGTAATCTTATTAAAAATAAATAAAATCTGGAAATGAATTGCTATATTAATAATTTTTTTTGAAGATTTTGTCTCTATATATATACATCGGATTCTAACATTCTACAAAAATATCATATTATACTCGAGTTATTTTAAAAAAATTAGAGAATTATGTTACTATGCATTATGCTCTGTTTTCTTCTTTTTGGTGTTTAACATTAATTAGATCAATACTCCTATGTCAAGAAGAAAAATAGATATATGAAATATCAAAATTCTATTGAACAATATTTCTTAACTTCATAGATCAAAGCTCCTATGTGAAGAACTTGGAACTTGGGCACTTGTGTGTACACTACCTAGAAAATCAAACACTGTTTATTTATGTATTATTTATTCCTAGAAACAATAATAGTTATTTTATTTAAGAGCTAAGCTAGCATATATGCTTGGATATAGACAAAAAAACAAAGGTATTATTGCAAAGTTAATTGTAAAAAATTAGTTCAAGGTGACTTTATTACTAATTAAATAATATATATATATATATGACGCGCTCTTGATAATTGCGTCATTTCATTTAAATTATGAGAACTCTCTATCGTGTGAATCTAACTATATATATAAAGCGCTCTTGATAATTGCGTCATTGTATTTAAGTTATGAGAACTTTTACCCTTATAAATCTAATTATATATATAACGCGTTTTTGATAATTGCGTTATTATATTTAAGCTATGAGAACTTTGTGAATCTGACTTGAGATGTGGATTATTCAGGGCAAATTAGCATGACTTACTCCTCCTATGTGAACTAGGGTTTGAAACCAAACTTCTCCCTAGACGATAAATAGGGCATACATAAAAATAAAACATTGTTTAATTTGCCCTTTTCCATTAGTTTTGTTACCATGAAACACTTGCATGTGATAAAACAAATAAAATATGTTCAGTCGTGTGACAAAATTATTTTGTTAATATTTTACTTGTACATGTGAGGATACTATAACTTATAAAATATTTTTTATTTATATTTGGCGCTTGCATCTGATAAAAATAATTAAAAAATAATTAATCCGTGGATTTTGCATGTGAGAGTATGAAAATCAAATTTAGAGAGAGTGTCACCTCCACATTATATAATTTGAACTTATGGCAAATCAATGTGCTAAAATATTCTTCTTTTTATCTAAAATATAAAAAATGTGATATAGATGAGTCATTTTAGGTTTTGTGTGGACTGAAAGATGTGATAGTTAAAAAAATTTAAATTTATAATAATAAAGTTATCTTTGTTTGAATAATTTCAAATTATACATATTTTAAATTCTTTAATGCCCATACAAAGCTTTTTTTTTCCCATTATTATGATTGATTTTAAATTTACATAATATTATTAGAGATATTTAAAATTTAAATAATTTTCTTAAATCCAAATCACTCCATCCTGTAATTTTTTCTGACTCCACCATTTTCTTCGATCAAAGCTGGCTTTTATTAAGTCGAATCACAGAATTTTATATATAATCATTTTATTATATTTCTTTTGTCTATTATTAGAAATTACCATTATTCCTTATTTTTAAAATGCCATTGATGAGTCATGGAAACACTTACTAAAAAAAATTCCATTATCCTTCATTTTCCATTCTCTAAAGATTTGAAGAAAACATAATTGATTAATAATAAAAAAAAGTTGGTAAAAAAATTAGTTAAAGTGAGGAAAGGAGACTGAAATTGAGTCAACTTATCAGCCATAATTATGCTCGTGCTTAACTAATTATTACGTCATAAGTGGACTTAATTATGATTCACGCGTACCATTGTAAGGACTGAGGAGACGTGAACAAGTGCTTAACTTCAAAATTAAAGGACCCAATGGGCCAGAGTTTGTGGTTTGTGTGTTGTTTTCTACTAATTCCCTGTGCTTAGAAAAATTGGCCTTGCCTTTAATTTGGTAGCTGATAGTGACAATTTTAATTTATAAATAAATTTAAGCAAGTGACCTATCATAAAATAAATATTAATTAAGTAATTATGACTAAATTAAACTTAAATTAAATTATTTCTAGAAATTCTGAGCCTTACCTGCTTTGACGATCATAGTTTCTACGACTTATCAAACCAACTTTTTCTCTTTCTTTTTCTTTTTCTTTTTCTTACGTATCCGTACCAAGAAGTAGACATGTTTTCCAAAGTATCATGCCAAAGTTTAGGTGTCAAATTTGACTTGAGGAGTCTAAATTATTGACAAAAATACAAGTGTGTGCTAAGCTATAGTTATTTAAAGCATGTTAGCCCACAACCATTCAAAATATTAATTATTAAAAATTTTTTTTGGAAATTATAATGTATATTTATAAATTTATATTATACTTATTATCTTTGGCTGTGCGGTTTCTTTTCGAATTAATTTGATTTTTTTTTTTTTGAAATTATAATGTATATTTATAAATTTATATTATATTTATTTTCTTTGGTTGTGGGGTTTCTTTTCGAATTAATTTGATATTTTTTTTGAATTAAAAGTGGCATTTAAAGTTTATCTTTTCTTTTCGTTTCGTTATTTCTTTTGTTTTTTTTCTTTGTTTTGGAAAGATGTTTAGATGGGGTGACGATGGACCAAATCATGTCTGCGCACGGGCCCAAAGCCTGGAACTTATGAAGGAAATGGGGTCTATCTCTTTGAATTTCTATAATAGCCCAAAAGTCAATCTACTTGGGCTGTAGACACGTGGGAAATGCCGGTGGCCAAGATCGCTTACTATGCTATTTATTTGGATATTATTTAAATAATTTATCAAATTGATATTATTATATATATATATATAATTAATGACTTACGAATTTATTTAAATATTATTTAAATTAAGTTGTGAATTACTTTTAAATTGAAGTGGTCATGTTAGTATTTTACTTTATGACTACCCTAGCTTGAAATTTTCTAACCCTATATTATAATGATAGATTTGTTTTAGTGTTCTTACAAATTTAACTTAGGTTATTATATTATACCATATGCTAATTAAGTATCAAGACAATGCAGAAAGTAAAAATCAATACAATATTTTTTTACGTGCTTCAAATATAAAATATCCTATATGCACGATGTCACGACCTATAAATAAATAATTCTCTAATTTAAATTATATATATAATATTATGGTTTATTCAATTAAAAGACTTACTCTTTTAGAATTGAGATCGTCCTTATATGAAATTAATTAAATGAACTTGTTTAATGAAATTATGTTAACTTTAAATCTACACTGTTGAACTCCTCTTTAATATTGAATCCTTCAAACTGTTCATATTATTGATTGATTTTCTCTTAAATATCTTCGAATTCTTCTTTCGAAAATTACATCAAAAATCGTAGACTTTGAAACCAAAGATTAATCACATTATTTTGCCTTGATACTCTTTTATAAATCAATAAGATATCTTCGTTATCTTTAATACATCAACATCTCATAATATTTCATTGGAAATCTCACACTATAATCTTTCATGATTATTTGCACGGAATCAAATCAAGTTATTAAAGATTAAATTATTTAAAGGCAGTGGCTTTGGGATTTTTCAATTTGGCAAGTTTAGTACTTTTCAAAATTATAATATTATAATTTGTACATAATTTTTTATTTTGATTACCGTAAATGGTAACCACAGAATTAAAATATACAGTTGATACAAATTTTCTCAAATTTGACAGTTGTTGATATTACTTTCAAGTTTCACCACCTTCTTCATCACAAATAAGCGGGCGACTTTTACTTTGGTCCCTTCATGCATGTAACACTTTTGACTCCTCTAATTAAGAAAATAATATTTTAATATACTCATTTTCTTAAGATATTTAGAAAAATATAAAAAAACTTTAAAATTATTGTTTGAATTTAATTGTAGAACAATTAATTCTAATTATATATTGTCATTTGTTGAATTTATACTTAAATTACTATTTACAAAAGAACCACTGTTTAATAAAATAATTTTATTCATAATTGTCATAAAGTAATTTAAATTGTCTCAACTATATTGTCCTAAGGGAAAATGTAGGATGTAATTCACCTTAATAGAAGGGGATGTTTATTGTGAAATAAAGGCAAGAACCTTACTGTAATAAATAAATTAATTAAATAATTATTCATTAATTTCCCTGTCACACTGCATTTTTATGTAATTCTGTGGACAAACTACTTTCTAGAAGCTAAATATTATCAATAATTCACTATTATTATTATTATTATTATTATTATTATTATTATTTTGTTAATAATTATTCAAATTCTATGATAGCCCATTAAGCCAACCTTTGGCTGTAGACTCGTGGGAAGTGCCAATTGCCAATATTGGTTCAATTATGTGGAGTATTCCCAAAATCTTCTAGTCCTTAAACATATGATGATGATGTTGAATTTATTGGTACTTCATATCAATTTTCTCTATGATGATGTTGAATTCTTGCTAGTCAATAACGATTTTTCAAATTCGATAAAAAAATATTAAAAATATTTGGGTTTGTCGTGTTATCAATTTTCAAATTTTGGATCTTATGTCGACGTTCTTGAGTTTTTTTTCTTTTCTTCTTCTTGTTCGTAAGCAACCCAACAAAGAAAGGGGTTGAATTTTAATCTTCTAAAAAAATGGCTAAATAGTTGATGAGGTCTTGCCCCAGCTATAAAATTGGGGCCTTCAAATTATGGGAAAAGATGATATAATAGTTTGAAAAAGGTATTTGGTCTGAGTTCTACGTTGGGTGTCTGTAATAATTTTCCCACATTAGATATGCAACGTTCTTTGTCATAGTATAATTAGTTATATTTAATATTTGATATAATGAATATTATGATTGCTCACAATTAGGTTAATCAATTGAATTATAATTTTTTTTATATTTAAATATATAATTTTTATGTAATATTTTATACTATTTTTGTTTTTATACTATTTTCTTTATTTATTAAATAAAAATATATTTATAATTTTATAATTCAGTTTTTTTTTTTTATATTTTTAATTTTTTTAAGAAAAAATAGTTAACTGAAAAAAAAATCAGTTATTATAATTAAATCGAACCGATTAACTCAGTTCGATGTTGGGTTTATGATTTTGACCCCAAAATTTCGATTCGATTCGATTCGAAGTTCACCCTTGTTGTTGAGTATGTTGAATCGTTTTTCTAAAAAACAGAACCGAATGAACATCCCTACTGAATATATTGAATCATTTTTTTAAAAATAACAAATGGAATGAACATCATGTTGAATATATTGAATCTTTTCCTAAAAAAAATGAATGCGGAGATAATTGACCACAAAACTTGAATGATGGATATTTTGAATTGGGATCTCAATGGACTTTTGAAGGGGGTGACACTAATGCTCCTTGTCTTGAATCACGGGATTTGTCATGGACATAAGGTGTTCCATGGATCCAAACTGGGGTGATTATTAAGTATGATATGTTAAAGGAATAAAAAATAAATAAAATTGTCATTTTTTTAATTTTAATATTATGATTGGTTATTAGGATGCAGAATGAAACAGAATAATTTTAAAAATTAAATTATCTTTCGGTATAAATTTTTTTAAAATAAAATTATATTCAATATATTATTTATAAATAAATTTATTATTATTTTAATTGATGTTAAACAATATATGTGCATATATATATAAAATATATATATAATTTTATACTAATATTTTTTTTTATAAAAATACAAAAAAATGACAAATGGGTCTTGGATTTTATTTTTTATACTCAAATAGGTTTCATTAAAATATTGAACATCTATTTTTTATTTATTATGTATGTATTTAAGTAGTATAAATTTACACACACACACACACACACACATATATATATATATATATATATAGAGAGAGAGAGAGAGAGAGAGAGAGAGAGAATATGCATGTTACATATATATTAAAATATAAATATAATATGCTTATAATAAATAATTATTTTATGATAAGTTAGGAATAACTTATTAGTGTACCTTGAGAAACCGACACATTTAATATGCCATAATATAGTTATACTGTTTAACGGAAAAAATGAATGAATCTTATTAAAAATTTATTTTTCTCATAAAAGAAAAAAATATATTTATTCGGCTCAGTAGATTGTATTGTAGTATTGAGCCTAAACTTATATCTTTAATAGATTTATGGGCCCAGTTTACCATCTTCATACTTTCTTAATAATAACAGTAAACTCATTAAGTATAAATAATTATATTATTTATAAACAATATTCATATTAAGTGTAATATTATACTTTATGTTAAAGTTGGCGACCACATAAACAAAATCCATCGTCATATTCTTATATTTTTACTACTACTACTCAAATTTTTCTAGCAAATTCATGAGATAATTCATTTTTCTTCCATTTAAGGTAAAAAAAAAAAAAACAAATAATAGAATTTTATTTTTATCCAATATGTACTAGTTAAGCTCTTTCATTTTTTTTTTTATTTTTTTTGCTTTTTTATGGTGATAAAAAGCTTTTATTTTTCTTTGTGAAAATGTCAGGCTTCATTTAGGAAAGAAATAATTCACTTCAATGGATTATAATTTTTTATTTTTCAAATGCTGTTTTATCAAATTACCAAATAAATTAAAACAAACCAAAAAAATGCGGTGTAATATTGGTTATGATATATAGTCTACCAAATTTTCAATTATTTTCTATATATTTTACTGAATTTTATTTATTTTTTGTTGATTTCTTTTTTCCAAGGTTTGGCCTACAACCCTATTTCAACTAGAAGCACTTCCTTTCGCCTAACTCTCTATTGCTGCACTGAGAGCTTCACCCTAATTACAATAAAATCGAATTTCTCAGCTTCAAATACAATATGAAATCTGTAAAATACAATCTATTCATTATATTTTGGATCTAGCAACAGTATAATAGTTCAAAAGTTATTCGTATAAAAAGTTAAATATTAAATTTTTTGAAATAAAATATCATTGGAATGAATTTTTTATATAGAGAAATATTTTGCGAACAATTTTATTTAAGGGAAATTTTAGAAATTTCATAAACATTTTCTTGATTTTTAGTGATAAAAATATTATTCAAAATACTTTTCTCACTTTCAATTATAGTATTTTTTATATTATTTTTTAATTTAAAATTAAAATTCAAGGTTCAAACTCACAACTTAAATCTAAATCGTTCATGTTACAACGATACATTTTTACTTTTACGTCACACAGTACAGCTTATTTTTATGCTAATCATGTCCAAATTGGAAAAAAGAAAAGCATTGAAATTCTATTAACCAATAACTAGCTATAATCAGTTCATACAACTTAACTGTTTCACCTTTACGGGGGGCAAAATTGACAAATCCACTGTCAACTTACAGCAAGTCTTTTTCAAACAATGATTTATTTCTCACCAGAGTACCCCTAATATTTTCTAACAACAAATTTTTTTTTTGCCCGAATGACTTGTCAACTCAAAGTTTGAAAATGGTTCAATGAATTCAAAGAATTCCATCTTTGTACTTTTCTCCATTTTTTACTTACCTACTCAACATTCAAGTCTCGTCATTCCTAAATGTTCTAATACCTCAAACAAATATTTTTTACACATTATGTGTTGCACCGAATTTTTTAATTCAAACTCTTGTTTATTTTTTATTTTCGTATCATACATACATAATATTTTTGTTAAATAATAATTTGATCGTGGATTACATACATTTAAAGAGATCGTTTATTTTATTGATTGTTGGAATATAAAATAATTTATAAAAAATATAATAAAACATTAGATTAAAATTATATTGTCAAAAAAATATCTTTATACTTTATACGATTGAATAATATAATTAAAATTGCATTACTTAAAATACTTTTGTCATTATTTTCTAATTTTCTTTTGGTTCTTTTTTCCTTTTTCTTACATTTTCTTTTTTTCTTTCTCTCTCTTTTTTTTTTCCTTCTTTCTTTTCTTTTCATCCCACTAACTCATCCCACCTATTTATTTCATTCTTGGGATGACTTATCCTATAAAAATTAAAATTTATTATGAATTTAACTTTAATATTGTGCTCTCATCTCACTAAATAAATATGAATTTAGGTTTCAATTTCATGTTTTCAGCATTTTCAAGAATGAAAACAATTTCAATAGATTTTCGTGTAAAGTAAAAATATGATTGAATTAATTATATTTTTATACAAACTATTGTTTAGAGTGTTTTTTTGCATAAAAAAACGTAAAACATTAGTATATATGAAATTACGTTTGATAGGTGCATAAAAAATATAAAATGCTAATAAATTTAAAAATATATTTTGCTTCTAAAAAAAAGGGTAAAATAAATTTATTTTTGGAGTTTCATGTGGTAAAAAATGAAAAAAATTCCTTAGAAAATGAAATCAAACTGGTTCGAAGTATCAAAATATATTCATGAAATGAAATACATTATATAACATAAACAAAGAATCTGAAATAATTTAATTACGTCCTTAATTACCTAGGTAGCAAAATTAAAATTTCCCCCCAAAATATTAACAAATTGATGGTGTTTTTTATTTAGATCAAAACTCTCTTTGCATGGCCCTTGGTCTGGCGAATGTTTAGGGGTCAAAAATTAGGTGTCACCATCACTGAATAGGAGTGCTCCAGAAAACGCAGCAGACCGTGTATCACAACTACTATACAGGTGAAATACAACTGTAAAAGATCCATGTTTATAATGCACACACACACACACACACATTGGTGTGCGTGGAATTTCTCGCAGCCATCATTCGCCCCCACAAAGGTATCATCATTGGGGACTCCCATGAGATCAAACTCTTCCATGTGATATATTTTCCCATACAAAGTACCATAAAATATTTCGGGTTTTCCCACTTCTCTGTTCTCACCTTAGCGAGCCTACTATATAAATACAGCACTAATATGCAATGGATTTACATAGTCTCTCAACCAAGAAAGGGAATGCCCTTCAAGCTCAAGAGAGATTAATAAGAAGGGAGGAGAAAAAAAGAATTCAAAGGTACTATAAAGTCCTGAAATTTCAAAGGGAATGGCACCTGAGAATCAAGAAAGTGTTAAAGGGTTGAAGGGTGCATGGATTTGGCTGAAGGGCTGTCCAGAAAAGATAGTGAATGTGGTAATTGGTACAGCCAGGGATGCCAAGAAACTTGGAGAGCAAGATCCAAGAAGAATTGTTCACTCATTTAAAGTGGGATTAACCATAACCCTAGTTTCTTTATTCTACTACTTTGATTTCTTGTATGATGGTTTCGGTGTTTCTGCTATGTGGGCTGTCATGACTGTGGTTGTGGTCTTCGAATTTACTGTGGGTAAGCTTGTATATACCTTATTATCATCTTTAAAACTGTTTTAACAGTACTTATGGCTCAATGGTGCATCATTATGTGCTACTAGATGTAATAAGGTTCTTGAATAGACTGAAGAAGACACATTTGAATCATGACAAATGTTTGAATAATTTTTTCAGGAGCAACACTTGGAAAAGGGATAAACAGAGGGATTGCAACATTGTCAGGAGCTGCATTAGGGGTTGGAGCACATGGCGTGGCAAGTTTTACGGGGAAAAAGGCAGAATCCATTATACTCGGATTATCCGTTTTCTTGATATGTAAGCAATGACTGTACAAATTTAAATCATTTGAGGCAATTAATGAGCTACTAGATACAAAGTAGTGTCTTATAATCACTGTTTTTTGGACTTCTTGTGTTGCAGCTGCTGCGGCGACATTTGTTCGATTTTTTCCTAAACTGAAGGCAAGATACGATTATGGGCTTCTGATATTTATTCTGACATTTAGCTTGATATCGGTATCTGGCTATCGGGATGATGAGGTTCTTGAAACGGCACATAGAAGACTGTCCACAATCATGATTGGTGGCTCTGCTTCAGTATTGATTTGCATTTTCATACGCCCGAACTGGGCTGGTGAAGAGCTTCACAATCTCACTGCTGTTAACATTGAAAAGCTTGGGATTTTCTTGGAAGGTACATTTTGGCCGCAACATATTCCAGTTGTTTTTCTTCTGGCAGCATGGAATGAAAAATATTGATCCCTTTTTCCCTTATTTTTGCTCAGAGTATTGATGTGAACGAATTTTTCAGGTTTTGGACGCGCATACTTTGAGACGCCTTATGATAAAAACCAAGAGAACAAAGCATCACTGGATGGATACAGAACTGCCCTTAATTCGAAAGGCACTGAAGAATCGTTGGTGGGTTATACAAGTTCAGAGTACCTTAAGATTACAATTACTTCAACCACGTGATTGAGTTTCTGTTTTGTATAGGCAAATTTTGCAAAATGGGAGCCTAGGCATGGTAGGTTTAGGTACCGGCACCCTTGGGACCAGTACCTTAAGATTGGGGGCAATACAAGAGAATGTGCATACAGAGTTGATGCACTAAATAGCTTTCTTAACTCAGAGATGCAGGTATATTAGCCCTCTTAAGGTTTTCTGTAATCAGAAAAGTTGATGAACCCAAACATTCAAGTCCATGATTATTATTAACTAAGCAATTTTCTTTCCTTGCGATCACATTTGAACCGAGTGTTTTGCGTTGTTTTTGCAGACACCAGTTGAAATTCGAACAAAGATACAAGAATCATGCACAAAGATGAGCTCAGAATGTAGTCATGCTCTGAGAGAATTAGCACTGGGGATCAAGACAATGACCCGTCCAACTCCTGCTGATCCTCATATCGCCAACGCAAAAACTGCTGCCAAGAATCTCAAATCCTTGCTGCAAACTGGGCTGTGGCCCGATGCCAATCTTCTTGATGTAATTCCTGCTGCAACAGTTGCTTCACTACTCATAGAAGTTGTCTCCTCCACGGTTAAGATAGCGGATTCTGTCCATGGACTTGCTTCCTTGTCAAAATACAAGAATCCTGATGCAGTGATGCCAAACCAAACAGGCCAAGAAATAGTGACAACAACACCTGGTATTGAAGGATCCCAGGCTTTTAGTATTGTAGTTGAGTGATTAAGTAGTTCATAGTTCATACATATGTAGGATAAGAGGTGGATGAGTTATAAGGAGTTATCGCTGTAATAATTTTCAGCTCATATGCTTCCTTCTATCCCCATTATTCAAAAATTTTGTACAATGTCTTGCTGTGTAAAACCATACATTGATGAATATTAAGAGTATCTCCAATAGAGTACAAAGGGATGTCTAAAATTTCTTCATATTTCTATTGGTTTTCATCATTTTTAAAAAACGGTAAAAATAATTTCAAAGAGGAAATGCATATGATGGGCGCAGATAATCTCTTCCGAATAAATACTTGCACAATGGTCAAGAAATGTACGTATTTCTTACTTTGTACTCTAAATTATAAAAAGCCTTTTAGATCTCATGTGTTCAAAAACAATATCACCACCTTTTAATGGAATTTGATAAGGATGACCCTCTAAAATAAATTTAAATTAATATTAAAATAAAAATTTCATCAATCCTACTCGTTGATTAGTGAGCATAAATAAGGATGGAAGATCTTCCACCAAATCATATGCTATATACTTTTTGTTAAAATAAGTTAGGATCTTCAAAATAAAATTTTATTTTAAAAATAAATTAGGATCTTCTTATTTTATTTTAAAAATAAGTTAGGATTTTCTTAATTTAAAAAAAAATTATAATATTCTAATATCTTATTTTGAGAGTTATAAGTTCTTTTTTTAAAAAAATTATCAAACACTATACGAGAGCTCTCAAACATATGTTTTGTTTCTTTAGGAATGAAGGATATAAATTCTTAAAATAAGTTCTCAAAATCTTATAAACTCTTTTAAAAAAAAATATAAGAAATACTACCTTATCTTTTAAAATTTTAACAAAATTTTTAATTGTGATAATTTTTATTTTTTATAATTTTATTTTATTTTATTTAAATGCTTCAATAATTTATTTTTTTAATAAAATTTAATATTTTATAAAATATAAAAATATCTTATAAAATGTGACTACTAAATTTTTTTAAATAAACCAAACACCCTCTTGACTCATGTGCGGTGGTGTCAGTTCCACTTTTTTCTGCACAATATCACATCATCAATTTTTGGAATAATTTATGCTTTTAAAATGATAATTGTTAAAGAATTAAAATTGATTTTTTTGGAAGTTGAACTTTAAAAAATTCAAACGAATAAAATATTACGAACAATATGATTCATAATTGATTTGTTGTCTTAAAAACATAAAATCATTATAATAACAATAGTAATAATAATTGTCAATCCCTGGACCCACCTAGCATTCATATTATATTCATCGGGTAGGAGGAGGGTCAAAATTCAAAGTAAATGAAGAATCCTGTCTTCTGTCTGTCCGAACCTGTAAAACCTTCACTTTCCAACTATGACGATATCATCTAGTGAGGCAGTTCTTTCTCTCCCAGATCCAGAGCCCGCAGCAAAAGATGACCGAATACACGTTTTCTGGCATGAGGGTATGCTCAAACATGAAACGGGCCGGGGGGTCTTTGACACGGGCATGGACCCGGGCTTTCTTGATGTGCTGGAAAACCACCCGGAGAACTCGAACCGGGTCAAGAACATGGTTTCTATACTCAAAAGGGGCCCCATTGCACCCTTTGTTTCTTGGCATCAAGGAAGGCCTGCCCTCATCTCTGAATTGCTATCTTTCCACACCCAAGGTAAATTTTCTTCTCTCTCTCGGCACTCAATTTTCTGTCTTTTCTTTTGTTCCTTCAATTAGACTAGTGGAAGCAAAGATTATATGCAAAGAAAGCGTCTTCATGTTTGGCACTTAATAATCTTTTATATTGAACTAAAAAAAGTTATTATTTTTCTAATCATGGTTGCCAAGCAGGGCTTGCTAGAATTAGGAATAGGAGCAACTGAGCTGAGCAATGGTGATCGACTGAGTTTGTGTTGAGTCTTGTTGAATTAGGACAAGAAAACGGAAGAAAATTTAAAGAACTATAGCATACTTTTTTACTCCTTTGTGTTGGTGACATGAGTATTATGTTATTCGGTTCTTAAAGGAATATTTGAGTTGCAATTGAATATGAGAAAATCTCAACTATATTTCTTCTTTATTCTTCTAACATGATACCAGGGCCACCATTGCGTGTTGTCTGTTGCCTTTTTTTTTTTCCTCCTCTGTTATTTCTTGGCATATGCCCTTCTCAATCTTTGGTATGTTTATATTTCTTTGGCTGGATTCTGTCATTTTCTGCGGTGGCCCAAAAGGTCGAGCAAAGATAGAACATGTCAAGAGCTTGAAACAATCAATTGCCCCAGATTTTAAAATGGTATTATTGATGGTACCATGACGATTATACATGAATTGTATAAACGGGGTATGACTACAATTCAATTAGCATACTCCGCCGCCAAATTTGAACGTCTCATTTTGAATAATCAAGAAATTCTAAATGACAGTTGAAAAATGAAATTCAACTTTAAAAAGTAAAAGTAGTGATTAGGAGTTAGTGATGTCACGTTATTAGATAATACTTTTGAAAAGAAAATTGATAATTGAGGAAATATTGTATTGTTTGTGAAAGCCCCAAATTGGAAATAGGAGCATTCAACACCAAGCATATACCAATATCCCTGCATGCGTGCAGCTTGAAATCTGTACACTAGTAAAATGAAAGTCCACAAGGTCTACATCTATTAGAAGTTTTCAATACACAGTGTGGAAACAAGTCTATCCATAAATGTGTCAGAAGTTTCTGGGCATGATGACGCATGGGATCCACCATTGAAAAGACTTGCAAGTCATGTTAATGAAAATTCAGCGACAGCAGCCATGATGACTTGAAATGTTTAGAAGGAATTAGCTACAGTTGTTCTTTGAGATACAGGATAAGTGAAAAATTAGCCATAATAGGCACACATGGTAGTTTCATCACATGCATACTTATAAGTGTATTTCACTAAGATTGCATTTGGATAGAAGGATTTGTATTTGAAAGGATGATTTGATGGAAATATTTCAAATGACTCATTCTAAAATGGATTTGAAACCACCATAATAACTCCAAAAATAGTTCAAAATAGGAGATTAAGGATTTGAAATTTATTGAATCATGAGATTATCCAAACAAACTTAATAAATTTGTTATTAAGGATTTGAAATTCTTTATTTCAAATCCATCAATCCAAATGAAGTTTAAATGATCCTGGGCTTGAAAATCCCCTAACCACTTGCAGTTTCCAATCAATGTGGGTGGCAAAACAAAATAAAGAAGAATGGAAGAAGTTTAAGAGGAAAACCCCAAGTAATGGTGGAAAAGGGGCTTGAGCTGTTAACAATTTTAAGACATTGTATGGAACTAAATGACATTACCGCAATATTTCTCTGATGAATCAATTTGATTACATTAAATTTCACTTTTCAATCAATTGATGTTGGTTGAGGTGTAAATGATTTTGACCAATTCTTCAAGATAACAATAAACTCTGATTGACTTTCAGGCTGACAAACTTTTACATTTCTGAATTTCTCAGAATACATAAATGAGCTAGTTGAGGCAGACAAAAATCAAGGCAACATCATTTGTCCCGGAACATTCTTAAACCCTGGATCATGGGACGCTGCACTTCTTGCAGCGGGTACCACTCTTTCAGCAATGAAACATATACTTGATGGGCATGGAAAAATTACTTATGCATTGGTTCGGCCACCAGGTCATCATGCTCAGCCTACTCAAGCAGATGGATATTGCTTTCTTAACAATGCAGGTCTTGCTGTACAATTAGCTCTCAGTTCTGGTCTTAATAATGTTGTGGTCATTGATATTGATGTCCATTATGGGAATGGAACTGCTGAGGGTTTCTATCCCTCTGATAGAGTTCTCACTATCTCTCTTCATATGAATCATGGATCATGGGGTCCTTCGCACCCGCAAAATGGAACTGTGGATGAGTTAGGTGAAGAGGAAGGGTTTGGCTATAATTTGAATATACCTTTGCCAAATGGATCTGGAGATAGAGGGTATGCGCATGCAATGACTGAATTAGTCATACCTGCTATTGAGAAATTTGAACCTGCCATGATGGTTCTGGTTGTTGGCCAAGACTCTAGTGCAGTAAGTTGAATGCAGTTAATTGCTAAAAGCTTGTGAATTAAGTTAGAAATTGGTTTAGAAATTCTAGGTGAGATTATAATTGGATCAAAGCAATGACTTCTTAACAAGTTTCTTGTGTGCCTTATAGTAAAGATGGTGTAAATTTGCAATAATGAAATATGCCATCTCAATACTTTTCTCTTTTCATTTTGGTAGAGGTGTTCCATCTCAATTGTTTTCTTGTCCATGAGAAGTCAAAGTTGGTTCTGCTTGTACAAAAATGTTTTGCTTTGAAAATTGTTAAATGGAGGTGGCGTGAGTATCCACTAATTTTATGATAACGTATTGTAGAAAGTCTTATTAGAGAAATATTATTGGTTGGTTGTTAGATTTATGATAACAAATTAGTTATAATATTTGATAAATTGGTGTGTGCATTCTGTGAAAGTTTCTTGAGGTATTTGTCATTATTTAAGATGTTGCTCGAAATACAACTCAATATGATGGAAACAAAAGCTTCGTTACCATGACTCCATAAAGCAGAAAATTCACCTTCATTTTGGCATCTCATTGAATTGCCTTTTTTGGGTTGTTGTCCTGGCCTCAGTTTGATCCAAATGGAAGGCAGTGCTTGACAATGGAAGGCTATAGGAAAATTGGGCAAATAGTTCGTGAAATGGCAGACAAGCACTGTGACGGAAGTCTCCTGATTGTCCAGGAAGGTGGATATCATGTTACATATTCAGCTTATTGTCTGCATGCAACTCTTGAAGGTGTGCTTAATTTTCCAGCTCCTCTATTGTCTGATCCTATTGCTTATTACCCAGAAGATGAGGCTTTTACCACTGTAGTTGTGGAATCCATAAAGAAGTATCAAAGAGAAAATGTCCCGTTCTTAAAGTAGACGTAACCCGTAAATTCACCAGCCTTGGCGTGATTGCTTATGTTTTCCTGTTGTAATTTTTGTACTTGCATAAACTATTTAGTTGTGAACATTGATTTTGCGAATTTGATGAACTAAGATTTTGTAGCTCTACATTGTAAATGCCTAAACTCTATTGTATTCTCTGACTCTGCTGTTAGAAGAACAATGAAGATTAAACAGAGAAATTTTCGGTGTAGCACCTCTCACAGCTAATGCCTAAACTATATTGTGTTCTCTGACTCTGAGAACAATGGAGATTAAACAGAGAAAACTTTAGGTGTAGCTCCTCTCAGAGCTAATGTAACCTAGAATTTTTACTTCAGTCCTACAAATATTTGGTTTTGGCTGGATATGTTGCGCTTGCAATTAATTGAGGAATAGATTTTTTGGGGTCTGTTTTTGTTACATTTATGTCTGATAAATGTATGATATTGCTTGATACTTGGACTGCCTTTGGGGCTGACTTCATTTAATTTTCACTTGTAATAACATGAGGTGTTTGTTGAATAAAGATATTCTCTAATTGATAGAGCCCTAGGAGAGCTGCTATTTTAGTTTTATTTTGATGGTTTTCCATACATGAGCATCTCTTATGTGCAGCATTGAGAAATCCCCCCCAGTTGCATAAAGAATGATGAAAAAAGACTTTCATTAAGGCCATACTAATTGGTATAACCAAATTCTATTAAATCAAGAAAAGTGAACCTATTTTTTTTTATTTTTTTTTTGGCTAATAGAAATACCTATTATTTTTGAGTAATTTTCTAGTGTGCTCGTTGCTCGCAATTCCAGTCAATTGTCATACATACTGTGTACATTGAAATTGAAACCGTTGGTCAAACTGTTTACGCGATAATCATTTTGGGATGCTCTTCTTGTATTTATCTCACATTTTGGACATGGAATACATTTGCATATATTGGCATGTCTTTACTGGCAAGCTTATGTTCTATTCCAACAAAATTCACTCCTATTTCAATCATGTGTCGAATAGTTCAATAACTGATATTAAAAAGAACCTCGAAAGTTAATTCCTTGCTTTCGGCTTAACTTCAGTCAGTGGTAAGTCTTAAATATAGGATCCCTTGTCTTTAATTTTATCTCTTCTTCTTTTACCAGTTTTAGCATCTAGTTCTTAGTTTCTTCTGTTGCACACCGCCTGTAAAGTCCTTGACAATGCTACTATGAATCCTTTTTCTCTTTTCTGTTTTCAAGTTTCTGGGACCTAATTAATTGAGAAATTATTAACGTCATTTCAATGCAGATGTCTAATGCAATCCCTAGAGTAATTGTCATTTATTGTAGTTTTCCCTGATTCATGGTTAAAAGATTGTACCGATCTTCATGCATTGACACTCGGGCAAAAATACTATAAATGCAAGATACGAAAAATGAGAGCTAACGTTTATGTGTCCGGGTGAGGTTACACAAAGTCATCTGGAAACATGGTAGGAATTTAAATAAAAATCTTATTACACTGATACTTTGGCACCCTCAGCTTTCTTGTCATCAATGTAAATTTCCTTTCTTGAGAACAATTAAATACACAGGTGAATATAGGCTCCTTGTGAATAATGTTCAGGCTCATTTTGAATCTCTCTCTCTCCTTTTGTTTTTTTATTTTCTGTATTTGATTTCTGTTATGTAGTAAGACTGCTTCTAAAACGTTATGATGTTAGAAATTGCATTAAAATAAATATAACCTGAGATAGGCTATACTTGCATTGAGACTTGGTCTATTTGACAGAATTATAGGCACAATCAAAGCCTGCAATGTACCAATCAACTAAAGTCTCTAAAGAAAATGGGTATTTCTACTTATTACACTTTATTTGTGCTCGTCAGTGGAGCTACTTTGACTATAGACTGCTTTCTTTGGCCACTAGAGATTTAACATAATTACACCATTTGTATCTTTTTATTGCAGCTTAAGTATGCTCCAGTGTGGAAGAACCATTTTCGTCTATCGCTTAAAGATTTTAAACGTAAAATGTTATGGCTGCTTCAAAATGGAAAAATGACCTATTTTTGAAGCTGAGAGTGACAACTTGTACACATGTTTTCGATTATATTCTTTCACAAAACTTCACCTTGGACATGAACATTTTAACTTCCATTTTCTTATTAATTACTTCATTTTTGAGATAGAAGGGTGTTACATTACATAGCAGCAGGGATTGCAGATTTCGACTTCATACCTGAAATTATGGACCAAGATTCGTCTATTTGTGGGTCAGATAGCCATTAATGGTGGTTTTTGAGTTGTTTAACCTTAATAAGATTTGTTTAAACTTCGCTTTACACACAGACGGTCTGCTGAAGAAAGCATATGATTCTGCAAATCCATCAAAGTTGATGTCCAAAGCACAAAGTATTAATCTTTCTCTGTGGGTGGTGTGAAAAGTCACTGGGGTCTCTTCCTGATAGAGCATTATGGCAGTTAGGAAGGATCTTGACAGTTGACCCCGTTATGCTGTCTTTTCTTTCTTTCTTTCTTTCTTTCTTTCTTTCTTCTCTCTCATGGGTTGGGATGTTTCTTTGCCATGCTTTATCTTAACAAAACAAATCCATTGCTTTCTGACAACTACATGTTTTGGCTCCCACATGTACTTTGCTAAAGGACAATAATCCCATTATGGAGGTTAACTTATACTCACATATTCTATGGTACGTGTATATCTAGTACATGAATAACTCTTGAAGTAACTACACGACCTATGAAAGCCAGCCCTCATTTCATAGCGCGTATATTGTTAACATCAAGAATCTACTTTACAACAAGAAATTAACTACCAATTTCTATGAGAATTTTGCAAATGGAAACAAGTAGGACTGTTTTGCAGGCTTGATTTGCGCCTGTTTCTTTGTTCAGGTTTGGAAGTGGAAAAAGAAGATGGAAAATCATTTTCCCTGTCCCATTTGGTACCACCCACAATGGAAAATGTCGGCAAGAACACAACTGTGGACAATGAACTTTTACTATTTTAACAAACAAAAAGCATCAATCTAAAATAGTAAATAAAAACTTTAATATTTTTCACTCATTATGTGGAGTAAGTGAGAGGGAAAAAGAAAAAAAAAATTCTGCATAAAATTTTGAATTTTTTTATTTATTGAATCCAATCTAAAACCCCTTTAAAAAAAATAAAAAAATTAAGGGTAATTAAATGAGAAGAAAAAGGGCGTAAAAAACAGAGTATAATTATGGTGGGAAAAGGAAAGAAGACATGAATGTCCCGTGATTTGGGATTATTACCAAAGCTTAAAGTACCTGGATTCTTCTACTCCCACATTAAACGCCGAACAAACTGGTAGATTTATTAATGGACCCACATCTCAAGATATTGTTTTATAAATAATATTTTTTAATAATTTCAAAATTACAAAACAAGCTCAGTCCATTAACTCTTGGGCTTGGAGTAGATCCGTATTCATAAATATCTTGATGTGATAAGTTTTGAATTTTAATAATTTCATTTTAAATAAAACACATGAACGTCCTTAAATTTATTTAATATTTTTGTGATTAATTTTATATTTTTGAAATTGTAATATAAAAAAATATTAACACTAAATTATACTAATTATATATTTAAAAATATTCATTTCATTTACCACCTTATTCCTCGTACTAATCTTACCATTAATAGTTAAAAAAGAAAAACAATATACTTGCTATAAATATTTTTTTTTTTAATTTAGGCTGTGATATAGTAGTTTAGTGGACCTACCAAGCACATTGGAGTACTTGCCAGGCCAAATTAAAATAACAATAAACCACTCCTATAATACCAACTTTCGAATTTATTTTGATTTATTTAAAACTGTAATATTGCTCTATATTTCAAATTCAAACGATGTTACGTATATTAGGTGTTTTTTATATCAAATTATGAGATTAATACCACATCAATAATAAAAGCCTTGGTGATGTTGCTTTATTCATAACATTTAATATGAAACTCTTATTGTAAACAAATATTTTTAAGACAATAGAAGATCCAAATGTATACATCTCATATATTTATGATGTAAATACTATATAAATATCAAATTGAAATAAATGATCTAGACTAATTAAAATATTTTAAATTTTTTATTTTATTTTAATATTTTATTTTATATTACACTTCACAAATACACAATAAATGTGTATGATTCTCGCAAAATACATATATTATATATATTTATGATATAAAATATCAATTAAAACAAATATTGTACTTCAAATCTTTTAATATTTAATCCCATATTTATCTTGTTATTCATACCAAATTTATATAAAATATATATTTTATATATTTATAATATCAAATATCAAATTATAATGTCCACACTCTCATTATAGCTCGTTGACTAGCTCTTAGGTTTGATCATCCTTTGCATTCCAAAGGAACCACGCGTGTCAGGAACAACATATGAAAGTGAATAATGTGAATTAAGGGGAAAAGAAAGCCATCCCACAATAAAAAACAAAAAAAAACAAAAATGGAATAGAAGAAAACAGACAGAAACAGAAGTGAGAAGAAAAGGAGAGAGAGTGTAGCCATCATAGAATTGTACTCGTCTTTAGGGTTTGATCCAAATGCAAAGCATTGAAACCCCTAAAGATAATAGTGAAAACTTCCACATCTCCCTCTCCTCTCTTCCTCCTTTGGAAAAATCTCATTTTTCTATCACCATTTTGCTCCAGAAGGATATACAAAACAAACAAATTCAAGACATTCTTGAATTTGCATGCACCGAAGAACAACAAGGTTTGTACAACTTTTCTTGATCTCTAAGCACATTTTCTTTGTTTTTTCTCATCGGGGCACATTTTGTTAGGCTTCTAAGAAAATTAAAGATGTGGGCTTGTATGGAGCTCTTGTTATGATGTAGTGCATGGAACATGGAAGTTGATCCAGGAAAATTAGTGTACATTATTGTTGTATTGTTTATTTGCCTTTTGGGAGGTGTTAATGGCTTTACAGACCAAAATGATTTCAAGATTCTGAATGATTTCAGAGATGGTTTGAAAAATCCAGAGCTTCTGAAATGGCCTGCTAGGGGGAATGATCCATGTGGGCCTCCTGCATGGCCTAATGTGTTCTGCTCTAACGGCAGAGTCACTCAGATTCAGGTTCAGGGTCTTGGATTAGAAGGGCCTTTGCCCCAGAATTTGAATCAATTGGATAAACTCCAGAATGTTGGCCTTCAAAAGAACAAATTCAATGGGAAGTTGCCGACTTTTAGTGGATTGTCCGACCTGCAATTCGCATACTTGGATTTTAATGAATTTGATACAATCCCTGCTGATTTCTTCCATGGGCTCACTGATGTTCGTGTATTGGCTTTGGATAATAACCCCTTTAATCAGAGTTCTGGATGGACAATACCCAGTGAGCTAGCAGAGTCTTCCCAGTTGGTGAATTTTTCTTGCTCAGGTTGCAATATAGTTGGACCAGTGCCTGATTTTTTTGGGAAGTTTCCGTCACTCGCTTCGTTGAAGTTGTCATATAATAGTTTGACTGGTAATATACCATCCACTTTTCGCGACTCCATGTTGCAGATATTATGGTTGAATGATCAAGAGGGGGGTGGCATGACTGGTCCTATTGATGTAATTGGGACTATGGTTGGGCTAACAAAGGTTTGGCTCCATGGAAATCAATTTACTGGATCAATTCCTGATGATATTGGGCATTTGACTTCCTTAAGAGAACTCAACCTCAACAGAAATCGTCTAGTTGGGCTGATCCCAGCAAGCTTGGCCAATATGAATCTTCAACTGTTGGATTTGAACAATAATATGTTCATGGGTCCGATACCAAAGTTTAAAGCTGCAAATGTTTCTTATGCATCGAATTCATTCTGTCAATCTGATCCCAGTGAGCAATGTGCTCCTGAAGTCAGTGCCCTTTTAGACTTTCTTCATGATTTGAATTATCCGGAAAGACTTGCTTCCGAATGGACAGGCAATGATCCTTGTGGAGGACCTTGGTGGGGGATCACTTGTAACTCAAGGAACCAGGTTTCTGTTATAAATTTGCAAAAGCTTGGGCTTAATGGTACACTTAGCCCTTCGCTTGTGAACTTATCTTCACTACTTGAAATTCACTTAGAAGGAAACAATCTACATGGCACAGTTCCTGCAAATCTAACTCTGCTGAGATCACTGAGATTGTTGAACTTAAGCGGGAACAATTTTGAGCCACCATTGCCAAGATTCCTTGATGGTGTGAAGGTAGTAACTGATGATAATGCAAAATTGCAAGCTAAAGGACCCAAGGAATCCCCCTCACCAGAGGATGGGCCACCTCTGCCCCCTTCTCCAGATAACAGTCCAGAGTCGCCGTCTAATAATCCTTCATCTGGTGACGATCAGCGACCATCCGCTGGTGCTCCACATTCATCTGGTAATTCAAGTCCTAATTCACCCACTGCTGTAAATGAGCAGCAAAACCCCCCAAATTCAACAAAATCTAGAGTTCTGGTCATAGTGGCTGCAGCAGCGGGTTCCACTGTTTTTACTCTTCTTGCAGCCCTATTGGCTGTCTACTGCCTTAGGAAAAGAAAAGAGACAAAAAGTCCTCCTGCCAGTGTTGTGATTCATCCTAAAGATTCATCAGATCCTGGTAACATGGTGAAGATTGCAGTAGTGGATAGCTCTGCCTTGGAGGCTCAAACTGGTAGTGGTACCGTGTGTTGGACCACTGGCGGATTGGAGAATGCTCAGATGATTGAGGCTGGGAACCTGCTCATCTCTCTTCAGGTCCTTCGCAAGGTCACCAGCAATTTCGCACAAGAAAACGAGCTTGGACGTGGAGGTTTTGGAGTAGTTTACAAGGGTGAGCTAGAAGATGGTACAAAACTAGCAGTTAAGAGAATGGTAGTTGTGGCCATGACTAACAAAGCATTGGATGAATTCGAATCAGAAATTGCTGTGCTTTCAAAGGTCCGCCACCGTCATCTTGTGTCCCTTTTGGGGTACTCTGCTGAAGGAGACGAGAGGCTTTTGGTTTATGAATATATGCCTCAGGGGGCTCTGAGTAGACATCTTTTCCGTTGGGAGAGTCTAGGTTTAGAGCCTTTGTCCTGGACAAGAAGGCTTAATATTGCTCTTGATGTTGCTAGAGGACTGGAATATCTTCATACTTTGGCCCACCAGAGCTTTATACATCGTGATCTGAAATCAGCCAATATTCTTCTGGATGATGATTTTAGGGCAAAAGTTTCAGACTTCGGATTGGTAAAGTTGGCTCCCGACAGAGAGAGGTCTGTTGCAACTAGGCTGGCTGGAACTTTTGGATACCTTGCACCTGAATATGCTGGTAAGGAAATATTCTTTAAGAATCTGATAAATGCGCAAAACTCCCCTACACTTTCCTTTTCAATCCTTATGGTGGAAGGAATAAGGAAATGCAACATTATTACATAAACATGCTTTATCATAATGTAGAACGAATGTGGTGATGTTATGTTACAACATGACCCTGATCCTTAACTTAATTTTCAATGTTTTGCACTGGAATAGAAAACATATTTTATCTTATTCTCAATCTCTTGCAGTTCTTCTGTGTTTCATGTCTCCCTTTGTCTCTGCTAATTATTCTTCCTGTCTTTTCAGTGACTGGAAAAATTACCACAAAGGTCGACGTCTTTAGCTTTGGAGTGGTACTGATGGAACTTTTGACAGGATTAGTGGCACTTGATGAACAACGTCCTGAGGAAAACCGATACTTGGCTGAGTGGTTTTGGCAGATAAAATCCAACAGAGAGTCCCTTATTGCTTCCATAGACCCTGCTCTAGATGCAAAAGAAGACATTTATGAAACTATTTATACTATAGCTGCACTGGCTGGACATTGCACTGCACGGGATCCAAATCATCGCCCTGACATGGGACATGCTGTAAATGTGCTAGCTCAATTGGTTGAAAAATGGAAGCCATATGAGGAGACGGATCAGTGTTCTGGCATCAACATGGCATTGCCTCTTCCCCAAATGTTGAAGGGCTGGCAAGAAGAAGCAAATACCCAAGATTTCAGTGTCACTAGTCAAGACAGCAAAGGAAGTATTCCCGCTAAGCCATCAGGATTTGCAGATTCATTCACTTCTGCTGATGCTCGCTAAGTGAAGGTAGTCTTTGGCTGCAAATGGCTGTTGCGGTCTCCTAATAAATTGCTTGTTTTCTTCATAAAAGTGATTTCGTTTCTCAAAATTAGGTTGATTGGACTCTTTATGATCACATATGAAGAATACAAGCATACTTAGTTGAGGTGATCTGCAGCAGGAGTGATCAAAATATTATAATATAGATACACAGCAAATGTACGAAATTTTCTCAGTTTGCGGCTTGCATGTTTTCATATATTACTTTTAATCAGCATTTGTAAAACATAATAAGGTACAGACTGCTGAAAAAGTGAGAAGTTTTCTTTATCGTTTTCTCTTTTTCCTTTTCTATTATATCTGTGTCCTATTCTTCTATCCATTATTGAGTATTATTTAAGGACCATATGAGGGCAGCATCTTAGACAAGTGAAATCGCAAGAACTGAGTATCCTAGAAAAAGAGTTGCTTATAGGCCACAAATAATAGCCTCTCTATGAATTTATGTGGAAGAGCTTATAAATTTTGTATTAAGTTAGAGTGCATAGAGTTGCTTGGAAACACTCTAGGCCTTAGATAATAGCCTGTCTATGAATTTATGTGCATAAACTTATAAATTTTGTTTTAAGTTAGATAGCATCCAATCTAGTCCTGTATACATAAGTAAATGTGTGATTTTGTGCACATACACTTGCATGTCATAGAGTGTTTCTAAACAGAACTCTTGTTCTCTTTGTGAATAACAAAGATAGTCATTGTAGTTGGGGGATGAGAAGTTGCTGATGATGGACATAGCGGGTTAAGAAACTCATGGCTGGCCGAATACCAAATCCATATTAACTTCCGGAATATGCTAAAATTTATAGACTTCTTTGTGTACTTACTGCTTCTAGATTCGGCTGTGAAACCATACTGCAACTTTTTATCATTTTTCTGTTAAAGTTGGTGCTTATTGGATGCTGGCGGAGTCAAACAAACAATCTTATGCCATGTCTTTGCAATTTACGGTATTCCTTTAGAGATTGTTTCATGAATTTTTCTATTGATGGACCCCTAAAACGATGATGATTCATATGCTATGAGCATCAGTTGTAACTGGTTAATACCTTCATTAGTTTTGTACCATTACCATGGAAGTGTCGGTGCCCTTGCCCAGCTAATATACCAGTCTCATATATAATGCGCCATGAGATATATGCATCACTTCAATTATCAGCTGAAATCTGGTATTGGGTCTAGTTGGTAGGTTTTCTTCGATATGGTCATCCTATGATTAGGCATTGTCGCTCATTTAAGTTGTCCAACATCACATGTTGTGGGTTCATAGGTTGTCGCACTGTCTTGAATTTTTGGTTTTTTATGTGGCTCATTTGTACCAAAAAAAATACAAATAATAATAAAACAAAAAAACAAGAACATTTTCATTGCTTCTGGAGCATCATAGAAAATAGAACTTGAAATTATGGGTGAAAGCAATCAGAACTTCAATTCAGTCTTTCCATCTACTCTTTGGAGAACGCTTCAGTCTGTCATCTCTATGTGGGGAAAACCAGCTATGTTTGGCTTCATTTCAAAAAAAGGTGTTTTGATCTCTGGCAATGTATTTTGGAGAAATGATATTTTTACTCTCCGAAACTTTACCAAAATGAATTTATATTTTCTCAAAACCCTTCTTTTATTTTTATATATATTCAGATCATTATTACTTCAAATATATGTATTTATTTACATTCCAATCATTACCAGAATAAATAATATATATTTATATCTTTCGTTATTATCTTAATACATATATATATATATATTTCAATCATTATCTTAAAATAGTAACATCATAAAATATTATAAAATTTAACGTAACATCACAAAATCCTAATATCAAAACACATCTTTCGGAATTGATTCATCCAAATATATTTTTCCAGGAAAATACATAACACAATATTTTTGAATTATTTATCCAAACATATTTTTTTTCCGCAAACATTCCCCAACCTCACTTCTCATATATATTTTTCTAAATATTTTTGTCAAAACACTCAAATTAACACCAAATATACCTCAAATTTTCCCAGTCGCATATTTTTTTCTTTCCTCGTTTTCCCTAGCAGTCAAACAGTCAAAAATATTTTCTACTATTCTGTGTAATCTTGCAAACCTAGAAACCAAACTAGGTACATTGTCTTCCAATTGGTTTTGAAGGAAATTGCGAAGGAAATGTTTGTATAAATATTAGTGAGATAAGTATTTCTTGATTTATACTTTTACTAAGGTTTTTTTTTTTTTTCTAGTATATTAGGTTACATTTAAATTTTATATTTATTTGGTCCAAAAGAAAAATATTGCCAAGATTTTCTAAATCCAAACATAGCATAAAGGAGAAGAAAATAGAGGAAAGCAAAACCAAAGTGAATAAAGGGAAACAATACCAGGGAAAAACGAAAAAATAAAATAAAATAAAAATCGCTTTTCTCAACGACTCCCAACTGTAATTTGAAACAGTGGACATTCCCGCCTTCAAAGCCGCCCCAATTACCATCCAACAGCTTCCTTCACAACCGCCGCCGCCTTCCACCGATCACCAACTAAGGCTAATTCTCCAGAACTCCACCACGTCGCCTTCTTAAGCTCCCAAAACAAAAATTTCAGCTGTCCTCTCGAAGCCACCCCTGCCTCATGGACATTATCAATAGCCCACCACTGCAAAAACGGCTTGCCTATCCAGAGCAGCCTACAATTCACCGGCATGCTGATATCGGGAGTTTGGCCAAACCACATTAGTTTTCTTCACTCTCTTCAATGTGCCCATTTTTTCCATCTCAGGCTTTTTTGCTCGGTCCTTCCTTTCAGGTTAGGCACGAAAACTTGGTTGGATATTAATAAAGAAATGGTGGGTACTGCTGTTATTGACATGTATTCAGAGTTTGGTGAAATGGGCTTGGCCAGATTGAGTTTAGATCATATACGTATCAACAATAAGATGTTTTGGGATACGATAAATAGTGGGTGCAATCAGTTTGGGGCGGCTATAAACTTGTTTGATGAAATGCCTGAAAGAGATGCTATGTCTTGGACTGTTTTAATTGATGGTTTTGTGAAGAACGGAAGGTTCAAAGAAGCATTGTTGTTGTTTCAAGAGATCCAGTTGTTGGGGAAGGAGCCTGATGTGTGATGATGATTTAGGTGCCTTCGGCAGTTGCTAATTTGGAAAACTTGGTTTAGGTCTACGGTTGCATCGGTTTGTGTTGTTGAATGAGTTTAGGGATGATATTTGGTGAATAATTCATTAATACATATGTATTGTAGGTGTGAATTTATTGAATTGCAGTAAAACTGAATTGAGTGCAACACTCTTGGTCCTTTTAGCTCCATTAGACCAAAGGGGTGGGTGGTGAAAAATATCACCCCCTATATTCCAATGGCCACCAATGAAGGAAAGGACTGAGCAAAAAAAGCCAAATACTAGCCCTGTGGGAAGGACTGTTATCATGGTTATCCAATGGCCAAGAATTCTATACCAGACAAGCCGTATGGGCAGCTTAGTAAGCTTAGTTAATACTCCGAATGAGCCATATATGAGCTAATCGACAGCTTCTCAAAGACCTGTACTGTAATACGTTACCATGAAAATGTTATCATACAGATGCTAAAGCATAGCCAAACACCGATGATGCCACCCTTTTCAGATAACACACAAGTATGGGTGTAGCTAAATATGAGCATTTGATGTGATTTCAGGTCATTTTAGGTCGGGTCATTCTACAGCAGAAATGTTTTCCGATGGTACTAATAGCTTTTATTCTTTGATTTTTATATTTTTTGTGAGAAATTCAATAGGTTAAATAGAAATTGCTGCTACATGCTATATAACTTCTTTCATAGACTTGGAAAAGTTAAAGGAACTTCAATCTTTTTGAATATTTTAGGAGTATGACACTGTTCTCAAGTTTTCTAAAGCTTTAGTCAAAAATATAATTTTTCCAAGGATTTTGCGCTTCACTTTTCTGTTGAACTTACTGGACAACAATTTACCTTTCTTTTAGACTCGCTTAAACTGTAATAAATATTTGGAGGCTGGACCAGATCATGGCCCAGACCTTGACTCTCTTTTGGACCAAAGCCACTTACTCCTACAAATGTACTTTGGAGTTTGGAATGTCTTAACCAAATCCCACTTAAACATTTGGGCTTAGCACATATCTTGTTACACTAGATTGCTATTAAGAAAAGTTCAAATATGCCCTTATGGATTTCTTGCCTTATTCATGCCCTTTAAGACGTGAACACCTCTCATTATGTTATTTTTTCAATACCAATATTGATGCGTACAAAAATTTGGCAGTAAATATCTTCAAGTCCTCCATGTAACTTCTACCTTGAATTCGAGCTCTCCCTCCAGTCTTTGATCTCGTAGGTGTAAGAAAAATTCAAATATGCCCTTACGCAGTCTTGCCTTTTTTTTTTTTTTGTTTTGAAGAAGTGATTCTTGTCCTTTACGACGTGAACACATCATTATGTTATTTTTCTTAATATAACTCATTTTCGTTTTCAATCATATTACGATATTAAATTTTTTAAATTATTATATTTTTTAAAATTGTATACGCCACTCTTTCTATTACTATCCTAGACCAGCCCGTACTCACATCTATGCCCCAGCACGTGTCAGAATTAGTATGTTCTAACTTGCTCTAGCATGTTACTTCCTGGTCAAGATTAGTTGATCCAATATCATTTTAATCCAATCATTTTAGAGGTATTAACAATCTTTTTTATACAGCAACCAATACTTTGTCTTGTTTTCACTCCCCTTTGATATAAAAACTACTAATTTGAAGTAAAACTCTTGATGAAACTACAAATAAAAAAAAAAATTGAAGGCAAACTTTTATCAACTTAATCCTATCTTCATTTTCTTGCCTTGATGCATTTGTTCTTTCTATTAGTGGCTAACTTTCTTTAGTCATTACTAATTTTAATGACTCGTCTCATTAGACACTACTAATATTAGCTAATGTGGCTTCCTTTTTCTGCCTCCTTCTGTATATAAAACCCATTTATATGTACGAGAACAGGTATACAGACATTGATAAACGAAGCATTGCTTGAAAGATGGCAGACTAAACAAAATCATCATTGGACATTGCTGCTCTTAACTTTAATGATTTGATATGATTAATGATTTGATCCCTCTTATTAGTTATTGGGTGGGTTTTGGAGGTTGGGGGCAGTACTACAGATTTCCAATCAAGTGAAATTTTGTGCCCAGCATTTGTTTTTGTGATTACCAAAAAGTGACATGGTTTCTTGCGCCAATTAGTGGGGTTTTTACCTTTTCTTTTTTGCCTTTTTATCTCTTCAAGATTCATATCAAGCATATTAAATTCCTTAAGTTTTGTGATGATTTTATTTGAAATTTATTGTCACAAATAGTAAAATTTATTAAATACTTATGTCCTTGCAACTTATTATATGTTTCTAGTCATTTGTTCGGCAATCGATCAGCTCATCAAAACTTGTAAATAGACTAAATTATCAAAATTTGAACATACAATGCAAGCTCATAAAGAAAATGTCTCATTCTGTAAATACTATTTTGCAAATATAAAAAAGAAAATTAAAATTTAAATGTGAGATGTTTTGTTTTTTTATTGATTATTGACAATTATAATTAAATTAATATTAATATTTTGACATAATCAATTAAAAAATAACTTTTTTCTCAAATCACATCACTAGCACTGCACCCCATAAAACAAAGATAAGAAACGCAATGAAATCTCACGCCATTTGAAGTTCTTTTTGACATCATTAGTTACAAATTCTTGACCCGCCACTGATTGTGGGTGTCTAAAGGAATGTTTATAATTACACTTTTTAAGACTGTCTTATTAATAATTGTCTAAATCAAAACGTGAAATGACCATTGTACTCTTTTGAGATTTTCAATAGTAGTATGATGTAGAGGATTTTTTTCACTCTTCGCATGGGGCAAGATTCAAAATGCCTTTGGTTTATAGTCTGGCTCATGCAATTTCTTTCTTTCTTTCTTCCTTTTTTCCCTAAAAAATTTCAATTTTAATAAAGAATTGGCCCTCACAAAATATGGGAATATACTTGCAGTGCATCTATTCATATTTAGAAATATCACACTGTACTTATCATTTGCTCGAATATCTTATTCCAAATGATATTTCATCTCATATTCTAAAATCACTAATACTCGTCAATTATATATATATATATATATACACACACACTAATATAATTACATTTAGTGGGGCTGGCTTAGGAATATGACAGAATAAATTGTCAGTAAGAATAAATCAAAAATGGATCAAACATTGACTTTTAACATTTATCACAACTTAAATACACCCCAACAAGTTTGGTAAACTTTAATCAAACTTCAATGATGAGCCAGCACTATACTAAATTTCACTTAGCAAAGGGGGCGTGGGTCCAAACCATGCACCAACTCGAGAAAAAATATTTGCTGGTTGGTTAAGTAATATCAAACTATCATAATTATAAAATGAAAAATGAAAAAGTAAAATTTATTTTTTTTCTTAAAAATAATAGATAGAAATGTTTTTTTCTTTTTTCATTTATTGAGAAGTAAAATTTTAAAAGTTAATAATTTATATAAAACCTATACTAATTTTAACTCCTAACTCCATCCATTGTATACCTTACTCCTATAATACATATCATATGTAATATAAAATATTTTGAAGAGTTCATATATACACACTCTTTCTCATGCAGACAGCTATCCTACGTCGTTTTGCGGAACACTATGTGCGCATGATAAAGAACACCAATAGATCAACTGGTTAGCCATTAGCCCCCCTACCATGCACTCCCGTTTAGCAACATAACAAAATATGTAATTGAAGTGTAGCCAATTGGCATTATTCACTGAGTTTTTATTAACAATTATTACTCCATTAGAGTTGAGACTGCCGGCACTGTCTCAAAACAGTGGTTATATTTCTTAAATCATACTTTATATAGAATTAATTAATTTTTGGATAATTTAATTTATTATGAAAATTTATATTATTGGCTATGTGAGGGTTATTGCGCAAAACATCAACCAATTACTAATTTATTTAATATTAAAATAATAGTTATATTTAGCATTGCCAGCAGCGGGTAGGACGCAACAGTAAAACATAATAGGAGAAAATGTGAAAATCGTATATTCGAATTTTTTTGTGGCAAAAGTATAGTGTGTCTATATTTGTTCTTTTGGGGTTCCTTGTCGCGATATAAGTGGGTCCAGAGGAAGAGAAAAATTGATGCGAACGTTCGATCTGAGCGTGTATAAACTGCATCATCGTATTTATTCAGATGATAAATTAAGCGAAAATGTCATTCTCTTCTATGATTAATTAGACGAAATCTGCAACTTGAATTATAAAAAAATAATTATATATAGTAATTAGTGTATTAGTTTGGTATATTTATGAATTGCTTTTAATCTTCTCTATGAATCACTGTATATCTTCAATTCCTGGAACTGAAATCGATTAAAAGTTAAATGAATGCGATTGATTCACTGTTCAATGAAACTATCAATTATAATAATACTATTATATTTGATTGGGCTGGCTGGGATTTGGACCAGAATCTTTCTTTTAAGTTTTAACGAAGAAGACACGTATGCAACAAGTCAACAGCAGTAATTTTTAAAGATCTGTTTGGACTTCAGGTTTTGGTAAGGGAAAGAAAAAGGCATTAAAGAATAAAGCACAAACTTATTTTCTTCACTTAAATTAATGATCAAACATGTGGTAATTAAGGAAGTGTGAGAGGTTTCATTGTGCAACATATGATAAGTAAATAAAATATTAGTAGATCAGAAATTTGTCCCATAACATAAAATGTTCATTTTCCTTTCATTTGTAGGTTAACCAAACATAGAATTAACCACAACAATACAAGTTGACAAAATATAAAGTACTAATTACAAAAATCACCCTTAAAGTTTTATTTAATTACAAAAATTATTTCTTCAAGTTTTAAAATTGAACGGACCTTCTTGACATTTGTCTCCATCTTACATATTGTCCATAACGCCAATCGCAGTAACCAAAAATTAAGACATCAGCCCAAAAAAGATAAAAATTCTCTATTTTGCTCCCAAGATATTGTTCATGAAATATGTTGAAACCAAAATGCTCTTGAGTTCAATTGTAATATTATTCAATTTCTTGTGGATGTAATAGTAATTTTTTTTTATATATATGTGGCCATCTAAGCAATTTTTTATTTTTTTATATTTTTCATGATTCTTGTTTAAGTTAATTATTTTTTTGTCATAATTGACTTACTTTGTTCCTTAAATCTTCAAAATACACCACACACAATAGTGGAGTAATTTTTAAATTCATTTTACATTATTTTTATAATTTTTGAATTAATTAGTTTTTTTTGTCATAATGTTTTTTGGTTTTTCAAAATTTCCAAATATACCACAAAAACAACAACGTTACATAAAATAACTTAGAATAAAAATAGTTTGTGAATAATACATTTACCCTCTTCAAGATGCTAGAAACTTATACAAATACCTACTAATTTTCAAGTAATATGAATACAGTGATAACAAAATAATTTATAGTCCAACTATAATAACTATACTAAATGTGGAATGCCCTGTACAGATATGACCATAATCTAAAATATATATATATATATAGGAATTAAAGAGTGCATGTTAATACAATACGTTCACATCAAATTTGTTAATTACAAAAACTAAATTAGTGTTCATTAAATGGAAACTTAATTTTTTATTTTTTATTCTTATGGGGAATTTGCAGTCGTTTCTATTCGTATGTGTATTGAGTAAACCCTCGTACTGATACAATAGTTTGCAAACCACACCAAGTAGGTAAACGATACTAGATAAGTTCGATGCGATAGGTTCAAGTGATAAAATATTGAGAAAGAATTCGAATTTGAAATACGACGTTCTTTGCAACCCTCCTCCACCAATTCAGTCAACCATGTGTTATGCAAGTATGGAAACTTAATTTTGTTGCATGGCAGTTGTTCCTATTCGTATGTGTATTGAGTAAACCTTCGTACTGATACAATAGTTTGCAAACCACACCAAGTAGGTAAACGATACTAGATAAGTCATAGGTTCAAGTGATAAAGTGTTGAAAGAGAATTCAAATTTGAAATACGATTCTCTTTGCAACCCTCCTCCACCAATTCAGTAACCATGTGTTATGCAAGTATGGAAACTTAATTTTGTTGCATGGCAGGAGGTCCATCTTGACTACCCAAAATTCTATTCCAGATGCTTTGAATTTTTTTTCTCTTGGATGCTGTCAACATTTCAGCAAAAAAGGTATTTGCATCAAATCATAAAATTTAGATCTCTTCTGTTCAAAAAAAAATAACTTAATTATATTTAAACCCCCCACCCCCACCCCACCCTCAATTGAGTTGCAATATATGACATGTACTTCTTTATGATTATTTACAAACCACAACAGCATTTCCCACATATAACACCAAAACCTCAAAAAAACACAAAAAATCACAATCACTAGTATGCAACCAAAATTTTTGTTTTTTATGTAACCAAAATCTTTGGTTTTGTTTTAACAAAAATCATAAATTAGTTAACAAGCTCAAAATGAAATATTTATAAAACTTATAAATATTATTCCTTTTACAACACAAACACTAAAAAAAAAAAAAATACACAAAAACATACACATATTACATCCAAAATCTAAAAACTTCACATATTTCATTAAATTAAGAACAGATCAAGCATTTATGCATACTATAAGAAACTCGTGGTATAGTGATAAAACCGAACTTTATTTCATCTCAACCCTTAGATGAGGAGGTTACCTTCTTCCACAAATATTACTAAAATGGAAAGAATGGTATTTAGTCAAGGGCCCTTCTGAAATGGGGGTAAACTTCGCACTGCCTCAAATGAGAAAGAAATATGTCTTTCAGAGGCCAAAAACATTGAAGGACAAAGTTGTTCATTCATATTTTTAAATTTTCAGTCATTCTCTCTTTTTTTTTTTTAAAAGAAAAAATGAAAAAAAAAATCACAACAGGGATAAAAAGGATTTTTTATATTTTCTTTATCTTCTTCGAATGTTTGTTAGTCGTAGGAGTATATTTGTAATTTCAAAATTTAGAAAAATAATTTTTATAATTAAATCAAACCTCGATAGTTTTTTACAATTAACCCAAATATAAAACTCAAACCCTAATTAGCAAGGGTGGACACAACCTCAAAAGCCTCGTTTTCCTAATTGTTACTACTTTTGAAATTTTGTCTTTTTTCTATTTTAAGTAACCTACATTTTTTATGTGTTTTTTTTTTCAATGAAATCCAAGGTTCAAACATAGTTAAGCTTGGAAAAATTATGAAAATCTCTCTTTTCCAATTTTCATACCCTCCAATTTATTTTATTATTATTTTATTTTTTTTGTGCCCATCTCCAAGGTCCAATCATAATTATGACTGCTGAAATCAATTAATTTATAATATTTCAATCCAACAACTTCTGAAAAATTCTTTTCTATTATGATTACTGCCAATGATGGCAAAATAATCTTTGACATTGTCTAATAATTATTTCCTCAATTATCAATTATATTTTTTATATTTCCACAACATATAAAAACAGCAAAATTCTTACATACTAACTCTCACAAAATAAAAATATTTACTCAAATTTTAAATCCAATTTAAAACTCTACATCAGTATAAATATAGAACCTTTTTTCTAAATATTATATGCATTTTCTGACACTTTATAATTTTTTTATTTTTAAATTTACCTAGTTTTGATAATAAGAAATTAAGAATATATTTTGCAGTGTGAGAGAGAACATACTCTAGTTATTATATTCCTTTGTTCTGATGGAGAGATGGTTGACCAAAAACCGGTCAACAGTGCACGTGGCACGTGCACATCACATGTTGGCCAGGGGAGCAAAAGCACGTGCTGTAGCACTGAAATACAGCGATGGAGCTGACAACCCTACTGCATAAATGCACCATAATTACACTACACTTATACGGGGTCCCGATGTCATTCACATATTATTATAGTAGGGTAGCAAATTATTAAATCATGAATAATAATTTCATAAGTTTATTTTATTAACATCATCATTTATAGATTAAAGAATTTGTACAAGTATAATTTTTCCACCTTATACAGGAATTTATTCCAAAAATTTATTTCGATCGAATCCAAATTATTTACAAGACATATATATATATATATATATTTATTATGCGACTGAGTCACGCATAAATCAAGTAATCTTCCGAGGTGGTGGTTTAGTGCTATAAACTCACTCTAGTGATTCGAAAATGAGAGTTTCGTTTTATTACCTTTAAAATTTTTATTAAAATCAATCACAAATAACAAATAATAAGAAATAATTGATTATAGTAAAAAAAATATGTTTAAAAGTAAAGAAAGATGAGATATAGTAAAGGAATGTGTTGGGACGAGGCAGGTTGATGATTGATAATAAATTATGGAGTTTGTAAAAAAGAGAAAAAAAAAAAAGATGGAGAATTTGATTACTTGAATTTTTTTAATAATCTTAGCATTTTTCCCTTTCACTAGACTTAAGAATTTTGAAAGCTCGCTCAATAAAATAAACATCTCATTGTATAATTTTCAAGGCCCATGTGGAAAAATGATCATTATAATTTTGATTTAATAAATTAATTTATATTAAAATATAATTTGAGATGCAATACTTTGAAATATATTATATTATTATAATATTTTAAGTCGATCATATTTTCAAGTATTTTGATGTTCGTTAGTCTCACATTTCTGCTCTGGCTCCCACCCCCACCCTCGTTTTCACTTTGTATAATTTAGAGTCACATAGTAAGAAATGATCAATTATGAAATAAATATAATTTAATTATCAAATAATTATTTAATTTTGCCACCACCAATTTACAGTATTCCATTACCCTACAATCATTGAGGAACAAAAATGAGCCTCAGCTCCCCACTGGGATTGAGTAATAAAATGGCCAATTATTGTCAGAGTAACGGCCAAGATTAAGTTTATAGGTTTGTAATTAAACGGCTGTGATGGACCTTGGTCCCACGTGTAATTGTATTGTTTGGAGTTCAAATCTTAAAAACCAGCTGGGATTTGTCGGCAAATAGCTAGCACAACTCAAAATTAGCCACTCTTTTCTTTTTTCTTTTTAACTTTTATCAAGAAATGAGAATTTTTCTTGATCGTTGAATTTCCAATTGAATGAGTGGTTTCTAACAATTGGGGTTTTTAGAGAGAAAAATAAATTTAAAAAAAAAAGAATTTACCAAATTATTTTTTGAATATGCATTTGACTTACACTTGAATGAAACTTAATATAATCATAAACTTATTTAAATTTAGAGTAAAGGGTTTTAAATTCGCCGAACATGATCTTATATTACAAATTATATTGTATTTTCTATTATATTATACTATTATTATCACTTATAAATTTTACGGATAAAATTTTACACAAAATTAATAATCAATGCATTGTCATTGAAAACAATATAATTTGTAATAAAAGATAATGTATGCGAATTCTCATAACCTGATAAAAGAAAGTACTTAATAAAAAATTTTATGTAAAAAAATATAAATTTTGAAAAAAACTAATGGAGCATAACTTATTGAACTCTTTCCAAAAGACATAAAAGAAAATTTAACATTTTTTTTAGAATTATTAATAGGAAGACTGAATTTGACCAGATAAATTACTAAATTATTATCTCCTAAATTTTTTCAAAGATATCCATCAAGCTCTTACATCTCACACAACCACTTAGAGCTTATAAGATGTTCTTTTTAAACTTTGCCAAACATTCTCTTTGTTTCAGGTAAAAAATCCCTTTCATTTGATTGACAGCTCACAGAAGATATTGTAGGGCAGTTGCAGTGAATAGCCCCCTCCCTTAGCCATTTTGCACTAAAAGAAGACACAGGAAGAATTAGTTGGAAGTTTGTAATATCAAACTACAACCCCCCACCCCACCCTCGCAAACCTAACTATGATTAACTGTTAAACCAGCAGTTAAATCAAATATATTAATCTTTTCTCCGCAGATCAGAGTCCTTAACAATAACCCCCAAAAGAAAGAGAAAGCAGAGAACAAAACAAAACACACAGAAAGCTCAGGCTAATTCCTGCTTTCTTTGGTTAAAACCATTAAAATTCCTTATTTTCTTGAGTGCCCAGAAGGCCAGGTTGATTACATTCCTGGGATTGCTTCATTTCCAAGAATTTGGTGCTCATTTTTATTTACTTATTTGCTTATTGTGACGTTTATGTTAATGGGTGTTTTCTTTGGAATTGATCTGCGGATGGGCAGAAGAAGCGGCAGAAGATCCAAAGATTAGGTTAACGTCATCACATTTACTTGTATTATGTGTATGCATATATTTACATCTGTAGCAGTTTGACTTACTGAGATAATCAGAGGTTAGAGCGACCAAGATTGCCATTTTCTGGGGTCTCTATATCTGAGTAATTGATATAGAGAGATTTTCAGGGAGTAGAGTTACCGAGATTACGCTGGGTTATCTGCATTGCAAATCAAGAACTGAGATATAGTGAAAGTGCTTTGGGCTTCAAGATTGGTGAATGATGGAATCAAGAATGGACCAGTATGAGATCATGGAGCAGATTGGCCGTGGAGCTTTTGGTGCAGCCATTTTGGTTAATCACAAGCTGGAAAGGAAAAAGTATGAATTTCTAAGAAAAATTGATTTCTAAAGATTGTAGAATGATGGTTTTCAATTTATGGAAAAATGTATGATCTTTATATATATATAATTTTTCTGATTCTGGGAATGTAAAATAGGTATGTGCTTAAGAAGATTCGATTAGCTCGACAAACGGAACGTTGCCGGAGATCAGCTCATCAAGAGGTACAGTAATTTTATTTTTATTTTTTAATTTCCTGGACTTTAATTTGACTTCTGCAGATTGATAAGTTTTAATCTTAATAATTATCTTTATTTTTTCTTTCTTTGATAACTGTTTTCCTTTAATTTTGAAAGAGTTCGCTTGCTGTTTGGTGTTTTGTTACCTATTTGATATCCTTGTTACTGTTTTGGGATCTTGATTATTCTTCGAGTTTGCTTTACTATCTTTTAGAAGAATGTATACTTAGCTTGGAATTTCACTGTGATTGTCTGAATGGTTGTGAACTTTTGTGTCATGAACAAGGCATTGGCAATTTTCTTAGTTCTATTTCAGCATTTAGGAGTCTCAACTGTCAAGTTGGAATTTATTGCTCATTTCGTCTTCTATCATGTGCTCATGTGTAACGATTACATATATGTATTTTCCAGTGTGTAGTAATGCTTGGCTAGAAAATAAAAGAGGTGTTTTCTGGCTATTTCAATTATGCAGATGGCGTTAATTGCACGGATACAACATCCATACATTGTTGAGTTCAAGGAAGCTTGGGTAGAGAAGGTAATTGTCCATGAAGCTTCTAATTCCCCATTTCTCATATGATTCCATGATTGATTTTGGTTCGGTATCATAGATTTATTATTTTTCCCACTGAGCTCTTTGTTGTCAAATGCTAAAGCAGGGATGCTATGTTTGCATAGTTACTGGCTACTGTGAGGGTGGTGACATGTAAGTGTTGTATGATGCAGTTTTAACTGGAAAGTGCAATACATTTCTATACTTATAAGGTGTTTCTTTTCCTAATGTTTATGAGCTGTTGATGATTGAACTGCAACAGGGCTGAACTGATGAAAAAAGCCAACGGCCAGTACTTTCCGGAGGAGGTTTGAGTTCTTGCCATTGAGATAATAAGCCTTTTCTTCTTTCTTCTGTAATACCTGATTGATAATATGCTTTTCTGTTTAATCATGTATGCTATGCAGAAACTGTTAAAGTGGTTCTCTCAACTATTATTGGCAGTTGAGTATCTGCATTCCAAATTTGTTCTGCACCGGGATCTCAAAGTAGGCATCTGAACATTCATGTGAATCTTTATTATAGTTTCTCTGTTATCTTAAATGATTCTGTGGGACTGATCTCCTTAGCACTTTCTTGGCAGTGCTCCAATATCTTTCTTACCAAAGATCAAGATGTTCGTCTAGGTAAGCTTGGGTTATAATTTCTTTTGTTGAATTCAGAAGAGCCTCAGAAAGTAATTGTCTTTCCTTTTTGAACCTTCCTTTTGAGCAGGTGATTTTGGACTTGCTAAAACTTTGAAGGCAGATGATTTGGCTTCTTCGGTATGTGCTTAATATGCATAAAATCCATCTCTTTTCCCGGGTGAAGTTAAATATACTTATGAATAATGAAAGACAATGTATTTGCTTGTGTTTCCCTTAGTCATTTTGTTGGAACCTCAGAGGATAGAATTTATCAGCCCAATTATATTTAAAAAGGGAGGAGAAATTACTTAAAAACTATGATGTACTCATGGAAGCATTTGATTTTCAAAGTATGAGTATGCAGCTGCAACACATGTACTTCTGTCAACAAAGAAAAAAATAAAACTATTAAAAAGTCCTTTTCATGATTTTTCATGGAATTCAAAATTAAAAAGTGAATAATTCTTTCGAACACAAAATTTTTCCAAATGTGTGGATAAAGCCTGGAAGAATGGTTAATTTCGACAGGTTATTGCCAAGACAATTCCGAAGTAAATACTTGATTGTAGGCATGGTGCTGCATAAGTGCCTTGATCAGTCCTAAGAATGCTGGAAAATGATTTAATATGAAGGAAAGAGAAAAAAACTGAACCTGGTTTTCAAAACTGAAATTGCTTTCTGGAATCTTGTCTCATCCAAGATTCCAAAATTTTATATGATTTGCTTTAGGGTTATTAAGAGAGAAACTTACTAGCATGTGGTCCTAAAGCAACGGATGATGTAATGCATTTCATGTACCACTTTCAGTATTTTTCAGCCAAAATCACACTTTTTGTGCATTTGATTGTTCAACAAATTCTAGTACAAGGTTTCTGAAATCCAACTGTTGTCTTCTTGTTTTTGCCCAGGTAGTTGGAACTCCTAATTACATGTGTCCTGAACTTCTTGCTGATATTCCTTATGGATTTAAGTCCGATATTTGGTCTCTTGGTATGTCAATGTTCAATTTTCTCTTCTTTGATAACATAGAATCAGTGCAATTGAATTTTAGGACTGCCATTTTGTAATGTTTCATTTGTCAATCAGGATGCTGTATGTACGAAATGGCTGCTCATCGTCCCGCGTTCAAGGCTTTTGTAAGATTTCCGGTCCTTATTTTGTTCAGTTGCATCTTCGCCTCTATGCTTTCCGTTTTATTTCTCTGTGAATTATAGTGGAAGACCCCTGAATTCAAACCTCATTCACATCCTTTGCCATTGCCATTTCTATTGCACTAAATCTTTCCACCCGCTATTTGTTAACTCCACACCACAGCTCACTTAGCACTATCTCAGTCTTATGCAGCTTATACTAGTGCTCTTCATTTTCTCCATGCCAAGCTCTTCCACGCATGAAATGATATCATCTCTTCTGGACAAACCTATTCCATGATAAGCAAAACCTCCATCCATGCAAAGGACCATTAAAGCATCTTACATTGTCTGTACGCCTTCACACGTGTGCATAAGCAACACCTGTGCTCAAAGACATTCACATACAGAAACAGATGGCCTGCACCTGCCCTGTTGTCTGTAGGAAAGAATTTGTGCATGTTATTGTTAAACAATAAAGATAGCAACCTTTCTATTATCTCTTTCATATTTGTAAAATGATTATTTTATGTCTAAAGACCTAATGTTCTTGTCTCCTCTAGAAACTTTTTAATTTTTTGCCCTATATCTGATTTTTCAGGACTTCACATTGTTCATTTAATTTTTAAGCCCATCTTTATCCTTAATAGTTAGGTACGTGTTTCAGGACATGGCAGGATTGATAAGCAAGATTAACCGATCATCTATCGGCCCTTTGCCTCCCTGTTACTCCCCATCCTTGTAAGTAAATTTGGTCTTTCTATAGTGGTATAGTTTTTATGCATTTAATTTCTCAATTACTTTCTTCCTTTATGCTACCTGGTTGAAGGTGAGGTTTTAGCTTATCCTTGTGCTTCTTGCTGCTCTGAGGTGATCTTATATGTTGTTGGCAGTAACTCCATGGCAGTTTTTTTTTTTCAATCCCTTCATGTCTTCAAGTAAGGGTATTTTTGGAAAGTACATTACTATTTTAAGATATAAAACTTTATTTATTGAAAATTTCAAAAAAGTAAGCAGAGCATTTATATGTGGATGGGAGTATCATATTTTGCAAATATGATCTTTATGCTACAAAAGTAGAAGAACAGGAGACCCACTCAATTGTCATCTCATTTCACGTCTGTAGCCAAATAGTTTAAATAAAAACCCCTTTTTGGGTGGATTACTTGAAATGGCAATTCTCAAATCAGAAGTGGCCTTGTGGTCTTTCATGTTCATATGCTTATGCCCATTTTGAGTGTCCAAATGTGAGCTATCTAACATTGCGCAGATTTACCTATTTGCTCAAATCATATTTCTCGGTAATAGCAGTTTATCTTGTGACATTTTCTTTTATCTTTTCTGTTGCGTGAGCATTTTGGTGTTTGGCGGATTGGGTGCGGAGAGGAGAGAGGTCCAGGTGTTATTGTTAACCATTTCTTTCTGTTCCACTGCCCATGAGAACTCAAATCATTTTATGATGCATTCATGGTGCTTTGAAACAAACATTTGGCTATCGCAAATTGCCAAATCTCAGTTTGGTTCATGTTTATACTTTATTTGGAGTATATTATTGAATGCAGTATTCTATTGTGAATAATTTGACTCATGTTTTTACCTAACAGGAAAGCACTAATCAAGAGCATGCTAAGAAAAAACCCTGAACATCGGTCAAGTGTAAGAACGTCCAAATATCAGTTCAATAATCTTTATCTTATTTTTAAAGAATACCTCCTTTTAACCTGATTTCAATATTATCAGGCATCTGAACTGCTGAAGCACCCATATCTACAGCCTTACATTGACCAGTACCGTCCATCCTATAGCCCTGCTGCTGCCACTTCACCTGAGAAACCTCTTCTGACCGCTTGTAACAGTAGAAAGAATATGGCTGAAAGCCAAAGTAGCAACAGTTCTTGCAGTGACATAGACAGCTTAATGTCAAGTGAGAGGAACATTGTGAACCGTGACCATAAAACCAATGATACAGACTCAACTTCTGTTGATGATAATGTTGGTTGCAGGCAGCTTCTGCTGAGAGAGGGTCTACAAGAGACGGACTTGTTGCCTGCAAATACCAAGGAACATGATGTTGGGAAACCACTGCATGAGGAGCATGGAAATAACAATGAATTAAAGCAGCCAAAGACAATTAAAAACATTATGATAGCTCTGAAAGAAGGTAAAAGCAGAGAAAATAGTTCTCCAATGAGAAGCAACCATGCAAGAGCAAGTGGTGCTAGCAACCAGAGAATAATTGTCGAAGCATCTCCCAGAGTCACCAAACCAGGTCCCATTAATTATGGTCTTAAGGGTAATGCAGAGACACCAGCTGCTACATCTGCAAAGGCCAACTCTGATTCTACTAAACGAATACAAGGAACACATTCTTTGAAGCATCAGGTACTAAGAAGTTCATTTCTTTTTTTCTGGACTAAAGTCTGTTATGAGCTTGGTTTGTAATGATGACCTATCTATGTAGTTACCTGTCATGGAAACCCCTCCAAAGACCAAAGCTAGACATGAAGGGATCCCTCCCTCTGGTCCCGTAAAGCCTATTGCTGAAGAAGGATTGTCTACAAGGACAAGACAAAAAACACCTCCTACCCTGTCTCGAAGGCCATCGTTTCCTGGACGGATGCGACAAGTGGGATGTGACACTCCCAATACCATGAATACTAATACAAAGACTGGTCCTAGTGATGTTCAGGATCCTGAACCTACGAAATCAGTGCCTTATGGCTGCAACTCACGCATTTCTAGGGAACTTATGCAGCATTCTAAAAGGTCTGTAGGGGCTGGTTCTAAGAGAATGCAAACAGACAGCAGCAATTCCGCATCCTCTTCAGTATCTATCCAAGGATTTGAGCTCTGTGATGATGCAATGACTCCTTTTATTAGCTCATCAGAACAGATATTTCAGAGTCATGAGCAAGCCACCGAAATTGAAATCATTAAGACTCCCTCCTCTCCCCAAGAACGGATAGGAAATTGCTTTAAGGAACATCATGAAATTAGCTGCCAAACTAGCAAACAGCAAGCCACTGAAGTTGAAACTATTGACTCCAGACCCAGCTGTTCCACCACCTCCTCGTCACACTCTGAAAGACTGGAATATTCATCAGGGAAGTGTCTTGGGAATAACTATGAATCTACAGTATGCTCCATTGAAACATTTCAAGAACACTCAGATGATAAAAGTATGGATGTGAATGCTTGTGATGAGAAAATGAGTTCCACTGCCAATATGGAGATCTCGTTTCGTCGCACTGATGATTTACTTTTGGGTGGAGAAGATGCTCCAACCATCAGTCCGAGTGGTAAGCCTGATCTTGTGACCAAGTCGAACCACACTTCAGCATCCAGTGGTGATGACAAGTTCATGGTGAAGAAACTTGTTTCTTCAGAGGGTTCCTCTTCCACTGTCTCTCCTATTTCATCAAACCAGAAGAATTTGTTGTCAGACAAAGGATTTCTGGTGCAAAATGTAGTTAATGAAAAACCTGCTGGCACTCATCTCCCACCAGCTTTTAATGATGTGATACATGTGATACGTCACAGTAGTTTCCAAGTTGGGACTGAGCATCCAGTACTAGGAAACATGGAGCGAACTTTGGATGTTGGAAAGTTGATAAATGTGGTAAGGGATGAGTGTGATGTAAAAGATCCAGCTTCTTTGGCAGTTTCAAAATCATCTACTTGCTCTGAAACTCTGACTCCTAAATCATCTAGTTGCTCTGAAAATACGACTCCTACTTCAAATCTCTTTGAAACAACTGTCACCAAGGAAATAGATGTGACAACTACAAATCCTACCCCCATGGTTTCAAAGTCAGATTCTTCCGAACCAGAAAAACCAAACCTTTCTTTTGCCCAGGAAGAAGCACCAGCAAAGGAAACTTTAGATGTCAATTCCTTCAGGCAAAGAGCAGAGGCACTTGAAGGACTATTAGAACTGTCTGCTGACTTGCTTCAGCAGAATAGGCTTGAGGAACTTGCAGTTGTTTTGAAACCTTTTGGAAAGGAAAAGGTGTCTCCGAGGGATACAGCAATCTGGTTGGCTAAAAGTCTCAAAGGAATGATGCTAGAAGAGGGCGGACGGAATTTGTGAATGCTGGTATTTGTTTCTTCCTTTTCTTGCTCATTAGTTGTAATTTTTTAATATAGTTCAGAGCCTTTTTCTTTCCAACATCAAACCTGTGACTTTTTTGCCTTTTTTTGTCCCTTCGATTTTCTTTTGTTGAATCTCAGTGCAGCACATGTATATAATGTTATAATCCATTATTTTTTCCCCATCCAGCCAAATGCTAAAATACTATGTTAAACATCTTTTGTACTTGATCTTTAAGAGAGAACTTAAGCTTCATTTTGGTTTTATCTAAGTTTCTCTAGCAGTTGATGCAAGAAATACATGAATGCAGTATGTTTGATGATCATCTTACTAGGGTCAGAAGCCCATAAATCTTTTGAATGCAGAACGGAGCCAGAAAACTCAAAATGGGGGCGAGATTGAATTTTTTTTCAAGAAAAATAGAAAATTTTAATGGATGCTGATTGATGCAATCGGCTTATTATTTGTCAGACAAAATCAAGATTTGATAGATACCCTCCATCATTACATAAATTATCTTCTCTTTGATCAGTATCAAATCATTTCATGTATAGGAGTTCCAATTTTGGAAAATACTGCTAATTTTTGTGAGCCCTAAACGCTGAATCTGTTAAGTCTCTCATCAGGTGTTATTTACTACTATTAGTTTAATTTTCATATCAGTTTATTAGTGAAACGTGATACTCGATTGTCTATGCACTCAGCCGACGCTCACAAAATAATAATAATAATAATAATAATAATGCCAAGATAAATTTTACGAAATCAAACCCATTGATAAAATTTTGATATTCGTAGGGTCGCACGTCCATAAGATTGCTATAACCATCACAGATTATATGTCAAATGTTACAAGTTTTCATATTGATAAATGCTAAGACAGGTCTCTTTGTCACGCTTGTATTCTATGCCAAATTTACAACATATATTTTATCACATTTAATGAATTAATACACCTGCTGTCTCTAATTCACTTTTATTATGTTTGGATCTTAAACTCCGGTAAAAGAAAATTTAAAAAAATATACATATTAAAAATAAAATAATTTTTTTATCATTTTAAAATAAAAAAGTTATATTTCTTTTAAAATTAACATCCAATAACCAAACATAAAGGTTATGTCCACGCAGGGAAATCAATAACTGGAACACAATATGGGGAGTGACGTATCTGCTTATGTAATTAATTAGGTCCAAAAAAAAATTTTTATCTAAAAAATTCTACATTTAATTGTGCACATTAAATGTACATTTTACTACATATTATATATATATATATAAGTATACATTAAGTTATATATATTTGCTAGCTGCAAAATAGGGCGTATGGCTTTGACTTTCTTGCCAAAAAAAAAAAAAAACTCCTACTTTCCTGACAAAAGAATAAAAGACAGAGATTTCTCTTCGCTTCTTTTGATGATTCTTTTCAAAATCCCCAACGAGATTTTGTTCATTATCAACTTTAGGAAAAAGGTCAAAAAAAAAAAGAAATTGTGATATTAACTAGAATCTTGCGGTTTCTAATGTGCAAGCCTAGTGCCGTTTATTTATATGGTTTTATACGTGTGTAAAAATATGTGATTTTTTGAAAATATATTTGTTTATGATAATTTTAAAAGAATAATTTTTATATAGTAATAATATTTAAATATAAAAGTGATAATTTGAGATTTTATTATTATTTTTTATGTCCCATCAATCAATTTATATCTAGAGAATTTAATACAATATATGTCCTATATTTTCTTTACGTTGCTTCAATATTATGTCGGTAGAAAAAGAAAATAATATTCAATTTATTTATAATTTTTTTAATTGTTTTTAAATTTATAGAACATAATATCAAAAATTAAAATATGGATCCTATCTTGATGAAATGAGAATTATAAGTTTGAAAATAGCATCTATATCTAGAAATGAACATTGCTGCATGCTCCTTGCCTAAAATAGATCTATAGCTTATAATAAGAATGCAAAATGTGACAAAAATAGAGGATTGGACAATTTTTGGAGTTTAGTTTTCTTTATCTTAATCACATCATATGTAGCAAATTAATACATAAATTCACAAGTACATGTGAAAAAATAGCATAAAAAATACAATCCAATATTCCCTGTTGTACAGAATGCCATGAACAATATGCAATCAAATAGATACAGCAATTTTCAGTTTAAGCAGCCGCCTCATGAAGATGTTTCTTTTCTTCTAGCTTGCTTGCATGTACGTTGAACAATTCATGTTGTACTAGCTGCCATCAAAGGGATTATTACTTTAGCATATAAGGAAATAGGCAGTCATTTCCTAAGAAGCTCTTGGAATAAGGATTGGTTGATAACATTTATCCGTACTTGCAGGGACGGAACCAGAAATTTTGATCTTGGGGGCGAGATTGGTTTTTTCTTTAAGAGATATACAATTTTGTTCTTGGGACAAACGTTTAAAATTTAATATATTTATACATAAATTTATGTTTATATAGACTTGAGCAGAGGTGGCTGCCCTGCTAGCCCCCCTGACTCTGTCCCTGCTTGCAGCCAAACCAGAAGTAGAAAGCAGCTAAATTGGATTGGATAAACATAAATTGCATAATACAATTCATAATATCTGATATAGGGGGAATAGTAGCAAGCAAACCTTTAATACTTTATCTCTGTTTCTGAACTTCAAATAATTTGAAACTCTGGTTTTCTCCTGGTTTAAGCATTCCTCAACCTACACACATATATTCCAAAAAGAAAACAACTTTGGACATTGACATATTTCGAACAGCTCTATTTTGATATCTAGGTTAAATGTAATGAAGAGCTACTGATTTGGGACTAACCTTAAGCATGTAATCCTCGTAGGACTTGTTTGTGATCTAGTCTAAGGCCTTTTTAGAATAGAATGCAGTCGTGGCGTTCATCATTGCTTCTTCAAAGTCTTTTACGTAGTATTTCCATGAACCATCACCAATCTCCACATAAATATCCAGGGCTTCCCTTACGATGGCCTGATCAATCTGTTCCCCCTCACGTTCCCTATTAATCTGAATAATTGTTCATACATTGCATCAACGCATAAAAGAAAAAGTTGATGTTGCTGATGGACTTACAGACAAAAATCAAAACTAGATATTGAATCAATGAAATGTATCTGAAGAATCCTTAAGCAACGTACTAAAGACAGAAGTTCCTCTTAACAGACAGAAAAACCAGACAGACATGAATTCATAGAAGGTCCTTGTGAGGACATACGGAAGAAGAGTTGGATAACATTTCAAGTATTGAGCACTTGCATTGAGGATAAAATGAGCAATTCGGTTTTTTAACTAGCTTAGGAAACAACGACTGAGTCCCTTGAATATGTTTTACTAGCTTACCAAGGATATAATGGCATCTCTAACTTCATCATTGATCTCACCGTAAACCTACAATATGCATAAAAATAATTTATCAATCGTGACAAAACAGGATTTCCAGAACCAGAAAGGACCAGTGCTCAGAAATTTTAAGAATAAGATGAAAGTAATGTTAAGAAACTTGTCCCAAACCAGATTATAGAATGTCAAGTGGCTGGTTCCCACAAGTGAAGGTAAGTTCTTCTTCCCAGTATAAAGTCTGTCTATGTAATGAAAGAACCTCGAGAGCCATTTGGTCATAGTTTTTGGTTATTCCATCTTCTCAACAATTCTTCATTCTTCTTTCCCCTTAAAGATGGTAATACCTGGAGATGATATACAGAGAAAACTCCCACTTCTGGTGTTCATATACATGTAAATTTCCTCAAAGGCTACTTACCTTAGAAAATATGTAATCTTCAAATGTCTTTTGGTATTGATCATACAATTTCTCAACTTCAGGGCCAACTGGATTTGGGTAACATACATTATAAACTATTCTGATGAATCGAGTTAAGATGTGAAAGCCCATTTCGTAAGAAATTCAAATTGCAAATAACTAGCCATAATTACATAAAAAATGGCAAGGGCACTTAAAGTAAATATAAAGAAAATAATCCAAGACCTCTTATTAATTCCAGAATCTAGGGGCAACATCTTATTGGCAATATCACTGTGAATCAAACATTTCAATAGTCAAAATCAATTCTACATAACCATAACCAAACTTCCAGACACATGATCATTAAATCAGGCAAATCCAAAGCATATATGTCTTGGGTATGCAAAAATGAAACCCAAAAACAAGAACAGAAACAAGGAAAAAGAATGAAATTTGTCACAATTTTAAGAGCATAAATCAAATTTAGAACTTTAAGTATGGTGAAATCTTGTGTGTGTTCCAGAGAGAAATTTTCAGTAAGGGATACGTATAGAACCGCATATACTCTTCAGAAGTGAATTGATGGCTTCGAACTCCTTCAAGATTATCAATGATCTTGTTGATGGCTTCCTCCTGCAAAATAGGCCATGCCTCGTCAAAAGTCAACAAGCTTTTCACGGCGGCGCCACCAGCCATGCTTAGCTGCAACAGGACGGTGATGGTGGCGACAAGAATTGGCAAACCAATATTACAATCAGAGGGGGTAGAATTTTGAGCAGAGTAAAATGGCTGGATTTTTCATACTTACGATATTCTTCTAATACTTACGATATTCTTCTAATACTTATGATATTCTTCGAAACCTGTTTCTTGGAAACTCTCCGGACTTGGCCAGCTTTGAATGTTTGAACTAAGTTATTGAAATTTTGTTATACATATGCCAAATTCTTTGAACACAAAAAAAAATAAAATATATATATATATATAAAATAAATTATAAAAACTACCTATAAAATTTAGTTTAATTATAAAAGATTTTTATTAACTTTTAGAATTATAATGGTCAAACTAATAGAGCTTACAAAAAATCAAACTTACTCCTGTAATTTTTTTTTTGAAAAAAAAATCTAAAATTTTAAAAAGTATGAATAGAGAACTTTATCTTGAGTTAAAATAAATATTAATAGTTCATTTTATTAATCATCATCTCGATTCATATTTTAAAAATAATAATAATAATTAAAAAAAAGTCACCCTATCCTACACCACCCCAGCCCTAGACCAACCCCCAACTCGCAGCCCAGCCTTCCTCCCCAGTAATATAAAACAAATGTGTGTATATGTATATTTTTTTTATTATTTCTTTAAAAAATTTAAACACTGACATATGAGAATGAGCGAAGGGTTTTGAATTCCTAACTTTATCTATAAAATGTAAGAATATATATATTACTGCTCTTAAAGTGTATATATATATAGGATAAGGATTGGCCGGGGAAGGGGGAATTGTGGGGTGGAAGAGTGGAAGGGGGATGTGTCTTTAAGAAGAAAATTCATTTTTATTCTTTTTTGTTTAAATTTTCTAACTTTCATGTTTTGTATATTTGTCTGCTTAAAAAAATAATTTATATATGTTATCTAATTATGTTTCTATTTTTTTTATCAAAATTATGTTTGCAATTTACCTTTTTAATTTATTTTTTTTAGATTTATCAATAGTAAAAAATAATTTGATATATATATATATATATATTTTTTAAATTTTGTATATTTAAATTTTGAAAGTAAATATATATTACAATCTTAAAATATAAAAGTTTATTAATGTTGAAAGTTATTTAATATATGATATATTATACAAGCAAACTCAAGCTTTAAGAATTTTTCAAATTATTAATATTTAAATATTAGCAAAAAATAAAATTCATAAAAAATATATTAAATGAAGTTTTGAATAATAAAATAAGTATATTTTTATCAAAAAATTAAAAAATCATGAAAATATGCAAAATGAATTAAAATGTTACTTAAATTGTTGTATTTAATACTCACTAAATATAATAATTATATCTCTATAAAATATAAAATATTACAAATAGTCTCTGAAAATATTTTTACGTTACCATATATTGTAATTATTACGGTAGGGGCACTTGAATTTTCATATTATTTTTTTATACATCATCAATTTTTATTAGATCAACTAACGGTTGATACAAAATATAAGAATGATAAGGGTGATTTTTCTAATTTTAAAAATTAATTAATTTTTTTTATAATTAAACTGCATCAGTACATTAATATTTATAGAACTGCTAAGGTCATGTTAAATCATAGAGGCTGAACACATAAATGGTCTACACTCTGGTGATTCACAAATAGTAAACCAATGCCAAAACCAGCATATCATGAGAAAGATATGGTATATAAGAATAGATTGGAATGAAAAAGGAATTAGTCATTTCCTTTTTCTTTCATTAGTTTAATCATTTATAGCTTGTAAAAAAAATTATTTATTTTTGATAAATTTATTTTTCTAAATATATAAAAAAAATTAATGAAACTCGAGATCCGACCTATTAAATTTTTAAGAACTTCAACACGAACTCGCCTTGAACTCTAGATATTAGACCCACAAAATTATTAATTTTTTTTTTTCAAATAACATCACCATTACTTTTAGATATGAGAAAATAAAGTTATTAATAAAAATAATAATTATTTATATTTTCATTTTTAAAATTGATAATTTTAAACATATTTGTTACTTTTATATATATTTAAAACATAAATTATTTATTAATTTTATATTTATTATTATAAGAGTATCATATTGTATATTTTACATATATGTAACATAGATAATTTATTATATATATATATATAACTATACATCACATAAATACAAACATAATAAATAAATATATGCAATATTTTAATGGGTCGAATTTAAATTCTATCCAAGTTAACTTTAAAATTTGAGACTCGCTTTTAGACCCATTTGTCAATTTTTTATATTTTTTTGAAATAATTATACCAATGTAAGATTTTATATATATCCTATATTGTACATATATTATTTAACGCTGAATGAAATTATAATAAATCAATTTATATGCAACTTATTGAATAATAATTTTATTTTAAAAAATTTATACTAAAGGATAGTTTGTTTAAAAGTAAATTTTATTTTATTGATACCGTTTATTTTGAATTACCAATCATGATATTATATTTAAATAAAGAATATCGATACCATTCATTTTTTATTTTTTATACGTATCAAACATATGAATGATTATGCTCATATTATTCATTTCCTATCATCATTCTATTCGTAAATTTATTACATTGATATATAATTTCATTTTGGTATAGCAATCTCCCTTTTATTTTTCTATGGGAATATGAGTTATGTGATGCTTGAATGACCTAATTTTCTATACATGAATAAAAATCAAGAACCACATTATCTCATGTGGCAAGGTACTGATTTTATTGATTTTTACCCCTATCAACTCATTAAAATAACTAAATACTATAGGATTTGTATTTATTTATTTATTTATTTTTTATCTTAGCCCAACTCGATGTGAAATTTGAATCGTCAATCTGGGAACTGGACATGACTCTTAAATCAACAAGAATGCGATGTATGTATTAAATTATATATGTATTATTTATTATAAATACCTCTTTACTTACTTGTTATAAAGTAATTAGACTTTTCATATTCATTTTACTTATTTGTTATTGAGAACGTCACAACTCGAACTCACTTAACTATCAAAAAATTTTAATTATAAATTATTCTAATCATCGTGTTAAAGTATTGTAAATTTTTTCAAATTCAAAATCTATCTTACCCAAACTTAAATGCACTAATTTTCATTTTTCCAAATCAATACTTATCATTTTTTTGGCATTCAATTATGAAATACTTGAATTGAGACATCATTATTTATTTGAAGGACGAGTGGGTCACACTAATTTTATTTAAATGTTAATTAAAATATTTTTTTTCATTAGAATGAGTTTGAAATCTGACACATGGAGTAGTAGTACATTTTGTGGTAATGTCGGTGAGAGATGGAACCATAGTTTTCTTGAGGTTAGGAGCGGGACTAGTTGGAGAACCCAAGAATCACCTGTTAAAACTAATTAAACGCTGTGTCTGAATCTTAGAATTTAATAGAAAAAAATAAAATAAAAGTCACCTTCACTCGATATAATTTTATATTTTGTTTTATGGAGAAACAAATTACGAGTCTTGCAACGTAGACGAAAAGGCACAAGGCCGAAGGGGCTCGTGTATGATTGATTTGACCTCATGAACAAATACAGTAATACTTGCATTAAAATTTCATAATTGTGAAGGGCTATGATGAAATCTAGGTCAACCGACAAAAGAAACCCTCGTACAATTAACAAGGACAATTTACAAGTCATACAATTTACTTACTGACTCATCCTTTCCATTATTCTGTGAACCACCTTTGGAGGATGTCACTAAGTGACCATCTTTCACTATAATTAATTTGACTCCAATCAGTAATAAATTAGAGTTAATAATATAACATCATACTATGTAATTGCAGTATTATTTTTATTTTTATTTTGACAATCAAAATACCTTAACTTGTGCCATATTATATTCTGAAACTCTAAAATTCATACTCTTAAAATTTTTTGGAGCGGTTAAATTGTGAAATACGACTCAATTGAATCACAGGTTCCCGTGTAATTGCAGTATTATTGATTTTGTTGGTGGTAGCCACTTAATTAATTTGATTGGTCAATTTTTGATTCAATTAATTTAATAAAAATTATTTATATTTTTTATTATATTATATAAAATAATAATATAATAAATTAATTATTATATAATATATTTTAAAATATCTAACAAAATTTAAAATTCAAACAATTACGTACATATAACAAAATATTAAATTTGAATAAAAAAATAAAAAAAAAATTGATTAATTGAACCACAAAAATACTTATTTAAAGCTAGTTGAATTGTCGATTCGCGAGATCGGTCAGGTCGTTCCGATTCTACGAACATTATGTAATTGAACGCCAAATTGATTGGGAGATGAAATATATTGTCATTTATTTAGGCTTGTATATCTAAAAGAACAATTGGTATTTTCGCATTTATTATGTTTTGATTAGAATTATTCTGATAAGATCCTCTCGTGAACTTTTTGAAAATGAGGTAAACTTTGAGATTAGTATTATCTTTTCAATTTTATTTAAAAAAAAATAAATTTAATAAATATCGAACTGAAAACATAAATATATTTTCGTTTTAGGGTCTCTATCAAAACACCTATAAAATGGTTCCAAATAAGCTAAAGAAAATATTCCTTGGATTGCTTCGCCCAAGAAAACAAAGGTGGTGAAGAAATAGAGAGCGAGAAAATCATCATTTTTCTGTTACTTGGTGAGGCTCACGACCCGAAAACACATACAGTCTCTCTCTCTCTCCCCCACCCACACGCACAAACACACTCAGTGCGTGTGAGTTTTTGATTCTCTGCCGACCTGTAAACAAATCCACGCACTACCGGAATATCCGCTGGATGTCCATGGAAGACCCCAATAGACCCGTGACAGGCTATCCAGCTCCAAACCCCCACCCCAATGGTTACTCAGCCAATCCACCGCCCTCTGGCACCGCCTACCCTTACGCCGCAGCTCCTCCTCCACCCAACGCCTACTACAATTACCAAAACAACCCCTACTACCCCAGAATTACCAATACGACCCAGATTCTGTCCGCCGCGCCACCTGCCTCCGCCGCATCTTCGCCTTCGTGATCGGGCTTGTCGTCATCTTCGGAACTATCACCTTCATAGTGTGGCTCGTCCTCCGCCCGCAGCTCCCCGAGTTCCGAGTCGACTCGTTCTCCATCTCGAACTTCACACTCGGCAACAACTCGCTCATCTCTTTCACTTCCGAAATCCGCTTAACCGCACGAAACCCTAACAAAAAAATGACGCTCGCGTATGATCACATAGAGGCCGTAATTTTTTACAAGTCCGAGTCGCTTTCGCAAACCACGGTCCCTCCGTTTTCGCAGGACACGAAGAACGATACTTCTTTGACGGCAAATTTTGCGGCGGCTGGGAGTTTTGTGGATAAGTCGGTACTTGATGGGATAAATGGTGAGAGGGGAAAAAATGGGAATGTGGATTTCAATTTGAGGATGCTTTCTAGGGTTAGGTTTGAGGCGAAGGCATGGAGAACTAGGAGAAGGTTTTTGAAGGTGTTTTGTGGAGATTTGGTCGTTGGAATTCCGAACGATGGCAGATCCGGAGCATTAATTGGCGGGCCAAAGCAGTGTCGCGTAGGGATTTGAGGTGAACTAATGAGTTTTTTTTATTATTTTTGGGTTAAATTATTAGGTGGTTTTTGTTGGATATTTTTCTCTATCTTGATGTTGAATGATGAGGATGAATCTAATTTGGTTCTGTAATTTGATATACAGGGAATGTGGTTTCCTAGGATTAACCTATTTTGGTGTACAGTTAAAACTTTCTGTTCTCTTGATTTTTTATTTGTTGGTTAATTATATTTTCTGTTCAAAGAATTGGCTTTGTTCAATCCTCGTGTTTACGAGATTGTTCATTCGAAATTTTTATCTGCGATGGTATGTTCAGCTGGCTTGAGCTGGGGGAAGCAAGTAAAGGTTTTCTGTTGGTGCTTATGGAAACATATCATAAACAGTTGACCTCTAGGTTTGAACTAATAAAAGAAGTCTAAAGAGCTACCATTTATATAATCTTTGCATGTTGATTTGGATATTTTCCATTTAGGGAATGGTTTTGTTGTGTAAGAAACTATATTTAAATCTGTGTCGCGACAGTATTTCAATCTGTTGTATCATTACAAATATCATATCTTAGTGTCTGGGCGCAGAGTGCTTTCGACGTTGGTATTTGCATTTTATGGATTTTGTTCTGTCCATTGCTGCATGCCCACGTGTCCATGAACCTATGAACAGAAGTAATCCTAAGAGAAAATGAATGAGTGACCAAGAAAGGATGTGTGGTAAAGGTTCTTGTATCGTTCATTGGTACATAAACACGTGTCCGCTAGGGTAATTGTGGTGTAAGAGAGAAACTGTGACCTTGCAGACAAAGAACCTGGTTATTTGGTTAGATAAGTAAGGAACAAAGATATGGAGTATGTGACGACAGAAGTTCCCTTCTGGCGCACAATACTTGTGCTGCATGTGGCAGCCAGTGTCAGTGCTACTTTCCTAATTGCAACTCTATGGTTGGGGTACTTGAATAATTGCACTACCCGTCTTTAAACCTGTTTCAGGTGTATTCTTGCTTTAACTTGCCCAAATCATAGTAGAGTCCCATAGGAAAGTTAACTAGTTGCAATCATTTTCTATTTAGGAACATGAATCTTATTGGGGATTACTTGTGATCATGTCTTGTGGTTTTTGTTCCTTTTTAGGGAAATTTCTGCTATGTTCTAGTTTAAGTTGAAAATAGTGGGGCCTCATAATCTTCTCAGTCAAAGTATTTCTAGACGTGCAATAATAAATGCAAAATCCGAGGAACTTTAATTTGGATGGAAATTCTCTTGAATTTTACCAGTATGTCTTTGCATTGTTATTTAAATCCATGATATAGCTAGTCGTGGGTGTTCAATATTACCCTCTTTCATCAATCATTTCTCTATTAAGTTACTTACCTTTTGCCCTTGGAAAATCTTTTCTAGAAGATGTGGTTAAGATGATGAGCTTCGTATGTAGTTAATGCTTGTTTCAATGATTTTGTTGTTAGCATGAGAGATTATTGTGTTATCTGCCATCACCCAAAAAAAAATAAAAATTGAGAGAGAAAAATTTCTGCCTGAATGAATTTTGGTGTTCTGGTTACTGCTTGCTGAATAGGCTGTGTTGTGTTATTGAAGGTGATTGCTTTAGATGTTGAAAGCTAGCTTATTCCACATTAGAAATCTAATGGTATTTAGTGCTAGAAAGTAGCCTATCCTAGCATTACGCTTGATAGGTTGTTGATTTTATTCCGTTCTATCGCAAATATTTTCTAATCTTATGTAAAACATATTCTCCTTATGATTTTCATTTTTATGAGTATCTCAGAATGGTATGAAAATCTAGTGACTTTATTAGATGAATTTTTTATTTGGTTTTTCTTGGGATTAAGACAAGTTGGTAAATGATTTTCATTAGGCACAAGTGAGAAAAGTGAGCTTATGCTATTTTTAGATAATTCATTTTGATTGTTTCTATTGAAGTTCTGTTTGGCTAATTACTTGCCTCACTGTTTTTGGATCACATGTACTCACAAAAAATGTTTTCAGTTTCCTTGATTGGTACACATTATTCAGAAGCATAATTTTGTGGTTCTTAGATGTTTTTATATGGTTAGTGAACTATTCTATGGTTTTAAAGCTGCTGGATTGTTATCACTTGTTTTGTCACCACACATCACCTCTTGTTTGCAAATATATTTATGGGTGGATGTTCCTTAAGATATGGTTCCACCTCAATCACGATAACTTTAACTTCCTATTATTTCTCAAAAGAATATAGAGGTTGTGAGAGCAGTCAAAACACACACTGAAATAGTTTAAGCTGACTTTGTTTTCCATAGTCCTTGACGAGATACATTGTTCCCATGATTAATGCTAGTGATATAGAAATCCTTCTCCGACACACTATCTTAGCTCTCTTATGGCTGGTAAGCTTAGAATATATATGTTGGTTGTCAGCCTCTGAATGAAGTTCTATTAATTTTGGGATATGACAAATGCTATTCTCACATTGTTGATTTACCCTAGACATTTCATGTTTGAGGTTTATGAGGTAAAAGATGTGAAACTGGGACATATCGCTTGGAGTTCTGAAAATTTAGGACAGATGACTTGCTGGAGTTAAGAAGAATCTTTGATGCCTAGTTTTGGTCCTTGATCCTACAAATAGCAAACCAGAGGATTGAGGTTTCAGTTCCTATTTTGTTGAAGAAAATATTGAATATCAATTGTCATATATAATTATGTAATATAATTATTTGGATGATGATTTGAAATGGTTTCCTGATTCTTTGGGGGAAATATAAGAATAAAAGAGGATACCTCACAGAATTGAAGATGTAATTGTCTACTAATTTCATCAATGTAACGGCTGCATAACTCTAATAAATTTGTCTTTAGAAGAAAATGTTTTGTTTCTACAACAAAATTTATATGCAAGCCCTTCTAGATGTTGGCACTCTCGGTAGATAGTATAATATCTGCAAGCTGGTTTGGTACCTGGGGAAACCAGAGAGATGTGTATGAAGATACATACAGGCTTAACTCATGTCTGCTTGAATTCTGATTATTTGTATTGATTTTCTCTCTTTGATGATATCCATGGATGCAAGATTATGTGAACTGACTGTTTTAATTTAAAACAGCATTACGGTAATTCAACATCACATTGCCATTTTTTATGGCTATTTGGTTGCATGCAGTCTTTTATTATTGACATATTTCGAGTGATTGGTATCTGCAATAGATCAATTAAACTCTCTTTGTAATCTAATATAAATACAGCCAGTTATTGATAGTTGTTCAGTTTACTTGTGTTCTAGTCTACCTTGTTTGATGCTAATCTTAGTTTGGGTAGGAAGGTCTTTTGCCCTGGGTGTCTGCTATGTTACCCCGAGAGGTAGTAGTTTTACCATTTGTTCATTAGCGGCAAATAGCTCTGTAGATTTTGTCTTCTGCCATTGGGATTGGATTACTTAAGTAGTAAATTGTAGATATAAGTTTAACTTCTGAAAATTGTTAAAACAATACTGGAATAGTTTGTTATATGCACTTGGGTTTATATGTTTTGCATTTGTTTGGGTTTTTAGCCTTGTTATTTCCGGGCTCCTTTCTGGGTTTTGGTTGTTAACAAAGCTATTTGTATGAAATGTGCTGTATCAGGCCCTAGTCTCTAGAAAAGGCATCTGAAAATATTCTTTTCATAGAAGACTTTAGTTGAATTTTCACTGTTCTTTTTCTTTCTCCATGGCAATTTGTGTTCCAATCTTCTTATCTGGGACTTTTCCCCCTTTAGAATCTTTTCGTCTTCTCAATTTTCTTTGTACCCTCTACTTTTCCAATTTTGTTTGTTTCTCAGTTATCCATTTGTCAAATAGTCGAAAAATACCCAATAGTAAACATCCAAACATTACATGAATTCAGTGCAGTGGGAATTGAGTGTGTAATTTTGATTCTTGATTAATAGGTTGGGGGCAGAATATATGAATGACCTCTTTCATAAAAAAGTTAAAAAGGGATATTCTTATCTTGTGGCTTTGAATCCCTTATCTTTCTTCACAAAAAGGACAAGAGAAAGATGAAAAAAGGATACCCAGATACGTAGTATATGGTTTAATTTAATTGCGGATTCGAATAATTTTGAGGTTTATTTGCTTTTATTAAAATTGAACTTACACGTATAAAAACGGTGGTAGTATAGTTGAGGCTTAGAGCTTGAAACAATTATATGCAAAAAAATAGTAGAAATACATATTTCATTCGTGACAAAATTGAGGATATCTCTTGCATATAAATATAATATATTCTTTCATTGCAATCCCATAAACTAAATACCATTAAATGCTTTTGCTCTAGCTGACATCGTATATTTTATAAATCTAGACTTTGATTATTAATGGTCTTGATTCTAATTAACATAGTTTATTGAAGAAAAAGTAGATGCAATATAAATGAAAAATATTTAGAAATGTTAAATCTAAAATATATCTCTACGTGTAATCGACATGGTCATTCATCATTTAATTCATTCTTAAAATTCTTAAAATTAAATATAACAATTTAAACCTGAAAATTGAAATTAGAGAATTATGTGTATCCGCAACCTCACTTTAAATTGGTGAAAAGTGAAAAACTCCTCGATCGAGTTGTTGAACTAAGTTTGAAAGTGCTTTTGCTTTACATTTAAAGTCAATATTACATTCATGGAAGTTTGGCATCAATATTGTCTTAATATTTCACCTCAAAGCCCTCAAAAATTGTGGGTGGTTGTTTTACCACCCACCACCAATCCCACCCGCAGCCACTTTGCTGAGGTCCCACTCGTCGTACCTCCTATCCCTACATTCACATGCGAACAAAACAAATGATTCTACATGTCCGCACTTTGTATAATACATTAAATTCTTATCATCCACATATTTTGTAATATATATTTAATATGTAATATAATACAGGTTGATAATATCAATAATATTGAAATATGTGAATCAATTTCATAAATTGTTATCATAACACAATAATTATCCAATAAAACTATCTCAATTAATAATTATTGGTGGTTATGTAATACATCTAGTACTGAAAACGATGGAAATAAAATCTCTAATGAAAATGATGGTCGCTGTAATCAATCTTTAATAGTAGCTCAAAATCTACAGAAAATAAGCAATAATGATGGCATAATAGCTCTTTGCTAATTTGCTTGTGCACCCTTAGCTTGTTAATAATTAACAAGCTTGGTGATGGCACTCGAATTTTTTCAATGACCAATTTTCACTGACTAATTGGTGTTGGATTTTTTTTTCCTAGAGCAAAGTATCGATATTTTTTATTGAATGGATTATTGATTAATTATAATGTTTATTATAATTTGTACCATATTAAATATCACTTTGTTTATATATATTTATACAATAAGAGTAACATTGTCCCATTTCATTCTTTGGATGAAATAATCATTTTTTTTTTTTATAACTTATGTTTTCAGAAATTTGGCCTGACTAATCGTGAGAATAACTAACCTAGCCCCTTGACCAGTCATAAATTAAATTCGAGCATAACACGAACAACTGACACACTTGAGTGAACACACGACTCGTTATGTTCCCATAAAAAAATTAATTTTGTTTGAGTACATGTTTCTTCGACAAACATACTACCTCACCAACAATAATTGATGCGATCGAAATGACAAATCTTTAATTACTATATTTCATTGCATACTTTAAGAGAAAAATCTTGATATAAGAACGAAATTAAATTTCTTATCAAAATTAATTAACTAGTCTCACGTACTAGATAATACAAATATAAGATGACCGTATAATTTATTGTTTTACTATCATTATACCAAGGAACTAATTTTTTTTTATTTTTTTTGCAATATTGTTTATTGTTTTAAATGTGATTTTCGAAGTTGAATTCAAATATATAACTTATTTCAATCAAGTTTACGTTTCCAAAAGCTTTTGTACTTTAAGTTAATGCTATAGAATCAGTATCTAGTCATGGGTTTAATAGCCTCAAAGAGTTGACTATCTGGTCTTCTTGTACATAGACATCCACCCAATTAGGTTTACCTTTCTTATCCATAATTAAATTGAGCCCCCTATGAAAAATATCCTTTACTAAACAAATACACATAAATTTTGTATGTATCATAATAATGATTGGGGGTTACTATTAAAATAAATTTTGATTGTCACCCACATATAAACTTAGAGTGACATAACCGTAAAAATAATTTATAATTATAAACTAACTTTAATTGACTAAAATGTCAATACATTAGTTAAGTGGGTAGTACATGCCACTATTTTTTTTGTAAAATATTTCACTTTGTTCAACTATAATAACGGTTTGATGGTGAAATTTAATATTTTAAATATATTAAGTGGTTAAATACACTTTAAAAAAAAAATCGACGGACAAAATGCAATACGATCAAATTATATCAAAATATCTTATGTAATACAATACTTCCAAAAGTTGGGGGTATTTACTTATTTGTTATTGTAATCATAAATTGGATTTTTGTCAATTAGATGAGTTAAATTATGACAAAAGTTAAGAGTAAAAAGTCTTTGGGTTGCATAGTCCAAAAAGGGAATAAAAATTGTCACATAGAATTAGATAAAGAAGCTTGCACCCTTTGCACGTATCTTTTTTTTTTTTTTTTTTTCATATTGATCAAGAAAGTTAGGAAAAATGCAGTATTTTCATTAATTATTATATTTAATTTGGCCATCGGAATGTGAGAAAGACAGATATAATTTGCCACCAATTGGTAGATGTTAGGTGAGACGTGGAATTCGACAATTCCCTTTTCTAAGTTTTGGTGGTGTGAATTTAAATTAAGGAAAATTAAGGATTTTGACAAATCGAGAAAAATAAATTCGGTGGGGGATGGGTTGAGGCAGACACTACAATGAGATGATTTGAGGAGAGTTTGTGAAAGACTTTATGAGATTTGGATCAGATAAATTTGACTTCATTAGACTTATTTTATATTTTTTTAAAAATATTAAATAAATATATTTTTTAACAAAATAATATCACTAGAATGTTTTAAAAATATATCATATAAATATGTATATAATAAACTTAAAAATAAATAATAAATTAAATAAGATGAGTTTGAAAATAAAAATTCAACAGTCATTCAAAATTTATTTATAACTTAAAAAATTCATTCAAAACAGATTCAACATATATTTAAATTTAAATTCATCCCATTACCGACAGAGGAGGAGGCATTTTGATTTTACAATTCACTTGTAAATAATTTAGCCCACAAAAAGGAACATAAATAAATGTAACGTATTAATTATTTGACAAATTGATTTAAATGATTTATAAACTAAAGATAAAATCCCTCGAATTTATTGCCATGTTTCAGTCTGTTGAGAGGCTGGAAAAAGTTCCTCTTTTTTTTTTCATGATAATTATTTTTAAATAAAGAAAAGTTGAATTTACTGTTGGTAAATAATGCAAGTGATTCCTCCAGGCAGAGAATTGGCGGTTACCTATTGGCCATGCCATTCCATAACGTCGTCTACGCAAGAGTTTAATTACATATGGCCCCCCAATTAAAAGATAAAGGCTCCACCAAAAGGGTACCAATATATTGCCAAGCACACTTCATATTTCATAGTACTATTTTTTTTTAATGGTTGATTTGTTTACGTTTGACTTAATTAATTTTGAAGTGATCGATTTTTCATCTAGTTCGATCAAGAGGTAAATGTTATCGTAATAATAATTTATACACATTTAAAATTATCATTCGACACGTTAACTCATGTCAGTGTATAGTAACACACCCCACATGGGATTCAAATACGTACGAGAGCTTAGCCACCAACGAATACATACATAGTGACCAAAGTGACAATATAGGGGATTCGAATTATCGATCATTTATAGAATACTTTAAATGCTTTACCACTCTGCAGCACAAGGGGCGTTCATAGTACTAATCTTAAGTGTAAAATTTAGTATCCATTAGCTTATAGTTTAGGTTTCTCTTTCAAAACAATTAAGGTTAAATATTTCATGTTTGCTCTAAAAAAAGTTTCAATCAATTTCAAATTTTATATCACACACGTTATAATAAAAACAGGGAAAATAACAACATAATTATTAACAACAAAAAACAGATTTTGTCGTTAATGATTATATTAGCGACAAAAAATTAAAGCATTATCACGTGAAATAACTCGACGTGTTAGTGAAGAAACTTCAAAACTCATTGCAAAGTAATGTCCGTTTGCGACAAAAATTAACTTTGGTTGTTAACAACAATTTAACTTTAGTGATGACTCCTATGTTAATATCATACTTATATATTAATAAAATTGGAATAAAATATTCAAACTGTAATTTTTATGTAAATAAATAAATATGACTATCACATATACATGTATAACTCTCTAATTAAGCCCCCACAATTTTGTATTATAAATAAGAGACATCACCTATGCGTGTGGAACTCTCTCAACAACTAATAACTACAGACCATTTAGAAACAAGTTTTCTTAGCTAAGAAAACTTTCGCTAGACCATCCCTCTCACTTACCTCACCACATTAATTTCCACCACCACCACAACCACCGCAAGATCATGGGCAAGGACTGCGGCCACCACCACGACGACCGGAAAAAGCTCTACCGCCTCCTCTTTGCGGCCTTCCTTGTCTTCATCATCGCCGTCCTCTTCATAATCTTCCTGGTATGGCTCATCCTCCGCCCCACCAAGCCACATTTCGTCCTCCAGGACGCCACCGTCTACGCCTTCAACCTCTCCGCTCCAAACTTCCTCACCTCCAACCTCCAAATCACTCTCTCCTCCCGCAACCCCAACGACAGAATCGGCATCTACTACGACAAACTCGACGTCTACGCCTCCTATCGCAGCCAGCAAATCACCCTCCCAACACTGCTGCCCGCCTCCTATCAGGGCCACAGTGATATCACCGTCTGGTCGCCTTTTCTGTACGGCAACGCCGTTCCGGTGGCGCCGTACCTCGCCGTTTCTCTGAACCAGGATCAGGTTGTGGGGACTGTGCTGGTTAACATCAGAGTTGACGGCAGAATCAGGTGGAAAGTTGGGACGTTTATTTCGGGGAAGTACCATTTGTATGTGAATTGTCCGGCTTATATAAATTTTGGTAACAAGAATAACGCCATTGCTGTCGGCTCGGCGATCAAGTATCAGCTGATTATGGACTGCCATGTTGATGTTTGAGCTTTATCAGCAGGTTAATGGTGGTTTATTCCTTAATCTTAGTTTTTTTTTTATATATATATTTGTTCCTTTTCTTGTGTGTGTCTGTGTTTTTTTTGGTTGGGGGGGGGGGGGGGGGGTTGTAGTTTAAAGTTCTTGATCATGTTATAATTATGTTATGTTAATTTGAGTTTGTATTGAATTTGTAGAATGTAGAAATTATCATCGTAGATGGTGGCAAGAAAATTAAATGTTTCAAGGAGAAAAGCAAATCTTTGGTCTACATTTTGCGTTGTATAAGTTGTAACTCTCAATTCTCAACTCCCACCATTTATTTCATATTAATTCTTAATGACTTGTCAGTTTTATCTTCATCCTTGTCATCAAATGACCATAATACCCCTGAGGATCGTTTAATTTAGTATTCTTCATTATTGTGGGGGTGAATATAGTGTCGTGAGGTGAGTCAAGCCGCTTCGCAGATGACCTAACTCGAATGAGACTCAATTCGAGCTTGAGCTTTTTTGAGAACTGATTTTAAGCCTAAATATAGGTGTTTGAAAGCTTGCAGAGTGGCTCGTGAGCTTTTATTTTTTATTTTTTATTTTTTATTGTTTATATTTTAAAATATACCATAATTAATTAATAAAAAGAGAGATAATAGTGAGAGCGTCGGTGTTATTTGTAATGACAATGTCAATTATAATACTAACAAATTTATATTATCATAATAATATTCTATTCCAATTATTATTTATTTTAAATTATATTGTATTTTTTAATTATAGTATTACAGTAAGTAAAATATTTAAGATAATCATAATATAAATAATTTAAAATGTCTAGATGATATAAGTCATGCAATTGTCATAGTTATATGATTTAGTAAAGGTGAACTCCATCTATTGTCATTATTCAATATTAACTCGATCTATTGTCATAATTTAATATTATAATATCTATATTAACAATTTTAAAGTAATTTTATTTTTATGTCAATATATATAATAAGAAATTATTAAGGTTAGTCAGTAATATTAATAATTATATTTAAAAATATATAATTCATATTAATTCAAAAATAAAAATTATGTTTTTAATATAAGTGCCGCGAGGTCAATATTTTTGAATTGAGCTTGCCCTTGGGCCTAAAAATTTATAAACTCGACTAGCTCGAATTCAAAAAATTTAAATTAAGGTTGAATCTGTAAATTTAAAATACTCGACTCATTTGCACTACTAGGTAAATGAAATTTGGACAAAAAATTCATGGGACGGCGCAAAAAGAAGAAAAGATCAGGGGTAAAAAAGAACCGAGCTTCACTTAATTCTTGATACGTGCCACTCTCAAAATATCATTAAACATACACAGAAAAAAACCTTATATCCCCAAATTATTAGTTTGGCCCCCGTGGAGATATAGATATAATATAAGGGCTTGAATAGGAAAACAAGAAGTTATCATGCCTTTTTATTTTCTTTTGATAATTGAACCTTAAAAGACAAGCGATTATTTGCATATAAGAATTGTCTATAGATTGTGTAAAGCCAAAGGAAAACAGAGTTCAATGCTTTGTTTTATGAAAAAAATTTCTAAGGTTGTTGACATCGTAGAGAAGGTCAATATTTCTTCGGATGCTTCTTTTGATTCTTCCAATGTTGTTCTTAACGTACCAAGAACTTTGTTGGGCAAATGAAAACATATATAGAAGTTTAACATTAATAATTATTATTAATATACCTACATAAAATGCACACACACACACACACACACGCACGTGTGTGTGTGTTTTCTTCTTGGTCTTGGTTTCTGGTGGCTTGAGCAGCATAATTTAAGGATCATGTTCCATGAAGATGGATGTACGACTCCAAAATATATGGCATATTGGAACTTGTTTAACATGCTAATTAATTGTCCCCAACGAACTCGAAATTGTTTTAGACTATATGATTATGTTGGTACTTCCTCTTGGTACAATACAATGATTATGTATAAAAATATTTTTTATAAAAATATTATGTATTACTCGCTAATCTTTCATCCCTTTTTTACCTCTACTTAATTTGAAAAGTTAGATTCACTAAACTCACTCAATTGAATTATTGCCATTATTTTTTCATTAAAATCAAAAGAGATTCTCGTTGATTATAATAAGCATTTATCGCAATATATATATATATTATATATAGGTTATTTGTTGGGATTAGTCTATGCCTCCGCCTTTTCAGTTCGGTGAGGAGTCTTTTTCAGTTTATAAAGCATGAAGGGTGACTTAAGCAAATGGCCTTAAGTTATAAATTAATCTAATAAAATAAAACAAATACGATTATTTATCTGTTTTTCCTTAAAAGAAAATTAGAAATGTGGTTTTCATGTACCTCGCATGATTATTATTAATGCAACACTCACTAAAAGGGCCCAACTCTCTTCATTTGAATAATATTGTAAATGTAATTTTTATTTATTTATTTTAATATTAAAAATAATAATCAAAAGTTAACGTTCTATATTACTAATTTACACGTGGAATTAGCTTTTGAAAAATTATTATTTTAAGAAATAAAATATTATTTAAATCTACCATTATGGATAGAGGTAGTAATTTATACTTAAAAAAAACTCATCTATCCTCAAAACTTTTTTGGTTGTTAACTTAGGGTTAGAGATGAGAGTAGGATAAGTTTGACCAAATTCGATACCAGTTCTTTCAAGAAACTTGGGCCCGAGATGCCTCGCCCTGCCTCAATTCAAGAACTGCTCCACCCCACCCTAGACCAAAAACCCTAGCAGGGCCAATCCGTATGGACTCGTCAATTCTCTGAAAATAAAATTTAAGTCTTTTTAGCCTTATATGGTTATTTTTCTTTTTGCATAACTATTGAATTTTGACATTTTTGTTGATGAAGTATAATTTTTATTTTTATTTCTAATTACTAAAGGTGATATAAATATTAATTTATATGAAACGGACATAATTAAATTATGTGTTACACTATTTTAGAATATTTTACATAGTTTGCATACATCCAGTTTCTTCAATTTTAATATAATTTATTCATAATACATGTTTGTATTGGGTCATATATATGCCTATTATAATATTTTTGAATTAAAACTAAAGTTTGAAATAATTTGGGTATAATTTTTGAATTGATCTAATAATTTTATAACGTGTATAGTCGCTAAATTCATAAATCAATAATGTCAAAGTTAATTAATAATTATAAAATATATTTTATATTAACTAATAATAACACGGGGCGGATTCAGGACGAGTCTATTAAGACCTGTTACCCGTCCCAAACTCGCCCGAATTTATAAATTAAAACCCGCACTCATCACGAAACTTTTTTAGTCGGGTTTAAACTATCTCCGAACAGGGCGAATTTATTAGGAATTCAAATTTAAACTAATATGTTATCATCCGTACATACTAGGCTGCTTGAATTTGCAATAGAAGCTTCAAAGTGATACAAGTAGGCCAAACTATGATGAATATGCAGTGAAAAGAGAACTCCAAAAAATAAAAAGGAAATAATAACTAAGTAAAAGTTTAGACCATATTAGATTAGAGGGAATGCAGGTTTTGCCATTAAGTGTTGACATTTAGTATGGGATAAATGTAATTACTTTAAAATACACAAAGTTCAGAAAGTTGGCTTGATGATTTTCAAGTGGACCTTCCTACGATTTGAGATGTTAGTACTTGATTTGAATTTAAGTTGAACATAAGTAAAAGTAAACTCAGACATATAACGTATAAATAATTGTTCCATGTGCTTATCAATGGGAGGACTTCTTTTGTTCTCTTGAGTGGAGCAATTAAATACATTAACTATCAACAATCACTATTATAGAAATAGTCAAATATCATCCAAATCAAATTTCAATGAGCTATATTTGTTTGTATTTTTTCAAAATAATTATATTTTTAATTCATTCTCTAAAACATATCCAAGGCGTTCTACATTACATTTCTCTTCTAATATATCATATTTTTTTATATATTCATTCTCAATCAAGTCTTCTAAAATACTTTTTCAAAACACGAAGGTAAATGATACTGATATCCAAAAAGTGATGTTAATTTTTTGTCCTTCCGAAGGAAATAGTCCAATACAACCATTAATTTCTTTCCTTTTTCTTCTTTTTTTTTTTGGACCACTTTTACCTTTTGTGCAAGCAATATTATATGAGTCGAATCCATGAAATAAAAAATAAAATAACATTATTTATCAAAACAAACAAGTTGAGGATTTAAGCTCGAGTAAGTGGCCTCTCTCTAAAGATTGTTGAAGGCATAAATAATAAAAATGGGCCAAGCCGAAATTCTACAAAAAGTGGTTTACCCTTGCAGGCCCAAAATTCAGACCCTATATTTTTTTATTTTTAAATAATTCACAGCTAAAATATTTTGCATTTGTCAATGAAAGACTGTCCTTGTCTTCTGTAATTTTGCCAACAGGCATTACTTCCGAAAAGTATGCAGTCCAGACTCCAGCATAACAAGATGTGCATTTATATGAATAACAATGGTTTCATAGATAAATTGAATTCGTCGAAAGTTTTTAAAACTTAAAAATTTGTCCCCTGCAAAACACACACACACACACTTCATCCCCTGCAAAAATATAAAGAAAAGTCTCACCCACAAAATGAAGTTCAAACTGCATCAACATAAACGGGGCATGAAAACTAATAACCAAAAAGTCTTGTTGTCTCAATACTATGAAATTTTGAACAAATTTGAAACATTATACTCAAAATACCGTATGGTATAAAAAGCAGGAATAGTATTACTGACTTTAAATACAATCCAATCTGATTCACAATTCCAAGTAACTTAACCAACTAAAATGCCAATGGAAAACTTTCACAAAGTTAGTCATGTACGGTCGTTCACAGATATATATTTTGCACTCCTCCCTTGGAAGATGATGCTCAATGTCAACTCTTGGTTGGGAACTGCACTGAATAGAAAGACAACGTCCAACCAAATACGGTGATATCCTGCCCCTATCTTCCAGCCGTAGTGTATGGCCATCTATTCTGGAGTGAAAAAAGCCTACAAGTACATGCAGCCATTACTTCAGAAAATTAGTACGCACGTAGGAGAGACAAACTTGTTTTCTAACATAATATCACCTTTTGCTCATGTTTATATCCGACTTATATCACGACCAAACACCAAAGTTGTCAACCAATTGATTGCTACATAAAATCTGTTCCTCCAGCTTATGACACGAGTGAGATATGCTGAGCGCCAAATAAACCAGCTGACAAATCCTGCCAGTGATAGACCTTTTCCTTCCTGATGAGAAAGATTAATGACTGAGCCACCTCTGGCAGGTATTTAGTAGGTAAAGAAAATTCATCAAAGGGCATAAAAATAACCTTGCTCTGCCTTAGGTCCACAAGGGCCTTGTACCTCCCAATTGTAGCCATGCTTCCCAAATGCTTATAGACAAATGGATTCCCAAAGTCCAAGTCTTTTGCAGCATTGGCACGTCCACCGCCAGAATTGCCTAAATGGTTCAACAGTTTTGCGAGATATTTTCCCTGTCGCTCCGCCACCTGAAAGAAAGCTTTTACAATTAGGGCATGTAGAACGACATGAATTGGACGGTTTTAGCATGCTGGAAGAGCATAGCATCTAATTAACCCACTTTAATTTCTATCACCAACGGCTGAATTATTGGAAACACAGTAAGTTGCCAATCTGTAAAAGCATGTTACTACTTCATCAGTGCTGCTGACAGAATCATATGGAAGGAGAAATTGCTTCCAACGATTAAGGGAATATTTAGTTTTTTGTCCTAAAGAATAATTTTGTGATCTTTAGACGATAATATACATCTCAACATGGAAATTGAACATTTATCAATCAGCAAGACGACCAGTGATGAATTAATGTCAAATAAAACTGAGATGTTTCAAACTCCATTGACTTCTTAAAGCACATCTCAGTATCCAATAGCATACCTGGGCCAAGGCTGGAAGAACAGGCTTGCCTGTACTTTCAAGAAACCCACTGCAATCACCAATTGCAAATGCATCCTGCACAGAAGGGAGTCGTAGCCATTCATCAATCCCAATCCTGCAGTAACATGAACTCTAGTCACCTTTCAGTAAAGGATACTGGATGAACAAAAATTGAAGATGGATCCAAGTAATAGACAGCATAAAGATCGTTTCGGGAAATTCTGAAAAGATGGCAAAATGAAACTGGAAGAAAGCAAGTATTTAGCTATCAAAAAATCAACTCCCCAGTAGTAGTAAGCAAAAAATCCACTTTAAGTCAGAGTCACATGCATAGACAGTGAACTGTCTCATAGTGATTAGTATGGCCATAGCAAAACAACTTTACACAGAAGTAAGAAGCAAACAACTAATAAGTCTACGTACAAATGGATCTCTGGGGTAAAGGGATCATGAAAATGAATTTCATAACAAATTTAATTTAAGAGGCAAGAGCATCAGAAGCATGAGTGTAAAAATAGTTCACAGGGACACAGGTACTAAGACATACATGTTCAGCGCTGGTCTTACATCCACAAGCTAAATAGCTTAAATTTATAGCCAAACAACATGTTGGAAGAAAGCAATGCAAAGATATCTTTTAGTGCCAAAAGTATACATACCTTCCACCAGGTGCTTTAGGAATTTCCAGGGAATTCACAAATGATGAAGGACCGACCCCTGTAGACCACACTAAAACGCCATATGGGATTTCGGTATCGTCACTAAGAATTATCTTTTCAGCTTGGACATCCTTCACAATTCCACGGACAAGACGTACTCCTGACTGAGAAACTGATGTATCAATATCAAATAGATCCAGGAATTGCATAATTAATTACTGCTATATATTCTAAAATTAGTAGAAGAGAATACAGGATGGCAGGTAAACATGGTAAAAGAATACACCTCTGATGTCTAGTCAGACACAAACAAACCCTAGATCTTGGTGGTTGTGGTGAGCAAAAATAGGGAAAGGAAGAAGGCAGCTGATTATATTTGAATAAAATATAACTAGCAAATGCACATTACTGCATACTTGCACAGGGAGGCAGATGCTGGGTTTCCATGGTTCAAGAGTATTAGAACAAAATATTTTTATAATTCACAACTGATCAAATCACATAACACATTAGCTATAACATTCTTGTTCTTCCACTGCTGATCTCACATTCCTCAGTCAATAGTTAATAGTCCACAACTATAAACCAATGAAAACTGTGGGCAACTGCCACCACGATAACTAATCACAATGAAGCCATTACCCAAATACCGAAAACAAAGAGTGCACAAGAAACAAAAAGATGAGCATAAAGTCAAAGTGTGCTCACTGTGATTAAGTCAAACACAAAACAATTTCTGTCTCAATAGTTGTTTATTTATGTGCAGTTTTAATGCTAAAGAACATGCTTAAAAAGTTATCATGAAAATTGTAGTAGTGGAGTTTGAGACTAAACAAGATAAAATCTAACTGCATATCCCATAACCAGTTATTCCTCACCTTTGTCAATTGCTTAATTGCATACTTTCTGAGGCGATCATCAAAGGATGAGAGTATCTCATTTGCCTGCAAGGTGAGAAACATAAAACTAAGAACATAAAATTCAAGTATAAAGAGTTTGACTCCAACTATGCAGAGGGGATTGGCTTTATCCGTGCAATAGGTGAGAGCAAGAAGACAGGCGAGAAGTTTGCCACAGCAAATCCTACACAACTTTTATCAGCCTAACCTCAACCAATGTAACATGAATATAATCTTTCACATGCGCGTATCTTTGATGAACGTCCTTCTGTATAAAGTCACTAAGTTCGCCACTGAACTCAACTCCCGTGGGACCACCTCCAACAACAACACAGTGCAGGAGCCTACGCTTCTCTTCATCAGTGACTCCTGTTTTACAACCCACACTCAATAGTGAATTAGAAAACTTATCTCACTTTACACATAATTCAGTTAAGTCAAGTAGCTAGATTTTCTCATACCTGGCACATCTGACAGCATCAGATTTAGCAACAGTTTTCTCCTGATCTCCTGAGCATGATGAACTTCACGAAGAAAGGTCGCATGTTCTTTTGCACCCTTAATACCAAATGTAGAAGCCTCTGCTCCAGAAGCAATTACTAGCTTGTCATATGCAATTCTGAAGTTCCACGGATCTAAGGTGTCAACCCCATCAGTGACAGTTTGGCAGTGAACCTAGCATGAAATTTTGGCTTTTTTCTTAAATTACTCAACACTTCCAGATAGTTATGAGAAGTCAATATTAGACTAATAATAATGGGGTTCAACTCCACGCACTGATGACAAGTGGTATGACATTTGACGGTGGCATTTTTATCGAATCTCGGATCAGCTATGTCAAGATTTTAGAGTCAAGATTTTTTGCCACTTTTAGAAACCATACTTGTAATAATTGAGCGTGTCCCAACTCCCAAACATTAATTGGAAATTTAACTCTGACATGTCTTTTGCAAGCAAACAGTAGTGTATATATACAACAAGAGAGTAAGAAAAAGTTTGTTACAAATACTAATCTAAACCAGAGTTGTTGAAACTAACTCCTAAATCAGTTATGTACAACTAATACAAAGATAAAACTTAAACAATCTAACCACAATCAGAAGATATCACCAATTCAACCTGATATTATTTCCAACCAGTAGCTCCAAGTAAATTAGCAGCCGCAGAGTGCATGCAAATTAGACTTCATTTTTTAAGATGTTACATGGAAAAATATTTACTAAAGTTTGCATACTATTTGCAGTAGCAAAAATTTTCATGTTCCACTAATGGCGCTAGCAGAGGTTCTCATGCTCCATTTATGTATAAGCATGACCAAAGGTAAACCGCGAAGTAAGAAACTGCAACACAGAAAAGCAATAAGAAAACCACATGATATGTATGTTCCCATATATTATTATGTGTTTTTATGCTTACCAGCAATTACTCATTACAACTTGCCAAAAGTAATTACTTTACATGTTATGTACAATCTAGTTGATTTTCAACCCATTATGAGGACATCTTGCATTGGCTATAATAATTACAGAGGGCTACAATTCAAAACCAACAAAAAAGAACACCTAGTTTCCAATCACAAGGGGAGAGAATAAATTTTTCATTAGCCTATTGCTCAAAACATAATGACTATCTGAAGACTTGCAAAATGTCAAAAGTTTCTTTGAAATGAATGTCTTCCTTTTCTGTTTTTTCAGAATGAATGTCAAATGTTGAGGTTTTCTTTTATTTTAATGATCCAATATGTTGACTTACTCCAAAAGGCTGGCACTCTTCCAAAATGCAATATTATTTTGTAAAGTTTAATTTCATATATCCCACCCTATCATACTTTTTAAACAAGGATCTATAACAGATGCAAAGGTCTCCCATTTACTCGAAAATAATAGTATAAACATTAGACCAATAACAGATGCAAAGGTCTCCCAGAGTACATCAGCCAAAGCGGTGTGAACAACAGAATCAGAATACATTCCTACTTTCAAACTTAACTTTGAACTACATTGTCATGTACAATAAAGTAATCAACGGAGTATCTAACGCTAATTCCAAGTTCTTTACACCTCCGAAGAGGGGGGAAAAAAGCACACAAATCAAGAAAAGCTGAAAAAAGCGTTCTCTGTTTTAAATAATCACAAAAAGGGAATACCTGGTGATTCTGGAAATCAACCCCAGTACAATTAGAGAGGAAGAAATAAGAACCGGGCTCCCGAGAAATGGCGGGCTGGATCCTCCCAATCGGCTCAGCAACAGACCGGAACTCAAGAGTTCCGACACACGTGGAAGCGAGGAGGGGAGTGAACACCATGTGATTTCTGGGGAAACACAAACAATATCATAAGTCTTGGTATCGATGTCCTTGATGAGCCTGCACCCGGCCCAACCCGTGCCCAAAACCACCAGTCTAGGCTTCTCATCCCCCTTCGTGGGCCCCAAACCGGGATACGTGTTCTGAGAGTCGGTGCTGAAATGCTGCAACAATTGGGTGAGTGACGGCGGAGGAGAACCGAATATCGCCGCTGGTTTGCGCGGCGGCGGTGACCGTTTAGTGAAGGTGGCGGAGAGCTGGATAAAATTTCTCAACCACGGCATGATGATTGTGTTATTGTTGTATAAATTAATCTTGTGGGGGTTTATTCATGGGTTTACGAGAAGTAGAATCTCCATGAATTTCGGGGTGTGGAAAGAGTCTAAGCAGGTGCGTGGGCCGCGGCTGCTGAAATGGTGGCAAATTGGAGTCAACACATGGCAGTCGCTGAAGCCTGCAAGTGGAGTGAACCGTGTATTTATGATTTATGTCCTTGGTATTTAAGTATTTTTCTTTGGGTAGGTGTGCAACAATAAGAAGACTATGATCGTTATAAATTTTTTATCGAATTTAAAAAAAAAATACATTAAATTTTATTGTTTGCGTGTATCAAATATTAATTAAATAACTAATTAAGAATTTTTGGGCTCCAAGATTAAAACATTTTAAGGATTTCCAATTTTAAGCCCGTGTACCTCATTGTAGATAAGTTGATGATAACAGGGGCGAGCACGCCAAAAAAAATTATCTATGTGAATCCAACCACAAAATATTTTTCAGATGTGAAGAATTATACAAATATCTCCATTTTTGTCTCATATATTGGATTTTTATTTGTGACTGTCTTTGTGAGGCAACAATAGTGAATGATATACACTTCAGTAAACTTTTGCTTACTCCTCAGTTAGTACAGGGCCCATAATTTCCGTTATTTTTGTTAGATAAAGGACTTCCAAGTGCAAAGGGCACGATTCTGTCTTTCCTATTGCAGAAGTCAAATGCTCAAATCAGTTAGCACAGCCAACATAAAGCCACTAGAGCTTGGGCACGCATTAGCTTCAGTCTTTACATATATTAGGTCTTTAACCCTTGGCCGTGCCAAAAACCGTTCCTTGGCTGCAGCCACTGCATCTTCACTTCTTTTGTGATGCTCAGGTCTCTGTTTGTTGGTCACTAGCAGATGGCTTATTAGCAGTTTGATCTTGCGTGGAAGCGTCAGACATAGGCTTTCCATATGCCCGGTCAGACTTTTCCTTGGGAGAGAGACTCACTGCTGTCTCATCTTGATGCCTCTTCCCCAGCCTAGATGACTCTGAACTTATATCAGATGCTGGAGAGACTTATTCTGGCGACTGAGCCACAACTTCTTCAGGCTGCTTTTCAGGTTTCCTTAAGTCATCCTCTGTAGCACCAAATGCAACATTTTTGGCCAGGTTGAAGTAAAAGTCACTGAGGTCCGTCTTCTTCTTCTTCGTTACCTATTGGAATAAGACATAATTATAATGTAAGCTAAAGTCACAAGCAAGAAAAGCCAAGTCAGTTGGCAACTATAAGTCAATCATCAAGAGAGAAATGATCTATGAATACCTGTATCAATTAAGTTTAATTTAATCTTCTTTCTCCTCTTGCATTTAACGAAACCGCACTTTCTCCAGCCATTTGGCTCGCTCTGCCAGTTTCTTTTCGCAAGCACTAGTAACAAACTTATCTTTGTCTGCATAGAGGCGTTCGTCTTTGCTTCTCTCTTTAGCAAGCTTTCTCTCATAAGTTAGCTCATGTTCTTTTTCCTGTTGTTTTGCCTTGTCTATTAGTGCTCGAATATATCTTGGCTGCATATAAAAACAAAGAGTGGCCTGAGCAGTTAATTATGATGCAAACCGAACATCTAGTTTCTCTTACAACTAATTAGTCACAAAATCTTCCAAAGATGTGGAAGGAACACTAAAAATAAGTGGAAAATAATATTTAGTTAAGCAGAAGTATAAATAAAGTGCCACGTAGATCACCAATGCAACTTTCAATTAGCAAAATGCACTAATCCTTGTAACTCATTTATTGAGCATGTCTGAACAAGAACTACAAACCCTTGTAGTTTAACTTATCATGATGTCTTACTATTACTACACAATTTACAATGACAAAAACATGGTAATGCCACAGGGGCATATTCATGTTACCAATGGATTGTGAATAAATTCTAGATGTGAAGCTCTCCCATAGCACTAGCAGACATAAGAGCCCTATTTATAAAATCAAGAAAGGCTCAATCTTCTTCATATAACCATTAAGCACAAAAAGTGTAACTAGTTCACACGGTTACATGTCAATGTTGCAGGAATTTCTAGGAATAGACCATATACGCTGAAACTAAAACAAAATTTACTAACATGAAATTATAATTAAGGGCATGCATATATCATGTCTGCTCATTGCTCACAAATTACAACACTTTCCAAGAATTACATGCATAATTTTATAATTTTGACCACTATGTTCTTGTCCTCAAAATTATTTACTGTCAGATATAACTGAATTCAAATTGCATTACAACCTGCAATAGTTTGTCACTCAGTAGCAAATTTAGCAATTATCCAGATAATATTGTTAAGTAGCACAAACACGTTAAAAGTTACCACAATAAGAAACAAATTCACATAATAATACCCTTCTATCTTGGCGATCCTGCTCTATAGGACGCACTTGCTTCTCCTTCATCTTATCATATACTCCATCATAATCCAACACAGATGGGTCTTCTTCAAGTGCCTTTTTATGCTGCTCTTCTACATATTAAGAATTCAAAAGGAAAAAGGGAAATTTCTAAATACTTCTTCATAGCCACAAATATAACTACAAATGAATTTATGAATGAGGTCAAGTAGCCAAACTATTTTATAAAGGGAGAAGACTAACATCTTTGTGATATTTGTTTTTATAGGCCTGGCGTGGAATGTCTCTCTCAACATTATCATCGTCGTCCTCATCACAACCAATTGGAGTAGGAAGTGGTGGTTTGGTGGGCTGTTTTTCTGCTGGGGTTGAACTATAAGTTGCGACCCATACTTCTTCATATTTTCTTTTCCTTTCCCTCTTGAAATTTGCAAACCTGGAAAGAATCCATATGTTAATAATTCAGTTAAAACGCGAAGCACCAGTACCTTTGAAAAGCTTTCAGGTATAAACACAGAATAAGAACTAAAAGTTCAACAGCGTATTATTCTTATCAACAACATTAAATGCTGATCGTTTATACAATTTTTTCCCTGAATACTAAAAGTTCAACAGAAGTGCAGTTATTATTGCAAAGAATTTTGGCAAAATACAAAATGATTACTCGATTTGACCACATAATGCATATAAACGAACCATCTTTCATATAATAATCAACACAACTTACAAAAAAAAAAAAAGAAAAAATATATAAACAAACAAAACAACAAATATCTGAACCCTACTTCAGCAATTAACGACTAAATTGAAGAGCCCTACACAAGCTTAAGAGCTGCAATTAAAAGTAAAAACGCAAATTTCACCATCATCAACCATTTTATCGATATTGAACTGCGAAAATTCATTTATAATTTATTTCAACTTTAAATATAAACCCAAATAAAGATATTTTACCATCCAATTTTCGATGGGAGCGTCACAAATTTGCTGAGATCAACATCAACTAGGTATACAAAAAGCGCGTTTATTCTGTTGCTTATAATTTTCGTTACGGAAGAAACGTGAACTGTGTGCTCTCAAATCAACTAAAAGCGTTTAATGGTAAAACATTACAGGCGCGTTGGTAATTCTATTTCGTGGGCTTCAATTAACAAAACAAGAGAAGTGGAGCCCAACACAGGCCCACTACCAAATTCTGTTTCCACCAGGTTTTTCCTCGTCAACGCATGCGTAATGGGCTTGAAAAGCAATGCGCGCCAAAACATCGCCAGCGTAACGGTGCAAATTAGAGGCGCGAGTCGCCGATCCAAAAACTGCTTAAAAAAACCACTTATTAGTTTAACTAAAACCTATTTTATCACCACAAAAAAAAAAAAAGAGCTAGGAAAAACAAGAAAATAGTTCATAATGTGAATATAAACCAAAAAAAATAAATAAATAAATAAAAGGATTTTTTTCGTCCTTTAATTATGAAATCGAATGAATAAATTCCATTAGATAACTCAAAATTATCTAAAACGTACATTTTCATTGAGAAACTTAACCTGAAATATTTAGAAATTAAAATTCGTTATTTTCTCTTTGGTCTTTTTTTCCTTTTATTTTCCCGCTAAAATGCAATTCATCTTGCAAGCACTCTTCCACAATGAAGTGCAATGGAATTCAGTACAATGAATTTGTATAGTGAAATTGATAATTTAAAATAATACAAATAAACGACCACTTTGTGTCTATAATGTGATTATCACATAATTTGTATTGTTATAGATATGTACAAAGGGAAATTAAGAAGTAAAACACTAAGAAAAACTATATGTATATTTCATGTGTTGGTGAATAAATATGACTAGGCATTCCACCACCTAAAATAAATCAATTGTCACATCCATGAACTTAGGCACCTATATTATTCATCAGAAAGGGGGGAAAAAAACAAAATGCCTTTTAAAAAACATATCTTTAGCATTGTAATGCTTTCTTCCAATAAAAATTAAATTGGAATTGAGTTTTCGGACACACCCAAAAAGAAATAATAATAATAATAATAATAATAATAATAATAATAATACTCCACTTAACTTATTTATACAAAAACTATAGTAATTTTTGGTAACATTATTAGTTTTATATGATAATCTCTCTCTCTCTCTCTCTCTCTCTCTCTCTCTCTCTCTTCTCTCTCTCTCTCTCTCTCTCTCTCTCCTCTCTCTCTCTCTCTCTTCTCTCTCTCTCTCTCTCTCTCTCTCTCTATATATATATATATTATATATATATATATATATATATATATAAAGGGGTAAATAAATAATAAAGTGCTTCCCTCCACATCTATATCCGAACCAAATTCCCTCCTCCCTCCCTCACTTCCCTTTCCCTCGTTTTCTTCTCCATTTCTTTCCCTCTTTTTTATTGCTTCTCTCCCAAATCAGATCTCTCCCAAACCCCACTTCCATTCTTCAACCAGTTTCCATTTCCATCCTCAATTTCCTTTCCCTTTCCTCCCATTCAATTTCCCTCTCTCCCAAAACCCCCACCCCCCTCCCAAAAAAATAAAATAAAATAAAAATTCCTCAAAGATCAATTATTGAAAACCAGAGTGAATTGGAAAATTGAAGATTTGCCTTGCTTTATTTGGGTCTTTGAGCTTCAAGAAAAAGATAAAATCATGCAGCAGCCGTCGCCGCGGCCACAGCAGCAGACTTCAAGAAAACAGTTGCCTTTCACTTCCATGAAGCCGCCGTTTGGAGGAGGAGGAGGAGCCGGTGACTACCACCACTTCGCCGCTGCTGATACTCAGCGGTCCAATCAAGAATTTGATGAGACCATCGTTGTAAAGACGCTGCCTGTGAGTCTTAAGGTTTTTTTGGGACACCCAATTGTGTTTATGTGGACATTTCTTGTTTATTTTTAGTGCTATAGTTAAAAAGAGGCCAGATATTTGGTTCTGGGATGTAACTTATAAGATTTATTTACTTATTTCTGTTCTTGAATTTTATGAATTAAGTATGGCCAAATGAATGGTTGATGTTGAAATCTGAGGTGAAGTTCAGGGTTCAATTTGATATTTGTCGGATCAAGCCTAGCGTAATTGTCAAGCATTGATAATTTTGTTATTCAAAGGCAATGCTGGGAACTGCACTGAATTGAATTATCTGATTTATAAAGCACATGGGGCTTGACCAGCATAATTTAGCTTGTTTCAGCCTGAAGGTTTCATTGTTTATGTTATTTAGGCAGAACTTTGAAGTTGGGTTGATCTATTAACTGCGGACGAGTATGAAAATATGTTATTTTGTATTGATGTATTGCTTCAGTTTTGTCTGAGTTGCTTGATATTATGATCGGTGTTGTCGTGGCATTATCTATAGCTTGGTCCTTCTTTCCTTCTCTTGTCCCCTTTCTTCAACACATGCAATTTTTGATTTGGTGGACTCTTAACTCTTGGAATCTGATATGAACTCATCTGTTTGCAAGGATACATTTCAAGGTTTGACTTAAATTGGCATAGATTGCTATATATAGTCTCACTGGTTGAATTTGGTCTACATCTTTATAGCATTCCCTATTGATGTTAGTTACCCATTTCCTTCCCTTTTCCTCGCTTGTATCTTTGTAATCCATGTTCTTGTATTGCTGGATTAACCATGGCTACACTTGAATGAAAGTTTTAATTTTCATGCACTTCTTCAGGGAAAATGTAAAATGAGCAAGGAAATAGTCATTAATTATCCTCAAGTAGTAAATGAAGTTGCAAATTAGAATACGGAAAGTTTCTAACATGATACTTTTATTTGCACATTTTACATTAAAGAGACCAATTTTGTAAAAGTTGTTTGCTCAACATTTTCATTAGATGCAACAATAGAATATTACTGAAATATAGCAACCTTTTTGAAGTACTGACCGTTATGACCCTTGCTCAGATGCTTCTGTTTATGCTCTAGCTATGTGATGAGTTATTCCTCATTCTGTAGTCCCAATGCCTGACTAAATATGTTTATCTCTAAATCGAATACTTTGTGTTTTACTAATTTACAAGATATAGCAATAGAAGTTGATTTTAAGAAGCTTGAGCGCCTTACAGAAATATGAACTAGTTCTAAAGTCTTAGTGGAACTAGACAGTTTAAACTTTTTTTGGTTATGCTAGGTATAACTGAACTTCTGCTTGATTTTATCAGCAGATAACAGGATATAGCTCTTCAAGTTTTTAACTTCTTTTGTCTTGTTTATCTATGGCAAGTTTGTTAAACATTATCATGCTATTGACAAAGTTTCTGGATCTTCTATGTAAGTTGTGCTGAAAGCTCTAAGGATGTTGGCTTTCCAGGATTATTGGGTGAATGTAGTGGAGAATATACAACTAAAAAAGCCTACTGTGGCTGGGATGTAGCATGGAAGAGGAGGGAGAGTACATGTGGAAGTCATCTCCTCTTTTGCTGGGAAAGAAAGTGAATGGGAGATAAAGAGGAAGGGTTACTGTGCTTTCTTGTCACTTAACTTTCTCCTCCCCAAACTGTTATGGGTTTGGGATATGATGAACTAAGAGACTAAGTTAGTGTCAAAATTTTCTTATGTATAAGTTTAAAAGGTTAAAACATTAAAGGCCACATAAATGATTTTATATCTTCCTACTGGTTCTCTTTTATTGTTTCTTTCCTTCCTCTCTGCTCCCCTGTAGCAAATAAGATGTAGGAAAGAATGTATACTTCCTGTGGGGGGAATGCTTCCAATGTGTGACCCTCCCACAACACATTACTTGCTTTGGAAAAATGGTCTGTGACAATCTGTTTCCAATACAGACAGTTATATCTGTTTCTCATCTTTTGGACATTGTTTCACATAATTGTTTTTTGGAAATAGTATGCTCCCTCTTCCCCTGAATGATGTCTGTCAAGGAAATAGTTCAATTACTTATCAATTTTTGTTTCCTTTTCCTTTCCAAGATCTAGGACCTTATTTTTGCATTTGATGAAATGATCATGTTTTGCTAGAGAGAATATTTAAAGCATCTTATTATAATTCAATTTATGGTTCTTTCAACATTGTATCTTGGCACCCGACCTTAGCCAAAGAAAAGAATTGATCTCGTTAAAGAGTTCCTTCATATTTTTCTTTCTCCCAAAAATCAAATTTAATGTTAGTTGGTACACATAATTTATGTTTTAAAACCTGGGCAAAATGAAGTGTCTTGAATTTACCTTTATGATTTAATTGCTGGTCCATCTAAGGACTTCCGTGATTGATGAGATTGAAGTATCAGCTCCTTGACATCGTTTGGTTTTGGAGAAGTACTGAAATATTGTTGGATGTTCTTATAGATTAAGCACTTATAGTAATTTGTTGTATAAATTTGTTAGAATGAAGGATATAAAGTTCAAGGATTCTACAGTTTATTCATAAAGTTAAATTGCTGAAGACTGGTGGTGTGCTATTGATCTGTATGCTCAGGAAGTTTCATATGTAGTTCATTTGAAATAAGGTTCCAATTATAATCACAGGTCTGTTCTGCTCAGTTTGAATTAAGTACAGTTTGGCTTATGGAATATTTCAAAAGCAATAACAGTTCCCATTTGATCATCTAAATAAGATAGATTTGCAATGTAAAAATTAGATAATAATTAGACAATTTGGTTTCTGTGGTTCTACCACATCCCATATGGGCTACTGTTACCATCTAGCACGAAATTCATACACCTGGGAGATATCCATGGATGACCAGTTGGACACAACAAGTTTTCACTTGTGTATTCATTTAATTGTTTTATTTACTAGACTCAATGGAGTTGGCTTTTCCAAGCACCATAAATTCATTTTGATAGTTGGTGGTGTTTAGTATCTTTGCATGTTTAGACATATTATTCAGTGTTAATTTGTATTAGAGACTTTATCTATTTATTGTATGAGGTGTTGAAAGAATTGAAGAGCCTTATCGCAGTCAGTGCCAAAGTAGCGTTTTCCATCTTTGTGGGCAATATGTAATCACTTGCTGGAATGGAGAAAATGTTGTTTATTCTGTTTTTTACTTGTTGATTGGCTACTTATAACTTGTTGGACGTGCTTATTGTACTACATCTTCGTGTAATCACCAGTTTCAGGCTGCCAATTTCACTTATCGTCTCTCATTAGCATGATGCTTTAAGTAAACAAATAGATTGATGTCTGCTTTTTGCTGAATGGCAATTGCATATTTGTTATGGGTCTGCTGTGTGTCTTATATTGATGCTATAAGTTCAATTTTTGCTTCAGTACCTGAAAAGCCTTATTAAGGTCTTTGATTCTTATCCACTATAATTACGCTAGAATACTGTTGGTTTTTCGTTGAAAGCACATCATGTATTATGGTCCATGGCGGTTCCTTTATTCTTTCCATAGAAACTTAATTTGTTCGCGAATAATTTAGTTATATTTGATGCGTTTTGCTGAATCTGACTTGTTTATTTCTTCTCTGCAAGCCATTAAAGCGGAAAACTGGAATACCAGATTGTGAAGTAGAATCTGCGGAGGAAAATGCAGGTCCTGGCAGTGTTGCTGTCATCAAAGGTCCCCTTCAGACACCACCATCTGCAAAATCAAGAAAAGCCCAAAAGGTTCCAAGGACAACAAAGGCCAACAAAGCTGGATCTCAGATTCCCATGGCAAATATTGGTACGCATTAATATAATAATTTTTACCTTGGCTGAAATTCTATTTATGATATCTTTTTCAAAGTAACTGAATTGCAATTCATTAATACTGTATCACACTGGTCTTTTTTCCAACTTGTTTCCAATGGAGCAAGGAATAATGAGGAAGAGAATTGTTGTTTCTTATAAATATGTTTGTGCAGGTTCTCCAAGCGGCAATAATCTCACTCCTGTTGGTCCCTGTCGTTATGATAGCTCTTTAGGTAAAATATAATACCTGTGCTATTTTTACAATTATTTCTCCCATCCCTCTTGTCAAATGCATGCCTTTACATCTGGTATTAGATTGTCTCAAAATTCACTTTTCTAATTCATTCCATTTATCCGAGGATAAACTCATAATATTTCAATTTTCCCTCTCAGGTCTCTTAACAAAGAAGTTCATTAATCTGATTAAACACGCAGAAGATGGTATTCTTGATTTGAATAAAGCTGCAGATACTTTAGAGGTGATTATGTCTGTAATTGATGCTTCAATTTTGACCATGTTAGTAGCTGAATTTTTTTGTTTCAACAGGTGCAGAAGAGGCGTATATATGATATAACTAATGTTCTTGAAGGCATTGGTCTTATAGAAAAGAAACTCAAGAACAGAATCCAGTGGAAGTATGGACAGACTTGTCCAATATATTTAAATTTACGTGAAGTTTAGTTTAACATTTCACTTTCCCTTGAGAATCAATAAGAAAACACAAGTTACTGAAAGGTACTGTTATCAAATAGGGGTGTAGACGTCTCAAGACCGGGGGAAGCCGATGAGAGTCTTTCCGGTTTGCAGGTACGAGCATAAAAATGTACAAATTTTATGTTGGCATCCACTCACTGGCTTTTCCTCTCCTGATTTTACTTTGTTTCACATTGTGCTTTTAGCACGTAGTCCTTGGGAATTATGGCTTTTCTGGTATTGTTTATGCCACTTGGATTGTCCCATTATGTTGTTGATGGGTCCAAATACCTGAGTTAAGCTCTTCTGCATCATAGGATAAGACAGCCAGCATTTGGTAATTATTCACGAGAATCTGTAAGAAAATTCCAATTGCTAAACAGTATATTTTGAAGCAACCTTGAGCTATGCCAAATTGAAATTGTATTATATACCTTACAGAACACGTGTCTTAATTTTGGAAAGGTGTTAGATAAGTCCTCACCTCTCTGCTCCTCTTCAGGAAGAAATAGAAAATCTGAACATGGAGGAGCGCAGATTAGACGAACGCATAAGGTCATAACCTGACACTCTTATATTTCTCTGTCAACACTTCTCCTGATTTTCTGTTAAGAATGCTTGCGTTCTAATAAGTTCTCTTGTTTCAGAGAAATGCAGGAAAAGCTGAGGGGCCTGAGTGAAGATGAAAACAATCAAAAGTAACACACTGTTCTACCTGTTGAAGGAACTAAACTATTTGAATTTCATTTGGCTACCTCACCATTTGCGTAATTACTTACCATATTTTATTAATCCCTTCCCCAGGTGGCTTTTTGTTACTGAAGAAGACATCAAAAGCTTACCTTGTTTCCAGGTATAAATTATTTGGTATCAATACAATCCACTGTATATGTTAGTTGATTAATGCTAAAACATGGTTATGTTCTTTCCGCCAGAATGAAACTCTGATAGCAATTAAAGCTCCTCATGGCACTACTTTAGAAGTTCCAGACCCTGACGAGGTACTTTTTCTTCCTTCTTCTGGAGTAACTTGGACCCAAAAATAGATTTAATGTAATTCTACATGTAATTTTTTGTTAATTCACCCCCCGCAGGCCGTTGATTATCCACAGAGAAGATACAGAATAGTTCTTCGAAGCACCATGGGGCCCATAGATGTTTACCTTGTCAGGTATGTTTCCCTTGCCTCCTTCCTTTTATTTATTTTCTTTAGCTTTCCTAGGCAGGGCTAAACGCCTAAACCTCATAATGATGGAGTTTGGTCATCTGATGTCTGTTCTAAAGTGGTAAATTGTTTTTGGAGTTGTCTTTGATTCATTTTATTTATTTATTTATTTATTTTTTGAGTTAGTCGATTTGAGGAAAATTTTGAGGAGATTAATGCTGTTGAGGCACAAACAAGCATTCCTGAAACATCAGGTGCTAATGAGAATGCTTCTGCACCATCTCCAACACAGGAGATTAGAGGAAATGAAATTGATGTGCAGGGAATAGAAGCTCAAAGAATGTGCTCAGATACGAGTACATCGCAGGATTTTGTGAGTGGAATCATGAAGATTGTGCCAGATGTTGATGTAAGTCAGTAGTTACAATAACTCAGAAATATTATTTTAGTAAATGCAGAGGTATGAAAAATGAAAATTTGATTACAACAGTTGATTCACGTTAAAAATCATTATACCACAAAAGCAACCAAATTGTTTGTCAAAAACAGACTATATAACTAAAAAATTTCAGGATGTAGGGGAAGTATGATTTCGAATTACAATACATCTGAAAACATGAAATCTTGCCTTCTCTTCTTGTAACCTTACAAAAAGATCTTAGAACTCTTTCATCCATTACTACTAACTTTGATATTTGACGTTTGCAGAGTGATGCTGATTATTGGCTATTGTCAGATGCGGATATAAGCATCACTGACATGTGGAGGATAGAATGTATCCTAATTTAGTCTTCTTTTTATATTTTAGTTTTCTTTCTTTTCTTATCGAGATGTATGTTTCACCACATTCCATGACTACCTTCTATAGCTGGAATTGACTGGAATAGCTTGGATGCAATGCCTGAAGATTTTGCCATGGCAGGTATCAGCACACCACAAGCCCAAACTCCAGCGCCAAGTACAACTGCAATGCCTTCTGTTGCACCAGGAGCCCAAACTCCACCACCAAGTACAACCGCAATGCCTTCTGTAACCGACACCACAGGGAGTTAAACTGGACTTGATGATGATTTCGAACAAATAGACACTCCTTATCTCTTGTTGTATATTTGAAGCCAAAAGAGTTCCATATTACACTTGAAACTCTGAAATAATGCAGATATCCTGGAGTTCCTTCCAAGTATGTAGAAAGTAAATGTGCCGGAGAATGAAATAGATGGATATTCGCTGTACAGTTTCTGTTTAGAAGACACCTGCAATAGCAATAAATGAATAATTGCTGTGAGAATTTATGTTCTGTATATAACACAACCCATTGTTCTTAGTAGCTCATTATGAAAATTCCACAAGCTCTTTTGTAATATATTAATCTAGCTTATGTGCACCAGTATGAGAATGCTCTTCATCTTTAGCGTTCCACTTGTGATATCTCAGGTACGTAGTCGATTCACTTGTATTTCATTCCAGTGTACAAGAATGAATTCCTTTCCCATTGGTTTTCTCTATTTTTGTGAAATGTCAAACCCATGGTTTTGTAGTTATGGTATTGTATGAGACTACTGCCCTCAATGAAAATGATAATGGCTGAAGGCTTGAGTCTCCCATCTTGTATGTTACAGACAAAATGTTTAGTTGCCTACTTCGATTATGTAAAATTACTGTTAACTGCTTTTATGGGGTCTCTCTAATTGTGATTCTACAGGTGGATGCTATGTCGAAGCTCTTAACCGAAGTACTTTGTGGTAATATCTACATAGTGCATCAACACAGGTTTTGCAACAATATTGTGACATTACATGGGAGTGTTGGTTCGAAATAAGGCTAATCATCTCTCTTGATCTGACTTCTTTGCAGTCCAAGTATCAACAACAGGTGTTTCCATTAAGATCTCTGTATGTTTCCATTGAAACTAGAGAAGAAGTTTTTTCATATATTAATTTAATGGAAACTCAAATAGAGGGTTGTTTGGAAAATTTTCAATTTCCTATGAAACTCTCTCCGTTTCTTATTTTTATCTTTCTTTCTTATTGTACAATGAAACTTGTATTTTCTTTATGCTTTTTAATATATAGTTCTAAGTGTCACGGATAGTAGAAATATTTCCTTTCGTAATTATTGAATATAGTTCATTTAATTAAGGTCATATATCTATATATGGTTAATTTTAATTGTCAATTTTTTGGTTAGTTGTTGCATACTAACCGTGTATAATGCTAATTCAATTCTGAAAAATGGATAACATGGTTTGTTGAAAAGAAATGTGAGAGTAAAATTATAATTTAGGTCCATCTTCAACAATATAAATAATATTGACTAACTCTTATAAGAATTACTTTTTAAAAAATAAATTTTTATCAAATTGATTTTACCATCTTCAATAACTAAAGAGAATACTATTTTTAATATGAGAAAACACCACTGCATACTAATTGAAATTTTTAAGTTTTTGAAATGCATAAGTTTTAAAAATAAGTAAAAGATCATCATTAAAGTTAAAGGCATATTAACTAGAACAAAGAGAATAAACTAATTTTTGTGTGTACATAATTTTGAAAACGTTAAGCGAGATCATCTTTTAAATACACAATTTTAGAAAGAAAAAAGTTGAGAAAATTTAAATTATTAAGATCAGTATTAAATATAATATTTATTTATAAAAAATAATGCATTTGAAAACAACTCCTCCTCATATTTTTTTATTAAAATATAGGATTTACTGTATTATTAAAAAAATTTATAATTAAATTTTAGTCTCTCATTTCATTTTGAAAATTATACATTTGCAATTTTGTGCGCCATTCACAATTATGAAAATAATAAATATTTTTTATGTATAAAAATTAATCTATATCCTTTATGCTATAAAAAAGACCTTAAAATTTAAATTTTGGTATCACCATTACTTTATTTTTTCAAAGAAATTATTTAGTGTTTTAAAAATTATGCTTTTCTTTTTCTTAAATTATAGGGATATTAGTATTTTGTTCTTTAAATAAAATGTTATTAGAATTTTGGTCCAAGTAGTGAATAAATGAATTGTTAAAATTATTTTAAATCAAGAATAATCAATAAATTGCTTCTAGTCTCGTTATATGGCGAGTGTGATGTTACTAATGTTGTTCGAATGCCAACATTATCAACCTTAATGATAAAGAAATTGGATAGACATTATTTAAATATCAACATTATCAAAACGTCCACCATTTAAATATCATCAAGACTTCGAAGAGTCAATCAACCTCTTAATCTTCTCCCTTACTTTCCAAGGCAGATTTGGAAATCTATCCAGGATTCGTTCCACAAGAACCCACGATTTTTCAAATTCCCCCAAGAATAAAAATCCAATCCAAGATCACTTTCTCATTTACCTATTCCTTAACGTAAGTGTATTCAACCACCACCTCGCCACCTACCGCCGCCGCAGCACCACAACCAACTCCGCCACTCACTCAAACACACATTCCGACGCCGCCCATCACATGTCTTCCAGCAAGAGATGGAATTTCAAGAATCTCTTCACAGCAAATGGAGGCTGTGGATGTGGGCCAAAGGCAACTGATGTTATTGAACCCAAACCAAGTCCCAAACCTCCTGCTCCGATCAGAAACCCAGCCACTTCCCCTCTTCCTCCGCCAGCTCCTGGGATACATATATCGGCGGCGGGAAGCCCGTCATCGACGACGACGTCTACACCTCCACCACATTCTCTCTAAACATTGACAGCCCCCTCAATTCTACCCGGAAAATCATGACCATACCAATTGCTCCAAAACGGTCAGCCACTGCCCGAAAATCCACGACAGCCTCGCCGTAGTTAAAGATTCCGAGGACCCCTATCGTGATTTCCGGCAATCCATGCTCCAAATGATCTTCGAGAAAGAAATCTATTCAAAAAATGATCTTCAGCAGCTTCTACACTGCTTTTTGGAGCTCAATTCGCCTCACCACCACGAAGTCATCGTCCAAGCGTTCATGGAGATATGGAATGGTGGTGTAGCGGTTGCCGACGGCGGCGAGGAGAATACGCCGCCATGTGGGCCACGTGAGAACGCCTAGATAATTATAAGGTGGGTTGGCCATGTGAAGACATTTAATTTACAGGTGTGGGAAAAATACAGTGGAAAAAAAAGTCTGAAATTAATTTGATAAAAAATTACTTTCTGAATAAAAATTTAACGTAGATATTCAATTAAATTTGTAATAAAAAATTCTTTCAGGATTTTTTCTACCGTTTTGTGGTTTTTCTGTTCTTTTTGTAAGTATGTTTGTACATTTTTCTAGTCAGATATTAACTTCAAACCATCTTGATGAAGGTAGTTTCCTATCTTTCTTCCTAGTTAATTTCCTTATCATGTGTAAAAAGAAATAAAAAGTTTATACAATGTGAGTTTGAATGTTTTTTGTTCCGAAAAAATTAAAAAATATTTTTGGAAAGATGTTGTTAATTGTAGTTTATTATGATTAGTGGGTGGTATTTTCATTTGTAAATAATTTAGTAAGTTATAGGAAAAAAAAAAAAAAACAAGTAAGCATCAAAATTTAGATTCAATATGGATAAAAGAACTTTCTATTTTATACTATTTAAGACTGGACGACGGTTAATTTGATAGATTAAATATTGTCATTCATGATATTGAACCGATTCAAGTATCATCAAGAGATAATTCTTCGTTGAATTTCCGAACGAAAAATTTATCATCTATAAAGGATTAAATTACGAGTTATTATAAAGTAAAAAACTGATGATATTATGAAAATAAATATTCTTGAAGTCAAATAATTTTGTTTTTGTTATAATAAATTAGATATAGTAGAATATATAATTATTTAATTAAAATAATAAGTAATAGTATTTTTAAAGAATAAAAACACATTTTCATAAAACAACAATCCCCAATCAAAGGAAAGGAAAACTTTCCGACAAAATAACACCAAACAAGGCCATAGTGTTGGCGGCCAAGAAAGGTTATGCCATGAGTTGTTTGAAAGAAGAAAAATAAATTAATATAGAGAATAATATACAACGTTTTTATAAATTGTGTATGATAATGTAAGTATTAGGGTTATCCAACTTACAGCTTAGAAACAAAAAAATTGTAACAAATATTTGTACTAGTTATCAATTATTCTAATAGTTGGTCGTACATATAATATAAGAATAAAAGATAAAATATTATTTAAATTAATGATTTTATTTGTAATCTTACCCTTATTAGGGACATAGAGGATCTTTCGTCAAATTTATATATATTTTTGTTAATTTAACAAATGTAGTGTCATGCAAATACAATAAAGAGCTTGTAATAAGGACATTTCTTGGTGTACTAAAACTTTAAACTTTAAAGTCCGAAATTTAGATTTTTCAAAAGAATTAAATTAATTTATTTATATTGACAAATTGTTAAATTATCAACAAATAATAGTGATCCTAATCCTCAATAATCCCCACTTAATACACTTCTAATCCGTACAACACACCAGCATACTTCTCATGCCCATGCTTCACAAAATACACATCCCTCATTTTCTGAAAAGCGTGCCACGTCAGCAAGCTATCCGAACCGGCCTGGTGGCACTTCCCAACAACCCGGTCCACGTCCAAAGCCCGAGCCACCCGGTCCAACCCGCCGTACAAACTCTCGCAGAACCGCATCAGATACTTCACATCGTACACGTTATTCCCGAAGAACGCCTTCAGAACCTCCAAAAACTCGCCCAGCCCGCCGGGCAACACGCGGCGCGTGAGTATCTTCACCAGGTACCCGAAGTCATACGCGCTGTGGAAAGTGACCCAGCTGACGGCCTCGTTGCACACCAGACCGGAGCTCATCATCAACTCGGCGAAACGCGCCGACTCGATCCCTGAAACCCGGTTCTTCTCGAAGTCAATCCCGTGGGTCTTGAGCAACTCGATGGAGTCCGGAGCGTGGGGGTCACGCGCCACGTCGAAGTCGGAGAAGTTGAACTGCCAGATGAAGCGCTCGCCGGAACCCAGATCCGGGAGGTTACCGGAGGCGTCGGAGAGAGTGAGGCCGAGTTGAATGAGCTTCAACACGTCGACGTTCGACTTGAGGATCTGGTAGTGGTCCAAGGGGAGGGCCTCCGGGGCCGGCGGTGGGTCGACTGTTGGGGCTTGAAGATGACTCCGGGGAACTCCGTGTCCATAGAGATGAAGGGGTAGCGATCGACGAGATCCGATATCAACTCGAATTCGGATTCGAGATTCTCGGACCATACTTCTCGGATCTGTATAGGTTTGCTAAGGTGGTCGGACGGCATAATTCTGCAGATTATCTGAAGTTAGAAATTGGGAAACACACGAAATTTAGAGGATAACAAATGAAAACGTTGAATGTGGCAGTGGGAGGTGAGGAGAAGAGTGAGGGTGAGAGGATGTTTTATACGGAGGAGGATGGAAGAGAGAGAAGGCGGCTGATGTTGCTTGGAAAGTGGGGGAGATGAAGATAAGAATATTAGACTCATTATCACACAAGTGGGAGGATTCAGTGTTCCTCTGTACAGTTTCAGACACGGGTTTTCTTTTACTGTGAAGTATAATGCACGAATGGTCTAAGTTCAACGCGTTTGATTATTTTGACTGAAAAGCCATTAATTTAGTACTAAATGAATTGTGGGACTGAGTCCACATGCGGCTGCTTCCAATGAGTCAATTTTTTCTCTCTCTAAGGGTTGGGGGTGGTTTGGGTGGGACTGTGGGTCAAATCACTTTTCATATTTAGGCTTTTTTTTTCTTTTTTTTTTTTGGATTTTGATGAGCCAAAGTCATTTCAGGGCATGTGTGTTATTTGAAAGTGAACTAGAAATGCACGTGCTTTTCGTTTGTTAAAAAGAAGTGCTGGCTTCTTCCGTTTCACTTTATGAAATTTTTGAGGTTCTGTTTGGTGTTAATTTTTGAGGTTTTGGGAAAAAAGTTTTGAAGAATGTATTGTTTGGTTGTGATGAGTATGAAAATACGTCAGAATGCTGTGTTGGAGAATAAGGTGAAAGTATTTTATTTTTCAAAAAAATATTGAAAATGAGTTTTGTTTCATTTTTAGAGACATGTTTTTTTACTATAAATATTTTTTTAAAATTATTTTATTGTGATTAGTGATGATATAGTAAAATATATGATATGATTGAAATAATAATTGATAAGTGCTTTGAGAGAACAAAAATCTTATTTCCGCAAATTATTATTTTTTCAAACATGTTTTTATATTGGGAGAAGGATAAAAAGAAACAAAAACTAAAACCAAACAGAACATAATTTTTCTGAGTCATTTACATTAATAATTTCATAATAAAACGGTGACCAAATCGATATTACTGTGAGTCAGCAGTTCAACTGATTGAATTCGATTGTATCTAATAAAAATTGATTATATATTTTTTATTGTATTATATAAAATAACAATGTAATAAACTAATTGTTATATTTAAAATAAAAAAAATAAATAATTAATTAAAAAATATATTTAACAATATCCAAAATATAAATAATGACATACATACAATCATTTATTAAATTTGAGTTTTCTAAAAAAAATTAAAAATAAAAATATAAATAAAATGTGTTGTTGGCCGAATTTTAGCCTCAATTGGCCGATTTAATCAATTTGATCAAATATTTTTTTTTTGCATCCAATAGGACTGGATCAACCAACGGTTCACGATTGGATCAGTCGAATCGATCAATCCGATTCGATTTTTTACACATTACTTTACATCATGATTGTTATAATTATGTAAAATTTGAAATTTCTGGATCTTTAAAAATTACAGATGATAGAGATAAAGTTTAGCGAGGTAGCTAGGTGGTAAAATAAAAAGAAAGATATCAAGACTCATAATATATGATTATGCATATACAGTTTAGTTTAAAATCCGCCGGCCAAAGCGATATATATATATAATGCCGTCTCAATAAGCAGCATATCATCAGATCATGGTGGTCTCCAGCTTAAAAATTATCCGCGTGAAATATGTGCTGAATTAGGTGTGTTGTTGAGTTGGAAAAATCATCAGTTTTTTCGAATTGTTTAATTACATTGGGCTAGCTTTGCTTCAAGAATGAAGACATCCTCACCGGCTTTGACTTACACTCAACTACATGTGCCCGTTCAAGGACAATTTGAGACGGTGATTTTACCACTTCAACCCTGTTAGGTGGGGTTATTGTACGACTCTTTGGTATTTTGTAGCAGGAAAAATGACAAAGAATTTAAATTTATCACACTCCTCATTATGTTTGAAGTGAATTTTAGTAATATAAATAAATTTGAATCAAATTTGGGTCATTTATTTTCAAACACAACCTATTTATTTTTTTATTTTTTTAAAAAATTATTATATATTTATATGATATATTTTTTATTACTTTTTAATTATGAAACGGGTTTAGCGGATCCAATAAATCTGCCCATCGAGTATGTATTTATATCTTTAAAAATCTTACCGGTTCAGATCTTTGGTCCAAACAAATCAATAACATACCCGACTCAACTCATTGTCATCTTTATTTTGCAGCCTTTTATTCGGGGGCAAAAGCGGAATTTCAAGACAACATGAGAGTATGCTCGACTTACACTCCACTTATTTCACCTAGTGGAGTTTTGCTCGATCTTACTTGACCATGTTTGTTAGACCTTATGAGGTGGGGTGGGGGATTGACAATATAATCCCACTCACTGTTTGGTTGATTCTTCTTGATGTAATCTAAACCACCGAACCTCCAAGTGGCTAAAACCGAATCCCACTTGTCCCGAATTTTTGTATTTTTCAGTGGCTATCCATGAATCCCACTTGTCCTCCCAGTTGGTCCGCCCAAGAACATGAAAAGCATGGCTTTGAATACAAGATCTTGATATAAAACACTCTCTTCATTAACAAGAATTGGACCACATTGACACTGAAGAACCCCAGATACCGAGGATGAGAACCTACAGACTTACTAAGATCTAAAAGTATGTCAAATTTTGTAAGAACAACACTCAGTTCTATGTACAGTGCATGCAAATTCAATTCAAGGTAGAGTGTATCAGAAAATCCAGCCCATGCATCCATACTCAGTTCATAAAAGACCTCAGGTGGTTTAACCAATCACAAGAAGGTACCTTCAGGAGGGTGAACAAGTTTTCCGTCGTGGGGCGCAGCCATTTCTTTTCTCAACTGAGTCAATATGTCTTCCATGGCAAATTCTCACTGCCAGTTTTCAGCATGCCAAACTTACTTGATTCAACCTGTTTCCACAGAAGATTCAATCAAGTATAACATTTCCAACACAACAGCTGCAGGAAGCTCACAAACACAAAGCCATAGTTCTTCAGATATGCAGCACAATAACTCCAATCGCATGAAAAGTAAAAGGCCAGTCAACTTATTAGTTATTATTACTAAATGTGCAACAGCAGAAATCTAAAAAATCCATCAAAAATCAAAGTGCATATCAATGTTAATATCGGATATGTCATCTTGCTATTCATTCTGGGGTTGCCCCCACAAGTGGCCATCCTTTGTGCAATTTATTAATGACTTGGGTAAGTAATAAATAATTCTGTTTTCTAAAAAGATTAAAATTTTATTAAGTTCCAAAAACAGAGAAACGCAAAAAATAACTAAACATGCCATTCTCTAGATTCACACATGCCATTTTAATGGGTGAGTGAAATAGGACACTTGGGGGCTTATCAGGATAATATTTGTCGCAGAACAGCTTCAACTGGTACATGCGTACCTTCATGAACAGTCTGAGAGAAACAAAGTAAGGAGTTTGACATTCTGCATTATTAATAATACAGAATAGAAGAGCTATAAGATGCAACTTCTTTTTATGACATTCACCTAATAAACTATTGATTCCTGTCTTTAATATAGACATATATTGCCTAATTAATGCCGAAAATAAAAAAGCAAAACAATTCCTTCCCACTCCAGAAATTAAATCCTCACCCATACATGCTAGTTCACATCAGCACGAGAGATGCACAAAACCCCCCTTCTTCTCTCTCTCTCTCTCTCTCTACAAGCATGGGCCTGTAAATGTATCTTCAGCGCTGAAGATATCGCTTAATGAATGCTTTGCAAAAGGAGCTGTTCTCTTCAACATAGTGTTTCTTTCTTTGCAAAAACAAAGGAGTGAGCAAACCCAGACAAAATGGTGTGGTCTTTGCTTATCGTGTCCCTGGTTTCCAAGGAACAACCGCTTTATCCAGGCAGCCATACTGAATTGCTAAATAGAGCCCCAAATGCATTTTATTCAGAAGATATCTATTTCAAAAGCTTAATAATCACAATCAAATAAGAAACCAATGGTTCAAGCAGTAAAGGAAACAGAACTCCAGACACATAGTATACCACACTCTTTTTAGCGCACTCCTAGTATTCGTGCTATATTTGTAGATCACAGAAGGTGCTGTGATACGTAAACGACTCAGTTGTGCCTTATTCTGTTTCGTTCTTGGTATGAATCTTTTAGCAGCTGTGCTTTATAAGGAAACCACATTCCCTCATCTGATATACATTAATAAGAACTCAACAAACTAAAAAAGAGCGGGACGGAAATCTTTCTAGTAACACGTACTTTGTGCTTAACGAAAGAGAATATGTTTGTTCAGCAAAAAAGATATAGATCTGATTCTCAACGCGTATTAGATCCATGGATGATAAGCCTCCCCATTAGAGTTTTGTAAAGTTCGGCTTTGGACACAACATTGTACAAGATTTGGAAGTGCTTGTACATATAAACACTCGTAAAAGCAGATAGCTTGAAGTCCATGCCTCAACATGTATGACATAAAAATTACGACATACATGAAAATAAAAAACAAATCCTTCAGTCAATGGGAAGGAAAGGGCTGAAGTTGACCTTGCCCCCTTGACCCAAAAGGTACCACAAATATAGAAGACTAACATGGCTGCATGATACCGATCATAGTCCAGCCAATACGCTCCATAGCACGGGACTTCGCCTAAAGTGTCATACATGCTATATATTCCAATCTATGCGACAAATTAGGAAACGTGACAGACATTCTTCACTTAGAACAAGAAATTCTCCAACTGAGCCAGAAACTATAAAACCTCAACTAAAGTCATCAGCACCTTCAAAATTCAGCACTTTTCATGTATCAAAGGACAATTACTTTCACCATTTTAAGTCCACCAGCCCGGAAAGAACCAAAAAAAAAAAGGAAAAGAAAGATAAAAAAAGAGACAATAAATGGTACACCCCTCATCTCCATAGTTCTAACTGATGAAAGCAAAAATCAAGAGCAATTTAAAGAACCCAGTTGGAAAAAAAAAATGTCGGTCACTTAAAAAGAGAAAAAAGGAAGAGTCTTGTGTACAAGCTTACACAGAACATACATGTGAAAACTATGTGCGCGTGCACTCTCGGAACAAGAGTAAAATTTTACCGATTTCACTGGAACCGCTTGAACCAAGCGTCATTTAGAACTTCTCACAAACAGATAGAGCCCTCATTTGATCAAAACGCTTCAGCAAATCCAGACCAGACTTGGGCAGACGAGGCAGCTACTCGACGATTTTCTTGTTTAAAAAGTCGAATTTTATTTTAGTTTTTTGATGTCCTTTTAGACTAAAATATCAACAAAATGCCTATTAGTCTAGAAGTTTTTTTTTTTTTTAATTCTTAATGTTTTTATATAAATATAATGTCCTTTAACTAAATGCCTATTTGTGAAAACTTTAAAAATTATCGCCAAAAGAATTTAAAATCTCAGGACAATTTTTAACTATGAATTTAAGTTTAACAATTTTGTTATTTTAATATAAATAGGATTTGATTTTAATTATTTTAAGGTATTTTGAGATTTTTAATTTTTTTGTCTAGATAATTTAAATTTACATTATTAATCTTATTAAAAATTGAAAAAAAAAAATGAGCTTAGAGTGATTTTAACTTGCTCATATTAATTTTCAAATCAATAAAGTTCGAATTGATTAGCTACACTAACTATAGAACAGATTTAATTCAAACTGAGTGTATTGTGATAATCGAATTAAAATTCAAGCAATAAATTTTGCTTCGAGTTTAGTTTAATCTCACAAGAAATAGCATAAACTTGATAAAATTGAACTTATTTGTGAACTTCAAATTAATCGTGCTCATCAATAAATTATTAATTTTAATTTTTTTGATATATAAAGGAAGAAACTTAAAATAGATAAATGAATACCATAAAAAGCAAAAGAAGAAAAAGTTAAAATAAAACCAAAGAGAAAATCCCCATCCGAAAACATAAGGGTCACATAGTCCGGATCCTTTTCCCGGCTTCCCCCTCCGTCACCCTGCCGCCGCCGCCTCACCAACCACGTCGCCAACCGCCGTAACACCAGCTATCCCGTCAACGAAATCATTATCTCTCAGCAACCACTCTTCGATATCAAAACAACTTAGAAGTATACACTCTCCTGATTCATGGGTTGTTTTTGAATTTTTGAGACTGAACTGATAGATATTGGCGTTCCTCGTCAATGGCGTGGAGAGCTTTAGGGAAACAGGTCAGTTTTTTCCTCTTTTTCCTTATGCACGCACCCCCCCCACACAAAAAAAAAAAAAATCTAGTTTTTGACCCTAAAATTAGTTGTCAATCCTCGAAATTTCCCTTTTTCGTTTTCCATTTGAATGCATGAGCAGCTTCAAAGTCACGAATTTATGTCTTATTTGCGGATTAAGATTATCAGTCTCGGTGACTGTAGTTTTCTTCAGTCCTTCTATTTACTTGATCAATCTTTTCCTCCTGTTTTTTGAAGATGTGATTTTGCCTATTTCTTGGTGTTAAATTTAGTCTCCATGAATGGTAGTGGCACAAAGATAGAAATTTCAGTTTTGCCTGGATCCTCTGCAGGGCATTTCTGCAAGTCTTACCAAAGCATTGGCAGTAACATCTAGATATTCAGTTGCATCAGTTTCAAAATGTGGAGTTCAAGATTCTGCCAAAGCACTATCTGCTTTGGTCAGACATTTGCACGGTAAAAAAAATAGTTTTTTGCTTTTTTTGATTGCATATGTTTGGCAATTGTTAATGTTTATTACTTGTTTATGGTTAAACCCTCTTATTTCAGTTCAATATTTATGTTCCTGTGGTCTGATAACTGTGTAGTCTCGTAGTGTTATATTTTGGTTGTTAAAAGTTAGTACCACCTCTCTATCAGGTAAGACAAACAAGCAAGATAACTAGGTACCGCACTTTGTAAATCACATGTTATTGTTTCTTTTTTCTCCCCTTGTTTCCTATGACATGCATATCATCCTAATGTTGAGCTGATAGAATTTCAATAAGCTGTGGTTGTGTAGTTGTAGAATCTTAGGCAATGTTTGTTTTTGTTTTCTGAAAATATTTTTATTCTCAATCCATTCTCCCAAAATGAAAGTAAATTATATCACATTCTCCAATTCATTTCCCTCCTAATACATTACATTTTTCAATACATTCTCCCAAACACATTCTCTTAAACCACTTCCCCCAAAAAACCAAAACAAATCCTTAGTAATTGTTGGTAATTTTTGTTAGTGGGAAGAACTAATTATTAAATTCAACTAGTTGCTTGGTTAGCTTTTTGTGTTTAATTGTGTTTCAGGACGTTGCCACACTGCAGAATTTCTAGGTGCTGATAAAGATCTCACTTTTTCAGCCGACAGATTGTTAATTAGGTAATTTAGCTTGCAGTGCTATTTACTTCATTATGTATGTCTATGTTGAGTTGTACCATCAGTGAAGGATGGATTTTTGATAAATAATTTTGTTTCGTGGTATTCCATTTCCTTATGTGTGCCTCTGGTGTCAATTGTGTCAATTAATGACTTTTCAGGCATCTAGATCTGTAATTGCTTCTTATGTACCTTAAAATTGTTCATATCACTAGAAGAGAGGATTTGTTAATTGTCTCTTCAAGTGATTGGTTCTATTGTCATGGTAATTGTCTCGTCAAGTGATTGGTTCTATTGTCTCAAGCCTTACTGATCCAAGAGGGCTAAAGTTTTCGTTTTTTGTTTGAAGCCAAAGATACTCCAAAGTCCACTCATTCCCTGGGATGAGTTTGATTTTACTACTTAATCAGGCATTCGATAATTTTCATGCTGATAAACAATGAGGGGACCACGATCAATCCATAGTTTTGTCTAATTAGTTTGGTAGGAAGTTACTTGCAAGACTTTAACGCATTATGTTTAGGCTGATATTCGAGGGCATAGTTCCAATTTTTACGCCAGAGGCCCATAACACTTTAGAGGGTATCATACATTTCTTTTTGGTAGCTGATATGTATTTCATTAACTTATGGCAAGGTAAACCATGTTTTCTTGAGGGCACATTATTTTATACCATGCATTTATTTTTTGCTAGCTGATATGTATTTCAATAACTTATTCCAAGTTAAAACATGTATCCTGTGATAGCTTAAATCATTTTTAAAAATGAGTTAATTATTGGTTTTTAAATTGCATGTCATGTTTCAAACTTGATTAGCTGAGATAATTGCTATAATATTACTTTGTTGTTTCTTCATTCAAATTTGAGTTAGAGTCTTAGTCCTCATCTTTATTCTATCTCATTAAAACAAAATCACAAATAAAAGTAAAATGGAACATTTGATGGAATGCAGCAAATTCGATAGATAACGATGAAGGCCATTAGAGATACACAAGTCTTGGATGATCACTCTGACACTTTTTTTGGCCAAGTCTGTCTACAGATATTCCCTATTTATGTTTTCCTTAAAACATTAAAGTTGATAATATTATAATTAACCTTTTTTTTTTGGTTTTGGAATTTCATTTTATGCCAAGTGTCCCTAAGGTGACCCTATTGCGCTATTGAATAAATGGAAGTGATTAGCTACTTTATATGTGGCTAACTCTTATTCGAGGACATGGTATGTGACGTTTTGGCTCAAGGAGAGTGTCTCTGCTTCTTAACTTGAAAGGCAGGCTTACCTATCTTTTTACTTTATATAAGGAAAAAACACAAAATTTGCTTGTTCAGTTAGAGGTTTGTATAGTATTTTTAACTTTATATTCTTTTGAATTATTGAAGAAAAAAAGGTCGTATGTGGTTTCTCCTATATCCAAGTTAAGGTCTGAGCTTATTTTTGAATCAATCTGCATATGCATATCTATACAGTGTAGTCCATTTTAAAAGAAGTGTTCAGAGGCTGGGTTGACTTTTTATTCAAAAATTAGTTGGTGTTATTGCTATATAGACTTCCTTTCCTTTTGTTTTTTTTTGTGCTAACCCAAGTTCCAAGGTTATGCCCGACTAATTAATTGGTGTATATTTTATATTTATATCTCACAGTTTTCTTAAAAATTTTAAAACATGAATTCTGATTCAATTAAATAAATAATACATCTCTGAGATCTCCTTGAGGTTTTCAGTTACAATATCGATGAATGTATAATGCATTTTAAGATCATGTTCAGAGGATTAAGATTCAAAAAGTCTTTTGACAGACACACACCCACAAAAAATAATAATAATAAAAAAAAAATTAGTGGAACTACTTATGCAGTGGTGAAATTTTCATCTCTTTATTGCATATTATGTGTTAGGTCCTCCAGAATTGTCCACATCCTACTTGACAATCTTTGCTTGTAAAACTCTCAGACAGACGAATTCTAATCAACCTACATGACATTTCAAATTGAGAATTGAGAAAAAACTTATTGAGGTGATTGTTCACTGTCTGATATTAATCAAACATAATTTGTGCTATATTTTGCATAGCCTCATTGAACTTCCAAGTTTTTCCATAAATCAGAGACTTGTGTCATAAAGTAATTTCCTGAGAGTTAGCATTGTTAGTGACAGCTATGAAGTTCAATACCAAGACAAATATCATCCTAAATAAGATAAGCGCCAACTGCCAAGATAAGTGTCAACTCTTTTTAAAGAGTTTGTTTCTTGTCATTTACACATTGGAGTTTAAGTTCTACAACTTCTTGTGGAAAGAAGCTGAGATTCATCTAATTATAATTATGAGTAAATGGAAATGGAAAAATTCATCCTTCTTTCTGCTTCAGTTACAAAAGAAGAATAAGAAAAGCATGGGTTTTCTAGATGTATTGATACTTCTCCATCCTTTCATAAAAAATGTCTTCAAAGCTTAATGATTAAATATGGGAGTACATTTAGTTCATGGTGAAATACCTTAACATGGGCAAACTAATTTGATATTTGAAATGGGCAGAGACACTAAGACTGTTTCTTTACTAGAAAAGTGCACATTTGAGCCTTGATTTAGTCAATTATGAAACTGAAATATATGAAGGTATCAACCCATTGATATAAATGTCTTAATGTCTTCTAAGCTTAATGATTAAATATGTGAGCATACCATTGATATAGTAGAAAGACCATGATTAACACTACGATTTCACTAACTAGCCATTTTCTATTCATTATGCTCGTGTAGTTGTCACTTCGTCTCTAAATCAGTATTTTCTTCATTGAAACTTTGAAAATGTCTTATATAACAGTTATATAGTAGCTGGCATCTTGAGGAATAACCCAATGAAACTTAGTAAGTTGTTGTTTCAGTTAGATCTAATTTTCTTCATTATATTATTTTTGAGAACATTTTTATACATAATTCGGATGGCAGACTTAGACCAAGATTGCTCCATTATGTGGTAATGGATTAGAATTATCGAAGCAGGAGCCTCAAGTACTTTTTCTAATTCTCCTCAGACCTTGTAGTTGCTGGAGTCATGCACACCAGCTGTGCCCCTTTTAATTTTACTAAGTTAAAATAAACTGTATGTTTTCATCATTTGATTTATATGAGGGAAATCAGAATTTCTTTTCCAGTAATTTTATCATCCCATATTAATTTAAAACTTGCATTGACCTTGAATTCTGGCGAATAAGTGCATTATTGACCTGGAATTTTAAGGAATAGGTGTATTATTTTTGAAAAAGAAACGAAGTTAAAGACACCCAGTAAACATCACTCCAATCCTTGTGCACTGTAAATGTTCACCTGCAAAAAAGCTAAATGTATTTGTGCAATTCTTAATCACTCATCAATAATGAATACATTATTCTATGACTGAATCTTGATCTCTTTGTTAATTTCATAAAATTGCATGTCTTTTATGTGTTTCTTTTGTTGGGCTTCTAAATTCTGGTGTAGTTCTGTTGGTTTTACATACCTGATAGGCATGTCTAGTTATCTCGCTGCATTACTTCAAGTTGTTAGTAGGGTGATACAATATTCCTTTTAGGTGTTTCCGTGCAAGTCCAGAGCTTCTGGCTTCGAGAAGGGAGGACGAATCATTGGGTCTAAAGACTTCAAAGAGAGTGAAAGTTCTAAATAGTGGGAAGTTCTCAAAGAGAAAGAAAGAGACCCAACCTCCAGTTGAAACCCCTTATGTGCCTCCTAAACTGAAAAGAACTGCAAATTCTTCGCCAGATAAAACAATTGAAATATTTGAAGGCATGACCATTGTAGAGCTTGCCAAGCGTTGTGGAGAGTCTACAGCTACCATTCATAATATTATCATAAATGTTGGGGAGAAAGCTGATTCAGAATTCGACGCTCTCAGCATTGACATAGCGGAGCTGGTTGCGATGGTATTCCCTTGAATTGTGGATGTCATGCTCTGATTTTTAATTGATCATTATTTGATGAGTAAGAAATCGTAAAAGATGCATCCTAGGTTTAAAATTTTTCTGTAGGTAACTCCTGTGTTAAAGGGGAAAACACTGTTGTAATGAAGATTGGATCAGCCATCGCTACTATATTGAGACCTGGATTACAGATGTGAAACAGGTCCTTCCACTAAAATGTTGATTTTATGACTCTCTCTCTCTCTCTCTCTCTCTCTCTCACACACACACACACACACACTCAAATGCACGCCCCCAATTACATACAATCAGATAAAGTTCAGATGTTGAGATGGCTTTCTATGTTCGATATGTTGCTTGAATTACACATCGAAAGTAAAGTCGAGATCTGTTTCGTGACCATATGTTTTTGGTACACGATGTTGTCTTGGCAGTATCATATCCCCTTTCCTCCGACTGCAGAAAACAAAAAGAAAATAAAGAAAAAACCGGAGACAGGAAAGTAAAAGTTGAATCAATTCCAATATTTTGTTGATTCACATGCTTTAGTATGTAATCTTTTGCTGTCTACAGAGTCATAATGAGGAACTTTAATATGACTTTAATCTCTATTTAGGAAGTTGGGGTCAATGTCCGTCGGCTGCACTCAGATGAAGGTGTTCAAATTTTACCACGCTCTCCAGTTGTCACAGTTATGGGTCATGTTGACCATGGTAAGACATCTCTATTGGATGCTCTTCGTCTGACATCCTTGGCCGCTAAAGAAGCTGGAGGCATAACCCAGCATCTAGGTGCATTTGTTGTTGGCATGCAATCAGGGGCATCCATCACTTTCCTTGACACTCCTGGCCATGCGGCCTTTAGTGCGATGCGAGCCAGAGGTGCAGCAGTCACAGATGTAGTTGTGCTTGTGGTGGCTGCAGATGATGGCGTGATGCCTCAAACTCTCGAAGCCATGTCTCATGCAAAAGCAGCTAATGTCCCAATTGTTGTTGCAATTAACAAGTGTGACAAACCAGATGCAAACCCTGAAAGAGTAAAAGTCCAGCTTGCGTCTGAAGGGTTGCTATTGGAGGAGATGGGTGGAGATGTCCAGGTTGTTGAAGTTTCTGCAGTAAATAGAAGTGGACTGGATAGGTTGGAGGAAGCTTTGCTGCTCCAGGCTGAGTTAATGGATCTTAAAGCGCGCATTGATGGACCTGCCCAAGCTTATGTAGTTGAGGCAAGGGTTGATAAGGGACGTGGTCCGCTGGCTACTGCAATAGTGAAGGCCGGAACCCTAGTTTGTGGACAGCATGTTGTTATAGGTGCTGAGTGGGGAAGAATTAGGTGTATTAGGGACATGGCGAGAAAAATGATTGCACAGGCTATGCCTGCCATGCCTGTTGAGATTGAAGGGTTAAAGGGGCTCCCAATGGCCGGTGATGACATTGTTGTTGTTGAGTCTGAGGAAAGAGCAAGGATGCTTAGTGAAGGAAGGAAAAAGAAAATTGTGAAGGATAGACTCATAAAACTTGAAGAGGAGAGGCAAAAAACTTCAGAAGATGAAGAGAATGAGGATGAAGAGGAGAAATCTAAGAGGGTTGAAGTTCCAATCATTGTGAAAGCAGATGTGCAAGGCACTGTCCAAGCAGTCAGCGATGCATTGAAAAGTTTGAACAGTCCACAGGTCGTGTTAATTCTTAGAATAGAAATGTTTCTGGGCTTCAAATATATTTCTTCCTGACTCTTAGCTTTTGATTGTTGTCCCAGGTTTTTGTGAAGGTCATCCATGAAGGAGTTGGGCCTGTTTCACAGTCTGATGTTGATATGGCACAAGCCTGTGGTGCATGTATTGTTGGATTCAATATTCGGGATCTCCCTAGCGCAATTAGTCTCTCAGCTACTCAAGCCAAGATAAAGGTATAAGGTTGCTCTGATAATGCTTTTGAACTTTGGCTGCTTATGCAGTTTGAGAATCTTGCTATGCTACTCTGAATGGGAAATAGATAGAAGATAGCTAGTTTTACTAACTTCAACTATAACTTATTGTAGATAAAATTACACCGTGTGATCTATCATCTTTTGGAGGATATTGGTAATTTGATTGTTGAAAAGGCTCCTGGAACACTTGAGACCAAGGTTGCTGGAGAAGCTCAGGTGCTGAACATATTTGAACTCAAGGGGAGGAGCAAAGCCAAGGGAGAGGATGTGAAGATTGCCGGTTGTCGGGTGATAGATGGCCGTCTCACGAAGTCGGCAACATTGAGACTTCTTAGAAGTGGGGAAATTGTATTTGAAGGTTGTTGTGCATCTCTGAAGCGGGAGCAGCAGGATGTGGAGGCGGTGGGCAAGGGGAACGAATGTGGACTTGTGATCAAAGATTGCTGTGATTTCCAGGTTGGAGACGTTGTTCAGTGCTTGGTGAAAGTGAATCGAAAACCCAAGTTCATTTCATCGGAGAGTGGGGCAGTTCGTATAGAATGCTGATAATATTACCACCGAACCACTTTCAGAAACATACTATTCAGGCTTAGATGGCGTGAAACAGTGATACTGCTCTGCAATTTTTGTTGATAAACTAAAAAAAGTTCTGTTGTAGTTTTAGGTTTATTAGTTAATTGTTATTGAGGCAATCGAAATTTTGTAGAACCTAACTTAAGCCCTTGTAGGCCTGCTAGTCATTCTCAATACACACAAGTTGAAAAACCAGAGAGATTGCTAATTTAGTCAATCACTGGTGAATAAATGCTTTATATAGTCTGTGTAATGTGGAGTATGTATGTATGAAGTAGAATACAAGATAAACACGAAATTGGAACTCAGGACTACATTTTCGGTGTGAAATGTACGGCGCGAGTTGCAACAAAGGCTCTTTTTGACTTTGATAAGAACGAATATTCTCTAAATTTTAAAGTAAAACAACATAAAATTATTTAAAACTAAAATACTTAAACATCTTGACGTGATGTTTCTTAAATGTGTGTATTAGTATAATTTTGATACTTATTATTCTATTATGTTTAAAAGATTATTAAAAATGATAATTATTTTATTAATTTTATTTTCGTTTCACTTCATTTTTTTCATTTAGATTTATGTTTTTAAAATTGAACTAGATTGATCGATTCAATCAGTTCAATTGAAATCAAAAGTGGGTCCGATTCAATTAGGTTTATAAAATTATTTGATCGGTCAGAATTGGTTTGACGATTTTATCTTCTTTATTTTTAATTTTTTTTGTTTTTAATTTTTAAAAAAAATTAAATTTGATATTTTGTTATATTTATGTGATTATTTGAATTTTTATTTTGTTATATTTGTTTAGATAGTTATTTATTTATATTTTTTATTTAAAATGTATTACATAACAATTACTCTATTATATTATTATTTTATACAATAAAATAAAAAAATATAATTAATATTCATTAAATCGGTTCGACTGCCGGTTGAATCGCTAATTATTAAAAAAATTAATTTAATCATTAATCTAATTATAAAAATAGTAATTTAGTCCATTGAATTTAGTTTGAAAAATACAAAGAATAGTATTTTGTATATTTGATCTTTCATTTTGAAAGAGAAAAACTATTTAGTTACTTTTTTTTTACCCTTTAGATTACGTTTCTTCATAATAAATATCATTTTTTTACCGTAATTAATCAATTTTCATTTCTTTTATTTATTTATTTTTATTTTTTATTTAAAAAAAAAAAAACTCTTATGATCTATCTTATATGATTTCAAGGGCATCATTTGAAATTAAACAAATTTTGGGGGAAATAAGTAATAACTAAAAATCAGACAAAGTCGTGCATCACATTACACAATAATTATTCAAAAAATTGCATTTCCTGTCACCTTCCCTTAACGGGTCCACTCCCATCTGCATCTATCACCGACCGAACCAAACAGTGGCAGGCTCCAGTCCGATACTCACAGCAGAGGAAGAAATATCCTACCCGAATCGTCAATCCCGATCCGCATCCGAAAATGAACGATGCCGACGTATCGACGCAGATCCAGCAGATGGTCCGCTTCATCCGCCAAGAAGCCGAGGAGAAGGCCAACGAGATCTCCGTCTCCGCCGAGGAAGTATGATTTTTCACTCAGCTTGATGGGGCTATAGTGTTTTTACAGTTTTTAGGTTAATTTTTAATTTTGTTGTTTGTGTAGGAGTTCAATATCGAGAAGTTGCAGCTAGTGGAAGCCGAGAAGAAAAAGATCAGACAAGAGTATGAGCGCAAAGAAAAACAAGTTCAAGTCCGCAAGAAAATGTAAATTTAATTGGTTCTTTCTTTCTTTCGTTCTGTTTTTCTTTTTTCAATTATTATTTCTGCAGCATGTCTGTAAGTTGAAGTGAAAAATCGATTATATTCTAGCTAAATTGTCTAGAATTTTGTCAATGGAGTGCGATTATGATGGAAATAGATTGATATCTTACTCTTTAGCGGGTACATCAATGTTGATCCACGGAATTGATTGTGAGAATATTGCAGGCCTTTGTCATTCCCCAGTTAAGTTGGGTGATCTGGATTGAGTAATGTATAGTGAAAATCTCTCAAGTTCATTCTCCTGCTTGTGATGGTTGACTCAGATTTTCAAAGTTTTTACTGCTCATGAACTTAACTTGATATTTCTTTAGTACGAAATTTAGGCCTTATGGGAGCATGTTTTGGCGGTATTCAAATCCTAGTAAAACCCCAAAATGTAGAATGTAAATAACATTACTGACATGATTCTGGATATCTAGTGATAAATTTTTTGTGCATTTGGGTTCTTGCAGTGAGTACTCAATGCAACTGAATGCTTCTCGGATCAAGGTTCTTCAAGCTCAGGATGATTTGGTCAATTCCATGAAGGAGGCTGCATCGAAGGAGCTTTTGCATGTTAGCCATCACCACCATAGCTATGAGCGTCTACTGAAGGATCTTATTGTTCAGGTTGTGCAAACTGAGTCCTGAATATAGTATTGTCTTCTGTGGAAAAGTTGGCTACTTTCATTTAGTAGACTGTACAGAAAAGTGAAATTTCACAGAAAACTATTTTGTGTTTTAAGTGTTGCTCCCCTGGCATGCCTTTATAGATATCTTAAATTTTGATAATTATTAGGTTTTCAGCATGTAAATGTGAATTCATATTCTACAAAATTTCATTCCTTGCATACAAAAACATTATGAATTTCTCCATAGCCGCGAATTTGGATATGAGGTACGAATTTGAAACTATGTGGAAGGTACGAATTTGAAACTATGTGGAAGCCTGATGCAACATTCAAGTTTTATAATAACTAATAACTAATCAGGAAGAAAAAAGTGTAGTACACGAGTATTTGAATCTACATTTTTTTGCTTCATGGTCTTTGATTTTCACATTCAATTTCTACCTGACAGCAACCTGCCCAATTATTTATAGCTCTACTTGTTTTGATTCTTCATATTTATGATGGCATCAGGTAGCAATAAATTTAGAACTTGTCTTAGGATTTGGTTTATATTAAGCAATGCCATTTATAATAACAACTTGAGGCCTAACTTATTGCTATCTATCTATCCATCTGCCACTGCTCAAAAAAATATTTTTGCATTTCAGAGTTTGCTGAGGCTGAAAGAGCCATCTGTGTTATTACGCTGTCGTAAAGAAGACTTACATTTTGTAGAGTCTGTCTTGCACTCAGCGAAGGAGGAGTATGCTGAGAAGGCAAAAGTTCATCCTCCTGAGATCATAGTTGACCACATCCACCTTCCTCCTGCCCCTTCTCATCACAATGCACACAGTCTTTTCTGGTAAAAACTACTATACTTACTACTAGTGTACTTTCATCAAACTGTAGGCAACCAATTCCTTGCGATGATTCCTTTACTGTCTCTCTCTCCATCTCTTTCTTCAGCTTGGATTACTTCAGCTCTAGAAGTGACTGATTCGTTTTCTGGGAAGTTAACAACCTCTAATGTAATTCTTTTCCCTGTCTTCTATTTTTAGCTCTGGAGGTGTAGTGTTGGCTTCTAGAGATGGGAAAATTGTGTTTGAGAACACTCTTGATGCTAGACTGGATGTTGTATTTCGTAAAAAACTGCCAGAGGTACTCCCAACTTATTTTCTTAAACATTTTCCTTATTCCTGTATGCATTTGAAGTCGTAATCTATATATGTTGAAGGTTGCAAAATGTAAACTATGAATTGTACCTAATGCTGCAGTCTCTTTCTTGATGGTTAGCATGCATGGAATACCTTTAAGTTTTTGCACTTGCGCTTTCCTCTTTTAAGATGCGTCCTTTTCAATTAAGTCATATCAACTAGATATCATTGGAACCCTGCTAAGTAAAAAAAATGGGGATAGAGAAATGTTCGCTGAATCTTGCTCTTGACGGGATTATTGCTTCCTTTGGCGCTCTTGACATTTTCTCCATAGAAGGAGATTAGCATTATATATTGTGTGCTGGAATTATGATGACATACAGTAGGGATTGAGGGCTGAGGACTTGTTTCTCCATAGAAGGAGATTAGCATTTAGTGGCCTGGAATTACTACTTGAAAACTACTGCTGAATATAAAGATTTATACATCTGTAGAATGTGCAATATGGACAGGTGGTTTTCCTTTTTACTTTTGACAATGGGATTTAGAGCGCTAAATAAATATTTGTGAGAAAACAAGGAATGAGAAGAAATTGAAATGGGCTAAGAAATAAAGTAAGGCGAAGAAAATAAAATGTAAGAACTATCATACAACCAATTTACCCAAAAATGCTTGAATATGTTCTTTCTGGCATGTAAGATGTTCCAATTCTGTTACAGTATTGCAAAAGAGTCCATATAATATTGTGCCCTTCTTAATTTCCAATTTCTTGATCTATGTAACATGTCTTGGAATATGGTTTTACTATATCATACATCTTCTGATTGCTGACTGAGTGCTTAACTATGATCACTGCCCTAACATAATTTGTATTTATTGCAGATACGCAAGAGCCTATTTGGACAGGTTGCTACATGATGGTTGAAAGTGTTCTGTATTTACCATCTTATGTTGGTTTGAGTCCTTTCAAGCTTTTCTGGTTTGAGATTGGCCGTTAAACTCTATAATTTATCATCTGATGGCTTGTTCTGATATTCTTGTTTCTAGTTCATTGAGTGCCTACTTCTCATTATTAAAGGTGCACTTGTCCCCCCATTCCTTATTACACATGGGCACGTTGAAAGCATTGGTTATGTAGTATTCCTTATTCACCTTTTTAGCTAAAAGCTGCAATTTATTTTTATTTTTAAATTGTACAATAATTTGTAAGTGGCTCAGACCTAGCATTTGTTGCCTTGAGATAATAAATCAGATTGGGAGACGATGGTCTTTCAATTCAGCGATTATGTTTCTCTCTTGGTGTGTGTGCCCGTGTGTGCTTTTTTCTGCTTGCATATGTTTTGGTTACGGTCTCTTTTTCCAAATCATGAATAAATGCAAGGCCGGAAAGTGTTTATTTACATTATAGCAGATTTATGTAGTAAATGTGATCACTTTCAGATGTATTACTCTCAACCAGCAATGACAAATTGAATGGTCTATATATCCAGTTATGGAATTGTCACCTTATTTCATCAATCAAAAGTCGCTCAGGCGTGTGGGAAAGTCTCTTTTTCTTCATAAAAAATTTAAATAATGAATCTTATACTCTAAATCTTGGACCATCACCTGCTTGCTGAAAATCCCTCCTCGTAAGCCAAGGCATGTAACGAATTAAGTATTATGCCTTAAGAGTAGTAGTTATACTGTGCTTGTTGAGAATTTTATTATCCTTTATTTTATGGAAAAGTAAATAATTCCTCAAAATGTATTTTATTAATTTTCATTCAGTTGGTGAATATGCTAGCTTTAATAAGAAAATAATGTGGCCACTAGCCTGCTTTTGTTAATTACTTACTTATAATAGTGAGATATAAAAATAAACAAATTAATCCTTAAGATTCTAACCAGACTAATACTGTATTATGAATTATATATACTATAGAGTTCTATCTTCAGGATTCATTAAATCTTGAAAGTTAAATGATGAATAATGCTTTTTCATAATTGTGAACTCATAGCAGTGCTATGTTCTGATGTATTTGTAAAACAAGCACTCGGTATGCATAAGTTTTCATGCAAATAAACTATAGGTTAATTTTTGGGATTTTCTTTTTCTATATGTATATGGAAATATATATGTATTTTTCCCGACTTGTGTTACTTTAGCTAAAATATAACCTGAGTTTTTGAGAGCCCTAGTTGGGTGTACAATCACTCGTTTCTTCTATAGTGGGGTTTACATTAAATATTTGAATTTGATGGCAGTCACTTGTATACCAACTTCCATGAACTTAATTTAACACCCTAATAAATTGTGATGGATGTGGCACAGGGGTTTGTTGCTACATCAATTGAATGCATTTATTGTCAAAGACCAAATTTAAGGGTATAATTGACATAAAATACATATATTTGGCATGACAAGTTAGCAGCACAATTAACAAGTTCCTTGATAAAATATGCATGGACAAGTCCATTGGCCTCTAACGTGGCAACTATTAGGCCAAATGACTAACTACTGAGTTTTTCTTACAAAGGTCGGGTCCTAAATTCACTAACGATCATTGGATATATTAGACTACAGATACAAATGAACCTTACGAAACGAATAGTTGTGAGGGAGTCCATCTCCCTAAGAAATTTTCAGACAAATGGTGTTAGAACTCTGGATTACAGTGTGATGCTTTAATGCTTGAGTTTGATGGATATTGCTTGCTTCCAACAACCATGTGAAGCAGCTTTCCATGAAACCACTAGTGTTTATAGCTCACAAAATTATTGTACTTGGGAGAAGGGTTCGTTGCAACTGCATTTGATTGCATTTAGTATGAGAAAAATTTATAGAGTTCTGTATATGTATGGGAAATGAATCTAAGCACATTAAAGGGTCTAATTTTTGCTATTATATAGGAAAATAGACAAAAACCAAAAATATTACAAAACCAGCCAACAGAAAGTCTTCTTTCCTTTCTCTGCCTTGTTCAGCAACCAAAGGCAGTGTGCATTAAGGGGAGACTTAAAAACAACCCAAAAAATAAATAAAAACCAGAGAGAATCAGAGCAAAGAACCAAGAAAAGGGGATTGGGGGGTAGGTAGAGTTGACAACTAAGCTATTGGGAAGGCAGATAACTAAAGAAGTGAGCAAAATCAAGATTTTCACACATAAACGGCTAATTTGCATGCTATTTCACTTCTTGATTCTCCTGGTCCTGTCATGCAGAAAATCAAGCAAAACAGTGCTCTTGCATTTGGGGCACTTGGGATCCTGCTCAAACAGCATCACATACATTAGACACCGAGGGCACCCCACCAGCATCATAGAACTGGCCTCCGGGCTGCTTGAGTACCGCAGGGTCCCGTCGGGGCTCGCCTCCCGGGACACACACGAGCTTCGAGGCGATATCTCTGTGGAAGAAATCGGCCCGTTGGGCGACAGAACTTGCCGATGATTCCTTGGTGGGGACAAGTTCAGTTTCAATTCAAGTTTTGGGCTCTCAGCATTGTAGTTCATCTTCGCCAACTCTTTGCAATCCCTGTTGTTATTAGTTTCATGAAACCACAGATGAAGTCAGGGAGAAAATATTATGATAATGACAGAGGAAGAACAATCAATGGAACAGTAAATTAAACAAGAAAGCTTATTATTCAAGATTTTACCTTTCAACAGACAACTGAATTGCATGCAAAACCTTGGGATTCTGAGGCTAAAATCTTATACAAATTCTTGGATGAATCTTGAGAGAGTTTTTGTGATGTTGCTTTCATTTCATGCCTTGAGGGGCAATTTATATATAGAGCAAGATATTGGAGACATAAAAGGACCAAACCCTCTTTAATTTCAGAATTGATTATGGAGTACAGATTGTTGAATAGGTTTGAGAAATAGAGGGCAAAAACTAGAAGCTGAATTGAATTGTATTAAAGAGGAGGGGTGTGGTAGAAGATAAGTGTTAAATCTCAGGCCAGAAAATGTATTAATTGTAGGGGAAAGATCACAAGAAGTTTGCTGGCAGAATGAAAATTTAATAAATATTTGCAACCACAATGTGCTAATGGCTTCATTCATTGCTGACATTGTTGGTTTAACAGATTACATGCAAGAAGCAATTAAAACCCCATTAAAAGCCTAACTGCCATCAGGTTGGCATTAAAGCAAGGCAATTTTCTAGTGATGAACTAATGAATCTTTGGAAAATTCTTATCACGATCACGTTTAAATGAAGAATTCTTACCTACATCAAGTGTTTTCACACCAAACAATGAGAATCATGTCATATTATTAGTAGGTCCTACAATGTGTTAACCTGTTATGATCCTTATTGTTTAATGTGAAATACTCGATATAAATAAGTATTTTTCAACGTGAAACATATATCAATAAGTGTTTTCCAATCTAACCCTTTATGACAGAGTTATATGTTTGACCCCAGAAGGCATATGAAAAGAAATGTGATTTGAATTTGAACTACATAGCTCTGGACAAGTTCAAACAAGAGGCAATTAGTACTTGTTATTAAAAGACTTTTATGGAACTGTTTGTAGGGGCAAATTGTAGCTTAGCTATGGATAATTTTATCCAGCAATAATAATGAGCTCTACAACTATGATAACGTTAGCTCTCGCTGCTCAATCAAAATTCCATCCACTTTTTCTTAAATTGAATTTTCTCTGGTTCAAAATTTATTGCCTCATGAATTAGAACTCAAAACCCTACCCAAAAACGGCTGCAATTATAGTGATGATCTAAAGGTAACTCTTTTCTAAGAAGATTTTATTCTTCTCCTCTTTCCACTTTAAGCTAAACTTATAAGTTTTTGCAACTTTTAGTGGGACGCTCTTACAAACCAAAGGTGATTGATTCAACTATTTTGTCGTGTTCGAAGTTAGTAATTATTCAATAAACCAAAACATAGAATCAAGAAATCGCACGTAAAGTAATATAGTTTAAAAATATTAAAAAAAAAAACAATACTTGGTACACAAATGATATATATATATATATATATGGAGCTTATTCTAGCCAACCAACATTTTTATGCCTCTTAAAAGCAATAAATTCGAAGAAAAATGATCCTTAAATATACAGCAGACTGGTAGTTAACTATGCAGGTACTCCCTTTACCTTGTCCCATTAATAAATACTCAACAAAATTGCTTAACTCTGAGGGACTCACTTCAACCAACCTTATTAATGCATAAGCAAAAGTTCTTTCATGGATTGTGCCATGTTGCTTCATCACATCACATCACATCAACAACCCTGCTGCTGAAATGAAGGACCCTTCGTACTTAAGTTTATTCTAGATGAATTATAGCCAACGGCATAAAGTTTGGCCTAATTATAAATAAATTTTTATTATTTAAAACATTATATTGGTATCTCCTTATATTTTGAAAATGCCTTTTTGTATGCAATAAAAGTTTTTGGACCAATTTTTTATGATTATAATGCCCTTTGGACTCAAATGCAAGTGTCTAGCCATGGCAGAGGGAGGTAAATATAATTTATGAAATTATGAGGAGTGTGATTCTATGATTTTCCTCCTTTTCTTTTTTTCATATGATTGTTTAAAGTTTTGGCATTTTATAAATTAAATGTTAAAGTATCTAGCCACTGCAAACTTGGCTATTTATAAAGTCAATTTTTAGAGAAATTTGCTTGTAACTTTTACATGGCTTCATATTGGAGATTCTGCATAAGAAGATCATATATTAGAAATGATTTTTTTGTGAGTAATATTTAGAACAAAAGAGTTTGATGACAATTAACTAATAAAAATATTAGATTTGTTTTTTAAATTATTACTGATCCTGAAAAAAAAAATCAAATAAAAACCCGTAAATTTGATCAAATATCAATTTTGGAAAGTAAATTATATTTTTTGCCCATTTTTTCAATTTTGTATATATCGAAATTTTAATGTTTGTATTTAATTCGATTCATTAAACAACTGGTGAACACTTCTACGGTGGTTGCACCAAAAATAATCTATTTAAGTAAAAAATTGACTTTGGCAAAGGTGGGGATTGCAATAGGGAAGCATGTTGTGGAATTTTGCAAGTTAATTCTCATATTCGATAGAAATATTATTGTGAAACTTAAAAAAAAAAAAAAATAGAGCGAGTAATATTTAGAGAAAAAAGAAAAGTTTAACTTTCCAAATACCAACATTATATTCATTTACAACAAAAAAATCATTTCATCCATAGTAACAACCCTTTTGCAATATAAAAATTATATAACTCCCCTGTAATACATTACATTAATTCCCCTTGTGATATAAAAGTATTATGTATACACCATACAATATTTTTATAATTGGACCGGTGATAAAACCGATCTTGTTAAAATTAGCGGTTCAATCGGTTGGAGCGGTTTAATAAAAATTAATTATATTTTTTTATTTTTTATATAAAATAATAATATAATAGATTAATTGTTATGTAATACATTTTAAATATAAAAATAAATAAATAGTTATATAAAAACATATATAACAAAACACAAAATTCAAATAATCACATAAATATAATAAAATATCAAATTTAAATATTTATAAAAATTTAAAATTAAAAAATTAAAAAAAATATAAAAATCGGTTAAAACCGATTTTGGCTGGTTTTGACCAATTTTGGACTGTTTTGACCAGTTTGACTAATTGTTGATCTATTTTGACCTGTCAAAAAGGTTTTTGAGCAAAATAGAACCGGATTGACTTTCAATTTTCGATTGAATCGGCCGATTCGATTCGATTTTAAAAACATTGCCCCCATATATAGTCAGGGAAATTACGTCGAACAAATAAAAATAAAAAATTCAAATATATATTTTTATATGTTACGTCAATACCCCTTATAATATTAAATATTACAGACCATGTATGGGTAGAGGTAAAAAGGTCCATTTACTTTATAAATTATTTTTATGTTTTTTGAATTTTTTTAATCGTAGATTATGGAAGGGTGAATTTGTTATTTTGTTGACTCAGTTTGGGTTTCTGAACGGAAGAAAAAGTAAGAGATCTAGAAGTATTTTTCCAAACAGTGGGGGATTATTTGAAATTAGATTAAATATTACGGGATGTAGCTATAATTTATCCTTTAATTTATAGTCCACCAAAATTACCTTCTATAACAAAATGAATGCAGATTACTGAATGTCTGAAAGTCAGATCCCTATAACATAAGGGACCATTACTATGTTTAGGACCACCTTATCTAAAATGAAACTGATTCATGTTTGGATTTTGAATTTTAGTTTTTTTTTGGTTCATCTAGGGGAAAATAAAGCGAAAATGAAAAGGGGAGTGGAATTTACTTTACATAGAGAAAGATAATACTTTTCTTTCAAGTTATTTGATACGATCTAGAGGAAAATAAATTTTAAATGCTTCCTCTTATTTGGTAGAATAAAAACTTAAAATGGAAAGAAAAAGATCAATTTTTTTGGTTCTCGCAATATATTTTTTTTCCTTTTTATTTTTGTGCTAGATAACAAATTATTAAAAAAAATTAAAATTTATTAATAATCATTTGATAAATTAAATTTAAAAATTTCTCTAGTAATAGTTCAACCAGTAAGCATAAAGCAAGAACAAGAATAAAGTTTGAATGCCAACATATAAGAATTACTAACGACATCTTTATTAATTTTATTCCACTTACTTATATATATATATATAATTACCAAAATACTAAAACAAAGGATTTAAACTCGACATCTTTTAGAGGGAGTTAGGTAACTAGCGAGAAGATAAATACAATAAAGTAGAGTTGGAGGGAAATTAAATTCTACGGATACATGGTAAATAAAAATAAAATTGAGGATAATTATATCTTTTTCGCCTTATACTTTCATTTTTTCATCAAAATAATATTGGGCTCCGGAGAGATTTCATACACCTCCTACTTATTTTCCCTCCATTTATTCTTTCAAACCAACAACTACATCTTTCTTTTCATACACCTCCTACTTATTTTCCCTCCATTTATTCTTTCAAACCAACAACTACATCTTTCTTCTATATATTTTCATTATCTCTTATACATTCATTTTTTACCCCAATCAAACGAGCTCTAAAAGGCAAAAAAAAATAAAAAATAACAAAATAACAAAATAACAAAATACAAAGTTACATCGTTTGAAGGGAGAAAAATCTTTTTTTTTTTTTTTTAACTGTTTCTGCTTCTATAAATCAAGATTCAAACATAGCACCAAGAATGTGATTAAAAATGTAAAAAAACAAATTAGAAGGAAGGAAGCATTCTAAATTGATATTTAAGAAGTTGGTTACAAGGCTAAAACATGTTTCCACATAAGAGCCAGTTATAAGATTATATGAATATCCACTCATTTTGATCGTATAATAAAACACACACACACATAAGAGAGAGAGAGAAAAAAAGGACACCATCAACGACCACTAAAAATGTTTTTATTTTATAAATAACCCTCTTAAAAGGTATAATTACAAAATAGAAACATATATCAGGGGATATTTATAATTTTAAAAGTTAAATAATTTTTTTTATAATTAGACTAAATTTCAAAAATAATTTTAATAATTTAAACGAAAAAAAAAAAGCCTATTCAAATTTGGCCTATTTTTAATACAAATCTTACATACACCAATTAAAAGCATTGAAAGCCTTTACAAAAGTTGGGGGCTCATTAGAATAGATATTAATAGCCATAAATTTTCATCTACTTGAACTGCTACTGCATTAAAGTTTATTCCCATTATGTCCTCATGTCCAACCAAGATCATCCGTGTCCCAAATACATCACATCATGTCCCAGTGACAGCAATTTCTTCTTTCTGTATATAGCAATAAAGAAAGATCGGGTGCAGCAGCAGCAACAATTTTCCGGCCCTACAGTTTATTTATATTTCACTTCTACCACAAAATAGGAATCACATTTATCGAATAAATCCAAATTTGGTATTTTCTGGATAGAGAGACACCTCCTTCAGCCGTATCATTTTATTTAGGGTGAATTTAAGTTGGCCCCCCAAACTATTTGATTGGTGTCACTTTGTCCTCTTGAATTATTAAAATATACATTTTGACCCCGTCAACTAAGAAAGTATAATTTATTTTTTAGTTTTACCCTCTTTTCAAAATATTTGGTATAATACGGTATTACAATATTAAAATAAATAAAAATTTAAAAATATATAATATCTAATTTAAATTAGATCAAATATAAAATTTTATAATACTTATTAAACAATAATTTTTATTTAATGCATTAATTTTATTTTTTAATTATTACAAATAGTCGTTAAATATCATATCTGGAAAAAATTGAACCTTTAAAAAAAATGCACATTTACTTGAATTGATACAAACGGGTAGAAGGTGAGAGGTCTCTTAACGTAGGTAGCAAACTTGTTACCACACTCAGACAACTATTAACGAAAAATACAAAACTTGGTAAATTTGTATAAGATCATATATATATACAAGATCATATATATAGCTATATATATGATCTTATATATATATAGCTTACACCTACCCAATACCAGATTTGTAAGATCATATATATAGCTTATACCTACCCAATACCAGAGAGTCAAGAAAGTTAATAACTTATCCCATATATTTGCATTTTTTAGATTCAAGAGTTTCTTTTACATCACTTCTTAATGATCCGAAAAATGACTTCAATCATATCAGTCTTACAATTATCAATTAATTAACAATTATTTATGATAATTAAAAAATATAATTAATTCATAAAATAATTATCTAAATGTAATTCTCAATTATGTTATAACTTGGTCATATTAAAAAAATTCAAACAATTTTTAGAGTTCTAATCTTTTCAATTTAATACTTTTTAATTTTTTTTTTTAAAGAAGATTAAAATTAGAAAATAATATTTTCTCACTTAGAGGAGATAAAGTATATATTTTCATATTTATAGGGGACTTGCAACAGGAAGAGTCTATGCTCTAGAGTCGTACCATTTAAAGAATGAAAATAATATACACTCACAATGGTTGCTAAGATTTAACTAGAAACCTGCACTCTTTTTGTTACTTCTTACCATACACTACTTTCTCCATTCCATGAAATCCAAGTGTTCCCTTTACTTCAAGGACCCCTTGGAGCAGAAGGCAGAAAAGAAAACAGCAAGAATTTCTTCTGGTTTTTGTTATCAATCACAATCATTGATCCGACTAACTGGGATACAAAATCAACTGATGTTGAGGAGTCTTCATATAAATGGTACGAGTCTATCGAAATTTTGAAAATTGAGGCTATTAACACACAACAGCAGAAATCTGTAACCAGCACCAGAAGTACTTTTGGTTAGCATAAAGTAGTGTAGACGTCAAGAAAAGCTCCTACAGAGGTAATATAAGGAAAAAAAAAAAAGTCAAATATTGCACAAACAGTAAGCAAAGATAATAACTTCAAGTTCGCCGTTCAGTCCTCCAGAATTTGCTGGCGCTCGAGCTCAATGACATTTTCTGTCAACGAGGTGAGAGTGCCACCGTTCAATGTTTCATTATTGCTCCGGCATTGTTGTAGTTGTTCCCTAAGACTCCGAACGAGCTCGTTCAGTCTCTGGATGTTCTTCTCCTGTGATAAGATAATCTACAGAAGAGGATGAACATGGGTCTCAGAAACATGTTTAGTCCACATAAAATACAAATAAGGAAATATACTTCATAATTCCGTATTGACTATAAGAGATATTTTCCATGCAGAGAGTTCTCCATTCCAATTTTCTGAAAAAACAATCAACAAGCACTTGTATTTAGAAACTTCAGACAAAGCTCATGGTTAATTAATAATTACACCAGCACTTTACACAAAACTAAGCACGTAGAGATGGTGGCTTAGGACATAAGTGCTACTGCAGGAAATATTCATAATGAGAACAATGCATAAAAGTTTGGGCAGATATGAGATTCATAATAAAATGTTGCTTAGGAAATCAAGATTTAGAATTTTATGAATTTAATCAAGATTAGGAGTTTTAAGAATCAAGATTTCAATTTAGTACTCTTTAAATCTTACATGTCACAGAAAACAAAGTTGGTGGTAGGAAGATTTAGAGTTTTATGAAGGAAATGTATACACAATGACTACAACTTGAACTGTTGGATGAGAACAGCTAGAAAGATAATGCATACCTTCAACCACATTTCGCAGGGAATAGATATTCCATGATAACATGTTACCTTAGAGAACTAAAGCATTCCATCTTTAGAGACTAATTCTCCCCGTATAGTTCAATTATTCCCACTAGCCACAAGAACGCTGCAAATTACTTTTCCAATAATTGATCTCGGCTGTAATGAGCTGTACCAATTATGGCTTCTCCAACACACAGCTCATAAAGTTATTCTCCTAATGTAGTTCAGCATTCAGTACAGCAAAAAGACAGAATTAAAATATTCTACCATCCTCCAAACACACACACCCCACCCACCCAGAAAGGAAAAAAAAGAAAAAAATGAGTCCGCATTGTTCAAAGAGTCAATTCTTTGGAAATTCTGGCTCTTTAGGTTGCTTTTTATCCATCAGAAGTGTGATTTTCTTCTAACAAACTCCGTCCAAACCCATGGCTAAGTTCATGTCAACTCTTACAAGCTGCATTGTGTAGTAAAGGTGCATTTCTGTTTGCTTTTATGAGTTGTACTTGTATCTCTTGTCCCAGTCATAGATCTTAGTTGGATTTTATGCAGAAACAAAGGAAACAGAAACAGATGGGCCAGATCAGATGGCACTAAATGCTAACGGATGCTTAAGCAAAATGACTTGAAATTTTTTCTGACAAGATTGAGTTCTCATTGCAGCAGCTGAGAAGAAATTGCAACCGAGTACCATTGCAAAATCACATGTTTCATTAGTATTGGATTTATTCATCTTGTTTATACATAGATAACGTATAATAAATTCATAGATTAGATCTCACTAGTTATGGATATTCTTTTTGATAGTCATCCTTTGTCAGCATTTCATGACAGTTTAAACATAGTCGTTAGAAAAATTCTATGCAGTATTTGCTCCATGAGAAAAATAATTAATCTATTGAAAAATGATATAACATGAGAAGAAGACCTGAAAACAGAGTGAAACACTACCGTCAGAGTTTCTTCAACTTTTGAAATTATGAAATCGTGAGCTGTGTAAGAAGGTTATACATTAGGCGGCAGAGGTTCAGTGCATGTTAGCTTTGTATCAGATAAATGCCAAAACATTGGTATCTAAGGAACTTTAACAATGACTGTATACCATATACAGCATACACCACAATGTAATGAAACACAGATAGTATACCATGAGCATTTAATTGAAATATTTGTATGTAATGGAGTAAAACCAAAGCAATACTTAAATATTGATGCAATAAGTGGAGCAGAAGGGGGAAAAGTTGCTTCAAGTGTAGATGATTCGAGGCATCTAAATTTGCATCTCTTTCCTACATTTGAACCTGAGTATATACGTTATACAATTTATTTATTTATTTTTGCCTCCTAATTTGACAAAAGGAACAAATCTGACTTCTATGTACTCCCTGCAAAGTGGAAGAAATTTTTGGGAAGGTGAAAAGTCTCTTTTGGTGGCTTGATGCATTTCTGGTGTATGCCTTTAGTTTTGATGCATGTCTGATAACCTCATACACCACAATGTAATGAAATATGGACAGTATATGAACTACAAATAGCATTAAATAGAATAATCGCAATATGGGCATGTAGCAAAGTACAAGTCATTTAAATTTCAATACTTAAAATGAGCAAAAAGGATAACGACTTGCTTCAATTGTAGATAAATCTCATTCAATTTCAAGCCAATGAACATCCCTGGCACCATGGACACTAGATTTCATTCACAAAGAAACAAATTTATTTGTAGAACAAATATAAACTTTAACTCAATGCCCTGCTCTTTTGCATACCAACCAATGACGAAAGCAAACATAAGATAATTTCGTGAGACAACGAAGATAATGATGCCATTTGTTACAACGGTTCTGAATGAGTAAATGCTAAGCCAAAAGAATAATTACCTTCTCTTTGACACCTTCCTCTCTTTTCGAAATTTGCCGCTGCTTCTGAGGCTCCCTTGGATTTGTATCCATGTCACTAACTAATTGTTGCCTCCATTCAAATTGCGAAGTAATAATCAATATAAGCAACAGAAAAACGAGCAGCATCGGTCTTGACATGATCACTATGATCCTATCTACTTCCAAAAAACCTAAAGAAAATAAAACACAAGCCGGTGCAATTTTCAGAACGGAGACCATACAATATTATAAGCTAACAAATACATTCACGAACACAAATAATAAATGCATCCATGATAAAAAGAAAAATACATAATTCATGAAATACAGAAAGTACATACACTAAATCCAGCGAAATAAGTTGAAGACAAGGAAAACTCAATATCAAATTTCGTTTCTTGTCAGTCTTCCAGCAACATAAATGTTTGTTTCCAATTTCTTGCACTTCATGTCCACCATTTTCAACTTAAATAACTCACATTATTCGAAAAAAAAATGAAAAATAAGAACAATATGCTCGATTCTGAGCACATTTCGAGCTCAAAATCTTTAAACAGGAAGAAGGGTTTTAAAGAACACAAAAATCCAGTCAAAATTAACCAAAATCGAGGCTCAGCTGCAAAATATACTAATTCATTTTTTTGTTCCAATTCCCTATAATTCTTCGGGGAACCCAGATACACAAGTTCTAGAATATCAAAAGAAATGAAGTAAAAGAAAGAACTTACAGATCAGAGCTCAACGTTGAGATGAACAACATCTGAATAAACGGGCGAACCAAAAAACTTGAAATCGGAGTCTTTGTTTGGATGCAGGGTTTACGAAGATTGGTTCTTTTGTTTGATGGAAGGAAAATGCTGTCAACTGTTTTCTCTGTAAGGTGAAAACTGACAGTGAAAGCAAGTAATCAGAATTATTACTGAATCTGATTAGGACTAACTGTTCAGTTGAAGAGATTATTAAAGTCAGTAATGGCAGGAGATTAGGAAGAGAAATGTTGGGTTTGGCGGACTTCAGATGATTCTCGGACTCTCTCTCTCTCTCTCATCATTCGTATATATATTTCTCCATTTCTTTGCTTTTCTTTTTCTGTCAAATAGAAAAGCGCACAGAACAATGACAAACGTTTTTGCTTTTCTTCTTATGTATTCATTCTAAGGAGAATTAGAGAAATTTCTAATGCGATTTTTCAGTATATAAATTGCAACCAATTTCGTTTTACATTTTCCCTAACATGTAATTGAAAAAAGTAATAAACCATATAATTATTAATATTTGCTTTCAAAATACAGTAACCAGAATAAGGTGGTAGGTGAAAAAGGACAATTAGTCTAGCTTGAAATTGGATTTTAATTTTTTATTCTTCAATTGTCACTTTATTATATAAATTTATAGTCATATTAGTGCAATAACAATAGATATGAATAACCTTGTCATTTGGAAGAAAAAGTGTATAATAATTTTGTAGAAAAGACGTTTGATGTCGTTAGATGAAAGAACATTGTTATTACATATGTATGACAAGCACTTTCAAGAACTTTTGATTAAATTATACAACCAATCTTCTTCAAACTCAGAGACTTAAAAGATTTAATTTCATTTAATTTATATGTAAAATTTAAAATTCTACAAAATTAAGAGGACTTGATTCCACCCTCTACTCACCATCATAGATGAATACTTAAAACATAGGTAAAAATCTTTGGTGCTAATGCTGTGCAAGTAATCATCAACATTCAACACTGGTATTCTACCTCGTTTTCAATGCGAAGTTTTCAAAGCATTTATCATTGATAAGGTGTAAGTGTTGGCAGCTATGCCAGAGCACCATAAAATTGGTTTAAAACATGGGAAAGCGGAAAGAGGGGGAAGCTATCCGTTACTGGTTACTTCAAGAATCCTTAATTAGAATGAGATTCCAATTCAGTACCTTTGAAAATAATTTAGACAAAAGTTGCTCACATAACCAAAATAGAAGAGCACGCTTCAGTACTACAAATAGGTATAAGGGTCAGCTTTTGGGATAGGTAGTTAAACACCATTTGATCTCATGGGGTGATATTTTTTTCGAGTAATAAAACCAATTGCGATGGCCAAAATTGAGTAAGAGAACAATTTACACATTTATTTATCATCAAGCTCCGAGACATGAGAACAAGCAACAGAAATACTGCACAAGAACCAGACTGAGTAAAGCTATACAAGAAATCTTGGACGAACAGAAGGGACAGAAGGAACCCAGAAGGGTTTAATCAGAAAACTCCTTTGAATCATAAACTTTCCAAGACAGTGATTCTGCAAGACTGCTTTCAAAAAGAATTCCCAATACAGATAATTCAATCTTAACTATTAAATGTCTAGAGGGAAAAGGGCGAGTCCAATCAGTCTGAAGAGAGCTCACAAACAGTAGCACAATGAAAGTAGAATGCTATAAGCTTTGATGCAGGACAAGTAAAACATCTACCATTTATCACCAGAATCTAGGCCACATTATATGGAAACTCAAAAAACAAGTGCCTTAAGTTAGAGGTCCCAACGTTTCCTCAATGTCAAGTGAGAAGTGCATGAGCTACGGTGTGCTCACGCTTGGCCTTACCATCCAGACAGTTCATATCCCTTGACGAGTATCTGCCTGAACGCCGTTGAGAACATATGGCCGATGCGTGATATCAGAATTTAAGGCCTCAGATCTCTTGCGTTTCGTGCTGGACTTCTTTTGTTTTTGGCTCACAGGACTCCCAGAAGGCTGCAGAAGAAATAACTACCAATCAGTTTCAGGAAAAACTGAAAATTTAACATGAGGGTAATATTGAAATATCCATGAACTTATATTAAAGGGTGAAACCTCAACCAATGAATAATTTTTACCTACCCCAGTATCTGTTTCAGAAGTTGACTTTCTCTTTGGTTTATTTCCTGTTTCCAAAAAGTGAAGCACCTCAATCTTTGAACGAAATTTGCGTTGTCCCGATGGTTCAACGTAATACTGCACAATTTAGATGTTTAGACATACTATGTGTGAAGCAAATAGAAGTATTTATTAGTAGTGTAAACTAAACAGCATCATCAATGCAGCGAAAAAAAAGACTAAAAGAACAGAGCAAAAATAAATAAATAAATAACTGATGACCGTTGAAGGACCAAACAAAAAAAGTTATTCCCATGTATAAGGAACATAATACATTACAATTGGCAAGTACAATATAATAATGAACTAAATTACAGAATAGAACATTTTAACCTAATTGTTGCATGCTGATCTTGTAGTCTATTTCTCACCAGACAAGTATAATTACAGTTCAGGAGTTCAAGAGAGAAAGAGGCCACAGAAAAATAGACACCAAATAGCTTTCTAATTCTTCTAGCATAGTTTCCTTAAGCAATCCCATATTGACGATCCTAACCATTCAGATGTATTTTTCAAGTAGTATGTCGTTTTGATGTGCAACTATGCTGATTTTGAACAAGTGTATTTGGAATGAAGACAAAATGAAACTTTAGTTTACGTTCCTTTGTGTTGAAACATTCCAAAAGAAATGCAAGTAAAATGCTATAATACGAAAGACCCACGCCCACTTAACACGCTGAACAATGTCATCTACAATTTCACAAGCACATTTCTTGTGTGGTTACTGAATACATCAGATTGACCATAAGAAATCACTGACCAAGGCAGGTTGTATCATGAATTTATAAAATTCAACACTTCGTATGGATTCAACAGGTTATGAGTTTAATGTATCAGATTGACCTAAGGGGCAAACCATTAACACAGGTTTATACGTGGATCATGATTGGTAGAGAATGGTAAAATTACATCCAAGATCAAAGTGAAGAGTCCCACGAAAATGTTATTACTGAAATACTCGTAGCATGATTGTTGCTCATCAACAACCATGCCTAATTTCCGAAAAGAAAGAGTAATAACACGCCCAGACTGCCAATCAACCAAACAAATCCAATTTTGTTAAACAGAACTTCTTAATAATCTCCCAAAACATTATACATAATCCAAACATTTCTCAATATGAATTAGTCAAAATAAGGAAAAAGTAACGGCAAAAGGGAATGCTTTTGGCAGTTTCAAAAAATAAATTTTTTCTCCTAAAAATCTAAAATCATTCCTTCAACTTTCTGAATATCATTGAAACTTAACATGCTTCATTCCTCGAAGGGGAATAACTTAAAAAATTTCTTCTCATTCCCTTTAAGTGAATTGAAAATTGAAAATTATTCGCTGTTGTCTCATAATTCAACCTCCAATTCACATCAAACGGTATTAGACCCCACACAGAAATAATATCCCATCCTCTGAAAAAGCCATTAATCCAAAGACCATAAAGTTTACATAGCTTACATGCAAACAAAACCCATATACATTCACAAGTGACTTATTGGCAGTTATTTCTTAATTCAACCCCATCACTTCAAATGGTATTAGACACCACATGAAAAGAATATCCAGTCCTCTGAAAAACAATTTATCCGAAGACCATCAATTTTACATAACATACACGCAAACAAAACCCATATAAATTCAGAAGGTGATTTATTGGCAATTTTTTCATAATTCCATCCCCAATTACTTCAAATGTAATTAAACACCACACAAAATGACTCTGAATAGAACATTTGTCCGAGGACCATCAATTTTACATAGCATCCATGCAAACAAAACCCATATAAATTCACAAGTGAATACATGGAGCAAATCCATAATATCAGACATTTAATTTACCTTTAAGTCAGAAAGAAGCAACAGATCTATATCTTTCGTGATTGAAAAAACTGAAGACAAATTAATTTATCAACTTTTCCAGCAGATCCACCAGAGGATCGAACTTCCAATTTAAGCTCCCCATTTCTGAGGCAACATATGGCCTGCTCAAGAATTTAGCAGAGAAAGATTTTGGCCCTCTCTCTGGCTCCTGCAACAGAGATCTAACTATCGTTTCCTCCAAGAAATCAAACTCCAGTTGGCCGGGTGCATAATGTATGCAAGGAGTTGATTAACATTTTCAGACTCTAGTAGGTTAGGCTTGATGTTTTCAACACTCTCATCAATCGATAAAATTAACAAATTTTCCTCTTTGTCATCACCTTAACTCTATTAAAGCAAGATGCTTCAAGGTGGTATCATTTAGATTGTCATTAGATGGTAGGTTGTCAAGCAGCATGTTTTAAATATCACAACAATAATATGATAGAACTTCAACATCCAATTTAAGAAAGCATTTCTGGGCCAAAGAACCCATAGCGTGTCCAAGGCATGAATTTAATATAGCCATTACATTTTGCCCAAATTAACAGGTTGATGAACTTATACTCATGCACCCTGATAAGGAATAATATCCCCAAAGGAAAAGTATATTTTGGTATAATAATTGAATGTCAAATCTACGGTAAATTTCTATAATGAGTTTAATTATTTAAGTAAATTATATATTACGCGTTAAGTACCCATTCTACCCCTATATTTTTTACGAATGATAATTTTATTCCTAAATACTCTTTTCCAATACCATTGCTTCATTATATCTGATGGAATAGAACACTTGACCCTGCTCATCCATCATGTAGTCTCCAAAAATCTAAGAATATTTTAAAGTTCTTCCAAGGCATGAATGATTGTATGGGGGCCAGTTGCTTGTAATTGAAAAACAAATTGCAAATGGAAAGAGATGACATAAAGAACTAGATAATACTTGACAAAAATGCATTAAGGGCCAAATTATCAAACAGGACCCAAGCAAGGAATGACAAATTTATGGGCAAAAGAAAGGAGGATGAAGCAATTGGAGGATCTAGAAGCATTGCCAGAAGATTTAATAACCATGAAATGTTAGCAATGGAGATGGACAGAACTGAAACCTCTAAATAATAAAATTGTCAAGCAGTCCAAGTTAACTGATTAATCTCCAAACGGTTCCAAGATCGCAAAAAGTGGAAAGAATAAACAATTCAAGACTCTTAAGTCTTCTCAGAGCACAAATGTCCACAAAATATATGTTAAATTTCCTTACCCAAAAGTCAACGAGTCCATGCATGCTTAATTCTGCAGGCCAAAACATTAGAAAAAAAAAATAATCCTAGATCAATTGATAAAAAAATCCGAATCAGACATTTAATTTATCGGTGTTAAAAGCAGAGAAAGAAAGATACTAATCATGCCATGCCAGTGGGGCATACAACAATAGAACAAAGACACGTTCTGAGATATCCTTGTTCAACATCCAACACCATCAACCACCGACACGAAATGATAAATCACAAAAAGAAATTTCATGCTGAAGATTCCCCAGGTAACAAATTTACCAACTCCAATACTCATCTATCTACCAACTATGAATAGAGAACAATCATTGGCTTGTTTACGTCAACTCAATCAGGAAGGAAATTTGAGTTTCTCCATTGGGAATACAATGCATGCGTCATTACTTTCTTTTAGACATATTACACAATAAACTATGAATCTCCAGGATAACAAAATGTCAGCAACCAAAGTGAAGATATACAGTTGGACATGAAGAAGCATAATTAAAATTAAAACTGATATAAGCACGTGTGAGCATGCACAAGACCGCATAAATCCCCATGCAGAAAACATTTAAATACTTTACAAAACTGGTTATTGATGCTCTAAGTACATTCTCAGGAAAGAGAATGAAGAATTATGAGACGCATTTATCAGGTCTAGTATATGGAAAAGTACATATATGCCAACCATTTCAATGAATAATCAAGAAAACTCTAACACTAGCAGACCAAAGTAGATACAAAAAAGAAAAAAGGAGCAAATCTTCTTAATAAGTACAATTTTCAAAAATAAGGAAATTAGTGATTTTACTACAGATTAAGTAATTTGCAGTATTTTTTACCAGGACATCCACCTAACATTTGGACAATAAATAGAAATCAAAGGAACCTACTCAAAGATTGAATCCAGATCAAAGGTCTAACAAGCACAGGATTGATTTGCTATCTAAGAAGGCCAGGGTTGAATATTCTTTACTATACGTCAATTTACCAAATGAACTTGACTACTTGACTTCAAGATTAAATTGACGTGGAGCTAAACAAGTTTGACTGCAAGACTAAATAGGCATGGACTTAAACAAGTTTGGTCTTAATCTTAATCATAATCTCAAGTTTGGTCCTATTGCTCAATTTGACCTAATTTGTTCACATGCCTGGGAATCTACTTTGTTTCGACATAAATGTGTTGAGCTATACTGTACTCTTCAATAAAGGCCAAAAGAAAAACACCCTAAATATATTCATGCCATAATGAACATTGCTACATCAAATCCACAAATAAACAGAAAACACATTACATTCAAGTATAAGCATTCAAAAAGAAGATCCATCCAAGAAACAGCTTCCGTAAGTCATCCCCAAATTAGATTAAAATATTCGTCATCCCGCATACCAGCACAACGTGATATCTCTTCTTCTTACTCAAACAGATACAACTAAGTTCAAGACGAGATAAATGCTTTCTGTGTGCACAAAGATAGAAATAAACCTACTCGATCAATAAGTCCAGCGGTTGCTCCAGAGGAGCGGACTCTCAAGTCGATTTTCCAGTCCTCCGGCAACCAGCTCGGCCTCTTCGCCATCTCCTCCGGGTTTCTCCTCCTCACCGACCGAGGTGCTGCCTCCACCGAGCCCTCTCCAGGGCGCAACATCGAAATGGGCTCCGCCGCAATAACCACGCCCGGCCCGAACTCTACATTTGGGGTCCGTTCATATAGCTGGTATTCGGGGACTCCGCTCCGGAGTCGTTTCGGTCGAGGTCGATGAAGGAGCCTGATCCTAGCAGCGGGTCGGGTGGAATCGAGCCAGCGGGTAGTTCACTGGGGCTCGCATCCGGGTCTTGAGGTTGAGGAATCGGGTTTGGGAGTCGGGGTTCGGACATCGCGATCGGCGAAATTGAGGGAAAGGGGCCGGTGAACAAACGTTTGAATAAGCGATGACAAAAATCGAAACTTTTTTCCCTAATTTCTCACTAAAATTTCTAGATGTCTTGAATATTTTATTCAATTAATTTGACCGTTTGACTATCTTGAAGATAGGACATTAATTATAAATTATATATATTCGATTTGTATATATAAAGTGAAATATATAATAAAATACAAAATTAAAATTAAAATTTTCAAAATATACTTTCTAAATATATTTTTTTTTAAAAATAAAGTTTAATATTTTATAAACAAATATATTTTATAAGATATAAAAACTGATAAGATATTTAAAATAATTTTAGTCAAACGCTCAACAAAATTATTATCTCTTTTTCTCCTACTGCAAATTTAATTTCAGTTATGTTTTTCCCATTCTTCTTTTTGGGCCCACTTGAATTTCCAGTATTTTCAAGCAAGCTTTTTGGATTATAATGTAGGTGAAAATGACAAGCTGATGGACAAGTTTGTTATCCACTTAATTCACACTTGGATTTTCTGTTTCATTTTGCATTTTATTATTATATACTAAGTATATATTTAAAAAAATAATTTCAATATAAAATATAATATTAAATTAAAATAGAAGATTCCAATTACTTATTTCACATTATATATGATTTTTTGGATAAGATTTATGCAATCTCTCCTTGAAGTCTAAGTCTAATTTCTTGAAAAAATGTGGATGGTGCATACTCAATAGTGATGTCAGCCTACTAGCCTTAACTCTTTAACTCTTATATTTATTTTTCAATGAAATTGTGGATATATAAGGGAGCAGAACATAAAGAGGCTTTTGGATGAACTACTTATTTTCTAAGATTGAGACATACATTTTTATTCACAAGATCCTAAGCTTGCATTTTTTTTTAAGTAATTATAGATAAATTGATTTGTATTTGTCATGTAATTGATTATATTGACTATATTTTTTTTTTTCTTTTTTGTATTTTCTCTTGAATCGTGTGGCCAACCATTAGAGAATATTCTAACTATTTTGACGACTTTGCTTATATTATAGGTCGACTCATCTTACCACCTAAACAAAACTAGATGTTGGATAAGGAATTATCTTCTTTACCACTTCATGAACTCTAATATCCTAACAAATACAATCAAATTCAATATTATTTTGAAACAATATTGTAAATGCAAAAAAATAATAATAATAAAATAAAAATATGCCATTTGGTACTACTCATTAGTCAAGGACACATGTTTTCTTTTTCCCATCTTCCTTTTCATTAAAATGATCATTAGTCAAGGACATCAAAATCTACTCTCAGTTTTTCAAATTTCAAAGAAGTGCAGCCGCTGCCTCCTTCTGGTTTCTTTCCTCTTTGCATGCCAAAGTCTACTGCTAATTTGCTACGTACTAAAATATTACATGCTTCGATATTCAAGCATGAACTCTATTAAAATAAGATTATTTGCTGCAAATTTCTTACCATATCATCCAGCCGGATGCTCTCCATGTCCCAAGTTTATTATCCCTCTATTTTAAATTTATAAATCTCTTTTTTTTTTTTTTGAAACATTTTAAAGTAGAATTTCAGAACTCATCACAATTAACATGCCAGAACCCTTTAATATTATCAGGGCAAGAGCAGAAGAGACAGCAGCAGCAGAAAAGCTAAGAACTATGGCTTTGGTTCCAAGCCCAACAGTGAATGAAGGGCCATTGTTTGCAGAATTTGACAAGGGAGGCGATGCCTCTGCGCCGCCCACCATCATTCTTGAACACATGAAAGTCATTCATGAATAGACACATCTTTTCTTTCAATTATTGAATGAATAGTTGTGTCTTTTTTTTTTTTTTTGAATTATTGAATGAATAAGGGTGTTCTTTAATTCAAATTTTTTGAATGAGTACATGCAATTTTTATTTAATTATATTCATCCACTGACCATTATTTTATTTTATTTTTTGAAGGAATAGATGTTTTTTTTTATTTAATTATGTTTATTCGTTTGGTCACTTTGAAAAAATGTTTTGGGGCCTATAAATACATGGAGAAATGAAGTTTCAAATTACTTTCTTATATCAAGATTTTTAAGAGATTAAGTTCGAAAACTTCTCCATATTATTGTTTTTAAGTATTCCAACTTTCATTGTGTTTTTGTTGTAAAATAATTTTTTCGCATTTCTTTTAACAGATCGAAAATTAATCTGCGTTTGTTGTGCAATTGAGGACGATTTTACTTTCAGAATTGGTCCCTGAATCACTCATCTGAATAAGAATTTGTTATCTTTAAATCTAAACGTAACTTAAAATATCAATATTCGGAAAGACACTTGAAAATAATGCCTGCACATGTGACGATCATTTTTTAAGTTAAGTGGTGCCCAGTTTAAACTCAGATTACTCGAAGAAGGTCATTAGAATGATGAGAGCCACAAATGCTCTATCTCAATTCCACAATAGAATTTGTGCCCAAAAAAATTAATGATTTTGGACCTTGGAATCCCATTACAAGCCCTAACTTCTAGCTGTAGTGGACAATGATTTGAGCGCACGTGGTCTGAATAATCCAAGAAAAGTTACATAATTGCAAGAGAATTGTTTTGAGTCATGATCCCTACAACATTTCTTGGGTGTCAACTAGAACATTCTTTTATGTTTGGTGAATAAATCCATATGCAGAAAAAATTTGATGGGATTAAGAATGTGGGGATAAGGTGACATTTTTATTTCTTGTTTTCTTTTTGACAACGTTAAAATTCTTGAAGCTCAATTTAGAATATCATTGTTGTTCCATATTTATAATCTACAGAAAAATAGTGAAAAGGAGAAGATTTTGTAAAGCCTTTGATGACCCCATTTAAAACTGACATATTCAGGAGGCATAATATATTTCTTGAATGGCATGGAACCAGCAAAATTTAGGTCATGTACCAAGTTGTCAGAACCTCAGTTGATTAGAGTTTTCAATTATTTCATGGCAAAATCATTTCTCCATTAACCACTCCTCTTAGCAATAATGTGGCCCGAGAGATGTAAGACTCAAAATTTGACTTTCGGAAAGGTTAAGTGTGTACCGTTCAATCTTGCTCTGTTTTGTGTATCTGAAGTTTTGTATATGATATATATAGAACTTATAACACTTCCATTGCCTGCAGAATGTAGCATAATTTATACAGTTAATTTTCTGCAAGTGATGAAAAATAAAATTCTGTTTACAGTCTCTGGATTCCAGGTATATATATGCTAGTCTTACCAACAAAAATTTAACAGCCACCAGAAAGATTTTCTGGCATGAAATAAACTAGCTAGACTTGGTGTACCACCCCGTCAGGATCCTTGGAAGAAATACTTGGTTGGCCAAGTCTTAAGAGGATGCCATTCTGGAACCAGAAACAATGTGGTCTCTGAGATCTTTAATCATGTTGTACCTCTCCATTTCGTCCTCAACATCCTTTTTCGAAGAATGTGATGTGAATTCAGACAATCCTGTGCTATCAAACACATCTAAGTTTTCTTGCTCATTCGTGGCGCATTCCCACACTATGCCATCTGCAAATTTTGGTTTTTCAGTTTTCTCTGAAATGTACCTTCTCCCTTTACTTTTATCAACCGAATTCCTCTTTGATCCATTTTTGACAGCATCACCCCATTGAAAGCTCTTCCTGATATCATCTATGTTTAATTCAATGGAGTGGAGGTCGCTGTCAGCTGATTCATCTTCTTCCTCTTCGTCATCTTTATTTACAGCTTCAATATCTTCTTTTTCTTTATCTTGGTTTGGGTTTGAGCCCGGAAATGTTTCCCTCAAATATTTCTCGAGCTCATTAATTTTCTCAAACCTTGGAGAGCCATCCCCTTGTTCTTCCCCTGTCTTGGATTTCAAATAGGCCTCAAGCTCATTCCTCAACTTGTCAACATGTGCATTTTTCTCCTCAAATATGTGCTTAGCTTCTGAAAGCTTCATCTGCACTCTTTCCTCACGTAGTACATCTGCTAATTGAAGCATTTGCCTCTCTTTTTCCACCTCTTCACGAACTTTAGCAGATTGCCTCTTCAATTCCTCCACCTCGGCCCTGTCTTCCCCTATGCCTTGAGCCAACTCATCACATACTTGCTCCACTATTTCTCGTGCCCTTTTCTCACTCTCAAGCTCTTTGGTTGCCCTCGATAGAGATGCCTTTGTCTCTGCTAAGTCTTTCCCAAGTTTCTTGTTAAGTTTCTCAGTTTTTCGCCTTAGCTTCTTCTCTATCGCAAGCTCTCCAGCTATAGATGTAATGGCACTGTCAATCCTATCTTGTTCTTTAATTTTCCAAACCACCTTTTCCTCTTCAAACTGCTTCAACAGAATATCAATCTTACTCTTTGTCTTCTGTCCTTGGATTAGTTTATTGACGTGAGTACAAGCCCGTTCAAGCTCAACTTTCAGAGCTGAGACAAGGGATAAGCTTGTAGAGTTCAGCTGCTCAAAACCCCAAATTCGACTCAATACTTTAACCAGTTCTTTAGAAGCTGTAAGGCCATTATGTATATCCTTAAGATGATTCTTCAGTCCAATTATATGTCTACATGGACTCTGGGCATGATTTTGTGTCTGATCAACCTGCATAGTCATATGTTAATCAACATTATCACCTTCTGTAGCACATACACTCAGAGCAAGTAGAAATAGCAGATAGAGAGAAGACGATGATCAAGCCATTCTAGTCAAATCATATTGGGAAATGCATTCTCAATCACACGACAAATGAAAATGTCAAAATATATGCTAATACACGTCAGGAGACAACCATAAGACATGTTGGCTTTTGTGGTGCTCATATGAAAAACAAACCATGTTCTCTTTTCTGTCGAAACAACAGAGGATTTTTCCATTTCTCATCAACAGTTGCTCCAAAAGTATTAACGCATTAGAATCACAAAAAACCAATTAATTTTGGAAAGGGCTTTGAGTCTATAAAGTAGATACTGAAAATATGAAAATCCGACTTCTAAATATTGGCAATGCAGAGGTTAAAAATTCAAATGATGATTTGATTCAACAATGTAATTGGACAGAATTTGAAAGGTGTATATGGACACAACAAGAAAACTCAAAGCAACCCACAGAAATCACAGCACTAGATGCTTAAACTATCGGCAAAAAGGCTATAACAAAAAGTCATTTTAACTAAAATTGTTGAACAGTTAACAATTAAGAATTTACCTGCACCAAGCGATTATGAACAGAAGTAGCACCTCCCAAATTGCAATCAGCTTGTAGAAGTTTTTGAGAACCAGCTGATGTTCTTCTTCTATGGCTGCCCAATTTAGGTGGATCCATTCTCTGTAAATTTCAAAACAAAGAACACGGAAAAAGAAAAAAAAAAGTTAATGCAATCTGCAGATTCAATTCTTGATCCACATATCTCATTTGAATGACTTAAAATACCAAGTCCATTAAAACCAAAAAAAAAAGAAAAAGAAAAAATGGAATCCCACCTCAGAAACAGTGCTATGAAAAGGATCAGACAAACCAAGTTCCATTGAGCTCAATATGGATGACTCCAAAATCCTCTCTTTTCTAACCACTCCTACTTCACTTATTTTGTCCTCCAAAGTTTCCCTTTTCACTCCAGGTGAAGGCAGCCCATTAATCTCCCACAGAATGGCAGCCAGTTTCCGGGCTGACACCGACAATTCTTTGGCCTTTTCGGCATTCTTTCCTGCCAGAAACTTGAATGCCTTGTCATTTTCCATGGATGGAGATTCTGAACTCATCATTTTCCACATTGGAACTGGAGTGGTTGATCCCCCTCTTTTCCCCACCAAAAACGTGCGCTTTAACCGATAATTCTGCACCAATGATGATGAAGATGATGATGAGCATCCTCTCTTTCTCACCTTGCCTTTCCTCCCTCCAACTTTCCCATCCACATTCAAGTTTTGCCTTGGCATTCTCCCCCAATACCTATGCCTTAGTGCAACAACGTTATTCTATATGTGGCACTGAATGTTGTTGTACTATGATACTATGCTTCAAGAATCACTCTAAGCAATATATATGAGAGCCAAGATTCAAAAGCCAAAAATTGGCTTGCACTGCTACAGCTGTGATTTATCAGCTCTCTTTTTGGGCACTTTGAAACTTTTTTTTTTTTTTTGGAAGTGTGTGATGGAAAAATCAACTGTCCAAGATTTGTTCTAAAATGCTTTCACTCAGTCAAAAAGAGGGTTTAAGTACTGGCAGGCTTTAAACGTACCGTTATCAATTTAGAGTCTTTTGGAGTAGGGAATGATGGCATGCAAATTTGAGCCCTTATAAAGTTAGGCTTTGATTCAAACTTCCAGAGAGGGAAAAAGGAAAGAGAAACATGCGAAATAGTTGAAATGAGGCAACTGTCGAAGATTGAGCTTCAAGTATAGTTGGAAAAAGTAGTCAAATTTGTGTGTTTGAGAGGGAGAAAAGGGGGCTTCAAGAAGTGAGTCTGCTAGCCTTTTTCATGGAAAAGGAAAAGTATAGGAGTGAGGCAGAGAGAGATGAGCAGTTATGTTGTGATAAATAAAGAGAGAATACTTGGCGTGTGGAGATGTAATATAAAAATGAATTTAGTTTACATGGAGTATATATTTTTCATCATACATTTAGACATATTTATATATACATGTGGTTGTACGTAAAATATATGATAAAATACATATTTATTGCATATCATCGGACGTGACATCTTTTAAATCAAATATAAAATATAAGATGCAATACAAAATTAAAATAGTTTATTTGATGCTCATTTGTATTTTCAACCACTCATTTACTGTAAACTCTCCATCGATTAACTTGTTAAGCATAAAATAGTTGTATCGAAAATTCCTTTGATATGACAAAATGCATGTAAGAATTTCCTAGTATTATCCAATTTTTTGTTTTTTCCATTCCATTTGTACAGTATCTTGTAGTTTGCCAATGTCAAACTTCTTCTATGGTGCATTTGCAATGTTGCTAGACATGCACATTAATGTACATAATTGATATTTCTAGAAATATAGAATTATTTCCAATACTACCTTACAAGTCCCATGGAATAAATACATATACATTATTATGATATAGCTACCTAAGCAATGAACGTTGATGAATAGTTGAAATGTTGACTGGGTTCTGTGCATTTACATTGCTTTTAAGCTCAATCAAGAGGGACTCTTCCAGTTTTGCAAGATAGTCCCTCATTTATCTAGAATTACAATTTAGTATTCTTTTTTTCTTATGATCTCATGCAGACATAATACTTATGTACTAGCTAAATTTTGGATGAAAGCGAAAGCGAACATGGAACTTTTCAAGACTTGTGACTACTTTTGACATGTGTGTCTTTCAATCTTGATTTTACTCCATTTGGCTTCCAGTAGACTTGGACCACAGCCAAATATTGTTGGAAAGAACAAATATTTTCTTTTTTCATGCATCAATTTTTTAGATCTTTTCGCCCTTTATCATTTAGATCAATATCAATTTTTTTTTCTAAATTTATCATTTTCGTTTTTCTTTTGAACATTTTAAAATTTAATATTATTTCCTAAAATTAATCTTTTTTACCTCAGAAATACCCTCTCAGTTAAATTAATGATGTGATACCTAAATCATTAGACACTATTAAAACTATTAAAAATTCTCAATTTTAAACTTTCATTTGAAACTTTGTATCATATAATTTCTTTTTCATGTGTATCTTTTGGCCTTTTGTCATTTAAATGAATGTCAAATACTCTTCTACTCCAAATTTCTTGTTTCTATTATTCTTTTGGAAGTTTTAATATCAAGTATCATTTCCTAAAATTGATTTTTTTTTTCAGAAATACTACCTCAATTAAATTAATAATGTAACACCTAAATCATTACTTTTGAAAACACTATTAAGACTATTAAAAAAATCAATTTTTAACTTTCATTTGAAACTTTGTATCATATTAAAATTCTATTTTATTTTATTTTTGGTGGGTGGGGTGAGGGGTATAAATGCTAAAACTTAGAAGAAGAAGGGGTTTGTGAACAAATAGTATAAATAATAAGATACATGGAGCTTTAATAATTGCACATTACATTATTACTGCAAAATGGTACAAGATTGTAAGTACTGACATCAATCAAACAGAGAAGACTTGTGAAGGAAAAACAAAAAGTTTAAATTGGGCCCCGTTAACGGCTCCAAAAAATATAATTGCTATGGATTTGGAGGGATTTTCATGTGTGGATTGGGAAATAAAAAAATCCTCATGAACATACTGATAATGTGCAGGGGCCCATCCACATGATCAGCCACCCAAAGGCCCAAATCCAGCTAAATTCCATTTTTATGAATGAATTTTTTAATTAAGAAATAGAGCAGAATTTTATTTAAGTTGAAAATTGTTGTTCTTGTTGAGTGACACTTTGTGAAAGCTGTTTGTGGTCATAGATGTGTAGTAGGCAGGAAACATGTTTATATAAATATATATACATATATATATAACATTAATGTGGCTTGAGTTTGATTTCTCAATTTCTTAACTGGACGATGTTAATTGTTATGTGAGTCACGGTATACATCATAATAAATTACTAAGGTATTGAAGTTGTCTCGTAAAAAAAAAAATCGATATTTAAATTAGAACCAGAGCAAGTTGAACACTCAGGAAATAGATGACTAAAAGTTGTAGAAAATTAAATAAATTGTGTATTTTAAAATAATAAAAAAATATGATATTTATAGTTTTTTAATAGAAGATTGATATCCGGTGTGATGAACCACTTCAATCTAGTGAGTCTATGGGCTCGACCTTTTGGACTTAACATTTAAATCTTTTATTATTGGATCATTTTCATGATATATATATATATATATATATATATATATATATTGAGAACTACAACTACTATTCATTAAATACATAATGATAAATTCATGAAATATGCATAATATTCTATCTACAAACCACGCATACTAGATAAAGACGCAAATTGTAAGTGACTCATGTTCGAAGAACATGTTTATTGGTGTTGCTTAGTATGAATTCGAATATTTCTTGTTAGATAAATCACTCGTAATTGTTGTCGTGGTTTGATGCATGAAGTTAAGAAGTTATAACTTGAAATATCAAAAAAGAGGAGTTTGTTGTTATTTAATTATGAAAGGCATATTTTTGTTAATAATTTAATATACTAGTGGTAAAATGCAATTTTTTTTAATATATTAACTTAGTTCTTGGAAGCATTTTAATAATTGGTGAAAAGCATTTCTACTTTGAGAATTTTAATTGAGTTTAATCTAACCCAAAACCATTCCTGAAAAAATGAATTTATAATTATCGATTAAGTATGACCAAATATTATGTTCCTATTACATCCAAATATTATATCACTAAATGTTCATTTGGATTAATGCAGCATAGGGGGAATTTTTGGTCTAAATCTAGACTTGATTAGGTTTGACCAATTTAATTGGCTCAATAGGACTGGTCTTAGTTAAGGTTAATTTGTGTTGAATTCAAGTTGGTTGGTCTTAACCAGGATCAAATAAAAATATATGGAGTGTAGTTTTCAACTAATGATTTAAAATCAAAATCTTTCATTAACCTTTTAAAACCATGATTTTTTCTTCTTGTCATTGTTGCAGCTTCTGTGTGTTGGTTTCATTTTTTTGACCGATTTTTATTTTTAATTTATTTTTTCAAAATAAAATCAAATATACATTGCATTTGTCAATATATTTTTCTCTAATACACACATTTTAATACATTTTTCTCAAAACGTATTCTCTGAAAATAAAAATAAAACAAGTAATTTTTTTTTTTTTTTTTTCTGTCATTGCCATTGTTGCAGCTGCTATTTTTTGGGCCAGAAGACATTTACTTGCACCAAACTCTTTCTAGTTAGATGAGGTTTGGTTAATAAATGGTTTGCTGCAAGTGGGCCTTGTGTTCATATATACGAAACTCAGGCCCAATCTTATGTTTGGGTATTAGAGAGGGCCCGCTTTAAATTCCGAAGCGCCCATTTGTTGTTGGGTTATTATTTTTCAAACCAGAGTTTGTTTTTCCATCTTAGCGAAAAATACTCATATCAAACAATGAGGATTGATGTGGCATAATTATCACTATTTAGTGTAAAAATATTTAACTTAAGTGAATTTTCCACTTACATTCAAATTAAATTAAAACAAGTTTTGGGTATTTTTATTTTTATTTTTCTTACTTCACTCTGAACTTAACTATTTTTTTTTTTATTTTTTTTTTTGGATCGTAAAAGCTCAATTCAACTTATAATAAAATATTTAGCATATTATAGGCAAAATATACTTTGGCAGTAGTATGTTGTGACTTACAAGTTGCTTATTATGTTACATTGAAGCCAACATGAATTCATTTTCTGCCGATTCAATATAGTTTATTAATAAATATATTACACTTGTCATCTTATTACTTATGGGTTTGAGTAATCTAGAAGGAGGTGGGGAATTAATCAGTATTATTCCTGAAATAATAATAATAATAATAATAATAATACATTTTTTATTTTTCCTCTGACATCTTAAATTAATTTTTCGATGTATGATAGATTTTATTTTTTCTTAAATCCTGCACCTGTTTCCCATTTTACTTTCAATCGTTCAATAAAAATTTGGGTTGTTACAAATTACAATCTGTAAGATAGGATAAAAAAGCAAAATGACATCAGAGTTCAAAGCAAAGTAATATATATTTTCGAGGAATTTATATTTTGCTTAGTGTATGTGCACTCACTGTGAATTCCAATTAAATATTTTTTTTTATAAAAAAGTAAAATATTTAAAAAATAAATATTATACCCAATATATCTCTATCCAAAGAAATGGAAAACGAGTATCATCAGTGAACCCCACTTGTCCAACATATAAAATCATGTCTCAAAATATCTAGACCGAGTCTTGGAGTTAGATATTTTTTTTCCAAAAAAAGGACAAAAAAAACTTCAATAAAACTTGTGTGCCTTAGATCCTCGAGATCTTTTAGACACCGGGAGGACTAAGGGTACAACAACTTTGAATAGTCATTTGTCACACATGGCCATGCTAAGTGGATTTCAAGACCCCCAAGTTTTCAATGTAATCAATGTTTTTAAAATTGAATTGAATTTAAATAGATTCAAGGTGAATTAGTGATTAATCTGATCAAATTGAGGCAATCAATCAAAAACTCAATCAATTTATTAGATTAGTCAAAAAATTAGTTAGATTGATAAAAAAATAGTAAAATTACAGAACTGTTTTTACTTTTTTTCTTTTTTTTTGGGTTTTTGCTTTTATTTTTTTATGTTTTATTATTTTAAAATTTTTAAATTTGGTATTTGGTTACATTTTGCTACATGTATGTAGTTATTTATATTTTGAGTTTTATTAAATATACTTTTTAATTAATTATTTTTTTTTTTACCTTATACATAACAATTAGTATACTATATTATCATTTCACACAATATAATAAAAAATATAATCAATCTTCATCAAATCAATTTAATCAATTGAACTTTTAATTAATAAAAAAAATAATTTAATCATCCATCTAACTACAAAAAAACATTAATAATAATTATTCATTGTATATAATTTATGTGTGGATCCACGTATGTATATATCCGTGCATAGGTCCAAGTACAATTATAATTCTCAAAATTTATAAGTTTCAAAACTTGATAAAAATAATACGTTGTTAGACAAATTTAAAATAATTTATTTGTTGACAATATATTCAGGATGCAAGTATTCCCTCGTAAGACTTTGTCACCTAACACTTCATTTAGATTCTATTGGTTAATTCAAGAATTTCCCAATTAAAAAAGTGTTGGTTTCCACTTTGAAAAAGAAAAAGAAAAAAATGAAGGCAATAATAATCTAACTTTTTGACCTAAGCATTGCCCATGGAAGCTATGTGGCAGACTCTCTTTTGTCCACATAGCTATCTTCTCTTTATATAAAATTCCAAGTAAAATAAAACAAACTGAGACCGGCAACGCCGTTCTCTTACAGTGTATAAAACTATTTTGTTGAAATTTAAACTAATCACAGGATAAATAATTCAAAAGGCAATTTTTTTATTTTTTTTTTATTTTTTTTTATTTCTCCTGTGGCCTTCTTTTTGTACCTCCAGATAGCACGCGTTTGATACAGGAATATAACACGCGTTTGATGCAAGAATATAACACGCGTTCCCCAAGTAACATGCGTGTATGTGGTGTGCAAGAACTCAGACAACATGGTATCAACAGCATTAACTGATTCCATAATTGTTACCGCCGCAAAAAATTAACTCTTAAATTCTGTAGTTTCGTGTTATAATTTGTATTAAAGTTTTGACTCCTTTTTTTTTTTTTTCTTGGGCTTTGAAAGAGATTACTCAAACTGCTAAGCATTTAAATCATTTTCGTCCTTTCGACAAGACGACAAGAATCCTGATATTTTTCTAGTCAAATGACGTATATGGGACTATGAACTGAAAAATTCTATTCTAAATTCAAATATGACTACATTCAATTAACTATGTGTACTATTATTTGTTTTAAAATTCTTTAATTGCTGTGGACAGGTGCAATTTGATTTTTTTCTAATGTATCAATGGATGTTATTTTTTGCCTTTTTTTATTATTGTTTTTAAATCTCGCTCTTGAACTCCACAAATATTATTTGTAAATATTCATTCTAAGCATATATAAATTATATTTATATTTGAATTTATTTAGTGGATGAATCAAAATAAAAAATTATCCTCATCTAAAATTAATCAAACGCTTCCTATTTTTATGAATTAATGTAAACAAATAAATTATGAAAAAAATAAAATGCATGACCAAAGTTACAACTTCCCCAAAATTCATGTGACCATATCCTGTTTTGTCGCTCCAATTCCACCACCATAATGAAAGAAGATTATAGATAATAGAGCTATATTGAGTTCTCTCTAAAAAGTCGTTCATAAATTACAAACCCCAACCTCTTTTCCTTTATAATTTTGGAATAATAAAAAAGAAAAAGAAAATCCAAAAATATGCTTGGGGACGCCCCTGAGGCGGCGCCTAGCACCAAACGCGATGGCCATGCTGTCCTGGCGGCGCCTAAGTGCTTCCTTCTTCATCCATGTGTTTTGATTAGGTTTGATTTGACTCTCAATTATTAATAAATAAAAAATATAATTAATTTAATTCAATCAATTAACTCTCTAAGTCACGCCTTTAAATGGTTAAATCAGAGAAGTCAATTAAAACTCACAGGCTTCAAAGATACCACCCATCAGCTGCTACGGACAGAAATGATAGTAGTATTTTTTATTTTTTAGTACCAAAAACAGAAGAAATTATTCTGGAGAGCTTAACAAGTTGTAGGTGATATAAGTTTGCGTCTTTTATACTCCACGCTTGATTATCACCAAAATTAGTCCAACTTTTATTATTATTATTATTATTATTATTATTATTTATTTTCTCAGTCCAACTTTTATTATTATTATTATTATTATTTATTTTCTTAGTCCAACTTTTATTATTGATCAAAATAAAGATGAAAGAATAGGGTGAAACTTTGACATCCCACCAGCCCTTATCTCAAGTCAGCAACTTGATCAAGCAATCCATTTTTAAAAAGTTTGGTGGGCTTTAATTTCTTTCTTTCTTTTTTAAATATTAATCATATAAAGATTTAAAAATTGATTGTATAACTAACTATGTTCTAAATCAAAGCATATATTCAATTGAATCAAAATAAATTATATGATAAGTGAATTATATAATTGTTATCCAGTTCAAGAAAAATGATCAATCATAAAATAAATATGATTATACTTGTCACGTGATTAATTGAATCCAATTAATTAAAATTTTAGAATATAATTTTTTATTATATCATTTATTACATTGCTCCAATTATAAACAGTATTTTCTAATTTTAAAAATGACATCCCATCAACAAAGTACATAATATATAAATAACACAATAATATAAATAAAACAAATGAATGTTACAATATATTCCATTGTATCCTCAACCATAACTCAGCTTTAGTTATTGGGTCCCTTTCAAGCTTATCTTCACAAACCAAAAGAATAAAAAAAATCACTTAAGCATGCTTTCCTAATTATTGATTTCTAGGGTTTTACAACACCCCTTCACCTACTTTAACTGTAGTAACTGTAGTAACTTTTTACCAAACCTAATTCAATTTTCATCTGGACAGAAAAAATATCCAAATTGCGAAGAAAATGGAAACTCCGGCGGCTATGCACACCATGTCCAAGCTTCTCTCTCTATTCTGCTTTCTCTCTCTAAACTGTATCTTCGTCATCAAGAACATTTCGTAAATATCTTTCTCCATCTTGCTGTCACTTTTCCATCTCTGCCCCTCCATGGCCGCATCCAAAATTCTCAAACTCTCCATCCCCGTCAGAATCTTCCCCTCCATGTCCTCCACCTGCATGCTTACCTCTCTCACTTGCAACTCCCCGCCTTCCTTCCCACCGCAAGTCACCACCACCGCGCACTGAACCAGCTCCCCGCCTCCGCCAGCCACCACCGTGGCGTGGCGCAGCTGTATGTCCTCCGTCAGCCAGTGCCTCCGTGCCTCCACCGCCTTCAGGCTCGCAACGTTAACCGCCCGTTTCTTGGACGGGTCGATCAAAATCCAGCTCACTCTCAGGCGCTCCTCGGCAAGTTCCATGCACTTGCCCTCCTCGCCGTCGAACTTCAGCGGCGTCGGCACCATTTCTTTGGGTTCTAAAAGGTCAATCCTGAAAGGCGAACTCAGAAACCAGCCCGACAGCGTTTCCGTTACCAAGACTTTTGAATACACTAACTTGTCATCATAATAAATATCCACGGCGGAAATCAATTCAGACGTGGTTGGCACGCGCGTTCGATGGGCTGTCTTAGACTGGTGGCAGCGGGCGGCGGGGAAAGAGTCGGAGTAGAATGATCGATGGCCGGAAGGGAAGGCGGAGATGGCGTCGCGGACGGAGGGGTGGGTGGTGGAGGGCCAGGTGGAGTTGCAAATCTCCCTCCACAAATGATCTTCGGTGCATAGAGAGAGCAATTGCATCGAAGCGCAGCTGGTGGAGGCGAGAGTCGGGCCGTCGAGTCTGTTCAAGATGTGGTATTGAATGATGTCTGGATGGATAGCGGTGATCGGGGTGCCTCCGCCCTGATCGGCGGCTGCGGCCGTAGTGGAGGTGGTGGTGGAACACATGATTGTTGTATCCAACGTTTTGATTATCTTTCTTTTCGAGTGGATCAAATATGGGATACAATGTTTGTGGAAATGGATGTCTGAAATGCTTTGGATGAGTATGACAAAAGAAATGGTGGGGTTTTTATAGGGTGGGTTTGGTCATGGACAGAGTCAACACTGGCACGTTTAAGGAACGTGGAAAAGTACTTAGAATCCCACATTTGAATTTTTGACTTATTAATACAATTACTTTGAGTGACTTCTTTTTTGCTATATTAAATATCATATACTCCATTTATGCTAAATACTAGTTTTATTTTCTTTTTGGGGATATTTTAAGAAATAAATTCTATTTTATAAAATATCTTCTTTTTTTTCTCCTAAAACTATTATCTCATTTAAAGTAATACCGTCACTTTACTTTCTTTTTTTTTTTTTTCAACTCCTATCTAATATTTCTAATTTTTTCTCTTAATCTAGACCCATAATAATGAGGGGCGGAAGAGGTATCAATCTTGAATTTGAGATTCAAATATCTTGCCAAATTGAATTGTTGAAATGCATGAAGTGCAATTGTGGCTAACTTATTCATGGAAATTGAAAAAAAAAAACATAAGAAAGCTGCCATAAAACGCAATATCAATAAGATCTTATCTAATAATGAAGTCAAAAAATTTTACAAATAAAAAAAAAATTGGATTTCAAATCCCTCCTTATAAGTATATGTGTAATTTAGCAATACTTTGTTTTCTTTACATATCTATTTTAATTTAGAATTATTGATGATGTGCTAAGGAGGTCCTAAAGTGGTAAGGCTTAAGCTCCATGGCCAAATGGCTTTTGGGTCGAAGTCTTATTTACGTGAATGTTAGTTTTTATTAGTATTTAATATCTTGATATTGTAATTAGTACTTAATAAGTTTGAAAATTTGATGTAATAATTTATATATATTCAACTTTTTTTTAAAAAAAATTATAATATAATTGATCATTTCTTAGGGGGAAAAAATCTGAAAAATACCAACCAACTCTGAAAATGGTCGGCATAAATACTCGATCAAACTTGAATCTGGTCAGTACCAAAAGCAGGCACCGGGTCGTGTAAGGGTAGTTTCGTCATTTAATACAATTATAATTTATACAATTTGCGAGGGCAATGGCCGGCAGTTCGTCTAAGGGTAGTTTCGTCATTTAAGAACGGGGGGTCTATGTGAGTCAAATTTGGGCAGCCGTGTGTGCTTTTGAGTTCCCAGGAGTCTAGTGGGTTATCCAACTTGATGATGTTCAATTAATTGGTCCTTCATATCCACTTTCCTGTAAAGCTGATGTGGACATATTTTTATTTTTATTTTAAATAATAAATACGAGACTGAGGTGTTATTTATCTTTTCTTCCTATTATTTTTTTTTTTGAACAATTAAACCACACTATTTATATTACTTCAGCCAAAAAAAAAAAAAAAAGTAATTATATATGCATCTAACAACACGTAATATATGACTTCATATATCTTTATACGACAAATAGCAGTGCAAACGTTTTACACAATTTTCTTAATTGTTAGCAATTTAACTTGCTCTATCTATTTATTTGTTTGTTTATTAAAGTTTTATAATTATCATATATAATAATAATTTATTAATAATAACATAAATTTACATATTTAGACACCTATAATTATATGTAACAGAAATATCAAATATTTAAATATTAATAATATGAATACCCTCCATGCTAAAGTCCAATAAAAGTTTTGAAAAAGAATAATAAGCAACATAAATAACATACCTTCACCTTTAACATGTGTATAATGTGTAAAAGTAATTGAATCTTCTTAGGATTTGATTTTCTTACATATTTAGGATAATATATTGTAGATAAGTATCAAACAATGATTATTTAAAGAGAATCCAAAATCCAATTTAGAAATAATTTTTTTTCCTTATCAAATCTTTAAAAATATCTAAGGTTTTCTTATAGGCAAGCTCTGCATAAATACATTCAAGTAAGACAAGCCTATCAATTTCAGATAAGACATACCTGTCAGATTAGATTCGATAAGACATGCTAACTTATATTCAAGTTATCTCAGATAAAATAGACCTACTCAGATCAGTTCAAACCTATTTAAGTGTTCAAGTATGGTTTACGGCACATTAGGTATGATTCGTATCAAGTCAAACTCATTCGTATCAACTCTTATTCAAAACGTGGCTCAAACATTTCGGTCCAATTTTAGATTATATGACAAATTAATGCATGTCGATATTTTATTTCATCGAATAATCAAAAGAAATTTTTTAAATCAGGAATCGATGTTACAGGTTTTTAGACAGTGTTAGATGTAAACAAGAATTAGTAAATAAAATGGATAAACCAAATGCATAAGAAATACACATAAATATATTTTTATGTAAAAATAAAAAGAAAAAAATGTGATTTTAAACATGTATTGATGAAGATTTTTGTTTTTGTTTTTGTCAATATATATGAATATATTTATAGGACATATTTAATTTCAGAATTGTTTCACTAATAAAAATAAATAAAAAATTTCACCAGCACCCATATGAATAAATAATTTATTCCCTTTTCCATTAATGAGAGAGAAGAAACTCTAACATGCTTTCCATTTCTTGAGGAAGTCGATCGCAGTAAGGAAAGGGAAGATTAGGAGTTGAAAAAAGTTTACAAACTTGGCTTTGGCATTAGGATTCTTGCTCTGGCATTAACAGTCTTTCAAAAACTTAAATTCTCACCATAAAAACATAGTACTACTACAATAAAAAATGTTGATAATTAGATTATATATATTATTTTCCTTTTACAATTTAGGGGGAAAAAAAAAAAAAAGGTAATGGCAGTAGTGTGCAGCCCATATGCATATTGTCCCTTCTTTCAGCATTTCTTATATGTCTCAAATACTATTGATGTTGGAATACCATTTTATAATGGATGAGGACAACCTTTTTTTTCTGGGAAAATAAGAAGAGACAAGAAATGAGCTAACCCTAAAAGTGAAACACTTTTGACATTTTTCCCATGTTTCAACATTTCAAGTTGGGTCAAACAGAAGCAGCTTAAACTAAAAACAAGAATTATTAGCTACTCACAATCTATGCCCAAATTCAATGCATGACTATTAGTGTCGTTAGTTGGGATGACATATTATTCATGAAAAATATAATGAGATGTATGATTGAAATTAAGTAATCCAATAAATATTATGTATATTTCATATAATTATTTGAATGATATATTACTGTAAAAATTTATCAAACATCTACTACTTTAATAAATTATTACATAGATAATTATATTTTTGACTAATTAGATCGGACTTAAATTTTTATTATGAGCCGACATTATTAAAAATTAATATTTAACTTGATTAGATACTTTAATATATCCAATCCAATCAACTCATTAAACTACAATGATTAACAAAACTTAGAAAATAAAGTAATATTTAATAAAAAGCTAATTAGTTGTAGATTGCAATTTAAATTAGTTAGCTTTGCTACCGCCTGCGAAGACAATGTAATAAACTTTTGAATACAATGTGACAAGCTCTGTTGCATGAACTTGAAGAATATAATATGATCCACATATAAATATCATTATCAAGTCAACTGTAGATGTTAATTAATTACTGCTTAAACAATAATCTGAAATTGATTGTTCACATACTAGATTAGCAATTGGGCCATGAATATTATGAGAGACATTTAATCTAATAAAAAGTGATGATACTGTGAGGTTATAAAAAATTATGGGTCAAAGTTAAAGACTGAGTACGAGTTTGTCAAAATTGTAAGATTCTAAATATAAAGATTTCTCATATATTTCAATTGGGATTGTTCCGAACTCAAGATCTAATGAATTAAACATATAAAATTAATTAAAATTTAAAACTCGATCCAAAACTCGACATCCAAAAACTGAGTTCAGGGTTGTTTCATTCCCCAGCCGCTGTTTTGCGTCTCTTTTACTTAGCTCCTTGCTTTTTATACCTTGTCCTAATAGTGGCCATGGCCTTAATTTGCAAGTTGTAACATTTGTATCTTTTTTATATTTAAATCCTTCACAAAGGAAATTGTTATTCAAAAATATTTAAATTATAAAGAGAAAGTTTAATGCGAAAACATCCAAACATAACAGACGAATCACCAAATAATTTGTTATTTCTCTCGTACCTAGTCTTCCCACTAAATCCTATTCTCTTTGTCTCAACTTAAACTGTTTAATTTCGAATTAACTTATCTTATTAATGTTTTAACAATTTTATCAATAATAATATTTTAATCTTAACCTTAAATGTTATTCAATGGGTATTGAACTCAAAATTCTTTTAAGTATATCTGAAAACACCATATGAAGTGGGATTATTTTACAATGAATTGGTTTACTGCATTTTATTCAGTGATGGCTATTGAATCATTCACCATTTATCATTTCTTAAATTAATAATACAAAATAAATAATATATATTGTACTGGTTCCATTCAAGAATTACAACATGACGTGTATGAAAATTGTAGGGATGGCAAGCTTCTGTGTGACTTATGAAAGGTTGTGAGGGAGTGCATGTTTCACGTGTTTTTGGCTTTTTTGTAGTGGAAGAATAAGAAGATGAATCAATCGACAACACAAAACTATCATCCTATTAAATGTTGGAAGGTACCTTTCTACTTACTTTAGTCTTAAGATTCAAGAATCAGAAAAAGAAAAAAGGAAATGTGGAAAACATTTTTTGTTTGTTGATAAACGTGAGTAATTTTTTTTTTTTTTAGTATACCTGCTCGTTATACTCATATTACACTCGTTATATTATTCATCGAATATTTAGATGATTGATTAAATAATTTATTTTTTATTAAATAAAATATTTATCTATCATTCACACACTCAATAAATGTAACGCTTCAAAAACAGAAAACCATCCATTAACTTATCAACTTTCATTAAGAATTAGTTTTCACCAGAAAATTTATATAATTTTAATTAAAATAATAATATTATAATAATAACTTTAAATTATAATTTTAAAAAACTAATGATATAAAATATAGAAATTAGGTCTGATGAAGTATACTCCAATTTCAAATAGCATCTAATAAATGGGGAGCCAAAAGTGCCCCATGTTTGTGAATTGTGCAAAAGCCTTTTTACGGATCCACCACCACCCCACCCCCAACCCCCAACACACACACACACCAAAATTAAAATAATAAAAAAATGAAGAAAGCAAGAAACAAAGAAACAAAGAAAAAGAAAAAGATAAAAAAGGAGTCGTTGCTTTTTGACCTCGTGGCGGCCTCCAGGAAGGAAGTCACAATCGAAAAAATTCTATTTCACTCGAGTAGGCCAAAAAATGCAACATTCTATTTAATTTATACTTATATTTTTTCTATTGTGATATTTAATGACTTCGTAAAACTTTTTATATCTGATAAATATATATTTTTATTATAAAAGAGATTACAAGTAATTTTGCTTCGTCAATGTCAAAACCCAAATGAATGAAGCAAAAGTAAAAATGTGATGGAATTAGTATGTGTATAAATTGGTAATTCAAGGGAAGGCTAGAAAAGAGTAATTTTTTTATTTTTTTTTTTACTTTTAATATGTCACACTTTTTTAATTTGTGAAGCTATTGACAATTTAGGCTTATTAAAAATTTAAATTTGAATACTTATTATTAAATAATTACGGCAACAAATGTGTGATCCATTATATTAGAAAAACCTTCTTAAATTGGAAATGTGCATTGAAAAACCGCACGATTAATAATGTCACACTTTTTTAGTTTTTGAAGCTATTGGCGATTTAGGTTTATTAAAAATTTAAATCTGAACATTTGTTAATAAATAATTGCGACAACAAATGTGCGATTCATTATATTAGAAAAAAAAATTAAATTTAAAATGCGCATTAAAAAATCCCACCATCAATGGAGAAAAATAGAAAAATGTGCTAAAATGTAGCCCCACGGGTACGGTCAGTGGTATGGCACAAGGGGAAAAAACACGAGGATTGTGAGTTCAAATCCATCTAGTGGCAGAAGTATCGCATATCTGTTTTCGCCCCTCCGAGAGTCCTATCCGCTCGTCTGTTTTCGCTTAAAATGGGTCCAAAATTAAAATAATAACTTATGCGAAAGTTCGATATGAATGTTCAGAAGATCGTCTATCGAATTTATCCGGAGGCCGAACTAATGGGAAGGTCGACCTCTCCCAAAATTAATTCAAACAATGCCATCGGAAACTTGAGTTATAAAAAAAAAATGTGCTAAAATGTAGTCCAAAGGAGAAAATCACTAGGAATAATTGATAAATAAGTCTAATACTTCACATAATTGGCTTTGAAGCTTTCTATTCGTTTTTGTTGTATTATTTTTAAAGAATCGTCCAATTAATGAGTTAGTTGAAAGTTTAGGACAGACATGGATGGACCAAAAACTTATTGATATGCCTATGTCTTATTGGGCCTGTCTTGGGCCAATGTGGATTAAGATATGTAGATGGTTGGACCAAACACTCTATTGGGTATGCCTAGATATTATTGGCCCTATTGCATGAGTTTTGGGCCAACAAGTGTGTGGATAAGATGATCAGATGGCCCAAAAGTATTGGTATGTAACCAAGTAAGCAGCAGTTAAATCTTGGATTAATGGTTCCCATTTACTAGGATGATACACAGCTTAAATTTGAAAAAAACAGGTCAACAAGGTTTTGTTTAAATGGTAAGACGTCGACCCTAAAATTATAAGATCTTAATCTCAAATATTAGGTATTTATTTACTTTTATAATAATATAATAATTTATTGTTAATAGAATTATTTTTCAGTTATTGTTAAGTAGTTGCTGACTAATATTTTGATATGGTAGTTAATTTAAAAAAAAAGTTAAGAGTCGTAAAACAAAGTCCATATAACAACTTATTTACATAATGTCGGGTTTAAATATTCGACCTATATAAATTTAACATATTTTTTGTTTATAGGCATAAGTTATGGGTAATTTCAATGTTGCTCAATAGAGATTTGATTATGAAATTTATAAAGAGAAAGGGACTTAAGAAGTGTTTATGCCTACAATGATCATGTTCATAAATTGAAGATGATATAGTTTGGGAACATCTCGGAATCAAATAATTAAAATAAAGCCTGTAAAAATCATCGAAGACATTAAACTTTGTCGTAAAAGTTAATAATCTTATATCAGGTAGTGCCTAAGTTTCCTTTACAAATTATCTCATTTAAAATAATACTCCCTCGATCCCAATTTGAATGCTATATATTTTTTTTAAATTGAACCGTCTAATTCATCATTACGTCTACATATTACATATAATTATAGACATTTTTAAGCCTCAACTTCGTCACTAAACCAAAACTTCCTTAGAAAATGCCCCCATTTCTTTTTTAGTATGTTCATAGATCATATCTTATCTCCTTAAATAAAAATCTCATTTCTAAAAATATTACAGTTACACTAAAAATACAACTAATGTGTTTGTTAATTATAAAGATATTTTAATTTTTCAACATTCCTCTAAAATTATATACCACTTTAAAATGGACACAGAATAATGGACAAATACGTGAGAATGACAACATTTGAGGTTTCAATTTGGATCTAAATTGAGGCATTTGACCCCAGACCTCCGCAACCCCACCCCCACTATGGCGGCTCCTGTCCTAAGTCAAAATGTTATTATAAAAGTTAAATAGTTGGAACATAAAGAACAAGCTACTTTGCAAAATTTTGTATCTTAAATCCTCCCAAGAACTCAAAAAGCAATCAATTTGCCAACTGAATATAGACATCAAAGAATATAGTTAGTGTGTGTGCGAGCGCGCGTAAAAATAAGAACAATCAACAAGTTATGGTGGTCATAAAATTGAGTATAATAACATAAATAAGACCTAATCAAGTTCCTTACTTTGACTTTCAGCATTTTGTTGTAGGTCATAATTATACACTCCTAGAGATTTTCTCTAATTTAAGAATTTGCACTTACGACCACAACTTGAAGAAGAACAAGAACAAGGAGAAGAATTATTGGTGTCTATAAATTGGCCCAAAGGATAAACTTTTTCTTGCAAACCATTCTTGGATTATACAATCAAGGCAACAATTTCCAAATCTTGTCCAAACCATACCCACAAAAGCCATGGCCCTAAAAACTATCTTAATTGTTCTTTTTGTTGCTATAATGGCAACCTCAATTGCAGAGGCCCAAAATCCAATTGGAATAGTTCATGCCAATGGAACTTAGTATTGCACTGCAGATGGCAGTTCCGGTGGCAATGGCAATACAACTCCTGTTTTCCCTAGTAAGTCTCATCATATTCGACATCATTATCCATATAAAATTACTCTCACAACATTCATGGGTTACAACTAAACGTGTTCATGTGTGTCTGGTTCAAACTCGACTTAAATTTCTACTAATAATTTCTTTTTCCTCCTTAAAACTCAAGATTTGCTTTGATTATGCAAAACACATCGACACAAGTCTCAGCTAGTATGAAACATGGATTTCTTAGGTTCAATTTATAATGACTCACCTCTGTTCTTTGTCTGCAGGTGCCACAGTGCAGGTTGCATGCTCAGCAGATGTGATAGCTAATGCACCGGTTAATGCAACGACTAACTCAAATGGGGTGTACCTGGTGGTGTTGATACCACGTCCCAATGCAACAGTTAATTCAATAGTCTCCAACTGCCGCCTGTTTGTTCTAACACCTCTCTCCAATTGCAACCCAACGCTGCCATCAGCCAGCCTTGTATCCAACTTGCAGTTCATTAAGACAGTCCCCAATGGATTCTGGTATCTCACCTACATGGCTGCCGCGGGTTTCACACTCCAAGCTTAGCTCCACGACTAGTACATCAGATGATCGTTTTGCTTTATGTATGAATAAAGAATCTGGATTGTGCTCGGTATTAATTATGTTGACCATCTTTATTCCATGAGCAGTGAAACAAATTCTCAGTATCTGTCAAGTAAACTGTTAAAAAACCGCCATGTGCATAATAGATACATAAGCAAGTCCCATATTGGCGACCAGAAAGGCCATGAACAGCAACTGCTCAACCTCTAAATATTATAGCAAATAAAAGGGCCATAAAATATGGGTTAAAAAACCGTCCACTAAACAACCATCCTATTGTATAGTTTCTAGCACTTAATTTGCAGTGTTAACATTACATAATATACCATAAATTTCCATCAAGACAAAGCTCACAAAAAAGTGTCAAGTTTTGCTTAAATGATTCAGCATCTTACTCAATATGTTCCTTGTGCAAAGTATTTTGCCAAGGAGAAGGAAAAAAGAAACAAAATTTGCTAGTTGTGTATTCCTACCATCATTAACACAGCTTCCACCTTACATGAACAGGGGAGATGATAAAATTGTTGCTAGACAATTGGCACCAGCTTATCTGCCTCCAAAGTTCAAAGAAACAACCAACATCTTCACACGTCAAGAAACTAAGATTAAAGAGCTGTAAGCGGCAGGTAAACAAATTGTACACAAGATACTAATATCCTCTCTTGTACTCGTGTCTGAATGCTTTTGCCCACCACCATACAAACCTTATTTTCTCAGGAGATTTGTATAAAACATCAGCCATAGGCACTATCGAGCAGTAGCGTAACCACAAGTGGAGATAATCAATGGATAATATAGATTACTAAGTGAAGATCCTGAACAGAGAAATTAACATCCCATGAACAATTACACATCATCCCAAGCTGATGGCCCACCCAGTCCAATTTTATCAACCTGTGACAACTCAAGAGCAGCAGGATCGGCAATGCGGTTCCTCTTCTTTTTCTTGGTTGTAAGAGTTACAAACCCACTGATTGCATCAATATCTTGATCAGTTTTGTGATCTAACTTCTTGCCAGCAGTCTCTAGGGGAACTTCAGGAGCACCAGTCGCAAAAAGATCCGTAAAAGGACTTTCTGCACTGTCAATGATATTCGCTTTATCTCCTTTGATCCTTTTTTGTGATTTCTTATCAGGTTCTTTACCTGTTACGACACTATCTAACTTAGCATCAGAATTCTCAGCAAGTTTATTTGTTTTCTGTTTCTTGTGATTTAATTTCTTTGCTTCCTCGGGATTTACATGCAGAGTTCCTGAATTATTGGTGATTCTGCTTTCATTCTGTTGCAACTTCAACTTTTTCTTCATTCGCTTCTCTGATATATTGGTATTGTCTGCAGAATCTACACCTTTTTCATTCGGTAGTTCTTTCCTCTTATTTCTAGAGCCCGGATCTGCAGCAATATTAAGATGATTATCCATATTTTCACTAAGAGGATGAGCTTTACTTGAGTTCTTGTTTCTCATCGAGTGATCGATTCTAGTCTCACTTTGAAGTGTCAACTTATTATTACCTGCCTCAACAGAGAAGTCATCAACTTTTTCATGCACTTCTTTTCCAACGATTTTGTCAATTGGTCTAGCATTAAAGATGTGCAAATTCGGCAATAGTTTTTTGACCTGGAGAAGCATCGTTTAGATTGTCATTTGAAAAGTTTTACAGCACCCTTATGCATAGAGAAACAGTATTGCAGCAAGACAAACTTACTTTCTTCAGTAAATTTTCCTTTTCAGCAACGGGGTTTCCTTGTAGATTCAAATTTCTCAAATTAATTAATGAAGAGAGCACCTGGCATGCAATTATGAAACCAAGACTAGTGAAGAGCATATCATCTAAAAACAGAGCCAAATATGATTATGGATATAAATCTGTCACCTTTAGATTCGACCAGTTGGTGATCAAGTTGTTTCCCATGTCTAGATTCTGAAGTTTCACGAGACGTCCAAACTCAATAGGAACAGTCTGAAAGATGGAGCAAGAAATAGTAGCATAGTTGTGAAATCGACAGCAAGCACAGAGTAACACTTTATACAAGACCAAAAGAATGCCAAAAGGCTGAGAAACACATTCCAGAATGTCAACAATCAGATACTCATAAATAGCTATTATATCATACCATGATCTCATTGTGAGCTAGGCGAAGCTCTTTTAGCTCTAGGCAGGACTTTAGGGATGAATCAACCGTTTGCAGTTGGCAGTTAGAGAGAGAAAGCTGTGACAGAGAATGCGAATAAGATCCCTCATCTCATTCAATTTATAAGCTGATTCACAAGACAATGAATTAATCAAGAGCATACTTTGGTGATTGATTTCAGTTTGACCAAAGATTCACCAAGTGAACTGATTGGATTCCTGGAAAGGACTGCATAGGTATGATTAGTAGGGAAAAATGTACTTAAACTCAAATGTCATGCGCCAATTTAGACTATAATTAGTAAACTCAGAAACATAAATATGAAAACAAACAATTAGATCACCTTTGCCGAAACTTGTAGAATTACTAGGAAATAAAATATTTAAAATCTCCATGAAGAAGTTTTGCTTAGTCCAACAGCATTCACAAGTTCACAGATGAGAGAAAATATCCTATTTATGCGGGAGACAAACGAGCAAGATGAAAAGAAAACTTTAACAAGAGGAAAGAAACTTAATAGGCTTCACAGCATTAAAGGTCTTGTGGAACTCATAATGCAAACTTGAACTCGAGGAAAAAGGAACTCTAAGGAGTACTTTTATCCTATGTCTGATACAGGCTCTCAATCTTGGTAAGATGAAGAAGCATCTTTTTGTACTTGGAAAACAGTTGAAAACATGAAAATTTCCAAACTATTATCAAGCTTGCGCAAAAACCTACTTAAGAAATAATCTTTAATAGCTTTGAGGTGCAATGAGTAAAGATTATGCACTATTTCAAATTAAGGAGAAAGTGTCAATGCTTGCACAAGCACAAATAACAAACAAATAAAGTTCCAGTCAGGACCTTAAAATTTTCTCATTTAGAAAGGTAATAGAAAGCCAGCGGCACATAGCTTAGTAGTACTTCCACAAGCTGTAGTCATTCATGAGAGAGAAACTATAGGAATATTTGAATCAGGCAACTCGTCCTTTTAAAGCAATGATCTTGTTAAGTGTTCAGTGTATGCTAATTTATCTTATCCTTGAATAAAAATAGGTAAAAATAGGCCCCATTTCGTAACCAGTTTGTTTCGTGTTTTTCTTCCTCAGCAATATTTCTTGCCAAACATGATCACTTTTTATAAGCTTTCTTTCCACTCACAGGCACTATTTTTTCACTCATGAAGCAATCTTCCAGCCTTTACCGTTCCCCAGCATTCTCCTTCATCTCTTTCCTCTTCCCTAACATCTCCCTTGGTCTCACCAAGGCATCCCGTCATGCATAGGTGATTACCACAGTAAGTGATGGAAGGTCAGAGTCCAAAATCACCCTTCTACGCTAATTCTTTATCATCGTCCATATGAGCCAGTACCGCCATTAGCTGCAGATTTCTTCTTCTTCGGTGAACCAAATCTGGATCCCCATAATATGAATTTTCGTTTTTTTTTTAATTTGTTAAAAAAAAATACAATCTGAATGCCAAAACATTATCTGGACTGAAGGATAAGGAAGATATTGAAAATAGAAGTGGGGCTGCGGCTATACTCGTGTTCATTTGGAGGTGGTAGATGTATCATGAGGCATTGCAGATGATGTTCCAGACGGGCAAAGAAAGTCACATAAGTGAGTGGATAGTCTGGTTCAGAAAATGGAATAGCAAAAAGAAAAGGAGAAAGTGGTCAAAATATTCAATTTTCCAAGAACTAATAGGAGTAGGCAACCAAACATGTTTGTTAGCAACTTTTTTCGAGAAAGAAATGCAAATCTCTCTTGTGTTTTATCTTCTAACTAACAACTTGGATTACCAAATGGGCCTGGCTTTATACTTAAAACTAAAACATCAAATTGAGGCTCAAAATTTCATCTGCTACCACAAAGATTCAGGGACATGTACCTAAAGTGTTTAACTCTTTCATCTGATCAAGCTTGCAAACTGAACTGATCTCATTGTCTGCCAGAAGAGGAGAAAAAGGAGATCAGCATAAGTATTCCAAAAACCTATATCAGTGTTACTTAACAGAGGCACTGCACTTGTAACTCCAAACACCTACCATTCAAAATCAATGCACGCAAGCTCGCAATAGATTTGACCTCATCCATTGATTTAAGCTTGTTTTTTCCAGCATTTAATACCTGTACCAGAAAAGACAGAGAGTATTTAAATACTTCCAATCATATTTCAGTACTAAACCAGAATTCAAATCCTGTTCGCCAATAAAGCTAACAAAGATAAATCATAAGAAGAGGATGAAATCACTTTGGGACAGTATATAGATAATTTATAGATATAACTTGAATTGTGATATTATCATTTATAAGTTGAAACAATGAATTTTTTTGTTTTTACATATTTTAGGATAGTCGGAATAAAGCTACTATTTGTACCGAGGATATCAGTTAAAAAAGAAAAAGAAAAAACACAACTATGATATGATGAAAAGAAACTCCAGCAGATGGCAGATGCAACAAAGAATAGAAGAACACGGCTTATAACTTCAATTGAAAAAATGCCACTAAAGATCTATGCCATCAAGTATAATGACAAAATCAGAACTAGGATATACTAATATTTAAGGCCAATTGCAACAAAAAATCATCAGTGGAAGATTTTATAGCTCAACAAATTAAAAAATGCTAGCATTTACTAAGGTTCAAAGGGCAATGAGGTTCAACCTGAAACTAATGATTTATTCCTCAGATTTGCGTGTCCACATCAAATATAGTGAGTGAAAATTCTTCTGGGTTTTAGATTCCCATAATAGAATTCCAGCTAATGGGATAGGAATTAGCTATACTCTTAAGGCTTTCAGGTACGCACCAGTCAACGGACCAACAGCTCAAGGCATATATGTTACAATAATAGAAAGCTTCACAAATTTTAATTGAAGTACAGAAAGTAAAGCCAAATTGATCATTTAAGAAACGTCCAAACTTAATCATGATGAAGGAACTTTATGTCTTCAAATAATCACTCAAAATGCAAGTGCCCTCAGTGAGAAGCAAATGCTAAATAAGCAAAAAGTTGACAACAGAATGCCAAAAGCGAAGTACAGAATCGGTTTCAATAACCTACAATGAAAGATTGATAAAAATATAAAACAGTAACATGGTATCTTTTGCCACCTACAGTGAACTTAGTGAGGCCTTCAATGCCTTTCAAGCTCTGAAGCTTGTTCTGCACAACTGATAACCACTTCAAATTCATACATGACTTCAAACCCTATAATTTCAAAAGAATTTCAGAAAAGATACGCCAAAATAGAACCATCCCAAAAGGAAAATTTACATATTTCTGGAGTGCAAGAATTGTTAATGTGATTTACTACCTCAAGTGAAGTCAAATTATTGAAGCCCAGGTCGAGCCTTTCCAAATTCTTGAACTCACTCAGGCATGAAACCTATTAAATCCCACAAAAAAATAACATAAATTTCAGCAAATGTACAAAAATAAGAGTAATAACGAAGGAACTTATATTGGGTTTTCATATGGAATATATAAAAATGTATTACATCAGAAAGGGCTTTGTGAGTAAGAGAAAGAGAGGTAATGGAGTTGGGGTCACTTGTATTTTTTTCTTGCAAGATTTTCTTGGAGCTCAGCACTGTCATGGTTTGATTGATTTTCTAGTTAGGGCTTTCTCAACTTTGCAAAAACCCTACACTTTACAGTGACGGTTATAAATAGGTTGAAAGGGATGAAGATATTACTTGATAGTGCCAGAATATTTTTACCATCCATCCAGAGCGAGATACCGGAACTGACAATTTTACCCTCTATAATTAAACTTTGCAATAGCTTATATCGTGATTGGTTCGTATGAATAGATTAATAATGAAATTAATATTTATAAATTCATTTTCACATAATTGTTATAATTTCAGGATAGAAATATCTATTCCTTAAGAATATTCGTTTTCAAAAATATGGATTAACAATTTCTTTTCCTCTTATAGGTTTAGTTATTCTCAAACATTCACGAATAAATTTATATTTATTTTTGATAAAATTATCATTCTAAATATAATAAAAATATTAAATAAAACTCAAACCTGAACTATCAAGATTTTTGTAAACTTAAATACGAATTTACACCAAACTCGAAATCTATCAAGCTGGACCCTTATACATATTTTATTATTTTAAAAATAAAAAAAATATATTTTTTAAAAATATTATCACATAACTTTCTATACATGAAAAAATAATATTAATAATAAAAAAATAATTACACTTTAAATATTAAAAATTAAAAATTTGAAACATATTTACAATATTAGCATAAACTACTTATTAATTTTGTAACATTATTATAAGAGTATTATTATATTTTTTAGTGTATATGTAACATGCATATATTATATATATCACGTAAATACATATATAATAAATAAAAAATACATGTGTAATATTTTAATTGGTTGTTTTCAGTTCCTATTTGAGTTTTAAAATAAAATAAACTTTGAGACTTACTCCTCATTTATTGAATTTTTGTATTTTTAAAAGAGTATATATTAGTATAAGATATTATCTATAATTTATATATGTGTATATATGGTTTAACATTGATTAAAATGATAATAATAATAAATTCAATTATACACAATATATTAAATATAATTTTATTTTAATTTTTTATTAAATGATAATTTAATTTTTAAACTATTTTATTTCATTCCTATAACTCATTTCTAATTTGGAATAAAAAAAAATAATGATTCCATTCATTTTTCATTCCTTACGCATACTAAGTATAGGAATTACTATATGCATATCGTTCGGTTCCTAAATTAATCTCATTCATACCTATATATATATATATATCATTATAATAATTATGAAAAAAATACTAACCCAAAAATTAAAAAATCATCAATATTTTTCATGAATTATTTAGATTCACAACTTATTATCAATCATACGACACATAACCCAAATTTAAAAATTTCACCACAAACACTAGGTTTCAATCATAAAGAATTTTATTTTTTGGTTAAAGTGGAGTGTCTTTCGTTTGTTATAATATAGTTAAAGTACATTATCTAGTCCTATAATGTGTACCGGATTTAAGTGCATAATTTTATGTATTACTTAAGCTTTCAATATAAGACAAAATTCAAATAAAATAGTGTGAAATAAAATGGCAATCCAACTAGTTAGCAAGTGAGAATTATTAAGCCATGCGTATAATGAATATATAATGTAGAATTACAATGTAAGAATTAAAGTGCAAAAAAATCTAAAAAAGAAAAAGAAAAAGAAAAAAGCGTTTAGCACAGCACCAAGCAATAAGAACTCTCGCATGCAAAAGCGAAGTTGAACATGGTAGTTTTTGCCAAACTTCCCCTTTGATTGCCATTTATTAACAGGTTCGGTCTAGATGGGCAAATTCGTCATTTAAAGCACTTTCTGCCCTGTATGCACAAGAATTTGCTCTGGCATCATCATCAGCCTATCTTCAAAGCTGCTTACTTCCACCCGAAACTCTCTGTTGCAGAATTCCAGAAAATGGATTCCCTTTTCAGCGGCTGGAGTTTTCCCAAATTCAGGACTTAGCTTCCGAAACGGCGTCGTTTATAAAGCTTCCCCGCCGCCTCCTAAGTGCCCATTTTGGAACTGCTGCCTCGTTTTGAACTGGCACCAAATTTTTGAAATCTGTTCATTATTTTTTGTTTGCTTAGGGTGATTTCAACTACATATAATTTAAAATTTATAATAAATTTTAAATATTTACCCCACCTATAAATGATAAAATTGTCTTTACCATACGTAAAAATATTTATGTCATTACTTTTAAGAAAAAAAATCAATCTTGCTTCCAAAACTGAAATTTCTAGCTTTGTTTTATTCCAGGCCGGGATTTTGAATAAAGGACCTTATTAAATAATAGGTATGCATAAGACTCAAAAGTCTTACAACAACTATGTGAACGAGAGATTACTCTTGCAATGGATATTATGAACATTTTTTCATTTCTGGTTTCATTGGATGTTGAAATTCCGAAATCCCGTCAAAATCTTGTCACAATTAACATAAATTAAAAATAATCTAATTGTACCAAATATGACGCAGTCGTAAAACAGATATATAATAATTTAACTATCGTAAGTTCAAATTCTCATGAAAATCGAATTATGACATAAAATTTTGTTCGCACGACATAGAAATGAATATACAAAAAAAAAAATAATGATAAATAAAAGTAAAAAAATGCTTGAAATTGTAGAGAGAAAAGCGGGTGGGGGTCGACTATGCATTTCAATAGAATGTGGAACGACAATAGTCGGTCCGCCGATCGACTCGGAGTGCAGACCAGTGTGGATTGAGATGACGGCCAAAGATCGAACAATTAGTATAGTCGTGAAATGCCGTAGTTCCGACCTAGGCGGACAGCCATGCCTCCGGCGTGCTTTGACAACTACATGCTGATCATATGCGAATTTATTCAAACGGCTGATCAAGAAAAAGTGAAAATAATTACTAGTTTAAACAAGTAATTGCGGGGAAAGTGAAAATTAATGTGATCTGCATGAGATATTAGCAGCATACTAATTGTCGTACTATAAAATTTCACATCCACTGTCCGTTTATAGGTTTGGGGAAATGATTCAGCTATGCCAGGAACCACTTATATAGAATTTGTTGCCATACATTTTCTCTGTTCTTCCTACCATGTATTGAGAGAAGGACATAATTTTGATTTTTGACTGCTATAAACTAATTGAGAAGAAAACTAAAACTAAAATTGATTTTATTTGGAATTTCTGTAGTGCCCAAATTACCTTTACAATTGAAACTAATAACAATTTGAAATTTTATATAGTTAATTTTATAAGAGTCGATTTTTCTTCACCATAAATTTTCTAAATTCGTCCGTTTGAGCAATCAAAGTCTACTTAATCCGAATATATATATATATATATATATTTTCAATTCTAAATAAATACAAGTGAAAGGAGAAAAGAAAAAAACAATTCCAATAAATTTACATGGTAAAAAAGTTCGTCTTCATACTTAGGAGGGGGAATTCATTGAGAGCTCAACGTAATTTTTAAAACATTGATATTATAATAATTAATTTGAAAAAATTATTTTTTACAAAAATTGATTTTTTCTTACTGTGGTTGGCCACTCCAACCTAATAATTATATTTGAAAACAAAAAAATATTTTAATTTAAATTATCAAATGCCTCTATAAATCACATCTATACCAAATTTGGTTGACATTGTCAAATATTCCAAAGTTAATCAGTGACGATTATTTAATTTTACTTGTTAAAGATAAATTAATTAATTAATTAATGAATGCAACCAATCATCATTCAAATTGCTGGCCCAAACTCAAGTTGATACTTGTTGTTCGGGCATGACAGGATGGCAGGCCTTAAGGCCCATTATCCATAAACCCCTTGCAGATATTCAAAATTCAAAAAAAAATAAAAATAAATCATGCATACTTTAGCAATGCTATAATAAAAAATAACATCCCAAAAGAAAAACATCAAGAAAATATTATTCAAATTAAATTGTTTGAATTCAATTTCACATAACATATAAAATTATATTTATATTATGATTGATTGTTATTTTTAAAATATGAATTTATCACATTGAAAATATAAATTAAATTAATTTAGAGTTATTAAACGATATGAGATTTTTAAAGTTTTTCCTTAATTACCTATCATCATTTTCTCCGTTAAAAAGTTTAAATAGATAAGACTTTCACATTGCATAATATTAATAAGTTGTCAAATCCCATTCATCAAAAAGAAAAAAAAAAGAAAAAAGATTTAATTAACCATAATAATTATGAATTATATTATATATATTAATATATTATTGGTAACCCCCAATAATTGCCAAAAATTGAAAAAAATGTATTTATCTAGTTAAATAATAATAAAATACGATCCACTCCCAGAGCAGGCGGAATCCAAATTCCAAACACTCCCAAGATATCAAATTCTTTATTACTCTTTTCAGATCAAAGCTCCAACACTAATTCCACACCCCCATTCCAATGGCGAAAATACAGAAATCGCAGCCTCCAGTGTTCGTGGAGCCGGTCTATTCATCAGTGATTACGTTGCTCATCATAGTCATGGCGTGCGTGGAGCTCTGCGACGCCGTCACGGTGGTCGATGTGTACCGCCTCGTCCAATACGATCTTGGCGGCGTTCCTTTGGGATCCCGTCTTGCCGCCCTCAACCACCACGCCGGCTCCTCTCTATATGCCTCCTCTGCCGGCGCCGCAGCTGATCTCTCCCGCACTGTTCTTATCCTCCCCGTCCGCGAATTGAATCTCACCTTCATTAGAGGTCGCTTGATTTCTTTCTGTTCTTCGATTTTTTTTTATTTCTTCGTTGTATTAGGAACTATGTTTACAATAAATTCACCAGATGTCTATAAAAAATGATTATTTTAGTCTATTGTATCGAGTAGAATCAGGCGTTGTTTGTTTTGGATTGTTTAAGATAATATATAGTTATTTAAGGATCTATTTTAAATAGTTGTTAAGACTTAAGACGTTATTCTGAGTTTGTGAGCTTTCTGTTGTTGTTGTGGGTTCGGGAAGTGGTGAGATGTGATAATATTTAGCTAAGAAGTGCTTCTTTAATTAGTTTTCAAAGATTAATCGTACACTATGAAGAAGTATAAAGATTGAATCTTGTAAACTTATGGAGCTGAGCAGAAACTGCAGTTGTTAGGAAGAATAATTACAGGAAACTTGGAATCTGGTTTCAAAATCTGTGGAAATGCTGATGTGAGCTGATATCAAGCTCAGATTTTAATCTATGATCTTTTTATTAGGTTTTTACCAGATTTTTATTTGAGTTATTTCTAGTCAATGTAGATTATAGACCATATTGGAGGTTGTTTGCAATCTGTTTAAAACAAAGTTCTTGACTTTGGCTATTTTCTTAGGGTGAGCTTGAATTTTAGCTTGTAAGTGTATTTCTTCTAGACAATGTATGTTAGATTTGTGAAGCTAAACTGGAGTTCTATTACCCTGAGACTTGGAGTACTAGCTAATGCCTGCAAGGCAGCAACTGTCTTTTGTTGGAGCATGAAGGACTCTACCCTGTCTAGGAACTATCATTGGTTGATGTGCCAATTTTTTTTTTTTTTAATGTGGTGGTAAGGAAATAAACAGCAGAACCTGATAAGAGAAGGAGAATCCTGCCTGTAGATTATTCTTCTTGCCGCTTTCCATGTTTTGCTCTGACAGTACCAACCATTCTTGGAATCTATTTTCTTGATGATGTAGGTAGCTGTTCATGTACACAAACACAAAAAAACAACGGCCTTTTGTCCACTGTTTCTATACTTTTTCATTTTAAAATATTGGGTAAATGAAAAAGAAAAAGAAAGGAAATATTACTAAAGTACTGTAACTTCCAAAATGCTGATTTTAGGTCCAATGATGGAAATATATTTACTTAACCATTTTAGTTACTCCAGTTGGAGTGGTGATTGAAAAGATTGTAGCTACTCGAAATTAACATATGCGAGTTTGATGCCCTATCATATTTGTCTTGCAATCCATTTTTGTATTGTTTCATCGGAATAAGTAAAGTGGTTTGGTATGTCATGTTGTTCTCTTTGTGGATCAATATCTGCATACGCTTGGTGTAGCAGTAATCGTGCTTGCACACTTACTTTGTTTCAAATGTATTTTGAAAAGTAATGTTGGTCTAAAAGTGACTAGAGTTTGAACTTTATCTCGTCATAAAATGGAAACACAAGTATAGTTTCACATCTTGATATCATTAAATCTTAAAAAGGAGTGATTATCTAATGTTATACTTGATCAGTTGCATTGACATGTTGGATTAATGCAGCAATAGTGTATACCATATGGTTAAGCAAGAGATATAGAGATATGATGGCGGCTCCAACTTTAAAAGATAGAAAAATGGTTAATATTGAAAATTTTGTTGTGCCTTCCGACATCCTTATTCCACCTCTATTACACATACGTCATATGCTTAAATGTTTCCATTTCTAAAGTTTCAATTGGTCAGGTATATAGTCAGGATACCACCCATCTTGTTTAACTGGTCTTATAGCTTTTTTTCTCACTTCGAATATAGTAATGGGATAAATATGAGAAGGCATAGAGTCGGACTACCATCTTTTGGAACATGGCTAGTGAGAAGGGATACTTCTATCTATTGGACTCAAGTCCTTGCACTGCCATTTCCTCTCTGTTGTGGATTGTGAATATAGTTTTAATTTCCGCTGGGTCTGAATTCATATGCCGGTTTACTTTCATTCTTTGGATTTTTGTTCTTTTTTGCTTTGACAAGAATTGAACTTTCTTTTTCTTGAGTGCATGATAGGATATGCTTTTTCTATTGCATGAAGATAAATTTAGGATATAATTTTTCTTTATAAGTTTTTCAAGCTGAGCCTAGTCACTTTTTTTACATGCTACTTATTTTTCTTGATTGGGTCTGATTTTCATTTTCTATCTCCTGTTACACTGTGAAACATGGCTGCCTTTTTTTTTTCTCCTGTCAATGTAGTACTTTGGCATAGTGTTTATGTTTTTGTTGAAACTAATCAAACTATCAAAGATGTCAAAGCCTCGACCCTTTTGGAATAGATTTTGATGCACATATATGTGAATTACTCTTTTCCTGGAGTTTATAACTGATTGAGATAAGTTTAGTTTCGTTAAACTCAATTATATTGGGAAAACAGTTGAACTCAATTGTATTGGGAAAACTCTCAGAGGGTTTCTTAAATTTTACAATTGTAAGGAGACTAACTTCATATTTGGAATTGCACAAAAAAGACTCTTCATCGCACCTCCCAGAAGGAAGCCTTCTTCGCCTTCCAATCACTCATTCTTCGACCCTTACTGCCAACCTGAGAACGAATCTAGATTCCAAATGAACAAACAGAGACAAGTTCGCGCTTTTTCCTTAGAAGGAAGGTCAACCAGTTTGCCATGAGTAGGACTCCGTTGATGACAAATATCGTAGAACCATATCACAGAGGGTTTTTACATTTGGGATGGATTTCTCCATATTGCCTAGACAAGGTTGAATGGTTGATTTACAAATTATGTTTGACATATCTAGGAGTATACAAAAAGAAGCAGAAAATGGTGTTAAGCCATGGATTTTTAGGAAATTAGAAGTAAATTGACAGTACATGAGAGCCAAAAAAAAAAAAAAAAAAAAAAAAAAGAAAAAGAAAAAGAAAAAACCCAAGTTATTGGAACTGTGGGATTGATGGTTGCATAATTTTTTGTTTGCCAAAATTTGTGATTGAGATCATGAATCATTTGCAATCTAGTTTAAGTGAGTCTGATTGATAGTTGTTTCTTTTGAAGACTTTGGCTGAGAAATTGCTGTACTTAAGATCCTATGCAATGCAGTCTAGTGGTCTGCTACAAAAGCTTTATTTGTTCAGTCAGCGATATTGCCTATTTAGTACCACTGCTTAAGTATACTTATGCAATCTGTCGTATTCAGTTTCAAAAAGTAGCTTTAGTTGACATTGTTGCTAGTGTTTTTCCCGGAATAAATAATTTCTACCAACCTTGTAAACATGCAAAATAAGATAAATATGGCCCCTATTGCATTACAAGCAATTGATGATATTCACAAGTTATTAAATTTCTTAAGGTATGTGAATATAGTGCTCCTGAGTTCTGGGGAATTTTTTATGTACGAACTCCCAAAGTAATTGTAATGCACAAGTGTAATTACGTTTCTCAACTCATATAGTGGTTCCATCTTTGATTTTCCAAGTTATTCTCTGTAATTAATCCACAGTGTCTGTGACTCTGTTGTAAATCTTGGTGCATTGCTTTGATTTCTGGACCTGCTCATATGAGTTTTCCTTTCATTCTGATACGTTGGCAAACTTATTTCTGATAATGTGATTTGAGTATTTTGTCCGAATTTTGTGCTTATCATTTGAAGGTTAGATTTTCTGATGTTGTCTCTACTTCCACTCCCACTTCTTTTGGTTTACTTCTTTGCTTCAGGTCATAGGATAAGTGCCTTTTCTCTCAACTTTGTAACCCCTAAGATAACATTTCTGTCTCCACCTCTGTTGTCATTGAGACTGCCCTGGATTTGACTGAGTCAAAATCAGTTGAATTCTTTTGAGTAACTGATTATAGTTTCTTCTTTTTCGAACCTCCTTCGAATTTTGAATTTCCTAGATTGCAACTAGTTTCTAATTTTGTTACATCATATAACTGAGTGATCAATAGTTGCTTTACTATTGGTTATGCTCAATTCTGATTTTTGACAGCCGTAGTCTAATTTGGATTCATTTATATGGTTTTGCCCTCTTTATCACAACTATAGGACCAACTTTTTTGTTGGAATCTAATGACAGATTATATTGGACAGAGGAAGCCATTAGGTGGTTTATTACTTCTACTTCCCCCAGTTTTTAGTCCACAACACACAGACAGCGGGGGTGGAGCTGATCATGATTCTGCAGAAGACCTTGTGAAGGAAGTGTTGATTGAAGTGGAACGGTTGCTTATACAAGAAAACATCCCTGTGAGTGAAGAAGATTGCTCTCTCTTGCGGATGCTGTCAATTGTGCTACTGTTATACAATGGGAAATTGTTTGATGAACTTGGTTTTAGTTATTCATGTGTTTGTTTGATTAAGGTTTTTGTATCTGCTCCCAAGTCCTCTATCAAAGAGGGAGAGGGAAAATAAAGTTCAGTTATTGTTTCAAATATATGCTTCTGTGAATACAAGGATGCGTAAATGTTCTATGCCTAAGTTTTGGCTAACGTAAGGCTCATTTGTATTTGAAATGAACCTCAGAAAGTATTACTTGTCTTATTTCATTCCTTGAACACATAATGGCCTGCCTGCCAATCATATATCAAGCTTTCTTTCTGATAATGTCTTCATATGCTTCAGTATCCTGTTTACTTTGGTTTTGAGGATGAGCATGTTAATGCTATGCTAGCTGATGTCCAGAAGAGCGATGCTACTGGTCAGCCAGCAACTGCCACAACTGGCGGGTTAGTTGATTAATCAAAAGTAAATTTGAGAGATTATTAATATCTGAAAGCACTCTAATTTCTCTTCTTCTCTGGCATATTATGGTTATTAGAAAGCATTCCCCCCCCCCCCCCTCCCCCACAACCCACCCCATCCCCACCAAAAAAAGAAGAGTTTCTTGCAGTCCATCATCCATGTGTAGAAATTTGAAAGTGACTAGAATTGTCTGCTGAGTCTTTTTAGTTGATGTTGCTTTATCCTCAAAGAGTTCAGCTGTAATTGTTGTTGGACAGTTTATTGTGTGTGATAAGTCAAGTTTACAATATCATACATGCTTACGTTGCCAAATTTTATGGTCCCAATATAGCTATAAATTGCACATGCTTTTTGTGGCCATTGGTGACTGTCTAATAATGAATGTCAGGACCATGACTGTGCCATGATTGCAGCGACTATCTTATGCAATCTCCAATGACATTGTGCCATGATTGCACTTATCTTAACCTCCTCATTTCCAGCAGTAGTAAAAGGATAAAGAAGCAAATCTTACTGGTTTTTACAGTCAATTGAGGCAACATTGTGGAAAGTTAACTCTGTTCTTTAACTGGTTGAACAAATTTATATTTCTGGATGTGCTATTGCTGACCATTTATTTTTATCAAATCTGCTTTTCTTTTGTTTGCTTGTTATATGTCTACATTGTTTTTTTTTTAATATTTTTGGTCCATTTTGTGGGTAATTAGATTCTATTTTTCTGAGTTTTTGATGGCTTCATATGTTGCATCAAATTATCGTGATGGTATACTCCTGATCATTTTGGTATTTCTTGATGCATTATACTTGTGTTATTTGTATCTGATATTGATTTAAGATGCAATTTTGCAATAGCCTTATTATAGTTGATGCCTCATCCAAACTGTTTCAGATACAAGCTTGTAGTTGCTGCACCAGTGCCCAGGAAAATTGCTTCTCCCACCATTATAAATATTCAGGTTCTAGTTTTGCCTTTATATTTTCTATTGGAGTGACTAAGTCAATGTCATTGAGCTCTCAGTCACTGCAATATATGGTTTCAAGTCCTCAATATTTGGTCAAATTTGGCTGCATTAGTTTGATTATATATTTGAGCTATCTGTATGAGCTAAATGGATCATATTCTTCTTACTGAATTTGAAAATAATTGTAAGTTTTTCAAATTTTGTGCTATGTCAGGGATGGCTGCCAGGATTAAAAGCTGATGGAGATTCGAATCAACTTCCAACTATAGCTATTGTGGCATCATATGACACGTTTGGGGCCGCACCAGTTAATAACTTTTTTATTGAACTTGATTGTTTTATTGATAGTTCACGGTCTTATGCTATCTTAATGCTAACAGGCATTATCTGTGGGAAGTGATAGCAATGGAAGTGGTGTTGTGGCACTTCTTGAAATAGCTAGACTGTTTTCAAAATTATATTCAAATCCTAAGACAAGAGGAAGGTATAATTTACTCTTTGTACTGACATCTGGAGGACCTTATAACTACAATGGAACTCATAAGGTGCTTATTTCCTAATAATTATTCCCCGTCTTAAATATACATGTGTTAAGGGTGTTACATCATGATAATGATTTTGTACATTCCTTTTATAGTGGCTTCGCAGTTTGGATCAGCGTTTGCGTGAGACTATTGATTATGCTATTTGCTTGAATAGCATTGGCTCATCTAGCAATGAGTTATGGCTTCATGTGTCCAAGCCTCCGGAAAATGCCTACATAAAGCAAATTTTTGAGGTTACCCCCCCTCCCCCTCTTGTGAGGAAGAATCAGGGTTGTCATCAGACAACTATAATCAGTTGCAATGCTTTCTGTCTTATTTACTGTATTTCTGCAGGGTTTCTCTAGTGTGTCGGAAGAATTGGGGCTAAAAGTTGGTTTGAAGCACAAGAAAATTAACATCTCTAATCCTCGAGTAAGTAGCATATCACTTTTGAAATTGTGAGACTTAAAATCGCATGCTCTACATATAATCCTTTGTTGAAACTTAGAAACTGCTCTAGTGCTTAACAAAATCTACAGGGATTTGTGATATTATCGAACGGAGCTTTTTCAATTGTCTTTGAGCTGGTCTCTGGATTTTTTGAACACTGATTGGAAATGTTAGTCATAATCACTTAAAGATAATAACGAGCACAAGCTGCAATCTGATGCTTGACAGACATGCAATTTCCTTTTTTTGGTCATATCAGCTGCATGAGGAATATAATATATCTTCCTACTTACCTTCTCTAGGAGTCTCTGGTACCTTCTTTCGTTATGCTTTGCATTAAGAACAGGTTATGTTCCAATGTCTATGGTTTGGGGGTACACTGAGATAACCTTGAACAAAAAAAATTGCTCATCAGTAATTGTATACTATTTAATTGTAAACTTCCATTTGAGAACTCTGGATGTTGTCTTGTGGCACTTCTAGCTGTTGTGTTTATGAACTGTTTTTCTCAGAATAAATTAACAGACTTGTTGCCTATGAAGATAAATGTCAATATCTTCCGTTAGATGATGTTTTTAGGTGCACTTTGAAAGTCATCTAAATTCTTTTGCCTTAGCTTTGTGTGAGTAAATATTCAATGCATTTTTCTGGACCATGTAATCCTAAATTGGAAAGTCGTTCACACTCTTCCATGTTTAATTAATTCTATTGGGAATTTTACGGAAAAGCAAGAGTCATCAAGGAAAAAGAAGTTCTAGAAAACGGGGACTTGGAGGTTGTTTACTTTTTATCAGCATTTTCACTTGAGAGAGAAATGAGCTTAATGTTTGTTTCATTTTATATCGGGAAAAAGAAAGCGTCATGCCAGAACCCTTTAAGGATGTCAAAACGTTGCAAATTGCAATATGACGAGAAAATTGTAAAAAAAATGATTGAATGCATTTACCTTTTTATTTTACCTTCGAAAATGTATTATGCTCTGATTGTATGTGGTTTTAATGGATTAGCTACAGTATTCCTCTAAGTGCATCAACAGTAGCGATGACTCTATGATTACAAATCCCATCTGTGAGATCTAGAACTATAGAGTGAAAGCAAAATTTCATGGTTATTTCTGTTAAGACGATAGGTGTAAACTTAGGTTCTGTTTTGTGATTTGTGATGTTAGGGATAAGTGCTTTCTTATTGAGTTACTGAATCTACATTATCCTGCTAAGTAGAGTAACACAAAAGCTCCTCTTTGTCTGTAGCATGAAGGTGTTATATGTGATTCTTAGCTTGGTTTCTTTATTTTCTTCTCCGTTTTCATCAACTTTCATAGTTATATTGCTTACACAGTTAAAGTATTCTAGGTGGCATGGGAGCATGAGCAATTTTCGAGGCTGAGAGTCACAGCGGCAACACTATCTGAGCTTTCTGTTGCACCTGAGTTTCTGGAAAGTACTGGTGGCCTGTCAGATAACAGGTTGTAGTTTAGAACAGGTGGAACTTTTTTGTTATAAAAATTCCTTTTCTTTCTTGCATGAATTATCATTTGCCCAAAACCTTGGTCTTCTCTACAGAAATTTTGTTAATGAAGCTTCAATAAGTCGAAGCGTCAAATTAGTTGCTGAAAGTCTTGCAGTAAGATCTTGATTTAAATTTCTTTTAGGCAGATTCTGTTTTGGGGATGCAATTATAAATGTTTATCAATCTACTAATAAATTTTCTTTCTTGTATACAGAGGCAAATTTATGGCCAGCACGGAAAAAGCATTGATATATTTGCAGATGATAGTAGTTTATCCGTAAATCCTTCTTACATACGTTCATGGGTAGAATTTTTGTCTACAACACCTCGAGTGGCTCCATTTCTTTCAAAGAATGATCCTCTTATTATGGCACTTAAAAAGGTATATGATTTGCTAGACTTGATATCTGTTGATTTATTTTGTCCTGTTTGTCTTTTGCAGTAAATCTTTTTTGCCTATTTTTTCTAAGTTATTTAATATCTACATCATCTTCAACTTGGTCAGAGCTATGAAAAAGTTGGATTTTGTCAACAATTGCTCAACATTACTATTTGTAAAGGAAGACTTGAATTGGAATTAGGAGATCATCGGAATACTCTCTTCTTTTTCTCCTGCAAAATATTTACTCCTTTCCTCTATGTTTTTCGATCCTATTCAAAAAAGAAAAAAAAAACTTTGATAATATTTTAAAATGTTGCAATATTTTCTAACTTGAGATGTTCATTAAGGAAAAGAACAATTCCACAATTACCACTAATCAAATTCAAAATCGCACGAAATTTTTAACTCCATCTTTAAATCATTATTGGCGGAAAGAATTAGTATTACACAGCGATTAGAAAAATAACTGTTCATTTGATAGTGTGATTCAAAAAAATTCTCAAAGTTTAGCCAAATTTTCACTAAAAATTGATCACTAGCAATTCATATCATTGAGAATTTTACTTCCAAGAATAAAACGTTTTTCCTTAAGCAGATCAAAATTAAGTTCAGCAATGAAATATATTGCTACAGACTAGATGGTATCGTTCTATAGAGGTCATAAGTGGTTTTATGGTTTTATTTTCCTTACAGTTCCTTTCTAGTTGAATAACCTTGCTATTGTATCCTTCCTTTTGTAAGATTTCTGGAAATGAACTCCAAATATGTGTACCATTTCTTCTTCTGAATATGACTGTTAGACTTATTCATTGTTAGGAATTAGCAGACCACACTGCTGAGGTGAATGTACAACAGGAACTATTTGATGGATTATTTACTTTTTATGATTCAACAAGCGGCAGGCTACATATCTATCAGGTGTCTATTCAAGTTAATCTCATTGTCCCCCCAACCCAAAAGAAATACACATACAAAATGCATGTGTAAATGCAGCAACTAAGTTGATAAAAATCACCATATCTCCTTTTGGAAGTTTATATTCTTATTTTCTTTTTTCGATGTTCTCTTTTCAAGACCAGTGCTGCCTAAATTGATTGTTTATACAACATTAAATAAATCCGTATTCTTTTAAGGTTAAGAATTTTTTTACCCTTTGCTCGTGTGTCCACGGGACAAATCCTATTTAAAATGGATGGTGTGAGTTTGTCAAATGCTCGACAAGCCGCTCTCAGTATTGCTAAGCTTTAAGTTGCTTATGTTATAATAGAGCAACTTGTACCCTGGCCGGCTAGTCATAGAAATGCTCAAGGCTGGTTATGAATTATTAGACTAACTCACTTCTCATGCACCAGTCAATGCCTGCATTATGTTGTACCTTGTTGGAAACAAGTAGCCTCATTTCCAATTCTGTATCTGAAGAAGGCATTCTCTCTTCTTTGTGAGCATGGCATCTGGATCAAATAATAAGTATATTAAAGTCACATTAAATCTATGAATAATCAGTTTAAAAGAAATGAATTCTTTGTGTATATCAATGGACTGATGATTATGATCTCTACTGCAGGTTGCAAGTGTGACGTTCGACTTGCTTTTGCTGCTGGTTCTGGGATCGTACTTAATTATGCTTTTCAGTTTTTTGGTTATCATAACTAGGGTATGAAACAATTCCTTTTAAGTACTCTTTCAATTTTATTTTTATTTTTAATTTTTTGGGCCCCGGGGCGGGGTTGGGGGGTGGGGTTGGGGGTTGGGTGGTAAGGCTGCAAATGAGTATAGCTCAAGTGAAGCTTTCAAAATTTCTTATGTTCAAGCTCGGGCTCATTTTAAAAAATATGAGCTAGCTTGAGCTTGACTTATTTATAGTTGAGCCTATTCAAGCTCAAACTCGATCTCATCTATATTAAAAAAGTAATTGTGATAATATGAACTGTATGGTTTAATATTTTGAAATATAATTATTAGTGATACTTGAATTAATGTGAATTCTATTGTTCTAATCTCCTAAATATGATTAGTATTATTATTTATTATCTTTTCTTAATATTTTCTTATAATATCTGATAAAGTTGATAATTTAAAATTGTTAATATGCTTATTATAATATAGAGTTATGAAGATAATAAAAATTTATTATTGCCGTCATTTTTATTTTTATTAAGAATAATAATACTATTACTATTAACATTATTATTACTAATTAAATTATAGTATAATTTAAAATATTGAAAAAATAATTAAAAAAAATGAAAGCTCGCGGACCGGCTCATAAGCTTTTGAAACCTATATTTGAGTTCGAACTGAGCTCATGAAAAAACTCGAGCTCGAGTCGAGCCTCACTTTAGCGAGCCGACTCAACTCATCTTGCAGCCCTAGTTGGGTAGACAATAAGTTTCATTTGTATATCTTGATAATGTAAAAATTACCATTACACAACTGTAGCATAGATCTAAGCTTGCTGTTTATATCTTTCAACAGGGTCTTGATGATTTGATTAGTCTATTTCGTCGTCCCGCTTCCCGCAAAGTGAAAACAGCTTGATTATGGAGCTGGATATTTTCCCACCAGCACAGCTTGCAGTTTATTCTCTGCAGATTGTTTTTTGTAGCTTAAAACCAGCATAGATCTTAGATGAGATCCGCAACCATGCATGGATAGTAAAACTTTTAGCATTTTCACGAGGCACTCATTCATTCCCTTTTTTTCATCCCTCGATTGCTTTAAGAGATGGATTAGTTGCTAGCAAAAATTTTGTTTAGGCTAGCTTGTAATCTTATTTTCTGTTTTTGCTGCAATGAAGTAGAGCTTTCATGTCAATTTCTGACACTGAGGGAATCTGTAACACGATAAATGCTATAGTTGGATTCTTATTATATCCAAGTTTAGTTGTGATGGTTGGTTAGAAATTGAAATGGCATCAACTGAACTGAGTATTTCTGTGTTTCGTTTCCAATGGAATTAACTGATTTATCTATCATCACATTGCTGCCTGCTCTTATACGACATAAACATTTTTGCCTGATATTGAGGAATGGGTTGGAATTCTCAGAAACTCTGGTGAAAAGTATTTTTGGAAGCATTTATTTTTATTTTCTCCTATTTGAACCCTTGATGCTGATCGATGATTTTTGTTCTAGTTTCCAATTCTTTATCTGAGTTTTTTTGAGATCAGGAATCGTTATACTTGGAAAGATGCTTGACATTGTTGAATGCTCAAGTGACTGGTCATATATTGATTGTATATACTCTTCCTTCAGTCAAGCTATTATGTGGGTTAGCCAGTGAAGGCAAATTCTTTTTTATGAATAATATGCGGTCTAGTTTTGAATTTGTGGGAGGCAACAAGATCTATTATTTGAAAGCTTTGAACAATCAGTAAATGCTGTTGTTTTTGGCCGCAACGTACCATCTTCCTCTGCTACGACCTCAACTAACTGGGGTCTCCGTAAGGTCTGATTGTTGTCCAGAGTACAATGAAAATGCCAGAAATATGAACTTTGAGCAGGCTTGTTTTTCTCTCTAGCAAAACCTAATCTCTTTTCGCCATCCATCTCTAAACAACCTTTGACTGCTAACACAAAATTAGGTGGGTAATGGGTTAAGGGCTTGAGTCCTTAATAAACTGCATTGTATTCTTCTTGCAGTGGCATCCCCACGATCCGTGGTGCTGGAAGAGAACCAAAATGGAAAGATCTGATATTAGTTTTGATCTTTTGTGCTTCATCCACTTCAGCAAAGGAGAGAGAGGAAAGATTGGCAGCTTTTGAGACACCAGCATCCAACCATGCTGCTCAAGGATTTGATTGCAGCCTACCTCTTATTTCCTCCCATATTGAATACGACACTGGAGAATTGCAATTGTGCTTTAGGGAGGGAGCAGAATCTTAGCAGGTCTACTTTAGAGAGTGTCCCTGCTATCATCCTTTTATATCGGCTAGTTTTGAAATTCAGATACTAGAACCATGGATAAAGACTCATTTTAACCACACATCTATAAATTTGGAAGAATTGCTCCGAGTAGGTGATAGTTTGAAAGACATGCAGCGCACAACATCTCGCATTATTCATATGCAAACACTTTGGTGATAAATGGAAGAGCAAATGTTTGTGATTTGACAATCATTATAACATAATCTGGCACTGAAACTCGCCAAGACTACCATGCTAAAAGATCAAGTTTCATAAAAAGTTCCGAAGTACACTAAAAACCTTCATTTAGAAACATGCCAATTTAACCATGATATCTACTAAAAGCGTAAACATTGACTTCTTGCATAGCTCAACAAACTGCCAAAACAAAACCACATCACAGCATATACCCAGCTACAAAATTACTGCAAACTCTATACAGAGACTGTCTAGCACATGTTAGTTTGCGGAGAGAAACCTACACAACGTACATCAACTTTTAACATTTCCTCCTTACAAGACAGGAAAAGGAAACACCAACAGCATTCTCCAGATTCATCATGACTCGTGCGCATTCAGCACTGCTTGGTAAACCATGTCGATGAATTGATTGTCCTATCCAGACAAATTCAAAATTCAGAACAGTACTACATGACAATTCTCAATAAAGCAACAACAAAGAGAATTTGTTCAACCACAAGTGTAACTATATATTGGTCAAAGATGGGTGAAGTTGCTCCTCCAGAAGGAAAGAAAAATTCTTCCAACATGGATTGTAAGCCAAAAATCCACATGATACATAATAAAACTCAATTAGAACTAACTTGAAAATCATTATGTTCTAAACATTTTGGAGCAGAAATACCAAAATGTATTTCCACGTGCCAAGGTATACACATGAATCTTGGTCAAAGAGTTTCCTATCAATCTTTACACAATAAGTCTAACATATTTAAAATTCCAGCAACTAATCTATCACCTGTATTCCATATTCTGCAACTGTATCTCATTCCACCCCTCTACTCATGCTCATACCAAGAGTTGTTCAAGTTCAGCAAAAGAAAAATATCAAATATAGCTATGATGGAAGACTGAGATATGCATAATATAGGTGAATCTCTCCACCGACTTGTGCAAACAAAAACACATACTTGCAGGTACATTATTCCTGCCAATTAATATGACGATACAAGTAAGAAGGAAGACACTTGACGCCAATATATCAACAAAAAGTTTGTAGTGATCCATTAGATTGATTTACCACATATCTTTAGCTATCATCTGTGCTATCTCTGCAAAGGTGGAACGATCAATTTAAAATGCTTATACATGGTTTGAGCCTGGAATGCCAAAGGTGAGAGATAAAAGAGTTCTGAACTACTTATGCTATGATAACTCTAGGATTAGTGGCAGAAAGCCAATCCAGGTGCTGGTACAGAGATGTTGGCAAGATCATAACTATTCTACTCACTCTATTAAAGTGATTTTGTTATGATAACAGAAGCTTTTGACCAGGCCATATATTTCTCCTGAAAGGAAACTGGTCAATCCACGACGGAGGTTTCTTCTTGACATGCTTATAACAATGTCACTAACTAAAAGGTACAGCAGAAAGTTAGTTACCATTTTCTTACTCTTCTAGATCTTCAAAGGGTAAACAAATGCATGCATGACTTAATGCTTATGATCATAAGGATTATAATATTCTTTTCTCTGCCTAAAACAGTCTCAACATCTTGAAACTTAATAGAACTTATTTTCAGGCAGTTTCTTTAGTATCTAAGGTCTAGATAAAGAAAACTGGCACAGACAAAAGTGGAACCATCCCAATTCTTGAATAGATACCATGCCAGAAGAGCAAGTCATACAGGCATGCCAAAGGTGGGAGACGGCGAGGGACAAATGGATGGATGCGTTCGGTATTACACAATAAAGAGCAAAAAAAATGCTACTAATAAATGGCTGTTCAGTTAAATTTCATTGCAAAGAAATCACTAAAACGAGACTTTAACCACCGAACAGTAATGATAGCAGAAGATATCAGTGAAAGAAATGATGCACTCATTTAACTCTCCTGGAGACTCACAAGTCATACCCAGAAACTTTGCAGTTGAACAAAGAGAGACAGACAATCAAAGTGCATACCTGAACAAGCATTTGAAGTGCTTCCCTAACTTTTTCTCTGCATATAACAGGCCCATAATTTGGGGTAGGAACAGAAGTTGGAGTGAGCGATGCTGGGGGTGTTGGTGGTGGAAATGGCTGAAGCAAAGGTGCACCATAAGGTCGTTGTAGATTTCCAGGAGGATTCAGAGGAGGGGCAGTGGGCACAGATGAAGTTATAGGAGGCATAACCAATGGAGAAGAGGAAGGAGGGCCAAAAAATGATGACGGCTTCACCAGATCAGTTGAACGCCTTGTCGCAGTATTAGATTCAGGGTTTTCAAGAATAGACATTATAGGGGTAGAAGTAGATAAAGTAGCTGGTTTTTGAGCAGATGGTAAAGGGGGCAGAGTAACATTCTGCGGATGAGCAGAAATAACAGTTGCAGAGGAGTGGTATGGCTGCCCAGAAATTGCTACATTAGGAGAACATCCAATATTCATAGCAGTCTGCATGTATTAAATTAAGTTCATCATAAAAGCAATTACAAGTGATATAGCATTTCCACTGTTCTAAGAAAGAATCGAATTGAAAGTCAAATGAAATAAAAAATATCAACAAGATTCAACGGACATCTATTCCTTAAGTATTCACGTTACAACTTAAACATTAACATAATACTCGATATACAAACAAAGCACACAAACTTCTTAGTATGGTTGCTCGCTTACATTTCAATAGAGACTGAGAAAACCAAAATCTACCACTTCGTCATCCAAAACTATACATAAAGGCGAATCAATTCAAATAGGTCAAAATCGTACCGTTTTACAATTTCCTATCATCCATCTTCATAGTTGTGATTAACAAGCTTTCTGAACTTGCAAGTGTAGCTAGACAATTAAAACTACTAACATCAGCCTATGCACCCATCTCTCAACTGCTCAATCAACCCAGGAAGCACAAAACCATGTAAATTGCAAGTTTTACAGGTAAAAGCCGGACAAGAAGAATGGATCCAGAAATAATAACGTTAACAGCCTAAATCTCTGACTTGACATGTCAACTAGCAATGCAATAGTCTCATATCTGCTATCTACTAAGAAGTCAGCCAAAGTCACATAATAAGCGAAAGGGAAAAAAGGCATACACTGAAGAAGTTCACAAAAGATCGATCATCAGGTACATCAGCAACATTGGAGGAAGTAGAAGATGATGGCTCTAGGGGACCATCCATTACTGTCAGTGTTGGAAATGCTTCCAGTTCTTCAAACTCGCTGCAACAAAACAATAGGAAAGGAGCCCCTCATACTGTCTCTTAAACAAAAAAGACTAGAAACAACAGAGAATCAAGCCCCTCTGTCTCTACAAAATGGTGCTAGGAAAATAAAAGAAGTATGCATAGAATTGACAGATGATCAAATCCATGTGTCTAGACTTATATTATCAAGAGAGAATCAAATCCTGTGCAATAGCCATATGGTTTCCCACAACAGACAGCTGTATGCATGACCTGTTTGGATCATTTGCTTGTTTCAGTCCAGAACCACGGCAGATTCAACATGTACACCTCTTTTTGAAAAACTCCATGGAATATATGGTGTCACAGAGCAGGTATAAGCTAGACTAACAATACAGCAGGTCCACAGATAAAAGCACAGATCATGGATGCAATTTTTGTCTGAATATTAATGCCTGGTTGAGTATGATTAGCTACCACACATGAATTATTTCTCTACTTGATTGAGTCAGCACCCATGGAATTGACAACAATTACCTTTTGGTAGGAGATACTTTTGACTTCGTAGGCACCTTGGAATATGCATTTAGTATCCTAGTAACAAATAAAATCACAGCATTAAAGTAATATGATAACTGCTGATTTAGGGGTTTTTAAACTACAAAGCACACACCAAACAAAATGACTTGTGTGATAAGACAAGAAAACATGGGCGTAATTTCTATCTAAAATAAACCACAATAAACTTTAGCGCCTGCTCATTTTATTCTCCCTCACATTGCGCTATCTTAGCATTCTAAATATGGCATTCTACACAACAATAGTTGGAAGTTCCAGAGACAAAAGGGTTGGAATCTCCAGCAAACTTCTTATGCCCGACACAAAGTTTCAACCAGGGTATTGAAAAACATTTCTCATGCAAACACACCTCATGTCAAGATAGAATGGTAAGAAGAGCCAACCTGTAAATGGTTTTCTTGTTAAAAATGCACCAAGTTTAACATTCTGAGCCTAACTCTTATTCAATTTTTTACTTAATTACATTTCTCATTATCCCACCCAGGACATTAACTTTTCTGATATGCAGTACCTGCAATGGTATTGTACTCATGAGATCCCAAATTTTTAGAACATTGCCACTACAGCAGCCTCATCTGAATCACTACACAAATAGTGACTCTTGATGGCCACATGACAATGCTTAACCATCATATAAATAACATAAAAAAGCATTTGAAAGTTAAAAAAAAAACATACAGCCACCAGAGAGATTAATCAGCCACAATGGCTTCCATTAAGTATTCCTTGTTATCGACATATCTTATGACAAATCTAGGTTGACAACAATCATTCATGGGCCACACTCAGTTCTGTTCCTTTTCTGAAACAGGCTAGCTCATATGGAAACACATTAAGAGATGCACGGAAAAGAAGAAGAATATCACAAACTTTGACTATAATACACAAACCTGCTAAATAGACTTGCAACCTCTTCGCATTCACGCGCATTGTAGAACCATATTCCATTTACCTCTTGAGACGCATTTCGGTACAATAAATATGGAACCTGCACTTCATACTCAAAATCTCCCAAGAGATTTTCCACCAGATTATCTGCTTACAGCAACAATCAGACCTTTGATTATAGATGGACAGTAGTGCAAATCGAATGCACAATTTGACTAGATTTCTTATCTGAACTATATATGGTCCATTTGGAATCACAAATTGATATCATGGAGTTGAAGAGGCTATTTCAATCCTTAAGAAGATAGTCTACATTAGAATGGCAAGATTCTTTATTTGGAAAAGCCATACCACTCTGGAAACAATTGTTTAAGACATTTATATCATTCAATTTTTCAATTAAACAGATGCTTATTGCGTTCCTCCATAATGGTTTGACTGGAAACAACATCAACATAATCCACTAACTAACTTATCCAGGTTTTAGTAACACTATTTCACCACAATGGAAAATTCCCTCAGTAGAAGTGATAGATACAGAACATTTGGACCATGCTTTGCACCTTTCAACTAGAGCCTAGAAAAAAATAGTATTACAGACCAGATGATTGAAAAAGATTTTAAGTACCTATTCTGAAAAATGTTAGTGACCCTTGATCCATCGTGCTGCAAGTAGCTAGCCAAAGTTTTGCCTTGCTTTACTAACCATGAATGCAACTGGTTTGTAAATATCTAGTTTGTTGAATATTAACAACCGAATGAAACTAAAACTAATATTTCTACTATCGTATGTCAGACAGATAACAAACATTTCCTGATCAATATGGATATTGTTAACAATTTTTGTAAATATCCTACTTTAATTACAAGTGTTTAAGCATTATTTCACCAAAAAACCATTATTTACCGACACATCAATACTTTCCCCATACAAGAAGCAACAATATTTCATCAATACCCCAATCCCACACTATTGGACAATAATGCAAAGAAATAGAGTGACTAACCCGTGTTCCGACGATTCATTACTATAAACTGGAACCGTGGTTGAGTATTCCTGAAACAGCAATACCCAGATGCTATATAACAAAGTAAAAATTGCAGAATTGTTATAAATTTCCCCACCCCCAACTCCAAAAAGCAACCTAAGAAGTAAAATCGTGCGAACACCACAAAATTCAATGTCAACAGAGGAAAAATGAAAGGCAAAACTTCTTTCCAGTAGCCCAAAAAAGCCCTCACCTTTTCACGACAAAAAGAGAGCCCTCCACATCCTTCCGACTCTGTCAACCAAAATTCATCACTAATATATATCTCAAACCAAGAAGAAAAAAAATCAAATCCAATAACACATTCAGCTCGCGTAAACACACACACACACACACACATGTATATATATATAAATATGTGTGTATGTATCTGTGACAGCATACCCATTGGCTAGTGTCGATGTTAAATTCGTAGAAGGTGACGTGAGCGGCGGTGATGAGAATTTCCTCAACAAAGGGATCGATTCTCTGTAGCACCGTCAAATTCAGTAACTTCGTGCTCTTCTCATCTAGATTCGGCATCAATTTCCCGTTATGCGACATCGTTTTAGGCACTTTCTCCCTCTGTCTTCCTGGCGAAGTACTGTACGTATGTGGAGAGAAACACCTATAGATGAATACTGAGTAGAAGAACAGAGCAGCAAGCTTCTGTCGCTGATTCAATGGTTTATTTATACATATATATATATAAGTGTATCAATACTTTAATGTGAACAGATATATACTAAGGCTTGTTTGGTTCAATAACAGGGAAGGGGAAATGAAAAAGGAAAGAGCGTGAATTTTACTTTACAAAAGAAAAATATAATATGAATGGAAAGTAAATCTCAAATATTTCATTTTATTTGGTACAATAAAAATAAAATGGGAACGAAAATTAATTGTTCTACTTTTACCCATTAATTGCATTCTATTTATTTTTTACTAGATAATGATTAAATACATTATTAAAATAATTTCTAATTATTAACAATTAATGAATAAATTAAATTTTGAATTTTTTTCAACAATAGTTCCATTAATAAACATAAAGCAAGTACAAAAATAATATATTTTCAGGATGCCAACATTTAGAGAATTACTAAAATATTTTTGATGTATTAGAGTTGGATTAGTAGTGGTAGTGGTAGGGGCGGTGGTGTAACTTTGTTTTTTAGCGGAAGATAAAGGCAAAATGAGGGAAGATAAATATATAAACAAATTGAGTTTAGAAAAAATTGTACTAGGGATAACACAGTAAATAAATGTACAAGTGAGGACTTTTATGTCATTTGGATCTTTACTTTCATTTTTGGTTCACAATCTGTCGTAAACAAAATTGGACTGGTGGGGCGTCATACACTTTCTATTTTGTTTTTCCTCCAATTATTCTTTCCAGACAAATAAATTAACTTTTTTTTATATATTTATTTATATTTTCATTTATCTTTTACATTCATACATTCACGTTGGGATCCATCACAACGAGAACGAATTGGGGGATGGTTAGGGGTGGACAGAACATGAGTCATGGATATTGATTGTATATTACTTTTGGATAATAATGGAATCGATTTAAATTCAAATTAACCCGACTTGTAGTAGATTTTTAAAATTATAAATTGATTTAGAGTGGAACTTGATTTTTAATTTTAAAATTTGCCCTATTTAATTTTTTATTTTAATATATATGTATTTATGTAATATTATTTTTAAAAAATTATATTTTTTATTTTTTTTAAAATATTTTAAAATTATAAAGCAAATTTAAGCCAAATTCAACTGGTTGGGGCAAAGTTTGAGGCCTTAAAATCCTTAGAGGGATAGGTATCGAATTTTAACAAATGTACCCCATTACCATTTCTAAGAGTTCTTGCACTTGAGGAGTCAAGGTGTAGATGTCATCTTGATAAAATATGTTATTCAAATTATGGTACTTGTTATATTGTTTACTGTAGTTTTCTTAAAAAAATAATAAAATTATTATATTTTTATTCAGAAAATTAATTAAATTGACTGCCTAACAACACAAAATGAACAGTCAATTTTTAATGAGTAGAGCATAATTTACTCAATGCCAAAATAGAAGAAGTTGTTTCAATTGTTTATCTATATAGCGAACTGCCAATGAAAGGTTAATGCAAATGGGGAGCACATGAATCAGTTTTTGAACTTTTTAAGATTTGATCCTTACACCTCACTCAAAGTTTGTCTATTACTATGTATAAGTTGAGTTTGATTGACAGCATAGAAATGATTGCAAACTACCCAAATTATTATATTAAAATTGTACAATTTTTTTTTTTTTTGACTAATTGCACATATAAGATACTAGTAATGCACATTACAAGAAATAACAATTCAAACTCATTATGTAAGCGTCCATCAGTTTAATACTTCATACTCTTATTCTTGGACTTCAAACACATAATAAGTCGTGTATTTCTTAGTAGGTGTTGTGTAATTCTTAAGACAGACCGAGTATATTGCTTGGTTCATACAAGATAATTGTATAATTCTTAGATGGATTGGGTGTAATTTATCTAAACCATTGTGTAATTTTTAGATGGTATACTCGGTTCATACAAGACAATTGCGTAATTCTTAGACGGACCAAGTATGATTGATCCAAACCATTGCGTAATTCTTAGATGGACTGAGTATGATTCATTCAAGACTATTGTGCAATTCTTAGAAGTATGGTCTTGTGTAATTCTTAAACGGACCGAATATGATTTCTTAGATGGATCGAGTATATTATTCGATTCATCCAAGACCCTTGGACCAACAAAGTTTCAGATCATGTTAAGGTCGAGTATATATTTTGGCCTGGTTTACCAACAGCAAATCAGTTGGCTGAAATGCCTTGCTCAAGAGTCAACATCGTGTAAATTGGGAGCATGTTTTCTGCTTCCCTTTCTGCAACCTAACAAAGAATGGGAGAAAACTTATTACCATTTTCCTAATCCTAGGTGGAATCCAGCTCCAGTTGGAATGATTTTCTGAACTAGATCACTCCGGAACCATGGAGCTGTTGTTTCTGTGACTCAAAGGTTCCCTTATATCCCAATGGAGGGAGATTCCGAAATCCCTTTTCCCATACCAACAGCAATAGAAAACAAGATCTGTAAGTGTCAACAGGCTCAAGATCTCCTGTATAGTGCTTGCTCACTGAGGCACAGTTACAATGATCGTAGAGGGAAATGAGGCAAAAGCAACATGCGCGGGGAAAATGACGAAAGTCAGATGCCCATCTTATTGAGTATTTCTATCAAGTAATATAGCATGTTCCAAGTTCTAAAAAATTTTGGTAAATAAGATTGGACATGCCAGAGAGGGTATAAGATTTTCATCATTTGGTTGCCTTGCCTTTACGTCTGCCACTACTGCTTGTTTCAATTAAGTAACAGACCATTGCATCCACATTGTCTCCAAAAATGCTGTAAGCCTCAATCACTTGCAAATAGCTGAATCCCATTGACAACATTATCTGCATGCTGTCACTCAGAACTGAACCAGGCAAGCCAAACTCATGCCCTCCGTCCTTCCTGGCATCACTTTCTGATGATCCTGATATTCCGGAGTAGTAAGTTGGCCAAAGTAAAAGTAGGATTCTAATTTAATTAAATAGTTCATGAGAATCACCAGTAAGCCTATCCCAATGAAAATTCAACTTCCCATACAGGAACTGTAGAATCAAGTAGGTTTTAGTACTGGTAAAATAACTATACAGTTCAATGCAAGCACTTACTAGCCGCAGAAGATGATGGTTCAGCTATAGAAGTTGATGACTCCCTACAACCAAGCTGTTGCTTGAACGTGTCATCAGCAAGATACTCTGCCCTTGAAGCTTCCATCACCATGTGTTCAATTTCCTTTTCAGTCAGTTCAAGATCCGAGTAGAAGCGCCCCTCAGCAAGGAGTGCCTACCAAAGGTAAAGATAGCTGGCTCATCTGGGGTACAGATAATGCAGATCGTTCTTTGTGATCAATAAGTGTACTTACATTATCAATCTGCTGATCCTGTTGAGCTTTGATAGCTGCTTTGACCTGATCCTTATCAATATTTGCCTGTCATATAAACCCACAAAATTAGTGAGTGAACTACCTAACTGTAAGGAGATCTAATAATGATGGTGAGACCACAGCTATGGTCCTAAGGCTAAATATCTAAAGTTTAGCATGTAGTTCCCATTTTTGGGCGTGGATTCTGCAGATTTGGGTATACAGAGATTATTTTAGTGTACTAGCTGGGTGAATAGATACACACTTACCCCCTGCAGGCTGCTAAATCCAAGTCCAGCACCAATTGTAAGCCGACGTGGATCAACAAGGGAGTTATAGTGATTTCCATGATGGTAACTTAGCCGTATAGGAGGTGTGTCCGTATTATAGCTCCCATGGAATATATTGATAGGTTCTATATCAGAGAAACCATGAAACTTAAGTGGCAGAGTGAACAAAAAGTAGACTCTCAACAAAATAAATGTCAATGTCATAACATAATCTCATACAGGTAATGTCATAACATAATCTCATACACGTAAAGCACCTGAGCTGTACGAATATATATGAATAGGCCGATTGTACATTTCTGATAAAGCTTGGATCTCCATATTGTTTCCATAAACCTGCAACCCATATGAGAATCCACATTATGAAGAATTATTCTAAGGATACTTCTAATTGGGCCTGCATTTCATTGGGGGAAAAGAAAAAGTGGGGACTGTATTTTCTTCTCTTTTCTTACCCCTCGTTTTATTAAGTGTGTAGGAAAACAGGAGGTTCGATAACTTAGAAATTCAGCTGCCCTCCAGTCAAGAGGCACAATAATAATATAAGAGTTTAAATACCTAAAGAATACAATTTATCATTTCCATCCTAATGTGAACATAGAATTTACACACATTCCAACCAAATAGCCATCCAAGTTTCTCAGCATTTCAACTTCTCAATCTTATGGCACCATCAAGAGAGATATGGTTTCCTATGCTTGAACTTCAAAATTGTTATTTGACAGTTAAATGACAAAGACATGGTGATATATACTTTAATTTCGATTTTGTATCATATTTTTCTTCCTCTATATGTAACAGATAAAGCTGCATTATGCAGCATAAAAGAGGAAACAGTTAGAAGAAATCTCAGCTTACTCATGGCTGCCTCATGCAATGTTACTATCTGCATCCATTTTCTTTAATCATTTTGAAAGTATAAGCACAACACCCGAGGGATTGTCCTGAGAGCATTCCTAACTTTGTCTATGATGGATTATTTCCGTTAAAGAACTTTATTAGAGGACATGCCAGAATCTATCAAAACTATCACTGGAAGCATCTAAATCTTTTCAGAAGTTTCAAACTGAAACGACCTGAAAAAATAACCAAAGCTTCAATGAAAGTCGTATAAGAATACTTTGAACACACCAAACTCAGTGAAATTGATTTTCAATTTCATCTTGCTTTATTCAGTGACCATGTCTTCTTAAAAGAAGCAAACCAATTATCTCAAAATATTCACAATAGCAAGCAGCCCTACCTAATACACAGTTTTCGTTTGAACTCGTAATCTTACTTAATGCTACAGTCATTTCTTAAATATTGAGGTCATGCATTACGGTTCTGCAAGGTATACTTTGAGAACCCTGATGCAGTCATATCACAACACTAAGTTGTATTGAACACATACATAATTCTTGAAAAGCAACCAAGTTGGTTTTCAAATGACAAACACCAGGAAATCCTTTGAAAAATGCAATTGCAATAGCTTTCTGAAAAAAGAATTCAACACTATGTACCTTATCTCTTCTCTTCCTCTTACAATAGGAAGTAAAACCTTCTGTTATAAACTGAGAGAAGTGATCTCTTTCTCGCTCCTGCACAAACAGAATACAGTTACTTTTCACTTCGAGCATGAAAAGAGCAACAGGTAGGACTCTCTAAGGAAACAATGCCCTCTCTTGAAACAGAAGAATTCACATCTTCATCTGTACAATTGTCTGAGAGACATGCAGAATATAAAATAAAAATCATAGATTAAAACAACCATCCACCCAGCGTACAACTCCAAGACAGATTTGAAAGTTAAAAGAGAGTGAAACAAAGCCTCAGATGCAAGATTACATTTGGCCTTTTTGTTTTACTCAATAAACATGCATGTAAATTTTTTATTATTAAATAAATACTCACAAAGTCAAATACACTGGTTATAGAATTAAATCTTCTGGGTTGTTGAAAGTTTTATCTGAATCTGGAGAAAATGCGACATCATCTTTGTTGCTTTTGCCAGAATTCGTATCATCACTCAACAGCTTTTAATACGCCGACAGCTTTAAAATTCGGTTGAACACATGTCTGATACATGTAGTGGCATGGCACTCTTGGGCATTTATTTCGGCATGTGTGTTGAACACTCTAAAATGTGTCCAAATAAATTAAAAATTGCACACGTGTGTCAAAAACTTCTATCCTAGCAGACATGTGCTACATTAGTTAAACACAAACTATGTAATATCCACAAGTTAACAATTGTTCAAAACTAGACAACTTTGATTACTCCGTTACGTAGTTTATATTATTTATTGATAACTTAATTTATTAGTCTTTTATGTTGTATTATGACTTGCTTATCCTATTAAAATCACAACACTAAGAATATTTTTTAATTTGGATTATTGAATATATCAGATTTATAGTTCTTCAATAATAGTTTAAATATGTTTTCATTCACGGCCATGTCATTTCCTATGTTTCATGATAATTTTTATGTCACCGTGTCCATATCCTAGTGTAATTGCGTCATGTATCCATGTCCATACAACGTAGCTAAACAGTTAAATAAATTAGAAAATGCAATTTAAAAAAAAAATTAAGGACGGAAAGTTATCAGTCACGCAATCTGATCAGCCATCCTAAAAATTAAAAAAGATGTAATGCAAAGGCTGGACATAAGCTAATAGTAGGTGAAATAGGACTATGTTCATAAATTTATAAGGGTACATCTGAATATTTTACAAGGAAAAAGATATTACATGTCTGCAAAAAGAAATGAAATATGCTATAAGCCACAGCACATGGGCATAAACTACCCATCTACTAATATGAAAATCTAGTAGCATTTATATATTAAGCCATATGAATTTTAACTTTACCTTTAAAAGGAATGAAAGATTCTTAACATATAGACAAGATTTACATGACAGAAGTTTAATCAAACTTTCCTTTTAAAAATAGCCAAAAAGGGTATATGTAAACTACTTATTTTAAACATAAATATGCCAAACATACTAGAAAAAATCTTTCCATCTTGCAAAACACTTCATCGGAGTATTATTTGCCTCGTACAGCAATATGATTAAGGACTGGTCTACAAGGATAGCCAAAGAAAGTTACATATGCATGTTTCGGATTTATTATTTATGCATGAATACTACCTGTTCTTAACTGAAAATACCGTGCCATACAGCCATTTAATTAGTTTGGTTTTATGATAAGCAATCCAACTGCTGGACATTACATGTGAAAACTGACAATCAGTTACACAGTAAATGCAATATAAACATATACTTCAAGTGACAAGTAAAACACTTCCACTTCTATAAAGCTGTCGATAACAAATAAAGATCCGACTCTTTTATTGTCAACAGTCTTGGCAAATTATTAGAAAGCATGCAGGAATACTAGTCAAAGAAAACGTAGAAGTATAAAATATATATATATATATATATAAAAAAAAAAAAAACTCTATAAGTTCATAGAGATGCATAGATTCCCAAGATCAATCACAGCCCCTACTATCACTCAACTCTCCTGTGATCGAATCATGAGAAAACTACACTAATACTTTCAAATGGATTCATCAATCATTTAAAATGAAAAACTACATTACCATCTGACAAAACAAACTATCTTAAAAATGAAAGAAGAAATTAAAGCAATCAGCTAGTCAATTGGTCTGAACAGTTGGTAATACCACTCGAGGAAGGATCAGCAAAATACCATAGGATTCTTTTTCTATTTTGTGGTGAAAATTTGAGAGAGTAAAGTATCTGTTGAAGTATTAAATGAAAGAACAACTTTCTGTCTACTCTAATACAAATCGTATAGGCTGCTACAGACACAAAAGAGAGAAAGGGACAACTCATAAACATAAGAAAAACAATAGTCTCATACCATGTAGTCAATGCACATCTGCCTAACTAAATCATACAGTTCAGAGTCACCATATACTTGATCTGCCACAGCACGAAAAAGACAGTTCCCATCCTCTAGCATCTTTCTCACTTCCAAGCCTTTAACCCGCCTTAAATCAATCTCAAACTGGTGTTCTCTTTCCTGCAACAGATAAAACATGTCCCATTTACCATACTAGCCGGCCCACAATCTCAAATTCTCAATTATGCCACAAAGCCTTCTAGCTAGAAGCAGACTAACAGAACATGCTGGACAATGAACAAGTATCCATAATCAGCACTTTCTTGAAGAATTTGAGCTCATTGTTGATCAACAAACTTAAAATATTAGTAATGCGGAAATCATTAAGTTGGTAAAACTGTTTAACTTATTTGTTATCAGGAAATTCTGAAAATGCAAGGTAATATCTGCAAAACTCAAAGATTGACTGGGATTTGGAACCAGTCTGCATTACGAAAAATGAACTTGACAGCCATTCAGAATATTATTGAGCCCAGATCAAACTCACTGCATCATCATATGAGGAACTAAAGCAAGGGCTCTGCTCATCAGCACTGTTATATCCTTCACCCTCACAATAAGACCGAGGTGAAGACGGCCGAGATCCAGTTGGTGAAGACCTGCTTGATACACCAGGCCAACCTGCAGGTCTCCTAGACGACCCTATCCGCACTGCATTTAAGTCACCAGATGCAAATCTCCTAGAACTAAAGTTCATTGAAGAAGGCTTTGGAGGAGGTACAGGAGGCGGTGGTGGATGTGAACTGCCACTAACCACCTGTAAGGAGCTTCCGGTCATTGCATCAGTTTCCTCCTCCATGACTGTCAATCCACCACACCCTTTTCCCAAATTTCCAGAACCCACACCCTCATCATTAAGCACCTTCTCATGGTCAACAATTTTTTCTCCTTCATGGTGATCACTGTTCAAGCTTCCTGGAGAAAGATCCTCACTATTTGGTCCCTTGCTTTTGCTGTCTAAAACACCACAATACTCTGATAATTCATCCACCACAATCTGCTCTTGCTCTTCTTCAACCAAATTCTCACCTGCTGGAACAGCCTGTGGAATGCTTGTAAGCTGCTGCTGTGGTGAAGTTGAAGAAGAAGAGGGACTGGGCACTGACACCGATGTTGATGATCTATTTTGATTAGATGAAGAAGACAAACCAGCGGAACCTCTCTGAACTAAAACCCGAGTCATTATTTCCCCTCTTCTTCAAACTCAAAACAGAATATTTTTATTTTCTATTTTCACCTAAAGTTAGAGATAAATAACTGTAGGTTTCAATTTATCACGCTTTCTGGCCTTGGGGGCAGTCACACCAATTCCTCGGCTAAGTGATTTATTTTTCCAGGACACTAATCTCTGATCATCGCAAATCAATTTCTGCATTCCCCTAACAATTCTCATGAGACCTTGACCTCCAAATCTTTTACTCTTAAACAATAAAACCCTCTTTCAGATAAAGTACTTGAATTTATCCGTGATAAAGTCTTGGATTACAAGTATCACCTCAACAATCGCAAAACTGCAATTTACAGACAAGAAACCAACACAAAAATCAAGAATGTAGATATGTTTACGCCAAACAAAGAAAAAGGACAGAGACTGAAACCAAGTTAACAAAAACCAGAAAAACAACAGCAAGAAGAAGAGAATCAACTGCACACGCCTAATTGAACATTAATATGTCATAAAAGGCTGTAAAACCAACATAACCCCAGAAATGATCAAATGGCAAACATCAAATTAGCAACAAAAGGTATAAATTTCACAATGCGGCATCTAAAAGATTCAAGAAAACATCAAAAACTTCTAAATCTACAGAAACACCAAAACCTAACTAAGAAAACAGTTGGAGATTATTGATGTACAGATCAACTGAAACATATAATTAGCCCTGGGTAAAACCAAACAGGGTTCAAGAATCAATCCCGGAGAACAAGCGTCAATCGAATAATATGGAAAACATCAATTCTTAACGCATGTACATAGACAAAAACAAAAACCCAATAGGAGTATTAATCGGTGAATCGAATTGAAGAAAACAGAAAACAAATCAAAACAAACAGCCCTAGAGTTGACCCGGTTACGAGTGAAGTGGCTCACCTGAGTCGAGCGATGATGAAGCAAGAAGAGTTGGAGTGTTGTTTTACCAAATGGTTTCTGAGGAGCACCTAAAAGAAGATAACTTCAGGACCAAGAAAGTGTGTGTTGTGTGTGTGGATTTATATATGTGTATGTATAGGTAGAGAGAGAAAATGTTGAGAGAGAGAGAGGGAGCTGAGGAAAGTGGTTTTGTTGGGGAGTAAAAATGGGGGGCTGAGTTTTAAAGATGAAGAAATAAAAAAGGCACGTGACTGTATAATTTATTTTTTATTTTCCTTATTTTTCCTTCCACGTGGCGTCTTGGATTCATATTTGAACGTGTGGGAACACCGGAGGAGCGGAACAGAATAGCAGAGCTTTGAATTTGACCTTTTGCAATAAATTGATATTGTGAATATACTAGCAAAGTTGACTGAGTTCATTTAAATTTCATTTTTAATTAAAAAATATTTCCATTATAAAACTATTAACTTCTACTTTGATGGTATATTTGAAATTGTTATTGTGTATAATTCTTGGTGTTGAACAATGTAAAGTTTGTTAAATAAAATGATAATTAGTGGTTTTCTAAATAAATAATTTAAAGCTTATTATAAGAGGTTTAATTCAAATCATAACTACAATTTCTTGTTAAAATCAAGATCCTTGGATCGAAATGCAACATGAGTGGATTCTACTATTTTACTACATATATTTATATTATAATTTTTTTTTTGTGATTATTATTAGGTATCACAAACTCATTGTAACGTTCTACTTACTTTTTATGTTTTTCTTAATTAATTTTTAAAGTGTAAATTAATTACATAAAAAATATAAATTCACCAATCCTATAAATTAATTAGAATTCCCCCAAATTCCATTGAAATTAAAATTTCATTGAAAGTCAAATACATATTATATTCGGTAAATCCAGCCGCAACCACGAACATATGACTGTGTATGATTTTGTGTATAGATAAAGAGTAAATATTGCACTCGAGTGTATCACGAGAAAATCGGTCCAATAAATATTACATTCAGTACTATAGTATGTTTATATATGAATATACAATAAAATATACACTCATTGTAAACCATCGAATGTAGCTGTCTCTACCACCAATTCTCTGTACCGTATAACATTGTATATCTACAATTAATTATTGGTATACTAAATTGCCAACATATACAAAGATATACTAAAAATTTCATGATCACATGAAAACACAATCCAAATTACACCATTTCTTCAATCAAATGATAAGCATTTGACACCAATCACAAACTGCAACCACACAATATATGAACAGTAATACACCCATAAATTTGCAAATGGTGTGGCGTAACATCTCAGTGCCTGCGAAGAGCCACAGCAGAAAGCACAACCAAGAATATGAAGATGACTGCTGCAATGAAGGAAGCCACTACAGCGCCGCTAACGCGCTGGCAGAAGTCGTTGAACTGCTGGCAAATGGCGAACCAGTTGGTGTTGGAATTCCCATTGTGGGCTAAGTACACAATGGCTGCAGCTGCGGCCGCCGCTGCCGTCGTGAAAGCCACCAGCACCTGCAGCAGAGTTCGTAATTAATTGCACGGGCAAGTTAGATTAAAGGCTGGTAACATAAAAAGAACTGAAGTTTGTAAGTACTAAATGGTCTTACTGTGTCAAAGATGAGGAGGAGAAGCTTTACTCCAGCTGCATGTGGACGGACAATGGCGACAATGGAGAAAGGCAAGGACAGGACCAAGTAGCCACTAGCAATAGCATTCGCCGCCACAAAGAACCTGCAAGTTTCAGAGATGACAATGATCAATAAAGACCCTCATGGGCATGTACATTGCAACGTCCATGCATCATGCAAAAGTACATGAGAAATATTCAACAAGAAATGGGAAAATAGAGACAATGAGTGGAAAACATATATGAGAAAGCAAATGGATAAGATACGTGAAAGCCGGGAGGTCATCATAGCTGGCTTGAAACTGGAAGAACTGTGTGAAGAAAGGAAGAGTTTGATCGGTGGTTCCCATGGTGGCTGTGGCGGCCAAAGCAGCGGCAAGAGCGCAAATCCTGAGAATAAAGTCGAAGATGGCGACTCCTCTCTTCCATCCCCCTTGTGGGTGTGGAGTTGCCTTTGTGGTGGCAGTGTAGGCGACAGTTTTGTGTTTGGCGGAGTTGGACTCAGGAATGTTGATGGCTGTTTCACCGCTGCTTTTTGTGGAAGCCATGGGGTTCTTTTCTCTTTGAGAGGAGAAAGTATTGTAATCTTATGAGTTGTGATAGAGAAACAGCTATGGCGGGCTAAGAAATTTATACCTGGGAGCAGAGGAGCAGTTTGATGGATTAGGGTTTGATCATTGGATGGGAGAGTAGGTGATGGTGCCTCGTGTGGAGGAGGAGTTGTTGCTAACTTGCTCCACCATAACCAAGGATTTCAAACTTGATTTTATTATATATGAATGTACCAAGTTGTTGTTGCACTGGAGATAATACTTTTGTGAAGTAATTAGTTGTAATTTGAATGTGACCTGTTTATCATTAATGAGAAAAAAAAGAGATGCTAGTTTACATAATTAAAGCAACTCTATTTGGCAGAGTTTTCCTTCATAGGGAACTTTTCCCTATTTACACTACGGCTAGATACAGAATCAAGGTTGGATTGAGCATATTCTAAAACTCAGGCCAATTTTTTCTCACAAAGAAGAGTGGCAACTTTTCACAATTACTAAATGTTATTTCAGTGTTTTTCTCATTCAAATTGAAGACCTGAATGGAACTTCATGTTTGGTTCTATTTCTCCAGAATATTTTCCTTCTCCAAAACAAAAAAAAAAAAAAATGAAAAAATGTATATTCATAGATTGCTATTTTTCATCATTACTTAATTCAATAATTCTATATTTTATTATACTATACGCTAATTAACTATAACAAAACAATATTACAAATATTTACATTACAAACAAATATCACAACAAAATAAACAAAACATCTACAATGCTAGAAGTAATACCAAACAAAGCCTATGTTTTTCCTTATTGACTTTTTGGAGGGAAAATGAAATTTTATTGAGGCAGAGGAACATTACAAAGATTTAATATGTAAATCAAAAACTCGGAGATACCATTCCCAAGCCAAGCCTTCGCAGAGAAAATAAAAGAAATAAAGATCCACAATAGAAAATATAAATGATAGAACACACCAACCACCTATCTATGCTCATATTCCATACATCTCAAGGAGAAACTGAGAATGGTATAATTCTAGAAATGTAAATGTCTCACAAAATCAAGGCCAATACTTGACCAACACAAAATCAATTTGATTTTACATTATTCATTTTTATAGCCAACGCAAGGTATCACTCCTCTTCATAATGTACAGGCCGGGTTACCGACAGTGACATTTATTGTACACGTATCAAAACCCCAACGGGTTAAAGAATTGCAACTGCTGCTCGAGCTCAACAAAACAATCTTACATATGTATCTGTGGTTCTTTCTCTATTTAATAGAAAAGCTCTAGCTTGGAAAAAACATATGCTACTTTAGACACAAATTTGGTGAAAAGATTCATGTCCTCATAACAGTACAAATAAATGGTCCTATGGTCGCAATCTCCATCCACGCTCAGCAAGTGCTTTATGCACCCGACTTGCTGCCTCTGCTGTATCACTTAAAGGAGGGTAACTCCAGCTTTCTGACATCTGAAATAAAGAAAAATCGAAGAAAGAAAAATAAGCAAGCAACCAGAAAATAAATTCGATATGTCCAAGCAAGGAAGTGCAGAAAGGACAAGAGAGATTCCCTTTATTTCCAGTCTGAATATAAGACAAGTACATAAACAATGCATAAAAGCATAATTTACTTGCTAATCCATTTCAAGCAAACGAGAAGATGATTTGCACAAAACTACTAATAATTTGACAACCGACATTCAACAAATAATAAGTAGGTCAATTTCAGACTTCATCTGCCTGCAGTAATAATAGTATTTCACTATTTTGTAACCTAACCAGAAATTCACTGACCTATTCAATCATTTCACCATAATACTACAATTGTTTTGACAATGATGCATCAAGTGACAAGGAAATATCAGACATTCTAGACCAAAACCAAGCATATTGAGTGATTCAGATATCTTTCAGCACGAGCTACTTCTACCTATGCTTGTGAGAGAGCTAAAAGTGAATTTTCTACCTGTGCTTGCCCAGAAGAGACACAAGTTATGCAAGCAAAAACAAGAGTAATAAATTACAAAGAATACAAAATCCTAACTAGATAAAATTGCAACATCTCCCTGGGGGGAATCAGCAGAAAATTTAGGGGATGTATGGTTTTTTTCATCTCAATGAAGAATCTCATTTTCCATCCCATTGAGATGAATTTCCAACTTTTTATTGGAATTTGTGTAGAAGTGGAAATATGTTTGGTTATAGAAATTATGATGAAAAATTTATAGGATGTAAAATGAGAATATGTTTAGTTTAGTATATGATTTGAATTTTTTCATGAAAAAATGTGATAAAATGAGAATTATATGGATGAGATGTAAGTGGTGGGACCCACTGAAATAATGTTGATTGAGAAATAAAAATATATAATTAGATGAAATCGATAGTGGTGGGGTCCACTTGGAAGATTTAATTTGGATATGATGATTTATTAGAATAAATTATAGGTCGTAGTGATGGGTCTAATGGTATAATATGGAGTTGAAAATTGAGAATATAGGGTTGGGAAGTGTTTTTGGTGGAAAATGAAAAGATAAAAATGGAATATTTCCAATGAGATTGAGTAAAACATTCATGATGTATATATATGAAATAGTAAAATTGAAAAAAATCCCATTGAAACGAAAACCATGCAAGCCCTTATCCCGTTAACTCTTTCTTAATTTCCAATATCCCCTTTTTTTTGTCAACAATCACCTCTCCCAAAACTTCATCAACCAACTACTTCCTGGTATTTCATTAGCTTTCTGGGACACAAACCTGTTTTCACTTTCTGTCAAATATATTTTCTGGCTTCTCTTTGGTGTTTGTTGGGGGATTGAGGGGGTGCGGGCACAAAAAATATATATTCCACAGAAGAACCAAACCTACCAACTGACCATCAGGATCTGTACAACCAAAATATATTGAGTAACAGGAAGACTGTAGCTGTCACTTACATCCTCAAGACCTGTAAATGGTCGAACCAGGCCTCTTTCCCTTAGCTTCTTATGGAACTCCACAAACTTCCATGTACAGCGTTCGGCTCCAATAACATAAACAGGCTTCCTACAATCACCAAAAAAGTCGGTCAGATATTTTGCATGTGTGCCTCAGATATCATCAACAACTGCTATCAGGCATACCCTGTGCTGCAAGCCTCACTCAACATACTAACTGAATCAGCAGTGACTATAAAAGCATCGGCCCAAGCCAGATGTCCCATATGTGGATTAGGTTCTGATAATGACAATGTACTCATTAGTTAAGTCATCAAAATTTAGTTATGAATCATCCATCATGTTCGGTGAATAAGTACCTTCACCATCCCATATGTATATTTTGGGATGAGTTCCAAGTTCTTTAAGTATCATATTAGAAACCTGTCAACAAAAAGCCCAGCAAACAATAAACAGAATAGTAGGGAAAAGAAGGGCAAAGATTGTATGAACAACAGGCACCAGTTGAACTCAAATGAGATAAAAACTTGAAACCAGAGTTTTTCTTACCTTTTCCGGTGTCCTCCTTGAGAAAGATATCCGCACACTTCCACAGCCAGTGAGAACATTGTGCAGAGATGCGGTCAGTTGTTTTGCGAGGTCTGTGCTATATCTGCAGTACCCTATCAATAGATACAACGCTAAGAATATGAGCAGTAAAAAAGTTGCCTGATTGGCTAAAAGTAAAACTCAAAGAATAAAAAATTTCCAGAAATAACTTGAGAGAAAGAAGGAAGCAAGTGTTCCAATGGCGAAACAAATGCTTGAGAATTTCATAACTTCATGAGAAGCAGGTGAAAAAAATTATGGCATATACCTGATCGAATTTGACACATAGCCAAAATATATGGTGAATCCATCCAACTACACAAGGAGAAGCATTTTACGTCCCGAAAACAATTGTGTGAAAAAAGAATAGAAAAAACGGACACTGGTTCCACTGTAGCATTGAAATTTCCCATGGTATGCTGCATGACCCCAATATCCTTTCTTAAATACTCAAGAAAGAGGCACACTAAATTTTTGGACACTTATTAAATATCAATAGAGTGACTAAGGGGCATTGTGGTAAACTTTTCTTAACTTAAATAGTTGAACAGAGTACAAGTCCAAATCGGTTAGACTCCCAACCTTTTTACTCTATGCCAAGAAATCACTCATGACACCATAACAAGCCCTATAAACATTTCCCATGTACTGTATTAATCATACCATTGGCTAAACAAAAACTAATTACATCATATAATAGTGAATAGTCAAGTAAACTTGGAATAATTTTTTACAAACAAATCAATTAAAATAGGTTTTTAATTGTTCAACTTTTATTTCTAACCAATTTCATATGTAAATTCTTTTTAGCAAAAATGAAAAGGAAGGAAGAGAGATTACTTGTGGGCCCTCCAATGTTGACTACAAGCAAAGGCTTTGGCAAAGGTGCGAATTCATCATGCCAGGCATTTGCCGCACTACGAAGTGCGGCTGAATCTACTTGATGAAGTGCTCCTACTGTGAGGACCTGAGCGACGACAGCAAGCATCCACAGAAATATAAGCAAGGAGTCAGAAACAACAATTCTCAGTAAAATAATAGACTTAATATGTACATGTATGGCAAGGATACATACAACATGCTCATCAGGAGGTTCACGTGGTGTTATCCATTTGCGGAGAAAGCGAGGAACCTGCTCCTGTGCATGAGGGGTCAATGGATAATAATCATGCTGCGGGGTTATCACCATATCAAACCTGTCCAAATGGGACCTTGGATGCTGAATCTGAAAAGGAAAGGCATGATAGTGTCATAAAATCCTTTTTGCATGAAAACAAAAGAAATGTACAAGGTAAGATAAAGCCATTTTGAATAACACATAGATGCAAATATTTCTCCCCCAATGGAGAAACTGCTAAAGAGCACGAAATATACAGTCTGTAATAAAATATGCATTACAAGTTATCTATCTATCTGTCTATATATATATATATATATAATGCTCTAGTATATATACTTTCAAAAAGAGGGAAAACTAAACACTTACAGCTGCATAAACGAGGCAAAAGAAATTAACTGTTAACAATTAGCATTACACTGAAAATAAAGTTTTTATTTAAGTCTGTATATGTAATATTTTCATGTAATTGAAATTTCATGAAAAAAATATTTGCAACTTCATTTAATAACCATCTGTTTCAGCTAAAAAAAAATCATTGATAATGCACTCAAAAATTCAATAAGGCCTAGGATACTATAACAACCATCATAAGCTGGAGAGGTGAAAATAGGCTAATCCAAAATGCTTTAAAGAATTTAATATTTTACGAGCCAACATATAGGTCACAAAGCTCAGAAAACTAATTTTTGCCAGAATTTAATAAAAAGGACAAATTAGTTAATCTCCCAACTTGAAAGTTGAAGAAATTGACAGACAAAAAATTGAGGAATTATAGTCAAATGGCACGATGTTGAACAAAAGCAGGAAATGATATTCCTGATAGTAAATGTCATTGCTAAGTTCAACTTGACTCCGATATCAAACATCCAAATTTTAAGCTAATCTATTAGAGAGACAATTCAAAGTGTTTAGACGGCAGAAGATAAATTTATAAAGTATTTGATGACTGCAATATTACTCCTACAAGACTTTAAAGCTATAAACAGAAAGAAGGTGCTTGACGATGTTGGAGTGGCAAAAGGTACATCACCAAAACTTTCTAATGCAACCATTTTGGGAATCCTATTTCAGCACTGAGAGTTTTCTATAGTGTTTCAAAAATATGCAGAATTGGATCAAATATTCTTAACTATGACTTGCAAGTACAAGGGCAACGTGCAAACCTGGACAACAAACACATTTTCAGATGCTAATCTTTTTATAGAGCTTGCAATTGAAGTGGTGTCTCTGCCAGATGCAACCACAAGTAGTGGGCCATCCCTAGAAAGAGGTCAAAAATGTTATTTCTCAGGTGTCAAAATGATCAAGGCATGAAAATACGAGATAAATATCCTTATGAACATATCAACAGATAAGAAGTGAAAAAGTAGTTTGCCCCACCCACAAAAATATTAAAAAATCTCATTCATTAAGGTGACAGAGTATAATCCAAATGTAATGGTTTGATGAATTTTATAAACCAAATGGTTTGATTGAATCTTATAAACCAAAAGAAACAGAAATGACTTTTCCTTCATCAACAACATTTTTGTACATGTGTAAATATCAATTCCATTACCCACTATCTGAAGTCACGTAATAGAGAATATGACCATTCACTTAACTTCAGCAGAAAAGACAATAATGCAGAAAACAAGATGTCATTTCCATCTAGAGCGCGTATTTATGTCAATTTTACTCTCTGGTGGCTTTCTCCTTTTTATTTCAATTGTGAACAATACTTTTGACAAATGTATTCAAAAGAATGTAAAGCATTCATCTTTGTCCATGGGGAAGGATCATAAAAAGCAGCACATCTACATTGATATAATTGGACAACTTTAAAGATGTTTGAAAAAGAAAGTATTCCAAATTTAGACTTCACCTGATAAGCTAAAAACGTGAACAATAAGACATCAGTTATTTCTCTTTGTAGCGTAAATCCTGGGCCCTTAAATTCTTTTTCTGCAATCTATGGAAAGACTGTTTGCCGTGCGGCTTTTCCAATAATTCAGATGAACAGAAGGCATATTTTCATTACTTAAGTAATTCATGTCATCGTTCTTCAAAGCAGTAGCATCATAACCATAGCAAATAAAAAATATTTCGAGGGACTTTCCTACTACATGAGAAAAAAGGCAATTCTGGACAAAAAATTGTCTTGGTATACAATATCAATCAAGAGTCTAGGTGGGAGAGGTATTCTGTGTCTATTTTGTGCATGAGTGAAAGAGAGCGAGAGAAACTTACTTCTCGAAAGTTTCTTTAGCCATTCTGACAATATTCTTTACATCAGCTTCCAATACTGATGACAAGCCTATGCTGACACCATTCTCTCTAGGCAAAGGCACTAGCTTCTTCCCTCTTCTAGCAATCAAAATTTGAGAATACCCATATATTTGGCTAATTATATAGTACAACTTCTTATGGATAGAAACTGGAAGCCAGTGTAGCCACTCATTGATTCCTCCTGTCGGTCTTGTAACCCGCTGAACAACATAAACATCAAACAGATGTGACACAATCACATTTACATTCTCATATATGATGTTCTAAAGTAAATTAAGCATGGGTTCTCTTATATCTGATAGTGAACACTTCAATTGGCTCAGTTTTGGGCATACTTCCAAACAGTAGCTTGCATGTTAGCTCATAGATAATAGATCTCATGCCACAGAGAGGAGAAGGGGTAGAAGGCAACAGCAAAGAAGACAGATTCCACAAGGAAATGATGAAACCAAAATTTTTAAAAAAGATTTTCAGAAACGTCCTTAACTGGGATAAGGCTGCTTCAGCTAACTTTCTAGTCTATTCGGAATGTAACGTTAGCACAAGAAAAGCTGGTATTGCCAGTAAGCATAAACATGATATTAAGAGAAGAATTTCAGGATGCTTAAACATAGAACACTTTTTTGGTGACATGACGGTTTTTCTTGGCCACTTTCTAGTTATATTACCTCAAGAGAAAGTTAAGCAAGAAAAAGTGGAAAATATTTATTCTTCTTTTCACTAAATGTTTTCCCTGTCTACCAGAAAAGAGGGACTTTAATAGTTTCTATGGTCTTGCCTCCCTCTCCTCCCATGTCCCTGTGTTCTCTTTGCGTCGCTACTTCCAAGTTGCCAACAGAGCATCCAGGTCTGTTTTGACCCCAGATTGTGAAGTGGAAAATAATGAGCATTTTATCATTTTTTGCTTAAATAGAAAAAATTGCCTCAAATGTATAAGTTATCAAATTAAATCTTAGAAATGAAACATTAGTTGCCTTTTATTATCCTCACATTCAACTAGTTTTGGAAAAATTTAATCCAGCCAATGTCTTTTAAAGAGAAAGTGAGAAAATCAGTTATCCTGTTCTGTCGTTTCCATATTTCTCTATTTAATAAGCAGCAGTACCTAAAAAAGTGCCTGAAAAAAGCTCATTTTGAGGCAAAAATTCTAAAAAAATTAAAAAGAATCTTCAAGGTTTCAACTTAAGCTGCACTGAACAGGAATGAATTTCATTTGAACTCATATTCCCTGATAAATATTCTCCATCAGAACTTCCAAGACAACTAATACAAGCATGCAATTCACTAGCAAAATTGGTATTAGAACACAGCAATTAAAGCTGACATACAGCAGAAAACAAAAAGAAACATATTTCACTCCATTCCAATCAGCAAGCCCCAAAACAACAAATTGTTCGATCAGTTTCTATTCTTAATCCCTCATTAAGGAAGAAGCAAAAACATCTAACCATGCAATAATTCCACAACATATTTCGCTTTACCCTCAAAATTGCGTCATCATGAAAATCAACCAAAAAAATCCACCTACATAGCCAATCAGGTACATGCACACTTTAGGGCAAAATTAGAACCAAAAAACGATGGATTGTGACTCTAAATTGAACATTTCCCAGCTTTTCACAACTTACTAACTAAACCCACGACAGAAAGAATAAGAAAACAATAAAAAAAAACTTTAGAAAGAGAACTTGAGACTTACATAGAAAGTTTGCTTTTCAGATAAACCGAGGGCGCGAACCAATCCGATGCTCTGGTTTTCCGAAGCCGGAAAACCGTTGCCGATTATGACGGCGCGCCGGATGACTCCGTAAACACCGCCTTCAAAAATATCAGGCACTCCACGCATCGATTGCGGGCTCCCTGGGGGCTCCGGAAGCCTTATTGGCTTCATTTACGCATAAGATGGACAAAAACAATTCCGTGGGAATTCGATCAAAAACCCTATGTGAGATTTTAGATTTGGAATTGCCACTAGATTCAGTTGTGGGACATAATCATCATATCTGTGAATTGTGCGTATAGAAAGAAAGAAGAATGAAGAAATGGAGAAAATCAAATACGGGTCTGCGATGGTGCGCTGGCAATTCTGGCAAAAGCGGTTCGAGTTGAGTTCCTTGATTCTCACTTCAATTCTCCCTCACTTATCTATGTAAAAATAAATAAACAAATAAATAAGACGAAAATAGTCATTGTTATAGTTAAGTACTTTTTGTCGTATAGATACTGATGGGATATGGCATATGGCTGTGAAAACTATTTTTTTAATAAAAATATTAAGAAAGTGATCTTGGATGAGGAAATCGGAAGACTTTACATTCACAGGAGCGAGCGAAAATTTTTCGATCCGTTTTATCAAGATTTTTTAGAATTGGAGATGGACTTTCCAACCACAAACGAGCGCACGAGTAACAGAGCATTTCGCGCAGCAGTGCTGAGATCTAAATCTGAATTCGCTTACTGCCTGACTCATTTGAAATGGATTGTGGGTGGATGCTGAGCAGTTTATTTTTAAATCCGATTTAAATTTTGATTTACTTAATTTTTTTTAAAATTATTATATATATATTTATATAATATTTTTTTTAAAATATAATAATATTAAATTATAAAGCGATTCTAATTGATTTATTCATCGATGTTAGTTTTGAGAGGATCTATATCTGAATTTCTAACGAGTCGAATTTTAAATCCAAATAAATTCAATACAAACTTAATTCATTGTCATCCCTAAATAAAATATTCTTCTCGATTTAAATTTTGATGACAAAAATGATAAAAAAAATAATTGTTCATATATATATATATATATATATATATATATAAAAGATATTTCTTGAACTGCATATTTATTTCATGGATTTTTTATGAATTTGAACTACATTCAAAAAGTATTTAAAATTGGTACTTGTTTACAAAGGAAAATTAAATGAAATTAATTTTCAGTATTGTAGCTGTGAAACCGAAATATTAAATTTTGATTCGTAGTACTTATGCATTTTCCTACAAGTTAAATGAACTTTTATTAGTAAAAACTTGTCCGTATAGTACATATATATAAATAAATAATTAAAATATATTTTTATTTTTTATATATATTTTGAACTTAATAAATAATATTTATACTTTTAAAGTGAAACGTTCAATACACTTACTATATATATTCTGTATTATACATGACGAGTAACACTCTATTTTAATAAATATTATATCTAAATTAATTATAAATATTAATTGAATATCGTACAACTGAAAAATAAAAATTATAATATTCATAAAAAAATAATTATTATCAAATAATTATTTTTAAATTGTGTTATAATTATAAATTAAATAATAAATTGACAAATATAAAATAATTTTTGTATAATTTAAAATTAAGTGCAATTTCAATCATATAAAAAATTATATCAAACCTAGCCGTATTTTGACTCGTGAATAATTTTTTTATGTTTGTTTTTTATCCGTACATCTAAAAATTCATATATTATTTATTCTTATATTTTTAACTGATTTTTTTATTATAATTTTTAAGAAAAAATTATAATATATTTGTATATATTTCATTGGAACTTCTCCTAAATAAGATTTGACATCATTGATTGTTTATTGCTACTGGCTGCCATTAAAAATAAGCTTGTCCGTTAAGCCCATATCACCAAGTCATGAACTGGCCAGTGCCCACTTCAACAAAATATTTTACTTAACAAAAGTTAAACCACAAAAGAAAAAGTAACAAAAAGAAAAAAGAAAAAAAATGTTGAAAATCATCATTCTTGATAATTTTTAAGATTAATTTTGGAACAATCACAACTGTTCATGGAAAGTCGATTTCACAGGTATTGGAATATGTAATAAAGGGCGAAGGTTTGTAGTGAAAATATATAGAAATGATAGGTTTAGATGCCATTAGTGAGGCAAAACTTTTAAACGCCATGCTAATGCTGTAATAAATCTGATGAGTTGCGTACGCTAAAAACCATGGTATGAATACAAATTAGTAGCTAAAGTGTATGACAGAAGGTCTAACTGAACACCAGCTTCTAATTAACACACATTAAAATTGATTACATGGGATCCCTGCTGAAACTCCTACAAATTTCACTTGAATTCAGTATTAGTACACAACATCTTAGTGTATATGCAAAATCCTTTTCTGGTTTAGCTGCATTTTAGGTAAATAAACCTGGTAGAAACACTAAAAGTTTGCTGTTTCTGTCGGGTTCGCTATAATCGCAGGGGTATACGCAGCGGAAAATTAAAATTTTTATCAAACATAAATTTAACCCCTTTGATTCGAAAGCGATTTTAACCATCGCGCTTATTCAAGTGAATATATATATAAATATAAAATCGGATTATACCTTTCGTGCACTCCGGTTGTTGTAGGGAATGAAGCAATCAATTGCTTATCCTGGACTATCAGAACTCGCAGGGATCCAAGTGTCTCCCCTCTATCAGGTCCACGATACGGAAAGCAACACCAATCAAAAAGGATTCGCTAGTATCCTTTTAATTGTTTACTAATCTAGAACCGGAGTATATTTTCAAGAACAATAAAGATTGATTCTTTATGTTCTTGAAACAATAATATGAAGAAAATAACAAGAAACTGATTTTCTTTTTTTTTTTTTTTTCTTTTTTTTTTTCTTGAAGAGTAAAAATAGAAGATTTTAAACAAAATATTTTTTGCTCAAATTTTTTTTTTTTTTTCTTGAAGAGTAAAAATAGAAGACTTTAAACAAAATATTTTTTGCTCAAATTTTTGAATTGAATTATGTAATTTTCATCCCTCATATATATATAGGGTTGAAAATTTTAATCTTTTTCCAACTCTTGGAAAGTTTTTCTATTTTGAACTACTTCAAAACCTTATCTTGGAAGGATTCCAAATCTTTCAAGAACTCTTCTTTTTTTTCACTCTTCTATTGTATGTGGACTAATTTGAGACTACATTAATCATCAAAACTGTCTACATACATTGTTGATATTAATTTGAACTCTTCAAATAATATCAAGATAGATATATATATCATATATATATACTATAATTATATTTATACATAAATTAAATCTTAGTGGCCTATTTTATCCTATAAAATTGGTCACTTTATTTATTTATTTATAAATATGTTAATTAAATAAATCATATTTATTTATTTTATTCTCTTCATACTTTAGTGGGCTTCTTAAGTGATCCACATTTATTTTGGGCTTGGACTCAAAAATCCCCAAATCAATTCAATTGATTCAATCCCAATTTAATCAATCTAATTGATTAATTTAATTTACTCCAATTGGGCTTCCTAATCAAATTAGGTCCAAATAAATAATCCAATTACTTAATTGAATAATTTAATTTAACTATTAAATTAAATAGAACCCTTAATTAATTAATTGATCAGTATTAATTAATTAATTTCCAACCATTGGATAAAATCTAAAATTAAAAATGTTACTTTTCATAAAGATGTGTGACCCTCTTAGGTTCACTACTAAGCTAGTAGTGGGTTTGCAACATTTACAGCTTATGAATAACAATTATTCCAATTAATTAATCCAATTAATTAATCCGCTTGGAATCAACTCCTTAATTTCAAGAACCTCACTATCCATGAAAACACCTAGCAAGTAATCATGGCAAACTAGTTTTAGGTGAAATAGCGAGTAAACCTATTTCAGTTGCGAGTACCATACACGTACGGTCCTTTCGACAGCTAATCTCCTGATTGAATCTAAGGCATGAATTATAAGTCGAAACCCTAAATGATTCAATTGCTGTGATCCCATTTCAAGTTCCAATGATTCTTGATGAATCATAATTCATTCTGCCTTGGCCAAGGTCTTTGAATCACGAACTATGAAAACACAGGAGATTCCCTTGTTTAAAAAAAAAAACAAGTGTCGAATTCTATGTTGGCCACTGACAAACCTCCATGCACACCAGTGCAACACCCAACATACCCCCTTTGTAATTGTCAAGCAATCAGAAGATATATCAAAGTGCTGTAGGATGCACACAAGGCTACCATCGTGCCTCAAATCTAAGGACTAGTCGTGTACTATCGCAACACAGAAATTCTTATTTTGACGGGCAAAGCCTCCAACTAAGAATTTCTTGCGGGCCATATTCGGTGTACTTGTTCCCTAACAAGCACCCACATATATGCACTTACGTCTCTACACTAATGCCAATGGAATGTGACATTCTCGTCTCACGAGCATGCATTATATGTACGAGTCTTACTGAGCTATTTGATATCCCATCTCAAAAAACTCTCGACTCGGAACTTATTTAAAACCAAAGCCTTAGAGGCATGTTCCATGATCGCCATCATATGCGCGACCATGCCCCGTAGCTAAATTTGGTGTAAGGACTTTATCTAATGTGCAGAAGTAAAAAATGCAAGACATAAGATAAAGAAAATGCCATTTTATTAATATGATTCCCAATAAGATTGTTTTTATAAAAGCAAAAGAGTATAATATACCCAATCTAATTGGGGCGTTGGGCATCCTACTCTAACAGTTTCACCATGAGGCTTTTCAATGTAGAGAATCCATTCCAATCTTACTTCGATTTTCTTGCAATGTGGGTGATCTTGTCTGGTGTTTTAACACAGAAGAATGATGTTGTTGCTGCTCGAGTCCACACTTTTCATGATCTGATGCATTACTGTTTTAGCTTTCACTGGCCACCATTACTGCACATTCCACCAATTTATGAGCCTGATCCAGTGATCAATCCACCGGTGCAAGAACCGCCAACTCCACCAATTCATGAGCCTCCGCCCTGTCATCCACCTGTGCAGGTTCCACCGACTCCGGCCAATCAACCCCCAGAAGTCACATATCCTCCGCCTCCACTTCCAACTTATCAGCCAGCACAAGTAACCCAACCATCTCCACCAGCAACCTGTAATCTTCCTGGAAATCCTGGATGCTCACCTAATCATAACCCCCCTAAAATAAGTTATCCTTAATTTCCCAACTCCACCAATCCCATTTTACCAATCATCACCAGGTCCCCCTCCCAAACAGCCAAATCCCGCTTATCAATCTCCACCGATAGAAAAACCACCTACACCACCATGTCCGCTGCTGATCCACCAGCCTCCAATAGGTCTGCTACCACCACCTTACAACTACCATCAAAGGGATATCCCCCTACCCCAACTTATGGGCAACCTTTAAGTCCACCATGGTTGCCAACTTATCATCCCCCTACCCATATTCATCATCATCATCTTCCAAGAAACAAACCACCAGCAATCCCAATTTACCAACCTTATCCTGGTCTACTACCACCAAGCTCATCAGAAAAGCAGCCTCCTAACCAGCCACCAGTATGTTGATTGCTAAGTGAGCTTGTAAGCTGCGTTCGGTTGTAATATTTTCTTAGTTTTGCTATCCTTCTCTTGTGATAGCATATCAGACTCAAATAAATATGGGATTCATGAAGTTAATTTGTTGTTCTTGTCTGCAAAATTCAAGTTACTTTGTGTTTGCATCAATTAGCGACCACCATCTTAACAAATTTCAAGTTAGCAAGATTAATACATCAGTGTAAAATATTTGATTTATGATGTTTGCACACTTTAAATAAGACGAGCCATGGATTATGAAATTAAATGATTTAACCACAATAAATTTAGCAAATCTCATCCAATAGCGTACATTTTCATAGTTTTATCTAAAATTTGCTGTGGATGAGATGAATTATTTGTAGTTAAGTACGTATTGATATAACAAGATTGTTTAGGTTCAGAACGAGCCTCTTTTATGATCTATTGATTTTCTTTTTGTAGTTTTAAAAATAAATTTTATTAAGTATATATATTTAACATTTGTAATATTTGTTTTCTAATCTCAGTATAACAAATATCTTAAAAAAGAAAAAGATATTCTCCCCAACTAATTATGGACATCAATATCCTAAATTTCGACTTCCACTCATACGAAAATTCCAAATTCACAAGTGTATATAAATTTTTTTTGAGTTATGAAAATCATTTCAAAATTTTATTATACAATGTAGTTACCTCATATCCAAGAATATACCAAATTTATTGAGCAAATGACCTTTCCGAGTCTTTATTTGAATCTAATTGATATTTTTTGTCGTAAGTCTGTAAAAATATCTTCCATAGTAGTAAGTTTGAGGCATGAGAATTAAAGATTTTTACCATTTAATTTGTTGACTTTTTGGTTTGCCGTTGACCTCGTGTTCATCATTTATGTAGAATAGTCACCTGATTGACTTCCAGAGCCTTGACGAGAACGACCAATTGATCAGTTTATGTTTCAATTGTATAGTTCCATGTATCATGAATTCTTTGTCTATTTTGACTCCAAAATGGGAAAAAGGGAAGATGCTTGCTAACTTCGCAGAAATTGAAACAAGAACAGTGCAAAATTTCAAGATATGGAAATGGAAATGGTTTTCTGTTTTTCATTTTTTTGGGTATTTATCTCTTTTTATAAAAATAATTATTGATAATTAATATTTATAATTTATTAGTTGCTAATTATTAATAATCGATATGTTTATCATTTTACTTTCAAAAAATATATTGTGTATTGTGATTATATGAATGATAAATGCATGCTACACCCAGTGAAATATGTATTAAATAAAGATCTACCTTTCATCCACTCCTTATGAATATATGTATTTTTTGTGTGGATAAAAGGTAAATGTTATATTGTACTTGTCAATCTTACCACAAAGAAAATAGAAGAGGAAAATGGATAACTGGGGACAGCTAAGATAAGTTCAGGAAAAAAGTAAAAAGTAAGAAGAAAAGCGAAGGAAGCTAACAAGTCAAGTTCATTAAATATATAAATATTATAATTAATAAAAAGGGTAAGTAAAAAAATGAAAAATTAAATTGACTTATTAATAATTGACCTTAGGGACCAAGACTTCATACTGAAGTGAAACATGATGTTGGCCACGGCTTAGACACAAAACGGGTTTTCCTCAGCCTACGTGTAACTAAAAAAAAACAAGTATTTCATAAGACGTCAAATAGATTTTAACGAGAAAAAATAGTATTTAATTCAAATCTTGACTAACCAAAAAGTAAAAACACCGAGTGTTTACTTTTAGTAAAATCAACCACGTTCTTCTTTTTCCTTGTGGAATGGAGAATTTATCAGTTCAATTTAGAGATACAATGGACACATAATTGAGTATTACCCAAGTAAAACTTACTAAATATTGAGGCTCGGAAAAATTAAGAGAAGGAATATATATGCTATTAATGGACTAATTTAAACACTACAGCGAACATTTTTTTTTTTTTTTGCGTTTTAATATTGAAAAAGATATGATAATTACATGATAAAATATGAATAGACGAGCTTTTCTATTTTCTTAAGTGACAAAAAAAAAATAGTTTTCTTATTTTATTGTATATAGCATGAAGTAAGTCTTGATGATTTCTACTTTTAGAGAGTTATGGCTTTGCTAGTTCCATTCTTCATGTTGGTTTCTTTTGCTGTTTTATCATTAGCTTTGCCCCTAGAGCTAGATACAGGGTGAAGCCAAAAAATAGATAATGAGAATTATTATTTTTTAAAAAATAGTAAATAAAATATATTTTTTATTATTTAGGAGAGATAAATTTTTAAAATTTAATAATTTAAAAAAAATTGAGGGGGGGGGGGGGGGGGGGGGCGTAACTCTGCCACTGGTTAGACGTGCATAAATACATATATACATATATATATATAGTGAATATTAATTTTTATAATTAATTTTAATTTTTAAGCCTTATCGGTTTCATAATACATGAGTTCCAAACTATCGTAACTATTTATTACACGAATTTCATATGTTATATTAGGTATTTGTATGATTGTGATATTTCGAATCTCGTAGAAATATAACATGTTAAGTTGTATATATGCACAACTTATATAATCTATAGATATACTTGTATATACACATATACATACATACATAGATACAAGACCTACTATCAACATCTAAATCATGGCCACTAATCTCATTGACTTGAAAATGCATGTCCACCATTAAGTCTATGACTGAAAACAAACCAATCTCCTTATCAAAAAATAAATTAAAATAAGCCAATCTCATTTCCTTTGGACTAAGAAGTAATTGAACACTATTACAAAGTCATGCACGATTTTACAGATACAAAGTTCTCAAAATTTCAAAGAAAAAATCTCTAAAACTTAAAGATCTTCTTTCTGATATTCCAGTGCAAATATCAGTGTACCCTGCGGACTCTTCCTGAAGTTTATGTTGCAGTAGGGCGTCGATCAAATGCCCGAAAACTCCCCGATACCACATAAACTCGGCACAGGCTCAGCTCATGCCGCAGCTGCAATAAAAAAAAAAAAAAGAAGAAGAAGAAACTCTGTCGAGAATTGACAATGAAAATGTCTGTGAGAAAGAAAGACAAACTGGTTTTCGTGTTAAGGTAGTATACCTTAGGAATAGAAGTGGGCAGATCTTCTTTAATGGCTCTGTACTCATTCATCTTCCATTTTGTTTTTGTACCAGTTGGAGCTTTCCCTTTGTAAAAAACCATGCTTTTCTTAACTCCGATCACTTTGGCGTCCGACGAGTACACGTAAGTCGGTGAACCAGTTGCCTTCCAGTAGCCGGAGGCCGTGGTTCTACTGGGCTTCCCCCCTCGTACTTCTCTTTCCTGTCTCGGCACGAAGAAAAACCATTGCTCAGGGTCCCCATGGCAAAGCTCCCCACAATGCTCTGCATATATTGAAACACGCGCACCCAATAACCATTACGTAATCTAAGTCACTAAATATGTTATATACATATACCCACAATCGTGTAAATACGAGATGCAACACGAAAATTGAAATACAAGATTTTGAAGTGATATAAATATATGAGAATAATTCGTATTTATCTTTCTTTTAGAACGAGTGCACATGCAATATTTATGAATATAACACAAGTTTGACGCTATGATAAGAGTAAACATAAGTGTTTACAAGTATAACACATATCTGATACTGAAAAGTATGATAGAAGATTCGAATGAAACGATCATACTCGGAAGTTGCCATGGCTCGAACCCATAAATGTCGAGGAGAGGGATAACGCGATTGATGTTGCTCATTTTCTCTTCGAGCTTGTTGTGGAGGTAGAATGAAACTAGTTCTTCTTCTGTGGGGTAAAAACGAAATCCCAGTGGCATTTCTTCCATATATAAATATATATATATATATATATATATGTACACCCTTTAAGCTTCCCTTTATTTAATTCTTTTTTTTGAGTTTAAACTTGACTATATTTAGGACTTAGGATATGGTATAATTGGTTTGCCTTGTAGAACAAAGTTTGTGCTTTATAGAAGGGCCTAACATGGGAGTTTCCGAGTGAAAGGAGAAAATCTGGCAAGAGATTTTCCAGGAAACTTTCACGCGTTTAAGCAGAGAAAATGGAGATTCTTTTGTCCAATAAATTTGTTTTTCTGCTAAAATGGGTTCGTAATCATATCCTGCTTGAACTGGTCAGGTCAATCCCTTCTTTTCTCTGATCTTTTTGCTTTTGTCGTAGATATATATATATATATATATAATGGAAGTGGTGTGTACTGCCAAGTACGGTTAATATGTATACTATTGACTTGATATAAGTGGGGAAGGTGTTTAAATTCCAAACCATCTCATTTAGCTTGTATTTTTATTATAATAAATAGATTTAAGTAGATTTTAAATTTTTATTTTTAAATCTGTTTTAGAACTCATATTATTTTTTTAATTTATTATATATATTTATCTGATATTTTTTTAAATATATATATTAAAAAAATTAATATATTATTTTTTAAAAAATATATTTTTAATTTTTTTAAATAATTAAACAAACCAAACGAGATTAACCGTTGTTTCATGGATCTTGATCCAAATCCTAAAAATTGTTGATGGAATGAATTTCGGATGTGTGGTCAAACTCATTTCAAAATCACATCTTTTACAATAGTTAATTCTATACAATACCTTATGATACCCTAAAATTAGTTTAAACCACATAATGTGTGTGCGCGCGCGCATGCTTTGTCTGTTTATAAGATATTTGTTTTGCCCAAAATGAATGTTTCCTTTGTTATAATATGAAGTCAAATATTTTAATCTTCCATCTAGTTGTATTTATTTTTTTGCATTTTTTTTATAAAATTTTCAAAATATTAGTAAGTGTTAAGTTGTTTAATAATATTAATGTATTTTTTAAAATAATAATTGCATATGAAAAAATAATCAAGTTAAATAGTGGACATCAACGAGAAAACCTTCGTTTTAGCACAAGCACAATACTATTCTCATGCCTTAGTAATAGTTAACGTAGTAGGAAGACAATTCCAACCCCTTTATTACTATCCTTTACTTAATTAAAACATAACATAACCTTATTAAAACGTGAACTAAAACTTGACAGATATCAAAATTATACAGTTGTATTTTATTATTTGAATTTACGATATATATTTATGAGATAAATATATATACCATTGAATATTTAAACGACCCATGTTATGAATTCAAAAATAAAAAAAGTAAAATTTGGGATTTGAAGCCGTACCCCCATTTAACCCTACTAATATTCGTACTAGAAAATAGCTAACCAAAATCCTTCATACATTCTTAGTCTTGAATCTTAATACACACAAACAATTCATTATACACTTATTATATATAGATTAGATTTATATATTTGTGGGCCATATATGTAGTCTTCTAACTTTAGTATCTAAGACAAGATCCACTTGGAAAAAACAATTGTTATCATAGAAAGAAACACAAGAAGACATTAACCTCAAAAAAGCCACATTACTTGTACGCGGCTTAGACAAAGTAAACACTCTGAAGCGGGGATTGGGAGTGGATTCGTGTTCTTTTTTTTTTTTTTTTTTTTTATCTTTTTATTATGATTGTGTTAATGAAAAATGTGGTATGTCTGATTCTGCGTGCTCATAAATGATCAACTTATGTAGAAACAAATGTGCTTTCATTTTCTCTGGTGCATGAAATAGAGTAAACAATTGACTAGAGACACTTAGGTGAAAAAGAACAAACAAAAATCTCTACCGTAAAAAAGATGTATCTATTTACAAGTGTATAAATAAACCCAAACAATATGTGATGATAAATATAATAATCAATATTTTCATAATCGAATTACTAATTAAATCAATTTTGTTGTTAGTTATTGGTTCAAAACTTGGATAACTTTAAATGTCGATCAGACCGATTTAAATAAAAATTAATCGTATTTTTTATTATATTATGTAAAATAATAGTATAATATAATAATTATCACGTATTAAATTTTAAAAATAAATAATCAACTAAAAAATATATCTAATAAAATTCAAAATCTAATATTACATATATATAATTAAATACCAAATATAAACTTTATTAAAAAATACATGCCTATTTTATCAATTTTTCAATTATTTATAATCAAACAAATTGGATCGGCCATCGTTTTCGTGATTGAACCGACTGGTCCGATTCGATTTTGAAACACTGATAATAGCAAAATATGTAGTACCATATGTGTTGACAAGATTTTTCATTTTAAATTTTATTATATTTTCTATTATATTATCTTAATTATCACTATATATATATATTATAAATAATATTTTATACAAACAATCAATACAATACAAATACAATACAATTTGTATTATAAGATCTGCTTTTTGGCACTTAAATTGTGAAATAAAATCCACGCTGGTAAATGGTTCGGTCTATGTTGGCTGGTTTTTTTTTTTTTTTTTGGTTGCAAATGCACTAAATGGGCCTTTCAACGTTTAAACTGGGCCCTGCAGACTTAATGTTTTCAACGTAATTGCGAAACTGTTTAGCCCATTTACTCCGTTAAATCCGCCCTGCCATGATTAAGGAAATCAATCGTTTAGGCTTGGGAACGGGTTTAGAAGTTGGCTATGTTCCCTGTTTGCTTTCCCAAAACAAAAACATATTTGTTTTTTTTATTTCATTTTCACATAACAATCAATTCTTTTTTTAAAATAAAATAAAATTCACTATGTATCACAATTATTATATTTTTAAATTATTATATTATTATAAATATATATTATTTCTTTCTTACATACAAAAATATAATACATAATATTAAGAAATACTGATGTGACACTACTTACCTAACAATTAATATGATATGATTGGTATAATAAAAATTATTCTCTCCTAAAATATAAAATAAATATTGCTTTCATTATCTTTTCATTTTCTCAAAACACATTTCCCCAAAAACTATCCCAAAACATCCAAAATATAACCAAACATAGCCTAACAAAACAAAAAATGTGGGTCGTGTTTGAACTACTGGAGGAATCCTGATCCAATTGTCCATATCTGCATCAAACCCGACTAAATAAAAATTGAGGTCGTGTCCCAAAAAACCTTCATCATTTACCAAATTAAATGCGTCTTTATATGAGATTTTGATTTTACGGTCCTGTAAAAGTTACAATGCAATAGAAAACAATTACTACGTTACAAGGCTTTTTTTTATCAAAATATTGTAGTTGAAAAAGTTTCTTCCACATCTACCGCAAATTGAAGGAAATTTAAAAATATAAGTACCAACTTCTTCTCTTTCGATATTAAAATTAGTCAATAATATCTAATAATTAGATAATGATACATGAGAATGATTAGATACTATAATTAATCAATAATTAGTAATAATTTAGGTAATAATTATATTTTAAAAAAAATTAATTAAGTAATACGATGCAACAAACTTATATTGCATGCAAATATGGAATTCTAATGTGCTTCCATTAACAACATGTGCACTCCAACAATTTCAGTTTTTATAACGTATGTATAAATATTTGATGATTTGACCTGACGCATTATTATCGAAGTAGATTGTTCGGTGAAATCAAATAAATGTATAGTGGTCTATGGACTGCTTCTGCAGAGCATCATATTGTCTTAATATTTCATCGGGCCATGGTTGATTCTTATCAATTATTTGATGACCCTCTATTGTATGACCAAAAAATTATTTTGTAGAACAATGAAATATATCCTAACATTAGTAGTGATTGGGAGCCGTCTATCATATTTTAGCACTCTATTAAAGCATTTTGATAAATTTGTTGCTATTATGCCACAATGCTATCATTCATTGTGAGAAAGGGTCTATTGAAACTTATCAATGATATCCAAATATGCATATGCATCCTCATTGAAACTCTTGATCCGTTTCAAGATGTTCACAAATTGTGTAGGTCTCAACTCTAAACTAGCATTATATGTCATGTTCTTCAACTTGATGCTTTTGAACTACTTGTTGAAATTTAAGCACACATGCTATAGTTGTCAACTAAGCTAGGTTTAACTAGTCCAACTCATAATCGGCCTAGTAAAAATCGGCCCAAGACTGGTCCGTGAATCATATGGCCTATCTGGGCCGATTTTCATTATATGAATTGGGCTCCTATTGGGTTCAATAAATATAATTTAGTCTAACCTGTGAACCGGTCCTTTTAAATATAAGTCCACTTCAGAACCGCCTCAGGTTCAGGATCGGCTTAACCCTTCATAGGCCGTTTAATATTTTATATATTATTTATAATTAATTATATTATATATTATTAATATTTTTTGCCGAAAAATTATTATTGTGATTCAAGAGATTCGAACTCGTTATTTTGAAAGAAAAATGAAGAAGCCAACTACTGAACCCTTTTTAATTTTGTTGATTTTTTTGAACCATGTATATATCAACGTCCACCCTACCATATTCCATACATATAAATAATTCAATAGGCTACCCTACCTATCAATTTTGCAACTTGCAAGTAATATGCTATTTCCTAGCAAAGTGGTGAGTGCACGGTATTATAATACCGTTGCAATAGTTTATCTTTATTTTTTATTTTTTAATTCACTAAATAAAATATAAAGTTTGAAATGAAGTATATTACTAAAAAAGTAAAATAGTACTTATTATATTAAACTAAAAATCATCAAAAAATATAAAATTAGAAAGTAAATATATTACTAAAAAAATTTAATACCACTTAGTATAATAAATTAAAAAAAATCATCAAAATAAATTATAAAGTTAGAAAGTAAGTATATTACTAAAAAATATAATACTACTTAGTATACTAAATTAAAAAGAATCATCAAAATAAAGTATAAAATTAGAAAGTAAGTATATTACTAAAAAAATGTAATACTACTTAATATACTAAATAAAAAAAATTATCAAAATAAAATGTAAAGTTAGATTGTGTATTACTAAAAAATATAATACTACTTAATATACTAAACTAAAAAAAATTATCAAAATAAAATATATAGTTAGAAAGTAAGTATATAACTAAAAACTATAGTACTACTTAATATACTAAATTAAAAAATAATTCATCTAAATAAAATATAAATTTAGAAAATAAGTATATTACTAAAAAAATATAATACTACTAACTATATTAAATTAAAATAAAATATAAAGTTAGAAAGTAAATATATTACTAAAAAAATATAATACTAAGTATATAATACTACTTAGTATAAAACTAAAAAAAATTATCAAAATAAAATATAAAGTTAAAAAGTAAGTATATTATTAAAAAAATATAATATTATTTAATATATTAAACTAAATAAAAATTCAATAAAAAAATAATCAAAAATTATAAAAAAAAAATCCATTAGGTTAGCCTAGACCATAGATTCAATTCATATAACCCGTCTAGACCTGGGACCGACCCATTAAAACTAGACTAGTGGACCGAACTGGACCTACTAGAAAAATAATTTATTCAGCTCAGGCCAGACCACTTCAGGTTCGAGCCTAGTCTTGAATAATCCACTTTATTGACGGACTAATGCGGTCATAGGCTAGTCCTAACTGGACCGGCCAATTTGACAACTATAATACATGCTTTAAACAGAAATGATGCAATTCACAAGGGGCCTTAAAGTTAGGTATGTATTTAACCATTGTAATAAGACCAACATGTCGATCAGAAATAAGGTATACACCTTCAACATCACGAACAATATGTGAAAAAATAATTTTCAAAATGTAAATGTTTCTTCATCAACAACTGCATATGCAAGAATGAGAAAATGTTGATTTGGATCTATTCCAATAACAACCGGCATCTTATGTTTGTATTTTGTATAAAGATCAGTTCCATCAACACATATAATCTTGCGAGAATGCTAGAATCTATCGATACATGACTTGAATACCCAAAATACATACTTCAACATCTTCACTTCATGGTTACATGTGTTAATGTGATGCTACTCGATAATTGTATATGGATTGTATTTTTGTAAGGCTCATATATACTTAGACAACTATCTTACAAAGTTCTCCCATGTTCCACAAACATTCTCCCTCGCCCCGTACTAAGTTGTGTCATGCCTTATGGTATAAAATTTCATACCCATATTTGTCCATAACTGTTTGCTAGACATACTTAATCTCAAATATCATATCACACTGAATCATGCTTACAAGTAATGTAACAATCATGTTTTTGCATAGGTTGCGATGATCTACGAACACTGCATTCATCATATACGTATGAGGGCCTCCATACTTGGTGATTTGTTATAAATCAAGCTTGTCTTTGAAACCTGCTTGAAGATCCCAACCGCACCATGATCCTGATGTGCTATGCTTACATTTGACTTTTCATAGTTTTGGTACACTCTCAATTACTTGATATTCGCATTTTGGTATTTGCATAGATAAATCTTTCACGATAATTTGTGAAGTTTTCTTATCTTTGAAATATTAATAGAGTGCACAAGTACTTCCGGATGAATTGTGTTGAAGAATAGAGAGGTCGAATACATTGCATAATCCGCAATCATTGAGGGCATTGAGATATACAATAGCACTGACACTTGTTGTTGAGATGAGGTGCCCTCGTCGAGTTGGTCATACATCTCTTATATGTTATCAACATCTACCTCATCATCACCGTTGACTTCACTATCAAAGCCATATTCCTTGGCTTCAGAATTAACATATTCTTCAGAACCATAACTATCGGCCACTAGGTGATCAGTCAATTTATCTACTGATCCGACATCCACCACTTCTACATATGTACTTTGATATTAAATATTATGATGTTGGAGCTTGAAGTAACTGCATAATAATCTTTAATTAACTAAAAATATTATTCATTTAAATTAATTTTACAATTTTTAATATAATTTTTTGAGTTTTAAAATATTTATTTTGAACAAATGCATTCACCAATAATTATTTATTTCAATTAGTTAGTTCATTATTATTTTATTATGATAATTAAGAACTTTATATTAATTATCATTCTTAATTAATTTAAAATATTATTCATTAAAATTAATTTTATAATTTCAATATATTTTTTTGAGTTTTAAAATATTTATTTTGAACAAATGCATTCACAAATAATTATTTATTTCAATTAGTTAGTTAATTATTATTTTATTATATTAATTAAAAACTTTCTATTAATTATCATTCCTAATTAACTAAACATATTATTCATTAAAATTAATTTTATAATTTTTAATTTTTTTTTGTATTTTAAAATATTTATTTTAAACAAATGCCTTCACAAATAATTATTTATTTCAATTAATTAGTTAATTATTATTTTATTATATTAATTAAGAACTTTGTATTTATTTATTAATATTTCAATCAGTTACTTAATTATAACTTTTGAATCATTCTTAATTATCATTCTAAGTGGGGTAACATGCCTCAAATAATTGAAATATTAAATATGCATCAATACATACGATATTAATTTAATATCTAACGGTATGATTATAATCTTTTCGCATCTCAAATCAATTAATTAATTTACTAATTTATCAAGTAATTGCTCTTTTCAACTAAACTAATCTAACACAATAAAACAACAAACAAATTTTACATACAAACACAACAATATAAAAATTATATAATTTAGATATAATTAAAGTATCACACCTATACATAAAGTGTACTAAGGTACTAAAATGCTCTTCCTTTTCAAAATTAATATTAAACAAATAAAAAAAATGAATAAAAAAATATAATTGCATGTTTAGAAAAAAAAATAAAAAATTATTGAAGAGTTTGATCCCTTAAAGTGGGGTGGACAGAAAAAGTGTTTTAACTGAGTGAAATGCTTGAAGTGTGGTGGGGAGAGGAAATGTGAAACTAGGGTGAATCGATGCTTTTGGGGAGTAGGAAGAATTTTTCGGAAAGCAGAACAAAGAAATGCGCTTAGATGTAGCGAAGAAACAAAAGAGAGAGATATTTATAGCAGTGGGTAGGTGAGATGATATAATGGGGTTGGAGAGTCGCCACCACTGGCGACTTTACGCAGCAAAATCGCCACATTTTGTGTCATCAATAAATGATTGGTACTCTTCGTAGCGGCTTTTGCAATTAATTAGCTCAAAGTGCTCAAAGTTGCTACTTTAGACGACTACTTTATTTAAATTTTTAAATTTTCAATAATTTACAGTATATTTTGAACAAATTTTTAAAAACACAATATTTTGTTATAATATCAAGAATTCATGATTTGAAAAAAATCTTTCATTTACCAATACACTTTTTGTATAGATCATGCAATCAATATGTATTCCATCTTATATTTTATTTTATCAATACACAGTGCATATATATCATCAGTGGGTATATTGATGATGTTATCAATGTTCACATAATTAGTATTTATGATATATAACTGAGAAAAAAAATGTAAAACAAGAGCAGAAATAAATAAATGAAATAAACACTTTATAATACATTCTAATATAAAGCAATTTATATATCTATGTATATATATGAGAAAGACTTTTCAAGCTCTCTCTTCTTACTCACATTACCTCAGATCACAAATCTGTGCTCCCTTTTTGCTAATAACAGATCATCATTTGACTAAGGAATGCCTATGATTGGAATAAATGGCATATAGTAGCTAGTTGGTGCTAGTCCCCATTCTCTTGGCCGAGGCAGATCTACAGTCTTTGATGAACCAAATCCCATGTCCTTGGCCACACATTTCCACTTGAAATGGCATGACTTGGAGATAGTGAAATTGGCCTCATTCATTGGCTTTAGCAATTTGGACCACAGAATTCTTGGTTGAAGTGTAGAGCTGGTAAGGCCTCCCATGATTTGGGTCATGCAGTTGAAGGAATTAGGCGATTTTGGATTGTCCATAGGAAGCTGTCTCAAAGGTGCCATCTCCTTCTGTGTATGTCACAGCCAACTTTTTCATTAAGACTTGAATGCCCGAGAAACAAAATGAGGGAATAACAAAGAGCAAGTAGTGAAAAAGATGATGAAGACAATGCATTGTAGTACTAATTTTGCCATGGAATTCTTGATTTTTACTGTGTTTCATACCAAATTTTGGTGTGAGCCAATTTTCGACGTTCTATTCTTGTACTTCCATAACTGTGTGTAAACTGTAAAAGTTTTTAGCTTCAAAATGCTTGTTACACCAGTTTTTTAGTCAACATTCTGGATTTTTTGATAAAATATATTCTTGGAAGGTTTCATAAACAAAAAGAACCATACAAGAGCAAAAAGAGCTTGTAATTCTCTCTTGTAAACATCAAGAATTTCAAAATGAGCACATAAATATTTAGGACGAACCTGAGAGATCAGAACCATGAACATTGCAGTCAAGGCATTTGACTGATCCTTTGAGGACTTGTCCTGTTGAGAGCTCAGTCTTTGCTAGGGACAAAGTGAAGAAGAGTGCAATTACCACCCGATTTATCGACATTGAAGCTGATGCTGAAGCTATGTTCTGAGTGTTGTCAACTTGCAAAGTGCTTCCTATAAATATTGAAGTAGTGTCAAGAACAACAGTAAATGAAGGGCCCAAAGCCTGAGTAGGTTGTTGATATTGACAAAGATGTATAGTCTCACATATATATAAGTAATTCCTTTTCAGAGTTAAATGGATGATAAAAGTTGAAGTTTCATGTGCATGTCATGTGCAAGCTTAAGAACCTCATTTCTTTCTTGGCAGCATTCAGGACACAGCCAAGTTTTCTGTACTTCTTACCATAATAAAGCTTTCACATTTTGTTAATGTATCGATTCAGTGTTAAGTTTCAGTCGAGCAAACAATAAAACGGCTTTAAGTGGAGATGATTCACTACCCATCATTTTTAATGGAATAAACTGGAAAGAGGAAAAAAGAACAATGATCAAGAAGAGAGAACTATTTGATGCAATTCTTTCTTGTTGCCATTATTAGTGTTGTGCCATCACAGCACATAACACTTAGCTGCAATCTTTCGGATTTATTTAGTATAGCAAAACAAACACTTTTCTACAGTATTGTGGAGCTGATTCATAGATCCAGTTTATCAAGCTTCCAACAGCTCAGATCACTCTCTAGTAAATTTATCTCCGGAAAACATCAGCACATTAAATCCAATTTTTCAGGGTTTGGTCACTGTTTTCCCCAAGGACACACCATTGATTTGAGTTTCTTTTCAGGAAAAAATTACTTTAAACCCTTAAAAATACAGATGCCACTACTCTTTATAACCAATGTAAATTCTATACTATGGTAATCAGTACTGTGAAATGAGTAGCATTTTCATGTGGGACTAATCCTTATGGATTGACGAAAACTATAATTTCTTAATAATGCTATGCCTTACAAGCATTAAAGTCGCGCATATCTATATCTCGCACGCACGCATTATGTGAGAACTCATGAGAGAGAGAGAGAGAGAGAGAGAGTGGCCTAAGGATTGTTAATCCATGCCTAGCCAGATTACATGGGCATCAAAACTCTTAAGATCACATGGATTAGAGAGAAGTGCAAATTTCATTTCATGAATAACAGCCACCAAACATTCCAGCAGATAAGTTTTCAATATACCGAAACCCTTTCGAAAATATACCATCTCCATCTCCATCTCCATCTCCACTTCTGAAAGTACTGAGACCATCTTGTTTTTTTGGTACAAAGTATTCATAAACGAGGCAGATAGTTGAAACAAGACCGTAATTTTCCCAGGGAATAGTTATCTTAGTCCATACTATGCCCATTGAAATTATGAGCCAAAAAGCAACCGCCACTTTACTGTTCAAAAGTCACTGCATCACTGGCAGAGACTTCCAAGCAAAAACTTAATAAATGTTGCCTTTTAGGAAACCAATTTAAGGACAAGTCTTTCTTGTTGCCCCTAATTCCTGAGCCCTGGTTTTTCTTGAACTCGTAAATGCTTCCCAATGTTGTGGTCCTATGAAGTATCAAATATGAGGTAAAAGGACATTCAACATAATGGAAATGCATAAGGTCAGAAATAGGGGAAATTGACTTAGTGGGACAAAGTTTAATTCCCAGTTGATGATCATGCCAAAAGCTGACAAGATTTCAACTTTTTTGAGAAAAACATTTATGGTGTTCCACACAAGACGATGATATAATGCTGAATCAGCATAAGATGAATCCCACTATTCAATTCTAACAGTTTATTTTAAAAACACAGTGAAGATAAGAATTTCCCTCCTTTTTTTTGCACGAAATTAAGAAAAATTGCAACTGACCAGCTTACAAGTAATTTTCACTTTTTCCTTCTTACGATGGTTTTTTGCTTTGTACAATTACCCAACACATGCACAAGGCAAGTATGCGTTAACCTAACTTTCTACAAGATATGTAGGACGGAAATACACTGCCAATTTAAATAATGCCTTAAGAGAATCCTTTTTAAACTGGAAAACTACCATTGTGAACCATTGGCAAATTGGATCATTCAAAGTTGGGAAGCCCTCAATATTTTTCATTGCTCATAAACCCATCAATATTCAAATGTTGGAAGAGGCATCACCACCTAATGAGGCATAGCATTTATGTTTTTAGCCAGAATGGTATATATGTGTGCTACTACAATTTTATTCGAGTCTTCAATAAACATATATTCAGCCACACAAAGAAAAGTGAATTCAACAAGGTTAGGCCTCAATTCTTATTCCATCATTCGTCACTCAGACTGACAGCCAAATCAGAGCAAGTGATCATTGGTAGTTTCATAAGTAAGTATAAAGCAAGATTCAAACTTAAAGCTACACACACACACACACACATATATATATATATTGCAATTAGTTCTTGGTTTTGTTTGGAAATGTGACAAGCAACACTTGCACAAAAACACAGTTTCATATCATATGGCTTCCAACAAACTCACATTGTCAACTAATAAATGCATATGACTTTAACAAGAAATAGCTGGGCAACCATTTGGTGCCCAACTGTTTTATAAACCTTCACATTCGAACAAGATTTGCCTCCTTTTTCAACATGAAAAGCATGTAAATAATTTTATTTACTTAAACAATACCATGCATTTCACATAATTCTCTTTCGTTTCTGTTTTAACTTTAATTACTCAGAAATCATTCAGGGAAAGCTCTCCGGGTTTAGTCAGAAATAAGCTTATCAAGCCTGCCCCAAAGATATTTAACCAACGATAAGATGCCATTAAAATTCAATACAGCAAATAATCAATTGAACCACTCGAGATGAACACTCCATTGGATGTTCATTCTGATAAATAAAACAAATAGAAAGTAAGAGAGGTCAATCATTCAGGAAAATAGAACCTTGGTTACATGAGAAACACAAAGTTTAATTGCCTTGAAGGCAAAGTACTGTATTAATGACATATTGGAGGCAAGGATATCAGTGGATATCCAGGAATGCCACAAGCATAACTCGTGAAGCTTATTGAGGCATGCCTCAAATGGTAACAAGGATCACCAGCAGATAAAATATATACAACTTGAGATAAGATCTAGGTTGCAGTAAATGAAGATGTCCTGTAATGACTAATGAGAAACTTCAAAGCATACAAAAATGCCTCTGACTCGATGAAATCGGGCCAGGGCAAAAAAAACAAGGGATGCATGACATCTACATGATATGTTGCATATATAGTAAAGTCATTCCTCCACCCAGCCTTCCCAAAACCCCGCACCCCCTCCATAAAGAAAGAGATTCTACTTTAATTTGATGCTGATTCACTTACAACTCTTCAAAACCCTTTCGCACAGCAATCCAGAAAAGTGGGGGAGGTCTCATTCATTTGATGAGAAATAACACTAACTTACAAATTCTTAAGAATTTTAGAATGTCTAAGTTGTACATCCAATTAATTTAATTTTCAGGGATTGTATACATGTAAGCCTCATTAATTTGATGAGAAATAAGACTAATTCACACATTCTTAAGTATTTTTGAATGTGTAAGTTGTAGGTCCAATTACTATATTGTTCAAGAAAGTACACACGATGTGATGACTTGGGAGAAATTATCAAACACAAATATTTTCATCTTCTTAAAAAAAATGACCTCTGTGTTTTAACATTATGTCAATGGCAGAACAAGAAATGGAAATTTGAATATCTCAAAGCAAAATCATGAAATTTGAATGCTAATAACTTAAAATCATAAAATTTTCAATTCTTGCCAAATGAAAAAAACCTATATTCATTTCAAACTAAAAATTTTCTTCTGTTTTCTTCCCAAGCCTGAATTAAAAGCATTGGGAATTCCATTTTCGCTACTTTACCTTTTCTTTTTCTACTATCCACAATTTGAATAGACATTGCACCATTTACAAACTAACAAGTTCAATAGATAATTTCATACAAAATGAACGCAAGGACATAAATTTCATATGAAATCATAGCTTACTTGCAAAAAGTTAGATGTAAATATATGTCTGCCAACAACTATCAATTCCATAATAGGAAATAATTTACAAGCATCTTTCCATTCTACAACATCTCATACATACTTTATTCCCTCATCAAACAAAAACAATACACCTTCGATTAATACATTAGAATTCTTCCCAAGATTGACTACAATGATTTTTTATTATCAAGAAAACATAAAGAATCCAAGGCACTAAAGAAATCTCCCCATAAGATCAAGGAAAAATAGAACACAAACGATAAGCAAGTAAATAAAAAATTAGCTATCAGTTCTGACGTTTATGTACAAATCATCCCTACATATGCACAAATAACATCAGATTATTCATTCTCAACCAAAGGACAACAGATTCCCTACATATTACAAGTGATGAATCAATCAATAAAACCAGTCTTTCGCCAAATGGCATTGCGCACCTGCCTGAGATCCCTCCCTTTCAACGTCCGGCCAGCCCCCTCCAGCACCGAGCACGCCAACATGGGCGAGTGCCTCGCCGCCACTACCTCATGCGGAGGCAATATCACCCCATTCTCCTCCTCCTCCTCCTCTTCAGACACGACGTCCTCCAAATCCCTCGCCCTCCTCATCAGAGCCGCCGGCATCACCGGCACGTTCACCGGCGCCGATTGATGTTGAAGCCGCATCCTATCCACCGGTGGCGGAGGCGGCCTCTTTGGAATCATCATCCGAGACGAGGTTGACGTGGCGGGAGAGGTTGAGGAGGAGGAGGTGAGGGACGCCGAGGTGGAGGCCTTGTGGTTGAACACGGGTCGGCTATCGGATCCGGATCGGGTTTTGAGGTTACCATTCAGGGCAGCTAAGATGCCGTAATGACCGCGGTTGTGGTTTCGGACGTTACGGGTCGAGTTGTGGCTGATGCCCGAGTGGGTGGGGGAGGGGGAAGAACTCCCCGAAGGAGTGTTGAAGATATCGTGTTCGGAGAGTTCAAGTGGGGGCGTGGGGGAGGAGGAATGGCGGCTGGATATTCCCAGGAATCTGTCGGAGGACGGAGGGTTACGCTGGTGGCGCCAACGAGTGGCGCCGCCGCCAAGTTCTTCCATTGGAGTGTGTGTGTGTTAAGAGTAAGAGAGGGACGTCAGGTATTGATATGTACAGTATAATTATATATACAGATTATACATCTACCGTGGGAGCAATCGTGTGTGCTGATAACTTAATCAGTGTTTTAAAAGCCCCGTTTGAAACTGTTGTACGGAGGATTTCTTGATTTCATAAAGTCAACGATAAGAATGATTTTCCGTCGGGTACAAGATTTTGAGGTAATTGCAAAATGCTGCAATGCAGAGGAAAATTTGACATTGGGACGGGTAAAGGGCGAGAAGGTCGGCAAGCTGTAATCCGTTTGACATTTTCCGTTTTAGGAACGATAGTGACACAAAATATGGCATGTGTTAATTATTTCCACTTTTCGAAAAATATGAATATTTATTTATTTTAATTTAAATTAGCATGTACCCCTATTTTATCCTTAAATTTGTTGTTCTTAATTTTAATTATATGTATCTTATATTGTATATTTAATTAATTTATAATATAATTTATTTACTTAATTTTAATTTAGTTATTATTTTGCAATAACATTTGTAATAAATAATAAATAATTAATTATATTATTTTTTATTGTGATATTAATTAAAATATTTATTTTTTGTAATATAATTAATAAATATAATTTTAATTATATATAATTTTCTATTTAGTAGAATTAGTAGTAATCAAATATAAATAAATTGATGATAATTAAAAAATAAAAAAAACTATAAATAAAAATTCATTTGGTGTAAAATTTGGTATATTGAGTTGATTTAGGTCAAATTATATTAAATTATCAAATTTTGTATAAAAATTACATTAAATTTAATATTATAAGTTCGAAATGGCCTAGTTGATTATACCAGTGAACATATTACATTTAAAGTAATATATGCCCCAACTATTTATTGACGGTTTTAGTATGAAGTGTTTTTATAGTGAAAACATTCTAGGAATAAAATGAGGATTTGAAGTTTTTGTTGTTTGTTTTTATGGAACAAGTACAAGTCCTATTTATTTGCTATATATTTCAAAAAGCTGCTTATGTTCCCACCCCTTTTAACTCACAGCTCTTTACAAATGTTTAGGGAATGTTTGGTGTTATTTTTTTTAAATAAAATCAAGCATACTATATATTCTTTAATATTTTCTTTTAAAATAATTTTCGTTTCTCCTAATATATTTCAAAATATCCTAATCATTATACTCCAAAAAATTATTCTCAAAATAAAATCAAATATACATCACATTTCTCAATATATTTATTTTAAACGCCTTCCTAAAATGCATCGACAGTAATTGCAAACATTAGAGCGTTGCTCCAAATTTCTTACTCACAGGAATCACAAGAATCGCTGAGGGGAGAACATAAATTCTTACTTATTAACGAGTTATCAAAGATCCATTACTCCGTTTCCCCCTACTCTTTTAATATTTAACATTACATTCTAATGAAATTAAGGCGTAACATTATTACAGTTTATTGAAATTAAGCTTGAATTTCAACATATCTATATATAAATAATGGGATTCATTGCGTCCAACAAAGAAGGACAATTATTTGTTGCAGAAGTTCACAATCCACAAAAAACAGCCAAAAAATAAACAAAACATTTTTGTTCTAGCCCTTAAGCCCAGACTTGAGCTTCTGAATGGTGGCAACATCAGTCTTGAAAGACAGAGCCAGAACACTGTCATCAATGGTAGAGTTGAACAGACTGTTTGGCAATGAAACAGTTCCAGCATTTGCACTCCCGAAAGCCGATATAGCTAAAGCAGGATTCTTGACATCAGCATTGTACTGGAAGTGCACCAGCCCTTTAGGGAACACAAAAACATCACCTGTTTGGAGTGTTTGAGTGTAGAGCTTGTTTGTTGTGTCCACAAATCCCACTTCCAGTGTCCCCTGAGTCAAGAACAAGAGCTCGGCCGACCGGGGATGGGTGTGAACCGGGTTGACTGAGCCTCCAGGGTATATCAGGACGGCATAGGAAACACTCTGTCCATTGAGGGCTGGAAATTGTTCCAAGGCTGCCTTCATGACTTTGAAGGTTGGAGGGATAGGGGCCGAGACGAGGGATCGAAAGCCAGTGAATGTGAAGAAGTTTCCATCAACTGGTGGTGAGTTTGGTGGCAGGATAAAGTCTGTGAGAATATCAGGGTCTCCAGCCAGGGCCATTTGGGCTATGGCAAGTGCAGTTACGAGTAGGAGGAGTGTTTTCTTGCCCAAATCCATTTGATTATGCCTTTTCCCCCACAGATATGGCCCTGTAATTGATTCTGGAAATTTGATGGTTGGAATTGAAGAAAGCTAGGCCTTATATATAGTGAATGTTTGTGGCCTGATGAGTAGATGACAACCTGGATTTGAGACTACTACAAAGTGAATTTCTTGTTATTGTAGTCGTTAGTAATGTTTGTGAACAACACAGGCTTTATGCTTTTGTTTCTTTTTTGATTGGTTTTTTCAGTCCTCCTCCCACAGAACAAACAATATTTGGTTGGTTTCCTAATTACTGTCAGCTGAAAGATTTTTGACAGCCTAATCGCACAAAATAATGGAATTTACTGTTTGGAATCAGTAATTTTAACTGATAATTCGTTGGCATTCATTTGCATAAATTCAGCACGAACTTCTTCTTGTAGCAGCACACGGAGAAGTATAAGCCATCTACAATACATTAAAAAGTATCTCAGGTACATTGAAACATGATTAAACAATTGATTTCTTTTGAGAAGAAAAGTCACATGCTGTCTCTACTTGGGGTCTGTAACTAGACGTAATTACGTACAAGAACTGGGCAGAGACAATGAACAAAAAGAATAACTCTAGAAATGATATCATCTAAGAATTTCAGAAACTTTGTGTAGCAAAAGCACAAGTATGAAATATACCATGTGGAGAATTGAAGAACAAGAATAATGAATATCTAGGCAAAGCCAGCTAATCATCGCCCAAATCGCCTTCTTTTGAAATAAGCCTCATCCCCCATCCAAAAATGGCCTCAATCTCCTTGAAACAAGCCATTCTTGGCCTTCTTTCTATCTTTGCTACTTCTTGGATTGTTCAAGCAAGTGATCCAGACAATTTATCAGACTTCATAGTCCCACCAAACTCCACTGCCCCTGATGGACATTTCTTTACCTTCACAGGCATGCGTGGGATTTTCGGTTCCAACATCTCGATTTTTAAAGTAACCAAAGCTAGCAAGGCCGAGTTTCCAGCTCTCGATGGCCAGAGCGTGTCGTTGGCTGTCCTGCAGTACCCTGCTGGTGGAGTTAATCCCCCTCACACCCACCCACGCGCCGCAGAACTGCTGTTGGTCGTGGGAGGATGTCTCGACGTTGGGTTCGTAGACACCACTGGCAAGCTCGTCACTCAGACCCTCCAACTTGGGAATGTTATCGTTTTCCCAAAGGGATTAGTCCACTTTCAGTACAGTGCTGATCCCAAACAACCTGCAATCGCGGTTTCTGCTTTTGGTAGGGCCAGCGCTGGCACAGTTTCCCTCCCGACCACTTTGTTCGGGATTAATGTTGATGTTGCAGTTCTTGCTAATCCTTTAAGACTGATGTTGCCACCATTCAGAAGCTCGAGGCTGGTCTTGCACTCAAAGCATAGGTTGAAGCTTCCAAATATCTTCTAAATTTAATTGTTTTTCTTAGAAAAATTTGTGTGTGGTTCTTAACTTCAATAATATTGCAGCCTGTCTCAAAGAGTCAATTGCATTGCAATAAGATTTGGATTGTTGCCCTGCTTGGCGATAAAGTGCTTGGGACACGAAAGGATCAATGATTCGAATATCATATAAAATATTTTGACACTCATATAGAGTGTGTTTGTTGGTAAGTATATTTTTGAAATACCTTTGAACTCCATATGAGGTGAGCGAATCTATTATAAAAGAAATCAACGTGTTGAATATCCATTTTGAATGTATATAAATTGAATTATAGAAAGATCATCCTAAAATTAATCTAGTCAAATGTGGATATTTGAATTATAAAAAAAATTAAAAAATTAAAAAACAAAAAAGTTTTGGATTGTTTTCCTAGATAAAGCAAAGTCCAGCATGACATATGACTATAAACTGATTGTATTACTTTAATTGAGTTTCACCAATCTTAGTTTGAACTATAATTCCTTATTTGATATTCACGAGCATGCACCTAGCCTGTCTTATTTGATATTCACGAGCATGCACCGAGCCTATATATCTAAAAATAAAAAACATTAATATATCAAGATCGTTATATAATAAAATGTTGTTGTGAATAATTCAAACTGTACGTTGACTTTTTTTTTTTATTAATTCCTTTTAAATTGTTGTTAAAAAAAATCACCACAAGATTATTTAAAATATAAAATATTTTAAAAATAGTACAAAGGTCGCAAAATTTCAAACAAATATAATTAAACTCAAACTTGATAAGTTTGAGTTGTTGAGCAGATTCAACTCAACTTGTACACCTTTAAAAAAAATAAAAATTATTTTGCTAATTATTATATAAAATTTTATAATAATTTAAAATATAACATGCAATATAAGAAAAAAAAAATTCGATCCACTGACACAAGAGAGTGTTTATTCGATCCACAGACACAAGTGAAACAGGTTGTGAACGGAATATTTTCAGCATAAAGAAAGACTATAAACATTGTAGCAATAACGTTAGTCAAATATTTGAACTTTATATAGAGGTCTAACTTTATTGTGAAAACAAATGCCCATAATTTGAACAACCAAATAAAACACACGTTTTCAATGAGAAATTGGTTTATCGCTCTTCCGACCAAATTCACGTGATTAGTGTGATGAGTGAACAATATATATACATGGAAATCAAACAAACTCTTGCAACTAAGTACTAACTTCTGTCCGAACAAAACCATCTAAATACCATAACTATCCTCCACCAGAACAAGCAAAAACACAACCACCAGGGCCTCATTTGTCATTCCACACAATCCTCTCCCATACCCTGTCCCAAAACCCACCAACACTCCACCACACTGCCTTATCTACAATCTCCCCACAACCACCATTGTTAATTTCTTCACCGCAATTCTCCATGGGCAAAGAGCGGAAGTTCAGCTGGGGCTCCGCCCTGGTCGGAGCTGCGGCCGCCACCGCCACGGCGTTGGTCATCTCGTCGAAGCCCCGGGACCCCACCTTCCACCTCATCTCCATCGACCTCACCTCTTTCAAGCTCAACTTCCCCGCCCTCGACGCCGAGATGATCCTCACCGTACACGTCACCAACCCCAACGTCGCCCCCATCCACTACTCCGACACCGAGATGTCCATTTTCTACTCCGGTACGCTCCTCGGCTCGGCTCCCGTGCAGGCCGGCTCCCAGCCTCCCCGCTCCTGCCAGCTGCTCCGCCTGCCGGCTCGTCTCAGCGGTCTCCAGCTTGCCCACCACGCGAAGAAGTTCCTGGCGGACGTGGGGCGGCGGGAGATGGTGCTGGACTCGACGGTGGATATAAAGGGAGCCGCGAAGGTGATGTGGTGGAACCATAAGTTCAAGGTGCACGTGGACAGTCACGTGATAGTGGATCCTGTTTTCCTTGATGTTATTGATCAGGAAAATAAATCTAAATTGGAAATATTTGTTAAGTCGTGATACATATTTTATATTAATGTGCTATATAACTTCGTAATGCAAATCAAAATATGATTATGATTTTTTGCTTCAAATTATTTATTTAAATTTTGTATTGTATTTTATATATCGTGTAACATATGCACATTATGTGGAAATAATCAATTTTAATTATATATTTAAAAATAATTATACAATATTATGTAAAATATATGATACAAATTAAAATTGAAATTGAAGATCTAAATTATTGATTTTTCGTTGCATTTTCATTTGAAGTATGCTCCAAAAAGAATTTGATGACATTTCTTTTTTATATTTTTATTTTTCTTAAATTCACGCAGACACTACCAAATGGCTGGTGATTTGATGGCATTCGTCCATGATAAATTGAATTTTTATTTTATTCAATTAAAAATTTATTTCTAGCAGAAATTATATGTATGTTAATCAGTAAAATCTCCACTACTTTGGCACGTAAAATCAATGTTGTAAGAATAATAGTCCTTTTCACGTACATATAACATGTGACCATGTTCACGTCTTTAATAATGTTCTTTGGTTCACACTTTAAGTCCAATGATTATTATATACAAGTATAAATTCACTCATTATTTATATATTATGTATTGAATTTTTCGAATTTAAAAAAAATATTATTATTTTTATATTGATACCATTAAATACGATACCATAAGATTAATTTGATATTTATTGTTACGAATTGTGTGTCAACAAATTTATAAATCATTTAATCCAACAATTTTCATTTTCTTAAATATTCAATACCTTAATAAGGAATATCATAATTTTGTTATCATGCCTAACATGAAAGGAAAGAATCGCTCAATAATTCTTTTCGTCTAGAAAATTATTAATCCAAATTCAATTTAATTGAACACAATTAAATAAATAATAAAAGTAATTATAATTATCTCGTAATTGATTAGGGTGAAAAAATATAAATTCGATGCAGTGAAATTTATTAATTAATGGGCTGCCATTTTCCACCAAAATACAAAAACATTTTATTTCATTTGATGCGACTTTATAAAAAATTATTACAAAATGCCTTTCCACCTAATTCTAAATTATTTATTTCTCTTGTGATGAAAAAAGGATCCAACTCCTTTCATGGGTAGAGAGAAGTGGAGAATTTTGCAATATTATTTTCACTTTGCAGAAAATATGTTCGGTTCAAATTTTAAATCACGATAGATCTATACTTCAATTCAAAATCTCTAAATAGATTATAATTTTTAAAGTACACAATAAATAATTATAATAAAATATTTTTAATATCTTAATATAATAAATAATGAAATAAGTTATTTATCTAAAAAATATTTTAATATAACGAGGTTAATAGTTCCTAAAAAAGAAATTAAAAATTAAATAATGTTCAATCATAAAAAAACTATCATTTTTATTATTAGACCAGAAAAAAAATGAATGGAGAAAAATGGCGAAATAAAATAATAATTGGCTAAAAATAAAAAAAAACATATGCTAAAAACTGCCTTTGCTAGTTCAGTATTTATTTTTATTTTTATTTTTTAAAATTCAAACTTGTAAGGAATGAAAGAGAGGTATGGGGTTTGAGCTTTTGACTTCACCACCTAGACCAAGTACCAACCAGTCTAATGAGTGGTGCTTAATTCAGTATTTAATTATATAGCAGGAGCTTTTACTTGTGTCGACTTGTTCATTGACTCCCCTGCAGAAAGTTGAGGGGGAAAAATGGCGAAAAGCAGAATAGTTACCGTCTCGGCTCTGCAATTCGCTTGCACCGATGATGTCTCCACGAACGTCGAGACGGCCGAAAGGTAAAAACCCTTTTGCAGGAATCAATTGTTTAAAAAATTTATTTTTTTTTTAATTTTGTTTTCCGGGTTCCAAGATTGGATTTTTTTGGTTCGCAAAACCACCGTGTTTAAGTTTCATGGGCGGTAAGACACACATTGTGAGCTGTGAAATTTTTGGGAGTGTTGAATCGATTGTACGTAATTGGTTTTTAATTGTGATAATGAATTATTGGTTGTCTATTCTGCATATTCGCACAATTTACAGTTGTTATATGTTCATTATTAGAGGGATCCATCATTACACATCCCCGAAATTCTTTATTCTGGGCAGTAAGGCCTAACTAAGTGGCTAATTGACGTCTTGAGTTCGAATCCCATAAAAAGCTTGAGTGTTTGTCTACTGACGTAGTAGTTGATTCTTGATTGTTGGTAGTTGTTAATAGCTGATTGTTAATTAGTTGTTGATGGTGAATATTCCTGATGCAACAATGTATGAAACCCTTTCACTCCAAAAAAAAAAAAAAGAAATAAAATCTTCATCTTATTATTATTTTTTTTAAGTGGTTATTAATGATCCGAAATCAACTCAAATCTACAAAACTCGTCACAGACTTATGTTTAGGCCTTCTTGTTACTGTCTACTCTATCAGCTTCCTTTAAAATTAAACTACAAAGGCTCAAATCCTTTTTAATGACCTCATTCTATTGTATTTTAAGTGCTCGTCTTCTAGATGTCATTATTAATCACACCCTTATGCTAAGAAAAAGAAGTGGACATGAAAGGTTAGTGTTCAGCTTATTTATTAGGTTGTGATATTTACAGTTCCCTAACTTTTAACCAATGTCAATTCTGTGGAGTTTGAATATTTACTCAAACTGCCCTCACTGTGAACCTCAGAGGAGCATAACCTTATGATGTAGTAGCAATAGTTGGAGATAGTATTATTTCTTTGCGGCTGGTGTTTAAATTTCAAATATTTTGTGTTCACAAAATTTGTGGCATTTTAATTTGGCGTCACCCAGAATACTTTTGAATGCAGATTGGTTAGAGCAGCTCATCAGAAGGGGGCGAATATCATTCTTATTCAGGTTGTACTCTTCAACGTGACGACAATTTAATTTCTTGAAAAGATTATGGTCCCTACGTGCCTTTCTAATTGGTTTTGTCTTCTTTTTACTTGTTCTCACGGAATTTTTTGGGTGTAAAAGTTATTCTCATACTTTTGTTCTGTCTAACCTTTGGAATCTGGTGGAATAGCTTTATAATATTACAGAAGATTCTTATGTTAATGTCATTGAAATATTAACTTTTATCATTCCTTAAGCCTCAAATGTCAACATGCAGTTAACCTTTTCTTGTTGGTCTTCTAGTGTCTATATTATTTATGTTGTACATGGTTAGTTGTAAGGTAATCAGGCTTATAACTGGCTTTTTTGGGCTTGAAAAATTTGTGTTACTTTGTCTATTTCTTTAGCTGCTTCCTCCTCTTCACATCATCATCTTTTTGCTGAATCAGGAAGGAATGTTACTGTAAATATCATGGTATAGTTCTAGAAACAGTTCTTGGTTATTTATTTCTTCTAACAGCTACACACATGACATTATTTAAGTCATCCAGTCATTATTAAGTCATAACTTAGTCAGCCTTTAGAAGCTATCTGTTTCTGCTTTTGATCCTAAATGGCATACCTACTGAATGTAAACATGGAATTCCATTTAGAGATACCCCATGATATTGCACTTTCTTCCTTAATTTCCACAACTAAGTTCTCCTGCATTTAATCCTTAAGCCCAAAAGAGATTGCAAAATGCACATAGTTTTCTTTCGTATGAAATTGCCTGAAAAGAAAACAGATCTTTAATACAAGTTCTGGTGTAAATTGTCAAGTGATCTGTAGTTCATTGCAATCTACTCTATCTTTGTCTACCCTTGTACAAAAAAAGATTCAAGCAATGGGGTGGAGAAAGCTATGTCCAATTCTCTTACTGTAGTAAAGGATTGAAAAAGAGTCTACTATTGGTTTTGTCTATTATTTACTCATAATATGTGCATTGCATTGTGCATCCGCATATGTTCTCTCACTCTCTGTTTCAGGAATTATTTGAGGGTTATTATTTTTGTCAAGCACAAAGGGAATATTTCTTTCAGCAAGCTAAACCTCGTAAGGAGCACCCCACGATACTAAGGTAAGAATATTCTGCTTCAGGATCTTGCTGGTTGACTTTGTACCCATAATGCTCAATCTTAATTGAAAGACCTTTAACTGTGCGAACTTTGAATTTTTGTATGTTCACTTTACATTGAAGCAGTCTATGTAGCTAAATTTGTGCATCTCAGGATGCAAAATCTGGCAAAAGAATTGGGAGTAGTGATACCAGTTAGCTTTTTTGAGGAGGCAAACAATGCACATTATAATTCAATAGTCGTAATTGATGCTGATGGGACTGATCTTGGGCTCTACAGGAAATCCCACATCCCAGATGGGCCAGGTTTGTCAACTTTGATTATATGCATATGATATGATAATTTTGAGCAATAAGGTTTATTTGCAGCTGATAATGTTTTCCTCAGGTTACCAGGAGAAATTTTATTTCAATCCAGGCGACACTGGTTTTAAGGTTAGGATTGAGAGACCAGACCTATGCTCTTCTTCATTGAAATTAATACTTTGTTGCATTGCCCTTTCTGATTGTTTCAAAAAACTTGGTCATGTTAACAGGTATTCCAAACTAAATTTGCCAAAATTGGAGTAGGTAAGTTGTCTTTACTTCTAGATTTACATCCATCATTTGGATTTTCTGGTTTTAAGATTTAGAGTTTATTGAAATGCTTGAATGTACCAAAAAAAGTAACATAGAGATCCAAACTTCTAAAAAAAATTTATAGTTTGGCTTCATTGCATACTAGTAAACTACTAGTGACAGATGAACGAAGTAGCATATAACCCCTCATTGGAAGCTGAACATTACTTCTTGTTACTTATCAGGTATTTGCTGGGATCAGTGGTTTCCAGAGGCAGCTCGAGCCATGGTACTTCAAGGTGCAGAAATATTGTTCTATCCCACCGCTATTGGTTCTGAACCTCAAGATGAGGGCCTAGATTCTCGTGATCACTGGAAACGGGTGATGCAAGGCCATGCTGGAGCTAACTTGGTGAGTTTCCTGCAGGAGCTCTGTTTATTGATTAATGGTTTGTATGCATCTTATAGAGTATCTTTTCTGTTGGGATGAGAGATGTTGGTTGATAAAAAAGTTCCACCCTGCTTGAGTTGAACAGTTGTTTTCTTGAACAACATTTAAGTCCCCTAACAGTATTCATATTCTTCAAGGCACTATGTCAATATTTAAAGTAATGTTCAATTATCTCATCAACTTGATTAAGGACCACAGGCAAACATGCTCGCTCAAATTTCCAACCTTGTATGGTACTTCTATGTCATAATTATTCGCTCCACTGTTCTCTATCAATATTATAATTTTGTTGGATCCCCTAAGGTGCATTTTTTGTTCTCCATTTGGATAATTTGGACAACAAATTGTCTTTGTTTCTTTTGGGCTTTGGGGACTTTTTAGTACAATCATTTTGCCAGATGACGTCTAAGGCCTTTTTACTTTCAGGTACCTTTAGTAGCTTCAAACCGCATTGGTAAGGAGATAATACAGACAGAACATGGCAAAAGTGAGATCACATTCTATGGGAATTCGTTTATAGCGGGTAAGCCTTTTGCAAATTAAGTAGATTTTTCGTAGTCCCAAGTATGTTCACTTCATACCTTTTACAGTTATACTAAAATGGACTTTGAACGTGTGCTCTGTTGAATAGGACCCACTGGAGAATTGATTGCTGATGCTGATGATAAAGAGGAAGCTGTTCTTATTGCGCAATTTGATCTAGACAAAATCAAATCCAAGAGATATAGTTGGGGGATATTTCGTGATCGACGTCCGGATTTATACAAGGTGCTTTTAACATTAGATGGCAGTAATGTTTCTTTTTGATTTACCAGTGACTTCTTTGGATATGCTTAATACAGAACTTGAAAGACAGTAACTTTTTGTTTGTTTTCTTATTTCAATAAATTCATGGTTCATCCCTTGAATTGAGGGTAATATGTCCAAGTCTCAGTCCATGAGCAATTTAACTGAATCATATGCAGTTTGCTGGGAAAATGGCTTGGATCATTTTGGATAACCTTGTACACATTTATATTTTATTCTGCCTTTTTAGGAATCTTATTCTGGAAGATTTCATCTTTCAGAATCATGCATCATAACTTTTGGCATATGTTTCTTGACGTTATCTTTCACAATGATGTATAGGCATATTAAGTGGCTCAAAATATACTTCTTTTGTTGTTGAAACATATGATCAAATCCACTTTCTTTTCCTTTCTAGTTTGATGTGTGTGTGCCATTTGTCTACAAGATTGGAGGAATAAACTAGAAAGGGTTTGATTCTTTGGCATAAAACTGATCCAATGAGAAAAGTAAGTGGAAATATCTTTCTATGGTATTGGTGGTGTTCCACCTCGATGAGTGAATGACACCTACCTACTTGTCTAAAACCTTGGGTGGACTCTGTATCCACTTGGTAATTCAAGGGCCTCAGATTTAGCCTCTTTAGTTAATAGTATGCAGGGCTTTATCTTCCTCATCTTACTTCCTGTCCTTTGGCGTACGAATGAACGAATTTTTGTGCGTGAGATTCATTTTAAGAGTACAGCAGAGTACAGAGTGGATGGAACGTTGTCCTTTTTTATTTTCTTTTTTTCATGTTTTCTTTCTCTTGTTTGTCACCTTCCTATTCCATTGAGCCAATTACAATCTGGGGTATTTTAAAAAAAAAAAGAGAAAAGAAAATAAACGACAAATGGAAGAAACGGGAAGAACAAGATAGGGGGAACAACTTTAGCTTTACATGTGGTCTCAATGCCCGGCGTGTTAATTGGTTTGTGTGTGGGAAAAATACAAATAAAACTTGTTTCTCAAAACTCCTCTGGACATATAGAATGTAGAAAAACAAATGAAAAGAAAAAGGATTCGGTTTTCTGAATTGTCCATCTCCATCACTAGTGTGCCTAGTGGAGTTCGAATGAACAAGTACATAGTTCACTTTTTCCATCCATTGGAACGATGTAGATTTGTGCTCTATGTTTTTAATTTTTTTTTTTCGTTTCCATTCCTCACTAAAATTTTAAAAGACCCCTCGTTCTTGGAGAATGGGGGGCAAAAGCAAGTGATGTAAAACAAGGGGCCCTGCTGTTGCATAGATGACACATCCATCATATCATGCAACTTGCTAAAATGGAAACTGAGAACAACCATTTTGCAAATTTGGTCCTGGTGTATAGACTTCTGAGGCTGGTAAGAATTATTTAGTAAACTCGGACAGGAAAGAACCATGTGCTGTATGCAGGTATTTGATTAATAGACAGATTGTGTTCTTCCATGGGCTGTAAATCAAATTATGAAACTGAAAAATGGAAAAGGAAATTACAGAAGTCCAGATGAAGGTAAGATGTATGTAACCCTGGAAGGCTGTCTTGTACCCATTCCAATCCCAAATATTGCAGCAATCTAACATTTCAAAACTTGTGTAACCGAAGCTGTGGACAGAAGTAAGAAGGAAAAGGCTATACAGTTCAGTCTGTAGTGGGATTCACTGCAGAATTTTACCAAAGTAAAACAGAAATATAAACCACAAAAGGAAACAGAAAAAAGCAAAAGTTTTGGTTTCCTAAGAACTTTTATCATCCTCTTCTACAGCCTCTTATTTGCACAAAAAATAAACAAGAAACATTGCTGAAAATGTCTGCTATGCAAAAAGACTTATCAAAACTGGGAATTTTCCTTCCTATTTATTACGAGCTACCCAGGACATTGCTGCTGCAGGTTTCTACATTCTCTTCCCCCTTTTCTCCTTCCCCTTCTCCATTTCTATCAAGCTCCTGTCTATCACCGTCATCATTTTTGCCTGTATCCTCATGGTTTTCCTCAATACTTTCCTCCTCTTCCTCGTCTTCTTCAAGAATTTCATCATCGGACTGAATGAATTGCAACTTCAAACGTCCATTTTCGCGGCATGCATGCAACAATTCCTGAGTCGGGATCCTTATTTCCTTAAGAATGACCCTGCCATCTTGCCTGAATGATTTGAAGCACACCCATGGCTTTCCACACCTGCCTATACAAGAAATGGGGGGAGGAAATGCCCCTATACATGTTCTTGATCTCTTGGACTCACCCCAATGATTTTCATTTTCTGCTGCTGTGTTTCTTGTAAAGGTTGTTGTTCTCTCCTCTTGAGGCTTACAATCATTATTACAGATGTCATTCCTCACCAAATCCTCAACATCATCAAAGCTCTCGAACCCGAGCCCCTCGGTGCATATCAATAAACTCTCCGAATTCATGGAAGAGAAGCTATCGCTGTGTCCGTATTGCTTTTTCTGGCCATAGGGGCAATAACTGGGCGTGGAGCTCCCGTTTTTCTCCTGATGAATGCTTGAAGTTCCATTTTCGTCGCTCTTGGGGATATCAATCACTGGTGGGGGTTGGTTTGCATCGGTGGTGGAGAACATTGAATTTGAGGACAAAGATGAGGATGGAGAGGAAGAAGTTGATGATTCAGGGGGATCATGAACATGATTTTCTTTGAAATGTAATTCGCCGAATATTTCTGTAAAAGAAGAATGATCAACAGTTTTTATGGATTTTATTTGTTTCCATGGTGAGAGGGATTCAAGAAGTGTTGGACTTTCAGGCAATGGCTTCTCAAAGATGTGTTCTAGGCCACCACAGGCTGCCATAGTTTAATTCTTTTATGTTTTCCTCCTTTTCTTTTCCCCCACAAGGATGATGAAAAATGGGTAAAAGGCATATGAAGAGAATACTTATTTTCTGATGATAAAAAAAGTGGATGTGTGTGTATGTGTGTGTTAATTGAAGAGGGAGAGGTACACGGGAAGAGCATGAAATTTTTGTTGATAAAGTCCAAGAGGATTGGAACTATTTATTAGGGATGCTGCTTCACGGGGTACCTCTCAGTTGGCAGGGGAATAAGGATGGGTGGTTATGGAGCTTTTCAATTTGGTGGTCACAATTTCTAAAATTCTACAAGTCCTTATCTTTGCCCTCCATAGAAATAGGATTATTCTAGGAGGTCCCGACTTAGGGTCGTGTGACAATCATAGCTATTAGTGTATGGTGGATTCTACATAAGTCTCACCATATTGACAATTATGATTATAAAAAAACTCATCAATTATCATCCCTATGATCCCAAAAATATTTGAACAAAATTTCGTTCCGTGTACTTGTGCTACATACAGGCGTTATCCATCGCTTCTCTTAAAAAAAAGATGACATTTATACAAAGAAAACACAAAAAGTAATATCCCAATTTTTCTATTTCCTACCAAAGTCAATGCATGGTAAGCTTTATGCACTTTTAGAGTTCATAAGTTTGGAACATATGGGACTGGCAAGATAATAAAGACCCACCCTTAACAGCCATATCACAGGATATTGCTGCATTCTATTGTCATCTTTGACATATTTCAATCTGGAAGTGAAGTTTGAAGTTTTCACCAGGTTAATTTCAAGGGTGGTGACCCAAAGCTGCACCAATCTGTTTTGCTATCTGAGCAAGAGCTGCATGTAATGACTTTGGCTCATAATAAGCAGATAATTTATCCCCAAATGTTGCATGCATAAATGAAAAACACATGAGAATATTCCAGGTTCATCCTCTATGATTGTTCGTTCAATATGTTGTCAGAAAATGATGGATCCTATCTTTCAATTCCAGAATGTAATCTAAAGTGATATAAAACAATCAGAGATGTTGACTGCTCTAAAGTACACTTTAAAAGTCCGGCCACAGGGTTACATAGTGGTTCAGTGTAATCTTCTCTCCAGTCACTGAGAATCAATATTCCATATCTTTGTTGTGGTCCTGGTGCATCAAGATCCATATACTACATTTGACTTACCACAGAAAATTAACAATTTTGTACTCAGATGTTTGTTTTAGGTGTTAAGCCATGTTTGCAAGGATTCATTGATCGCAGCACTGTCATCCTTATGTAAGTAAAAAGACATGATATTTATAGATGGCAAGATGAAATCGTACGAATTGAAATCACATCTCAGTATCCAGTGAACAAATTTTTCCAACATTGCATTCATGAAACTACCACAGATTAAGCAACAAACACTCAGGAGCGGTAACTAGTGGGAAGGCACACATTGAGATTGCACAGATTTCACTTTAGAATCAAAGGGGAGGTTACATCATACAATCAGTCAGGGTAAGTAGTCATGGACCTGCGTTCACCGCCAAGCTTCAAACCATTCTGTCATTGAATTTATACGGCTCAAGTTGCTAATTCCTTTGCTCTTGTTATCGATCTTCTTAGCTAAACCAGCAGCTTGCTGGCTATCAATTTTTGATTCGTATTTTGTGTTATTGGAATCACTTGATTGACCTGTTTTGCTCCTCATGTTCTCTTCAAACTGATTCTGAAGACACTTCATTGCTCCAGCTTCCCTTGCACTGGTAACTTTATAGACTTGCGCAGGACTTTTGCAAGACCCACTTTCATCAGATTCTTCAGTATAAGTTGAATAATTAGGACAATCCTCATCAGTGATGTTATCTACTTGGCTCGTTTCCGTACCAGTATCTGAACTAGGATCCTCCGCCACGAAGTCCTGTATTGTCTCTTCATATGATTCAGCAGGATTTTCCATATGCAGTCGTGAAGAACTCTGATTTCCATTGTCATTAGAAGGCTCCATGTGGGGAATAGGAGTTGGTTCTATAACAGAATCTTCTCTTTCTCGTAAGGTCTTCTCTATAAGAGTCTTAAGGAAGTTCATCACTTGTACTGCATACATCAGTGCAGTCAACGGATCAGCCATCTGTAAACAAAACCCCCAAGCATATTAGGAATGTAAGGAGGCTCATTTGCACAGAAATTAATGGACAGATTAATGCAGGTTCTTTTACACTGCCACGATGGGATAGTTTTAGGTGGTAGAGACGAGAGATTGTAATATGTATAACCAACACACTAATAGTTATTTCCCTTGCAGGTCCAGTTATTTTCATTTTCTTTTTTAATTTTCAAATAGATCGCCACAACAAGTACAGATCACCAACCCATTCAAGGGAACGATTTATCATGATTCTGGAAAATGCTTTAATCCACAGAAGTATAAAGCTTTTGTTCTCCATGCATAGATGACTACCAGAGGGCTAAATTTGCAAGCATCTCAACTTTTTTAACTCACTTGCAAAGATTTCATACAGGGGGATGGCATATTTGACTAAACTCAAAAGGTCGATATATCATGTCCAAGAACATTAGCGAGGGAATCAGTTGCATAGTAAGGATCCAATTACAATTTTACTCCTAGGGTGTCAACTCCTATCAAAATTTATAGTGGGGTAGATATCAAAAAGGTAGATAAAAGTCTTGGCAGAGCCAGAAATCAAATGCAGAGTTACCTGTGTCATGTTAGGAGCAAACACCATAGCAATGTTGCGTGCATTCATCTTATTTAGGTGTTCCTCTTGGACAACATCAGCCATTAGGTTGATTGCCCAATCCAACAGAGCAGCTTCTGTTGGGGGTAGAAGCCTTACTAGTGCATCACAGTCCTCCTCTGACTGGCACTGAATCACCTGCTCAGGTGAAAGAGAATCCAGTACCCCTCTGGGGAGTTCTCTGAACCAAGCCTGCATGAATCACATGAAAAGTATGTTAATGCCAAATGTGCAAAAGAAAACCATATTAGCTTCACTCTATGAACAACAGTTTTCTTGATCAGACATAAATTTCTTTTTCCTGCATATACTCAATCAAACAATTCAAAGAGATTGAGGTCATTCAAATGCGCAGATGCTATGTTAATTTACTTTTTTATGTGCACTCAAAGAGAAAAACACACAAAAATAAACAGCATTTGAAGATAAAAATCAATTATAATTAACTATTGAAAAAATAAGCCATAAAAGACTGTATTTAGAGTTGAATAGCAAGTTGCACTACGGTGGAGTGTTACAGTATGGAGATTTGTCAACAAATTGAAGCCTATATGGGTTCAAACCTAGTCAGATAAGAGAGCTGAAGAAAGAGAACAGTTACTCTTACAATGACCATATTGCTTGCTCATCCAAAAGTTCAATGAAACCACTGCCTTTGAGTATGTTGCCTTCAATGATTTCGAATACAAGCCATACAGTGATAGATTGTTGTAAATGTGCAAGGATCTAAACATAGTCAGATAGACAGCTGGAAGAAGGAAAAATGGATGGCTGCTACTATGAAACATGTTGCTAACATATCCAAAAGTTCAGGGAAATCACTGCCTTCAAGGAAATTGTGTTAACAATATCAAATGCAAGTCATAAAGTGATGCATCATTGTAGATGTGCTATCTCATCACTAGAATCTAATTGCTTTCAGTAACAAATCTGACAAGACAATGCAATAATAGGTCATTCACCAAATTAAAATGACCCATCCTCCTTAACTTGGATTGCACCTCCAAACAGCTTTCCAGAAGAAAACATCAATTGTGGTAATAAGGGGTTGCGTTTTTCACAACAGATATGTCCATGACCTTATTTAGCATGTATACTAGACTCTATTGTCTCCTGTATTTCAAAAATCAAGATGTGGAAGGAAAAGTGAAAAAAAGATAGAAACTCCATTTCTATTTTAAGAAAGCAATAATCAAACTTGTTTTATACTTTAGTCAAATAAAATCTGAGAGAGGATACTGTGGAAATTTGTGGAGTTTCTCCTTTCACTATGTTTATCAACTTATCTTTTTCTTCATGTTTCTTTTTGAACCAAATACAGAAGCTTGTCCTCATTCTTTCCATTTATTAAAATCTAGGATTCAAATGAACTCTTCATTTACGAAAATTAAACAAAACACAACAAATAAGTTCCTAATGAGCTGCTCACACAGGCTCAATAAATGTTAATTTAGTCACAATCAGGAATCTCCATGATGACTCTTTGGGTACATACATGCAGGTAGGTAGTTGTTCGCTTTTGTTGGCACATACATTGGTAGATTCCATTCTGTACTCAACCACAAATTAGTCATGGTTTGTGGTTTTTTATTGCCACATTATACAAATCTTTCTTCTCATTTTTAACCAATTACTAGTGAAGTCCAATTCAGTAACCAACAACCATACCAGCCACTAAAAATTCCATATCTTTCCTTTTTCTTATTCTTCTTCCAGTTACTACCACAGAGAGAATTCTTAAATTACCTATTAAGAATTCCTTTTTCATCAAACAACAACAACAACAACAACAACAACAACAATATAATTCCAATTAGACAGAAAAGTTGCAAGGATGAGCCAACACGAACTTGTTAAAATAAATTATAGCTAGCGTAGAGGCATTTATTCCCCCGTCTCTACTAGAAAAGCAACTTGTGAAGCCAAATGAGATCATAGAATAATAATTGATAGAAAAGACCATAGAATAATTCCATGAATGCTTTCATATGACTCTGTGATAACATACTGTTTTAATTGGTTACAACTTCCACCCTGTATTTTGTCCAAAAGGGCAGTTGCCTAGCAGCTCGGGCGCAGATAGAAGCCTACAGATGAAAGGAACACATCTGCTCAAGCTGTAGCCGATAGCAACTTTTATGTGATAAATTTCTACCTATCAATAACCCCTAGTTTATCTTAGAACATTAAAGTTTAACTATCAAGATTGGGGGCAAAAACAAGACAAAACAATTCCATGCGAACCAATATGTAACTTTTGGCATGCCTTGTTCGCAAGCTGGTTCAAAGGCCATGCAAGATGGTGTTTTCTCAAAAAATTTAGGCTATAAATGTGTAATTTGGGCTAGTTTCTATTTGCTCACTCTTTTTAAGATTTATAGTACTACATTAGTTTATGTAACTGAGATAAAAAAGAATATATTGCAGCAAGTTAAACTTCGTCACATCAATGAATGAAAGCATATCCTTCTCACAAGCAAGACAAATACTAATCTTAGACCGTACACGATAATTCAAGTTGATATTAAAAAACAGATACTAGATTACAGATAAGGTGTGTTATTCAAGTATTAATCAATATATTACACGTCAGAGGGCTAAACCTTATCATATTTTACACAGCAATGCCAGCACAAACTCCTATATAGATTATGAATGGAGAGAAGAGAAGGTTTTGTCATATCCAAAAGGTTCCTTAATTTTCTTGGAATCAAGTCTTCTCTTCTGGTTCAGTGTCATAGAGATGGATCACTCTGTCCAGTAAATACTACCAATTTTAAGAGTTCCACAAGAAGTAAATAGGCATTCTTATGAACAAACATGTACTCTTAATGTCCACCATAAGAATCAAAGAAACCAAATCTATCAAAAAGAACCTTGCTATAAGTTACCTTGATCAGGCCTGCCAAACAGTGTACATCAATGCCTTCTGGAACTACACCTCTGTTCAATTGGTCCCTAACAAACTCCTCCTGGCTGTTTCCCGCAGTTATTCTAAAAACCCCTTCAGCCTGCATATATAAAACCCAATTGTGACCACTATGAGAGTCAGGTAATTAAACAATACAAAGAAGAGCAGCCACCAATATAGTTTGGCCAATAGTTAGATTTTTTGTGCATATCAATCGGAACAATAATGCACCTGAAGGCCACCTTGAGAATATAAATGCCTTTGCATAAGTAAGAGGATAGTTGGAATGCTATTGCCTCGGGGATCATAAGACAGCTGCATTGATGCAGTAGAAACTCCAAAAACAGTTGCACTGTTCATGGATACCCAGAGCAGAAGTTCAGTGAGGATGGAGTTGCAACAAAACAATAATTTATGGAGGTGGACATAACAGAAGGTATAGTGAATTAGAAAAAGTATGCGAACAATTGCTGAGCTCTTGAAATTCCAAGGAACCAACAACTTCTGAACAGCTCACAAAATGTTACTTCTATGTTATGAAGCAGAAAGATTGTGCTATAATTCTAGGTTTGATTGGGGATCCCAGGTGAAACCTATTCAGCCAAAATTAAGTGGACCAAAGTCGTAGTTAGAGTCCTTGGAGAATGCAGCTAAAAAAATTGGATGAGATAAAAGTAAGCAAATATTTATAAGTTCATTTTCATGTACATTCTTCCCAAAACAGGTTGCAAGTTATAGGACCCCATGAAATTGCAAGCAACCATCTAGGAAAGCATTCATTCAGTGATTTAAGACGACGCATTAAAAAGGCCAACAGAATTATGCATGCATAAGCTTGGGCATGCATCCTGTTACCACTCTCAAAGGACTAAATTTCGTTACTTAATTGTCTGTAGCCTAATCAATCATGTTAATCTGACCAGGATCTGAAAAAGAAAAAGTACGGGTGGACAAAAACATGATTATAAGGATGAAAGTAAGCGTGTTGAGGACAACACTGCAAGAACTATAGCACAGGTTCCATACACACGCCAAGGTGTATCTAGCGTGAAACAATTTCTTCAAATCTAACAACCAGACCAAAAAATGAAATCAACCTCCCTCACCACTAGTTCAAAAGAGCACCCAACATGAAATTCGTACAATCTCTTACATCTATTAAGGAAAAAAAGATCATTTAGATGGAAATCAGTTTATGGTGTTAATAACTCGGCACAAGATCTAACTTTCAAGGAAAGAAGGAAAGTTAAGCATTTAGGCAGTACCATCCTGACTCAACATGGCCAGTCTCATCTACAACATCCTGACCTGAGTCTCCAATTGGACCCAAAGCTTCTATACTTGAAAAGCATCTTAGCAGCAAATAGCTTATCTTAGATAAGAACCTTAATAGAATCACCACTTCTTTGTTTCCACACTTGTTCATAATCAAATCAGTTGAAGTTGTTTCAGCAGCACAGGCTTCACATTTTAGCAACCTCCGACTGAAACTTCCACAAGAGCTTTACTTTCCTATCTGAATAGACCAAAAGATCTACCTTTTGGCAAGTATGTCAAAAAGGTAGCTTTCTATTACCATATTTTGGTATGGCACGAGAATAACATAATACAATCTAATAGCAGTAATATTCTAAGAGCACCTTTGAGCAATTTATGCTTAAATGTGATGGCTAGATGCCTTAAAAGCATCAGGAACGCTTTTAGTTTTGCACTTAAGTCAAACTAATGCATCTGGGAACAGCAGCCATCCATATGTAGCTAGTTTAAGATATTTTTAGTACATTTGGAAAAGGCAATGGACATCTACAGAAACTATTATAAATGCATTCATAAGACAGTAAGAGTTTTAGGATTTAATGAAAAAGGGAAACTGTCCAAATTCTCATATTCTCTATTTCCTTTTCAAGAAAGAGTCAAAATTGAAACATCTGCGGAGTCAGAATTTTATTCTTGAACTGAATTAAAAGCCTCTGGCAAACCCATGGTGTCACCAAGTAATAGCCTTATCTATCTATGAGATCAAGGATTTGATGCACCACTAAGTGCAGTCCAAGTAAGCCCAACTGGAATCAACTGCTGATATCTTTTGTCAACTGTAAAATGGAACATTCACGATCTTATATGAAAATCTAACCTCGGAAGTAGTTTGGGATTCACCTCCTAAGATTAATCACTTCAACTTGAGTATTCAAAATTTCCAGAGTACTAACCTACCTTCCAGTTACTTTCACCAGATGATACATACTTATGCAATGCAACCACATTAGGAAAGAAAACCACATATGATCATTGCTGATATGCTTACGTTTTCATAACTGGCATTCATGGCAGCAAGAGCATGTAATGGCCTAATGGTGCAGAAGAAAAGAACCAAGTAATCCAACAACTAAAATATGAAACATGTGATGAGATCTCTAACTATTTACATGGAAGAATTGAAGAAGCTAAACTTTTAGACCCAACAACAGTAACTCAATGTATGATACTTCGAATCCAATTGGATACAACTTCCATGCTTAATTTATATATCTTATCCAGTGGAAGTCTCGTTTATTGAACTGCATAGGAAGGAATCATAATCACTTATGCATATCTACTTTTGAACTGCAGAAACCATTGGTAGTTATTAAGATAGGTAGTCTCATTAACAGGTGGCCTTGAATAGATGGAAAACAAAACCACATCCAGATCATCAACTAGATTAGCAGCATTAAGATATAAATGTTAATATTCAGTTTGATGGACTCATTCAAACAGACCATTTCAGATTCACAAACAAGGATCACAAAGGCCAAAAAGAGCAAAAAGAATATATCAAAAGAAAATACACCAAATGGTTCAAGAAATCAATCAAATTTGAGAAAACCACAATGCAAGAAATGGTTGAACAAACAATCCAATCCCCAGAATTTTCCGACAAGATTGATCTTCCATTCTTCACTTAAATTACCATGGCACAGGTCTAAACCATTTGTGTACAATATGCTATAATGTCCTAATCAAACAATCATGGCAATTTAGCAGAACACCAAAGTAGAATACAGTGTAAAATTTCAACAAAGTCAGATAATGACCCCTCAACCAGATATTATATAAATCAAAGATGCAAGAACTGAAACCCAACATTATCTTAGAGATTCTAACAACATAGCAAAATACAAGCCAAGATTTATATCAATTAAACGTCCACATATGTAATCAAACCCACTTGCAGGATTCACAAAGACGAATATTTACCTAGCACTAGGAGCCCTCCTGGGAACCTCAGGCTCAAACTCAACAGGCAAGCCCAAGAACCCATCAAACCTATCAAAAGTCACATGATTAACATGCTGTACATCAGTAGGCCAACTGATTTCCATAACCCCACTACCGCAATTACCACCAGCACCAGAAAAATCGCCCCTGTCCGTCTTGCAAGCCACCCAAAAGCTCTTCCTAAACAGAGTCACCAAAAGTGCCAAAAGAGATAATTGATCCCTCCTGTCGTTCTCCCTTTTCTCCCTCGCTCTATTTTCTTCCTCTTCCTCTGTGTCACCCCCTGTCAGCCCAGAAATCCTCTCATCACCCACATATGACTGAGTCTGGTGAAACAATGTGGGATTGTGGGTAGGTGTGGAAATTGAAGGGGATGAGGATGAAGATGGTGAGTGGAGCACCTCTGTCATAGTTACAAGAGTTGAGCAAATCAATATAATGTGGGATCTTTTCAATATTTTCCTTTCCAAGATTCTTTCTTTAATCAAGAAAAGAAGTGGGTTCTTTATCTTCGGTGCTGAGAGTAGATTTGGAGTGATATTAAAGAAAGATACAGCATGCAAGGAAATGGGGTCTGGTTTGAAGGGAAATTTCAAGAGGGATATTCTTAGGCAAAGTGATGGAGTTAGTGGAGTTGGATTGAAGGAATGGTAAGAGTAGACGTGAGAATCATGAAGGGATTAATTTATTCAGTTTCTTGTGTTGGTTTTGATTCTGTTTGTATTCTGCAGATTGTTCTTGATGCCAACACAGCGTTGAAGTCAAGAAGAAGCGGAATAAGGAAAGAGGGGAAGTTGTATATGTAATGGTGTGGACTGTTGCTATTGGTTGATGGTGCTTCAGGTAGACACTTTCTTATTATTGTTGATGATTTCTTTTGTAGCTTCTGCTTTTTTTTTTTTTTTTTTTTTTTTCTTTTTCCCAGTTTTTACTTGATTATTCATAAGCCTTTACATTTTTAAAAAATAATTTAAGAAAGATGGGTATGATTTTTTAAGATAGAAATAACAGTGTATAAAGTATAAATTAGGGCCTGATGTTTGGTTTATGCTGTGATATTGGTGTATGGACTAAAGACCAGATAATCTTGTCAATCTAGAGATAGCCAATAAACGTTTGCCACATCAGTTGGTAACTCATCCATTCTCTTCTGAATGTATTTCTCCTTTTTGAGAAATAGACTCTCAGCCTGAAGTGAAGTGAATTGTCTTTAGGCCATCTAAAATTTAAAATATTAAATTTCATGTAATTTCTTCATAAAATTTTATGTTTTGGTATAATTTAATATAAATTATATAATCTACTGTATCAAATTTTATAAATGAATATTTATTTTTATTTTTATTTTTATTTTTATTTTTATTTTTCAATTATCATTAATTTATTTAATTATTTATGTTTTATTACTACTAATTCTACTAATTAAAAAATTATATATAATTAATATTACGTATATTTATTATATTATAAAAATAAAAATTATAATTAATATCATAATAAAAAAAATACTAAATTACACATCATGCATAACAAAAATACTTTCACAAAATAAACAAAAGGACCAATACATTTTTATCATTTGATTCAAATTAACATATTCATCCCTAGATGATCAATTAATATATATTGAAGTATAAAGTGAGCATTTTTATCCTTGAATTTGCTTTTTTAAGTTTTCAATGTTTATGTTGTAGGTTATTTTTAAATTTGGTACAAGTAATGTTATTTCAATGTAATTACTTATTATTTGTTAATTATTATAATTTATTATAAATATAATTATTATAATTAAATATTACAAATATTATTGCAAATTATAATCAAATTACAATGAAATAAATATAACTAAATTGTCAATTAAATAAATATGAAATATAAGATACAAATGAAATTAAAAATTAGGAATAAAACAAATTTAGAACAAATGAAAATAAATTTAATGTAAATAAATAGCATAGCACCACACCAAATTTGGTCTAAGAATTGGGATTGAATTGTATAGGAAAAAACACTAAATATAGTGTAATGGTGTGAGAAACAAAATTGGAGTTGACTTTAGTACGTTCTTTTTAGTAAAATAATTTAAAATAATTATGTATTGAAATTTATACCGAACAAAATAAAATTAAATAAAAAGTTATCAAATTAGAATGACGGTCACCCTTTTTCAGTGCTGAAATTTAAACACAAAATATTGTTAACTTGAGTTGAGACTTTATTATTATGTAAATCAATTTTAAAATCTAAGCATACATGGCATTCATAAACTATTTAGCTACGGATCTATTCTTTGGAACTTCAAATTTATTTTGTGGATTCGCAATCAATATCACTTAACTCACTGATAGATCCCAAAAACAAAATGAACCAAGGCAGCTTGGCAGTTTGATAAACCAATTATGTTCTGCTGTTTCTTTGCCAATCCACAAGGTCACCCGGAAGAAGCAGCAGACACGCCATTAAAAAGCATAACTAAGATATCTATCTAATTGCAGAACATTTTTCATTTGCTCAGAATTGTGAACGAACAAAGTCTATTGACTCATTTCCATAGAAGTGTTGCAACACGAAATCACCAAATGCAGTCGTGCCAAGTTGTCATACTTCAGAATTCATAGACGAACGGGGCATATATCAGCTTATAGGAAGGGACATCATGTTATGGAACAAAATGCAATTAGGAACATGAATTTTACAGGAGTTTGTTTGCTTTTATTAAGTCAACATACTTCTTCGAAAATTTTATCTCAATCCTGCACTTCTTCAGGTTTTGTCTTCCTTGAACCCAAATACCATCCATAGGCAGCAGCAATAGTAGCAATACCAGCTACAACAGCATAGTTTCTGTATTTATCAGTTGACGCTTTAGGAGTTGAAGAGGTCTGGCCACTTGGTTTAGCATCAGCCACAGATCCTGCGTCTCCTGAGCTTGTTGCGGGAGTTTCATCTGGTTTGGGGCCCTTGAAGCAATCAACCATTAAGCATGAGAAGAAGTCAGGATATGGTAATCCAAGGCAATGAAAAACAACCAAAAAAACAAATATACAGGATTGGAAACCAAACACCTGGAATTGGCAGGGCATACCAGAAAGGCGAAAAAATTAACATAAAGAATTATCTTTATCATGGAAAGGGAGGATGAAATAGCATTCTCATTCAATCAAATTCAGTTCAGTTTTGCATAAAGTAGATGATGGGTTCTACAACATATGCATACCTTACGAGCAAGCTTCTCCAACTTCTCTTGTTCCACTTTCTGCCGAATTTTCAAAAGGTTCAGCAATAAGAAAAATACGCAACAATTTGTTGAATTAAAGTTGGAAACTTGTTGTCAAGTATGCACGAGAATAAGAGCATGCATTTTAATCAAAAAACTAAATAAAACAGCCATTGGTACGTAAGACCTCCATTCAACAAGTAATCATAGACAGATTATCCTATAACCAAACAATTCAAGCACTGCACATAATTAAGCAGTGATTATGTCATGGATATCCCCAGGAAATGAGCGAGGCCAGGGTGCCAACATGCAGAGTTTCAGAAATATGAAGGTTTATTCTTCCTCATGAAGAGAGCAGGTTTGTCACTGTCATTAACCCAAGGAAAACAACTAATATATATCATGACGGAACTCATTTTAGCCTTTGTTTGACAACATGTAAGTATTCAATATGTGATTTAATTTCGTATATATCCATAGAGAATATCCCTCACTGCTAGACAAACACCAAAAGTTGCTTGATAGTGTCTCCACGTTCTGGCATGAAGAAAAACACATGGCCCAATTTCCCCCTCTGCATCTTTTGAACAGAATATCATTTTTGAGGGGTAAAAAAGGAAAAGAAAAAAAAGCAGCAGCACATAGACATCCTGATTTGATTCTGGACTAAGAAGTGAAACTGGTATATTGGATGACATCATAGCAACTGTTTTTTACAAATTATAACAAACTATAAAACTACAACTTACTTGTGACATGAATAGATGGTTAATGATGATAACAGCAAAACAAGTAATAAACTAACTGCTTGACAAAAAAAGAGAAGCAATTAAAGAGAAACAGAACATCAATTGAACCTCCCTGAATATGGTTAGTAAAGTGGCACATTGACTCTCAGTGCTCACATGAAGAGGCTTTCTCTTCTGCATGTTGCTATTACCACATTTGATAACCACTCAAGATCCCTTACTAAGAATCAGTAATCAAGTTTCTTGCAGATAAATGTTCATTAGTGCATGCAATGTTCAAATTTATAGAAAACAGAAGCTATATTCATAGAACAGTCTCATCATGTAAATTTAAGACTACCATAGTGTTAGACGAACTTAAGAACGAATATATCGGAGAAAACAAGCTGATTGTAAATTATTATATGCATTAATACCTACACTCATTCGGTATGATCATCATTTTCAAAATTAACAGTTAAATTTTGTTACAATCAAGCAATTTCAACTTGTCAAAACATATCTGACTAATATCAAATGAATATCTGCTCAAGCAATGTGATGAACTGATGATTATTGGTAGTATCAGCACTTAATAAAAGTATTCACCCTGAAGTATGAAAAAAGAAAGATTATTAGTTGCTCACATGTTTGACATTGAATGTCCTTTCAGGCACGTGGTAGAGATAATGAAAATGCATGTTAAGAAATATCAAGCTTCAAAGGCCATTTAATAATTTTCTTAATGTTCTTGTTCAGAGAGAGGAGAAATATTAGCAAAATGCAACAACCTACCATGCAGAAAGCACCACGATAGAATAAGTTGGCTAAGCCTGCATACATCTTGTGCCAAAATTACGGATTTACCTTAATATAGACATTTTCTGCAGCCTTCTCCTCCTCACTGAGGACTTTGCCACTGCTTGATAGCCTTCGAGAGACATATCTAGCAGCAATCCTAGTCGCCATGGAAAGAAAATATTTTCCTGTCAACCATATGAATTTCTGTCAAAGTGCTCTCATTGTGATGGATTTATTCATTGACATATTAAATACAATAGCTTCTTGGCTAACTTGTCAATCAGCAAAATGCATGAATTTTTAAAATAAAATAAATATCCAGCTTGACTATAGTTACATACTCGAAGGATGTGTTAAATTGAAATAGCTCTCTAATCGTCAAACACAAAGAAATTTCGGTTCAATTCATTTCCTTCTTCCAAATACATGGACTATCATTTCATCAATAAAAGCACCTTCACTATGTCCAAACTAAATAAACCAGTGTGAAGTTTGTGTTTTAACTATATAATTACAACATTAGCATACTCTTTTATCCCACCCTGTTAGTAGGCCCAAACTGCTGTAGCTAGTATGTTGTTGCACATTATGTGCATTTGAAGCCTCATGTGTAAACACCATTCAGTTCAAAGAACCACAAGGAAACAGCATAAGAACGCAAGATGAGAGTAATAGATCCAAGTATAAGCTTAAAATCATACTTGGTTCCAAGAAGAGGTATTTAAAAAATAGAAAAATGAGTACCAATTTGGCCCCTAAAAAAATCTCTCCTATGACGTTGACAAACAACGATGGGTATATAATGTGAAAAAAAATCGCATTTCTTCAAATAAGGAGAAATACAAGAGTCAGCCATGTTTTGCATGTGGTACTTTAAAAGGGAAATATAAGTTTTAAGGATCCAAACCACGAGGAAAAAGCAATACAACCCATTAGTTCTGTGCACATTAAAAAGCAATAGTTGATGGGAGAGCCAAGGCAGTTACTCAAGAAGCATACTCCTCTACGGCCAAATAACTAATGCCCTGTCTTTTAGAAAGCTGACTACAACATACCATTCATAAATCAAGAGAAACGTGCAACAACTAGACCACAGAAATATAGGTGAGCTTCTATTACATGGGAAAGCTTTATCATCATCATGCAAAAGACCACTATACCAAATAGGGACTAGGAGGACCATGCACCTATGTCTTCTTTCATCAGTATACAGAAGAGGATTTATGTTTCATAGTCATTCTTGCCAATGTAATTTTTTCTCCAGTAATTGGTTGATAAAGATTAGATATTAAATTCCAATGGGTCCATCGATAGGAACAAAAGATTCAAACTCATAATGGTCACAAGTATTTCTACAACAATAAAATGGAGATAGACTCATTGTTTCCAATGCATTTAATTTAATCCAGAAACTACACGCCCGAACATGCCATTAGACATTCATACTTTTCAAAAGCAACTCCTATACAGCTCGTTAAACACAACTTCTACCAGCAAGATTAACAACCCCTGCAGCACACATAAGTGTCAGCCTGGGTTCAATACGTAATCCCACATCTTCAATAAATTGAAAACAAAATTAAATCAAAGAATAAAAAAGAAAAAAGTGCAGAAAGAATCCTCAAGTTTGAAAGAGTCAAGTCGAACATAGTGATTGATGCACATAGAACCATGTTGATATTCATTATATGTTGGTCTGGATGCAAAGTATATATAATAAAATATCCCAGTAATATAAATCATGTCTACAAGTAAAATGGATTAGATAAAATTTACTCCTATATATTAGACACATATAGACGAAAAGAGAAAAAGGGTACCCCAGGATGATTAATCCGAGAGCAGGTACAAGTTTGCAGTACATTTAAAAACACATCAGAAGGCCAGAAAATTATTAAATATTCAAAATGCATAAAAAAATACACCCAACATATATTATGGTAATAAACTGAGGAAAAACCCACCAGACCCAAAAATCAAAATAAACCAGATAAAATAATAAAGTATAGGACCCAGCAAAAAGAAATATGCTAGCATCGTCATCAGAAGGAAATCAAGAAAACAGGAAACATAAACCATAAAGTTACTAGCAGAAACACTGCCTAAAAATCGAATAATAATATGCAGAAAAATGAAATTAGAATTCAAACCAGCTCAGCTTTTCATAGAAATCAAATTAACACAGAGATGGGGAGAAAAACACAAGCATTGCCATGTATAGATGTATGTACATACCGAAGCAGCCGAGAGAGAGATCAAATCGACAGGGAGATAGTGAGAAATTTCCAAGGGTTTTGGGTTATAAAATTAGAATATCCTTTTAATAGTACAATAGGAAATGAGGGAGAGTAAAAAGCAAATGAAAAGAAAAGAACTAACTTGCAATTAGGAAACTGGAATTGATTCTGTGGACCGAGGCCCAAACTTAAATAAAGCCCATCATTTTTTTGTCAACTTTATTGGGCCTAGTTCAAATTAGTAATCTGCCAAATAGAAGAATGCTTTGTTCTGAACCCCTGACTTCTGAATTTATGTTTTAGGCCTATTTTTAAATCAAATACTACAACACTACGTCAGCACTTAATAATTACAAAAATAAATTAATAAAGATATTTTCTACGGGGTTCAAATTCGAGAATTTAGAGTCTTGACCTCTCCAAAATTTTGCCGAATTAAGTTTTATTGTGATGAGACATGATATGTTATGTGAGACTCAAAAATATTAGTACTAAGGTGACCTATGCTCTAACCAAATTTAGTTAGTTTTTTTTTTTTTTTTTAAGCAGAATACTAACATCTTTTATTAGTTTGAAGGAACAAAAGTAGTACCAGCAACCAAACAAAATTGACCAATATGGGCAATGTATTTATTAGTTAAAAAGTTGAAGAGAAGCATGCTTTAATAATTCGCAATATTGGCACAAAGAATCCATCTATTTAAACACATCTTCCGCGCTTTGCCTTAAGATATAGCAACTTATATCAGCTCAATACCGAGCATTAAGAGAGGCATACAAAAAGCTCTGACCATGTCATGTCAAAAGCCGAAATGCAAGTCATTCCCGCAAAGAAGGGCAGGTAAGTTGTAACACCTGATCAATACTGCCTAATGATACAGAGTACAGATACAAAGGAATGAATAGGAGAAAAAGGAAATGTATAATGGAATCTGTTGTCCTAAACAAATAAACCTTTTCCGCATAGTATAATTTTTATCTTAGTAAGGTCTAGGATTACAATCATGGGCAGTGTATGCCAACACTTATACAGATCTTGAAAGCATTTGTCTACATTAAACGCTTGCAGTATTCCCAACTAAAACAGACCTTCCAAATAGAGAATCAAGATACATGATTAACAACACACTTCCAAGAACAATAATTCACGTCCATCTCTGTTGGGTAACTCAGCTACAAACAATCTCTGTATCCACAATTAGCCGAATTCTGTTCCAGTTAAAGCAAACAACTTCTGATGTATGTGTAAATAAATTTCTTCTCTACCACTATTTACGTAGATCGCCATTAGATTTGTTCAAATATTCTACTACATCGTGATTGATCTCATCAAGGAAGGAGACAAAACCCATGACACTTGTGAAGCCACTTCCCTCAACATCCTGTTCCTCTATAAGGTAGTTCTCAAATGCTGTTGCATCATCCTGCCCTCCCCTGATAAAAATGAGTTTAGGAGTAATAATCCGCTCTTGCTTCAGTTTGTTAATGGTGGTTCTCAAAAGGCCTGGGTTAGAAAGACACAGGTAAAATCATTTGTCAGTGAGCACAACAAAGTCCCTGTTCTTCCAGTCTTCTAAAGCACAGCTATTCTGTGGTGAGAAGCAAATTGATAAACAATCACTTACAGTCCTGGGGTGGAGGAAAAGGAAGTGCAGCATCGGCTGTAGATGAATAAAACACAATGAGAGTTGTAAAAGCATCAAGGAAAAATATTGGGCTACCACTTGTTATTAATGCAGCACGACTCAAGGAATGGCGAGGAAATGCTTGTTTATCCGGAGTGTCATATGACGCCAACAATGGATATACAGCACGGCTAAGTGAAGAAGGTTCCAGAGCACTGCATCAAAATTATGATTGTAAGTTCTAAAATGCTTGATGACGGTATGATATAATCAACAACTGAGGATGGTTGTGAGTCGTGAGTGGAGTTTGATGAGTAGTTCTGCATATCAAACTTAGGAAAACAAACATTATCATTTTCATCTTCTTTGGACAACTAAAGTAAAATTTGATGCTCATGATAAAAGTGGAACTAACATGCAGGTTTAACCAACTACAACAACCAATTACTGTAAATAGTTATCTAACGAACATATTGTGCAGGTCCTAACATATGCAGTATAAAAAAAAGCTACAAGAGATGTACTGATTGAATCTGCTAGCTTCTGCCAAATCATCATTCTTTTCAATTTTCCTTTTAGCAAGTAAATGCAATAATCCAACAAAATTGTTAGAAAGTTCTCAGTATTTATAATGGAAATGTAGCAAAGAAAACTATGAAATGTTTAATCTAGACAACCAAGCTGGCATATGAATAATTTTTTATCCAACTACATCACCATTTCTCCCCCATAGCTCACATGCTACACTAAATGTCAACAGAAGTCCCACAATTAACAATATCATATACCTTGTTGAGAATCAAAATAATATCAAAATGGATTGGATTATGAATAATGCGCTATTCTTAGGAAAGTAGAATGATTTTATCTAAATTGATATAGGGGATGTTTTCCTTTCCTTTTATGTATTACTCACATCTCTATTACACCTATATTTATATATATATAATAGATGATATTGTAATTGTCAAGACAAGAGAGAAATGAAAGTCTTATTGCCCTTTTGGGCATTTTATCCATGGATGTAGGCTAAACAGTCGAACCACATATCTTCGTGTTCTTCTATCTCTCTTCAATATATTTCAAAATTCAACATACCTGAACAGACACTGAAGATATATTCGGTAGTCCGGATGAACACCTTCTTCATGAAAGCGAAGAAGAGGATTTCGCAGCAAAGCAAAGACTAAGCGGGGCAAAGGTTGCAGCTGAGGGCATTGGGTGAAGGCAACATCAAAATGAGAAGTGGTTAAACTTCCTCTCGTGTATTCAGCAATCTTGAAAGCATCATTATACTGAGCCGTAAGATTTACAAGCCACTCATGTAGTAAAATCCTACCCTCTCGAACTCCATTCTCCAAACAGGACAAAATCACCTGAGAAGAATTATGGCAGGTAAAGAAAATAACTCAAATTAGCGGATATTTCAGCAGATCAGAGTACTCCTCACTAGACAAAACATCCTCAGTCTGGCAGAATCAATTTGGAATATTTGGTTATGGCTCAAAACCAAGCAGAATTGACAACGTAATTTAACGCATGCATTGAAACCCATGTTAAGACAAGAAAGGGAAAGAGTGAAGTAAAAATCCTCAATTGGATTATAAGAAAAAACAATAATTGAGTAATAATGCTTAGAGAAATTAAATTCCAGTAACAAACTTGTCAATGACTTGCCCAAATGTAAAGAAACCTTTTATATGCACTTCTAAATTACATTTCATCAGGTTTTTCTTTCAAAGGCCACATTGCATTAAGTATATATCCTAATGTTATCTAGTAGACATGCAAAGACAATACATAGGCACATAATGATACACCACCATAAACAAAGTAAGCATATAATGAACAAATTATGCATGGGTATACTCTAGTCTGCTTAGGACTCTAATGGCACTTGCTTAAGCCTGCAGTGAAGATGACCGCAACTTCTCACCTCTTCTACCACTACCCATACTTTGAAGAATGCTCAGATGATAGCAATAGTTAATCACACCCTTCAGGTAATTAGAGTTTACCTCGTGAACAAGTATGGAAAGAACAACTTCAGGATCAACACTATCGTAAATCTCGTTAATATTGCGAGCAGTTCCAAATTGTAAAGTTCTGATCCTCAGTCTCCTTTTCAGGGAATAATTAGCTCTGCATAAATGTAGAACATATAGACAAAAGATAAAAGCACTGGAAACAATGTGTAAAGCTAGCAAAATTGATGAAGACTCTTTAACAACAATAGCAAAGCAAGGAAAGTTGATGCAAAAGTAATGTAAGCCCTAGCTCAGTCCTCAATGAGTCAATTTATAAGAGCACAAGGACTTCTCAATGTACAACAACAACTCATTTTTGTTGAGTTCAAATGCTTGCAACAAAAGAACCATGGAAATAGTATCTAAATGGCAGTTATGCACAAAAAAATTACCAATAAACTTTTCTTAAGATGGTCAGAATCGGAATTTCTGAATTTCCCATTCCCCCTCCTAGAATTTCAAATTTCCACAGATCAACAAGATAAAAAATCCACATTGTCTAAATCATAGACAGTTTTTAAGGATTGCAACTTAAACATTCAGGCTAGGAGTTGCAAATGCTATGGGAAAACTTAGTTTCCTTAGTTAAAACTTGATCGCCATAGGTTTTCACCTTGATTACATATATATGAGGTTATCAAGTTCAAATTAAAACCCAGAATAAAAAACATAAAACTCAAATTGTATGTAATTGTCAGGATCTCATATATATTTTCTCATCGCTATTATGAACAAGGTATATATCTCAGCTGCTAAATAAAAATTCTTAGATCATAAATAAAAAACAAGGATATTTAAGTGCATTTCAAGACTACCTGTATTACATCGTCCTCAGTTAGCAGAATCCAGGAGAAAAGGCACATCAGTATTCACATTTTAGACATGATTATTGATTCACAGAGCAAGAGTGCAAGAGAATTTAATTCGCGGAAAAATAGGGACGAAAAATGCCTTCAAAACATTAAACGACTATGTTCTTTAAATAATGCTATTGTTATTTTAGAATATTAACACTTCAGTCATTTTATTTCTTAATGTCAACTTTTGCAGTTTTTAAGGTAAAGAAGAAGTACTATTAAGTAATTAAAGGGAACAATTCTCATTATAAAATTGGTGGACGCAACAAAACCATCAATGAAATTTATTTCTTGATTTATTATTTTAATAAGTAATATGCTCTTTTACTAAAGCAACTATAGATGGGCTCATTGAAGCATTACACGAATTCACATTCCTGTTTTGGAGTTCTCAAAGCTCTTTTTGAGTAGAGTGTTTTAGTCCTGCAGCTTCTTTTCAAGCATGGCGACAGTAATTGACACAAAATAATAATCAAATCAACTATTTTCATGGAAGTACAATAAAATTCACCCCACCCACCCACCCAACCCCCCAAAAAAAAGAAAGAAAAAGAAAAAAGAAGTTACTTTAATTGGGTTTGATGACCATGTGTACTCTGTTTACTAAATTAATGATAAGAAAGTCACAAGATTCATAGCCTCTGGAATAAAGCTCAGACTTGGCTTCTGTGTTATGAATAATTAGTATATTCATGGGTCGTCCTGAATTATCACATATATGCAGCCCTCCCTCACGAATTCAGTTTCCTAGGTTTGACAATCAAAATGCACACAGCTTAATATATTCACCAGAAATCTACAAGGTGATAACTGCACCAAAAGAAGCATACCTCTTTGAGGGGTTTGAACCTGATATTGAGGGTTCATTGAGGGGCACAATCACTGTGTATTGAAATGCAATCTGTAGTGTCGGAAGTTCTTTACTGTGTCTGCAGAAAAATAATTTATTATCTGATTTTAGACAGAAAAAACAAAAGAAGATAAAATGGCATACGGGATGAAGTTAAGAAACCACTGTCAATCTTCATCCAAGCTTGGAAAGTTTATTTCACTACAAAGTTCATATTATTAGAAAATGGCTACATCTATTCAGTCCCCAAAGCATATGCAGGATGCCATATCAGTACAACACTTCAACATATGTGACAATGGGGAGCTCGCAAGAAGCAAACTTGGCTTCAGCATATGTAAACAGCATAGAGAAGAACATCAAAAAACAATTCAAGCTTTTGCAGAAGGGGAAAAAAGGCTTTCTTAAGCGCCAGCTATACCAGCTTCTTGGGAATGGGAGGTAAAAATGTGTTATATCTCAACTGCAACTTTCAAACTTTTATACCATCAAAGTCTCTAATTGCTATACTCATTATTACATCATTCCATCAAGGAAAAAGAATCAACTAGGATATCTCAAACTGAATCATAAGTTGAAAAGAAAAATAAAATAAAATTGAATATTAAACCAAAAAAGACAGAAGAATATCACATAAAATTTTATACTCAAATATCTACTATCAACCTGCACTGCTTACTTCACTGTAATTCTGCAACATGTTAAAACTTTGCTTGAAAGCAAAACATTTGAACAATACTATAGGCAAAGAAAGATAATATCAAACAACATATGCAGGCAAAGAACAATATCAAATGCATAATTCATCACAAATAATCATTTTTCTGTCTATTGCTTCACAAGACTTCCAATTAAGGAAAACTAAGCCTCATTGCATGTTCCAAAAGCAACCAGGACTACAATGCTTGAGGAAAAATCAAAATGAAAGAACATAAGCAAAGTATTTTTTTACCTGGAAAATCCAACGTCATTAACAAAATCAAAGTCATAAGCATATGTGGCAAAAGAGTCGCAGCAAATAATGTGCTGAACATTTTCATACTCTGGGTCGGGGAAGAAATGCCCATACTGTAGTACCACAAGCAAGCATTATTACACAATTATAATAACGGCAAAAACATTTCAAAGTTGAAAGGGCTGAGTCTTACTGAATGGCCAAGCTTAAATTCAGATGATGTCCTTACGCGTAGGACACAATTGAAAGCATATGGCCGACTTAACATACGGTACCTGCAATGAGATCATTTAGATCATTAGACCGACAAAGAACAACATAAAAATTAAGTAACCTTAATACATCTTGTACTGCCAACCTTAATACATCTTGTACTGCCAAAAATACTGATTTGCTTTATTTATACCAGCTAAAAAAATTTCATCAATTACTACCAAATAAACTAAATTTTATATCATTTCAAGTTTGACAATCATTCTTAAAGTAGGAATTTATTACTCACATGTCCTGAGGAAGTGTTGAATCATCAGTATTTGAATATAGAAACAAAGAGCCTCCACTCTCAATGCTAAGAAACTTCAAAGATGCTAAATCAGTGTACTCATTAGTAACAGCAAATATATCCACACATACACCGGCTTGAACAGCAACAGCAGCCTGTGAAACATATATCATCACAAATTCTTTTACAAACCTCTTAAACGAAAACTCTCTACTGGTTTAAGCTAAGTACCAAATCTTTATAAAATGGAGTCTGTTCAGGAAGTAAAGCACGATCTGCATCCTCTCCTTTACTAGCATATTGCTCACCATATCGTCTGGTGTCTAGCTGGCCAAGACCATAATCTGGAGGACCAGATAAAAAGGCAAAAACTCTGGCTGCACTTCAGTTCAGGGGGAGAAACAAAAAGGAAAAAGAATTAGCAAGTCGACCAGGTCATAGCATTCAGAAATCAAACAAAACATCTAATTAAGAAGAGGCTCTCATTAAGTGGCCTCCCCAGGAAAGCATGAAAAAGGATGCAAGCAAATTACGAACATTACATAACAAGATTTATAAGAACTATAGATAAAGTTATTGTACCCAGCGCATATGTATTCCCGTATTCTGATCCAAGATATTTAAGGAGAGCTTCCATTGCCACTCCAAAGCCTCGCCCACCAAGTAAAACACCATCTACTCCTTGACCCGCAGCTGTAGTCCGTTCCCATGAAGTTGTTGGTTTTAGAGTTTCAAGCGTAGATGCAATACGTTCCTTACACGTATCAACCTACAATATTGATAACTAAACATTTGAGTGCTGGCTAGTCCAACTTCAAAGCTTCAGCTTCATTACAAGTTTTCCATAAAAAGATTTTGAGAACTGCTACATAATCAATATGAGGAACATAAGAAAAAGCACCACTACACAAAAGACCATCAATTAACATACTGGAGCTAAAAACGAAAACAACGGCATGACATCTTCGAGCTCCATTGTCAGATTGCCAAGAGAATCTGGGGGAATAAAGACATTCTTGACCACTGGAATGGGCCCCTGAACATCATACAAGCCTATTTTGTGGCTGAACGTAGCAAGACCAAAAAGTGATCCCGGCCCAAGAGCTGTAAAATTACAAGATTAAGACCAGAATTTAACTTACTTTGATAGCTAAGAACTTGGACAAAGAAATCACAACATAACAAACCTTCCAAGGCTGCCAAAAGAGCACTTTTAGTAAGTTCCAAAAACTCTTCTGATGCTGCAGAAGTAGACAATTTCGGAAGCCAAAGGTTAGGCATCCTTAAAATGCATTAACATAAATGCATAACTGAAAAAGGTGCTTAGAACTTGGAAGCGATTTATGGACAATGATACTACACTCCAACTCACACATATAGATGGAATATAATCTTGCAAATTCTGTTCAAGTTGCAACAATGTTTTCAGTCAATACTCTCATAACATCAACAACCACTAATGCCTTCGTGCAGTAACATAGGGAACTTATTGTTTCCCTACCTTCTACATTTCAACAGTAAGTGTGAACTCCTGACACCTAATATATGGTTTCATAAAATGCATTGGCATCAACACACTTGCTATCATGATCCCTGTATGTTTCAAGTTTTCAAAAACAAAAACCATTTTTAATCATTTAATCCCCAAACTGAAGTGGGAAAAAGTGAAGAATTATTTGACTGACCACAAAACAATCAAGATAAAAATAGTCAACAGTTGCAATTATTTACCATAGAGTTAAATAAAATCTTACAAGAGAGATCAACCGCAGCAACATACACCGGCCTTGCCTGCATTTCTTCAGATCCTTCTACTGCCACCACAACCAGAAAAATAAAATAAAAATTAAACAGATCACAGAGCTTACTGAATCATAGGAATGATTAGGGGAGAGTGCAATTTTCTAGAACTACAACCAATGCACACAGTAACAAGAAGTGGGTAATGGCATATATGTGCACCTCACTCCAACCAGATGGCATTAAAGAATTTGCCATATCCCCATCTATCCCATTCAAATTCCCTCCAGAGCAATGACAAGATATAGCAGCCTATAATCCAATGCCACTACTAATCATCCTCTTAACTGGACTAAGAATGATATACTTCGGCTTTTACACATTAGTAAGCTAAAAGACATTGTGATATGACATAACTACGTTACATAATGATGTCCATTCAATTTTCACCCAAACTAATTAAGCACCTGTTACGAGTATACCACGCCATAGGGTACCATAGGTTCAAATTACGTAAATGCTCCAGCATTATGGAATTTGACGGTTAAATAGAACATTCTAACAGAGAAAAAAAGTGTAAATATCATGGCGATTCAAAGTCGAAAAGGGTCAACATGAGAACACAAATGCAACTCTGATTCTGCCAGAACACCAAACCACCACTGAAGCACACGAGACAATCACAATCTAATACCATACACCTGAAAGATTGAATTTCCTTAGGAAGGAGGAGAGTTGAAAGGGCTATAGTTACTGTTATTCTGGAGGAAATAACGCTGCCAATGCAGTTTAATCCCAGGAAAAAGTACAAGCGCACTACATACAATTTATATTCCGGATATGAGCATCCGTATTCCTCATCCACAAATTGACTGCAATGCCTCGACATCTAAAAAATATATTGAAAACAAAGAGTTCATATATATATATATATATATAAAAGAAAAAAAACATAGTAATTACGTGGCAATTCGAGGTCGATGAAAGATGACATATTCTCCGGGCACGATTCGGGAATGGAGTATCGGGCGATGGACTCAGACGAGAGGCCATTGGTGGTGCCGCAGAGGGCGCAGTCCCAGGACCACTGGTCCTGTTCGCAGTAGGTATTGTAATAGGCCCAACAATTCTCGCATCGGGGCAACAACTCCCCGCCCGATCCGTACACCGGTGCGATGCCGTTCTCATCCTTCGCCGCGAATGGTGTCAGCGTCACACCCCATGGTACGCCGCACGCCTCCTGCTCCCTGGGGTCTCCCGGGAACCGGGCAATCGTCGGCCGAACCGCCATTCTGGATCCGAATTGCCTGCTTGCAGAATCGGGTTAAAGTCGAAATAAAAATTGAAAATTGAGAAAGAGGTTTATTCGAGGTTTTTTACTAGTGGGGTTCGGCTTCTGTCAAATTGAACATAAATACAAAATGGGATGGTTAAATTAAACGAACCCGAAATGGGGCTGCTGCGTAAGAAGAACCAATTACGAATTGCCACGTCGGCTTTTCTTTTTACCGTTTTTGCTTTTGAATATGGAAAATCCAGGCATCCTTCGCACCGAGCAACGTATGCCACCCAATTTAGTATAATTCTAACTTTAGATCATAATAAGTTAGTAGAAAATCATTATATTTTTCACAAATTAATTCCTCCAAAATATGAATGCTTAAGAAGCGTTATTTTTTTTTAATTACATAACTTTCTACCATTTTATCATTTCAATATAAAAATTAATGGATCATTGTATTGAAAATATAATTTTATGGATTAATAATTAAAAATTAATCCAATAAATAGTAAAAATCTACAAGAAGAATCTACACAACTTCATCGTATTGACGTCGGTAATGTATCGATATGTGAATACTCCCCATTATTCAACATTGACTCAATAACCGAATCGAGTCTTTTACATGATCCAAAATTCAACTTTTTAATAATGGCTAAACTAGTCATAGTTCAATTCTGAGGAATAAATTTTGCCGATAGCACGAGTAGTTGAATGATTTTGTGATGGAAATGCCAATGCCTATGAGATGGACTCACGTGAATCATGAAATATTTTAATGCTCGTCTAAAGTAAAATATCTTGGGATCGTTTACTTTTTTTTGTTGGAATAAGAAATAATTGATAAAAAATATAATAAATTATTGTATATAAATTGATTCATTAATAAAAAAATTATGTACTTGATTTGATTGTAAGAATAATATAATAATATAAAATATTATAAAATTTGTACTTTGTGGAATAAATTGATAAGATAATAATAATATGACTAATATACCCTTAATAAAATTTTATTTTTTATTTTTTATTTTTTAATTGTTCATGCTTCTTCTTGATATCTCTTCTTCAGTCATCGGAGCTCTCGTCATTTTCTTCTTCTTTTCTTTCTATAATTTTCCTAATTTTTGTTTATTTCCTCATTTATTTCTCCATTATTTTCTTATTCTTCCTCTTTTTCTTCTTCATGTTTCTTATTTCTTCTTTCTTTTCAATTTTCTCATCTTTTTATTTTCATTCCCTCCTCCTTTAGCCCAACATCTTTGCCCCGCCACTGTTACCGCCGTCTTGCAAAGGAGAAGTGGAGTGAATTTCCTTTCTCCATTCTTTCTCTCAGTTTTTCTCTTTTTTTTTTTTAATTTCTTATTTTTTTTTTATTTCTCTCCCCTCCCTCCTTGGCCTAACATCTATGCCGCCGCACCGCCACCGCCACCGCCATCGCAGACCAACGGGTAGAAATTTAGATGAAAGAAGTTTGAATTTGAATTTGTAGAGAGTTTTCAAAATAATTGAAAAGTAGTAACTATAATTCAATATTCAATATTAACGATAAAATGAATATTTTACATTGAGTTTATATTTTGAGACAAAAATGATAACTGAATCCTACATTTAAAATGAAATTATAATTCAATTTATTTTTTAAATTATTAATGAATCGAATGATATCCAACAAATTTCATTAAATAAAATACACATTATCCAGGAGGTCTTGTCAAATAAAATTGACATGAATTTGAATCTGATAAAATAGCTAATGTTAATTTAATTCAATTGGTAAAGTAAACACGGCCCTGTGGACTGTAAGGATGATACGACAAAGCAAGTGGGTGCTTGTCCCATCTGTGCCTCACGCTCGCTGGCAGCATAGCGCAAGATAAATTGTGTTGAAAGTCATCTGTGCACTTTCCAAGGAGTGGGACGTAAATACTATGGCCATGAGAAAGTCTAAAAATTTCGTAAAAATGAACTCCAACTTGACTCAGAATTAATTTAAAACAAGAGTTATAAAAATATTTGATAATTATTATCAAATGAATAATTATGTTCGATTTTGAATGATAAGGACGTTATCAATATATATTGAATATATATATATATTTAAACTGATTGATACTATGATAGTCCATTAAACAAGTTAATTGAATATAGAGGCCAAAATCAATCATATTTTTAAATAGTACTTCACATGTTCATCTTATACTATAAGAAATTGGCAAATATTTTCTTGATTCTACGCCGAGGATAATTTTTGGCTTCATATGATGTATTTTTGTCCTTTTTAGTATGCACCATCTCCTTTTGAATTATTTAGGCGTGCATAATACATAAATACTAATTTCCACACATCAACTTAATTAATAATAATTAAATAATCATATATATATATTTAGACACGCTGATAATAATAAAAAAAATATTAAAAAATTGGTTTTTGAATTAAAAAAAAAGTGGATTACGATTGAACAGTTAACAAAGAGTTTTTCATTGAAAAGATTTGAAAATGCCATTAAACGGGGGAAATGCTATGATGAATGTAATAAGTTAAAAGGAGTAAAATGGTTTTAAATTACTTTTGAATGTTAAAATGGAAAAATGATAAAATTTGGGGATTGTAGTGCGATTTACGCTTTCTCAAAACAAGATGTTTCCACTAACGTTTTCGTCACTAAACTATAAGAGCAGCAGCAGGACAGCACATTAGGGTGAAAGAACGAGGAAAGCGAGTAAAACCTCTTATTTCCTGTCTGCCCCGAGCTGGCGGCCGCCGTTACGTCGGCCGTTACTGACTACTGAGAGAGACGAAGGGTTATTGTGATTGGTAAATAATTATTTTCCTCACTGTGAATTCACTGAACTTTCTTTTTGCTTGTCAAATTATTATCCAATTTCATTATAATTGCTGTTGAGTCTCACTCTTATCTGATCCATAATACAAGACAACTGGCTAAAAAATTCTTCAACAATATGATAGAATTGAAGAAATTATTTGTCTGCGTGTGATGCGTTTGAATTTCGAACTTGCCGATCTGTAGATGCAGAGCCGCGGCAAGTGCGTGCTTTAGTTGAAGAAGAATGATACAATAAGCTGCCGCCTGAAAACCTTAGAAGGGGTTTTTAGTTTATTAAAGGAAAATCAGAATATTAATTTCTCTTGTCCGGAGTGCAGGTTCATCAACAGCCATTTCTCTGCTGCGCCACCAGCAGCTCCACCGTTACTCCTTTTTTCTTCTTTCTGGAACTTTCCTCTTTCTTTCTTATTATTTATTCTCTTCTTTTTTGCAAGATTTCTTTCATTCGCCCTCTGTTTGTTTATTGCTTCTCCTCTTTATCTTTTCATCCATTTCGGATATTCTTGACTCCCATTTTTCATTTTATACTTTTTTCTTCTATTCTTTTTTCGGTGAAATTAATTGTAGTTTGATTTAAAGTTCATGATTTCTTTTTTTAAAAAAAAAAATAGCTGGTGAAATTCATGGATTTTGCATCTGAGATTAAGAGCTGAAATATGGACAATCTGAAATTCAGTGAATATTCCATACTTAAGTGCTGAAATTCACTGATTGATTTTCTGTAATTAACTGTTGAAGTCAATGGAGTTTGATGAAATTAATTAGTCCACAATTGGTTCGTCTTCATTTTCAATTTTAATTCCAAAAAGTTGAAAATAAGATTCCTTTAGTGTTTGTGTTTAAAGAAAAATGTGTTTGAAAATGGGTTGATTTGTCTACATGATGAGACAGACCTCAGTTAAAAACATGAAAATGTGTTTGGGTTTTGTGGCTTTCAACCCATACCATTATTAATATCGCAATTAAGGTTTCGCTTGACTATAAAAGGGCGGGAAATTATGTGGGGCCAATAAGAAGTGTGCTGATATTGACATTTGAGCACTTTATTTTAATATGCAACATTTATAGTCATTGTCATAAAAAATTTTCCTTTTCATGAACACAAAGCCCATTGGAGATTCTTGGATGTATTGTGCTACCTCCACCAACAATAAAGCAGCATAAGTAGATTGATGGGATGTAAAATATAGGCTATACTTCAAAATGGGATTTCATGTTTCATACCAGTGTTTGGAAAGGGGTTCTGTTGTTTTAATAATGGACCAAAAAAGGCAGGAAATGTTTTCAGCCTTTCGGAGATGAAAATGGTGGAATCTATACATGTTATCCAGTTTTTGAGTAGTTAAAATTCTCAAATTATTAGTGTTACTCAAATTGTGCTGCTGCTCATGCAGCCATTTTTATGGGAAGAGACGCTTCAGGAAGGCATAAAAGAAAGATATTGTTGGATCATACTCTGGATCGAAATCGATGGGAGTTGTGAAAACCCAAAAAAATAGAACAAGGACTTAGAATCTGCTGAAAACTTGCCAGAATTTTCTCTAATATTGCTGTATATATGCTGAAATTGGTTAATTCCTCTATGATTAACTGCTGCAATCCACCTATTTTTCTGTAGTTAGATGTTTTCTGAGAGAATAACTAGAATTGCTGAAAGTGATTACAATCTGCAGCTAATTTGTTGAAGTTCATAATATTTGCTGAAAATTAATTAGAGCTTTTAATATTTGTTTTGCAAATTATGTTTTTGTATCTTACATTTTGTTTGTATCTGTCTAATGTTTGTTGAAATTGTTAACATTGTTGGTATATATTAAATTGCACACATTTTTGTGCTACAGTTCGATAAGGCGGACAACTTCTCTTGTGCCTAAGCCTTAGGATAAATTTTCACCTTGATGCTCCTTGGGCATTTATAACTATTAAGACTTATGGCTCCTTCTGCGTTTCACCTCTTCTATTGTTTTTGCATGCATAGTGTATATTCGTTAGACTAGGACAGTGGAATGTCAATAATACTGGTTATGTACTCTACAGTCTACTCCATCAATTTAGTTACTGTTGGCATGTGCTGTTAATTCGTATATATAGGTGTTGCACTCTGAGTTTTGGGAGATTTATCGCCATGGCTGGTAAAGATGCTAAGAGTGCTGCTGCCAGTGAGTATCATCACTCTCTTACATCATCGCAGAAGTTTGCTTGCATCTCTTTTTCATTGTTTTGCTCCTATTGCCATACGCATTTGTATGTAGGTGCAGTTGCCTTTTTAACATGTCATGCATTTGAAATCATGCGACTCATTTATGCAGAGGGAAAGAAGAAGGAAGTGAAAAAAGAGACAGGCCTAGGTCTCTCTTATAAGAAAGATGAAAACTTTGGAGAATGGTACTCTGAGGTATGATTATGACCACATTCTAATTTGGTCAAATGATGCTGCTTACACGGGTGTTTTGTGTTTTCCTGTTGGTTTCAAAGGAAATATTAAAAAAAAAAACAATAAAGAGAATCATATTTATGGGAGGAATTTTAATATTTGTTCATTTTCCCTTATGTTATGTATGCATTAGTATGGCAGTTTTTGTATTATCAGGATTTTGTTTTCAACATAAACCTATCCCAATTATTGTGTTGGTACCATATAATCAGAAATTTGAATGTATTTATGTCCAATTATCCTCATTGGATTTTCCCCTTCCCTTGATTTGTGCAGGTCGTCGTTAATGGGGAAATGATTGAGTACTATGACATATCTGGCTGTTACATTCTGCGCCCTTGGGCAATGTCTATTTGGGAGGTCATGCAAGTAAGTACTACATAATTGTCCCATTGGAAACCTTACTGTCAATAGCAGCTGCTTTTACTTATTTAAGTGTTGCAATTTTTTTTATCAAATGGCTTTTGTTTTATAGGTGAAAAATCTAATAACACTTGTATTTATCTGTGTAGAATGGCAGTTATTTATTGTCCTAAAATAACTTGCATTTTGCATGCGACTATGTGAACTATCTTCTTCTTATCTTTTCCGCTTATGGGGTATGTTACATTTAGTGGATATTTGTCTCAACTTCATCTTACCAGATGTTTAGTTTCTTCAGACCATCCTTTGATTTCCTTTTGTTGTTTGTTAATTCATGTGAAGTTTTCTGGTTAACATCTCCCTAATTTTTGAATGATGACATACTTTCCATGTGCACATTTTTATGGTCATTTGTACTTCAACTTGAAGTGATGAATGCTATGTTGTAGGGCAATCCTTTTTCCTTAGCAATTACTTGTGCCTCTTAACATTAGCTTTTCATGTTTCGTACTAATTTATTTACAATGTTTACTTTGCAGACCTTCTTTGATTCTGAAATCAAGAAAATGAAAATTAAGAACTGTTACTTCCCCTTATTTGTATCATCTGGTGTCCTACAAAAAGAAAAGGACCATATAGAGGGGTTTGCTCCTGAGGTGAGATTACTTAGCTTTTGGCTCTAGAGCATGTACGTGAACTTTGTCATTATAATGGTGTACAATTCACTATATCTTGACAATGTATGTACTCCAACATCAGAAGTTTTCTACTTCTATCAATATCTGTCAATTTGGCCCAGAATTTCCTTTACTGCAAGTTTAGTGCATGCATATGTTCATTCCCATATATAGTTTGGGAACTTGAATTGCCTCGTTTGTAAACCGTTTCATATTTTTGGAATGCTTTAACTTTATCTTTTTTGGTGCTTGAGTTTCTTTATAGGGTGTTTGATAAGGGAGGATTTGACAGTAATTGATAGGATTTGACACGGATTAGTATTTGCATATTTTAGGTGTTTTGAAACAGTTTAAAAATGTGATCTGGTTTGATGGGATTTGGCCGGAAAGTCTTTAGCTATTTGATATCCTGATGAAATAAGATGATATTTGTTATTATAACTAAGAAGAAGATGTTTTCTTATAAGATTCTCCTCATATTTTAGTAAATAATCAATGCCAATTCCTTGCAGTTTCTGATGATCCCAGACATCAGATTTTAAATCCAAATCCAATTCTGTTTCTTTCAAATTCCAAATCTAATTCCATTCTTAATCCGTGCCAACGTAGTGTTAGTGATGCTTAGCACTGTCGTGCATTTTCACAGTTGCCATTGCAGCTCTCTATTTCATGTTGCTTTCCTCCTTGAGTGCTGTAGGTTTGAGGGAATCATGATCTTGGATACTTTAATGGGAGACAACTGACATGTTTCTCTGTGTTGTATGACAATCATATTCTCAATTGTTTGTTATGTTGTTTGGGGCTCGATAGACTTGCCTCTGGTTTGTAACTCATGTTGAATTCTTCTACAGGTTGCATGGGTTACAAAATCTGGCGAATCTGAATTGGAGATGCCTATTGCAATTCGGCCAACTAGTGAAACTGTCATGTATCCATATTTTTCCAAGTGGATTAGGGGACACCGCGACTTGCCTCTGAGACTTAATCAATGGTGTAATGTTGTTAGATGGGAATTCAGCAATCCCACTCCATTCATCAGGTGCTCATATAGTGCGATGGCGTTTTTAGTTTCCCTTTTTCTTTTCTTTTTTTTGGTTTGGGTGGTGGGGTGGGGGGTGGGGGTTCGGATTGCAATTTGGGGAAAGCGGTACAATTTTCTTTAGCAGGTTGTTTTGGTATTGAATCCCTAGTTCTTTAATGTTTGACTTCTGGATTGTATACCTGTTATGCACTAGGTCGATCATGCTATTGAGATATTGTTATTTATGAAACAATTTTTTAACAGCTCATATCTCATGATGGGAAGAAAGAAAATAGAACTTATTGAAATCTGTCTTTTCCTTCTATTGGTTGTTCTTGACAATTTTGTGATTTTGCAGGAGTAGAGAATTTCTTTGGCAGGAAGGACATACTGCTTTTGCAACCAAAGAGGAGGCAGATACTGAGGTACTTTTTCCTGGCTATGCAAGGCAATGATTTTCAGACTTGATAGTAAATTTGATAATTAACTTAGAGGATGTTTGGCTAAGCTTATTTAAATGATCTTATAAGCTCCTACATCTTATAAGATGTTTTTGGAGCTTATAGGATGTTGATGTTATTTTAACAATAAGTTGTTGAAGTGTTTGGATAAAATAAGATCATGGAGCTTTTAACATGTTAGTAATGAAAATTTTGTAATTAAAAATATCAAAACTAAAGGAGTTTGTTAAAATAAGATCTTATTTTGAAAATAAGTTGGAGTGGAGATACTTTTTTTTTTTTAGGAACTTATAAGCTCTCAAACAGCTTTTTTTTATCTTATAAGCTCTTTAAAAAAAAAAAAATTACCAAATACTTTTTGAGAGCTTATAAGCTCTTAAACAACTTATAAGATGTTTTGAAGAGCTTATAAGCTCAGCCAAACACCTTGAAACTAAGTATCATTTGAAGAGTAGTCTAACTTTGACAAAGTTGAAGTTATTTTCAGTGAGTTATGCAGTAACATTTCTTTTTATTAAACATGTAGAGCAAAATTGTATAATTGCTTTCTTTATTTTATGAATCCACTCCTTTTTACTTGTTTGTGCCAGTGTTTCTGAATTAAGTTGTGGACATAGTATGCGTTGGGATTTGTAACCTAAAGAATCAGAAGTCAATTGCATTTTTGCTATCCCAGAAGAGACGCAAAGATTCTTTTGTTGCTAACTTGAATAAGTTGCCTCGTTACTTTGAGGAATAACTAGCAAGAAACCAAGTACCTTTTCTATCTAAAGACTAAGATTAGGGTGTATAAAAATTGGAAAAAAAAAAAGAACGTCGTTACCCAGGCATCAAGGTGTTTATTGTTCAAATTATTCTGCCCGCTTTCCATCTTTCTATTTTTAATTCATTGTTAGTTAATAATAGCTTCAGATTTGATGTTCTTGTGATGTGCATATTTGAGAATATTCCACGGGGTAATTCCTCAGGAGTTTTTTTAACTACTCTAGAAATTGATGAAGATGTAATGATGCTGTAAATTGCAATTTGGTGTTCATAGTTTGAATGAATTATTAACTCAGTACTTGCTACAAGGTTCTAGCAATTTTTTTATTTTTTATTTCTAAAAGTTGATTGCAAAATTGTGTTACAAATTGGCAGGTTGATATATTTTAAAGAGAAAGTAATACACTGCAATTGAATGGAATGGTTGAACTTTTTGACCATCTATGTGTAACAAATTTTAATGTAATCATGTCGGTATTTGTCCTTTTGTTGTTCTTACTGTTAATGTGCATATTGATAGTTTTTTGACCAAAAGATAGGTTATTCCTTCTTATAATAGAGCTTTTTTTGGCTTTCCTCTATTTTTCTTCTTCAGGTGCTTGAGATTCTGGAACTTTATAGACGTATATATGAAGAATTCTTGGCTGTTCCTGTTATTAAGGGCAAAAAAAGTGAGCATGAGAAGTTTGCTGGTGGACTTTATACAACTACTGTTGAGGTTGCAATAATGTGATATTATTTTATATTACTTTTTCCAGAATAGTTACTGCTAAATTATGCAGGAAACTTCTTTACCATATCCCGACATGTTTTTGTGTGCTGCATGACAGGCTTTTGTCCCAAACACTGGGCGTGGTGTGCAAGGTGCGACTTCACATTGTCTGGGTCAAAATTTTGCAAAGATGTTTGAGATTAATTTTGAGAATGAGAAAGGAGAAAAGGCTATGGTCTGGCAGAATTCCTGGGCTTATACTACCAGAACGGTATGCATTATTCTTTTTGTCATTGCACCTTTGTTATTGTTTCTTTTCCTCTTAACAAAGTCGAATGCTGTGTGCTTATACAGAATTTAAATATATTGTGTTTTGTTTTGTCTGATTTGTTTATCATTTATTATTCAAGCAGATACAGTATTATTACTTAGCATGCGCATCTTCTTCCTCCGAATTTCTTGCTTGATTGCCCTTTAGCTGCTATAGTGGAAAGGGTTAGAAAAACTGGCCTGCTTTGTTTTGCATGTTTCTCCATTTGTCTAACTTCTCCAAAAGAGCTTATATAGAAGTTCTGTGAGAATTTAAACATATTCATGAATGATTGAAGATATCTGTGCACTTGGTTGTTATATCGCACAGGCTCTTTTAACAGTCACAGCATCGAAAAATATTACCTAAAAGAGACAAGGAGAATGAGCATTTGAAATTTTTGATTAAATGGATTTTTCCATTTCACTTTTCTGTTTCCACATTTTGTATTGGAATTATTGTTTTCTCCTGATGCTAAATGTTGTTACACACAAAATGCGTTATCTTATATTTTTCCGTTATTTTCAAGTACCTATGTTCTATGAGCATTTGGTTTTGCTTAATTGATTTTTACGAATTTGCTCACCAAATTGTGCTCTCATACTCCTATTATTGTTTTTGCCAAATTTATGGCAGATAGGCGTGATGATAATGGTTCATGGGGATGATAAAGGCTTGGTGCTACCTCCTAAAGTAGCATCCGTCCAAGTAATTGTTATCCCTGTGCCCTATAAGGATGCAGACACTAAGGGCATCTTTGATGCATGTGCAGCCACTGTGAAATCCTTGAATGGATCAGGAATTAATGCTGAGGCTGATTTTAGAGATAATTATTCACCAGGATGGAAGTATTCTCATTGGGAAATGAAAGGTGTTCCTCTTAGGATTGAAATAGGGCCCAAAGACTTTGCAAATAATCAGGTATAAAAAGTCTCATTGTGTTATCTTTTACTTGTTTTTCCATTGTACTTCTCTTGGTTGCTAGCCTACTAAGCATCTGTGTAAGATCTAAGCAGATAAATGAAGAAAGTTCCCCTTGACTTCGTTATTCCAGTGACAAATGATACATCTTTCGTTCTCTTTTGTTGAATCAATTTGTTATTCTATCAGGTGCGTGCAGTCCGGCGTGACAATTCAACAAAACATGATATTCCCATGGCTGATTTGGTTGAACAAGTGAAAGACATGCTTAACCAAATCCAACAAAGTCTCTTTGATGTTGCCAAGCAAAAACGAGATGCCTGTATTCAGGTTGTACATACCTGGGAAGAATTTGTGGAAGCACTTGGCCAAAAGAAGATGATTCTGGCCCCATGGTGTGATGAGGAGGTATGGTCTGCTCTCTTCATCTGGTTTCCACCGTGTTACCAGGATCCAGTTAGCCTGCGTTCCTGTTCTCTGCATGATCTCATTTCATACTTGGATTATTTTTCTCTGCACCATTGGTTGGTAGGAACTAGGGAGTGTGCAAAGAATAGTGAGGAACCATGAGGACTAGGATTATGAAACTCTAATTGAATTTAGTTACAATTTGCTAATAAATCCTAAAGTTCAGAAGTAGTATAACAGATTTTTACTTTTTCTCTAGCCCTAATTGTCAGGGTTCTAATACATGTTCTTTCCATGTATTCGACGATCTTTTTTGTTTTTTATCATTTACTTTGTAATCTCCCTGTCCATTCATTGCTCTGTCTAAGTCCATTTTGTGGGTGCACTTATGTACTCAAATCAGTGAATTTGAAAAATTAGATCCCATTGCTTTCTAGAAGATGCAAAAACCTTGATGAGGCAAATAATGTACGTCCTAGGTTTGTCGGCAAGAACATTAGTGTATGTTCACCCATTTTAGTGATGGTTGCTTAGTTGCCTGTTAATGCACGTGTTCTCAATGATGGAAGTATATTACATTCTTCAAGTTAACCTATTTCTTGATTCTTTTGGACCCAAAACGGACCACTACTCGTGCATTATCTTTGCTAAATTTTCTTTCATGCTACAGGAGGTGGAGAAGGATGTGAAGGCCCGAACAAAGGGGGACATAGGTGCAGCCAAGTCACTGTGTTCTCCATTTGAGCAGCCTGAACTCCCTGAAGGTACAACAGAGCTAAATCTTTTGAGAAATGTTGTGATACAATCCAAACACAAGGGAGAGTTAAAATCACATTTCAGAAATGTCATCTTGGGGGCTAATTAACCAATTATGAGACTTTATCACATGAGTTCTGAATTGATCTGCAATTTGTATTTCTAATTATTATTCTCATAATGCAGGTACCTTGTGCTTTGCCTCAGGAAAACCTGCCAAGAAGTGGACCTACTGGGGCAGGAGTTATTGATTATTGTTTTCCTTCTGAGCTCTCCCCTCTTACTATAGTTTTGTCGCGAACACGTGCTGATCAGGCAATTGGGGGAGGGGAAGGAGGGCGCTTTATGATTTTTAAACAACAGAGAGATTTAGAAAGTGGTTGTTCTCTAGAAAGTAGTTAGATGAATGACTATGACAGAACTTGTTCTTCGTTCATCCTTATTTATATAGTTTGAATACGACTAGTTTTCGTCAGTCTTATGATTGGATTCAGTCAGATCGCTGTGGATGTTCCGCTACATATAAAACGGTTTGCAGCCATGAAAAGCCAGCTAAGTAGATTTTGAGCAAAATTATTATTTTCCGATGATGATCTAAATTGTCCCTTAATTCTCAAAGAAACATAAATGAAAAGGGTTCGCTCAATTGATTGCAAATCCGGTCGTTTAATTTTTTTTAGCCACATAATGAATAGGTTATTAAATATAAAGTTCTTTATATGTTGGTATTCATCATGGTCAACGATTCAAATAAAAACCGAATAATATTATCATAGTAGAAGACAATCGAATCGCAGCCACTACCACCCAGCAACGGCCAACTGCTGTCCACTCACCCAATCGAGCCACTAACCGAGACTACCCAACCACAGCCAACCAAGCCACCGCCACCACCAGCTACCAAACCAATTCCTTGGAAAGACCTAAGAATTGAAAAGGGCAAACTAAAAAATTACTGAGAAATCAATCGTTAACAAAATCACACACAGTATTCACAGAATACAAAAGCTAAATAAAATTAAATTAATTACTACAAAAGTCTTCCCTGTGTTGGGCCATTTAAAAAGGTTAGAGAGCATAGCTTCATGAGGCCCAATGACGCTAGCTTTCTAACCAAATGGACCAGGCCCATGGATTCTCCCGACCCGATATTTTTGGGTACACGGGTCAAGTCTCCGACCCAGCTCCCTGGATTAACAAACTGAAAATCCCTGTGGAGAAGTTTTTGAATTTTCTTCTGCCTCACTACAAGAAATTTACAGATTCGAATTTATATTTTCCCTTTACATTTCGCCCCCCCCCGCCCCAAAAAAAAAAAAAAAAGGAAACAGAAAGAAAAGAAAATGGAATTGGCAGCTAGACGAAGCGGCGGCGACGTAGGGGCAGGGCTGTACAGAGTGTTCATGCGCCGCTCTCCTATCTACGACACCTTTGTCGTCGTCGGCGCCTTCCTCGGTGAACGCGTCAGTATAATTTTACGCCTATATTATGTATATATATGCGCGTATATTTTTGTGAATAAGTTTGTATTGACTTCATTGAACTGGAGCTGGGAAATGTTGAAATAGTTATTTCCATTTATCCAGAATTTGGAGAGAAAAGTTTGGATCTTTGTAAACGTTATTTTGTGAAGAGGGTTGTTCCTCCTTTGTCCTATTATGTTTGTGCGAACAAGTTTTGCTTTTTTGTTAATATGATTCATATTTCTACTTTTCAGGGTGGTATTAGTGAATCTACTTGACTGAGAAATCAGAGAGCAAGGAAAAAATGATGTTTTTAGGCATTCTTGTGGGCTGCCGACATTATTTAACTTTGGTGTCCAGGCGAGTAGTTGACAACCCTGACTTACTATGTTGTTGCCAAATCCCAATTATCATTTGCTGCATTTACATCAAGCAGTTGTAGAGAAATGCACTGATGCATCCCCATTCTTCATTCTTGTCAAAAATTCTAAAGTTTTCCTTCTCATGTTGTTCAGCATCCCTTAATCATCGTCAAAATCAAGAACAATATGACAAATGTAGACAAAATGACCAAGAATGTAGGAGAAAGAAAGAAGATTTGTTGGTTTTTTGGCTTGTTTTTTATCCCATATTGATTTTGTACCAAAAATGAGTTGTTTCCTTAGCCTATAAATAGGCCCTTGCCCTATTTGTGAGCATACCAAAATCTTTTATTCTATTTCCATTTGAAGAAAGCTTTTTATAAGGATTTCTAATTGTGGGTGATTTTTAATTGAAGTTAGTTTGTTTGAGAGATTTTGGTGTATGCAAAAGTTGGTCGAATTTTGTTATCATTTGTTTATTGGTATTTGTCAAACTCTCTTATCAGATTTGGTGTAATGTATTTAGGGTATTTAGTTTGTTGAGTAGGCTATGATGTTATTTGTGTAGAGTTATTTAATCTACGTGGTATAATTTAAGTAGGAGATTGAGTTTTAATTTTTTTTTTTTTTTAAGAATTTACTTTAATCAATATTATATTATTTGTTTGTGAGTTTTGTCGATACTCCAACAAGTAGTATCAAGGTTTGGTGGGTTAGATAGCATCTTTGGTATCAAGGTTTGATAGTTAGGTAGCTTTTTTTTTTTTGTTTGTCAAAGTTTTGGTAGCCACAAGGATTAGTTAACTTTTTTTGTTTCTCAAAGTTTTGGTTGGGGTGGATTTATCAACAGTTCTTCTTTATTAGAGGTGTGTTTAGTCAAAAGAAATTTTTATAGAGATTTTTAAATGCTTGCAAAATCAGTGTTATACCACTTATTACTAGAGGTATTGAACATGGGGAAAATAAGTACACCCCATGTGGAGGTGACTATCAAAATTTTGACAAACAAAAAAGGGGCTATCTAATCCACTAAGCTTTGATTAGAGTAAGCTATTAGAAAATGTTGGGTTTTCTTAAATAGAACCTACTTAAATAATAGTACACAATAGTATACCCAAATGATTAAATATCTCTAAAACAACTAATAAAATAATATCATAATATTAAATTAAAAATTAAAAGACAAAAAAGAAAGATTTATACTTAATTTGATAATGGATCTCCCGAATAAATTATAACTTGGTAAAAATTACCATCACTTGGAGATAGAAGAGAGGATTTTGCAGCTGTGGTGCTTAAAGACGTAGGCAAAAATTGGTCGAACTCCATTATCAAATTTGATGTGGTTTTTTCTTTTGGTTTTTAAATTTCGCAATTAGTATTTTGATATTATTTTCATTTGTTGTTAGTATTCGATATTTGTTTATGAGCATTTAATTCACTGTGTATAATATTATTTAAGTAGGTTATGTCTAAAAATATTAAGTATGTTATTTCTGAAAAAATTAAATTTTAAATGGAACTATTAGAATCCCTCTAATATTTTTTGCAAGCTTACTCTAATCAATACTATTTTGTGATTTTTATTACCCTCGTACCCCAATACTATTGGCTCTCCAGCTCGAGTCTAAAAGTTGATAGCTTCCCGATCAGACCCACTCTTAGCTAAAGAAATTTTTGACTTGGCATCCCGACAGCCCAATTTTCGTTATTCATATGCCACCTTCCCTTTGTTTTATACTCAAAAAGATGAAAACAAGATCAAGGACAAGCTGATTATTCTGTGTAGAATTGCTGTTGTGATTGAATCTTGCTACATGAGCCTTGAACACATGAATAAAACAAGGGAAAAGACTAACACCAATATCAGAATTAGGATTGTTAATGAGTCGGATTTTAATTTAAATTTCTTATAGTTTAATTGTTTGGAATCTGTAATTGATTAGAAAATTTAATAATCTTGATTACAATTACAAATTGTCATGGGTACAATATAAGTGGAGCAAAATGGAAAGTGGCGATTCTTTGAATTTAAGACCAAATATGATGATTTATAAATCCACCACATTTATAAGTTATATTATTTCATGCACAATTTATTTTAAAATTTAAATATCATAACGTCAAATATGAATTATATTAATTAGCTACCCACATTCCACGTTTAGATTATGTTGTTTTATTATAAAAAATTGTAACCTATTTCAATTATTTTTTCACAAAAAGATTTTTAGATTTTGATCTTTGGTTTGAATCTCTATAGTTCTTGTTCAAATTCAAATTTTGTATCTGTATATAAATATTAATGGGGATCGTAATTTTAAGTTGAATTCTGATCTCCAATACTGTACTTGGATTTGCATTCAATACTCTAACTTTAGGTCGGAATCTATCGTGTAACTAAACCCTTCTTCAACTTGGACTTCATCAATTTCGACCCAACTAGTTTTAGAGGGTGTTTGCCCAAGTTTTAAACTTGTAAGTTTCTATATTTTGTATTTATAAAATATTTTTAAAATTAATAAAATGTTAGATTTTATTTTAAAAGTAACTTGTTGAAATATTTGAATAAAATAAAATTATAAAAATTATAAAATATTAATAATAATAATTTTGTAATTAAAATTATCAAAATTAAAAAAAATTGAGATATTTTTTTAGAAGTTTATTAATTGTTAAACATCTTTTTTTCATCTTATAAGTTTTTTTTAAAAAAATTACTAAATATTTTTGAGAATTTATTAGCTTTTAAATAGTTTTAAAATATTTTGAAAAACTTATGAACTCTTAAATAATTTTATAATATTTTTATAATAATTGTTGTTCTGTTTTTCTTTTAATGGGAGATGAAGCTTTCGTTAGCTCAACCAAACACCGTCTTAATTAACAATTACATATTTGTTACTTGACCTCCTTATTTTTGTTGATTAATACATAGCTTTAAAAGTTGCAATTAAAATACTAAAATTCAACTTCTTCTACAGTGGAAGTTCATTTAATCTGTCTCAAAATATAATAGATTGCTATACACATAATTAATGTGTATAAGAAGATTTAAATAAAATAAATTTGAAGAAAAAGTCGATGGACTGTTGGCTAGCGATCAAGCATTCAACGGTGCATACTTTACTCTTTTCTTTTTCTTTTTCTTTTTCTTTTTCTTTTTGTTTTCTAGCTTTTCCTTTTTTTAGTTCATTTGTTTTTCAAAACAATTAATTATCACCGTGGATTTTATTTATTTACACGTATTAGATTTATATCTATTTTAATCATCTATATATGACGATATTTTTCATATTAAAAATCTAAACAGAACGCGTACACCTTACTAGTTGTATTAAAAAAATAATTGAATTTATATAACAAATAAAAAATGGATAAGATAGTTAAACAATTTGATGTATTAATGTAGCTGAGACAAAGAAATTATAATATTTACACAGCTAATATAATTGTATCCAGTAAAATAAACGAGAAAAAAAAAATCAATAAAGGGCACAAAATTGATAGGCCTAAAACTGATGTTAGTTCAAATCCATAGTGTCAAGAAATCAAAATACATTAAGCTGCAACTGTATTTGTGTAACACTTTTTGTCCAGGTGAGAATTATCTATAGGGATAGAAAGACCCTTTTTTATTTCCTGTTTCTATGGATGAATATCTATTCAATCTAAATGTATCTAAATCTGAATTCTGCTAATAATTTAGGAGGGCTGTATGGCAAAATCTCTCTCCACCATAGATAACTGGATTTGGCAGCTTTACCTGCATACAGAAAACATTGATCCTGAGAAGAACTGACAACATTAATCAAGGTTATATTCAAATGTACATAATTCTCTAGGTATAACAGCAATGATGCCAGCATGTTTGATTAATCTTGTGAGGCGGGACAAAGTATTCGTAATCCTGTTCCAACCACGAAAGTGACGGCCTACCAAACAAGGTAAAAAGCTTAGTGCATCTTTAGCCGTCGTCATGTTTTATCTAACAAACACAGCCATGATGTTTTCTTGAGTTCAACTAATCGATGATGGTCTGAAACCATGTTCTAATGGAGCATCATGACCGAGTTTTGCTCGTCGGTTGAAGATAGTTGGACCAAAGCAACGTCTGATGAGTCATAAACAACTAGGGTTGAAAATGGACTTTTCTATCTTATCCTATCTAAGCCCTGATGTAAGATCAGGAAAAGGATTAGAAAGTGGGCTACATGATGTTGAAGGCCACAAGACAGGTTTGTGGTTCAAGCATCATATTGATGTTACAGCTCCAAAACAGGCAACATAAACTTTTCCAAAAGAATTATCAGGTGAGATTTTCAGGAATCCCATCAAAAAGTTTTAATCAGAGGCGAGAAGCCAATATACGAAAGGCAACATTTCGAAGCTTGAAAAACCAACATAATTTCAAAGACTAGGATAGGTGCAAGTCTGAATTGATGTGCAGAATAGACCAGAAAAAAATAATACTGGAGACTAATCAGCCATCATGATGATGCAATACATTCCATTTGATAAAAGGGAAAAAGAAAAAAAGACGGAAAATATCATCTCAGATGGAGCCCTCACAAGAAGTGACAAGAAAAAAAGGATTAGCTTTCAATTTTGGCGGTTCATTAAACTTATCAGAAGTGTTAAATTTGGACTGTGATGGAGGCTTTTTTTTCCTGATGGAAGCCAAAATGGCCGAAAGTTTTGAATAATATAGGAATCCTTTCACAATGAGATTCACATGGATTTTTTGCAAGTGGAGATTGGAAGGATGGAGACCCCTAACATTCTCCATTAAAGAACAATAAAAAGAATTCCCGTATAAGCAGATTAAGCAGTTGAAAGTGCTCGTCATCTAACATCAATGGACACATGCTACAATGCATGCTGACAATGTCCTCTTTAGTTTTTCAAACAAGATATTTTAGTAGAAATTGGCCTATCTTCCTGAAAAACTTGCAAGATGTTTTGCCTTTTACACTTGAGTTGATTATTGTAGCTTATGGACATAAATTAGGCAACTGATTTTAGTTTATTTTCAACGAATGGCTATAACCGATTCCAAGGCGGTTCAAAGTGGTCTTGCCCTTAAAGAGATTCTTACATTATATCTCAATTAAGATTATCTGACAGACAGATTCATCCCACACTGCTTCTACTAATGTAGGTAAAGTGATTGTATGGAGGAAACATCTCCTTATATGAAAACTCATGTAGTAAAAAACTGAAAAGAAAGTGAAAGATGTAAACTCTTACCTTCAGAATTTCCCCCAGAAAGAACTGGTTTAAACTTTGAGGAACTGCAGGGACTCTGTTTTCTCCATACTTCCCTTCACTATTCTTCCCACCAATGAGATAAATATTCAGCTATAAAGAACATATCAATAGAGCTATGGGAAGGAGGAAATTGAAGAAAAGTATGACCTGAAAAGTAAGAAAAAGGGGAGACCATTATAAGCTGAACAATTTGTAAAAGGAAAAAATAGCAGCCAATAAAGTAGAGTTATCGTGTAAAGTTAAGACATCTGCTTACATTTTTTCCAGAAGCTGAATAATCCATGCGTGGAAGATAACCCTGTAACCCAATATTATACACAGGAGTACCATCAGGATAATACAATCCATAATTCCTCTCAGACACCGGACCAGGCTTTAAATTCTCATTAAAAAGTGCAAAAACGAAGATGTCAATCGGTACTGATGGTTTTGCTGGAGTCCCTTGGTTTTGCCCTATCCGGTTCAACAAATTAGCATTATATAATCTAGCATTATCAAGTGTAGCCCCTATCTCACTTGGATCCCCTTTTGATGGCCAACCAGTCTCAGAAACTTTAACTTGTATATCTGTGTGGCCCATTGCTCTAATTGCTGAATAAACAGCATCAATTTGTGCGTATAACATGTTATCGTAATGCAAGTTTGTAATCGGGTCTATCATCCAGGATTAGGCTGGAAAAGCACATAGTTCAGAGATATCTGTTCTGAATTATCCTTATAAGCGAAAAAAGGATACGCATTTATAAGGAACGGCGAGTCAGTCTGTGAATGGAAATTGAGAATACTCTGGATATACTCAACAAGATCTTGTCGGAATGCTCCTGCAGAAGGAGGGAAGGAGTTACTTAAGACTTCAAATGAATGAGCTGTTGTCACATATATCTCCTTGCTTAAACCAAGATTTGCAAGAGCCCCGTTCACAGACTGCATTGCCGGCAGAAGATATGACTTTAACCGAGCATCATTGCCCGTGAGGACCTCATTTCCAACAGTGATGCACTTGATCTTGGTCTGAGAAATGTAAGGTTGCACATGCTGCTGAACCCAAGTTTGAGCTTGAATTGGATCAGTCATCTTTTGCAGATACTCATTCCCTAGTCCGATGACAAATTCGACATCAGAATTGGCAAATGCCGATAACACATTTGGATCGGCATCATAAAGTTTTACTCTGCTTATGTTGAGAGATCCAAGGAGATACGCGACACGTGACGGTGACGGGAGATTGTTGGCAATCTGACCATAATTAATCCCCACTCCGAGGCTGTGGATGCTAACAAATGAATCTGAACACAGTTTAAGAGAGTCAAACAAGTGTGGCAAGAAGGAAAATTTTCAGGAATTTCTTTACAAGTTCAGGAAACAATCATCGCTATTACCTCATTCAAGCAATCAACTTGGATGCAATTTACTAATAAGAAATAAGAAACACCAACAGGAAACAGGTCTTCAAAATATACTAAAGAGAGCATTCTAAATAAATCCATCATTATCAATCATCAATAACCTGAACAAGATAATGGGCATATGCAAATAAATTCCTATTCTCTTTCATACCAAAGAATCTGTTAACATCTGATTTACACAGAATCACTTACTCATATCAATAAAATCCCACAAAAGAATCATACTTCAATAGATTAAAGTAGCAAAAAGGCCATAAATTCTGAATCTTGGAAATACAGACTCCCTGCCCTCCATTTACTACACCAAAATCAAGAAAAAGTGGAAAAAAAAAGAAATCTCAATTAAGCACAGAGGAGTAACTTCACATAGACGGAATAAAGCTAACCATTTCCTAAAAACTACAAAAAACTAAGAACCCTCTTCTTCTTCTGCTCATTCCTGTTCTGATCTTCAATGCGAAATATCATCAGCAAGAGAAATAAAAGAAGGGCCATTTACATGCATACACATAAACTCAAACTTTCATCTAAGAAAAAGAAAAACAGTCTTTTCTTGAAATTGCAGTGAAAAAGACAATTAAAAAGAGAAAAAAGATATAAGAAGAAGAAGAACCTGAAAAGATGAGGAGGAGAAGAAGAGCCCGAAGAAGGGTGGCCATTGCAACTTCCCAACTCTGTTAAATCTCAGCCACGACGGTTCTTTATTGCTGGATGTATCTATATATATGTGTACGCGTACACTTATTTATATTTAATAATAATAATTTTCAGTCGGTAGATTCAGGTTCAATGAGAAAAATGAGTTGTCTGCAATTCTTTTTTAGTGTATATATATATATATATATATTTTCTATTTATAGTGGTCAAATAAACCCGCCATTTTTTGAACTGTTGTCAAGATTTTTCATACATTTTCCACTTGTATATTTCCACGTAATGACTTTCTTTCTTTGTTTCTGTAATCTGATTCTTTCAGCTTTCAACTTTTTCGGGTCTTAATCTAAATTAATGAACAGAGAAATGAGCCTTCACCGGGTTCATAGTTGGGAAGAGTAAAATTACCGACATACTGTGTGATTCCCGGAAATACCCTCATCATTTTCCACAATGACCTAAAAAATCCACTTCATTAATTTTTTTAAATTTTTTTTGTGAAGAAAGAAGATTTTGACCGCCTTATGACCATCTGTAGGCTGTATCATAAGAGACATTTGAGTGGCAGACAAGATTCATTTTTAATTTGATCAAAGGTAAACGCACATGTTTAAAGATGGTAATAGGTTGGTATGGATCCGTAAATGGATTATTTGGATCGTTTGGGGTTGGAATTCCATTCTTTCCATAAGTTGGTAGGATAAATTTTCGATCTTATAAATTTATTTCAAATCTATCTCATTCTCATCTTAAATTTATATTTTTATAATATGGTCCTAGTAGGAATCCCTCTTCTCTAATTATTCAATATCCCAAAATCCAAATTTCTAGAATTTATGGAAAAAGAATAATTAATATGATAGAAATCTTTCACCTGATGCATCACATGAGGTTCGATTGACTCTTTTACTCTTAAGAACATAAAATATTCACAAAACAAGTGAGAATCCTCATCTCGATTCAATCCAATCCAATCCTTGAGTCCAAATTAATTTAATTTTTGGCCTCTAGTTGCATAACACATCTTAAGAAATGACCCTTCATAATAATACCATTTTGTTCAAATATATGAGAAATCTTAGAAGCAAAAGAATTTAACTTCAATTTCTCAATATCAAGCACAATGCAACACATAAAGTTAGGCAAAGAAAGTAAGGTTCCTTTTGATTGAAATAGGGATTGATAAGAGGTAGGATCTGGAGAAAATGACCAAAATACCCTTCATTCATCTTCGGATAAGATGAGGGCAGAATGAAAAGGACTAGAGAGAGGTAAGCAAGCAGTATGTCTTAATATACAAATATGTAATTTTTCGTGAAAGATTAAAGAAGAAATGAATACTAAATTATTTTTTTTTCTTTTATTTTTTTGCAACATTGCATGGTAATTTTTTTTTAAATATATTTTTTGCCAAGATTATTATCTTAATTAAAAGGATTATATGATACGGTTAGTACCTAGGCAATTAATTTAATTAGTAAAAGATAAATGCATACAAATCTTTCATTTTTTTCAGCTCGTCTCTAAAAACTTTGAATTTAATTAAAATATAATTTTGGATAGGGGAATCTATTAAGAGGAAGTTAGTGGGGAAATCTTTTATTGGATTTAGGACAAAATGTGATAAACGCTTTTATACTAATTATAGTACGCTTTTTAGGAAAAAGATGAACACAAAAAACACAAATTACAGGTCGGAATCAAATTTAAAAATAAAAAAGGGAATAAAAAATAAGAAAAAAATACGGAGCTCTGACTCAAATGTAAGTGGGTACACGTGTTACCATACGCGGTCACGACTCACCTCGATCTTCCTCGGAACTCACGCTCCTTGTAAAGGTCGGTGGACACATCACAACTTTGATGGTACGTTATCTTCACTTGAAATGACATTTCTACCCCTCCCCCCTTCAATTATTTTATTTTTTATTAATATCCCCAAGTTGTCAAATTGTTCTCATCAAACCTTTTTGTGTGTGGGCCAGAATGATGAGCTTTTATTCTTATTCGCCTTACTTTTGTGGAAGCATTTAACCCATTAAGTTCTCTGGGCCTAGCCCCTTTTTTTGGCCATAAAATTGGGCCCATGGCCATGGCATTTCTGTATCAAAAAGCTGAAGATATGCATCTATAAAACAGTTTCAACTCGATTATGTTTGGATTTGTTTTGTGATTTTGTGATAAATGGGAGTAATTGTTTGAGAAAAGGTAATTTAGAAAAATAATATATATATATATATATGATGAATGGGTGGTATGTTTGGTTTTGTTTTGAAAATACTTTGGAGTAATGATTATGATATATTGAAAATTTTTGGGGGATGAGAACATTATTTTGGAGGGAAATATATGAGGGAATTTATATGATATTTGATTTTATTTTTAGGTATAAAAATGAGAGTTACAGGACCTCCTCTAGAGTATGTCCACCACAATAGAATTTAACCATCAATTTTGGAATGGATTGGTGTGGTTCCTTTACGTCTAGAACACCATAATATTTAATCATGAACAAAAAAAAAACATGAGAGAAAAGACTATCTGTTAGCATACTAACAAAATTCTCCAATATTTTTAAAATAACTTGAATAAAATATGATATTTTTGTGAGATGTCGGAATCCCGTTTATATCTTTCGTAAATAGTAATGTGGCAAAATCTCTCGATTTTTTCTTTAATAAAGCGATTTATTCTCGAATTTTATTCATATTATACTAACTTATTTTTTTATTTTTTCAATACATATTTTGTTAGATTATATAATTTTTATCGACAATTTTCACACAAAAATATATTATTTTATAAAATAATTAGATATTTTCTATCGAATTATTCCTCAATTAATTGCGAATTTTAAAGACGAATTTGATTATGAAAGTGAAATTTTATTGAATTTTTTTCAAATTAACCCAAATAATACTTGGATTACGAGTTTTAAGAACTAACAAATTATTCTCGAATTCGAATTTAATGAGAGGGAATGCATAGCTTGACCAATGAAATTTGATGAGAGTGCTGATCATGTAGAAACAAGGTTCAAATCTATCCTAATAATCAAATCATGTAGGACAAGATTCAAGTCAAGTGATCTGTTAGGATGCCTCAGCCTCAGTTGCATACATCACTGCAAACGAAACCAAACATTGAGTTTTTTTCATTATTTAATTAAGTATTAATTTTCCTCATTAAGAGGTTTCAGTTTAGTTTTCCTTCTTCCTGGGCTGGGCCAGTCTGTGTTGGGGGGGGGGGGGGTGAGTATTTGAACTTGGATCAACTATATAGGTCTACTGCATATCTTTTAATTATATTAAAGCGGTTTTTTGTGGGTTGAGCTTTGGTTTCAATTTTTATTCTATTTCTTGATTGCGGAGGACCTTGGGCCAACTTGAATAACCATTCAGGCCCAAGCTATGTCCCACTACAGTAAACATTAATTGATTTATATAAAAAATTATTAATATTAAACTTTTTACTATTATAATTAATTATACTTAATGAGTTTGAAATATAAATATAATGATCGATCATAATCCCTCCCTTAATTTGAAATCTTAGATAGCCAAAAGGAAAGAAGAAAATATTAGAACACAAGATGCTAAAGAAGTTGGCTAAGAACAACATGAATGATACAATCCAACATTCAAACAATCTTAAGATTTGCTCATTCAACGTTTGACAAATAATGTTGTTTGCAATTCATTTAACAAGCAAATTCGCTGCTTCAGATTAAAAAAACCAGAGACCATGAAAATGAAAGAGATGTTCAATACAGATCACTCTCCTTGTGAGTGTGAATCACACAATCTGAAGTTGGGTAGGAAACACAGGTCAGCAAGTAGCCCTCCTTCATTTGGTTATCATCAAGAAAGGAACCGTCCGACTGATCAACTGAACCCAACACCATTTTCCCTGCACAGGTGGAGCAGGCACCAGCCCTGCAGGAGTATGGCAGTTCAACTCCTGCACACTCAGCAGAGTCGAGGATGTAAGCATCATCAGGGGCGTCAAACTCACACTCAGAACCATCTGGTCCAATCAATTTGACCTTGTATGTGGCCATCGCAGAAGCTCTGAAATCGGGCTTGGCTTTCAAGCCAAAAGTTTTGGTGGTGCTCTTTACAGACCCCAAGGAGATCGGGCTCTTAAAAAATGAACTTGTAGTTCGGCTTTGTGGAGCACTTCTGAACATGCAGTTGGTGGGAAGCCGTGCAGTTGCCATCTTCTCCTGAAAATGCATTTTAAGCATGTTGATGACAAGTCACCCGAAACAATGCAATACTCGGATTATTCTAATTGTGATATAAGTAGGAATAATAAATGTAAAAGGTTAAGGCACATCAGATGTTTCATTGTCTATGGGGAAAGTCTCGAGTGTTCTGCAGTAGTAAACATTTGGTAGCTTATTAACAAGTGAATAAAACCCTTTATCATACTCGTCTCTTTTGTTATATTCATCTGCGTTCATCATAACACATTAATAACAATTCAATAATACAATATTAGAAGAAAGTAATCTGTGCTTCAACAACAAAATTAAAACAATCTGTGCTTCAAGAACAAAAATAAAAGGCCATGCAGGGAAGAAGCAAGTCATTAACAGCATCAACAGCAGCATTGAGCAGGAAAGCAGCATGTCAATAACAGCATTAACAGCAGAGTTGAGCATTAGTACAGAAAGTCCGAATAAAATGTGTGCCACCTTTGTGTTAGTACAATATCTGTTATATATGCCTTGTTGCAGATGACAAAGAACACGAAAGAACAATGATCATTCATTTTCCCAGCAACAAAGCAATAGATGTTTGGAGCATTATGAGAAGGGCAAGCGAATCGCTCTTTGCCCTTCACTCGAGGCTCCATAATAACTATTCTGTTAATTGGAATCATAGGCATCATGCTGAGACACCATCTAATGTATTCCACAACATTTTAGACTGTATGCTACCAGGATATCAGAGCAAATAATGTTGAGAAAGTGAGCAAAGAACTTGAATATGAAAAACTGAAATAAGAATGCAAAAAGCCATCACAAGGGGCAAACCATAAACAAATCCCAAAATTTCACAAAATGCACCACTTCTATTCTTGTCACGAAATTGTATATACAAGATTAAAAACCAATTTTAAGCTGCAAGTTGGAGTCGCATGCATGCCCAATTCAGGTATAAAAGAGTTCCAAACAATTACATTGTGGAAAGTTATAGAAAGCTTCTTTTGTAAATTTTCCCCTTCTCAAAAGAAGGGAAGAACAAACATATACAGGTCTACATTTTGACATAAAACTCCAAAGACAACCTGTACATCAAGCTCAAACTTAAAATCATTCAAACATTATAATACAGTAAAAAAATGCTTTAAAAATGATAGCATCTGGAAGTAATCTTCTTCACTACAAGTCCGAGTTGCATTATTTTTAATAATGATTCAAAAACTATTCAAGCTTCGGGTATGAATTACCTGATGTTCACGTGTGAGAGAGAATTATCAACTCTCAGCTTGAAATCATAATTTAGACATAACATCACATTTTTCCCACAACACTTACTAAAAGAAACATCAGATATGCAAGGAAAACCATGTTATTCAAAAATCATGCACAGCACAGAAACATCTCATTGACCAAATCATCATAACATGCACGACATGTTTTAAGAATGTCTATAATGAAAATCCCCTTCGGACCCAAAAGATCCTCACTAAAATGGGTCCTGAAAATCAATTCTAAATATTTGAAAAGCTCTTAACACTTCAGACAAACAGCTGACTTCAAGATTTGCATGTGTTTCTTCAGAAAAAACATAAGAGATTTATTTTTTGTTTTAAAGCTTAAACAAAAGATTAATCCCAGACCAAAAAACGACTGAAGAGACATAAGCTCAAATGATACTAAACAACTACCGATCAGTCATACAAACAACGCAAACAATAAAAAGAAATATACAGAAACAACCATGGCTACTTCAAAAAGGGTATAAAAAGGAAAACAAAAGCTAGATACTGTAATGAAGCCTTACAGATTTTCAAGATCTGATCTTGATACACGGGCTCAAAATTGATTTCCGGGTTCTGCTCGTTTTTCTTTCTTTATTCTGGTATGCTTGTTTCTCTTATATGTTGGACAAAAAAAAGGCGGCGGAGATATCGAGGGAGCAAAAGAAGGGTTTAAAGAAGAATAAATGTGAGGAATACCAGAATTTATAGGAAGAGAATATGGAATAGAGATGCCTTTTGGGAATGGCTGAGAGCCGTATGCGCCTCTTTGAGCTTGCAATTTGCACTCAATAATGGTGCTTGAGTAGGATTATTAATGGCGTTTGAGTAGGATTATTAATTAGTTTATTTTGTAGGACAGCAGTGAATGATGAAAGAAATATGGAATATTCCGAAAAAAAATTAAAGTAATTTTTTATATTCAAACAAATTACTAAGTATTTATATATTCAAAAGATACATTTTACTAAAATATTATTTCAAAAATTCAATTATTTGTTTCCACAAAATTATCTTAACTTCTTAGACTAAAAAAATTAATGAATTGATTTCTTTTAAATAGAATTTTTTTTCTTTAGGTTGTCAAATTGATTTGTGGCAATAATAATTTTAGTTATAAATAAATTAAATTTCTTGGATGAAAATATTCTCTTGAATTTTTTAGATATATAAATTATAATATCAGAGGCAATTCTAATCTTTTAAAATTGAAACTAAACAAAAAAATAATAAAATTTTTTAAATTTCAAAAATTAAGTTTTATCAAAATTTTCATTACAAATAACTGAATACAGTGATTTTATCTAGAAATAAGATAAAAGCTAATGATTGAAACTCTGAACCCTCCAGGGGAACATTTCATGAATTTTTTAGTTCCAAAATAATTTCATAATTTCTTTTAATATAAAAATTTATTTTGAAGAAGTTTTAAATAATGTTTTCAGAAAAATACTAATAATAAGATACCCTAATTATAAAACCTACCCGGCGCCGCCTTCGGTTTCGCTTGTCTTTTGACTTTTGAAAAGCTACGCTCACGACCCTCGAGCCAGTAAATATTATTTCTATAATACAGTTTGATATGAGTAGGATTTTGTTTTTAATATTTTAATTGAATTTAGCGTGAGATGGGCTGGGTCTCGTTAATCAATGAAACCTACCTTAGTAGCAGATGAAGAGTTGTGAATATGCATCTAACATCAAATTTTATCGTTACTCAAATGAAATTGTAAATTATTAAATGTATATTTACTAATATTATAAATTAAAATGCATGATTATGTGTCATTCAATAATTCTCAGTCCAAATTGAACAATTAAAATAATCACTTTTTTTTTAATTCTTTCTTTTGAGCAATTGTTTTATCATTGATTCAGATTCAAAGTGTTTTTTATTTATAGTTGACAAAAAACAGCACAAACAAGTTAATTTTTTTCACATTTGACATTGTAAGTTGCTTATTAACAAGAAATATGAAGTGCACAAACACTCCAATATATTTAATCATTGTTCAGAGCGAACATGCACAGAGAGTTAGTAAACACTTTCAAAATTATATTCACACAACAGTTAACAAAATAAATTTCAATATCAAATTTTCAAACCTTTGCCAAAGTACAACGAATAAGAATTAAACTATAAACTTCAAAAACACTTTCAGATAAAAAAAAAAAAACTTAGCTATGTCCAGCAAAGCTCGAAGGTCCAAATCAACCTCAAACATCAAGGCAATACACTGCTTAGTCCCTTTCAGTACAAAGATTCTCAAAAAAGGCCAAAAACAAGTATCTCTTGCAGTATGATCATATATATGCCCTACAACAAGACAACACGAGCTCGATGAACCAGTAACACCCACCAGTTAATACCAAGAAAGGCAGTTTTACATTTACCACGCGCTGTATAGCCTAATATGTAGCATTCAGGAAAGGCGGTTCCAAACATATAGATATATATCACAAACCCACCCCATAATAATATAACTCAAAATTCTACTAAAATAAATGTGAAGTGGAACTAATTAAGAGCAACAGCCAGCATCCAGACTCCATAATCCTGGTCGATTTTTTAAAACGAGAATCGTAGCTATTTGAGCATAGACCAAGCAAGCATCTCAACACAAACAAAATAAGACAGCTCCATTGTTCATATGAGCATAATATCTCAACAGTATACCAAAAAATTCCCATGTCAAGGAAATATTTAATACTTATAAAGGACATACAACTCTGGCTTCCTAGAATTCCAAACAGAAAAACAACTTCTCTAAAAGACACGCTGCGGCTTCCCCATGGTACTCTTCAAGTACAAGCACCTCACCTGTTAACAACAAAACCAACCAAAACTTCTTAGCAACCTTTTAAACAAGCAGGTAAAATAAAACAATCACACAAGACTGGACAATCACACAACTAAGCCACCAAGAATTTGCTACGCTTGATTTTTGAAAAACGGATCAGAGATGAAAGGCCAGTTAAGAAAACCTTCAACAAGCACATGAAAACGAGTAATATTTAAGTGTAGTAGTATATATTGTGGGTAAACATAGAGCATAAATCAGAACATGATTAGAAGGAAGCTCTTTACACTAGATCAACACATCACTTTAGAGGAAAGGCATGAGACAAATCAACAGAAATCCTTGAAACTGCCAGCCAACTAGCAGATTGGAAGGCATGACCATTGTAACAAACTAATAGACCTTATCCAAATCACGTACAATAATCAGTTGCCAGTTGATGATAAATATACAATTTGCTGCCAAACAACTAAGGGGACCTCATTGAAGTAAGTCATGTATGATATGGCCAAACCCAGCGAGTATCATCAATGCATAAAATACTATTAGTAAACCACAAACATGATGAAACATCACAGATGAGCAAAGATCAATACAAAATGGCATGTGACAGAAGCTAATTAATTGGCTGATACTGAAAACATGAGAAGATGGACTCACGTTTTGCCAGTTCTTCTTCAAAAGAGAAACCAGAAAATTAACACTCATTTGCACATTCTGAAAGATTTGCTTCTCTTCCATGTCCAAGTTCCCAACAGCTACACCCATGCAAAGCACCTTCTTCAATTGGAACTTGACTGTAGCCTTGGTCTCATTCACCTTGGACTCAAGAGATTCTTGGTGGTTCACAAGAGTGGGAAACTTGCCTGCATTAAATTAGTGAAAAATTAGCGAAAAAGAAAAGGAAACTTTTAACTGATTCAATTTTTAGAATATCAAGATTGTCTTCTGTGAGGACAGAAATGCAAGTCATGTTGTCTTGAATTATTCAGAAGATAATCACCTTTCCCAAATTACACAAACACTCAAGTCCAAAACCCAGCATACCAAACAGTTACCTGCTTTGTTGAGACCAGGTCCCAAAAGACGGGGAATCTGCTTGATAACAGCTTCTGAGGCTAAGAAAGCATGATACTTCTTTGCAAGCTTCTTCACCAATTTCTTGTTTTTGTTCAACTTCTTCAGAGCCTCCACATCCATGGACTCCAAACCAATTTTTTCTGCCTGGGGACATATTTACACTTCATGTAAGTGGAAAAACAATTTGAAAAATCAAATGTAAAAATATACGATTAGAAGCAGCAGAGTAAACAAAAATTCCAAAACCGGCAAATCTAGCAAAAGGCTTCACTGCATTTTTTTCACATATAGCAGAAATTTCAAAGTAGTTCATATGGAACAACAGCAAAGAATGCATTTGTTGAGCATATAATACCAACATCAAGTACAGCATCCAAATTAACAAAAGACACCTGGCTAATAAAGAGCAGGTAGATCACATCACATGCTCAACAAAACTAACAAATTAAGAGGTTTCATGTGCATACTCTTCCAAGGTAAGCAACAGGTTCTTGCCAAAAACGAAAGTTGTGTGTTAAACTTGGAATAAAAATAAAGCAAATGCAAATACTTCGAAAGGAAAATCGAACAAATAGTATACTGTATCACGATATCTCCTTCCTGACAAGGGAAATAAAAATTTGTTCATAATTACCAAAAGGGTTGTGACTTAGTATACTTAGATAATGTGGAAGTGCCATGCTCTTTTGTGGTAAGCACTCTGTAAAACCAACTAAAATTATAGTGTAGACAAAAAACAGGACAAAGATTTAACCCAGTTTATCATTAAACTAGAATGCGAAGGAATGAAGCGGAGAACTCACATTAATTGCCAACCTATGCAACTACCTAATCTTTTCTACAGAAGTACACAACTAAGATGGGACACGAATATACCTCTTCTACGTGCTGGGCATCACCAAGCATGCAAATCTTCATTTTCGGTCGGGGTATATGGGGCAACTTAACAGAACCACTGAAACGTTTATCCTTCTGTGGATCATAGTTTTTCAGCCCAATCTGTAGCTCAATTGTCTCAGTGAAGTTACGCTTTTTCTCTTTACAATCTGCAGTAATCTGAGAGATGGCTTCCCTCAGGGCATCACTCTGAAGCTTACTGCAAAGGCATCCCAATCAAATCACATAAGCATAGCCACACAACAATGCTCTCCACACACCAAATCTTAGCAAATTAGTTCAGCCAGAAAATGCAAATCAATTGTTTCCACAACTAGAACTGAAAATCTACAATATCACTGGTACCCAAAAACGCACAACAGAATGAAAAACGAGCCAAAACATGTTCTTGTGGCCAACTCTCAATTTAACTTAATTTGTGGAACCAAGTAAAAGGCAATGAGCTGTTCATGTTCTCCGAATTCTAAACTCAAGGACATGCAAAGAAGAACATAATATGGTACAGAGAATGCAGATCATAGCTCACACGTCATACACATAAATCATTCCCTCGTACATTTCATTAACTTCATAAATTTCACTCACATAACCTAATAATTGCAAATGGAACCCCAAAAATGCCAGCAAGTGAACAAGACAGACCCACTTATCGTGATGATAACAACAAAAAATCATATTCAAAGCTAAAAATCTGTCTAAATTTGGAAGAAAAAAACACAAAATTGTAAAACGAAAAATAGGCAGTAATAAGTGAAAATATATAAGCTTTATCTCACCTCATGGTTCAAGATATTCCTATCTTCCCAGTTCACTTCTGCACAATCGACAACAAATAATCCGGCAACAATGAAGATAAACCTTGTCAGTATAATTTCAATGATTTAAAATGCTTAATCGAGATAAAAACATTACATATACAAGCATATCTACCTATATAGAGAGGGGGTAGGACAGGCGGAGAGAGAGGCACCTAATGAGAACCACTGGATTAGGGTTTGTGAGACTGTCGACAAGTGGGTCTAAGAGAAGTGGCGATAAAAAACCCTAGGGGCTCCTTTACTTGGGCCTCATTTACTAATTTATCCAACTAGCCCAATGTATTAAAGCCCATTTCATAATCATTAGCCCAGTACAAACTAATTTAGTTTCTCGATATTGTGAGCTCCGCGCTCATTCCTTCTCATTCTAGTAAATTACTTATTGTTATTTTGCTAAATTTATTTAAAAGATTTTATAAATTTTTAATTGTTATAGATTGTTGAAGTATTTGAATAAAATAAGATCATGATGTTTTTAAAATATTAATAATAATAATTAATTAAAATTAAAAAAATTATTAAAATAAAATTTTATTTTAAAAATAAATTAAGGTGGATGTACTTTTTTTTTTAAATTTATAAGCTTTCAAATAACGTTTTTTTTTATATTATAAATATTTTTTAAAAAATTACTTAACACTTTTTAAAAGTTTAGAAGATATTTTGAATAACTTATAACATCAGCTAAATACCCTCTTAAGTATGACGTGAAAAGGCTTTTGAACTTGCAAGGACAACTGTCCCTCCTCCACTTCATAAAATTTTAAATTTAATATAATTTTTATAAAAATATACAAATTTATAAAAACTATAAATATTGCCCCCAAATTAAATTTTCTAGCTCTGTCAATGTATTTTTCTTAAGAATAGAACGTTTTCCATCCCACATCGATGATGAAAAAGGGTTTTTAGAAAGAATTTTTGGGCCAACTTCTATAGTGAGATATCCTCCTCCTTAATACTAAGTTTTCTAACGATGTATTGAGCCCGTAACATTGACCTAAATTTTTTTGTCTAGCCTTAATACTTGAAAGCCCATAAGACTTGTTCTGCAATTAGAAATGGAAGCCCGCCCGCCCAGTTGAAAACCCAACTAAATTAAGAACAAAAGAAAATTGACAAAATAATAATAATAATAGAAACTAAAAAGAAAGACCCACCAATTTTATTTGGGCATGCTTAATTAAACTTCAGAAAATAAACTTGTGATGATAAAAGAAAAAAGCTATAACTGCAAATTCTCCTGTTCTTCCAGTTTAAAGAAACCACAGGCTCACAGCCAGCATGGAAACAATGCAATAATTATTGATAGTAAAAAATGAGTCTTTCAATCTATCGTGAAGACAAGCTAGCCGTATGCAATGGGTGAAAATGCCACTTCATTCAGATTGTCTCTGCCCCAAAACTGGAATATCCTCATATCGCTTCTGTAATTCAACAAAATACAAATTGTATTACAAAATATACTGAGTCCTTATTAATATACATAGAATTTTAAAAACATATAGCTTTCCTTTTTTTGCAGAGGTAACCTTGAAATGGAAAATAACCGAGGCGCATCCATTGATATAAAAAGTTGAACATTATCTATCTATCAAAAAACTAGGTTCAACAAAGTGTTAGAGTAGGATGTCCAACACCCCAATTAAATTGAGTGTATTATATTCTTTTGCTTTTATAAAGACAATTTTATTGGGAATCATATTAATAAAAAAATATTTTTTTTTATCTTATGTCTTGCATTTTTTTATTTCTACACATTAGATAAAGCCCTTAAACCAAATTTAGTTGCGGAGCATGGTCGCGCATATGATGGCGATCATAAAACATGCCTCTAAGGCTTTGGTCTTAAATAAGTTATGAGTTAAGAGCTTTTTGAGATGGGATATCAAATAACTCAGTAAGACTCGTACATATAATGCATGCTCGTGAGACGAAAATGTCACATTCCATTAGCATTAGCGTAGAGACGTAAGTGGATGTTTGTTAGGGAACAAGTACACCGAATATGGCCCGCAAGAAATTCTTAATTGGAGGCTTTGCCCGTCGAAATAAGAATATCTGTGTTGCGATAGTACACGACTAGTCCTCAGATTTTAGGCACGATGGTAGTTTTGTGTGCATCATTCAGCACTTTGATATATCTTCTGATTGCTTGACAATCACAAATGGGGTATGTTGGGTGTTGCACTGGTGTGCATGCAGGTTTGTCAGTGGCCAACATAAAATTCGACACTTGTTTTTTAAACAAGGGAATCTCCTGTGTTTTCATAATTCGTGATTCAAAAACCTTGGTGAAGACAGTATGAATTGTGATTCATCAAGAATCATTGGAACTTGAAATGGGGTCACAGTTATTGAATCATTTAGGGTTTCGACTTATAATCCATGCCTTATATTCAATCAGGAAATTAGCTGTCGAAAGGACCGTATGTGTATGGTACTCGCAACTGAAATAGGTTTACTCGCTATTTCACCTAAGACTAGTTTGTCATGATTACTTGCTAGGTGTTTTAATGGATAGTGAGGTTCTTGGAATTAAAGAGTTGATTCCAAGCGGATTAATTAATTGAATTAATTAATTGGAATAATTGTTATTCATAAGTTGCAAATGTTGCAAACCCACTACTAGCTTAGTAGTGAACCTAAAAAAATCACACATATTTATGGAAAGTAACATTTTTAATTTTAGATTTTATTCAATGGTTGAAAATTAATTAATTAATACTAATCAATTAATTAATTAAGGGTTTTATTTAATTTAATAGTTAAATTAAATTATTCAATTAAGTAATTGGATTATTTAATTGGACCTAATTTGATTAGAAAGCTCAATTGGAGTAAATTAAATTAATCAATTGGATTGATTAAATTGGGATTGAATCAATTGAATTAATTTGATGATTTTTGAGTCCAACCCCAAAATAAATGTAGATCACTTAAGAAGCCCACTAAAGTATGAAAAGAATAAATTAAATAAATATGATTTATTTAAATTAATATATTTAAAGATAAATAAATATAGTGACCAATTTTATGGGATAAAATAGGCCACTAAAATTTAATATAATTATAGTATATTATTTGATATATATCTATCTTGATATTATTTGAAGAGTTCAAATTAATATCAACAATGTATGTAGACAATTTTGATGATTAATGTAGTCTCAAATTAGTCCACATACAATGGGAGAGAGAAAAGAGAAGAGTTTTTGGAAGATTTGGAATCCTTCCAAGATAAGGTTTTGAAGTAGTTCAAAATTGAAAAACTTTTCAAGAGTTGAAAAAGGATTAAAATTTTCAGACCTATAAATATGAGAGATAAAAATTACATAATCAATTCAAAAAAAATTTGAGTAAAAATTATTTTGTTTAAAAATCTTCTATTTTTACTCTCCAAGAAAAGAAAAGAAAGAAAAAGAAAATCAGTTTCTTGTTATTCTCTTCATATTATTGTTTCAAGAACTTAAAGAATTAATCTTTATTGTTCTTGAAAATATACTCCGGTTCTAGATTAGTAAATAATTAAAAGGATACTAGCGAACCCTTTTGATTGGTGTTGTTTTTTGTATCGTGGACCTAATAGAGGGGAGACACTTGGATCCCTGCGAGTTCTGATAGTCCAGGATAAGCAATTGATTGCTTCATTCCCTACAACAATTGAAGTGCACGAAAGGTATAATCCGATTTTATATTTATTTATATATTCACTTAAATAAGCGCGATCGTTAAAATCGTTTTCGAATCAAATGGGTTAAATTTATGTTTGATAAAAATTTTAATTTTCCGCTGCGTATACCCCGCGATTATAGCGAACCCAACACAAAAAACTTCAAAAGAAGATATTGGTCTATTGGCAGCTATTGAACTCCCAAAGAGTAACACACTCGACGAAGCTATTCAGGTAACACACAGTTTCTTTAAAACCAGTTATATTCTCGCATTTCCTAAAATCTATGAACAGACACCAAAAATTGCAACCACCAACTGTATTTCCTCTGTCTTGTCTTCTGCTATAGTCCAACTTTCAACTCTATCATATATCAGTAAATTTTCCTTTTTACAACTGTTGTGGAACTCTCAATGTCATTCCTATATTGAGTAACCACACATCAATTTCTGCTGACAATACAAACACCACAAGGAACACCAAGTAACAATTTAGAGTTGAAAATTTTCTCTCCTAAAAACTGCCATGGAATGGCTTGAGGAAGCTGACAAACAGGAATAAAGAAGTTAAACAAAGAAAAAAACATCTAAAGGTTCCCTAAAACAGGGATGAATGAACACATCAAATATATCAAGTATGAGCCTACGATCAAGAAAAACTTCCTCATTTCATATTTTGTCTTTGTTCTCTAGAAAACCAAAAAGAAAAGAAAGAAACTAATGTGATAAAAGTTTTAACTTAAATACTTCCTGAAGAATCACACTGTTAGCTTCCAAGCGGAGATACTAATTGCAAGACCTATATACCTACTCCAAAAACAGTGCTCAACATCTCAGTCCACTTAAGATGCCTATCCCCAAAGTCAGCTCTGTTCTAAAAGTAACTTCATTGGAAGAACTAACACCTATTTATCCAAACACTGCCTCAAATTCTTCTTGAACAAGTGGAGAACAACAGAGGCAACAACCACTGAAAAATATAATACTTATAGATAAAGTTCAAAACAGCAAGAATATGCAACTTATAGACCAAGTGCAAAATTGCAAAAGTATGCTACGAATATACGAAGTCCGAAATTGCAATTTATGGAAGTTTCATCCCCAAACCCTCTGACTCCTTGCAACAATAATTCTTATTGACAACCTCTACGGTTAACCCCAATCAACCATGAGTATAGCAGTATATCATCCTCAAAATACTTCCAAATTATACAATCCGCAGAAGCAATTTCAAACTTAATCTATCAGTGTTCCCAACAGATAACTACAACGAGAATAGGGGCAGGTGAATTATCAAAATTTCACTGAATTTTGAAGCTCATCAAAAACCAGTACAAAATTGACAACACACCAAATGACGCATTACAACATATCCCAGAGATTAGCAGCTTGTTCAATGTATTTATTCTTCTTTGACAAGAAATCTAATAAACATAAGAATCTATCCGCATTTTAACTTCTCACTGATACAAAACTTTTAGACCAAATTTGCACCACATAAAATTGTTGAATCACATGAAAACAAGCAAACCATAAAAATAGCTAAACTCAAACTTAAATTGCAGAAACAGCTCGCATACAAGAAAAACATAAAAATCAGCTAAAATTAACTTAAATTAGAGAGAAAAAAAGAAAAAAGTAACAATACCCCAACATTGATGTGCTCCCAGAGACTATGAACCCCATAATCCACAGCCTGAAACAAGAATATGGACGACATATCAAATAAAGAAATAAAATCAACCCAAAATGCAAATACATAATCAAAACGTAATAGGAGAAGGGGGAAGCAACCATGTGAACACAATAACATTTACAAAGTTCTCGAAAAATGGAAATAACTATTTCAACATTTCCCAGATCCAGTTCAATGAAGTCAATACAAACATACGCAAAAACATAGACGCGCATATATATACACAAATATAGATATAGGTGTAAAAATATACTGACGCGTTCACCGAGAAAGGCGCCGACGACGACGAAGGTGACGTAGATAGGAGAGCGACGCATGACCACTCTGTACAGCCCTTCCCATACGCCGCCGACGCTTCGTCTAGCTGCCGATTCCATTTTCCTTTTTTTTTTTTTTTTGGGGGGTGGGGGGGGGGGTGGAGGAAGGCGGCAAAAAATGTAATAGGAAAATGATAATAAATTATAATCTGTGAAAAATTCTTGTAGAATGTGAGGAAGGAGAAAACTCCAAAACTTCTCCCGTGGAATTTTCAGTTTGTTAATTCAGGGAACTGGGTCGGAGACTTGACCTGCTAACAGAAAAAACGGGTCGGGAGAGGATCTGGGCCTGGTCCATGTTTTATAAGGCTAGCTTCATTGGGCCTTATGGAGCTATATTTTCTCACCTATTTAAGTGGCCCAACACTTAGGGAAGACTTCTGTAGTAATTAGTTTTAGTTAGTTTATTTTTGTATTCAGTGAATATTTAATGTGATTTTGATTAATGATTGATTTCTCAGTAGAATTTTTTATTTTCCCCTTTCAATTCCTTGGTCTTTCCAAGATTTCTTGAAATTATATAATGTATGAGTGTCACTTTTGCATTTAATTATTGAATCATTTTATTGCATATTCCTTGAATCCTAGATTAAATCACATGCAAAGTTGAAAAACCAATTCAAATTTATTGTCCCCGATTTTTGACATAACCTATACACTCAATTTCGGGATGCCAGTTGCAGGTCCTCGCCGTGCCTCGGCAACTAGGGCTTGTCGAGCCAGGACAGCTTCTTTAGGAGCTAACAATGCATCAAACGTCGAATGTTGAGTCCAATCCTTGAGCAAACCTTCTTGTCCCCATGTCTCTGGTATAACTATCCCACCTCCATCACCCACTTCCTTGCAATGCCTCCCCATGATCTTTTCGCGGCCCGATTCGTCTTTCTCCTGTTCATAACCTGCATTTTCCATTAATGATGCTTCACTAACACAAAGAGTTGGATTGAGGGAGTTTTCTTGATGAGGTTTGGGTTTACAAGAAAGGATCAAGGGTTGATGATGATCAGTAGTAGTAGATGTATGGTTTTCGTATTGATTTTCATGGGATCTTGAGTTTGTGGTGGAGGATGAGGAGGGTTCCATTGTTCTAGCTTTTGTTGCAATGGTACATTTAAAGAGGGTTTTGCCCTTAGGTGCATGTATATATGGAGTTTGGAACAAGCCCTCTAAAAGTACATATCTCTTGCTTTGTGGCCTTAAAAGAGTGTAGTCACTTCTTTTCTTTGGTTGGCTTGCAAAGTTTGAACGTGTCCTTTTACAACTCTCTCTCTCTCTCTCTTTTCTCATACACACACACACACACACACACATATATATATATATATATATATATATAAATAAGTTGATTTACTGAATTTAAATTGAATCCGACTATTGCTTGAACCATACTCTTGATTCTAGAAGTTCATATTGTATAGCACGTTAAGGTAATTTAAATTTGACGTGCCATATCTTAAAAAAACGTAAAAATAATAATTTATTGACGAAACAAACCTCAAGAATTAATTTGAATGATCAAATAGATAAATCTGATCCAATAAACAAGCCAAATTTGAGGATAATGTGACACGTGACTCGACACATTATAGTATAAATTCAACATTTATTATAAATATCATAATTCCAATATTATGTTATCTTGTTATTTGACTAAATATCATCAAACTCATAAGTTTCTTAATTATCAGAGAGCTTTTGTTGAAATCACCTAAACAAATCTAACGATCCTTTGATTTTCAAGTCTTATTGCAACTACAATAGAGATCAAGATCTACTTCATATTGCACGATCAGGTATTGTTCATTTATACTTATAATGAAAATATCAAAATCAGCTCAGCTCCTATTCACCTACTCCTATGACATGCCATTTTTGTGAAAATTTAATTTATTTTGGTTCCATGGATTTCTTTTCACTGACTAAAGATTGATAAAAGGGTACCGTTAATTAATTTTCGTGCAATGAAACATGTTAGTTAAGCCCCTAAACTACCTGAATTATAATTTCACTAGATTAAGGAAATTGTCAAGGAAATGTGCAATCAAACAGAGAAATATGAAGTGGAAGGTGAAGTTGGGATGTCAATAAAGCAAGTTTGTAATGAATTCGAATTTGACTCGTCCGATTATAATTTCTAAAGTAAAGTATAGACAATAGATATAGACTGGCGTGTAACAGAAGAAGAGGAGGAGAGGGAATTAGTTCTGTGCAGCAAAGAAAGATGTGGACATATGATAGAAGGAACTCCGATATTTTGGACATTTGTGTGACGCTACATCATTCTTGTCCTTAAATTCAATAATGCTGCTGCTGCCCATGTCCTGATAGAATGAAAAATAAGTTTAATGTTGTGACCATGAAAAGTGGACCAGACCAATCGACCTTTGCAAAATTCTCCACTCTCATTAAATGCCTGTGATTTTGGCGTTGATGGATATATTAATATTTACAAGGTCATACTAATAGTCATTTTAATAATAATAATAATAATAATAATAATAAATACCAAAGAATAGAAACACCACACTACAATGTTATATAATTTTTTATCAACTTATAAATACCACACACTATATTATTTGAAATAAGTGATATTTCAATCCAACGTCTCTAATAATTTGTTTGTGTCTTCTACTCTCTACAATATTCGAAGACTTCACTCCTTATTCAAATATTTGCGACATCAAGCATTAAATTAAATTACAATGAAAATAATTAGTAATTCTTGGCTCTGTTGCGTCATCATTTTCAAATCCATTGATTCACATTAAATATGGTAGTGGTGATTTTTTTTGGAATATTCACTTAACATAGGTGGAAGTGGGTGAAAAAATTATTCCTTCAATAGGAAATTTGTCTCAATATGAAGGAAGATTTGGGGTGTGTAAGAGTTTCTAGGCTGAGGGTCTTGTTGGTTAAAACTTTAAATTTGTTATTGCCAAAAAATAATCACCCAAAAAAGAAAGTGAGAAAAGAAGAGTATGAACAAATTAAGCTACAGAAAAGTAGACAAAAAGAAGCAGCGGCGAGCATGTTCAGGTTTAGGAACTTTGGAAATGCGAATTTTTATGGCCATGAGATAATATCTATTTGTAAGTCGTGGATTACACTTGATGATTCAAACGACACAAAATTCCACCGGGATATTATCTTTATTTTCAGTTGATGCTATATTTAATGGTGTAGATTGAATATGCATTTTAGTGGTGTACACCATCAAGTATAACATATACACTACCTATTTAAGTGGAAAGAATGAAATATTTTCTATTTTATTTATTTCGATTCTTTTCCTATAATAAAGGAACTTATAATTTGCAAGAAAAAATTAAGTAAAAATGAGTATGCATTCCATTACAAGATATTGTGGCCTCACGACTTTAAAAAACCTCTTGTTGGGGTGTAGTTGATGTGGAAGGGATTCGTCCCACGTCGTATGTATAAGAAGTGACTTGCGCACGTATAGAGTGGAAAAAATTTCTTCTCCTATAATAAGCCTTCTAAAAGCCAAAAGGTTGAGACGTACTCATTCGAAATAGGATCAAAACGAATTTTACAAGAGAACCCCGACTCACTTATCTCATTTATCGCTTCTTTCAATAGTCTATTATATCCCTATTCCCAACTACTACCAAAATAATAAAACTAGTGCATGATGGAAAACCAGCAGAGTCATGGAAAATTGCTTTCAAATATGCAACGAATATACAATTAGACGTGTAATTCTTGGAAAATCTCAGAACAATTTTATTACATAATATATATATATATATATATATATATATATGTGGACCCCATAAATTAATGATCGTAGGATAACGTCGAGGACCATTGGAATTTTGTCTACTAGATAAACAAGATTCAGTTCCATTGTAACTATTAAGAGACACTAAAATTTAGAACTATGATTAGTCCAACCATTCCTGAAAATGAGCTGTTTGGAGTTGGGCCAATTGTGAGGAATAAGAACAGTCTAGTAGCTTCTAGATTGTGTTGCTATAAGAAGGGATTTTGGGCCCTTCGAATAAAACCTGCAGAAAGATAAAAGAAAGGAAATGATGACGAAAGCCCATTTCTCTGAGTTCCAATATTAGCCCATCATCATTGAGGCTCCAAATAAAATTCTAGCTAGTTAAATATGGTATGAGAAATATTCAAAATTTAATATGTAAAAGAACTTAACAAACTTTTACTTGAAGTTAAAGAGAAAAAATGGATCCAAAAATACACAATTTTTTTTATCACTAACTGTCAAAAAATTTACACCATTCTCATCATTATTATAATTATAAAAATATTCTTGTGACAAAAAAAAATTATTCTCACTTAAAATATATAATTAATGTTAATTTTGAAATTCTCATTTGTCTTTTTTTACTAATATATATATTTTTTTATTTTGTAGTGCGTTGTGATTCGTTTTTGTATATAAGTAAAATTGGATTTTTGGCAGACTCGTGCTAGGAGCCCATCAAGAGACTCAATTAAAGTGTATTCCGTCGTAATTATTGTTGTTGTAATCATATACACAATAATCTTACCATGACTTAATCTTAATCGAAACAAGGTTTTTAAGACACATAAATACCTTTAGATGTTATCTACACCAACAGACAGACAATAACTAATCCATCATACAGAAACTTTAATTTTCAAAAGAATACTTGTACGTCTCTGGAATCCCATTTCTCTATTACTCTTTCACAATTTTCCATATGAAAGATTCAAGAACACGGCCTAGAGTTTCATTCAGAACAACAGATAATAAGCTCACTGGCATGAATACCTATTCCATGGAATTTCTCTGTCCAGACCAGAACTTTTCTAAACCAATCATTAGTATCTGGAAAGAGAATAACTTATATTGGGCATAACACGACAAAAGCTTCTCCGCAACAAATATGAAAACACCAAACGATGTAGATTATAATATTGACGTGAAGGGATTTAAGCATTTTGATGTTTTCACATTCAATGAATAAAAATAAATAAATTCTTTGAATATACAATTTATTTTTTATAAAAAATAGTAGATGTAAACATACTTATACATATATAGATAGAGAGAGAGTTGATATATCAAGAATCCACCTCTTCAATCATATGGGTCCATTAACAAAAGTCCCTTCCTCTGCCACCCTCCAATTCAGAATACTTCATTTGTTCCTCCATGATGATTAATATTCATGAATATTCAGACCCACTGCCAAGAATAGGAACAAAATCCCTATATCTTTCTATAGATTAGCCATAAATGTTTTTTGTTCTTTAAAAAGAGTGATGGATTTGGGGACATTATCTACCAATACAAGCCATACCTAATATGTGAAAATAGACCTTAATGAAAACCATGTAAAATAATGAAGTCCCACTCTAGCTACCATGAACATTATATATATATATATATATATATTTATTTATTTCCAATAAAGGAAAAGGATCTTGGCCATAGGTGATGACAGGGGAAAGGATGTTGACCCATCAACAAAGTTGATAATACCAAACAAATCCATTTCAAAGCTTGGATTTAATTAATTAATAATATGCACAAGTGGGTTTTCTTATTGATACTTAATTGTTTTTGGTTGAAAGGCTGTAAAGCAACATCTTAAATACTTAATTATTATAAATTAAATCTTCTCAAGGGTGTTAGTTGTCAAATAGGAATATAGTATATATATATATACACTCAAAGTAAACTTTATAACATTGCAACAAAAGGGATTAAAGATCAAACATCTTTATATCTTTTTTCTTTTTCTCCCCAGCTTTTGCCTCAATTTTTTTAACATCATAGTGCAATGCAACCCTTGTGAAATTATTAAGTCTAGCAAACTTCTGCTTAAATTCATAAAGTTCTCAACAAAGATTTTGGAAGCTAATATTATAGGTAATGTGATATTTTTCCCCGGAAAATGTCGAATATGCATATACATATATATATATATATATCAACCATTATATTTGAATTTTAAATTCATTGAGTATAATTATATCTTGAATATCATTAAGATATCAATGCTAAATAGACAAAAATACTATATACGTGTTGTATAAAATATTGTATTTACGTATAATAAATATCTCATGTTGAAACGTTTGTTCATATTTTGTCATTATTCACATGCATTTGTCTCACATTAATTGTTACTTAGAGTCACGAACCTCTTTTTGATGTATAAATAAATATTAAGTTTGATAAATTTTATCAAATTATTTTGCAGTCCTCTTATTATGAGAAAAAAAAAAAACACTTCTAGTTTAAATTATATATATATATATATAAGAAACTATTTATAGAGTTATAATTTTAGTATTTAAAGATGTGACTAGCTTATATAGATTTTCCATACCACTGTATAAATAAAATCACATACAATAATACGTGGACTAACACCACTGATTTGAACCAAAAACTTTTGATCATGGCAGGGACGTATGAGGCTTAAAGTCTTGGGGGCCAAGTCGCTATTATTAGCAAGAAAGTTTAGTCAATTTTTTTTTTTACAAAAATAGAACTTCAATCAATTTCGATTTTGATGGATAAATAAGGATAACAAAAAATAAAACCAAACTTTACTTTTAGTCGAAAAAAATAGGTTAAGTTCAAGTTATTCAATAATCCTTCAAATATATATATATATATATATATATATATATATTAAAGTGGTGAACGATGCTTGTTGGTAACAAGAAGTTTGTCTACAATGAATTTTATTAAAATTTTCTATATTTTTTTTCTCTTAGTTTAAGCAATTAATCAATCAATTTTTAAAGTAAATCTTTAATCACTCTTATTTAATTGCAAAAGGTAGTATAAGTAAACAATTTCATTTTTTTCTTTTCCGCAATTTGTGTAACTTAAGGTCAAGTTCAAGAGAGCATAAAAAATTGTATCATATATATGTTTCACTAATTTTTATAGATTGAAAAATTATTTTTATTATTTATACTAAGCTTTTCGAAAATCATTAGAGCATTTAATTTGAAAAGTCATTAGAAAATTAAATTTAAAAAATTATTTGGATACAATCTAAAACTGAAAGTTATTATAATCGGATAGAGGGGCCAGCCTTTCCTAGTTGTAATTGTGAGGAGCAGCCCCATGAAAGGGCCAATAAGAAAGCACAGTCGGTTAAAGATGGAGAGTGGAGTAGGAACTCAGTGACTATAGTGGTTTCCTGCCAAAGACCCCACCTTTATTATTATTATTTTTTGCATGTACAAACTACTGTTGTTTCTGTCGCATAGTAGTTTTGTTTGCAAACCCCACAAAGCCTGAGATGATCAGTTTCAATCCTGATACTAATAATTACTACTTGTAGTGTGCCACCTACAGAAGAGGTAGACAAAGCAAATACTCCATCAAACAGAATAATCAGACACTTTTCTTCAAAGACAAGGAGAGAAAAAGAAAGCCAGACAATAAGCCAGACAATGACCCCTCAAAAGATTTGATAATTAGCAGAGAGAGAGAGAGAGAGAGAGGATGGACCCTCTTCTCTTTTGGTGGCTACTGCTACGTTGACAAGAAAGCTTTGATCTTTTGTTCCTCTCTGGTGTCCATCTCCTGGTTGAGTTTTTGGCTCAGAAAGTGGACTTTCTGTCCTCAACGCCTTTACATCAAGAATTTCAGCAAGAAATTCTTGGTCGTTTATTTATTTATTTTTTCTGTGGAAATCTTTGCACTCTCATTATGTTGGGCACTGCAGTTTCTTCTCAGAGAAGCATGAGAATGGTCTGAAAGAAAGTGTTTTGCATGGCGAGCCAGAGAATTGGAGAGCCTACTTTATCAGACCCCGGAGCTTCACACCACCACCATATTCCATATGCACTTCCTCACATGCTTCATCATCCCAATTCAAGCTTCATGTATTATTCGTTAAATCTCTATATTTATCTCTCTCTCTCTCTCTCTCTCTCTTATATATTCTACCATTGGTTTTCAAATTTGACAGGGTCAACATAATTTATTTCTTGATTTCTGATACATATTTTTGTTTTTGTTTTCATAAGAACTCAAGAAGGATCTGCTTTTGATTTTGGAGAGCTGGAGGAGGCCATAGTGCTGCAAGGAGTTAAGATCCATAATAATGAAAAGAAACAGCGTATGCTGCTCTCTCTCTCTCTCTCTCTCATGACGTTTGCAAGTGTAACCAACTCAGACACAAGGGGTGGGGGGGTTGAAAGCGTCTACAAGAGCCACGGCAGGGGGAGTTTACCATTTCTAACACAGAAATCATTCTTGGGCAAGGGATTTGAACCGCGTGGGGTTTCGAATAAGGAAAAAAACCTGACATGTTTGCGTGATTTTACTGACTCCTTAACAGCTGCATGGAATATAAGGAGGAGATTAGTGTTCCTCCTCTTTTATGAGATTTTGAAACTTCTGCAATTAAAGTCTGTTATTATTCAAGTTCAAAGAAAAAAAAAGGTCTGCAAGTATTTTCCCGCTGATCCCCCAAGATTTTGCTTTTGTGATTTTGTGCAGCTTTATACACCACAGCCAGGCCTGCAGCAACTCTTGAAATGTTCCCTTCTTGGCCTATGATGTTCCAGCAACAGACCCCAAAAGTACTTCCCTCAAACTTCCCCATCTTTGCCCATTTGTATTTATCTGTCTTACAACAAAACTAGAATCAACTCCTTCCTATATATCTGTTGTGGAGAATGAATTTATGAGGGCTTAGGCTTATCTTTTTACTGCTTTTGGAGCTTTGTTGAAAATTCGTCATAACAAAAGAGTTCTTTTTTCGTTTTTCAAAATAAAAAATATATATTGTTTCTTGTGGTGATAATGATGAAAGCCATTTGACTCGTTTTTTCCGGGGTGGTTTGTGTCATTAATGCAGGGAAGCTCAAAGTCAGCAGAAGAGAGAAGTGATTCAGGATCAGCAGTGAACACACTTTCCTCCACCAGGTTGGAGGCTGAGTCTCCCATCAGTAGAAAGTCGACTTCAGAGCACCACCTTCAGCCACCGCAAATCCCACCACAAATGGAGACGGCAAGTGGAAGTGATAGCCCCACAACTGGAGTTTCACAGGCTCAACCAGCTACCAAACAAACCCCAGAAAAGGTTTTTACAGTATTCTTGGTCTGTTTTCATGAAAAATCCCAAAAACTCGGGAAAAAGGTGGCATCTTTTATTGCTACTCTACACCCCCCGCCACCCCCTCCTCTCTTCTAATCCCAAATCCCAATAACTGCAGAAGATTTATATCAAAAGGCAGAGTAACTTCTGATTATGGAGGGGTTCTCTGATTTTTGTTCTGATATGTAATTAATCAGAGAATCTTTACAGTTCATTTTTCAATCTTAATTACTGCTATTATAATAATATGGGTTTCTGCTTTCTATCTCCAAAACTGTAGTTTAAGTACTTGTTAATAATTGCCTAGTTTTGCTCATCCCAATGGCTGCAGTTCAATTCTTTTTGTTTTAGACTCTTTGCATTACACTTTTTGGAATACTCATTTCAATGTGAAATTCTTTAGAATGACCCTCATTAGCCATGTAGTCATCACCATTCTTATTTTCAAAAAACAGTACAGAACAGAATCAGAACTCTGGAAATGCCAACATATCCTCTAATAATTACAAACTTCATTTTTTTAATAAAAAAAGTGAGATCTTTCAAAGATTCTGCCATTGATGACGCGTTCTCTCTCCCTCATCTACCTTCAGAAAATTTCAAACGTTTTTTCTTCTTCTTTTTTTTTAAAGAAAAGGGATTGAGAAACAGTAAACCACAAGCACCTTAAAAATTTGTTCATTCTAGCTGCTCTTATTGACTCTAGTGAACAGTATTTATCAAGCATATTATATGAAGTGTTTTCCACAACAACTTTGTTTGAATTCCTTCTGAATTTTTGCAGAGAAGGGGGGTTGGTTCTATTTCAGAGAAAGTGCTAGATACCAAGGTGATGAGAAACTCACAGTCTGCACATGCATGCATGAACAAGAATTTAGAGCACATAGACTTCTACAATTTTTTGAGATACATTGCTTGGCTTAAAATAGCTTTATTCTGATAGTTATTTCAGGGGAAAAAATTTAATCTTGAAGCTTATGATTTGGTCATTGGTTACAGACATTGAGACGTTTAGCTCAAAATAGGGAAGCAGCAAAGAAGAGCAGGCTGAGGAAAAAGGTGGAGTGCCCATTTTTCAGCTTTGCCAGTTGTATTTATGTCAAAAAACTATTCAAGGAGTTGAAAATCCACCTGCCCATTTGCACCATATCTAAACATATGTTAATAATTTTCTTTTTTCTGCAGGCGTATGTACAGCAGCTAGAATCAAGCAGGATCAGGCTCACTCAACTAGAACAAGACCTTCAGAGTGCAAGGTCACAGGTAATTGTTACATTTAATATAGGTGCAATAAAGAAGTTTGAAAAATGCTGCACAAACTTTAATGCCCTAAATTTTTTTAGAAAAAATTAATGCCTCCTGAAATTGATTTTCTGAATCTTTCTTTAGTCTTCTCAACTACTGTGGTCAACAGGGGCTTTTCTTAGGAGGAGGTGGGGTTGCTTGTGGGAATATCAGCTCTGGTATGTCTATCTCCTGCATTGTAATTTACTAAACTGACCATTTCTGAATAGCAGAGGCTAATGTGCTTTTGCCCGCTTTTCCTCTCAATTTCCATAAATATTTAGTGTCTTTTCTTTTTCTTTTTCTTGTTTAGAAATTTGTGTTGGATTTCTTGACCCATATCCTTTTTGGTTTTGATGAGTGCATGTCCCATATTTTTCACCTGACTGTAAGCATGGAAAGAAGCCAAGAATCTTTCAGAAAGAGGGAGCAATTGGTCTAATTCATTACAATAATAAATCATCTATTGAGTGGTTTTGATAGAGATTATGTGTACCATTTCAGTACACTTTAACAAATGTCAAACCCTGTAATTCTTAAGACAGTTTGATTTTCACCTAATTCGGCAGTTTTGACCATAAGCAGCATACTTAATCTGAAAATTTAAGAAACCAAAATATTTGTCCAACTTAGCAACATCAGATTTCAAATCAGGTTAAATCTAAAGATTCTCTATTTACCCAAGGGAAAAACAATTCTGCATTTGACTATAAGATTTCCACTTCTCCAAGGTCCTGTCAGGATTTAGAAATTGTTTGAGGGAAAAAAGAATCATATCAAATATCACTATGACCATGGATTTCAAGTTTTACCACATGGTCAACAAAAGTGTCCTAGATTTCCCCCTTTTATTCTTCCCATTTGGCTTGTTTATAAGAATCTGTAAATACTCAAATCTTTCAAATTCAGTCACCTTCCCAGTTGTGTCCTCTCAAATTCCTTTTTCTGGCACCTACATGTTGTAGCCTAGCAGAATATCAACTTTCTTATTAATGGAATAAACATATGGTCTTTAGAGAAAGACCAGAAAAGCAAAAAGAAATACTAGTAAATAGCAAAAGTTGATACTAGAAGCTGTCCCTTTGTTCTTTTTTCAATAGGTTCAATCTGTTCATGCCCCAATTACATGCATGGCCTGCATGGGCCTGTTTTTCCTAGAGAATGTAGAGAATAATAATGTAATAAATAGTTCATTTTATCATAGGTGGTGCAGTTTTTGAAATGGAATATGCAAGATGGCTAGATGATGACCATAGGCATATGTCCGAACTTCGAACTGCAGTGCAAGCACACTTATCAGATGGCGATTTGAGGCTAATAGTAGATGGATACATTGCACATTACGATGAAATCTTTCGCCTAAAAGGAGATGCCGCTAAATCTGATGTCTTCCATCTCATTACCGGAATGTGGACTACACCCGCCGAACGTTGTTTCCTGTGGATGGGTGGTTTTCGACCTTCTGACCTAATCAAGGTTTGGTTTTGAGCTTTCTAGTACCTGTTTTCTCTTATTTCTGCCATGTTTGTTGTCTTGATTCTAATTTTATGGTTCTTGTTTTTTTATTGATTAGATGTTAATAGCGCAATTAGACCCCTTAACAGAGCAACAACTAGTGGGGATATGCGGTCTCCAACAGTCGTCACAGCAGGCAGAGGAAGCTCTATCCCAGGGACTGGAACAATTACAGCAATCTTTAATCGATACTATAGCCAATGGTTCCATTAATGATAGCATGCATCACATGGCTGTTGCATTAGGCAAGCTAGCAAATCTTGAAGGCTTCGTCCATCAGGTAATTTCTCAAGGCTCTTGTTATAGAAAACAACGATAAATTACATAAACTATTCTTGAAATTTGACTTATTTATATAACTTTTTTTTGATATTTTTTAAAAAAATCCCTATTTACAATTATTTGTATTTATATTACAAAAATCTCATTATTAGATATAATTTGCAAAATAGAAACACATGTCAAGGGATATTGTGGATTTTTTTCATAATTAAACCAAATTTCAGGGGAATTTTTTATAATTTACCCTAGATAAAACATATTGAAAGAGAAGCCCTTTGTTAGACCTATCAGCAGAACTTTTTCCATTCATTTCTGGTAATCATTATATGTAATAAGTTAGTCAAATTTTGAAAAAACATCTATAACTTAACATTTATGATTGAAATGCATAGTCCAAGTTCTTCATATAAGACAACTTCAAGGGTTTCAGTTTCTTTGAAAGTGTGTTTGGACTTATATCCATGGCCATGGTCCATGTCAATTCTCATTGATGGTTATGCTTTTGATATACATTCTTTTGCCTTGAAGTTTTATACCTTGTTGACTTGATTCATCTCTTGATTTTTTCTAACTTAGGCCGATAATTTAAGGCAACAAACACTTCATCAGCTGCTTCGATTCTTAACAGTCCGTCAAGCAGCACGATGCTTCTTGATTATTGGAGAGTACTATGGTCGATTACGAGCTCTAAGTTCCCTATGGTTATCTCGTCCTAGAGAGTAAGATCATTTATTATACACTTTTTTTTTTTCCTTTTCCTATATTGAAATCTTGAAAGATTTTATAATTTTGAGACTAACTATTTTCCAATGAATTAATTTGTTGATTTACAGGAACTTGATCATGGATGATAATTATTGCCAAACAACTACGGATTTGCAAATGGTGCAATCTTCTCAAAACCACTTCTCAAACTTCTGATCAGTATTGCTGTCGGAGGAGATGGAGTTTTCTCCTATAGTTTTGCTCTAGATTTCAATATTATACTTTTAATACTATAATCTTATGTTGTACATGTAAATCAATTAAATGTGCATGAAGAGTCTTCCCCTAGCTATATATATATATTAGAGAAACGAGACATTTAAATTTTTATGAAAATTGCCTCACTCAAAACAAATGTTCATATTTGAACACGCGAGAGATGACTACGAGCAACATATTTATAAATGCGTGTATTTATGTGGACGCATATTTTTTTTTGTATAATAAATAAACTTTAACTAATAAATTTTTTCCAAATAATTACAAGAAAAAGCTCAAAATTATGAGAATTCAAAATCTAGTCAAATACCTCAAGTGGTAAGTTGAATTCCCAATACAATAAAATCTTGCGTTAAAATTATACTAAAATTGCGTGTTTTTATCTACTTTTATAGTAGTTAATTAATTAATTTTTTATAATTATTAATTAATCATTGATGATTGTGAAAATTTATTATTGACTATTGATACTTTTAATGTGGTGATACATGTTCGTTTCGCTTAAAAAAAAAAACAAAACGAAATTAGTCAAAATCAACCAATTAAGTCAAATACCTCATGCTAATATATAACGACATCTTTCAACCACCATGCTCCACGCATCTAATTAACCGCATCTAAATCCAGATTCGGTGATTAAACAAATAACACTAAGAATTGACATAATTTCGTGTTGTTTATTGTACTGCCCTCTACTTTTGGCGCCATTACAAAAAAAAAAAAAGGCCAAAATTTCTGTCACAATCCGCGTGCTTTTGCTAATTAGGGTAGTTTATTGGTTGCATTATTTCACTAATTTAACAAAATTAGGTTTTGCCAATTTAAAGTGTCTAAGAAAAGTTCAAAAAGAGGGTCACCAATCACGATATTGTTGTAGTTTTCAATGAAAATTCGTGTGCTTTGAGATGCAAATTTTATTGTGTTCCTTTTATAAAGGTTAACTTTATATGAATTGAGTAGATTCATCGTGCAGTCGAAAATCATATTGGGAGGACGAGATTGGTTTTTTTTTTTTTTAAATAATAATAATAGAAAATTAGATATTTTTAAATTTTTGAGCACAAAAGTTTAAAATTTTATAATTTTATAGATGAACCTTATACTATTTTTAAAATTTATTGGAGTTGAGGGAGGACAGCTATCCTAACAGTACCAGCCCTTCTGACTTTGTCCTTGTGAGCACCAATTGTAATACAACGCAGCCACAAGTGCATGCATATGAAGCAATATTTATCATTATGTATGGTTAATTTTTTAGGGAATTTTTTTTAGAAGAACAATCAAATAAATATAAGTGTTACATTCAATTTTAGTACGATCAAATATATATAATTACATAAATATATTAAATACTAGTAGAAGAAACTATTAAGTAAGTAGACTAATATACATATTGATAGTATCTGAATTAAAAAATAAAATAAAATTTAGAGTTCAGCCTTATCACCTGAGCAAGACCACATTAGGATTTTTCATGACTATGGAAAAACTAAGCATCATGCAATTGTGTGGCCTCAATTGTCTATGTACTAAGGAAAATCCTTGTCCAAATTAAGATTAACTACACTCAATTTATTTTATTGCAAGTATAATAACATCTATCTTATAATTGAATATTTTTTCTTGATGCATGACCAATCACAAGTTAATTGTTTTTAAGTTTGATCAAACTTAGTTGCAGGCTAAAATTTCCCTATGTAATAGAGCTAGTAATCCATTTCTTGGGGGTTTTGTAAAGAAGGTCAAATTCAGATTTCATTTGTTAATTATTTATAGTCAACATTTTAGTTGCCGACACTTTATGTGGGAGCATAGAATATGTAGGACAGTTAAGCTTAACATTGTTTTCTGCTATTATTATTATTATCTTTCTGTAAGCATCACGAAAGTTGACATTTGGTTTCACACATTAAATTCAATAATAATATTAAAGATACATATTCGAGTCTGATGTGGGTAATAAATGTTCTAGCTAAAAAAACCAAATTACCCTAATAATATAGGAAAAATTTAATTACAGGATGTGATATGTGTTTTATCGCGGGTCAGATCCGATCATATAATGTGAACACTAAATTTGTTTGTAATTAAATTACATGTAAAATCACAGTGCTATAAATAAGATCAAATTGTAGCATTAAATATATGCATTTTTATATTCGTACTTAATTCTCTCTTCGACCCATTCAATTTGGATTAGTTCTATCAATTTTGACTTAGGCGAAACGTTATAACTTCCTCAGCAAATCTGACGATTTGTTTGAACTTGAATGCCCCGGATATGGGGTTCGCTGCAGGAGATGAGTTCATTGCAATAGACTATGAAATTTTTGAGCGGATTCTTCAAGGTAAAATCCGAATCTAATAATTAATTGACCGGTATCGGGTTAAATTCAGAGAAAATCAACGCAAATCCGACCCATCAAGAACCCTATGTCCACGGGTTTTGGATAGCGTAAACAGTCGGGCTATGATCCTAATTCATTTTGGGGTGTTGATTACGTGCATGTTTGGGAGCACTTTTGAAATAAAAGTCCATCTATAAAATGGACTTTTTAATATGGATTTTTTAAAAAAGTGCTTATAAGTATTGTTAAATGTTTGGTAAAAATGTATTTTAATGCCCATTTAGTAGAAGTGTAAGAAATGAAATTCAAAAGCCACAATTTTGCACTTTTCCAAAATGGACTTTTGGAAAAGTGACTTATTTTAAAAGTTCATTCAAAAATAATTACCAAACACATAATTTTTTTACAGATGGACTTTTATATCTAAAAGTTCATTTGAAATGGATTTCCAAACAACCTCTGCATATCGTCATAGGCCTCTGCATGGGCTTGCAGCCCAAGTCACAATTGGAGAAGTTGTGCAGGTCCATCTCCGGAAATGGGCCTAAAGAATACTCCACTTTGTTTGTAACTCGTAAGGCTTGTGCAACCCAACTCTTACCTCTCATTTAACTTGGGCTCGGAAAACATAAACAAGTCCACCCAAAAAGAAATCATTTTCTGAACTATTAAGTACCGTCTACACAGTGCATAAAGAAAATTTCAAGAAAATTTAGTGTTATAAATTGGTTTCAAGTATTTTCAATTTATAGGTTAGCAAGTTCAACAATGGTCATACTTAGAACTCCACAAATAGAAGTTCAAAGGTAAATAATCATCGTCTTATACGGAAATTTTTTACTTATATCAGGTATTTTCACATCAAACAGTGAGAATCACACTAACTTTATATAATTTTCATCGTTTGGTATGGAATACCCAATGTTAGGCAAGTGTTTTTCGATGTAGGCAAGAGTTTTCCAGTGTGACATCATACAAGGGCCTCAAAAAGGATCAGATAATGGATTATACCATTAATCAAAGGGAAAAACATTTGTATGAGTTCAGTTCCATGATTCTCAAGGGGCCTTCAAATTTCTAGACAAACCACTGCAAATTCATTGACAATTGAATGTCTATAGAAACAAAAAAACAATGTCATTCTCCTATCCTGGTGACACGCCAGTGATCAAACTACTTACAAGTTCATCAATTTGACGAACAAGAATGAAAGAACAAGAACTGGTTGGCTAAATCAGGTCTGTAAACTGGAGGATCTTCTCCAAGCAAAAGAGACCTTAAGACGGCTTCAGACATATACAAGCAAATGCATTCGGAACTTCATGATACCGAATCCAAGGTAGCTTTTGGGAGACAATCTTTGCAATTGAAAAGGCACAACCTTGTCCTCATGACCTTGCCAAATATGAACCTTACTTTTCCTTTAAGGTTTACGGATCAGATAATCCCGTCGGATCAAAATCCCACTTACCAAAACCTACTATAAAGCCGCGATTCTGTGAATCAAACTCACTTCTGGGGTTGAATGGTTGATGCATGTATGGTCTGTTCTCTTTCTCTCTCTTTCCACAGAAACTTCCGGGTGCGAAGGGATTTTGTTTCTGACCCCAAAACAATGAAGAAAAAGGCTTATGATAGTTGGCTTTGCACTGCTTCCTCTCTCTCCGTTCCTTGTGATTTTCATGCTGGTGTATCTCTTCTTGAGGCATGCTGAACAGTTCTATAATCATCCAAGCACAGCATCATCCCGGAGATGGTCAAATCTTTCTAAGTGGATGTTCGCTTCCTAAGCTTCTTCTTCATGATCAAATAAAGTATATGTCATAGCTGCAAATTCTTAGGTCCTGGAATGAAGGTAGAGTTAGAAACCTAATGCTTGAGGCAAGCTTGTGTTTATGGATTGTTCAACAGATACTTTGTTGAACGTTCATCATTTCTTTGTTACAAGCATGGATAGAGGACAAGGAACAACACAGAAAATCCACCAGAATCTGCAAACAAGAACAAGAAGAATCAAAAGGGAAAGTTAATTAACATATGGTTTTCTACAACTTCATTGAATACAAGCAGTATGAAATATTACTAAAATGCTCAGAAGGAATGATGACCCCTCTTATAATTATCCCACATAATTGCCTCATGAAATCATTGCAGTCCACTAACAGTTACTCAATTACGATCAAATAAAATTCAAGTTCATGATATTGTAGCTTTTGGAAGCTTGATCTAGTCCTTTCCATTACCTATGACAGCATAAAGAAAATTGTTTCATGTTAAGATAGCGCGACATACTAGGCTGTTTACAATACTGAGGTGGGGTACTGTAAGACCTTCTCTCAAAAATCAAGAAAATTGTACATGTACCCATGGTATTTGTCAACTCTTAATATCTTAGGTTAGCCGAAAAGTATCTATGCAGCGTCATCGTACATATGTAACATTGGAAAAACTTCTTAAATTTATATAGTTCGATTTCAAAATAACAGACGCAATTTGTCAGCCAAAATTACTTTACATGATTATGTATTATGAGGACAAAAGTGCCTTAAAGATGGCTTCACAAAGTGTTGCATTGTAGATCAACAGATGCCCAGCATCCAGAACCTCATGATATTGAATCCATGGAAGTTGCTGGGACAAATATCGATTCAGCTTGACTGGAACAAAGGTATCTTCATATCCTTGCCAAATATGAACAGAACCTTCATTATTAGGGAAAGGATTATTGATATCCGTGGGCTCAAATTCCCATTTTCCAAAACCCACGATCATGTCCCGATGCAAACACTCATGAACACCTTGTTGCTGTACCTTCTCCTGGAAAGAGTAAATGATAGGAATTAGGGTTATTAATCAGCACACATAAAGATGACAACAGGTTGAAAACTTGGAATTAAGTTAATGGTTTTCAATAATTTCGCCAAAGTAGTTGGATATTAAGTTTCAGTACTCTTCATATATTCAAGTGGCGTACATTAAGGAACATTCTTCAAATAAAGAAACTATAAAGATTTAGGCAAAAGTTATTAACAATAATGAGAATGTTAGTAGTGAACAAAATAACATGATTGACGTTCACCACCTTTATAACAGTTGAGAGTGCATTCAGCACCCTATATGTGGCATATCTCGTATTGGGTTTGAGAAGTTAAGAGGTGCCATGGATTGAAAATTGGCCTGGCCATTTTGAGTGAAGTGCAAAATCTATGATCATATCACACTTTCTAAGTCTATAATTATAGCCATATTTAAGACAAGTGGCAAGTAGAATCCGAATGGGAATTAGGTTGTCACCCGCATAAATGGTCCATAAAATTTGACTAGCCTCTTGGGGATTCCATGAATGCAGAATGCTGCTTATTGGAAATATTTGAATACCACAAAGCTAGTTGCCCTCAGCAGTAATGAGAAGTCAGAGGTACCAATACATATGTGGGGGTTGTGTATCAAGTTTAAACTTGTCTTAAAAGCTCCAGCCCAAATTGGATCACAGGCGCAAGCAATTACTTATTAGGAGTCTAGGACTACTACCACAGCAAATAGGCATAAAATTACAAAGTAATGGGAAACTGACATATCTTTGTGTTCGAAAACCACATCATGTATTTTGGAGGCTCCATATACTATTCAGCGAATAGTACCCAAGGCTCCTGGTACTGTAACATACTCCAGTGCTGTTGCAGTTCCCAAGTATTCTGTCTTGTTTTCTTTTCATTATTCTAGTTATCTTTATTTGTTTCTCTTCTTTTTTCAGTGTTATGCGTTATTAGCAAAGTAGAGAATCAGATGAGCTTATTTCTTCGCCGGTGTTATCCTTGATGCAATGATGTCATGTCTATTTTGGAAAATGAAAATTTACCTCTCCCTCTTTTGGAGCTCCAGATAACTGTTTAATGATCTCTAGGTCGGAGAGGCTAAAAGCATCAAGCTTTCCTTGCATGACACTAAAAGATGGGAACCATTTTTGAGTCATCCACCAGTGGAACAGCCATGGAGTGTAATGTGCAACCCGAAATGTCCATTGGTCTTGGACAAGCCGCATCCCCAAGGCTTCTTTTGACAGCTTGGCAGGAAAGCACTGCCACCAATAGTTAACAAAGGGAACTACAAGTGCAGCTCCTGCTAACCTTTAATAATAAAAGCAGAATAAGCAGCATTTAAAATATTACATGGAATACAAGAAGGAATTATTAAGTACCACATCTTTATTTAAGAAAAAGTTACTGATCTCTTAGGTTTCTAATTAAGCAACTTGCAATGGGTAGTGGATCAATATTTGAATTGTAGAAGGAGCAAGAGAGGTTGAAGTTAATTATTTGTGGTAGTCTACCTGTGTGGGATGTATTTTAGGCAGCTGTAAACCGGATAAGCTCCCATGGAGATGCCAATCACATAAAACTTGGGCCCAAGATGCAACTTGTCAGCCAGTTCCTGAATATCAAATGCTTCACTTTTCACTGACCTTGTAGGATTTGGGTCACTTTCTCCATAACCCGCACGATCAAATGATAGGATGTATATACGAAACTCCTTTATGAGTTCCTGGAAATCAGCAAATTGAAAATAAATAATTGGTGATGAGTAAGAAATTATTGAGCAAGAAGAATATGGATGTAATATATAGACACTAACAATGCAATAAACATTGTGTCAGGGGAATCTTGTTAGCATTGATCAAATTAGTGGTTTATCTTGAATTTTGAATATCTTCGTCCAAGGACGACTTACTTTTCCATCTCCCCTTCATATAAAACTTAAAATTGATCATTTCCAAGGATAACTGAGCAATCCATCAATCCTCAATATCTTATATCAAATGAATTTCTACTTCACAATTACAGCATCTGGAAATCAATTAATTTCCTATGTCGGAAAGAGTAGAAATTTTGTTTTAAAAGAAAGAACTGGGTGAAAATATGAAATTAAAGGGTAAGAGTGAATGCATAATCCCAGCAACAAAAGCAAAGAAATAAATATTCAAACATTTTCTCACCAAAGAAATTAGAAAAAAAGAAAATCTTATTTGTTGCTACTTGCATCCAAGATGTGTAATAAAATTTTCTTTATGTAAATAAACGGGTTCTCTCAAATGAATTCAAAATAAGTACCTCTATTAATGAAATTGAACTTGGTTAGATTTACACTGAGATTTCATTAGATTGATAAATAATTAGAGGTGGCATTTGGTAATATTCTATCTTTCTTTGTTCCAGTATATTGTATCCCAAGCTCATGTTTCGCAATCTTCCAACAGATACAGGTAAAACCTGAAAGTTTGGATAGCACATTCAGTGAAGGCAGTGTAATTTGAGCATGATTAGATTTTGCTTACTTCAGAAACAGGTAGGTTGAAGTCTTTAGAGTCACCAAAGCCATGAGAAACAATTATCTTGTATTTGGCTTCTTCCTTGGCAACACCCTTCTCCTTGTAGGCCAAATGCCTCCCATCACCAAGTTTGACCCTTGGTGAAGTCACCGGAGGACCACCTGGTGAGCCACATGTTTTGGGAGCGGGAGGCCTTATTGCCAGATAAGCATATCCCAGAAAACCTACCAGTACTCCAAGCGCTATCTGGGCAATCATATCTGTGAACAACATATAAGAGTTACAGTGGGAACATGTTATATTCAAACACAATTTACTTGATTACTCTTAAAATGAGAATCATGAGTTGAGAACAACTAATTAGGTCCAAAGAAAAATATTGAAATTATGCCATCAGACACTACCAAGGAGGGTTTCGCATATGTTAATCATAACCTGGCGCTGCTAAGTTTTCCGGTGCAACCAAAATATTTATTGGTCAACTAATCAATGGTGTCAGATGGCTCATATTGATCAAGTACCTCCTCTAAAAGATATAAAGTGATCCCAAATTCTTGTCTGCTTTGGTTAATTTTTTTTACTAATTATTAGTGGGTTTTTTTTTTTTTTTGAAACAAATTTATTAGGTGATTATTCATTTATGTCTTGAACAAGTTGCACAGCATCTTTCATATAAATTTCACCCTTTCTCTGCCCAGATGTTATGAGTACATAATCTACATAAATCCAGATTAAGGTGATGCCAAACACTATTTTAGGAAATTCACCCACTTCCATTAATTCTCAACCACATGTATCACACATAATACTCAGCAACACATTCAGTTACAAGAAAATCAGTACATAGTTGTCCTAACATTTCATATTCATGGCAAGATGATTGTACAATACCCCGGATTGAAAATCCGGACAACCAATTCCAGACCTTTATGCCATGTTTGGATCTTGGCTTTGGTGAGGAAAAGGAAATGGAAAAGGAAAAGTAAAAAAAAAAAAAAGCAAAAATAATAAAATCCAAAGACCAAACATATTAATAAAAAATAAAGAAACCATGAAAAATTAAAAGAAACCCATTAAAGTAAAAAGCAGCAAAGTGAGAAAAAAAGAAAGAAAGAAAACCAACTTGAAGATAATCTGAACGAGTTTTTTCCACTCTGCTTGGATTTCCTAGTGTGAGCCCTGGCTGATGCAGCTGATATTTTCTTGGTTGGGTTTCCTGCCATTATTTAGCCTTTATAAAGAATTGGGCACTTGGAATTCAGCTACAGCTAGAGAGAGAGAGAAATTTGCAGCCCTCTTTGAAAAAGACAGTGATGACTGATGATGGGATATATTCAGCTCCTCTCCAATTTTTCACTCAATGTAGAAAGAGTGCTTACTCGTCGCATCAATTCCTTCTGATTTCCGTTGGCATTTTCCTCATAACTCCTCTGAAAATGACTTTTTTTTTTTGGCCTTTTTCCTTTTGGCTGAGTAAATATCCATGGTGGGACTTGGGAGGAAGATAGGTGAACATTCACTTCACCTTTTTCAATGAATTATTAATGCATGTTTGGGAAAGTCCACCTAAATAATTAATTTTTGTTTAAGTACTTTTTTTTTTTCCTGAAAAGGCCTAAGTAATATGCGTTCATGAAAATTTATTTAAAAAAAAAAAGTTAAAAATTCATTCTTCGCGTGAAAATACAAAAAAATAAATTTTTATCTCAAATTCTCACTTCCACTAGACACCTAACAATTCCCTTAAATGTGTTTCCAAACAAACTCTAGTTGAACTGTAATATTTTTTCTTTATAAATTACGTACTTTCTCTTTAATTGTTCTATTATATATATATATATATATATATTATGGGAATTACATTTTCTTCCTTAAAATTTGTCTAAATTAGTCCCAACTTTAAAATTACATTTACTTTTAAAAACCCCTGAAGTTTAGGACAGTTAAAATCCTAACATCTATATCATAATAATTAGTTTAAGCAATCTAAGTTAAAGTATATTAAAAAATAGATGAAAATCTTATAACATTAAAATGCGTTTTATGCACATGTTTTTCCCAAGTTCCCTTAGACCCATTATGAATATCTTACAAAATTAAGATGATTTCTATGAATAAGTTTGATTTTGCGAGTTGACTTGGGGCTATTTATGTCAATACACCATCTTATTTTCCTCTCTCATCAGCATGGTTTCGCTCTCCACAAACTCAAAGCTTGTTATCTATATAGGTCTGTTTATCAACTCAAACTTATTTAAACTCACTCATAACTTAAAATTAATATCAGCTTTTTTTTCCTTAAAATTTTGAATTTGTTTCAAAATCTTTTCCTCATAATCAGACCTTTCTTTGAAAATAATTCTAAGTTTCAAGCCAAGTCCAAGTAAATTCGAATTTAATTACATTTATTAGTACTTTTATGAGAGTAAAAAAATGAATTCGAAAAAGAATTTGACGCCCAGTTTTTTATGGTGGTGTCTTTTAATTCAGAAAATGTAATTTATTTCCATTGAAGGTGTTTGAAAAAATTGGAGAATGGTTCATTGGCCACAAAGGATGAGAGGGCATTTTGTTTAATTGGATTTTTTGTAGCTATGAAATTGTGGGGAAAAGGGCTGGTGTACACGAAGAAGAAGAGTAGGACCCTTTTTGGAATCACTATGGGTTATTTTGTGAGTTATCATAAAAAATGTGGATAATAAAAATGTATTTAATTTTATTTTAAAAATAGTTATTAAAACAAGACATGATTGTTGGCACGAGGCATGCTAGAATTGTTAACAACATTGAGCATGGAGATGCCTTATCTCAAATCAATAAATAATAATGAGTATAATTGTACTCTTCTACTCTGATGTGTATTGTAATAATACGTTCCAAGAAGAACTAATTCCAGAAATCAAATCCTTGTATAGGCCTAACACATTTGTAAAACAAGGATTAGACATACTAGGATTTGCCCAACGAAAACCCATACTTCTCAAAGTGAACAGGAATATTGAATGCTGGAAAATCATAAAATGGAGTTTTGGGCTTATACACTATACACAATAATAACCTAATTGTATCAAAGAAGGATTTTCAATTACCTTTTTTAAATAAACATAAATTATAGTTCTGGCCCCAACTTGTCTGGGGTGGACTTATGACTCCATAACAAACTCGTGCTCATTTTACCCGTCCTTAGGCTCACGGACCAGGTCCGAATACACAGAATGTGATCCAAATAATCAGGTCCAATAACCATGCTAATTTAGGGCACATCATATTCTAAATATTTCAGGTTTGTCAAAGAGTATCTATATATCCAGGTTACCAGCACTATTCAAGATTGTAACTATCTTATACAGAAACATTTCTTACAGTTACATAAGTCTACTTTCACAGTGGCAGAAGTAATTATCAGCCAACACAAGGTCACATGCCTATGTATTAAGATGACACAAGTGCCTTCAAAATGGCTTCACAATGAGTTGCATTGTAGATTAACAGATGCCCTGCATCAGCAACCTCATGATACTGAATCCATGGAAGTTGCTGGGATAAATATCGATTGAGCTCAAACGGGAATACCTTGTCTTCGTATCCTTGCCAAATATGGACATTGCCTTCATTGTTAGGGAAAGGATTATTGATATCTGTAGGCTCAAATTCCCATTTTCCAAAACTCACCATTAGGTCTCGATGCAAAGACTCGTAAACACCTTGTTGTATTACTTTCCCCTGGAAGGAGCAAATGACTGGTGTTATGGTTGCAATCAGCAAACTAACATAGGAAGTGAGAATATGTAGAAAGCTGGGAATCATATCAAAGTCATCGATAATTTTCCAAAGTTGTTTGAATGTAAAAGCCAGGAATAGCTAGGCCAGGATTCAAATATACCTGATCCTGTTTTGGAGCTCCATCCATCTGTTTTAGAATCTCTAAGTCAGAGCGGCTGAAAGGATCAGTCTTTCCTTCCAAGCTACTAAAAGATGGTAACCATTTTTGAGTCATCCACCAGTGGACCAGCCATGGAGTATAATGCGCAACCCGATATGTCCACCTCTGTTGAACAAGCAGCCCCTGTAAAGCTCTTTTTGATAGCTTTGCAGGAAAGCAACGCCACCAGAAATGAGTTAAGGGAACCACAAGTGCAGCTCCTGATAACCTTCAATTATGAAACTTGGATAAATATCGATCAATTAAAACATAACAACGAATACAAATGATGGAAGCATGATGCACTAAGCTGTATTTGAGACAAAAGTACTTTTAGTTTTCTGTTGAAGTGGTGAATGGCCCCAATGGATCAAGCATTTGAATTGTACTAGGAGCAAGACAGACTGAAGTGAATTATTTGTGGCCAGTTTACCTATGTGGGATGTACTTTAGGCAGCCGTAAACCGGATATGCTCCAAGGGAGATGCCAATCACATAAAACTTGGGCCCAAGTTGCAACTTATCAGCTAGTTCCTGAATATCAAATGCTTCACTTTTCACTGACCGTCTAGGATTTGGGTCACTTTCTCCATAACCCGCACGATCAAATGATAGGATGTATATCTGGCGCTCCTTTAGGAATTCCTGGTAATCAGGGATTGAAGAAAATGAATAAGAAACTTTTAATCAGAGTCAAATTTAAGAAAATGATAGAAGTAACTGTTGTACTGTCTCTGACAGGGCAATAACATTTTGTCTGGGGAATCTTTCTGATATAGCTAGACCACATCAAAGTGGCGGATGATCTTGAAACTTGAATGTTATGTCCCAAAACAACTTATTATTTACTCTCTCATTCGTGTAAACTTGAACATAATCTTTTAAACCACAATTGACCAATCGATATACTGGCATTAAATGTCATGCCACTATCAAATGAAAAACCAAACGTCTTTTTGGTGACTGGAATGAAGTATGTAAAATTCACAGCATCTGTTTGTCAATTTCCTATATATCAGACTTGTAATTAAACTTCTTTATGTAAAGAAGCATGCCAACAGTTGAGAAAATGAGTCATGTCTGTCTTCCCTGATTAAGGATATTGAACTTAGTATTTTTCTGTAAACGTTGAGAAATCTCATTAGATGAACAAAAAATAATTATTGTTGGTAATTTGCTATTGTTTCTTTGTTCCAGTAATGCCAAAAAACAGGGAAATCCTGTAATATCACATAAACAAATCATAATGGCTTCAAATCTTAAGCATAATAGATTTTTCTTACTTCAGAAACAGGTAAGTTGAAGTCTTTAGAGTCAGCAAAGGCATGAGCAACAATAATATTGTGCTTGGCTTCTTCCTTGGCAACACCCCTCTCCTTGTATGCCAAATGCCTCCCATCACCAAGTTTCACCCTTGGTGAAGTCACCGGAGGACCGCCTGGTGAGCCACATATTTTGGGAGAGGGAGGCCTTATAGATAGATAAACATAGCCCACAAAACCCACCAGTAATCCAAATGCTATATGGGCAATCATATCTGCAAATAATTGTGGTGGAAACTTGTTAATTAGCCTACATGCAATTTGGTTAATTATATCTACAATGAGAAATCTTGTGGTTTTCAACAATTAGTAAGCTCTGTACAAAATTGTAAAGACCGCCATCAGACACTACCAAGGAGGGTTTTGCAGACGAACTATAAAATCAACACTTGTCAACAAATTTCTCAAGGGGAATAAGTCATTTTTATGCAAAGAAGATAAGATCACTTCAATTTTTTACCAGCACTTTTTAACATCCAGTTCAATCCATGAGAACATGGAATTGCAGAGTCACAATTCTCAAGAATTTAACAGGATTCAGTAGCCATGATAGTTGATAAACCACAGCAAGATGATGGCATCATATCACCCAGATCAACGGCTGGTGAAGAAACCCATGAAAGCAAAGAAAAGAAAAATGAGAGTAAGACAGAAAACAGACTTGAACCTAACCTGGAAGAGCTGCTCTTCTTCTGCTGGGATATCCTAGTGGGTGACCCTGGCTGATGCAGTAGATATTTATTTAGTATAATTCCCAGCCATTATTTGATGCAGTTTTAAAGAAAAACGTTTCAAAATGGGTCGGAAATGTGCAATATAGTTGGGTACTTGAACTTTTGTCAATGTGGAAACGACATCTGCCTGAAGTTTGTTTTATGCTAGGATACTCCCAAAATAGTTTGAATACTGGCCTCGATTAAAAAGTTTGAACACGACACCGTGTGACATGATTATGTATTTTACAAAAAAAAATATATATTTATATAACATTTTTTCAGAAAATTTAATTATTTTTTAAAAAAATTAATCATATTATTTTTTAAAATATAATTTTAAATAATTGTAAAGCATATTTACCCATGAATCTGAGTTTGAGACGATTTAAATTTAAATTCTTAAAAATTTTAATGAATTAAATTGTAAATTTAGATAAATTTGTTCAAATTCCAACTCAAACAATTATGATATTTAGTTGAGCACGGCACGAGAGCTTTTCCTTTCATGTCTGCGTTTATAGTTTCGTTATATCAAAGTTTTAGGACATGTTTCGTTATCATTGAGAAGGACCTTGCCATCAATAATTGAGCGACTTTTGCTTTCTTCTGCACTATTTTGATGCATGTTGTGAATCAATTCTTGCACAGTGAAAAAATAAATACTTAAATCCAAAATTTACGTAGTAGAACCCTATCGTATTAGCTTCACATTTTTAGACTGTTTTTCATCTTTATTCCATCTTTGAGGTCCATAATAAAATTCTAGTGTCACATTTCATATTGATCGTTTTGATATTTTTGGGGCTTATTCCAAAAAAAATGATATGATAATAAATGAATATCTATATTAATACAAACACACTACATACTTAGTAATGGCCTTTTTATTTATTTATTTTTTCAAAATCATAAAGTACAAATTTCTTTTAATGTAAATATCATGGTTTTCATAATTGGACTGAATCGATTGGTTCGATTTGAAAATAATGATCGGTTCGATTCGATTAAGTGTAAAAAACCAAAAAACAGTCGCACCAATCAAGAATATGTCAAAGAACTGGCCAAGAATGTATCAAAAAATATTTTTATTTTTTTTTTAAAAAATAAAACTTGGTATTTGGTTATATGTGTGTAATTATTTGAATTTTGAACTTTGTTAAATGTGTTTTTTAATCTACTACATTACCATCTTATATAATATAATAAAAAAATATAATTAATTTTTATTAAATCGACAGTTGAACCAGCCCGACCAATTGAACCCGATAGTAAAATTGGTTTGATTACCGGTCCAAATATAAAAATATTAATAAATACATCATAGATAATTTTGTAGTCCCATTTATATGAAGTTCGGAGACAATTGAATCATGTTTAATGATTTTTTTTTTTTAAAAAAAAAAAAATCTACCTCTTGTTGTCTTTGTAAATAAATTAACGTATAGGAGACATTAGGTTTGAATAGCGGCATTTTTCTCAATGATCTGGAGTCATACCATTCATGTGTTCCACTATTTAATAAAGTCTGGGAATCATAATATTCATTTATTAGATGCAATTTATTTTAATACTATTTACATAAATTTTGTCACTACCAAATAAATTAAGAGTAGTTAGATAATAGAACAATAATATCATATTAGTTCCGCTTTTTTTATTAATTGAGCTCATGATATTAATAAAATATTATTGCTTCAATATTGACTTGGTAACAAAGTGGCTTTCGTATTATTATGATGACTGAACTACAAATTATTTATCCCGTCCAAAGTGAAAGAACAACAAACGAGTAATACCAAAGAAGAATGACCGACTACATAAGGTGAAAAAGATGACTTCATATTATAATTTTATTTTATTTATAAAATAATATTGTTATATATATATATACACACACACAAACACCATACTTAATAAATAATACATTTGAATAGTATTTACACGAAACTAAAAGTAATAGTACTCTTTATTTATTTATTTTGTTTTTTTGAAAACGATGATGTTGATTTTGTTGATTTCTCGTGATGTTTATGGATTGGCCATAATTGCTTTAATTAAAAAAAATAAAAATCCTAGAGGGAATCTCGTACTCACACTTTTTATGTTTAATTAAAGAAAGACAATATTGCTGATATCCTAAATGCAACAAAGTACATTCATTCAATGTTGCTTGGGCTTCTAGTGGGTACAATGTTGGATTAAGGATGAAAAATAAAATAAATTATTTATTTAATTTTAAATTGAATGTTAAGAAATAATTTTTATTTGAGCTTAATTAAGCTTGAAACTAAGTTAAAATTGATTTGAACGCAATTAATTAAAAAATAAGATTCGGTACTAGTGTTCCAAAAATTATTACAGAAACTTTTATTATTTTCGGAGCTAGAGCTAATATCAAGTTTTTAAAAAATTATGTATAAAAATATCAAGTTATTCAATATTTGACTTGATTAAAATTTATTTAAATTGAATAAAAAAATTCAAACTAAACTTAAAAAATACATTATCAAGCTTGATTCCAGTCGCCTAAAAAACACCTCTAGTTTTCATTCTATGTGATGTACTCAATTTTCTGCATATATTTTCATATGAATTGAATGATTTGTAATTTAGCCATGTAACCTAGGAATATTCATTTCAAATAATTACTTTATCAAAACATTTTACTAATTAATGTAATTTTAAGAGGGCATCAACAAGCCCCCAAGAATGATCGAGTTGGTGGAGGAGGGTTGTGTGGGACGTCATGTCCTGAGTTAGAATTTCCTCATAATATTTTTTCGGTTGAGCCTGTCGCATCGGACTTGCCTAATGCGGTTTACCTGACTGGTGTGGTTTGCAAGCTATTGCATACCCAATGCACACTCAAAGATAGCGACTCCAGGTTTCCGTCATTAAAAAAAAAAAAAAGATGGTGTCAACGAATTTAATGTGACGATCGTTAAATTAAACTGACAATTAACATAAATAGATATTTAGTTGATTAAGATTATTATATGAAAGGAGAATTACCATTGTGATGAGAGAGAGAGAGAGAGAAAAATAAGTATGAATTAAGTTTTTGTATTACAGAGCAACTCAGTAGAGGCACAACCCGAAGTACGTGGTTTAAGGCGTGAAGGTTGGAGAATTAGGCTTGGGCTTGGGCTTGGGCTTGGGCTTAGTTGGGTATAGAACCAGTTAACATTTCAAAAAAGTTAGGCCCATTGATTATTTTAAGAAAGCTGAATGCATGGATCTACAATCTATTCCTCAAGCCTAGGGTTGCCAATCGGTCCAGGTAAAATCGAGACTCCCTTGCACCCGTCTTATTTGGGCGAATTTCAATAATTTAAATGAGTTTGAATTAAATATTAAATTTATTATTTTCAAACTCGATTTGGTCAGATTCGATTTGTTTATTTTTTTTTATTTTATAAAAAATTATTATATATATTTGTATAATATTATATTTAGAAAAATATATTTTGTAAAAAAATTTAATAGTAATATTTTTACAAAATATAATTTTTAATATTTTTTAAATTATAAAATGAGTCTAACATATCTAGAACATGTTGGATTTTAATCATTAAAAATCTTAATGGGTCGGATCTTGGGTATAAAAAAATCCGACCCACTAACGTCTTTACTCAAGCCTATAAACAACAAAATTTCACACTTGATGAGTTTTTCAATTATAACTCTAGCTACACTTTTAATTCTCAAATAGGTCAAAGATCTATTTATTCTTACACGGATCAAAACTCAATCTAGTTTATGATCAGACTCAACCTGAAAGCATCATCATTGATCATATGTGACATTTGATATTTCAATACGAAGATTTATCAAGAGCAAATGCAACTCACAATACTTTTATAGATAAAAAAAATAGAAAATAAATAAATTCGTAAGTTCAATCTCAATCATATATCCTCTCATACATGAAATGAGATATATAATTTAGGTGCCATCTTGCTCCTATTGAAAAACCACAAAGCATAATGAGAAGAATTCATTATCTGCATCACTGAGCTTATATGGTCACAAATAAATGAAGAGTAATAAAATTAACAAATAGCTAAGTCTAAGTGCGCATATGAATCACCTTGGCCAATGTTTGGTTTCATTTTCTGCTAATACTTTTTGATGGTCATAATTCAAAAAAGCTCAATTTACTTAGCCCATGTTTATACTGGGAAGAGTTCAAATATATTAAATGTGTCAGGTCCATGTAATTTGTAAATTATTAAGTTAGACGGACTTTCAACATATAAATTAAGTTTATTAAAGAATGATATGGTCGCAAGATCCAATCCCACGAAAATCATGGAATCATCATTATAAATATCTTTAATTTTCATTGTTAAAAGGTATGTAATTTATTAAGCATTAATCTGTTTTCAACTTTTTTGGATTTTATCTGTTCCAAATTTGACTTGAGCGTTGGAGGGTTTTTACTGAACGCACCCCACGCTTGTCTGTGATACAGGAATATCCCACGTAATAATTTATTCATTTAGGAGTACGATCCATCGAACTGGTACTACATCACTTTCATTCCCTAACAATGACATCAAATATTGTAAAAAAAAATTGGGGTTTCTTTCCCAGGCATCTCCCTTTCCTCCAAAATATTATGAAAAAACCTAAAATATATATATCTTCATACATGTTCCAATCAATATTATAAATATATATTTTTCAATCAGTATAATAATATAATATTATCATATAATAATATAAAAGTTTGATATAACTCATTAACCAATAAACATTTATATTCTCTTTAAAAAATGAAATCAAATATATTTTTATCCAAAATACAGTCGTCCCTTTTTTTGTTTTCTATACTTGTCCTGTCAAATCTGCGCATTTTCTTTGCCTCCGCTGTAGGGGGATTCTGGATTCTTAAGAAATAGTTGTTAGCAATAGCTAAAGTTTCAGAAGGTTGTAAATTATGGAAGAATCTAATTAAGAAGAACACACTACCAGGAATAGAAGTCGATCGATGCCCATTATATCTCTTGTTTCAACCAATCAGTTTGTTGCCCCATTGTTTTTCATTATTTTATCTCAAATAGTGGAACACACACACACACACACACACACACACACATATATATATATATATATTTATATTTATATATTTATATTTATATATTTATATATTTCCTTTCATTTGTGCTTCTCTTTAGGTTTGCTCTTTGAAAACTTCACAATTTTTTTCAATTTTTTTCATAGCTCAAGTATCAATTTTTCTTTCAAGAGGTATTGTCTCTATTCTAATTTTGAATTTTCTGTTTTAATTTATATTTTATCGATATTACATTTTATGGATACATATCAAATGTATATAATCTACAGTCAAATATTTATTTAAAAATATTTTATTTACTCAACATTTATCTATAATGTACATAAAAGGTAATACACCAATTTACAGTAAAGGATATATATAAACTCTTCTGCACCAACTTGTAAGTGATGCCCTTATATAAAACATGAGATTTTTTTTTTAATTTTATGAGCAAAAGTCGAGAGTGGCAACGAGCATAACAATCTCTAATGAATATAGTTTCTTCACTATTATAAAATGATATTTGAATTGAGTCATAATTATTACGAGTCTATCATCACAACTACACTTAAAATTACAAAAGTGGTAGAATGAAAACTATAGGTGTGGCTGATAGAGTCTAAGTGGAACTCTACATTGCAACTTTATTTGAGTATTAATCACCTTTGGAGAATGCTTTGTTAGATTTTAGTAATGGAAGCCTCTTAGGTCGCATTTCCAAAAGGTTCCTCCTTACTATTGAAATCTCTCTCTGTCTCACACACAAACACGTCTTACCCATACGTATAGTATTCTTTTTTTCTCTTTTTTCTTGCACATATATACTTTAGTAATGATTAATGAATAAATGATTGATGATCATCGCTTTGTCGATTTCTATGGTTTCGATAACTAAAAACACTTGTTTGTTGTTTATAGGTGTTTTTTTTTTTTCAAAAAATGTTTGTGGAAAAAAAAACCATCCCTTACTTTTGAGTTTTGAATATCTAACTATGATTTTTTTTTACCATTGTTACAAATTTATTGGTCCTATTTTTTTTAACACGTTTTCAAATGAAGTTTTATTTCTTAAAATATTTTTTTTTTTCAAAATCCTCCTCTTACTTAAAGTAGTAAGTAATTTGATACCAATAATTTCAACCACTATTTAGTATGTAAAACTTGTACCTACTTTTTCAATTCTGATCTAAAATTATGCGCCATGTCAAATTAAAGCCCACATTTTAGGACGGATTATAATTTTAGTGGAATTTATCCAAGAGCATGTCAAACAAGCATATAGATAATTTGCATATCTTAAAATGGAAAAAGGAATGAATACTAAATTTGCATCAGGTGAAAATAAAGGGAAGAAATAAAAGAAAAACAAGAAAAAGCATTAGTGAGATTAACAAGTCTGAATTGGAAATTGGCAAGGAGGAAAAGGAAACAAACATGTGGAACGTTTAGAAGAACTCCAGTTCAACCAGAGTGGACTGTGAAGAAAGAGAGCATCATGGATTTCTATTTATAGCAAGCAACCCTCCTCGTTGCAAGTTCAGGCAGAGCTAAAAACTTTAATAAATCTAATTATTCCCTTTCTTGTTGATATGACCTCCCACCATTATAAGTGCCCCAAATTTTTTTATATATATCGAGTGTGCATAAATCCTATAGTTGCGATAGTGTCACTTCATGCTTTTATTACAGCCATAGGTCCAAAACATTCCGCGTATATGTATATGTATCCCATAATTATCTTAGTTCATGGCCTTAATATGGAGTTCCTTTATAGAGTATATGCCTTGATCAGCCCTTCTTTTATTCTCTCCACTTATAGTACTGTCATCTTGGAAGTATAGAACTTTGAGAAAAGTTCTAAAGCCCATTGAAAAATTTCGTTTTTTTACCTTAAATACCAAAGGTGACAACTCTTTTAGTAGCTGCATATGTTCAAACAGCATCTGCAAATTCCATTTCCCTTTCCTTTAGAATAGAATAAGATTTCCAAGATGAATTTACCTTGGTGGGAATTAAACCTACATATGTGATATGCCTACCTATCTATTCTCATCGTCGCGTATGTGGAAGAAATAGACACAGAGAAAAAAAAAAAAAAAAAAAAGAAGAAGAGTGAAATACCATGTCAAATCATCTTTTATAAATACTTCTTTAATTCTTTTTCAAAATTTCCCAAAAAGAAAAAAAAAAAGAAAAGAAAAGAACACTCCTTCTTTTCTGGTTACATGCCAGATAATGACTAAACCCAATGTATCCAGAGAGGGAAAGAGCCTATACTTAGCTTCACCTATTTTAAAACCACAATATTTAAATGAAATTCCTCCCATTCTGCAGTGATAAGTTGCTTTGCAGGTGCTTGTTTCCACTATAAATATATGGGGTTTGCTATCCCATTCTCAGCATCAAATCATCATATATATACATCCAAGAAGTAGCTTTCTTTTCTCTTTTCGATATTCATCTTCATACATAGTGCCAAACATGTCATCAGACCCCCTTGTAATTGGTAGAGTGGTTGGAGATGTTGTTGACAACTTCTCCACCACTGTTAAAATGTCTGTTATTTACAACTCCAAGCAGCATGTCTACAATGGCCATGAACTCTTTCCTTCCACGGTCACCTCTAAACCTAAGGTTGAGGTTCATGGAGGCGATATGAGAACTTTTTTCACCCTGGTATTAATTTTATTGCTGTTCTTCTGAAAACTTTACCCTTTTCATAATTAGTACTTAGCTTTTCTATTACATGCATATATAGACAAGCAAGTTGACCTATTTTTAAATATCATAATTTATCTCTCTTTTTGCAATTTTAGCTTACCATTTCTTAGTGGAAATTTCAGTTTATTTGGGCCAGAAAATTCAAAATTGCCCTTGAAACTGGTCGGAAATTGAAAATTTTTTAAGGATATTTTGGGGGTAAATTACATAAAACCTCACTGTATTTTGCAGAAGTTGCAAAAAACTTCATGTACAAAACCTCAACCACCAATATATCGGTGGTGTTGGTGTGATGATAGTGGTGCTCCGGGAGGTGGTGGTTGAGGTGGTTCTTTGGCTATTTTATAAAATATGATTTTTTGCAATTTCAGCAAAATACACGGTGATTTTATGCAATTTACCTTCAAAAATCCTCAATTTTTTTAATTATTGACCAATTTCAAGTTAAAATTTGAAATTTTCGCTATATTAAGCTAATATTGTTACTGAATCAATGAATGTTGGACTACATAAGCGATAGATAAATGATAAAATTTGAAAATTTACCAAGAAAATGCATTATTGCCTGAACGTATATATCTTAGAAGTTTTCATTCATTTACATTGTTTACTTCTTTCAGATCATGACGGACCCTGATGTTCCTGGTCCTAGTGATCCATACCTGAGGGAGCACTTGCACTGGTACGCTTTGTTCTTCACTCTTCAGAAGAAGAATCAAATTAAAGAGGAAAAGAAATATATCTATTGTGTATAAATCCCGATGACCTAATTTACCTGGCAGGAAATTTACGAGGGTTCTTTATCTTTTAGGGTCATCAGAATGAAAACTTTTTGTACAAAACAGATTTTCTGCTTTATTTCAACATGTTTTCACTGAAAATTAGGAAAATGTATATTTTCTTTGTAGACCAAATTCCAGTAGCCAACAGCCCACATGTATTGCATGTTTGTCACAGGAGCATCTGTGGTTCATATTTTCACTAGTTACCATCATGAACTAACTAAACAGTTGGATATATCTTAGTGTGTGAAGTCAGAATCTCAGCCTAGAAGGGATAATATAACATTACATGCATATGTAGTGTTTCGTAACAAAAGGTCATGTTATGATAGTTAGGCGGAATCTTTTATTTCATAAAATACGTTCACGTTGTGTATATAAAATATTTTTCTTTAACACTAAGTTTAGTTGTTGAATTATAGTGAAGAAAATATTTTCCTTGCTTTAAAAAGATAGAACTTTGAGCTTTATTTTTTTGCAATTTTCTTTTTCCTCTCCCTTTTTACTCACTAAAATCTGATGTCGAAACTAAGTATAAAGAATCACTTACATTAATTATATACATGTGATATGAGCAAAATTGGAAGAAATGATCCGAAGTGTATATATAGCAGGTCGGGTGGAGTCGTCAAAAATCTTCTAATCTGGTTTTTTTGTGTTACCTCCTTTTTTATTGAGTGTCAAAGATCTAACAATGAAATTTATGTTATCTCCAATGTCCCAAGTAAACAGGATAATACAAACAGTAGTTAATCAGGTTTCTTGAAATTCTTATCTTAGCTTGAACACAACTAATGAAAATCCTAAAAAAGTACTGACAGACATAAATTGACCTGACCAACTCACAGGATAATCACAGATATCCCAGGCACCACGGATTCCACATTTGGTAAGCAAGATTTTCCATCCTAAATCAGACAGAGAATGATAATCCAACTTTCAAGATTTTTTACCATGTTCCAATTCTTATGTACATGTACAGGTAGAGAAGTAGTGAGCTATGAAATGCCAAGTCCAAATATAGGGATACACAGGTTCGTATTTCTGCTCTTCAAGCAGAAGAAGAGACTCCAGGGAGTGATCAGCCCACCACTTTGCAGGGATGGATTCAATAGCAGGAAATTTGCTGAGGAAAACGAATTAGGCCTCCCCGTCTCCGCTGTCTTCTTCAATTGCCAACGCGAAACGGCTGCCAGAAGGCGCTGATTCGTGATATGTAGCAGATGTGTGACTTTCACCAATGGTTTTTCATGTTTTAGTGATCTACATTATCGTCAAGAAAATAAGTCATCTGTGGGTTCTTACACTGATTTAGTCCCCACACTTGGTACGAAATAAACTTTGTTGTTGATCTGCTAGCACTGATGATCATATGTGTGATGAAATAGTGTATTTTCTAATATCAGATAAATTATTGTTTGGGATATCATTATGTAGGTTTTTTCAATTAAGTTGCGCAAATTTTCTCTACTATGTTGCATACATGTCTGAAATTTTACAGTTTGGATCATATATTATAATTTTATATTAATTTAAAATGTATATTTAAAAAAATATTTTATATACATAATATGTGTGATATATAATATAAGATACAATAAAGAATTGAGTGGAAGCTTCAAAATCAAAATTTTGAAGCTAACAGTTTATCTTTTCATTATTGAGAAGTGTGAGCAAAGAAAAGGTTTGGAATCCCTTCCATGGGTATTTTTTGGTTCTTGATTTTGCTCAAACTCTCAAGCACTTAAAAATAGTTTATGGTGATTTATGTGACAAAAATGTTGTGCGATTAAGATTCTCTTAATTACAAAACTTTGCAGTATATAATTACATACCCAAATAATGGATACATCATCTAATTATGTTTCCACTCATCTTGAACGATTTGATAATTATACCTCTAAAAAGTAATTTAGATATCCCCATTACATCTTGTGATGGAGATGATCTAAATCCATGTTGTAGTTAGAATTTAGATGGTCTAGAAAAACATTGACACTCTTATGAATCCAGATAGTCTAAAGTTCAGGGTATTCCTACGTTTGTACTTAGAATATTGCTAAGACTAACCTATATATATATATATAAACATATATATATAAGTCCAATTTTTAGAATATTGCTAAGACTAACTTATGCATAAGTCCAATTTTTTAATTACAATAATCATATGCTACATACATATAAATTTGCGTGTGTGTTTTTGTCACACGTATATACATTTATTGTACTTTAGTAGTATTATATATATAAACATATATATATAAGTCCAATTTTTAGAATATTGCTAAGACTAACTTATGCATAAGTCCAATTTTTTAATTACAATAATCATATGCTACATACATATAAATTTGCGTGTGTGTTTTTGTCACACGTATATACATTTATTGTACTTTAGTAGTATTAATTATCGTTAACACATGTACATACTTACATGATCACTTATGATCACTAGTGATGTGCTCTAAACTTTGTATAGATCAAAAACCTCTAATTTAGTAAATGAATACCTGAAGCCTCTTCAACCCACATTGAAAAGCATGCAAAAGATTTAGGGGAGGGTTAGGGGTGTTGGAGGTTGCCCAACAAAAATCGTTCGATATTTAAATCAATACTCAATTGCGATTAAAATGCAATAGTTTGTATGTAATGTAAAGATGTATGTAATTTAAAGAACGTACCTTATGATCAATGAATGGTATTTATATAACATACAAGTAAGAAGATAATTGAGGTTAAGAAGGATTCTATTACCTTATTGAATAATTCACACTCAATAAATCTCTTATAAATTGAGGAATGTAGATAAAATAAATATTATTTTTTTATTCAAAACTTAACATAAATAGAGTAAGACTCCATTTTTACAAAGGTAAAATTGAATTTATCAATTCTCATTTATCCACTCATCATGTCAATTCAAACTTATCTAAATATTAAAATTTGATTTATGGCAGTAAATAGGATTTCTAAATATTAAAATTCAATTATCATATTTAACTTAGGCCACACAATAATTATTGAAAGATCCCAAATTCAGCTTTTAAAGAGATTTGACAGTCTAGAAAAGGTGCCATTACTAAGGATGTTTCCACCTATTCTAGGTAGATCAACTGTTTCCACAGTTTTCCTTCTTACTGGGTACCAATCCACCGCAGCTAACTCCTGCACATCTGATGAATACAGTCGAACCTGATGATCTCTAGTCGTAAGAAAAAGTACATGTTCCCATTTGAAAGATAACATGGTAGGAAGTTCTAGCCCTTGTCAAAATCAACTTGGTCATAATTAAGTTCTAAAAAATTTACAAAACCATACAGTACTATTAATCAGTTCAGAAAGTTTTCGAGTTGGGAAATTTCAGAAGCTTCATTTTCAAAGATTTAAATTTTAAATATTTAAAATTTTGAAAATACATTTATTTTACACATTTTTACAAAAAATATCCTTTACTTTTACTTTCAAAAATTTCTGATCAAATTTAAAAATAAAAAGATACATACCAACACAATTTCAAATCTTCTAACATTTTACATCTTCTCATTTAGAAAATATCATAAAACAACTATATTTTTATTATCATTCTTATATAGTTAACATAGAAACATAACTAATATAAATATATTTTTATTTTTACACACAAATCTAGTAAAAATATTTTTGACTCTGAAAATAAAACCAAACAGGCTCTCAATTTTCAGTTTGTATCGGGTAAGAATTTTCCTTAATTATGGTGATTCCTATAGCTCGGATCATAAATTAGTTGAGTATGATCAAACAAGACACAACAGGTATTTTCCATAATTAAGGGAGAAACTTTTTCAACATTAAGTACAAGCTAGCATGTACAGATCCTGTAACTCAAAAGCTGATGATAAGTTCCTAGGAATAATATAACATGCCTAACTAGTTTGTTCATTGTACCAGGAAAACAAAAGCTGAGAATACATATGCTCCTAGGGCATGCTTTTGAAGTACAAGAATCAAACTGATGTAACTATGCTTTATTCTATCTCTCTGAAAAAGCCGTAAAATTCGTTAATGGCTTGTAGTTGAATGTGTAATGTAGACAAGATGCATAGAAATACTGTCTTGTCCCCAAGTACTGTTCAAGTGTCAAACCTTGCACAAACAAAATCTTGTGTTTAATTTATTATTTTCTCCTGTTCTAAAAAATCTTGCATTCTTTTTACGACTTATACTTGGCTTAGATATCAAAGAATTTTGGTTGGGACTAACCTCCCGAACCTAACAAGATTTTTGATTTCAGGTCTACCCATGTAAAGGATTTGAACATGCAGTCCGGCTTCTACTTGGTCTCATTGTTGGGTTCACTATAATCGTAGGGGTATACGCAGCGGAAAATTAAAATTTTTATCAAACATAAATTTAACCCCTTTGATTCGAAAGCGATTTTAACGATCGCGCTTATTCAAGTGAATATATATATAAATATAAAATCGGATTATATCTTTCGTGCACTCCGGTTGTTGTAGGGAATGAAGCAATCAATTGCTTATCCTGGACTATCAGAACTCGCAGGGATCCAAGTGTCTCCCCTCTATCAGGTCCACGATACGAAAAGCAACACCAATCAAAATGATTCGCTAGTATCCTTTTAATTGTTTACTAATCTAGAACCGGAGTATATTTTCAAGAACAATAAAGATTGATTCTTTATGTTCTTGAAACAATAATATGAAGAAAATAACAAGAAACTGATTTTCTTTTTTTTCTTTTCTTTTTTCTTGAAGAGTAAAAATAGAAGACTTTAAACAAAATATTTTTGCTCAAATTTTTTGAATTGAATTATGTAATTTTCATCCCTCATATATATAGGGTTGAAAATTTTAATCTTTTCCAACTCTTGGAAAGTTTTTCTATTTTGAACTACTTCAAAACCTTATCTTGGAAGGATTCCAAATCTTTCAAGAACTCTTCTTTTTTTTCACTCTTCTATTGTATGTGGACTAATTTTTGACTACATTAATCATCAAAACTGTCTACATACATTGTTGATATTAATTTGAACTCTTCAAATAATATCAATTCAAATTAATATCAAGATAGATATATATATCATATATATATACTATAATTATATTTATACATAAATTAAATCTTAGTGGCCTATTTTATCCTATAAAATTGGTCACTTTATTTATTTATCTATAAATATGTTAATTAAATAAATCATATTTATTTAATTTATTCTCTTCATACTTTAGTGGGCTTCTTAAGTGATCCACATTTATTTTGGGTTTGGACTCAAAAATCCCCAAATCAATTCAATTGATTCAATCCCAATTTAATCAATCCAATTGATTAATTTAATTTACTCCAATTGGGCTTCCTAATCAAATTAGGTCCAATTAAATAATCCAATTACTTAATTGAATAATTTAATTTAACTATTAAATTAAATAGAACCCTTAATTAATTAATTGATCAGTATTAATTAATTAATTTCCAACCATTGGATAAAATCTAAAATTAAAAATGTTACTTTTCATAAAGATGTGTGACCCTCTTAGGTTCACTACTAAGCTAGTAGTGGGTTTGCAACATTTGCAACTTATGAATAACAATTATTCCAATTAATTAATCTAATTAATTAATCCGCTTGGAATCAACTCCTTAATTTCAAGAACCTCACTATCCATGAAAACACCTAGCAAGTAATCATGGCAAACTAGTCTTAGGTGAAATAGCGAGTAAACCTATTTCAGTTGCGAGTACCATACACGTACGGTCCTTTCGACAGCTAATCTCCTGATTGAATCTAAGGCATGAATTATAAGTCGAAACCCTAAATGATTCAATTGCTGTGATCCCATTTCAAGTTCCAATGATTCTTGATGAATCATAATTCATTCTGCCTTGACCAAGGTCTTTGAATCACGAACTATGAAAACATAGGAGATTCCCTTGTTTAAAAAAAAAACAAGTGTCGAATTCTATGTTGGTCACTGACAAACCTCCATGCACACCAGTGCAACACCCAACATACCCCCTTTGTGATTGTCAAGCAATCAGAAGATATATCAAAGTGCTGTAGGATGCACACAAGGCTACCATCGTGCCTCAAGTCTAAGGACTAGTCGTGTACTATCGCAACACAGAAATTCTTATTTCGACGGGCAAAGCCTCAAACTAAGAATTTCTTGCGGGCCATATTCGGTGTACTTGTTCCCTAATAAGCACCCACATATATGCACTTACGTCTCTACGCTAATACCAATGGAATGTGACATCCTCGTCTCACGAGCATGCATTATATGTACGAGTCTTACTGAGCTATTTGATATCCCATCTCAAAAAACTCTCGACTCGGAACTTATTTAAAACCAAAGCCTTAGAGGCATGTTCCATGATCGCCATCATATGCGCGACCATGCCCCGTAGCTAAATTTGATCTAAGAACTTTATCTAATGTGCAAAAATAAAAAATGCAAGACATAAGATAAAAAAAATGCCATTTTATTAATATGATTCCCAATAAGATTGTCTTTACAAAAGCAAAAGAGTATAATACACCCAATCTAATTGGGGCGTTGGGCATCCTACTCTAACACTCATCTCATTCGGGTAAATTCTACACAAAATTTTCACTTTAACTATAATTTAAAAACTCCATATCCGTTGAAATTAAAGCTGAACAAGTACAAGAAATCTGTAATACTTTCAACTGTATTCAATTCAATTAGAATAAAGTAAATGAATCTTCCAATTTTTTTTTCCAGGCATGATAATGATGTTGCTCTCTGCTCAACCACTATTCAATGATTTGAAATTTGCCTAAACCTTGATGGAAAATAACGTACGTAAAAATCGAAATTTAAGAACTTAAGGGTACTACCATTGTCAGTCAGTGGAAAATTTCTGAAATCTGGACTAGGTTGCTGGTGATAGAATCACAATAGTTTTGTGGGTATAGGTGCGTGTTCAACAACAGAACGATGAGGTACAAGAGTAGTTGAGGGGCTCCAGGCCTCCTTTATTTCCTCGAACCCAATTACATAGGAAGTTCGTACATCTTTTCCTAGGATCAAACCTAGCCAGCTCCAAGTACCTACATGCATACATACACATACGTATATATAGATATACATGAGTACATATGTGTGTCAGTGTGTGTGAGTGTGAATTAGTTGTCGGTTGTTTATTGGTTCCCATCAATAATGTTTGGATTTGTTTTGAGTGTTTTGTAAGAATGTATTGAAAAATGTAATGTATTTGAAAGAAAATATATTAAATAATGTGTTATGTATGTTTAATTTTATTTTAAAAAAATAATTAAAATTGAAAATGAAACCAAACATTGGTAAGAAATTTTACTTGTCAACTTTACATGCATCAAAATATTTTTATAAAGGAGTTCGTTGAATATTTGAATGTAATAGGATCCTTTCAAATATTCATCAAATATGAATTTGATTTTTTAATTTTTTTTTAAAATTTGATTAAAAAAATAATACACGCATTTAATAATTTTGACATGTTTAGCATCCAATATTAATATAAAACATATAATTGTATGGTATAAAAACTTAACATGCTAAAACATCATAAACTTGATTACAAAAAAAAAAAAAAATGTATTGATTTTTATGTCTATTTAAATTTATAGTAAATGCATTAATGACATCTTAACTATAAATTTTAAATAACAATTTATGTATTTTTTACCATAACTCACTAATATGATTTTCTTTCACACAAATTTCAAATATTTCGTATTATCCTTTTTAATATAAATATAACTACTTATTCTTTGGTAATGTATTCTAGTTGTGTCGTATTCTATTTTTTTTTATGAATTTGGTATCAAAATATTCATATAATATATAATGTTTGAAGCATACCAAAATCAGCCAACACAAATCAAGGAGTTTATATAAGGTAAAATCTCATTTCTTTATCCAACACTTAGCATCGTTAGGTTAGGACTCTTTGTAGAATGAACTGAACATATCATCTCGAACCTATTCAGATCAATTCATTTTAAGATTAGTTTCAATAATAGACTCATTTCATTCGTTAGCCATGAAGCTATGTTATATACCTCAATAACAATCCAAATATTTAAGGACAAGAGGGTCGTAAATCATCAATCATATGGGATTGAACCTAAAAAAATCCATGAAAAGTTCAACCGCTATAATGTGGTCCAAACTTGCTGGATTCAATTAATATATTCGAGATCCTATATCTATATTCTTGCAACATAATTCAGCAGCTATAGACTTATATAGCTATGATATAAAGGTATTTCAAAATCAGTACAACTCTTGGACAGAAGTTCTCTTTTCTTTCTTTCTCTTCCAGTTTTCTACTTCCCGTCGGCTCGGGTTAAAGGGGAAACCTAGGCCACAATTTTTTTTATTAATAATATTTTGACTTTTAACTTTTTCAATGCTGTTTCGTTTTGAAAACGTGGATTTGAAAAGTATGGAGAAAAATGTCCATCTTTTAAAATAGAACTATATTTTTCAAAGAAATTTTAATATTAAAATTAATTTACATTCCCTTTTAACCAACATGGACATTAGTATCATATGACAATATCTTTAAGAGTTAGCCAAGTGTTTATTTTAAGTAAAAGTGATTCTTACAATATATGTGTATATGCTACAGAACATGAATAATTGTCAAGTGTCGCATTTTTGTGAAAAAATAAGGTATTTGGAAGGTGAACGTTGCATAACGAACAAATTTCCCAAGGTTCGGCCATTAATTATATGGTAAGTGAATAAAATACTTATCTTATGAGTATTTACTCTCCTTAAAGTGCAGTACATCAATTATATAATTAATATAATTCATTTATCATATAATTAATTTGAGTTCAACTAAATTCTAATTTTCAATTAAAGCTCAAGTCAACATAATTTGTCAATATTTCTTTGCTCTTGCCAATGTATTTTCACTTTTTCAATTATCACATTATTTAATTAACATACTGGGCCTGTTGGGCCTTCGTAAGCTTTTCCATTTGGATCAGTAAATACTCTATTTCTTTATTTACTTTGGGCCTCCACAAGGCAGAATCTTAAAGGCATCTAGCAAAAGCCCAAAAGGAATGACGTTTTCGGCTGAAAGTTTTCAACAAGAAAAGATGGCTCAGGTTTGACGTTACACCTTCTGCGTTTTAATTTTGGAAGCAACCATTAAAAAACAGTTGATACAGACAGTATTTTTAAAATCTTATAAGTTTTTATAATTTATAAGATATTAAATTTTATTTATATATAAGTCATTGGCATGTTTGGAAAAAAATAAAATTATTAAGTTATCAAAAATATTAAAATTATATGATCAAACTAAAATAGTTTGTTAACGATCTTGGAAAATAAATAGTGGCCTTCTTATTTTTTTTTAAAGAAGTTTTAAAGATCTTAATATTTTATTTTTAAAATTTATAATTAAGTTAATACATCTTATAAGCTTTCCAAATAACCTTGAAAGCATAAAGTTGTCATTCCAAATTTCACCCTGCGGTTGGAGTCTGCAGTTTGGGTTGACTTTGAAAAAAATTGACACGACCAATTTAAAAGTCTTAAATTCAAAGCAAAAATTCAGGTAAACTATTTAGTTCTATGGTATGAACCTTGGGTTAGCAAGTCTAATTTCGATCAAGAAAAGATTAAGACTGTGATTGCATGACACGCACATTTTTTAGAATTGATTTTATGAACGAGAAGTAAAATTAAATATGTGTTTTAAATTTGAATGGATTTTTTGGAGAAAAAAATATAATAATGATGTTCGATGTGATTTTTTTTACTAAATAATGTTTGATAGATCGTTGTTTTATGGGGAAGAAAAAAGACTAAAGAAACATGCTTGGTTAGTAATAGATAGTTTTTTTTTTTTTTAAATAATAATATATTTGACGTGATATTTTTTTATTTGTTGGTTTGTTGTTTTACAAAAAAAAAAAAAAAAGAAAAACTAAGAGATTACATTTTTCAAAAATTTCTCTTAAATGTTAAATAACAAGTATTTCCCCCAAAAAAATTGTTAAACAGAATTTTTTAAAATGAAGTGGCTAAGAAATTGCAGCCTAAAAGTTTTATTTTAAAGTTTCTTTTAGCTATATACCTCAACCAATGGCCCTTATAAGGGAAGAGTTATTGATTTTGTTATACATTGGGAAAATCACTTAAAACTTCTTTAAATAGTTTTTTATATCCCAAAATTCCATAGAAATATATCTCAATCCAAAAACTCATTCCATAATTTTTTCATTCTGAAAAAAGCCAACAATTAACTTTATACCGACACCGTAAATCTAATTAATTTTTTGACTAAACTACCTTGACTCCTTAGATAAAAAATATTCTAATGGATTTTCTTGTGAATTGTTCAAATTGAAAAATTATATCAATTTTATTTTAATTTCAATAAATTTAATATTTGGAGAAACATATTTTCTTGAATTTTTACGTATATAACTTATAATAGAGATATTTTTAACTTTAAAGATTGAATAAACTAAACAACAAGATTAAAAAATTTCAAAGTTCATAAATTAAGTTTTGTACAATTTTTTCAGTATAAATAAACGACTACAGTTAAATGAAAACTAATTTATAATTTGAATATCATCATAAAACTAAAAGGTAAGGAACTTCAAGAGTACTTTCGTCAAAAACTCACAAAATCATAATGGGGTTAGGCTAAAAATTAACGTTTAATTTTTTTGGAATGAAATGTTGGTGAAATTAGTGTTTTGGGTTGAATAATAATTGCACGGGTTTTTTGGATATAAGTATTTTCTTTAAGGGGTTTTTTAGTAATTTTTCCTAGTATATTTTTCCAATTTAATCATAGTGAGTTTTAAAAAAATCATATATATTAATTTGTAAACATTTTATATCTGCTATTAATTAAGTGATTGCCCACTTAATTTAACTAAATTTCTTGAATAGATTTAAAAAAAATAAAATGCATGGGACATATTTTTTTTAATATTAGTAATAGGAGTACAAAAACGCGTTCTACAGTTGGAATCATTAGATTCATTACCAGTGAACGAACAATCAAAAGAAGACTTAGTAAACTTTTAGACATTCAAGAATGATTTTAGTAAGAAACTTGCGTTACTTACCTTTGTAATCATGTCCAATCTTTGTAAATCTTTCACAAGATATTTAATTTCAATTAATATATATTTTTTTTCCTTTCTCATTTATTAAGAGAACCCATCCCCTAAATTCGAATATATCAATTTCTTTCACCATCAGTAAAACATACATATTCCTCATTTTCATGTACAAACATTTGAACGTTGACGAGTCATATATAATGGAAATTATTGGTCCTAAATTGCTAAAATTTTCTAAATTTACCTCACGACCCTAAAAAAAGGGAAGTTGGGAGAGGTTTTACGCGACTTTTTCATGGACCATAGCGGCCTTCTCGTGGCGGCGTGGGCGGTGGGCCGCCCTAGTTTGGAAGTCCGCTCAATACTTGGAACAAAATTGTCAAATTGGGAGTTAGAAATTAATCAAAATTGTAATGATGAATAATTAGGAAAAATAGGGAGGTGATCAGCTCAAAAGGCATTTTTTTCCAACTATGCATATATATTGCGAAAGGCCGACTTCTGGTAAAGGGCCTTCAATTTTCAAGTCTTCCTTTTGACACTATGGACTCTTATACTAATAATAATTGGTATTCTTTCACTAAGATACCACGACTCCAACTGCCGCAGCTACAGATTGCCTCGACTATTTTACTTATGGGGTTGTTTTTTAAAAGGGTATTTTTTTATTTAAAATTTTAAAAATATATTTATTTTATCTATATTCATTAGAATTTTTTTTTTATTTAAAATTTTAAATTAATTAATAATTTATGTTTTTTCATACACCTATCGAAATTCATTTTCAAACATTACAATATTTCATTTCATTTCACGTATTTTAATGTAGAAAAGAGCACAAAATTCAATTTTTATTTACAAACTTACATATTCAATATAAAAATATAACTAATCCAAATATATTTTTATTTTTACATAAATATCTAATAAAAATATTTCCAACCCTAAAAATACTGGAGATTTGAAAATGAAGCTAAACGGGCTACGCTTCTGATATTATAAGGTTTTGGGTTCTAAATCCACATTTATCTATTTTCATAACAATTGTTAGTAGATTAAAAATTGTTTGCAATTGTTAAAAGATGATTATTAATTGAAGTTTTTTATTGATTAATATTTATGAATTATGAATTATTAAATCAATAACTGGAAGAAAAAGAAGAAAAAAAAAGAAAAAGGCCTAACTTCTATTTTGCAGCATTGCCATAATTGTTGACCATTTTATTTTTAGGTACTCCGCAATTTAAGTCACGTAAAACTGTGAGAAACATCGAAGAAAAAGCAAAGACGCGTGTGACTTTTACAAGGACAGTTTATTTGAATGATTACTAATTTTCCCAAGAGCTATAGAAAATTGTGTCATAACTTACGCAACAATGACTTAATAATAATTTTATTATTAAAAATAAAAATTTATGTAATTTTAATATACGACTTCGTCTCACAAATATGATGACTTCTGTTGGTGGAGAAAATCACTTTGCGGTCAAAAAAAGAGCTTATGATTACATTTCACTTGGACTCGGTTTGATTTTTTTAGCTACACATATCTCCATGATAGCTATACACATACCTACCAAAGAGAATTTTCATACAATCTCGTATTTTTCTTGGCTCGCAGTCGTTCTTTCTCGTCCTAGTATTGAGTACTTCAGTTGAAATACGGCTCCATTGATGAATTACCAACTTTTTTTTTAATCTTTTAAGGAGATTTTGGAGGGGTTAATTAGGTTAGCTAGCTATCGTGGTGGTAATATCCTAAATAAATTCGTTGTATTTTTAATAGGGAGAAATTTTAAAAAATAAGACATGGTTTGATTAGTTTACCTAGTCCAAATTTTATAATCGTCTCCTTACTCCATAACGAGTATAAGTATATCTTTTCTATAAATAATATATATATTTTTTATTCGATAAATTACCTATTTTTTTTAATCTTTTAAGGAAAATTTGGAAGGGTTGATTAGCTAGCTAGCTATTGTGGTGGTCGTATCCCAAGTAAATTCATTGTGTTTTTAATACGGAGAAATCTTTAAAAATAACAAAAAGTTTAATTAGTTTACCTAATCCAATCGCCACTTGACTTAACGAATATAAGTATATTTTTCTTATAAATATATATTTTTTTATTAACAAGGAGAATACTAGTTTGTTTTTTAATTATTATTTAAATAATTTAAACTCATAATCAATAAAGTGGTAGGTACAAAATATTTATTAATAAACTAACTTAACTCGCTTTCCTATAAACAATATGCTATAGCTAGATTATATTCTTCAAGTTTTATTAAAGAAAATTCCAAGTTTTATTCGGTGGGTATTAGTTCTAAAGGCATATTTTATTTTTTAGCTCGTCTATATTAATTAACACATATTTTCATATTTATATTTAATAAGATTATAAAACCATATTAACAAATGCCATTTTTATGCCTTTAATTAAACCAAAATAATTATATTTTTTGCATTGATCATTCCTAGTCAATCAAGCTAAATCTTTTCTATTTCTAAATTTTGGACGAAAGTGTGAAACCCTCAACTTTAATTCCTAGACAATGATGAGTCACATAGACTGCACCACAAAACTGGCAATCTGTGTGTGTGTGTGTGTGTGCGTTTCACCTTTTCAGGCTGCGAAAAGTGGCCGAAATGTTAGAATTTTAGATGCATTTTGGTAAGTTGAATAAGAATTTCAGCTCAATCTATAATTAGCAAAATTAACTTGACTTGGAAAATATGGTACACGCACGGAAAATAAGTTATATACTATACAAATAAATAAAAGCAGCCGCAAAATTAAAAATATTTAATTAGCTTATTAGTGCGAAAATTACGTGCTTATGAGTGTATATGTCACTAGAAGCCCAACGCACGTAAGCAAATTCTGAGTTAATTATGTTGTAATGTTATATATCAACTTTTAATTTTCACTTTTTATTGTAATTAATTGACTTAGAAGAATTTAATTAATCAATCATTTTCAAATAAAAGGAGGTGAAAAAAGAGTGAAGAGATAGTCTTCTAATTTCTAAACTAAAAAATTCATAAATAAATTCTTGGAATGTTCACTATGAACAATACCTAACTTAATGGCCCATTTGGAACTGTAAACTTTAAAAGCTTTTCTGTCACGGGAGGTAATCTTTTATGTTAAAGATGATAAAATAATACAAAAAGGGTTTTTCTTTTTTACAAGTTGACAAGTATGGCAAGGAATATTATTACAGTAAGAACTTATTGAAGAAAATAATCATATCAGACACATATAGTTTGATATCCTAAATAATGAGAATCCTAATAGAACATGTTCTTATATATATCACTTGGTATTCCAGTTTGAATGAAGAAGCTGTCTTGCAGCTAGCTTGTGGTTAATTAGACGTGTTGCGTGTTGAAAATAATAGTTACCAAAAACTAACTCTTATCTAATGAATCACTCTACTATTTTTCAAGAACTCCGTTAGGGTTCTGAGTTTTTTGTTCAACGAAAATTTTTCGATACTTAATTTAGTAATAATTGTTAAAAGTATATAGAAATATTTATTGAATAACAATAACATATCATTGAATTTATAGTTAGAGACTACATATATATATATATATATATATGCATGTATAGTTGGATCTTGTTAATTCAATCTTACTAGGACTCAAACTCGATCGAACCAACACAACATACTTAGGTTTATCGGAATTTATTTATAACACTTTTTTTTTCTTTTTTAAGTCATAGAATCCCGTCATAATATGTATACTCTTTGTACTAACTCTATTTCATTTCTCATTGATAACTATTGTGTCGTGAGAAAGAATGAGAAAAAAAGTTGGAACTTATTTTGAGTTGTTTGCTGCTGAAAAAAAGCTAACTTTTCATTTCATATTAATTGGATGGATGCTAAAACGTTGGGCTCACAGCTCAAGTTTTGATATCTTTGTGACTATGTGAGATTAGCTTAAAAGCGCATCACCAACTTGCTTAAATCACATGTCATAAAGTGCTTTTTGCCTTCATACTGTATGACTGGCTAGGAGCAACCCTTTTTAGATATTTTCGCCAAGTCGTAATTTGAACACGTGGAAATTAGAATGGCAATGAAGTCCTCGAGTTCTTGAAAAGTTACTAATTTAGTCCCTCGGGTAAATTTTTCATTACTTTAGCCCCTCAATTTCATATTTCTTTTTTGTAGTTTAAAATCTGAAATTCCTTAAATCTTTCAAAAATAGTTTTTAGGAAAATTGTCCGTGTCATATAATTAATCCCACAATTATATATATTTTTTTGAGTAAAATCCTGTAATTAATTGACTTTTCCTTGAATAATAATAGCTTTTGAGCTAACAAATGGATAGAATCTTAAAATTTCGAAAAAAGCAGAACTATGATATGAACACATGCAGTTGAAATTATATTTTTGAAAATTCACTACAATAAAGAATAATATAAGAGAAAAAAATGTTAAAGTAATAATATCAAAATTATTAAAAATGATATGTATTAAGTGATATTAATTATTATTTCATCACAACAATGACAATGGCAACAAGAATTGTCTAAATTATCACCTTTGACAATTAACCACATATGTAAATTGACAATAAAAATATAGTCACAAATTATTGGGTCAATTTTTATTGTATCTAAATCGTCACTATCAATGACGACAAATTATATACGATTCTTACATCATTAATTTTTGATAATGATAAAAAAATTATTTCTATTAAACTTATAAAAGTAATTATTATGGCAGAACAAAATTTTTTGTTACTAAATTTTTATAATTAGTGACAATTTTAATATTATCATTTAATATTTTATTATTAATATTCTCTTTTTTTTAAGTAATTTAGAGTTTAGAGTCATAATTAGTTCTAAAAAGCTCATTTTTGAACTATCATTGGGGTTCCATATGCTTGGTTTTAATTATGTCCGTGGAATGAAGCATAAATCATGATGGGATTGCCAAAATTTGGAGTATGAAAATGTTGGAAAGAAAACAAAAGGCTTTTAGCCTAAAGGTGGTATTGGTTTGAAAAAAGTGGGAAAGGGGAGGCCACAGCAGAGAATCATGCACAGTTCAAATAATACCCAACAAGAAAAAGTTGAAAGTTTTGGGGAAAAAAAAGAGCAGTCCCTATTCTTAATATCCTGAAAATCCGGTTACATGATATCTTGTCGGATAGTTTTAATTAGAATAAGCTCACTATAATTGCATCAATTAGCCCTTTAGTGATGCTCTTGGCAATGATTTGAATCAGTGTAACAGAAGGTGATTAGTGGGAAAATTAACAGTCTAATTTAAATTATCACTCCTTTCTTATTGTCACGATTTTTATTATTAGGAAAACGTGAAAACATACGAGAACGGATAGTACATTATATCAGCGAATGTGTATCAATTTGTGTATATCTCATTATTTATTTTATATATTCGATTATGTGTGTTTCAATCTAATCAGTATTCAAATAAATTAGGGAGACTTGTAAAAAATATACTAATTAAGGATCTATTTAGTTTCTTGATCGCACAAAAAGGGGGAAAAATAGGAAGATGATGAAGTAAGAAGAGATATAAACTCGTAGTTGGGGCAAAAATTTGAGAAGGAAAATATAAAAATAATAATAAAAAAAGGCTGACAGTGATTATCATAATATCTTGTGCACAGGCTAGCCATATTTTTCTTGAAATGAAAAGGGGATGAAATGAAATGATGTGAAAGATCATGATTCATGCCTCATAATTCATGTATAGTAGCAATGAGTAATTCTTGGGCTAATTGTTGGCCAAATCTGATTTTGGGTAAGAATTACATTTGGATTCTATTTGTTTTGATGAAAAATTTGTGGAAAGGAAAAAGTTTGGACGGAATCCAAGAATGAATCCTCGGTTTTATTTAGGTTTCATTGAGTATTGTGGAAAAAAATATATTTTAGAATAATACTTAGTGAGAAAATATATTGACGAATATAAGAATATATGATTTTAATTCTTTATGGAGATATTTTTTACTATAAATATAATGTTTTATAAAAATTTATCTAATTAATTATGTCACATCATCATATATGTATATACTATTGATATAATTTAAATATGTATACCGATATATATAAAAATATATAATAATTTATATATGTATTTATAATCATAATTGATATTTATTTAAAATATTTTAGGAAGATAAAATGTATTTTGGATGAAAAAATATTAAATATTTGTTTTATTTCCTCAAAACACTCAATACCATGAAATCTGAAACCAAATATTGCCCAAAATTCTTCCCAGTTAAATTAATTTGAGTAACTCACAAAACAGCTTCCGAAATTCAACATTTTGGACTCCATTATCTCAATCCATTTTCCCTCTATATTATTTCAGCTCTAATACCATTGACTGACGGCAGCAAGAGAAATTCCACTTGTTCCAAGGGACAAAAATGTCAAATGCATTTTGTGTGTATGCGTTGGTAAAATTCCTTAAGAACTACTCCAACCCAATATATATCCAAGACCTTTGTCTTTTCTTATTCCTCTTCTTTTAAACTATAGCATCTTTTACACATTTAGTTAGTATTTTTTAAATGCACTACACATGGATTTAATATATAACAAGTGAATAGGAACAAAATTATAGTAATATGAATTATACAACATGAAGTTAATCAAAATTTAATTAATTTGATGAAAATTTCAAAACGTACTGACATTTATTAGGATAAATTTACATCTTTTTATTAGTTGAGTACAAATTTCTTGGACTTGTCAGTTGGAGTACTTTAAGGGATTCAATAATCGAAGTTAATCAAAATTTAATTAATTTGATGAAAAATTCAAGTGTACTGACGTTTCTAAGACGTATTTACATCTTTTTATTAGCCGAGTATAAATTTCTTGGATTGATGTACATTTTTTTTATCAATCGGAGTACTTAAAGGGGTTCAATAATCGTGAGAAATGGGATTGAAGGAAAAAAACAAAGAAGAATATAAGTAATATATATAAGTTGGCATTTGTTTAGACTATTCTAGGATTCTCTTCATCCAGTTAGACCCGATAGTTGCATGTCATTTTCCTTAAACCCCACCACTAATACCTCTTTCTATCAATTCTCTGGGTAAATACTGAGGGGTGGGATGTGGGTGGGTTGGGGGTGGGGGGGTTGTCGAGAAATGAAACAGAAACAAAAAGGGTTTTTCAAAAAGACAAACCAAACCAGCATTCCCAAAAATCAATATTTGGTTCAAGCTTTCCCACACAAAGTCCAACTATAATAATCCCTTCTTAGGACAGAATTGAACAAAATTTCTCCTACTAACATGGGCATAAGAAAACCACTATGTACAAGGATATAAATTTGTGCTTTGATCCTCCAAATTTCATTGAATGGCTCAAGCCATCTTCCTCTCCATCATCACCTTCTTCCTCCTCTTCTTCACAAGAATTAATTCTGTTCAAAAACCCCATGACGAGTTTCTTGAAATTTCCTCTCTATTACCAGCAGCAACCCCAGAAGGAGGACGAATATTTCTACGAAACAATCCAATGCTTGCCTCTTCTTAGCAGGTTGACAGAGAAAAGAGAAGCGAAAGAAGAAGAAGATGATCATGGAGAGAAGAAAGGGAGATTTGTAGGGGTGGAAAATGAAAAGGTTGAGAATGTCACAGTGGCTTTGCACATAGGGTTGCCTGATATAGGAGAGATGGAAACTGATCAGCCAAAGCATTACAGTTTCAAGGAAGAAGAATATGTGAAGAAGAAGAGTGCTCCTAATGGCTGCAGTTTCAATGCCGAGAGGAGATTTTGGATCCCAACACCAGCCCAGATTCTTGTTGGGCCTATGCAATTTTCCTGCAACATATGCAACAAGACCTTCAATAGGTACAATAACATGCAGGTTAGTCATATTTTTAAATTTATGGAAGTTTGGATGATGATCTTGCCTAGTCGATGAATTTCAAAGCGAACCTTGAATAGGTAAATTCACCTAGAATATTCATGCATGACAAAAAGATTAAAAGATATGGTTGTGGGCTCGTGGCGGTGATCGATGATTCTTAAATTTTTGGCGTGTTTTCAATTAGTTAAGATGTTAAGTCGTATACGCGTTATTGGCCATCGTGTGAAGAAGATAGACACAATCTAAGATATAAAGTGGAATGGAAAAGCAGACATTAGTATTCACATATCACTAAATTTTTTTAGAAATCTCTAGTTATGAAGTTCTATTCAAAAGACATATATATCTAAAATCTTGCCTTTTTCTAGTTTAGCATGTCAAGTTATGCAAATGTCATGACTTATCTTCTTAAGCATCAAATATATTGCAGTAGGATCATACACTCCAAGCCAGAGCATTTTCCATTAGCATACACGAATATTTAAATTAGTGGCTCTATACATCAATTGAATTCCATGTTACGTTATTTCTAAATTTTTCTTAGTTTTGCTCAAATTTTATTTTACTGAGCTGCATGCATTTGAAGTTCAATAGTTTCTCATTTAATTGGAGTGGACAAATTGGTAGGGTTGTTTATAATTAGGTCCTTATGTCCAAAGAATTATTTTTAGCATTTTCTGAGGTCCACCTAATAAACCTTTACATAATTTCACTTCCTCGAATCCTAGGAAATCATAACATAGACGCACTTTGGTCATACAGTGTATTCAATACCTAGATTGATGTATTAATTCTACTATATCGAAAAGAGGCTTAGGGAATATGACAATGATTCGATTATACATGTATTTCAATTTTCGGACAATATAATATGATTTATAGGAAAGTAATGGTTTCTTGTACACTTTACGGTAACATAGTTCTATTTTCTTGAAATTCTCGTGAATCCAAAACTCAAGAATTCATTCCCATAAGAAGCAAAAGGCATATTTGATCCTAAGATTCAATAAAAGTATTTATGATAAATAAAAAGAAACAAGATTCTAGTGACTTACACATGCATTTTACTTGAAAACAAATTCAATCCAAAGAAATATAACAGAAGCGAATCATCCCAGATATGAAACTGTACTCCTGCAATAAATATTTAGCATATCAGATTAGGATTAGTCAGAAAAAATAGATTAATTAAATGGATCTTCTATCACATTTTTGTGTCACACTCAGTTTCACAATTATGTATGCATCAAAATGTATATCCAGGTATACACTCGTAACAATAAATGTACTGGTGTGGGGTAACTGTGTAACAAATAATTCATTTTTTTTGGAGAACTTATTAATGAATGTATAGGTGTGTCAGAAGATCCATAAGAGATTAATTGATCAATTTTTTTGGTCTTGTTCTTTTGCTAAGAGATTAGACAATCAAGATCAATTGTAAGTCAAACATTTCTTTATAAAGCAATATATGTGTGTCATTCTGCTTATATTTATTAGATTTGCACACTTGTAATAATCTTAATAATTATAGAATACGCTTACAAAACAGTGACCTTTTTCCACAGAAAACTAAACTGATAATGTCTTTGACTTGGTGCATGCAGATGCACATGTGGGGTCATGGTTCAGAATTCAGAAAAGGGCCAGAATCACTAAGGGGAACACAGCCAGCAGCAATGCTGAGGCTGCCCTGCTACTGCTGCGCCCAGGGTTGCAAGAACAACATCAACCATCCCCGAGCCAAGCCCCTCAAAGACTTCAGGACCCTTCAGACTCACTACAAACGAAAGCACGGCGCCAAGCCCTTTGTCTGCAGAAAATCTTGCGGCAAATCCTTTGCTGTCAAAGGGGACTGGAGGACTCACGAGAAGAACTGCGGCAAGCTCTGGTACTGCACCTGCGGCTCAGATTTCAAGCACAAGAGGTCGCTCAAAGATCACATTAGGTCATTTGGAAAGGGCCATTCCCCACACCCTTCTCTTGAGGGCTTCGACGACGAAAAAGAATGCGTCACCGCCTGCTCCGAGGACGAGAACTAAACATTAACAATATGTCCGTACTATATCGTGTCCGTGTCTGTTTCCTCTTATTATAATGGTTTTAGTAGAAACATATGTGCATGGACTCGCCCCGCGAGTGCTCAGCAGCAAAAAATTCTCTCGCCGTGTGATTGGTTTGGGTTGCAGGAGGCGTATATGGGGAGCGGTTTGCTGCGGAGCACTAGCTAGGTGGTGAGTGGATGGTTTTTATATTTAGTAGATGGTTTGCATTGTGTTATGTTTTTTGGAATAAAAAGATTATATTGAAGTTGTGAAGCTGATGAATTTTCTTCTATGTATTTTGGGTGTATGAGATCATCAAGGTAGGGTGTGGAAAGCCTTAACAATGGAAGAAAATTTGTCAGCTTCAAATTCTTTTCTTGTAATCTTGTTTACTTATGTAGTGGCCTTTGTTTTGGTTTATGTATTATATAGTTGGGAGTCTCTTTTCCAATATTATTATGATCAAAACCTTCTTTTATACATGCACAATTTTCATATATTTGACATGCATCTATATTATGAAATATAAGATGAAAAGATTGGATCTGACACGAAAATGGGTTATGATCATATTACTAAAAGTCCAAGATATCAAACTTGAATTAGGCAAAAGTATATAATAGTATATGTGCAATGTATGTGAGTCAGCAATGTACAAGAGATGATAGACATAATTAATTAAAGATTACACTCTAAATTAGTCAACAAGCACCCAAAAAAAATTTAATGATGATCAAGTTGAAATTGTCACAAGAAACTGTGGTTGTTTTTGTTTTCAATTGAGGGCTGATTATCCAGAGTTAAGTTGGAGTAGTTGTGAAAAAAGTTGGTCCAAGTTGGAGGCATCCCCAAATCACAGGCGGGCTGCTGCTTATCTTTACTTGAGAAACAACTTCTTTTAGTTGTGGAGTCTTTGCCACAAAGACTTCCATTCTGTAACTTCACACGCTCAGTGTGAACTAAATCTGTGAACTTTGAAATAATGAAGTTGAAGTAAACTTGATATTTCCGGGAACCCTTGTCAATGTGAGAAAATTTCCAAAAGGTGCTCTAACTTTCAGATTTTATATATTATACATTATATATACATGTGTGTGTTTATTTTATTTTATTTTGTTTTGTTTTTGGTGTTGTGATGTGTGTAGGAGATCATTTTATAGTCAACGGGTGGGTATTTTTCACCACTCAGGCCTCAATGCGCGCAGTGGTACTTGAATGAAATGGGATTGTTGCTCCTAATCCATTCAAGAATTTGTTTGCGTGAAAATTAAAGAACTTGAAAAGATGCGCATACATGTACATTATGGGCGTTTCAATATTAAAAGAAATGATTTTTCTACGTTTTCCATTTATAGAGAATAAAGAAAAAAAATTGTAGTAAAAATTAGAGGAATATTAAAGAGAGAAAAAATCGTTAATTTGAAGAGGCACATTGCAATAGACAATTAGAACTTGGTAAGAAAAATAAATACCAATAATCATAAGCAACATAATCTATCTTAAACTTTCACAGTGATCAGGGAAAATATTATTCTTGAGCCTCTCAATGATTCAATTATCTCCAGCTTTCCTCCTCTGCCCCACGCGTATGATACCTACAATTCAAATTAGGCAACCGAGAAAGAAAAGCAAAATATATATAGAATAATTAAATTTATGTACAATTTTCTTTTTAAGAAATAAGTACTATATATTTTCATAAACATTTCAACAGGGAAATTGATAATGATGCTCCAAAAATTTCTACAAGCATTCCACTATTAAGTAGTATATAAAGTATTTTGGCGCAGCAATAGTGTATTTTAGAGTGCCAATATCAACTAATTGAGTCAAGTATGCTGAAATAATTTTGGTAGATAGGAAGAGGAGATGAAATACTTTTAGAATAGAATATCGGAAAAAGCATTGGCAATTACCCCTTTCTAAAGAAGATTTAGAAAAATGCATATTATACCTTGAAATTTCAGGAATTTGAAGAAATTGCTATCCCAGCTAATGTTGCTCAATTCAAGATCATCTAATCAGATCAAGTTAATAGATTGGTCCTCAAAGTTCTAGCAGATCTGCACCCAAAACACATATACATTAAGTTTGTTGAGGTCACTCGAACTAAAACCTTCCAAATCTAGTTTAGGAAACGATGAGAACTCAAATACAAACTAGTAAAGAAGTAATATGAAAAGTTAAGTTATTTTTTCCACTATAGGAACTTGGGTATTTATAGAGTATGAATCGTGTGTGGAGAACATGGCTTGGGACAAACACCCTCATCTGGAGGTACGATCTGTATATTTAACGTGGTGACATCAACGTTTGTGACGTTGTGTCGACTTGAATCATCAAACGAACCAGAACCTAATAATGCACATATCATTAACCTATATTGTAAATAAAATTGTGTTTTAGGGACACAATAGGTCATTTGCACATGCATACATGATACGTCATCTGCTAAAACTAGATGCACCCTAATGGCATTTTTGGTACGAAGTATGTTTTTCCTAAAATAGTCATTTTCACTCGGTTTTCTTTACTGTATACAGCATATAATAGTGTGAATTTATATGATGATGAAATTCAAGCTAGTATCATTCATTTCAAACGTAAATTTACTGCGCCTCCTCAACTGTATTCATGGCTTTTGAAAATGTATAATGGGCCTCCTCACTTGTATTATGATACTCCACTAGATTGTATTTTGTCTGAGGTGATTTAATTACATCATTTAAACTCTGTTTTTGGTGTGGTATTTGTTTCTGTGGCTGCTGCACCTATAAGGTTCAACAATGAGCCAAGATGACATGCTTATTCTTCTGGTGATGAGGAGAGAATGGTAACAAGGAAGTACAAGGTTAAGGGCAAGACACCTTAAGCTGAGCAGTCTCCCAAGAACGCTGTAAATTTGCAAGTAGCTATGATCATATGAACTCTGTATCTGGTACTCTTGTGTTCTTTTATGTTTATCCTGTAACCAAGATATTTTGTTTCATGGTTGCACGCTGCAGGTCTCGGGTATGAACTGCTTATGCAGAGAATATAGTAATTGGTATACCTGCATCCATAACACAAGAAATGATGTGCCAATCAAATTACAAAACTGTAAAGATTCTGCTGTTGCTCGTAATTTATAGTAGTGTGTATTTCCGTTATTTTGCAGGAACAGGAAATCACTGAGTATTTTGGTTCTTGCTAGTCATGACAGAACAGGAAATGGATTGCATATAAGTGCAGCAAGAGAACTTTTGGTTTTGGAGGGCAGAGGGTGGTTGGTTGCATTTCAGTGCCCATGTAGCATATTTCAGTTTAAGCATGAAAGAAACAATGATAAAACAAAGAAAGCAAGAGGGGAGATTTGGGATGATGCTACTGATATGCTCCAGTGAAGATATTAAGCTGGTGGATCAACAAACCAGAAATAGCAGCAATATTGTGATGAAGGCTCACTAGTACAACCAGAATGAACGAAACACTAACACGAGGAAGTAAAAATGACTTCTTTCTAATCCCACAACAGTACAATATCTTGCTACCATGTCATTATCGTTCATCATATGGCAATATTGTGCTAATAAGATCGACTGGAATCATTGATTCTGGTGTTATCTTAGCAGGTTCATTGATATAATTCCTTTGTTATTGTTCCAATTGGCCAGTTCACACAACATATAACCGATTAGGCATCTGATGAGAAATTTGTGGATAACAAATGAGAAGATAAAACACCCAACTAGTTGACATGCTTCATCTCTATGAAATCTAGGCAAGCAACCAGATATATTGACTAAGCTTCTGTAAATTGTAAGCCAATCCTAAGAATATTCAGAACCTGCATTTTCATAATTACTATATTGAGTTCTGAGAGCAAGAAGCTTCTTTTTTCAAACTCATATTCACCAATTTCGCCTCACACACAACAAGAAGTTACACGGGTAGGGACTTGGGAGATAAGAGGACAGAATCCACTTGTAATATATTTCTTTCAATTCAACTTTACAATTGAGTTACACCCGGACTATCTTGGACAGTACGGGGCTGATAACAAAATAGTCTTTCTTGAACTTCCAATCTTTCATCTTGGAACTGCAATATGAAAATCTAAACAAGTGTTAAACAAAACAATTCACCTATACCACTCAAGCTAATCGTATCAATCTGTAGAAAATTTCAGTGATACATTACAATCGGAGGAAACTTGGACTTGTCTGAGATGAAGGGTACCATCTGTGGTCTTTCCATCACATCTTGATAAAAATCATACTCAGCCTCATAATCATGTAGCGAGAGCTCAGCCTTCTGATTGGTATGGTAATGGTGCCTAGCCAATTTAGATTTCCCAAATCCGAAAACACTAACCTTCTCACAAACCCCCAAAGCAAGCATGATCGCCTGCATACCCGAAGAGTAGTGGAAATTGGCTCCCTCATGAGCTAAGCCCCATTCCCCAACATCCTTCCCTGTCACCTGCACGAATCGTTTCAACGAGTAATACTTCGCAATCCTAGCACACAACACATCAAACCGCGGATCTGTAACAATCAATGGGGATTTATAGGAAGAATTACACACCAAATAATCCAAGAAATGCACAGGCTGACAGATATACATAACCATAGACACATTCATCCCATAAGGGTGGCAAAAACAACCTTCCCTCCGTGCACAAAAGTGCAATATGTTACTATTAACAAAAGATATACTCGTTTTCGCCCCAACATCGCGCTCAAAACTCGTGATCCTCGCATTATTCAATCGAATCACAGCCTCATGACTATCAATCAACTTTCCATAACCACTCTTCAATAAAATCCCACTATTTCCCACCACAGCACAAGTCTTGTATTTCCTCCTAGACCCCTTATCTCCATTGTACTCATCAATCAAAACCTTAATCTCAGTCACCATATCCGACATTACATCAGAATGAAACCTCCGATTTCTCAACCAATCACTCAAATATCTCCTAAAACTTAACCAAAGACGATAAAACTCCGGTGAACGGAGCTGCAAAGGAATCCCTCTAGCTGACCTAAGCCTCACATCAATACGATACTTGCCTGACGACAAAAACGATCTCTGTCGACCGCGGTTTCTGAAATTCCCTTCCAATAACTCTTCAATCTCTTGCTTCAACTGGGGCTCACCAATATCAATCGAAGCATATTTCAACAAGGTCGCGTTAAAGATTGGTTTTTGAGGGGTTTTAACGAGTGGGGTTTCATATTTCACCAGAAAAGATCCATTTTGATGAAGCACGACCCGGATAGTGAGAGTGGCTGCCACCAAAATCAACAGCAAAACGCTATACAGCGGGCGCAGAGTGCGCTTCATCGAGTGGTACATTTATAGGTAGTTGAGAAATTACAGAGAGATCTCAAGCTCCTCCTTTGATTAGTGTATGCTAAAGTCTGCGGCAAATTATGCGCAAGAATTTTGAGGAAACAAGAAGGGTTCTGTTCTGATTCATGGTCAACAAGAACAGGAAGGAGAAAAACACAAACGGTTTGGACATGAGCTGTAAATTTCAAGTTCTTGAGCAATATCAAATGTAGGATCTGCTGCAAATATATGCAAAATATAGTAGTATAATGGTAGAGTAAGAAGGATCTGAGAGATAAAAGGAATCAGAAAGAGTGGAGAGTGGGAAAAGCCCGGAACTTAGAAAGTACTCAAGAGTCTAATTCTTAATTAATGAAGTTTTGATCAAAGGTTGATTATATTTGTTGGTTTTGCTTTGTGATTTTGAGTTTACATCTGCGTGCGTGGTTGAACTATGCTAGAAGCCTTCTACCACCATTAAGATAGGTGTAGGGCATTGATGAAAAGTAGGCTGATTATGCAGGTCATGCAGGTGTTATGATGGGGAATTAATATAATAACAGTCCATATTTGGTGGGATAAACGTGTAATTTTATAACGAATTGGTGCAATAATTTCAGATCGCAGCGTTAATCATTCATTCTTATAATCCAAAGATCAACATTGAATTAAGAGATTACCACTATGTTAGCATGACAGAAATTTATTTATTTATTTATTTTTCAGCATAGCTCCAATTTTTTTTTTTTTTTATATGTAAAAGATTTTTTATTAAAAAAAATATTGATTAATCCTCTTCGAACTTATATTTTTTTAAAAAAAATATTAACTGATTTCCAATTATTTTTTATATGATTGGAATTCATGATTAATTAAATTATAAGTATAAAATATTTAGCAATAAAATACTGATGATGTACAATAAGTTTTTCAAACAATAGCAACGTATTAGACAGATTATGAGGACGAACTCCTAGTTTGAAACAATAATTCAATTTAAGTACTTAACAATAACAAAAGATTTCTATGGTAGAGCTCAAAGAAAAAGTTGTTTCACTTCTCTCCTATTCGAACTTCAGAAATTGAAATGGGAAATTGCAAGTTGCCATGTTCTTTCTGGGTTGCTGCCATTAATTTTTATAGGGATGGCTATTTCTTTATTGTTGCCTTAAAATTTGCCCCTTATTATTATTTTTGAAAGGCCCCTTCTTTCTATGTACATGTTTCTTGTATTTTTTTTAATAAGAAAAATATTAAGTCAAATAAAAATTCGATGCAGTTGCCTAAATTAAAAGAACCTAATTGACAGGGAATATTTTGTTCATTATAACTCGATAATAAATTAAGATTTATTACCCAATCCCAATATTATGAGCCGCTACCACAGTTCATAATACATTTTTTAATAAAAAATAATTTTACGTTCGAACTGAAAAGTTCATAGTAAATACAAGTTATCTTGATCCCTAGACTACCATGCTTGTGGTAATATTTCTTGTATTTAATGTTATGCTTTTTGGACAAATATTAATAGACGCATCATTTTATTTAAGAAAAATGTGATTTTAATTACAGTTAAAACAGACAAAGTGTGTGAACGTATTTGAAACCATGCGTGCACGTCCTAATTTCATTCTGGGGACTAAAATTGCTACGAGGTAATTTTTTATTGGCAATTGTTAAATTATCAATAAAATAACTTATTTAGACGACATACGTAAGAGAAAACAAAGTTTTGTGATATTTTTATGAACTCATAGGTGTTTGAATTATTGGTGAATCAAATAATTTTAAGCCACAATTTATTAGTCTAATTAAACTCAAATTACAACTCTAATTACTTAGGTTGGGCTCCCAATCAAATTATGCCATGTAGAGCGGTCAAGCATTTGGTTTCAGGAATTTTCGACCTAGGATCATGACAAGCATTAATAATTAATTAACAATTGATTAATCAACAAATAGCTTGGAACTCTTGTAATCACAACCAAGAAGTAGGATTGAAAAAACTTATTATTGGATCCTTAAAAGTTTATTTGAGATATTAATTAAGCATATTTTTTTCGTTCGATAAGATTTGAAAGTAGATTCAAATTTTAGTTCGATTAGTTAAAAAAAAAAATATGTATAAAAATATTAAACTACTCGATTTCAATTCATGTTCGACTCGATTAATAATCAAATTAAATTAAAATATAATTTTAAAATTTAATAAAAATTTAAATAAATTTGAATAATAATGTATTCGATTCGACTCAACTCGTATACGACGTTATTGTATCAAACTAATATACTTTTTTTAATAAAAATCTAATAGTTATTAACTAAATATAATGGTGATAGATATATAACGCAAATTGATTGCTTTTCAAAATACTATTAATGAACGGTTTATTTAGTGGTGAGGTAGACAAGTAAAACCTTCCCCTAGGCCATAGACCTAGATTGCATTACGGGACATGGGCCGGTCAATATGGGAAAACCTTATCTGCCTTTTCGTCATTCTTGATTATGATCATTATAGTTTTAAATAATTACTCATTCCTTTATCAAATCTTTTCATTGTTATAAAATAAATATATATAATTTGATTTTTGAAAAAAAAAAAGATCGATGCATTCCAAAGTAGAATATTTAGTAAATTTGTAAAATTCTCTTGGAATTAATATTAAAAGATTCTATAAATATTTAAAGACATCTTTTAAAGTATATATATATAGAGAGAGGAAAAAAATACCAAATCATAATTTCATGTATCCCTCTTAGTATGTTTTCTCTTATTTTCTCTTTTTTATCTTAAAACTTATTGGAGCCCAGTCTTGCTAATATTTTTTTTCTTTTTCTTATTAATATAGTGCAGAAGACTAAAACATTTGTTTTTAATATTAAATCTTTTTTTTTTGGAAAAATAAAAATTAAATTTCCTTGCAAATTCAGAAAATTAGAGAAGAAAATATATATAACCACATATCAATAAAAAATAAAAGCAAAGTAATGCACAAAAAAATTTAATTATTGTGGGTGCATTGGGCAGGGTAGCATGACTTTGGATGTTGTTTGTTTCCAAAAGCAGCAGGAATCTAATTATTATAAGATGATACTTTAATCTCTTTTCGTGCAAATCAATGTGGGCATTATTTGGTGTAGGGTCCGAGGACAGTGTTGTTTTTGTTTCATTTGACTTCGAATGAAAAATTAAAATCGCAATCATTTATTCAAATAAAAAAACAAAACAAAAATCTTAGCATTTTTTTGGGTTAATTATGAATTTTACTTGAATGATTCTTTTCAAATTGGAACAGGCATCACCATCTTAAAACATTACGAATAGATGGTACATTTTATGTTATATTAGATATACACATCAATATATAAGTGTTTGTTTATATGTGTAATATTTATTCTATCATGATTGGAGTTATTTTCAGCATTTTGAAGAATTTTTTTTTGAAAATATATATTTTAGATAGTAGAATTGAGAAACGTGTATAGAAAATGTAAATATATTTAAATGAGTTGACGAGAAATAACGATGTGATATATTTTATTCTAAAAAATATTGAAAATATGTTTTGTTTTATTTTTTGGGAGATATTTTTTAGTATAGATATATTGTTAAAATTATTTTATTGTGTAGAGGTGATATAGCAAGGTATTTGATGAGATGATTAAGTCAATAATTAGAAAGTATTTTCGGAAAATAAAAATTTTATTCTTCCCCAATGTTATTTGATAAGAAAACGAAAATGGTTTGATAAAATAACACCAAACATAGTATGTGTTTTTGAAAAAATTAGTAATTTTACAAAAAAGTTTATAGAACAACAAAAAAATAATTTGGCAACATTTCAATATTCCCGTTATTTGTGGATTCCAACCCATTTTTTATTTTTTATTTTTTATTTTTTATTTTTGTTTTGGTCCAACCTATTTAATTTTTATAGGATCTATTTGTTTGATATTTTAGTTGAAATTGATAATTCCCAAGAACCATGAAAGTCGAGTCAAATTACTAGCATTGACAAGATGAGATTTGAGCACACCATGCCTTGGTAAACAACAAGATTAGAGATGATAATTAAAGAAATTTGTTAAAATTTGAGATGTGTTCCTCAAGATTTGAAAGGACTTAAAATTTCGGATATAAATTCAGAGGATTAAATTTATTAGATTTATTTTATAATTTTAAAAAATTAAAAATATATTTTTTAAAATTTGTACCACTAAATCTTTTTAAAAATATATTTTTTATAAAAAATAACATCTTATATTAATTTTAAAATAAAAATAATATAAATAGGACTGTTTGAGACTTGACAAATTTGAAAACAAAAATCAAGATATATCCCAAACCCATTTATAATTTAAAAAAAAAAACTCGTGTCCAAATCGGATTCAAATTTAAATATGTTCCCTTGTCATCTTTAAATAAGATATAATGACAATTTATCGCAACGTGTCAGATTTTTTTTTTTATTTTATGATTATTTTTTTTGGAAAACATGTAAATTAAAACTATATTTTCATTAGTGAGCTGAAAATTTAAATAATTAAATTGATCGATTGATCTTATATTTTAATTTGAGGATTATATATTATTTATTTTTAAATATAAAATAACGAATATCTTCTGAAAATCAATATACTTTTTATAAAGTACTACGATAGACTTTAAAAATAAAGTTGAAAATTGGGACGCATACTTAGAAAATATGATTAATTTTTAAAAATATTTCGAAAAATAAGCAAAACAATTAACAGTTATGGGAAAATGAAACTCCAAATATAGAGCATACTATTGCAATTCACATTAATTGAACTGAATCATAGATAATATCAGCATATAATATATATATATATATATATATAGAGAGAGAGAGAGAGAGAGAGAGAGAGAGAGAGAGAAGTTTCCCATTATCTCTCCCCTCCCACTTTCTTTTCATCATAACAAAAGGACCCCATAATCAATGTTGCCATTTTTTTATTTTTTTTTATGAGCTACAATACTAAAGTGCAGTCAACTTCAAGATAAAGCCCATCATTTTGAAGGATCATGCGCACCCATTGCTACATTTCGAAATTCTAGTTTGGATCAGTTTAATCGACTCAAGGTTAATTATATGATGTATAAATTATACTTTGTTATATATTTAAGAAAAGCAAACAATTATATTATAAAACAATAACATTTGTCACATAATTAATTTAGATTTGTCCAAATTTAATTTTGACAAAAAATTTCTACTATATTCTCTTGTCTGTAGTCAACATTTCCAGATAGGCTAATGCAATGATAATTACGCATTCGGTCAAATCTCATGCAGTGGGCTGTAGGGGGGTGTACGCGGTCAGGTTGGGACGATTTTATGGAAAGTTTTCAATCCGAAAAACTAACAACAATTACATAGTTATCTTTACAAATTAAATAGTTCAGGTTGTTTAGGTTCCATTTATTTAGTGATCGAGTTGGTGGATTAGAAATTTTTAGATTATGTATCCACGCAACTCAATTTATTTATTATTGCAACTTAAAACTAACGAGAAGTAACAATAAAGTATTTTTTTTATAATTGTAATGCAAATAAATAGTCTTAAGTATTTTGGTTGCATTTATTGACAAAATCAAAATAAGAAAAAATAAGCATATATGGTATGGTGCAATTTTGGAAAGCGTTGTACTTCTATATTGTGACATGGAAAATTTGTTATTTGATTATGATGGGCCAATAATTCATTTGATGAGATAGGACTTAACTACACAAGATCTATCAAAATAATTCAAAAAATCCAATAAGATATTTTACTCTAATGGGCCTTATGAGTCCACGAAATTCACACACATCCCTCAACACCCAAGCCCAACAAAATAAGGCCTAAATTACGTATAACTTAAGGTTTGACGAGCTTGAGTCCATCAAGAGACACTATAAATACCCATTTCATTTATTTGACCAGGATAAGGAATTCATTTTTGGTGAGAATACATTGTCAAACCTCCATTTCTTGAATTCTCTTTTTAGTTTTAATTTGGGCGTTTTCGTTGGGCAACTTCTGATACTTTTAATACTTGTTTGTGATGTAGACAATATCCCACACAATAATTCATCTATATAGGAGCACGATCCATCGCAGTGATTCCACATCAGATTGGTAACCTGCCTAATTGAATTTAACATGTTTCCTTATAGATTTGAGAGCTTAATATGGAAGAGTACATGTGCATAGGGTATTTATCTCACCATATATTTACATATAATCATATACAACATACATATAGGTGTATACAAAATATGTTATGAGATGCACGCAATGCACATCACTGAATAAAGCAACACGAAAGAATCCAACATGAAATGGGGTTGATCTTGAGCAAATCTTACCATATCAAGAAGATATGTAATGCAAGAATATTTTGAGTCTCCAAGGCAAATCATTTATGAGATTCATGTATGCCAAGGAGTTGAGGTTTACATTGCAAATCATATTGTAATAGAGGAGGTGAGTCTTTAGAGAAGACGATATGTCATTTGAAGGAATTTCAACATTTAAGGGTTTCAACAGAGGATCTCAACAACATTGAAGGAATTTTAAGAATTCAAGCGAATGGATATCGCTAAACAAGTTCAATTATTGAGAGCAATACAAGAATAGCGACAATCAAAAGTGAATTGTATATTCTCTGGGCATGGCCATATGGAGTAGGTGATTACCAAACCATATAAAAATTGATGGTGTTAATTTTTACTTTTCATCGGCATGCTATAACCTACGTTACAATACCAACTGTAATTAATCAAAAACTGATAACAATTAGGACATCAAATTCTAACATTAAGAAATAACTTATGTTACAACACTAACTGATAAGAATTAAGACATCAAATTCTAACATTAAGAAAAAAGAATAGAATAAAAGAAGAGCGAGAGCCACAAATTAGCAAGTGACATTTACTAAAATAAAAACTAAGTCAATGTATAGTTTAAGAGATAGAGATACTACACTCCGCTGATGTACATTGGTGTACATCCCAATATATATTTTATGAACACTCTTATGTATATGTGTACGAGTGTGTATAAATATATGGCGAGATATTAATCCAGTGCACACTACCGAATGTAGCATTTGCAATACTTCTCAAATGACTATTGAAATTATAAGTCATTTATCCGGTTGTAGGTGAGGTAGGTTTGAACTATTGAACCTACTACTCAACTTAAATATGACAGGTTTTTATAATATAAAATTATCACTATAAGTAAAAAAACTCAAAATCAATGGATTTTGATTGAATCGCTGGATTTGAAATGATGAATTAAATAGAGCGGGTTTATGTACACCCCTAGTGGGTCTCAGACCTCTATGTTATTTTCCCACAAGAAAATTAGTGATCACATTTTATACATTCTTGATAGTTGTATTTTATATTTCCGCCATATCAAATCATGACCCTTGATTCAATAATTTTTGTGATACAAGTTGAAAAAGTTAATATTTTATATTTTTTTAAACTACTGAATGTAAAAGGAGTGATAGAGAATTTGTGATGTCGCATCGGTTTTTTTAGTTAGAGTGTAGTTTTAAAATAAAATTCTACTCTAAAAAATAGAATCTGATTTTGGAAAGTTTAAAAGAAAAAAAAGAAAAAAAACGACCCTAGTGCTAGAGATCGAATGGTGGAAACTGTGGTGACCTACTTAATAGTTCATACAAATAAATCTTACACAGACCCATTTTCTTTTTTTCTATGGTAGAGCACAAGATTTATGGATAACTTCCACAGAATGTGTGCACTGTGATAATTTTATGAAAGATAAGTAGCATTTCGAGAAAGTATAAATGCAGTTTTTATGTGACAACCAAAAGATATTTGGGTTCAGGCTAGTTTGGATTGTTGGATTCAGTATTCATGAGTTGTCCAATCAGTACTCGAATTAATTGATAAGTTAATTGATGAAAGTAATTGATAAGTTAATTGATGAAAGTACCCTTAAATTTTAATTTGATTCACCGACATTTCCAATCAGTCCTCGAATTAATTGATAAGTTAATTGATGAAAGTAATTGATAAGTTAATTGATGAAAGTACCCTTAAATTTTAATTTGATTCACCGACATTGCCCTCGTAGCAATGTTTTCATAATTGAAACGGTGATCAAATTTCTTTTGTTAATAATTAGCGGTTTAATCGGTCGGATCGGTTCAACTGGCGATCGGATCGATTTAATAAAAATTAATTATATTTTCTTATTTTATTATGTAAAATGATAATGTAATAGATTAATTGTTATATAATACATTTTAAATGTAAAAATAAATAAATAACTACATAAAAAAATATATCACAAAACACAAAATTCAAATAATCACATAAATATAACAAAATATCAAATTTAAACTTTTATAAAAATTAAAAATAAAAAATTAAAAAAATAAAATAAAAACCGATCAAATCGATTTTGGCTGGTTTTGACCGGTTTGATCGATCAAATAATTTTTTGGGTCTAATCAGATTGAACCAACCTTCGATTTTCGATTGAACCAATCGATTCGATACAATTTTAAAAACATTGCGTTAAGAGTAAATAATTACATCTCAATGTATCCAGAATTTCCTATTCTTTTCCTTCATTCCCTTTCCATCTCCAGTCTTCTCACAGTCACAGCCTCCTTGCACGTACTTTACCTTCGAAAAGGGTCTATCAAGGTTTCGATAAAGGGGTGGCAAAACGCGAAAAATCTCTCAAACAACTCGGAGATTTTAGTTTTAATTTTTTTCTTTTTTTAATTAGTTTTTGTTTAAATTTTGGTGTTTTAGATGAAATATGAGGGGTTATAATTTTATGGAGATAACTAATAAGGTGACATCTTGCTTAGTGAGTTACAAGTTTGAATTTTAATTTTCATTCGGTATTTATAGTTTTTGTGGTTGTTTTTAATTAAATTTTGGTGTTTTTGATTCAATAGGAGGAAATTAGTGGAAAAAATTATTACTATTTGCCTAATCTATCATGGGATTGTTACCAACTGACAAGTGAAATGTTAGCCTATAAATAGATTTCTAATTTTTGATTTTGAATTGTACTAAATCTTCTCTTATATCTTTATATTTGAGGAAGTCCTATGTTTAAAAAATTCTAATTTATGGGTAATTTTATAAAAAAAAATTATAATCAAATATAATTTGACCCCAAATTTTCTTAAATATGAAAATATAATTGAATAATGTGTCAATCTTTTATCTTTTAGATATTTTTATTTAAATATGTTTAACAAAATTAACATTCATATTTATGTTTAACAAAATTTTAAACAAATTGATACCATATTTTAAATAAAACATAAAAAATGATATTTATTTTGTTAAACATATTTATTTTAATTTGTTAGAATCATATTTATTATAATTTATTAGTATAAAATGTAATTAATGTGTTTATTTAAAAAATATTATATAAAATAAAATAGAGGGTAAAGTGAATTTATTTTATTATAAAGTCACAATAATATTTTTATTCATTCAATTCAATTTTTGAAGAGTATGGGATAATTGATGGTTTTTATTGTATGGGGGTATTTGATACCAAAATAATGATAGAAAAGGTTAAATGAAATTAATTCTAAATTTTTTTGTCAAATTTGGACTAAATTGAAGCATTTTCTTTAGTTACATGACTAAATTAATTTTTAAAATTCGAATAAGATTATTTTTGACATCTCCATTAGTTACAGGACTAATTTAATAGTTTTGCCTGTATAATCCAATGACTCATGATCCTTGTGACCCACTTAAGCGATGATCTAGAATAAGCCCACAATTAGAAAATCTCATCTGCAGCTTTAGCTCATGATGTGCTCAATTATAATTTGAATCCAAGTAATAATAATAATAAAAGGTTCAACTCAATAAGATCGAGTACGGGAGCTTAAGAGGCCTATTAAACACATTCATAAGATATATGCATATATTAATTAAGCCCAAAAATATTTAATTTAAGCCCAATTAGACTTACAAGACCCAAAAATACGCAAATGACCTATGAAATCCAAGTTTCAAATTAAACAATTATAAATATCTTCCTCCATACCATTTTGAAAGTATGCAATTTATTCAGTTATTTACAGCTTTTAGTTATCTACTTCATAATTATTTAGTTTGCTCTGGTTCTGACTTGAGTGTTTGAGGATTTTCGTCAGAAAAATTCCTGACACTCTAACAACATATGTGTGTCGCAGATAAGAATCCACCTAGAAGTTGACAATCCACGAGGAGCTGACTTTTGAGGATTTGGATCCATAAAATATCATTTTGGCGCCGTATGTAGGAAAGCTGCCAAAACATTAAGGATGCAGACCAGAACTAGAGTTAGGGAGCCCAACGCTCAAGACACTCTCATGAAAGAAGCGGAGACAGCAGCAGAGTGGACCAGCCGCGAGAACCACTTCCTCAGTATGATCCACCACTACGTCCGGAGGAGCCAGCTCAACCAACTATGCTACAAATAACCTAATAGACGCTCAGAACAATGATCGATGATGTATCAGCCCAAGCTGCAGCTCAAACAATACCTCATTTTGCTGCTAACCAATGTAGATAGCAAAAAGCCCTTCAGTCATCTCGCAGAAGCCAAGACTTCACTCCAGCTCCTGATAGGACTGAGCAGAGGTATGCAGTGATGAGGCATAGAGGGACTGATACCCATGAAGATGTGAGTAGTTGGGAGTCCCTCCCAGAGGACAACTTGTAGTCATCTCGCAGAAGCCAAGACTTCGCTCCAGCTCCCAACAGAATCGAGCAGCGGCATGAAGCGACGAGATGTAGATGGGCTGATACCCACAAAGATGTGAGTAGCTGGACGTCCTTCATAGAGGACAACTCAAAGCAACAAGGGGAGACTAAGACAACACCCACTATGCCACTGAACATCCTGGCCGGATCACGAGTGCAGGTGGAGCATCATCTCTAGTTTTCTATAGCACCATCTAAGCGCAACCCATTCTCCCTCGCTATCTTAGCTTAGTCCCTACCAGCAGGGATCAAGGTTGCCAACCTTACTGAGTATGATGGAACTGGTGACCCTTAAGAGTATCTTGACAAGTTCTATGCTAAGACGAACTTGTATGACTTAAGCGATGTTGCTTTTTGTAAGATCTTTCATACCACGCTTTCAAAGCATGTGTTGTTGTGGTTCTTACACTAACCAGCCTTGAGCAGCTAACACAGGGGTTCTTACACTAATTTTCTATCAATCAAAAGTACTCCAAGATGGTCGCGCACGTATTCACAGTTGCTCACAGAGATGAGGGGCCTTTGAGGGACTACGTTAGACACTTCGTCGAGGCCATGCATGAAATCCCCACATCAACCATGAGTTGCTCGCTGGCATCATGCAGCAAAACCTTCATTATGGGAGGTTCAAGGAATCCATTGTTGGATGAGCTCCTTGCCAGAGCGGAGAAGTATATCCGTATATAAGATACCACACTCCAAGGAGTATGAGCAAAACGCAAACTTATAGATGATGGAAAGAGGAACAAAAAGCAGATTGAAGAACAACGAAACACCCTACTACGATATCCACGATACACTCCGCTAAACGCCCCAATGACAGAAGTTTTAGTGGTTGCGGAACAACAAGGGATCATTCTACCCCGAAAAAGTTGAAGGACAATCCCAAGAGGATGAAGTCTAACACGTATTGTCGTTTCTATCGAGATCGAGGGCACACCACTAAAGAGTACTTTTATCTGAAAAATGAGATCGAAAAGCTTATACAATGAGGATACTTGAAGGAGTTTTTAAACCAAGGCCCCCAGGTCTCTCAAGAGGACTATCGTTAGCGTGGCAGTCTCCAGATGGAGAATGAGTTACTTAACCATCCTAATAGGAGTCGTGGAAATGATAATCTCCCTATTACTGGAATTATAAACGTCATCTCGAGATGACTGTCTGGTGGAGGCTTGCGTAATGCTAAGGGGGCGCTCCTCAAGACAACATAATAGGACGATGGATGGCACAAACGACGACACACTACCCAGGTGACCTAGAAACTAAATAGTTTGTTATGATTGTTTACTAGAGTTTATACTTGAACATTTTTCCTTTTTCTCCAAGTAGAACATAGTTATCCTTGAGATAGTATTATTGGCTTTCTAAATATAAACTTTCTTTTGAATCATTAATAAAATTATCTAATCGAAATTAGCATTCTGCTTGAACTCATTATCTTTGCACTCTAGGGTTCATAAACGTCCACCTATAAAAAGTCATTAAAATGGCGTGCCAAAATTTTTGCCTATAAGAATCCTAAAAGATTCATGGTTAGATATTACAGAAGTCTAGAATGATTCAAAGCGAGGCAACAAATGCTTACCTATAAAAAGTCTAGCGAATCATAGTAAATTATCAAAGTGTTTGTTTGTAAGAAGTCTAAAGAGGCTCATGACAACTTATTATGAGTATCAGTCTGTAAGAAGCTGTCTAGATCAACTCATGATGATTACTCAATACGTCCATCTGTAAAAAGTTGTCTAATACAACTCATGGTGAATTAACAATCCCCAACAAAATGAGAAGTATGAAAGTTGATTAGTAATTCATCATAGGAGAATACAAATGCAGATGCAAGTACGAAGTCTAAATTAGAAGTATTCAAACCTTTTAAGCAGTAACGCTTAGGGGCTCCACCCCTGGCGGGCGTGCCTTGAGAGACTTCCATACTGCACATAAGGATAAATATGAGAGGTAGAGGTAAAGCATCCTCACATCAACACTTAGTGCACTAGAGACGACACTCCCTCGATCATGGCCCTTAGTGCGGTAGAGGAAAAGTAAAAAGCTCATTCAATCAAACACTTAGTCAAATCGAAATTAACTGCAAATCATTAAGTCAACGATTCTATAAGGCCAACGAGGCAAACTCCACATGTATCAACAATTAGGCATCATAGCAACTAGATCAACTTGAGGATGTTCACTTTTTGCATAGCTCATTTGAATGTTGCTTCAATCTCCCAACTTCTATTGGGGTTGCCTTGGCTTAGTAATATTGTGATTCAAATCCATCACCAGGGGGATAGGCACAATAAATCTTGTACCACTAGGAAGGAGAATCATTTCCCATATTTTATATAACAGTAATAAAATCAAGATAAATGAGACAAGTTCTTGCTAATTTTGCACATCTCAGTCTAATCCTTCCTTCAACTACTTCCAGGTTTGAAACTATTGAATATAGTCCGTAAGGGAAAAACTCAATTTCCTCACCTATGGCCCTAGAACTTGTCTAACTCCTAATCTAGGCTCTTGAGTTTACCTAGCGAAGCCCAACCATCAATGGCTCGAACCACCGTAGAACCCTGTGCCTGCCAACTTGAGCCAAGGTAGGTTTTATTTTCTGCTACCTTAATTTTCCATTATACCACTGTTATATAATAACTGACAGAAACCATGACCCAGTTGAGCTAGTACAAAAATCAACCCCACTTGCAAGTTTAATGACTCATAAAAAGTTCTATGATTTCTTCCCTTTGGATTTTATTCAGAATTGAGTGGCATTTAAATAATTGTAACAAAGGTAAACTTATGACAACTTGGCATTAGAAAAGAATTTTATTAATTATGCTACATGCCTCCAGCAAGTTTGATCACTCCAAACCAATTTGTTTCCTCCTCTCTCTAAATTCCGTCAGGATACATAATTGTATGAATTATACAAAACCAGAACAAAAACGGTGTGGAATGCAATCTGACACCATTCTTGAAATTATTGAACATTTTCTCATTCACGTTTAAACTATTTGCTTCCTTAATATTCCGTCTTTATAGATGTTACACATTACATGTATTAAATCACACTACTTCCTCTCCGTATGTATAATCACTCAACACAAATTGATTTTCCTTTTCCTTCAAACTTCTTTGGAACTGAATGGCACATGCATGTTGTACACAAAAAAATGTAGAAATGTGCTAGAATTTTACCACACTCGCAGCCACTGGGTTGAGCTATTTTTAGCTCAACCTGGAGGCGCCTTCTCGCAGTCATTCAGGCTCGACCTGGTGAAGCATTCCTACTACTCCAGGTCGAGCAAAAATGGCTCGACCTGAAGCTTCTTGAGACCCCATGGTGGAGCATTCCTACTGCTCCAGGTCGAACCAAAATGGCTCAAGGTTTGATGTATTTAAAAAAAAAAAGGAAAATGGAGGTTTTAAGAATTGCAATCAAGTCCCTGAATTATTGAAAATTATAAATATAGTACACTTCTTATCAGTAAAATTGAAAAATGGCATTTTGACCCTCAAAATGATGGAATTTGGCCAAAATCACGATGGGCTCCCTATACAAGGTTTTACTCATAAGGTCGTTTCCACCCAAAAAAGTGGTATTTTTTTGTCGAAAATGAATAATGTTGATTTTTTGGTCAAACTAGGTTAAAAATTATACAATTTATGTCCATAAGAGTTTTATACTTCTTATAGATGCAAGCTAAATCCAACTAATCAATAAATTGCTCCGAGTAATCCACTATCATAGAATTTACCTAAAAGTGGGGGTTATATGATCTACCTAATTATAATTTGAATCCAAATAATAATAATAATAATAATAAAAGGTCCACCTCAACAAGACAAAGTGCGGGAGCTTATGAGGCCCGATTAAGCACATTCATAAGATATATGGATATGTTAATTAAGCCAAAAATATTTAATCTAAGTCTAATAAGGCATAGGAGCTCACGAGGCCCAAAAATACACAAATAGCCTATCAGACCCAAGTTTCAAGTTAAACACCTATAAATACCCTCATTTGTGTCATTTTGAAGACACATAATTTATTCAGTTCTTTTCAGCTTTTAGTTCTCTATCTGAAAACGTGTCTCTGTCATTATCAAAATACATTAAAAGTTATGTTAGTTAAAATATGTATTATACTCATATAGTATATGTATGTATAAATAAATAAAAAATATTTTTTTTTTCGTACATATTTTGGATCGTCGCGTAATACTCCATACTTTTGAAGTGAAACATTTAGTACTCGTATAATACTTATTCATATAATACTTGACGAATAATAATCTATTTCAATAAATATTTATATTATTTAAATATAATCTAAAAAATATTCAAAAAAATTATTTTTAAGTATTAACAGAATATCATATAAATAAAAAATAAAAATTCTAGTAATTTATGAATATACTTTTTTTATTAAATAATTATCTTTAATTATGTCATAACTATAAATTAAATAATATAAAATACTTATAAATTAAATTTTGAAGTTAAGTAAAAATACAATTTATATAAAAATAATGTTAGAATAAGTCGTACTTTTGCTCTCGAATAATTATTTTATATTCGTAATTTATTCGTTCATCTACAAATCCGTATATTAACCACTTCCGTATTTTTTGCCGATTTTTTCACCATTACATTTAATAAAAAATTATAATATACTCGTACGTATTAAATGCTGAAAATTTTCTGTCCTAAATTTAACTAAATATGATTAAAAGTACATTGATAACTACATTAATAATATCATTTTATATATATAGTAAAATATCGAATTGAATAGATGATATAGGCTCTAAAACAAGTTTGAAATATCACAAAGATAAAGAAAAGAGGAAAAAAAAAAGGACAAAAAGAAAGAAGAAGGGCAAGTTTATATATAGATGGACCTCAAAAGGGCATTGCCACAGATGTCTTCCTGGAGATGGAGCTGTACCCTCCTACCAACTCATACATCAAAAAAACCTTCTGCAGATAGCTTATGCCCCTCTTTCAGAGACTGCATTTAGAGGGGTAAAAAAAAGATATGCAAAGAGCCACTCAGCTCCATTCAAATGCAAGATTTATTAAAAATAACAAACATATAAAAAATATATATTTCAAAGAGAGAAGCATTAGAAAAGCTTAATCTTACAAGGTCTAGCTAGAAAAATGCTAGCAGCAGAAGTTGTTGGTGTTAACGGGTAGTCTTGAATATCTTCTTGTACACCATCGTCTTCAAGAGTGTACGAGGTTCTTTTTCCTCTGAGGTGGTTGTGGCTTGGCCTTTTCCCCTGCTTCCCCATTTTCAGGCAGCCGCCAGCAAAACTGAATAGAGCCAAGGGAGGCCAAGGTTCAATGAATATTAGAACTCCTCCTTTCCCCTCAAAATTAAAGTCTTGAGTGAAAAAAATAAAAAATTTGTATAACTTCAAATTATTATTTTTGAAAACAAAATTTCTATTTAAAAAAAATCTTATTTTGAATGTTTCAGTGATAGATTTAAGAGAGAATGAGTACTAATATTTCATACGCTTGTATTACATTTGAACCCAAAGGAGAATGATTTAATAGTTCTTTTTTTATTTAAATTTCAGTGCATAGACAGTTGATTTTTCTTGATAATTGTTTTTCTTTCTTCAATCTTAATAGCAGTGGTGTATCTTTCTAATTATTTTATTTCACATTGTAAAAGGATGTTGTAATCATCTCTAACTCAAGAGTATGTTGTAATTCGAAGGCGAATTAATTATGTAATGAGGTCAGTGACTTTTTCAATTCGTTGGCATGAAATATGATATTACTCTTGTTATGGCAATCTTAATTCGTAATATTGCATATGGACTTGTAATTACTATTGCATGTGATTTCTTGAAAATATGTAAAACTCAAATTCAATTAAAAGAAATCATAGTTAAACGTCTGTTTTGTTTAGGATCGGAGAAATTGATTTAATCAACCTTATTTATTTATTGATTTTGGTATTCGAAACTTATTAAGTTTTGAAATGAATGTCCAACCATAAAAATATCTATCGTGTAAAATCGATCGTGTGACGTCCACAATATACACACTTAAGTCAGTAATTGGATATGAACTTTTATTTGAAACAATAATACACTTGAGCCCATATTTCAAACAACTATTTTTAAATTTTTAGACTTCATTTGAATTGATGGATTTCAAATTAAAAATTTTAAATACATAATAATAAATCTATTGAATTTGTTTGGATAATCTCATGATTCAATAAATTTCAAATTTCAAATCCAAATCCTTCCATCCAAATGCAAAACTTTATTTAAGTTGATGGATTTAAATATAAAGATTTAAAATTCATAATAACAAATTTATTGAATATGCTTGGATAATTTTATAATTTAATAAATTTTAAATCTTTAACATCCTATTTTAAATTATTTTTTGAATTATTATGATGAATTTTAAATTTATTTTAAAATAAATTATTTAAAATTCTTTTATTAATTTTTCCTTTCAAATTCAAATTCTTCCAAATAGGTAGAGAATTAAACTCTCAATTTTTATATTAAAACTCCAAAAACTATCCATTGCACAGTTAAACGGGGGTAATCAACCTTATTTAATACAGCAGACTTAATTTGCTCCAATTTCTTGCATTGCCAGATCTAATCTCAGGCACGAAGCAAAATCGCGTCACCGGTTGAAAGAAAAGAATCCTTGGAGCCAGTAAAAGGCGGTTCAGCATAAACGCGATTTGAGGTCAATAATTTGCCTCTATTCTTCGTCAAGCATGTAAGCTTCGCAGCCCTTTCTCCAACCCCACTCTCCACCAATTCAACCACAAAAACCAAAATTAAAATCCCTTAAAAAATATCAAACCCCCCAGAATTCCCTTCTTCAAGAATCAACAAACCCTCCGATCTATAACCCAAGCTCTTCTCGATCGAAAACCCAGAAATTATACAAATATTTATGATCGGAGACGATGTATAGCAATTTCAAAGAACAAGCAATCGAGTATGTACGGCAAGCTGTGGCGGAGGATAATGCTGGAAACTACGCCAAAGCCTTTCCTTTATACATGAACGCCTTGGAGTATTTCAAAACCCATCTGAAGTATGAAAAGAATCCTAAAATTAAAGAAGCCATCACGCAGAAGTTCACGGAGTACCTGCGTCGGGCCGAGGAGATCCGGGCCGTGCTCGATGAAGGCGGGTCGGGCCCCACATCAAACGGGGATGCTGCAGTGGCTACCCGGCCCAAGACCAAGCCCAAGGATGGCAATGATGGGGAGGATGGGGATAAGGAGAAGCTTCGGGCTGGATTGAATTCTGCTATTATTAGGGAAAAGCCTAATGTTAAGTGGAATGATGTTGCGGGATTGGAGAGCGCGAAGCAGGCGCTTCAGGAGGCGGTGATTCTGCCTGTGAAGTTCCCGCAGTTTTTTACTGGTATAATTTCTTTTTCATTCCTCCCTTCTTTTTTTTTTTGCTTTTTTCCCCTGCTCGGTGGATTTTTCATTGTGTTATATGGGCGAATGTCCATGTTTTTATGGGTGTGTGGATGGAAGGGATTGGGTATATGCTGAAGTTTATTGCTTCGTGGTGATCTTTTATTGTTATTGATTGGAGTTATGTTTTTCATGTGTTGTTTAGACTTTAGACTGGTGGGTTGTTTTTAGATTCTTATGTTGTTATCCTCTCTTTGTGCTGATATGAAAGCAAAATGGTTCACTGGAAGTTGTGCAGCATGGTTATATTATATATACTGATGCTATCGTCTTTATTGAATTTATGTTCAGATACCTCTTGCTTGATGATTTTGGTTGTCAGAGCAATAGATTTTCTTGGTTAGAAGTTAGTGTTTCCCTGGAAACAGCTGGTTTTGGTTCTGGAGAGTAGATATATTGGTTCCATTTTAAGAAAAAAATGAACATTACAATTGTCTGTTAGGCGCTTTCATGACGAGAAGGGATCAATAATAAGACAATAGCAAAGATGGCAGTGCCTTTGGATTTCTACTGCTTCATTTATTGATGTCTGGATTTAAAACTCAGTTTCCATTCCCTGGCCAACTCTATGCTATCAATCATTTAAGTTACTTATTAGATGTCTACTGCTCATTTCTCTATAACATTGATGCCAGAATTAGATAATTTATAGTCAGAATTAGATAATTTATAGTATACTTGTAGAGAGATCATTATCTAGTGAGCCAAAGGAAGACTTTGAGAGGATTCAATATTAATCTCTTCTCGCTAAAACAAGATATTGATGGCATTTTAACAAGAGGCAAAAGCTGGTATATTATTTTATGTTCTTCCAATAATGGTATCAACAGCCATCTCATATCTGACTTTGTGGGTGCACAGCAGTACATTAATATATATATCCAACTTGACTGCTATGTTAAAGTGCATGTGGAAATCCACGAGTGACGGCCGTGCAGGGGAAGAAGTATGTAAGAATTCAGGAGCATTGAGGAAGCACTAGTTCCTTCTGCTGATGTTCTATTGCCCCATAAGTAGAAACAATATCTATCATCTTCATGTACTTCTCGCATATGATTATGGCTAATCAGGGTGGTCTAAGTAGAGATCATTTTCTAGTGATTGAGATTATTGATGTTATAATTCTGTAATTAGACTGCTGTGTCCATGCATGAATCTTCTAACTTTTATGTTGACTTCTGGAAATACATTTCTGCCTTTTGTGGACCTAATAGCAATTTAGTGCGCCAAAGTCTATTTTGTTTTAGTGCTTAGCTCTGGACGAGCACGTAGGAAGGTTTCTCTGTTTTTTGATGAATAAAAGAGAAGAATTACTAGTTAGTTAGGTATGTTTGTAATTTTGGAGACTTCTCAACTTCTCGTGACAATCAATGGACTTGCCTGTCAGGGAAATCTTAATTACTGAATCAGTTTGGTTGTGTTTGTCGATGCCTCGTTATCCTGATTGCTTATAGGTTTGATTGTTTTCTTAAGGAGATTTTCCAAATGAAATTTAATCATCTTTTCGTGAAGTAGAAATGCTCAGAAGAAAAAAAAAACCCGTTGAGTAGGGAGGCAGAGATCTTGGGAGAAAATGGGGTTGGTGTAGCCTCCTTATAGTTTGAAATACACTTTCTACGATGAGAATCTCCAAACTTATTGTGGGTTTGGTGCGAATACGAGAAAAAGCATCAGCAGCTTTGGGGGCCTAGGCTATGCTGGGGCCGGGCCAGGCAAGATCCTTTGAGGGAAAGTTGATGGAAAGTTCTTTATAAAGCATATTTCAACTTATCATGGAAACAAAAGGCTTAAGGTTTCAACCCCCTCTGCTTGTTATTTAGTGTAAAAACTTTAAGCAAATTGTTTGTCAGTTCTCTCTGTGGCAGTCTGATCTGCTCCTAAACAAGATATAGCTTTTATATTATTCAGTATTACTTTCAGAGCCTCCGTGGTTTGCTTCCATGTTCTATAAGACCTGCCCCCTTCACATAAGTTGATTTGAAATTGGCTGTGTAATCACAGATATGGACCTTTGAAACCATCCCCCTCACAAAAGAGAGAGAAAGAGAGTGGGGGGAGGTGGGAAGGGATTTGAATGTGGAGAAAACTGAAAATTTGGTTTATGCCAGTTTACTTCTTCATCTCATACTTACTATCTTTTAGAAACATATAGCATACATATCTGTGTGACTGATTGTTACATGAATTTTTGTCTCTTGTGCTTTTAGGCAAGAGGCGACCTTGGAGGGCTTTTCTTCTATATGGTCCTCCTGGGACAGGAAAGTCCTACTTAGCCAAGGCTGTTGCCACAGAAGCTGACTCTACTTTTTTCAGGTAACTTATCCATCCTCATTTGCACAAATATTTCATATACAGAGTACATAGTAATTCCTTCTGTTTGCCCTTGCCTCTTGTATAGTCCTCCAAATTAACTTATTTTGTATAATTCACGTGCTTCTCAGCCCTAGGATTCCAAAATCTTATTTTACTTTCTGCTTGTTGAATGCCTTTTCCAAAGTAAGGAGTACTATTCTCTTGCGCTGCATCTGTTGCTTCATTTAGACATTGGTTTGAAGAGATTCATGATAATGGTGCTTTTTTTTGTTGCTATTTTAAGAATACGATTGCTTGTCTAATGCTATCACCATCATCTTTGTTCTTTTTATCTTTTCAAGATCATGATACAATGAACTTGTATTTCAATGAGTGATTTAATTGAATTCCATATGTCATGTGATGGCTGAATGACACAATCTAATCATCAAGAGCATGTTGAAGGGAATAACTCACAACTTCTGTAACCTAGGTTTGTTGAAGTTGTACACAATATCGTATATGCTTTCTGATGCTGTTGTCCATCTCCACAGGAAATGTTTCTGTGGTTTTTATTGCATCAGATGTTTGTATTTATTTGTTGTGTGGGGTGAGTGCTAAGAAAAATCCAGTATTGCGAAGAGAGTTTTATGTTGAGAATGAGGAAGCAAATTGGTAGTATCAGCATTAGTCTTGGGAGGGAAATGGGGAGTATCTTTTTAATATGATTGCCCCGTTCACAACAAGAAATAAATTAAGATTTTGCTAGCTACCATTTTTTGTTGGGTTTCCAAAATGTGGTTTTTATGCTGTCTCAAGGGGGCTCATTGTCCTTGTCTTCAGACCTTGTCTGTATGTGCTAAGATGGACATAAAAGGTCTGGTTGAGGAATTTCTATGATAGCTTTAGTGGATGTCTTTTGGAACAAAGTTACTTTGTTGGTCTCCGCTGGTGGCATGAACTTCTCAGGGCTCTAGTTTGGCAAGGTTGTCAAAAGGTGTTGAAGGGTTTTCTTTTTGGACTGCTAGTAATTTTAGCTTGAGGTTTTTGCTTCTTACATATCATGGTGGCTTGATCTTGATCTTCACTGTGAGTGTAGTAAATCACGCGTCATTGCTCACCTAAGATGATTTGGTTAAAATTGGTTGGAGCCTACCTGAGGTAAGGTGAAAGCTCAGCTTGCCCTTTACCTTATTTAGACTTTCTTTGACCTCCTCTTGCAAGACTTTTTCTGTGGAAACTAATAACATGGGCTGTTAGGATCGGAAATGAAGATATTTTCTGTAATAAGTGGTAATATCTGAAATTAGTATGCTGACGTTGAAAGATCACTTTTACCGTTATTTCTCCACAGTACCTAATGCATCGATACTTAACAGTAATGAAAAATGGTTTAGCAAGAAGTCTCTGCTTTCAGTTTACAATTTTGGATGTGGAGCATGCAACGTTTCTCCAAATTTGTTGTCCAGACACTTATCTAAAGGAGGGCACTCTTTTATTTGTGCATGTTTTCAGTTGCCATTTTTTTATTCCTCCTTTTCAACAATTGAGTACTTAGGCTTTAAAGTTGGCAAGCGCCAACTGCTGCTCCTTTTCAGTGTTTCTTCTTCGGACTTGGTTTCAAAGTGGATGGGTGAAAGTGAAAAGCTAGTTTCTAATCTCTTCCAAATGGCTCGTGAGAGTTCTCCCTCCATCATATTTATTGATGAAATAGATTCCCTGTGTGGCCAGCGAGGAGAAGGGAATGAGAGTGAAGCTTCCAGACGAATCAAAACAGAATTGCTAGTCCAGATGCAGGTATAATTTTTAAAGCGACAGATGGTGGGAGCCACGTCGTTCGATATTGTGTTCCAACTTCATAAGCAGATAAATGCATATCATTTTTATTAGGCCTGACCATTTTATGTTCATTGGCTCCTGCATCTGGGACGCTGCAGCTCCAGTGGAGTGCATTAATTCCATGTATATTGGTTCCTTCTCTATTATTTTTTTCTCCCCTCTTCTTCTGGATAAAATACATCAGAACTAGCGTAATTGTTTACATTTGTTCCTGAATGCATCACTCTATTCATTTATACTTTTTGAAAATTGTTAATCTCTGTTACCTAAGAGTTTCTTTGCCTATATTTATTCTATCTTAAATTTGGATATTCGTTCATGCTTATGAGTGTTATTGAAAACCTGAATTTAGTCAAATATGCTTCTCTCCTTTTGTTTCCTTGATGCAATTGCTATAGTGTTCAGTATCACATGTGAACTTGGAGAGCCATCTATTGCTTTTCCACAGTAAGCCAATTTTGTGTATATGGTCACTTATTGGATGTGACCATACATACTGGACGTTGTTTTTGATGGTCATGTTATCTTCACTGGTTCATCACGGCAAATGGACAGGCACCTCTATCATTTGTTTTCAGAACCATGTCTAAATCCCTGACTTTATTTGGTCGTTTATAGACGTCAATTTCTACTCGTTCAAATTAAATGATGTGTTAAATAGTAATTCATGTTGTGCTGCTCACTTAGGAAGTTTATGTTATCTAAAATAATTCAAATTTTACGAAAAGAATCATTGTGAACTGTAGCTAAAATGTTCAGTTTGAAAAGGTGACAATACTATTGATAGAGATCCCAAAGAAAAAATTGACTTTTTAAACCCAACCGTCTTTTTTCTATGGCCTGTTTGGATTCACTATCATATATATTTGTTCGCGCTGACAAAAACTGAATTGTCTACCATTTCTATTGCTTGCTAATATGAATTATTAGGGGGTGGGCCACAATGATGATAAAGTTCTTGTTCTTGCTGCGACGAATACCCCATACGCTCTTGATCAGGTAACATCTAATTCCAAGAAGGCCGAGTGTGGGCCATGATAATTTTTTGACTAACTTATAATTTTTTTTCTGTAGGCCATTCGGCGACGATTTGATAAGCGCATTTACATTCCTCTCCCAGATCTGAAGGCACGACAACACATGTTCAAGGTATGGAGCTTTTTCTACATCTTATTTTCAGAGAAAGGACCAAATTAATAATTCAAGACAAGTGTACTCTAATTTGGCCTCACTCTTATGCAGGTGCATTTAGGAGATACCCCTCATAACTTGACGGAAAGCGACTTTGAAGTCCTAGCTCGTAAGACTGAAGGTTTTTCTGGTTCAGATATTTCTGTTTGTGTAAGTATGAATTATTTATCCACTGATTATGTGTAAATGGGGACCTTTGTAGATTACTCATCCATGCCTGCATACAACTTTCTTGTGACATAACTATTACTTCAATAGGTCAAGGATGTCTTGTTCGAACCTGTACGTAAAACGCAAGATGCCATGTTTTTCGCCAAGACTTCTAATGGTACATGGATGCCATGTGGACCCAAGCAACCTGGTGCCATCCAGATAACCTTGCAGGAGCTTGCTGCACAAGGACTTGCTGCAGAGGTATTGATTTGGTATAAACATTGGTTGTAACCTTGTAACAGAAATCTGAACTTGATTTTTCTTGTACTAGTAGAATTTCGCTTTCTTGTTTTGCTATTAATCTCTGCATAGCCTGCAATTGTGAACCATTTAGCTCCGGGTTCCTTTTCTATGTGCATGAAATAAACATTGAGTTGTGTATAATAATTTGTTACTGGAGATTATTTGTTTTATGGAGTGGAATAAATATAACAGAAATATGAACTAGTAAGTAATGCATGAGCAAGAAGCAAAAATTATTGCCTTCTTCTGTGTGGTGTTGAGTTAATATACCATTCATAGGAAGTGGGAATCAATACATGAGTAAAAGAAGATGCTATTGCCGGCATCTATGGCACTGGAAAACATGTGACTTGTGGAACAGTCATCAGGCTTATGAATGGAAATGGTAGCTGAGTTATACATGATAGAAAGAATATTTTCCTGACCTGATTATGCATTAAATTAATTTTCATCTTAGTAGTGAATGAGATCGAACTTTTTATAGGATGAAAACTTTGATGGTGCATGAGACTATTGGCCGACAGAATCAATGTAATAATGTTTAGTGGAATATGATGAGTAAATTCAATGACATGTTATTATTGAAAAAAATTCGTGCCTTGTGATATCAATTCAGTAGTAGTACTAAGTAATAATAGTTTTGTTGCAAAATAGAACAACTGAGTTATACCTCCTGCATCTGACCTAATAGATGAAGTTGATGATTAGCTACTGCTTCTTACAACTGATTAATGCTTCTATAGATAATTCCACCTCCCATATCAAGAACGGACTTTGATAAGGTGCTCGCAAGACAGAGACCAACAGTGAGCAAAGCTGATCTTGATGTGCATGAGAGATTCACAAAGGAGTTCGGCGAGGAAGGTTGAGAAACTTGCGGTGCACAGATTGCTGTGACTAATGCGCTGGTGCCGTTTGCATGTTGTGGTTTTATAGGGTTTCAAACAGGCCTCTCCTAGCAGGAAGCTGAGTGACTTTTGCCTTTTCCTCCTATATTGGGCAGGAAAATGAGCTGATACTTCTCAGATTTGCATGTATTTATTACTGTGTACAACATGTAACTGTTGCAAGGAACATTGTTAATATGGTGTATGCAAGTCCAATTCTAGATGCAATGGAATTCTATGAACTTTGTCTCTTGTCCTCTTCCAACTTTCCAATATGAAACCCTCTTTCGCTAGCTCTTTCTAAGTTGGTATATGCATCTTGCAATCAATCTGATCTTTTAGTATAGTTAAATGCAAGTAGTCTTGAGATAACAAATTGTCTCTTCAATCTATCTGATCTTTTTGTCGGAAACTTGTGCTTTTGCCGAGGACAAAATATTCAGGATTATTATGGACATTCTGAAATATTATGCATAATATTATGGTTACAAAAGTGAAATTTCCCTCCAGAGGGAAGGTAAGCAATTACATGAGTTGCATGTATGAGTTTTGCTTCCTAAATCAGGACTGGAGACGATGGAAATTAGAGACAATTGTTTGAATTAAACATGGTCAAGGTTCATAATTTCTCATTTATTTTTGTAAAAGAAGTAGCACACATAAATGCTACTTTACAAATTATTTTTTCTTCATACTATAAAATTATCATGAAACATGATAGCAGCCCATCATTATTACTTCAGCACATACTTAACAATTCCTGGAAAATGAGTGTTGATGAAGTATTCTTCCCACTGAATGGATTTCGGATCAAAATCGAACATCTCTACATTTGCATTGCTTTCTCTCATTGCCATTCGTAGATTTTCAGTATTGCTATCATCAAATCTATGAAAGGATGGTTCAAAGTGAAGATAAATTATATCATAATTAGAATATTTTAGATATAAATTGAAAAAGATAGAAGAATTAATAACAGCCAAAAAACATACATTCCCTGGAAGAATAAGTATGGTTTATAGAGTTCAGCAAGTCGCACAACATGATTGATTTTTCTTGTTGAATTGGCATATGAACTTTCGTAGTGGTTGCAAACTATCACGTTCAACAGCTTCAACATCTAATATATTATAAGATGGAAAACACAAATACATAATGCATCAATATAGCTGTGATAAAATCCAGTGCCTCAGTGCGTGTGTGTGTGTGTGTGTGTGTCTATATATATAAACATATATATACTGCATTAGATGGAAGCTCAAGAATAAAATTGTTGTTCAATCTTTCGTATATGGGCTCTACACTTGATATCGATTAAGATAGTTACATATTATAGGTAATAATCTATAAATCATTAAAATCTATCAATTATCATCATCTTCAGATAAAACTGCTTTTATTAAACCTTATTGTGTTAAGAAAATGGCCAAACATTTTTTTGTCAAAAATAAAAGGGGTCTAATTTATGCAATTACCAATTAAGGTGTCTAACCTAATTTTTTACTTAAATTTCACCAACTCATATTTTTGAAATCTATATAAACCCTCATAGCTCTTATTTGTAGTGCATTCCAAAATTAGAGAATTAGAGAGAGTTTGAGAGAAAAGTTTAAGAGAAAGGTTATGAAATAATTTTGTGAAGAAAAATTCTTGAATGGGTTGTGAGTTGTAAGTGTTATAAACATTTTGTATATTTTTTCCCTTTAATAAAACGATCTGCAAAAGGTCCGGAGGTGTAGATACAATTGGCCGAACTCCGTTATCAAATTTGTGTGTGTTATTTTTATTGTTATTTCGCATTCTCACTAATATGATTTATCGGAAATTTTCATAATTTTCCAACATATTATACAAGAAAATAACTAAAAATTAATGAAAAATAAAATTTAAAAAACACAATTTATTGCGTTATGTTCAATTGAAAAGCTTCGTTCCACATACCAAGACAAAAAAAATTACAATATCAAAGAGATTATAGAGATTTTTGATATTCTCTCACCACAAATCCTTTTAATAAATGTGCTAAAACGGTAGTTGCATAATTAACATTTGCTGCTAATTTGTATTTTGCCTTCTAGTTTATATATTATCCTTTATTATACCAAAAAAAGTAAATATAATTGATGTATAATATGAAGAGCTCTCATGAAAAAGTGTAAATTATGAGTAGTTCAACTTAATAAAATACCCTAGCTTCACATAAAAGTAGTTATAGATTTTGGGAAAAATAAAGAAGAATGAACTTAACCTTCAAAAATGGCAAATAGCGGATCCTAATGTATCTGCGAAAGCTGGTAATGGAGCTCAATATTGGGGGTTTTCCCACCTTGATAGGCTTCCCTTTATTATCAACCAATGGATTCTTCTTTAAATACTAATACATAAGCCCCTTCATTTCTTTGTATTTTATGGGATTCCTCAGAGATGAACCAACATGATAAATTATCAACTCATTAGAAGGTTGATGTGAATGTATTGTCATTGCTACAAGGATAGAGTTCACCACCATGTCAGCTGGTATCTGGAAAAAAAAAAAAAAAACAAAAATTGGAAATTTCCTGGCATTTCTGTCAAATATATCTCATTATATGTGTATTTATCAGTTTATATGTGTGTGCATCAGTTTATGTGTTTGTGTATATAATTCATCTGAAAATGATGTAATAGTTCCTTGAAAACTTACTCACCACATCTGGTGTTGAGCCAGGATCACCAAGGAAGACTTTTAGTTTTCGTTTCCCATAAGCAACAAAGATGCTGTCAATGGTTCTGTATTGCAAGTCGACAGCAAGTTTTATTACATATTTGCTTAGAAATAATTGAGATTACACTATTATATAATTATTACTTGAAGAAGTATGTATCCATAATCTTGCATCAGATAAGTACATGTTTGTAGTAATTACCTTAGACCTTCCATCCAACCTGGGATTGGTTCTCTGCAAGTACTTGATATAATTGTCGGGCGGACGATGATGACATGAATGTTTTCCTTAAACTTCTCCAAAAGCATCTCTCCCATTGCTTTTGTATAGCAATAAGTATTTGGCCATCCATGCAAAATTGCCCTGTTATATATGGTTCAACAGACTTGTTATCTATAAAAAAATGAAATACAAAGTAACTTTATGGGACTATAGCAGAAAACTTGTAACTAGTTTTATCATGTTAAAGTTACTTCCAAGTGTTGAAGTTTACAGTGTTATACATAGTAAGAATGATTAAATACTTGACCTTTATTTATGGTGCGAAATAAATGATGTTTTACGTTTATTTATGGTGTGAAATAGAGGATAAAATACATCAAGTGACATCTTTATAAAAGAAATAGCAAACAGAAGAAAACTACACCCTCCATCCCAAAGAAAAAAAAAGAAAAAATTTCTATTAGGGTATCCAAAAAGCAAGTTAATTTGTTACTCTCCGACCCATAAGATGGGAGCTCTAAAGCCAGCTTTTATATCATTCTGTCATTGGCTCATGATCATTGGATAGGGTCTGCAAGTGAGATTCAACACAATAGACTCAACTAGCAATTATTTTACATTCGTTCTCCTATTACAAAAATGATAATCTAAGTTGCTAAAATACTCTATTATACTCACTTAAAAATTAGTTCAAAATATTTTCCACAATCTATATGGGATATTACAAATTTTTTGTATCTTGCAATATTATCTTGAAAAGATGGTTAAAAAGTAATGGTGTTTTATCATTACTTTTATTAAAAAAGAAAATTGTTTTCTTGGAAATGAATGAGCAAAAAAAATAAAAAATAAAAAATGGAGCAGCAGTAATTTGAAGTCATCTAACTATATGCTTTATTTTTAGCAGCAGTAGTAAAAGTGTATATAACCTTTCAATACCCAAGTTCTTGAGAGTTGAAATCAACTCCTTCTCAGTCATATTCTGAGCTTGAAGTTGTGTTTTTTTTTCTCTCCACTAACTTCTTCTCTGCCTTGATGTCTAAATAGGAGGCTTTAGCTCCTTCAAGAGTTTCACCCATATTAAATGGTTTCTCTAGCACAAGTCCTGACCTTGTGCCATGCACATAAGCTACAAAGCAAAATTTCGCACACACAAATAATCAAGATCCCAGATTAGAAGCTGAAATATATTTAACAAACTTTGATGGATTTCTATTGTATTTAGATAACATGTATTTATATCTAACCTGTGGATATATGGAGAAGCGACTTTAATTTTGAACATTTTTTATCGAAGTTCAAAATATGCATAGCTCCAAAAGCATTGATATCCATAGCAACATCATACCTGAGTAATTATTAAACCAAGAAGTAAAAAAGGAAGACAAATTTCTTTATCTTTGATCAACTATATATACAACACATATATAAATATCTTAGTCATTTGGACCATATTATAACGGGGTTTATTTCTCTTGAAGCTTCAAAACAATTACCCACTCTCAAGCATTAAAAGTTTTGAATGCATTTGTTGATTTGCAATTTGTACTATTAGATTACTAGGAATATGATTTCCGTATGACTATAAGCTATTGAAACAATTACGAAAGTCTTCCACTAAAATTTGTCCAAAATACAAAAAATATTTTTGTGATTTGTCGAAAATTGTAAGCTTTTGGACAAAATGGGGTATTTATCTTCAGTTAAAACTATACAAATCTCCTGTGAAATTTGTCCAATATAATCAAATGTCCATTGTGATATGCTTAATTAGACAAATATTCCCCGAAGTTTGCGTGACACATAAGTATAACCTTACAATTTATCCACAAGAAAAGACAATGAGGTGACCCTAACATTGGAACACTTTTACCTAATTTTTACTTCATTGATTTGACAAAACCAAACCATGTAGATACCTTGTGTCGTGATGCGAATGTTTTACTTCAATAGTAAGTTTTTTATTATTATTTTTTAATTTCTTACCTAATTTTCATGGGTTGTTATGGAATAAATGCAATATTTTTTTTATTAATACCTTTCATCATACTTGGTTGTTGCAGCTGAGTTGATAATAAAATCTATTTCTCCCCACATCTCATCAATCAACTCTGCATTTATGATTCCTAAGTTGACGGGAAACATCTCCTGAAACTGGTATAACTTTTGACGATAAAAGAAAAGTTATATTTGCTCCCCACTTGTCCCTCAAAACTCCAAACAATTGGGTATCGACAATCTGCAAAGAGAACATCAATTATTAAATCATGTACTTCGAGAGTTTGGGATGCTTGAACAAATCGACATATTTGAATTTATTTATTATTATTTTTTGAATTTTTATGTTGTCATCGTAAAGTTTGAAGTCAAATTTAAATAATAGTATTTTAAACTTAAACCAAAATAACATTTATACATATATATATATAGGATCCAACTTGGGTAAAAAGTTCAAATAAAAATCAAACAAGATCTGTACTATGAAAACTAAAGCTCAAATTTTTTCCGATTTTAGCCATGCAAAATATAAATCAGTAGGGTCATAATTCAAGTCCCAATACAAGACATCTCAACAACTGCTAGGGAATTTCTTCCCCAAATTAATTCATGAAATATAGGTGCAAGTGATAGAAACATAGAACCCAGCATAGTCTTTCTATCAATTGATCAGTAGTTAGTTCCATACTTGCATTTGCTGCTACTTTTTATTCTCCCTTATATATAAAAATCTATTATACAATCCTTTAGTATAAGATAAAATAGTAGATATATTTGATTTATAATATTGATAGCTCTCGTGAAAAAAGTGTAAATTTATGAGTAGTTCAGTTCATGAAAATACACTAGCTGCACATAAAATTTTTAGATTCTGGGAAAAACAAAGAATAATTAACGAAAAACTTAACCTTCAAAAATGGCAAATATCGGATCCTAATGTATCTGCGAAAGCTGGTAAATGGAGCTCAATATTGGGGGTTTTCCCACCTTGATAGGCTTCCCTGTACTATCAACCAATGAATTCTTCTTTAAATACTGATACATAAGCCCCTTGATTTCTTTGTATTTTAAGGGATTGCTTAGAGATGAGCCAATATGATAAATTATCAACTCATTAGAAGGTTGATGTGAATGTATTGTCATTGCTACAAGGATAGAGTTCACCACCATATCAGCTGGTATATGAAGAAAAACAAAATGAGTTGGAAATCCATGGGGGCCTTGCATTTCTGATGAGTTGGTTTTATACCCATTAATTGAGTACTATTTGTTTAATTTTTGAGATTTTTGTGAGTTTTATAATCGTTTTTAGTATCTATTTTGCAGATTTGAAAATAAAGGAAGAATGTCACTTTGATGTACTAAAATCTATATTCATCTTATATTTTTTCAAAAAATAAAATAAAATCATCCGAATCCAGTAGCTAAAGCGCCTAAGCTATGCAACTATTGGAAAATGAACATTTTTGAGTGAAGATAATTAAGGGCAAAAATCTCATTTTTGCCATTTTTAGGATATCTCTCATCAATTTTAAGTATCTCAAGAGGCTCCAAGTCAGTTTTTTGCGGGGAAAGAGAGGAGAAGAGTGAAAAGAAGCCAAGAAAGAAAAAGGAAGAAAATGAGTAGACAAGGAGAAGATGAGATAATTCTTCCAAAATTTGAGAAGAAAACATCTATAAGGAAAGAAATTTATCATCGTCCATTTTCTCTCTTTAATTATGTTCATGAATATTTTTAAGTTATTATTTATTTTTACTACCGTAAATTAATTTCTTTTTCTAGGGGTGTGATTTAATCTAATTAAGATATTTTGAATATTTGTATCAATTCAATTTTTGATTTATTTTCAAGTTGAGTTTTCTATACGGTTCCTAATATTTTCAATTACTTGGTCACTAATTGAATGATTTGCTAATTATATTGATTCGGAAGGTGATATATGTGCCTAGTTCTATGTGTAGAAAACTATAAATTGCATGTGAGATAGAAATATACTTGCATGGTTTGTGTAGTATTGTTTGAAATTCATAAAATTTAATGAGTTATTAATTATTGTAATTCACATAGGAATATAGTGAGTTAGTAATTGATAATATTTTCATTAGATCTAGAGAGAAACTAGTGAATAATTTAAGACATCTCGACTATCACTTAGGAAATAAATTAAGACTGGTGAGATAATATTCAATTCGAATTAATTATAATGAAATCATAAACCCTAAGTTCATTTTGTTTTCTTTTCATTAAAGTTTGTAATTTTTATTATTTTCATTGGAGTTTTATTAGTTTTCGTAATGTTGTGAAAATATGTTGAGTTAATTGTTTTGAGATAGAAAAATTATGGGGTTGGAATGATACTATGTTTAGTTTTTTTATTTTGAAAAGAATATATATATATATATAATATGAAGTGATTGTGGGGTTCATATATACTTTTTTTATGTGAGTTGTATAATTTATAAGAGTAAAATGTGGAATGTGGGTTCCATGGTGATGATTTAATAGGTTAATAAAAAATGATTGATGGGAGATAGTGGGTAATAATTGATCCTCAAGAGTAGTGTTGGGAGATGAGGAGAAATAAATAACATTACACCACCAATCTATAAAAACATATCAGAAGTCCAACAGATAGAAGGAAATGCACTTTTGGTCATCTGGTCATTATTGGTTCTTTAGAACCGCCCCTCATCCCCCGAAAAAAAAAATGAGAGAGAAATCGAAAATGCAATTGAGTAATAGCATATATGTGCACATACTTCAACCCTTCAAAATTGTTACTTCTTCCATGCATTTTAAATCCACCTTTAAAAATCTCCACCCCAAGAACACCACCCAAGATGACAGGTAAAATATCTTAAAAAGTTTTTGGTTTGGTTCACCATATGTTCGGTGATAGTGACAGGAAGGCATTGTTGAAAATTTTATTTATTTATTTCTCCTATTTTACTTTACTATATTTTATTTTTGAATTTGTATTACAACCCTAGATTAGTCATAAGAATGCATTTGCAGGGGAGACAATTAGAGACAATTGTTTGAATTAAACATGGTCAAGGTTCATATGTAGGCTGGAATCAAAATTATATCATCCTAATTGAAATACAAATCAATTTGCACCATCATATCAATCGAGTTATTTTAAAGTGTTTGATTCATCATTCTTTACAAGCTCGTTTAGTTGCGAAATGTTTAGAATTATCCTTCAAATTGCAATTTCATTTTCCCCATATGTGTCCAAACTATTTAAACATATTATTCTTGCTTCCTATTAGTACATTGAACCTCAATATTCATACTCCATGTGGTTCTCTATCTCTATCAAAAATCGCTCTAAATAATTTAATGCTTATGACTAGTGAGAGTTGGAGTGCACTAGCTTATAGCGCGAATAACAAAAAAAGACAAATAGAGTGCATTATTCAATACCTCACACTCATAAACCTGTACTTGTTTTAGAGAACTAGCTCTAGAGAATAAATAGCCCATATTTTTTTTTCAGCAGGTTTTTCCCGCTAGAAAAATTTGTGCAGATGGAGATTGATCTTAACAAGTTAGCCAATAAAGCCTCCTCCAACTAATACAGTCATCTTCCTAACATCTCATGCCACGATATAATTAAAACAAAAAATTATGGAAGAAGTACAAGAAAAGCTACCTCAAGCCAACCGTATCACAAACATGACCTATATCTTAAAGGTCTCTTACATGAAAGATGGAAAAATCTACTCACTCAACTAAAGTCTTATAAGTGCATCAATTCAATAGATTGTTTCAAATCTAGTATCTTTTGCACATCTCCATGGAGTAGCTCACACCAATTGTTGAGTTTGAAAAATAGCTCATGCCCTTTGCTCAACTTGAGGTGGCATTGTAAACTTATAATGCCTCATCTTATGCGCCATTTAAACAAAATAACTACACAATACTCGATAATAATCTGCTCAATCTCCTATTTCATGCTATGTTTCATCAACTTCTACTATCCATTGAATGACAGAATTGAGAATATCAGTAAATGAGAGAGTTTTAAGTAGTCAAACTTCATCTCAGTACAATTATGAGCGAATTGACCAATCTTATTATTGTACTTGACATTTGTTGACGCTTAGTGGCTTTTATCACTAAGTTGATACATCTTACTTCATTAGATCAAATTTACGATTCTACTTTTAACTTTTGCTCTTACCAAGCTACGTTTACCTTTTCCAACACTAACCCAAGTTAGTTTATATTGGTCAACATGAGGGACAAGAATAATTACTTGTATATTTTTCGACTCTCAACAATCAGCCTCAAATTAGGCGATTATTATAAAAAATATATTAGTTTTATTTATAAGCCAGCTCAAAAAATGACTTTAGGTCAACTAGAATTTTTTAATTATGAACAAACTCATATAACAAAATAGAGCTCAAACTCTTTTATTAATTTCTTGTATTTGCAACTTACACAAATTAAAATGCAAACGCGATTTTTGGTCAACTAGTATATTGTCAGCTCCTAACTTAAAATCTTATATTTTCGGCTTAAACAAATTAAAGCACAAATTTTAATCTAAGTCCACTACCATATTGTCAGCATCTAAGTCGCTGACAATATTGGACAACTTGTCTATTTTCCTACTTAATTGGTTTAAAATGTAAAATTAATGAGTTGGTCTAAAATTTCTAAATTAATTGCGCAAAAAATATAAGTACTAGTCTAATATTTTATTCTAGATCCAAGTAAATTATTTATTATTCCTTTATACTCAGTGAAATAAAAAAATTTACAATTCAGGCTAGTAATCATCTCTCACTAAGTAAAATGTATAATAAAAAATTACTGATCATAAATAAAATACAAATTTATCCACACATATATTATAAATGCCAATATACAATATGAATAATAAAATATTAGGTCTCTATGGGCGACATTGATATTTAATGCATCATGTTGAGATAATTTTGGCCCATGGTGGTAAAATAAAAAATATCCCCGCTAAAATTAATATACATGGCCTCCAAAAAATGGTCCAGTAAATACATGTCTTGAAAATAATAAAAAATTATATCAGCTCCTCCTCCAACACCGGCCGTCCTATTACGACGATCAAATCGGTTTTCCGGCAAGAGAAATTAATTTTCAGTCAAAAACTTTAAAAAATCATATCCTACTCATTTTAAGTCTGTTTTTAACGAATTTTATATCGTTTCAAACCTCTTTTCATGATCTATAACATAGCATAAAAATTTCATAACAAAATATCAAAAACAGGTTTGATTTTGAGTCTAAAAAATAATATTTTTTAAGCATAAAAATATATACATGAATTCAATCATTCAAAACTGCGAGAACGAGCCCTATTGGCTCTAATACCACTGTAAGAATATTAACAACAATATATAATAAGTGGATTGGATATACAAATATGTAGCGGATTGTTGATCCACGTATCCCGAATCAAGCTTGTCTACCAGTCTTCTTTTGATCGAACCACGAACATATCTTTCTTATTGGTGATGAATAACTACTAGAATTATTCACTCAATTACATAACTCAAATCCTTGGAGTATGTGGAGATGCTCTAAGAAAGACTGAGAGAGAAAAAAAATGAGAAAAAATGGAGAGAATTTTTGGGAGAATTACGTTCACTCACACACCTTCTGTTGGATGGGAATTAGAGATATATATTCCTACTCAAGGAAGAATCTCAATCCAACTAGGAAACTCAATCCACTCAAATTGTGGAGACATCCAACTAAATATGGATGCTAATTGAGTTAAGAATCCTAAATTCGATCTAATTTCCAACATATATGAATTATACATTTTATAAATCCTAACTACAATTATAATATAAGTAGGATCCAACTCGAATCAACATCAAACTAAAGCTTACTTTTTGAAACTTTTAGAGTTTGTTTCAGTTGCGCATGTTTGGCAAATGAGATGGAAACTTCTCTCAATTGTTTGTGCTCCAATTTCACTTGACGGGTACGTGCAAGTGCTGCAATTTAATTCCTCCATTATGTGCAAGTCAAGTTAGCTTCATTTTTCCGACTCACACCTTACTTATGTGTCACAGATGTCAAAGGATGAATTTGGATCCTTCTATCTCAGATCAAATGGATGCAGTAGCCCCAGCAACAAAAGAGAAAGGTTCTTGATCTTGAATTTTTTATTTCATAGATGGTTTCAACAATATACTAAACTCTAACCTTTGCTTACACACCAAGTGGAGTACTAAATATATCTTGGTCTTCTCGTACGGTGCCACTTGCTTCTTGTTTGTAAAGATTTTTGTTAGAAATTAGTTTGGAAAAATTAAGATTTGATTCATTTTTTATCAATAATTGAGTGGATTTCATTTAATTATAAATAGAAATAAATGGGTCAAACATAATCTACGTCGTGGATAGATAAATTTAACATATTTAATTTCTCAAAACTATTTTTGGGTGAATGAGAAATTAATACATAAAGTAAACCACTTAAAATGATGAAAAGTGGAAATGAGCAGGCACCATCCCACATTGAAAAATGTGTTATAATTTTGTTTACTTTATTTAGTTCAAGTTGTATATTTGGGTTAAGGCCCAAAATGGGTACCAAAGTTTTTGAAAATGGGAGACCTATATACTTGCAGGTATGCGCCAAAAGCCCATATGCGCTCGATCAGCCGACTGATCTGGGTTGGGCTTGGGCTTGGGCTTGCTTGGTTGACCTACCCGATATAATCTTTTTAGACAAAAGAAATTGATTTTTTTAATTAAATTTTTAATTATTTTTTTCCTTCCAAATTTGAACGTGACAAGTGAACTAACTATAAAGAAACGCGTGGATTGATTGAGTGGTGGCACGTGGTGCATACGAAATCAGTTGACGAGACGAATGGGTGTCCAGTTAGCGAACAGACATCCAGTTAATGCCAAATGGCGTCTGTTGGACAATGATGCCAGTCCAGTCAGCGCCAAACAGAGGTGAAGCACCAAATATCTATTTAGTCAAGATATTTTTCAAAGATTGTGTCTCCCATCCACAACCTTTCAACAATTATAAATAGACATCCATTTCAGTCATTTTCATTCACTAAAATCTGAAAACACTTCTTATACTCCCAAGTCCTTTAAGATAGTTCTGATACATCTTTTGTTCGTTGTTTTTGTGATTTGTAGTACTACTATCACAAGAAATTAGTCATTGTATCTTAAGAAATGATTACCAAAAACTGTAAGCTTCTTGTGCAAGGCAAACTCATTTTAAAGATAAATAGTTTAACTATTGCCTCGACTATAGTTGTTATTCTACCCAAATCAAACCAACAAATATTTCCCAACAAGTTAAGACAAATTTCTTTATGTGTAATCAATGGTTTCTGCATCAACAACACTCATTCCTCCAGCACCAGCTCATGGAGAAACATCAAAGAAATTCACTAGGACAGACTTCAAAATATGGCAACATAAAATGTTGTTTCTACATGAGCTAACGTTCAATAAGTAAAAATCATGTATTACAAGAGTATGATATAATATCTCATGCAACTCATCTCTAAGATATGATGTTATAAACGTGTCAAATATGAGTACTCATAAATCAAAAAGTTTTTATTAAAAATCACTTCATTTTATTAGGCCCTTGGCCCACCTACTATGCATCGAATAGAGTTCTGCACAATATCAATAATCAAATGCTCATAAACAAATTGACTCAGTCCAATAGGCCATCTCCTTAGATCACCAGAGGTCCACTCCCTGTCTTCACTTGTGATCCTCTAAAAGTCTTCCCACTGACGGAATCAATAAGGGCGCAGTCATGTGGTCCACCCTCTCGTGACCACCAAAGGTACACCCCCTATCAACCCCTATCATCTTCCAAGAAGTAACACTCGCGGTACCCTAAAGTATCGCATAAGCATGTCTCGCATGCCTCAATACACTAGTAGTGGTCAACCAAAATATTTTCTTTCTAAAAATCATTTCTCAAATCATATTATGCATACAAGAACCTCAACTATACCCATATGTCGTGCGTGCACATGTAAATGCTCATGAATAGTATATTCAATATGAATGCAAGTCATCTTGTTTTCAACATGTTTTGAGAATCATAAGACTCTTAAAGTACATAATATACTTGTTATCCAATTAATTTAAATATCATCAACACATTCGATATAAATGTTTCAAAACATAATATGTTCACGCATTGTAGTTGCAAATGAATCTTTACTTACCTTTAATTGATTGATGGCTTAGTCTAGATTTGTTTATTATTTTCTCTCCAATCTTAGATGTAAAATAGCCTGTAATATTACCCAACATCAAGCACCATTCCCAATTTGGCAAGTTGAAAGCATAAAATATCATACTAAGACCTTAAATATCAAGCTATCTAGGTAACAATCAAGCTTTTACAAACTAAAACCCAATATAGTCCCTCAAATACATTAATTTCTCATCTTAGATATATATAAATATCATATAATTGAACTATTATAACTCTAATAGCATGTGCCTAATTTTTAACACACAATAGCAACATGTCTAGGTTGAAACATGCTAAGTTATCAAATGGGATAGATTCACATTTTCATATTTTCTTACTATCCAATTTAGTTGTATGATAATTTTGACATCCCTAAACATATCCAATCACTCCCAAATTTTTACCGCACTTAGCTAACATGTAGAGAAATATAATCATATTTTATATAAAAACTGTAAGTTCTATCATGACAGTTTTGAGTGTCTCTTTAAATATCAAACCATATTTCAATTTATAACCTCTCCAAGCTTGCATACATTACCAAAACTCAAATATAAACACATATATGGTGAAATATATAGGTTTAACCAATTTATTATACGTATATAAAGCTTTAAAGACAAAAACTAGCAAGCATAGAGTTTCTGTCCCTATTGATTATAAAGACAAAAAGAGCTTTAAAGAGCAAGCATAAAGACAAAAACTAGCAAGCATAGAGCTTTAAAAATCCCTCTTTTGTGAATTATAAGGCCATAGATAACATCCTAACATAATTATGAACAATAATAGAAGCTTTACAAATCATAAACCCTCAAACAATTCAAGAACTTAAATCAACAACATGAGTTAAGCTCACCTATACACAAATTTAAACTTCTACTTGCTCATCTTTACTTCTCTTTGCTTCCTTCACTTTTTTCTTTACTTGGAATCACTTGAGAGCAACTTATAAAATTTAATATGGAGGTTTTGGAGGTGAAATAGCTCAGAAAATGATTTTTGGTCATGGTTCAAGGATAGAAATGAAGAAAGGTTGAGGTGGTAACTTGAGTTGGCAAAGCTTATGGTGGCAAAACTTGAGGTGTCGAGTGGTGGTTCAAATATAATATTATTCACATCTTATACAGATCTACTATAGTGTTTTTCAATATTTATTTATCTATTTACAACTTATTTTAATTTCCATATGATCGGATAATAAATTTTTGCCCTAATTTCTTAACCGTTCATTCGGTCGCTAAACCGATTGACATCTAATTTTTAAGTAATTGTCTAGTTTGCATTTCTAAAATCGTATGCACATATGAGCCTTGTAATATGAGACTTAAATCACATTATATCATGTTTAATATCTCAAGAATGTTAATTCATGTATGTATACTTTTAAAACACTTCGATCTAATTGAATCGAATTATATAAGCTTACTAGTAATACATTTAACACTTATAAAATATAACATATAACCTATGAATATCCAATATATTGACCAATCTATTCTTTTTCTTATCTAAATATAGAATTACTTAATTAGGTTATATGATCTCAACCACTAACATCAAGTGATAGCATTAGAGGTCTAACGATTAAGAATGCTATATAAGATGCTATGTAGATATTAATACAAATTAGCATATAAGTAGCATGTAGTGTATGAATCATATTGGTCAAGTGAGTAGTGTGAGACTTGGGTATTGCAGTTCAGCTCCCTCAACCTATAGGTACTAACTTTTATGTTAGACATTTTAATTCAACACTTAGTAAATACCTTCACTGTTTTCTTTTCTTATTTTAGATCAGTTGATGGAGTCCCATTTACATGCTGCTTACCGTGCTTGAAAGGAAGCCATTGGGTTAGGTCATCTGGAAAGTCATGCCCAAGTTCTCTTGACTAGTGCACCTACAACTCAACCCCCTATCTCTGCAGCTCAGGCTACAACATCGGCTTCTCAGCTTTCTCCACCATCATCTAGTCATTTTTTTCCTCCCCGACGTGCTACCCCTACTGCCTCTCGCAGCCTATGAAAATGGCCAGCTCTGGCCGGGGGCAGTAGCTCTGCCTCGGCCCAGCGTCCTCGTCTCAGTACTCCAATTTTCCTGAATGCCACCTTCTTTACCAACAGCTCGGTGCTAGAGATTAGGGACGGTAGCCTCTATGCTGAGTGACTCTAAAGAGTGCCCAACTTTGTAGATTGGCATCTTTTAGGATCTATAGATTATGACACTCGGATTGGTCATCTGGTAGATCATGCCTCGAAGGCAACATCTACTATCTCTGACTTGTCTTGATGGATGATGAGATTTTACTAACTCTCTTTTTTAGGCCATTTGATACCTGAGCTCTCTAATGGCCAATCTGCAGTTTGGGATGCCTACCTCGAAGGAAAAAGAGCTTAGAAAAGAAAATGAGGGCTTGCAGCAATGACTGCAACATACCCAAGCTCATGCAGGCAAGCTGGAGGCTAATTTCAAGATAGCCAAAAGTAAGCATGCCTCCCTGGATGAGAAAGTGGCCGAAGTGGAGAGCGATAGAAATAGAATAGAGTAGAAAATGTTGAAAGCCATCGAGGAGGCCTCCATCTCTCGAACTAAAGGTCATGCAGCAGGCCTCCTCGCATGTCGTACTGAGTGGACCTAAGAGAAAGAAAGATATTTATAGTCCCCCGAGTTCCTAGATCATCTTACCACTAGGGCTTTAGAATACCTGACCCATGGTTTCACACACTGCTTGGGACAAGTCAAAGAACTGGGTTATACCACTCTAGACCTAATCCTAGATCAGGCTGTTGAGAATGTTTCTCCCCTCCATGCTAGGTCAACTCCGTCAACTGATTTTGCAGTTCCTTCAAAAACCCAAGCTATGATTATTTAACCTCAAAAATACCTTGTTGCTCATCTTGTTCCCTCTCAACCCATAAATGTTGTAGTTCCAACTCCTTAAGATCACAAGATTAGCCTGCCATCGACGTTGAAGATGACAACTCCAATAAGATAGGGAACCCTGAAGATGAGCGTGTTGTAATATGGTGTAGAATATTACAACTCTTCTTTAAATGTTTCTGACTATGGTGTAGAATAATTGTCACAACTATATTATTTAATAATATCTTCATGTTTTGCCTTCTTCGATTTTTATATAAGATCTGAGATAATTTTCAAGCAACTACATTATAGCTAAATCTCTTCACTTCAAGAGAACTAGATCATGCAAGAAATGTATGCATTGCAGGGCTATTCCAGCCCTTTCGAAGAACATAGATAGGAAATCTTTTTAAAACACAAGGATAATTAAACTCTTCATACTACTTTCATCCCTTCTTTATGTTTGGTTTGATCCTTAATGCCAGCATGACTTCTTATCATGTTAAAAGCATATGGCCCATATGACAGCTCTTGCCCCCTAAATCAAAATGCATTACCTTTGAAAGGGATTTTGATTTTAACTTTAACAAGGGATTCAAGTTTTGCAAATGAGTTATGCATAGCCTAGCCAACACATTTTGTTTATTCATACTGATTCTAAGATGTTTTAAAAATAAAATACTTATGACCTCAATGAAGGTATGATTCTACATTTGTTGCTCCTCCAGAGCTCCCAACTTCTATTTTTGAATCTTCGTATCAGTCTGATATTGCATGGGTCTAGAGATAGAGCTTTGTTGTTTTTGAAGGATCTTTAGAAGTAATTTTCCAAGGAGTTCGATCTCTGTGAACCCTCTAAGGGACCTAAGAAGGCCGAGCTCAGTTAGCCCTGCCTTAGGGTATTTTGTAAATCATTCCCCAAAGAGATCGAACTCTGTGAACCCTCTAAGGGACCTAATGAGGCCGAGCTTTGCTGGCCCTACCTTAGGGTTTTTCTTAAATCATTCTTCAAAGAGGTCGGACTCTGTGAACCCTCCAAAGGACCTAAGGAGGCCGAGCTCAACTGGTCTTGCCTTAGGATTTTTCTTAAATCATTCTCCAAGAAGGTCGGTCTCTGCGAACCCTCCAAGGAACCTAAGGAGGCCGAGTTCAGCTCGCCCTGCCTTGGGGTTTTTTCTTCTTTTTTTTCTTTTTCTTTTTTAGATTCGGACTCATTGGCTCAAGATAATGCATTTCATTCATTCAAAAAACTTTCAAATATTACACATAGAATTTTTTCAAATGGAAAACATTCCATAGCATAGGTAACTTCCTTCATTACCCATCTTATAGCTCGTACGCTCCTTCAGCTATTATTTTAGTGATCTTATAGGGGCCTTCCCAATTTAACTCTAGTTTACCAGTTTGTTTCAAGACATCAGCTCGTCGCAGTACGAACTCCCCAACCTAAAAACTTATTTTCTTCATCTGCTGGGCATACCCAACTCGGATCCTACTCTTGTATATTTTCATCCACACATATGTCGACTCTCTTTTCTCATCAACTCAATCTAACAATTCTTTCATGAGCTCATTGTTTTGTTCCTCATTAAAATTTTGAATTCAGTGAGTTTCCATTCTAATTTCAGTAGGTATAACAGCTTCTGCCCTATACACTAAGTTTAACGGGGTCTCTCCTATTGTGGTTCTTAGGGTCGTGCGGTATGTCCATAAGACTGAATTTAATTCATCCACCCAACCTCCTCCTGCTCTATCAAGTCTAGCTTTAATTGTAAGATTATATGATTAGTTACCTCAACTTGCCTGTTGGCCTGGGGTGAGCTACTGAAGTGAAGTGTTGGTTGATTTTCATTTTAGTACACCAGCTCTTAACCTTTTTTCTTGGGACCGAGTACCATTATCAGAGATCAGATCATGCAGCACCCCATATATGCATATTATATTCTCCCATAGGAACTTCATGACCTGTGACTTAGTGATCTTAACTATTAGTTTAACTTATACCCATTTGCTGACATAATCTACTGCTACTATCAAAAAAAAAATTGCCCTAGGGCTAGGGGAAAGGTTCGACAATATCAATCCCCCACTTAGAGAATGGGCAAGGTGAGCTCATGACTTTCAATTTTTCTACTGACTGATGTATCAGCGGGGCACGTTTCTAGCATTTTTCACAAGTCTTGGCTAAATTCTCAGCATCTTTCTTTACAGAGGGCTAGAAAAACCCAGCTCGGACTGCCTTGGAGACCAATGCATGGTCTCCATCATGATCTTCATATCCTCATTTATGAATTTTTCATAACACATAAACACATTCTTCTTGCGACAAGCACCTCAAATATGGTGCAGAGAAAGCTCGTTTATATAACGAATCATTGATAATGCAAAACCTAATAGCTCGTACCTGAAGTCGGTTGCTTCTCTTTTATCTTAGGCAATTACCCATATTGTAAATACTCCAAGATGCTTGATCTCTAATCCTTTCTCTTTTTTACTATGGCCACTTCCTCTCCGATGTTGTGTTGGTAAGCTATCAATAAGGTGATTTTCAAATTTTTGCAATCAACAGTGGAGCTTGCAATCTTAGAAAGATAATTTGCTTTACTTTACCATTCTTTCTATCTCGTCTCTCAAGTAACAACATTCCTCTGTAGTATGCCTATACTTATTATGAAATGTACAAAAAAATATTGTATTTAGGTTTTATCGGTGTTGATGAATAATTATTAGGCCATATCAATCCTTTATACCTTGTAATTGCCATCAAGATATGTGCCCTAGTTGCTACGAGAAGAGTGAATTTTCTAGGCTCTCTTGGTACAGGCAAAAGCCCAGGTCGCTCATCATGCTTTGGTTTTTTGACAAATCCTTCTACCTCCTTGCTTGGTTCTCTCCTATCTTTTCTCTTATCCCCGACTTCCTCTTTCTTCATCCTCTGGGTTTCCTCCATATTGATGTGTTTTTTAATTTGAGCCAAAAGGTCATCAAAACTCTTAGCTAATTTTTTAGCCAATGACTTAAAGAATTCTCCATCCTGCAAACCTTGAGCCAGGGCATTGGAAAGTACCTCATGGGTGGATGAAGGTATTTCTGGCTTGTTGTTTCTACTCTGAAGGAAAAACGAGAGGATTTACATGAGGATATTTTAGAAGTTTCTGTCTTGTGAGTTCACATTGTCAACCTTCCCTTACTTTGAACTTGGTGAAAAAGTACGACATGATAATTTATTTCATCAATCTCAATTTAGTTCCCAAGTGATAGTCGATGATCCCTAAATTATTCACTAGCCTCTCCCAAGGTCTAATAAAAATATCATCAATTGCTAACCCACTATATTCCTATGTGAATTACAACAATCAATAATTCATTAGATTCTATGGATTTCTAGCAAGACTACACAAACCATGCATGTATATTTCTATCTTACATGCAATTTATGACTTTCTACACATAGAACTAGACACATATATCACCTTCCGAGTCAATATGATTATCAAATCATTCAATTAGTGGCCAAGTAATTGAAATCATTAAGAACCATATAGAAAACTCAACTTGAAAATTAAATTTGGAATTATATTAATACAAATATTCAAAACATCATAATTAGATTACATCACAACCCTAGAAAAATAAATTAGTTCATGATGATAAAAATAAAAGATACATGAATAATATCCATTAACATAATCAATGAGAGAAAGAGGAAAATGAAATTAAACTTGGAAGTAGGATGAGTTTCTTCCCTTGTAGATGTCTTCTTCTCAACTCTTGGAAGAAATCTCTCATCTTCTCTTTTTTCTTCTTCTTTATTGGCTTGTTTTTCTCTTCTCCCCCTCTCTAAAAAATCTAAAATGGAGGCTTTTGAGATCTTAAAAATCATATGGAGATGCCCTAAAGAGGGCAAAATTGCCCTCTGTTGTCCGCTCGGCAGTGCCTAGGCGCAGCCCATTCTGTCCAAGGTAGTGCCTAGGCACTGCCCAAGATCCGACTCTGCAGCGCCAATTGCCTTTTTCAACTGATTTTTCACCATATTCAAAACCAAATTGGCTTTTGGTGTCTTCATATGAATTGTAGCCCTATGTCGTAGCTTTCTATATCTTCATGAATCAGCTCAATATGACATCTGTGGTGGAAGTTATACCCAAAATACCAAGATGTATTATACCAGAAATTTTCAGTCAAGTGCAAACTATTTAACCTGATTTGTCTCATTAAAATAGAAATAATTGGATTTCATGGTAATATAAAAGTTATAGATATATCTCTTGGATTTCTAATGATTCAATAACTAAGTTAAAATGATATTGGAGCAAAACGTTATGATTGAAATACGAACACTGCCCTCAATAGCACCAAAAAATGAATTATTCTAAATTTTAACCAAATTTTATGTTTCTTTCCATTTTCTTCTCATTTTGCTATTACCTACAATATTTGAAACTAAATGCATAAAAGTAATATAAATACTAAAAAACTAATCAAAAAGTTAAGCAAATAGTACTCAATTATTGGGTATAAAATCTACTCATCAATTTGTTGGTGTAATTTGGATGGAACAACAAATATAGTCTAGTTAAGAGTTAAATTCTTTTTCTTTAAAATGAATTTACCCCACATAAGGTGTTAATGATTTTTTACGATCATTTCTCAAAATACAACGACTAATTTTTTTGTAATAGTAGCACTACAAATCACAAAAACAACGGATAAAAAATATATCTATTTATAATTACTGAAAAATTGTGGACGAGAGACATAACCTTTAAAAAATATCTTGACCGGATAGACACTTGGCGCTTCTTAAATGATCACATCTGTTCGACGTTGACTGGACACGCATCATTGTCCAACATATGCTATTTGAAATTGTCCTCGTTAACAGTGCTTAGTGAACATGCCACTAAAATGTAGTAGAGAAGCTGTTGGACATATGATAATTAGGTGTAAGGACTTTTATTTTGTGTTTTGGAGGCTAATATGTGACTGCCATGTTATTCCTTAGTTTTCTTTTATTTATTGTGTGACCTGCTTTTTGAGTCGACATAATCTCTATTTTGTTAAAATCGAGTGGCCTATTTACCTTTTTGTCGAACCTTTTTGTAATCCTTATACAATAACGGGAGTGTTATAGTGAAAATGTAGTGTTTATAATCCATTATTCTTGTAGTTTATCCTCAAAAAGAACTAAAGATACCTTAGTCTGGTCTGATAATTTTGTAATAACGAGAAAAACTTTATTGCATTAAGTTCATCATTTGCCATTCTAAAACTTTGTGCTTATTCAATAAAGTTTTCCTTAGTGTTGGTTATGGCAGCAATAATAAGGGATAACATATGAATGTTATATGTTTATTCTGAAATTGATCTACGATATAACTTTGAAGAAGTTGAATACAGAATGAAGCTAAGAAGATCAAGTTTATTGGCCCTTTCATCCCAACTGGGGGGCCTGGGTGTTAGTTATTGCAATTCACAGATTTTTTTAGAGTCTTCTGGGGAAATATCTGAACAACGGGCCCGGGTAAAATAGATTCTTTTTCTTGGTTGGGGTGGGAGTTTTAAATCTACTTGGAATGGATGTATCTCCTAATAGACATGAGATGGTGTCTATCCTTTTTCTTTGTTTTTACTCATTTATTTTCTATTATTATTATTATTATTGTTGTTGTTGTTGTTATTATAATTGTCATTTTTTGGGTATTGATGGTGGTTATACTTCAGCTTGTTTGTCGTTGGTACCCTCTTTCAGAAAGGGTTTTGTAGGTAACTTAACTTCTGTATTGACATTCTTCCAGGTAATAGATGACAATTACGATTCAGCACTTATTGCTATTTTCACTCAAGTTCTCTTTTTAATCTGAAAGTTGTCAATTTCGGTTTACTACCCATCCATTTTAAGGTTTCAGTAATAACTTTAACTTTGTAAAAGCCAATAGGCATTTGCAATCCACAACCAAAAACAACGGACATAACCATGAGAACAAAAAAATGTTAGAAAAGTTATTGTATAGATATTATTGTTTATACAAACAGTTGAACAGTTCAAGACACCGTGTCACTAAGTAGTTTAGTAAATCCGATAGTATTCTGTTAAAGAATGTTCAAAGCCACAAGCTACCTCTCCTGATACAATAGATTTTCAATTGAACTCTCTTTAGTGTTTGCATACTCAAATGTATTAATTTCATTCATGTGGGGGATTGTTAGAAATTAGTTTGAAAAATTAGATTTTGACCCAATTTTGACCAATAATTAAATGGGTTCCATTTAATTATAAATAGAAATAAATTGATTAAATATAATCTATATAACGGGTAGATGAATTTAACATATTTAATTTCTCAAGGTGATAAGTCTCCATCCCACATTGAAAAATGTGCTAAAATTTATTTACTTTATTTAGCTCAAGTTGTATACTTAGGTTTGGGCCCCAAAAGGAATATCAAAATCTTTAGAATGGGGGAGATCTACATACTTATAGGTATGCACCAAAAACCAACACGCGCGCTATCGGCTGGGCAGGATTAGGCTGGGCCTGAGCTTGAGCTTGAGCTTGCTTGGCTCATCCAATATAATCTTTTTATACCAAAGAAATTCAAAACTTTTATTAAATTCTTAATTATTTTTGTCCTTCCAAATTTCAACGTGATCCTACACAACACACATCCAGTAATTATAATATATCCACCCAGTAAATTATTCCTGCTGAATAACATGAATACGGAGTGGACAAAACAAAATTAGTAAAGCAGGGGAGCCACGATAAAAACCAAATGGATAAAAAAGACCAAGAAGATTATTCTTCCACTTCCACAATACATCCATTAGGAACCAAACAACCATTTTTCTTCTTGTTACTCCCTTCATGAATTGAGGAAGGCATGGGAGAAGTCATGAGCTGATTTGTGATGAATAGAAGGAAACTTTCGTCATTCTTTTCATGCTTGGTTAAACAGCTCATCACAATATAACGTATAGATCAATAAACAGTTAAAGGCACAGATCGAAGAGTTCATCCTTAGGAATCTAAAAATCACATTATGAAACTCAATTCACTTTTCCCTTCTTGCACCGCACAAGCAGTATCAACTAAGAGTTAGAAAGGCATCGACCGATGGAATTAATAAACATTTCATTGAAGTGGCTATTTTCATACTTATATAAGTGACCTCATATTAAGAGTATCATTCCATACTCCACTTTTCAGTATAGGAATCATTAAAAGTTTAAAATTTAATCTCTCTATATGCTGCAGATAGCACTTATATATCATAGGAATGGAAAGAAAATTAAGTGATTGTTTGAACATTCATAACTTATTGTATGCTGCAGATAGCACTTATATATCATAGGAATGGAAAGAAAATTAAGTGCTTGTTTGAACATTCATAACTTATTGTCCCATTGAACTAAGATCTTAAGATCTCCAATCAATAAAGTTGGGTTACTGCTATGAAAATTCTTTACTTTTTAGGTTTTAGTCTCATTTCCCTCGATAAGCAGTATATTTGATCTCTATCTAAACAATGGATCAACTAGGTTTTTCTTCAATTTTACATAATCGATGGAAATAATTCCATTTGAGATCAATTGCCTTACGGTATTATGTTTTCGATGTATATGTCAACACTTATCATTGTACATACTATTTTATGCCCGTCTAATAGCTAACTGACTATCATAATATATCATAATTGCAGACACTGGTTTAAGCCAACAAGGAATATCCTCTAAGAAATTATGAAGCCATTTTGCTTCTTCTCCTATTTTATCTAAAACTATAAACTCTGATTATGTTGTTGATCGAGCTATACAAGTTTGTTTAGAGGATTTCCATGATACAACTCCACCACCAATGGTAAAAATATAACCGCTGGTGGATTTAGAGTCTTTTGTGTCAGATTTCCAATTTGCATCGATATCTATAAATAGAGGAGTTTACCTCAACAAATAGGTTACACTTTCATATCTCATATATATACTCTCTGCATGCTTTTATCTTCTTCTCCAAGCATCTAGCTGACTTGAGCATCGATGTCCTTACGCCGGGTCAATCCGACGTCTGTTTTGTAGGTTTTCTTGTAGGTGGAGTAGAGGAGAAAAGGTAGCAAATCAGCACTTGAGAACACCTACATCAACTAATGCATTACAAGTTAGCACCGTTTATGAGAAAGTTTGTGAGTTAAGGTGTGAGAGATGACCGAAAAAGGAATCCAATGTGAAGATACATCTAACGAAGCTCTGCCAACCTCCCGGTGGAGCCATGGCCTAGAAGTACAGGATTTAGTAGGAAATGATAGTCCACCACCAGTGATGCCCGGAACTCCTCTGCTCCGGACAACAAAAGCACCACTCATGAATTTGGCAACTGTATCAACCAACTCACTATGAAATAGCTGACTTGTTTGATCACCACCGCAGTGGATACAGCCTTGTGGAGGAGGGAGGCTAATCTACTTCCATGGGAAATACCAAAAAAACATCCCTACCATGAAAAACCAGAGGAGAGTCATACTAGGGAATGGCAAAGCAAGACACCGATAAAGAAACCTGATGTGGCTGAAAAGTTGGAGGACTTGCATAATGAACTTAAGAAAATAAAAATGAAGATGGTTGTAAGGAATTTAGTTACAAAGAGAAAATCCTTTTCACTGAAGAAGTAATGATCGATGATGTGTTTACCAATTTCAGGTCATTCAACTATGAATATGAAGGTACTACTAACCTATGGGGTTAATAGTACCTGTGCAGGTTCAAAAAATTTAGTCTTATTGCATAGATACTTCGATGGGGTAAAATGCTGAGAGTTCCTAGCCACCATATCCAAATCAACACAATAATAGTTCAGTCAGTTACATTCAAACTCAATTTAATTATTTGAAAATTTTAGCTCTGCTTTTTTACATCAGTTTGCGAGCTCTAGAAAGAATCAGAAAATACCTGTGACCTTGTTTAGTATGAAGCAAAAGGGCTCTATCATTAATATAGTTTAGTTGAATTTAGTTTATAAATAAAAATACAAAAATACATTTATTCAAATAAAATTAGAGTTAACAAAATTTCGATACTTAATAATTCAACAATTCTCGTGAAAATGATAATTTATTATAAATTTATTACTTATATACGATAACGTGTATTTGTATTAACAAATTTTCGCAACACAAATCTTTGCTAACAAAGAATTAATCCCACGAGGTGACAGCTCAATAGATGATTGAAGCTCAGCTAGAGCAACCTCTGGAGTGTGCAATCACGTATCTCACAATTTGGGAGCTGTAGATTGCACAAGTGCAATTCCTTTTTACTGTTTATTATTTTACTGAATTGAGACATACTGGCTTGTTTCTTTTACAATATCAAGCTAACTCTGTTCCTTTAAGATAAAGTGTAAAGTTAAATCGCTTTTGTTGTGGGCTTCCATTTCCTAGTAGATTGTAAATAATTGCTATATTCGATAATATGAAAAAAAATAAAAATTCATCACATATTTTCTACATAATTATATATATATATTTATATGAGTATGTATGTATGTATATATATATATATATATAAAATGAATTATACATCAGTATATATCATTAGAGTTGTCGTAAATAACTCTACTTACTATTTAGTCATAAATATATCGTTTATCTTCCAATTTGATCACTATATAGGCTTCTTCTCCTAAATGGCAAAATAGTTCATTCATTGTTTAGTTGTAGTGTGTAGAACTCAAACTTGTTTAGATAAAGTTCACCGCTAAATCTAGTTCAAGAACTTCATTTCTCCTAGTTTTGCACCACAAATATTGGGATAATTACAGATACCTCAGTTGATTGATTAAAATTATCGAAAAAATCCTCACATTTTGTATAATTACATTGATACTCCCCTCGTGTATTCATTATAGATTTCCTTCTTTAAAATTTTCAGACCCTATGTATGATGATATCAGCCAACAAAAGCAGTATTTTTCCGAGAATACCTTGGATCATCCGATGGTAGGTTTGACTAAATTGGACATGACAATAATGCCCTTCTGCCATGTCCATGTGTAATGCACGTGTCTATGGATCTAAATATTATTAACACATACTTGAAGGGTGTTAATGTAACACTAGTGTTTGTTTTCTACTATTATTTAATTTAATTTTATTTATTAATTTCTCTTCCTTTTTCCATTTTATGTAATCTAAGTTAGTTTTAGCTATTATCCTCTAACCGATGTAATATGACTTATAACCTAATTTTGAATTAATAATGACAGAAGAAATAACTGACTATGATTAAACATATACTTAATCAAGTACACAAATTAAAATGAATAAATAATCCATTTTCTAATTTTTAACTAATTAATAATTAACTAAAAAAGAAATAACATAAATTTGATTAAATATATAATTACTCAGTTAAAGTAATTAAAAAAAAATCTTCACTAATTAATAGCTTTTTAGTTCTTTTCACTCATTCTTAGTTTCTTTTTTAAATAATTCAAACTAAGAAGTAAGTTATAATTGTTCAAATCATATAAAATAAAGAGATTAATTGTGTGTCGCATGTTTTGACCAATTTTTGAGTTTCTCATATTTTTTACCAATTCTGTTTTTTTTTTTTTCCAAATTTTTTATGTTATGATTTTCTCATGAAAGAAAGAGATAAATTACTACTGGACAATTTAATATTTTTTATGCTTGGTGACAGTTTGGAATTCAAACAAATCCCGCCATCGTTCACGTATAAGTTCAATTTAATACTTAAGTTATACTTGTGGATCCGCTAAGCTACTAAAATCAACTAAACCCCAACCGTCTCCTCTCACCAGTCAGACTCCACCTCTTCTCGCCGCCGAGCTCTCAATTTTTCCAAACCATTTACCAACTTCTCTCAAGTCTCAAACTCTCATTCTCGTATATTTTTTTATTTGAATATACTCTTTTCATGTCAATTTAAATATTTTATAGTATTTGAAATTTTTTATTTTTTTATTTGATCATTTTCTTTATATTGATTAAAATTATCAAATCGCTTTAGACCACTTAAAATCACATTTTTGATTTTATTTAATAAACCCAAAATTCAAATGAATTTTTAGTAAAATGACACGTAACAATTTAATTTGAAATTAATAAAATAAAACCACAAATGGCATTACCATCACCGTGATCACCGCAAGAGAAATTGTGCTACACTACTGGAGCAGTTCCATTAAAAACTTACACAAGTAATCAGTGCAGTTATATTAAAATTATTTGGAACAAAATATAGAAAAATCCTCAGCCCGATGCAATATCCAGAATCTAAATAGAGGCTAAATTTCATTAATCACTATTATGAACATTTATGACTTATAAATACCTCTAAACAGTTGAGCTCCTCCTGTTAATTTTATATGATGAACAAATTGCAAATTAATTTTACATTATGGGCAAATACCTCTAGTCATCTTTTAATACCCCGTATTAAAAATAAATGAAGTTGAAAACATTCCTACTCGCTTCTTGACGAAATTATAGATTAGCCATCGATCTCACTTTCATCATTTATGACTCCTAATTAGAGATGTATGGGTCGGATTTGGATTGGGTCCTGTTTGGATCGAGATTCGACTTCGTTAAAGTTTTTAAGAACTCAAACTTAGATTCGTCCCAAACCTAGATTCAAATTTGATAGGTAGATCCGTTAGATGTACTAAACATGTTTTATAGTTTAAAAATAATATTTTTTAAAAAATAATACTATTATATTTTTTAAAAAATAATATAATTATATATAAAAAAATTAAAAAATAATAAATAAATAAATAAGATTGGATCTGGATCAAATTGGGTTTAAAAATAGAAAAATCAAGATCTCATCAAACTCATTTATTATATTGAGAGTCCAATTTTGAACCAGCTGCTCATATTGTCATTCCTACTCCTAAACTCCTATTAATTAGAGATCCTTTTTTTCTCGCCACCAACATCATGATCAAAAGCAGAATTATTGACTATCAAATACAAATTCTAAGGTATGTGGCATAAATGCGTACAAAATTCTTTAATTCTAATTTTACCGAACCTTGTTAATTACATGATAAATATAATTATATTTGTTATATGATATATTTTTTTTGAGAGTGTGATCAATCACGTGAATCATAATTTACTCGTACCATGATTGAATTGAATGTTAGCATACCCAATTTGACCTACAATTTCTGAAAATGTTAGTTAACTACTTCCGTATCAAAATTAAAAGTAGCATGCCAACTATCAACCGTCAAACACTAACCTGTTTACTGCTCACCTAATTAATGCTAATACTAAAAATGCAAAACGTAGTTAAGATAGGAAATGAACTGGTAGGACTGGAAAGGGATTATTATGCAGTGATTCTAGCAAGCATCTACGTTTCTTGAGATGCTATACCGATGAATAATATATTGGATATCTAATAATAAATAAATAATTTATTTTTATAAAATGAGATATTTGTCTATTTTCTAAATACTCGACAAATAATAAACTTTGTATCACGTCTATTAATATATCTATGGTCCTTTTTTTTCTTCTTCCATTAGACTTAATTTGTGCCAAAACAAAAACAAGAAAACAAAAATAAACTTAAACTTTAGTTTGTGTACGTTATTAGGTAAATATAAACTTGTTCTTTTCATCCATTTATTTATTCCCATAAATATGAATTTGGCATGTATCCATATATATGAAATATAAGATTTAATATCAAATTAAATTAGGAAATCCAAATTATTGTACAATATCCATAATATACGTAGAAAGCTGTTGTATCAGTTTTACCAACCCAATATTTGAAAATAATAAATAATATATGGGAACAAATCATTTTTATTCATTTGAAAATAATAAATAGTATTTTATGTAGGTTAACTAAAATGCGTATGTACATGTGTCTCTGCTGCAATTTTTACCGGCAATAAAAAGGCATAAAACTCACAAAATGACATATACATCTTATTTCATTAATGCGATGGTTCACTATAATTTAATTTTATATTTAAATTATTTTATTAATTATGGTTACATTAATAAAATATAATTTTATTGAATCAAATGGAATGTACCACTATGAAAATTATGGAAAACTTTGACGTAAGTTTTGGAAAGTATATACTCTTAAGTTCCCTTATGATCATATAAATATTTCCTTAAGATCAATAAAAAAATTAAAATTTATATAATAATAATGACATCTTGATAATGTCGCACAGGTTCAATGGTAGTTGAACCGGTCGCTGCATTGATTGTTTTTCCACGGTCAGTTGAACATTCTCTTTGTTTTTAAATTGTTCCATTAATTTATTTATTTGCAAAACTTTTTTCTGCCTCTGCTTTGCCCAATAAACCAGCACTGTCATTATTATTATTATTATTATTACTACTACTACTATAAGTGTTATTATTATTTTTGAATAAATAAATTTATTATTAGGTATCAATATATAGCTAATCATGGAAGGAAAATTGAAATAGTTTATAAATGAATATAATGAAAATTTTTAGTTAATTATTTTCGCAAAATAATGACCAACTCGTTATAGTTGTTAGTGAAATTTTTTGTGCCTGAATCTCGCTTTTAAGCCCGATCATGGGCCCGGTACAATTATCAATAATCAATCAATTAATAAAATTTACATTAATATAAGGCGAGAAACATTGGTTTGTTAGAACTTGAAAACAAAACTCAATGGAATCTTGGTAAGAAACTATTGTAGTTAATTTATTTGGATGGATTTGATAAATCAATAGTTTTTAGATTAATGTGCGATAGAAAAAAAAAAAGTCTGGACCTTTTGTTCTAATAGCGATGTAAAACAACAAATTACCATACAAAATTCAAAATTTAAAAAAAAAAAAGAAGAAGAAATGTGGCATGTAAATTTCTCAGTCACAAGTATTGCAATTCACATTGTGAAAGAGTAGTTGATGTTATACGGATCGCCAGTCCCTTGGTCAGCCCACCCATTTATTATGGTAGGTAAACCGCAGTGTCCTATCAAGATGTCTTCTCGATAAGAATCAAAACTTTCCTTGGATTTTTAAAATAATCAAAAAATTAAACTCATCCTAAGTAAAATGAAAAGTGGATCAAACTCTGTTCGTATACATGTAAGTGTACTTCCAAAACGAAGTTGTAAGACAAACAAGAAGATGCTATGTCAAGCTGAAATCAAAGATTTATCCAATTATTCCAGAAATTAATGAATTCAAACTTAATGTTTAATTACAACTGAGTCAATGTCAAATGAGGCATAAGTAATAAAAAAATCGAGTTTAAACTTGATTTAATCCAACTTTGTTTGGTGATACTTATAAATTCTTTAAAACATTTTATAGTTTAAGAGTTTATAAACTATCAAAAGTGTTTGGTAATTTTTTTTGTAAATTTTTTTATAAATTATTTTAAAAAAATACTATTTGATACCTTATAAATTTTTGGTAAAAAAAATACCTCTACACTAACTTATTTTTAAAATAAAATTTTATTTTAACAAATTCTTTCAATTTTGATAATTTTATAAAATTATCATTATTAACATTTTAAAAGTTTCATTATCTTATTTTATCTAAATATTTTAATATCTTATTTTTAAAATAAAATTTAATATTTTATAAATTCAAAAAATATCTTATAAAATATAAAAATTTATAAAAACTTTTAAATATATTCAAGCATACACCGACTCAATCAATTACATAAGAAAGTGCAGCTGCGATTGTGCTATGATGGACCACTTTTTTGTATCATGGCGAATGTAAATTCATTCTTTTTTATTTCCGAGCACGGTAAAAACTAACTCGGACCATTTCATCTCTCTTTTTTGACAGGGTCCAGGTGGGGGCTACCTTCTATTAATGAAAATGTGACTTCCTACGTAGTTAAAAATTATGTGAATTAATTATATAGTGAGTAGGTTGGAATCACTTAACCAGAAAAAAAACTAATACTGGTTTGAGAGAACAAAAAAAGGCATGGTTGCATGACACATGTATACCTAGAAATAGAATATGCAGATGACCTCAGTTGAAGAGAAAAAACAAACACAAATTAGAGAAAAATAATGTAGAGATGCAAGAGACAGTCAATCTACAATCTACCAACAGAAATCTACCAAGACTTGCGTGCACTCAAACTATTTGTATCCATTTTTGGGGTCCCAAAGCCACAACTATATGTTCTGCAGATACCACCCCCACCCCCTCTTTGTCATCTATTGCTTCTATTTATCGTATATACATGCATATATATATATATATATGTATATATATTGATACTGTATAAGCCCCTCAATATCCTACATTCTCTCTCTCTCTCTCTCTCTACATTGATCATATTCAACAATGGAGTTGGGCAGCATTCTTCAGTTCCTGGAGAACAGGTCCATTCTTGTAACTGGTGCCACTGGCTTTCTTGCAAAGAGTACTAATTCTTTGTCTCCTTCTCTCAGAACACACACACACACACACACAATTACATTGTTAGAAACTAAACACATGAAGTACTAGGTTGATGACTTTGATTCCATACATTGGTTGCAGTTTTTATTGAGAAGATACTCAGGGTTCAGCCAAATGTGAAGAAGCTGTATCTTCTTTTGAGGGCTCCAGATACAAAATCAGCCACGCTACGCTTCAACACTGAGGTAATCGAGTATAAATTTTAGTAGGTCTCGAGACATCATGTTCTCTTACAAACACTTATTTAATATTAAGTAACGTTGGGACCAATTTATTAGCGAATATTAATTGAATAAAGTTTAAATAGAACTCCCATTCATTGTCCTGGCAAAATAAAGACATGGATATTTTATTAATCGCATAGAAAAATAAATGAACTCTTAAAGAAGTTTTCAAGATTGTCACTCAGACCACTGTTTTTTCCCTCTTACAGGTAATAGCAAAAGATTTGTTCAGGGTCCTGAAAGAGAACCACGGGGGATATCTAAATTCCCTTGTTTCGCAAAAAGTTAGAGTTGTACCTGGAGATATTACTCACGAGAATTTGGGTGTGAAGGACTCAGGTTTGTTGGAGGAAATGTGGAAAGAAGTTGATGTTGTGGTTAATTTAGCTGCAAATACCAACTTTGATGAAAGGTATTGGCTATCAAGTTCTTCTTCTTTTTTTTATGTACAATTTTCTTAGCCAGTACGAAAATCGACTTTTACATACATTATCAGTCCCGTTGATATCGAAATCGTGACAGAAATGGTGTCGGACATTAAAGAGGGTGTCTGAATGATATAATGTCGCGGAATGGGGGTTGTGGTATGGAGGGTCAGGGATATCAATTTAAAAAAAAAAAAAAAATGTTTTTCTTTTTCTTTTTTCCTTTTTTATAAATGAATACTTATGCATTATTAGTAATAAAGTCAACATTACAGATTGGGTAAGGAGGCCCACGTACGTGTCCAGGCTACGTATAAGGAATGGACATGACCAAAATTTATGGGCTAGATTTTATTTTATTTTATTTTGTTTTGTTTTCATTTGATTGTTTGCATGCAGATATGATGTTTTACTTGGAATAAATACGTTGGGAGCTAAGCATGTTTTGGATTTCTCCAAAAAATGTGACAAGCTAAGGGTGCTCGTTCACGTATCAACTGGTTAGTACACTGCTAGCATGCCCTATATATATATATATGTAAATTTCTTTTCATCAAGTATAATTATATATATATATATATAAATTTCTTTTCATCAAGTATAATTTGTTACCACCTAGTCTTTGTTACATTTTTATTTTTTATTTTTTTTTCATCCCCTCATATCGTATTTTGGTCTTGCTACGATATAAACCGTGATTAATCTGCCACAATCTTGTAATCTCATGTCTGATTTAATCTGAGATTTAACGAAATCTAGAATTTTGAAAAGCAAATATGATTATAGAATTGGTCCCGGATATACTCTTTCAATTAACAATCGAATGCTCATATTTGTTCTTGAAACGTGAATTTATTATCTACTAAATTTAATAATAGCACTTATTTAGATATTTTCATATAGTAATGTTAGAAATTTGAATCGATAATAGAGACTTATTTAAGTTTTTGAAAAGCCCCCTAAATACTGCCAAAATAAATTTTCTGAAAATCTTGGTTTTATTTTCTCCACCAATTTGTATATGGTTTTTCACATAATAAAGTTTTAAAATAATTATTTTTCCTAAATTTAACCAAATCAAAAGCGCGATTAAACTAATTTTTTGGATTTTCAAAAAAATAAAAATACGACAAATAGCCCATGTAACTCTTCAACATTATTTTCTATTTCAATTTGGATATAATGGCACTGTAAAATTTTGGGCGTCCGAATTTACCTAAGGATTATAAATTGCACTGTTTTCAGCTTATGTATCTGGTGAAAAGGAAGGACTCATACTGGAAACCCCTTTCAAAATGGGGGAGACACTCAATGGGACATCTGGACTGGACATTGACTCGGAGAAGAAGTTGGTCGACGACACTCTGAAACAGCTCAAAGCTGAGAATTATTCAGAAGACTTTATTAAATCTAACATGAAAGATTTGGGAATACAAAGGTTAGATATATATATATATATGTGTGTGTGTGTGTGTGTGTGTGTGTGTGTTAATATATATACGTACATATATGTAGTTGGATAGTTCTTATTTTGTCTCCAGTTCTTGATGAAAATAACTTGTTAGCATGCCTGGAAAAATCTAAAAGATTTGACTTAGTATATATTTTGTAAGTTCTTGAAACATATAAAATATTGCTAAGGAAATAGAGGTTCTAACAACTAAGTAGTTAGGAGAAAATAAATATTTAGCATATGTTAGTTTAACTAACAATTGTCTGCTTAGAGATTCATAGTCAAATCCAAGGATGGAGGCCCCCAACCTTATCCTTCGAAAATAATAAAATTATTTTTTATATGATCAAATATATATATTTTTTAATATTCATAAAAAAATCTAATCTAGTTCTTTAAAATTACATTACTTGCTTAGTCTGTGGTTAAATCCATATTGATCATCTACTAGTATAAGACTAATGTTGCTTGATAAGAACTAGTTAAAATAGTAAATAAAATTAGTTAAAGTAGTAAAGACACGATGAATTATTAGCTATGAAATTATTTTGAATTTGATTCTCATTAAAAAAAATGGGATATTATATAATGACGTTAGACTAGTCCCATTGCAGCTGTATTAGCTAGGGGTCCAAAATGGAAGATTGAAAATAATAATGGTACTTTGATTCTCTCCTGAATTAGTTTTTGTTTCTTTTTTTTTAGAGGATTTGAATAATTTGAGGGAAGAAAAACGGAAAAATCTATCCTTGAGCTTTATTTGTTTTTAGCATATAATAATTCTACCAATATGACTATATTTTAGATTTCACTAAAATTGCTATAGCCAAAAGGCGACATTCTCCCTAAATAAGAAAAGAAAAATAGAAAGAGATGAAATCTGCTTTGATTGTGCATGGAATGCCGAACGATCACGTTTTGTGCCTGCCAATCTGATTTGAACATGTAGGGAAACTACCTCTTGTGGAGGATTTATCCGTCTATCAATCTTTATAAATTAATTGTGCTCGATTAAGAACTTACTCTATCTCTATCGACAAAAATCAAAGGCATTTTATTACTATATTAAAAATTGTACTCGAAAGAAATGGTATTGGGCGGTTTTAGATCAACGAGTGGGTCAACCTACAATCAATAATGCATCAAGTTTGTTAGATGGCTTCCGTCCAATATTCGAAAACTTAGATGACTAACTTAAATGAAAGTCGAGAAATCATAGCAAGATCCCTTAAAACGAATAAATACAAAAGGTCAAACATCAAAGTTATTTTTTGACTATGATGTGATGTAATATTTATAAAATAAGGTCATGTGAATGAAATGTATTGTTCTACAGATGTCAATACTCAAAGTGATAGAAAATCACATCATTACAAAAATATTATGGTGGGTTGTGTAGGTAAGTCCTAACTTTAATTTAAATTGGATTTTGACCCACATTAAAATATACAAATCCTGTCTTGTTTGAGAATAAAATTATTTTTGTGTAAACCCCAATCAATACTACTAATTATTTTATATAAAAATTAATATTGCAATTGAATAATACGTAACTAACAACTAAAATTTGCACGAAAATTGAGCTTAGGTAGGGAACCCATCAAGGAAAAAATAGAAAATGACTACATAACAGGCATGAACACAATCGAGTAAATAAGAAGAGATATTGTTATGAGACTTCATTTCCTCTGATTTTTCTCCTCTTTCCAGCTGCAATTTATATTGACCACATGGGAAAGAGACCTAGGGGCATTTAAAGTTATGGATAGATTGTCTGGCAGTCACATAAATTCTGTGCCATTAACTGAAGTACTATTGGACCAGTTTTTGACACCTCACAATCAAAGGCACCTAACAGTCCTCGAGTTGGTTGAGAAAATCACCTTAGTTTTGATCCAACCTATGAAAACACATTTTATAAGTTGATATCTAATGAAAAATTAGTAGTATACAATATTCTCATACATTAGTTTAAAATAATAATTAAGCTTGTATATGAGCATGCTTGATCAATAAAATTTGTGAGTATATAACGAAAGGTCACATGATCTTAGATAGTAAATTAAGGACATGTTTTTGGTATACTAAATAATGTAATATTCTTTTTTCTTGTTCTTTTTTTTTTTTTTCTTTTAGGCAAATAAGATTGTGTAGTGAACGAACTCCGTGCTGAGTCAAACTACAATTTTATTTATAACTTCGATTGTTTTCAAACACAAAATTTTCATTTTTCAACCCTAATCTTAAACTCTGCATCGGAACAAAGTGAATTTACAAAAATGGGACGGAGAAAATCATTCATGCAATAACTATATGTTCCTGTGCTTTTTGTACAGTATATATACATTGTTTGAAAAAGATATATCTCTCGGTGCATCTCAATAGATTGGTAGTTGAAGCCATTAAATTGGAGACATGGTACACATACATATAATACTTAACTGGCCAACTACCTATATATTTCAATAAAAATATAATACATGCCTACTACAACTTGTACCCAATAACATAATTTCACTTGATGACTTTATTTCGGAATTTGTAACATGTTGTTTGCTAAGGGAACGTGGTATATATTTCCATTGACATGTTCTCTTTTAATTTTCTTCTTTCTTGAGACAATAATATCTGCTATCTTAACTTGATTTCGCATATTTATTTTAATTCTTGAGCAATGAAGCTGTTATAGTTAATTATATTTCACTAGAAAATTCGTTGATATTAATTTAATACAACAGAGCAAGGAAGTTTGGATGGCCAAATACCTATGTTTTCACCAAGGCCATGGGGGAGATGATGTTGGGGAATTTGAAGGAAAACATACCTCTTGTAATCATTCGTCCTACCATTGTAACCAGTACTTACAAAGAGCCCTTCCCTGGTTGGGCTGAAGGGGTCAGGTAACTTATTACCACAGATGTAACTTTTTTTTCTGTTTTCGTTACTACAATTTCATGCTTCAATACATATACACGTGTGACTTACGTGCATGTATGGTATGAAATATAGTAATTTGATTGTTGCTTATTGTTTTAGTTGTTGCTAATATGTAATTGATTCGTCGATGAAATCACAGAACGATTGATAGCTTAGCTGTTGGATATGGTAAAGGAAGAATTACATGTTTCCTGGGCAACCCCAAGACCATAATTGATGCGGTGAGTTAGTTTTCATTCTTGCACATTAGGTAGACTCACAATTATTTGTTTTTAAGGGAAAAAAAAAACACATGGGGTACTTTGTTACACATTTATTGTTGTGCAAAACATCAGTTCTGTTTGTTTTTATGCATAGAATCAGAACTGTTTCTTTTTTTGAACTTATGCATAGCTACACTATAACAATGCAGTTTGTCCAGTAATCTTGTCCACAAATCTCTCTATATCTGTGTGTCGTGTGTTTGTGCGCATGACAGAGTCAAGGGGCTGGTAAGGGCAGCTGCCCCGGCCATCCCACAACTCTTCCTCAAATCTATGTAACTTTAAATTACATATAAATTTATTAAATTTTACATTTTTGTTCTCTAAAAATGATAAAATTATCTTTCATTTGGATCTTTTTATCTATTATCTTTAAAAAAAATCCATTATGGCTCCCAAAACTAAAATTTCTGGTTCCATCCCTATTTGTGTTCGTTGGACGAAATTTCCCACTAAAATGAAAGATTAATGCAGATCCCAGCAGACATGGTGGTGAATGCAATGATTGTGGCAATGGTTGCTCATGCAAATCAGCCTGATGAGAGCATTTACCACATCGGATCTTCTGTGTCGAACCCTTTGGAGTTCGCGTCGATTCAAGATTTTGGTCAGCGTTACTTCACCAAGCACCCTTGGATCAACAAGGAAGGCAGGGCTGTCATAGTTGGCAAGGTCAAAGTGTTGAACTCAATGGATAGTTTCCAGAGATACTTGACAATTAACTACTTACTTCCATTGAAGGTTATCTATCCAAATTCATGCATAATTTTTCTATAACGAAAATAGGAAAGACTAAAAAATAGTGGAATTTTGACTTCTTGTTTAGGGACTACAATTAGTGAACACCGCGTGCTGCCAATACTTCCAGGGCTTGTATCTTGAGCTGTGCAGAAAGATCAAGTTTGTGATGAGGCTGGTTGAACTTTATGGACCTTATTTGTTCTTCAAAGGATAGTAAGTAATTATTTTTTTACCCGTACTAGGTGTTGATATATACCCTCATCATCCTCATCGTATCCCATTCTGTTCTGCATTCTGTTCTACGGATTTGAAATAATATGTAGTAAAATATAGACTTCAGGATAGTAAGTAATTATTTTTTTTAACCATACTAGGTATTGGTATGTACCCTCATCGTATCCCCTTCTGTTTTGCGATATTTGAGATACTATGTAGTAATTTATAGAGTTCAGCATGCAATAAACATGCATTCTAAGTTAAACTAGCATAATGTAACAGAGGTAACTTTCTGTTCCTGTGCAGTTATGATGATATGAATACAGAAAAACTAAGGAGGGCTGCAAAAGAAAGTGGGGTGGAGACTGAAATGTTCTATTTTGATCCCAAAATCATTAACTGGGATGATTACTTCATGAATACTCACATTCCTGGAGCAGTAAAATATGTATTCAAATGAATTAATTAACCACAATTGTAAGTGTGATTTGCAGATTGGTACTTACGCCTTGAATATTCTATGTTTCTAGATTAATTATATAATTCATTAGAAGGCAGCTAGTGAAGATCAAATGTTATTACATTCTAAGTGAAACAATTTTTAAATTGTATGAATGCCATGTTTGGTTAATATGTTGAACTCTCATTTGGGAAGCCCCAAAATACATGTAATTTTTTCACTTTCTTCCATTGTCTCCATGTTAGTTACTTTATTTTACTTAAAAATGGATATCCTTTTTAAAATATATTTTCATGTTTGTTCACTTTGTGATCACAAGCAAAAACCAAATTTTTTTTTTCAATCCAAACTTACCAAAGGCACTAGTGCCTTCTAAAGGGAACGATCGAGCGTAAAAATTTTGAAGTATGAAATAGATAATCAGGTATGATTAATTAAGTTGAGATTTCAAAACTTTGAAATTTTGGGTTTGAGTCCCATTAGATATATGAACATTTGTCTACTTACATAGTAGGATTGTTCCTATACAGTTTATTGTTAATTGTTAACTAATTTATGTAATTACGTACATCATTGTATTTGAAAAAAATAACTATTGTGATCCATAATTAAAAGTTAAATATTAAATACAAATGTATAAGTGGTTGGGCTTGAAGTAGCTTATCAGTGAGATACACGACGGGAATGAATCTCAAGCTATTTAAAATCTCATTCATAAATATTACTACTACTACAATGAAGTGCAGCACTATTTGCAAAAGTTTCAATAAGCATGTAAAAGAATATGTGATGATTCAATTTGTTTTCAACACCAAAAACTAGCTTAGTACCATACCAAACAATTAAATTACATAGACATATTGTAATTTCTGGGTTATTTGTATCGATTTATTAATAATCGATTAACCGACATACAAGAATAAATATAATTTAATTATAATAAGGGGGCATTGCAGAAGATATCATTCTTGGCTAAACCCACAGGATTTTCCTTAATTAATTTCACAGAGGTTGAGAAACAGTGAAAGGTGGGGGAAGCCATTGCCTGGGCTACACAACTAGAAAATTTTCCTTCTAGAGTGATCTCACAAGTATTTCCTTCAGAATCTTAGGTAACTGTCATGTGCAAATCACGCCCACAATTTTCAACTAAAATTAAATGTACATTTCATTGAATATGGTCGATTCAAAGAATTAAATATAAGAAAAATGTCTTTATAAAATACTGTTTGGAACCGTTCCAAATGAACTTTTAAATATGAAAGTTTATTTATAAAAAAATTATGTGTTTGTTAATTATTTTTTAATAAATTTTTAAAATAAATTCTTTCTCAAAAGTCTATTTTGAAGAAATGCAAAATTGTGGATTTTGAATTTCTTTTCTTACACTTCTACTAAATATGGGCGTTAAAGTATATTTCTACTAAATATTTAATAATATTTATAAGCATTTTTTTAAAAGTTCATATTAAAAAGTTCATTTTATAGATGGACTTTCATTTCAAAAGTACTCTCAAACATACACTATGTGTTTGGTAATTATTTCTAAATAAATTTTTAAAATAAGTTATTTTTCCAAAAGTCCATTTTGAGAAGTACAAAATTGTAATTTTTGAATTTCTTTTCTTGTACTTTTATTAAATGGGAATTAAAATACATTTTTATCAAACACTTAACAATACTTATAAACACATTTTAAAAAAGTTCATATTAAAAAGTCAATTTTACAGATGGACTTTCATTTTAAAAGTGCTTCCAAACATACACCAATTTTAGCTTAATGAACTTATCCTATTAAGGCTTCAAGGATCATGGCCGATCAGTGATATTTGAAATCTCAAAACTTTGAGGTTTTGTAATTGAGTTCAATAAAAAAGTATGGTTATTTGCCTAATTTGATAGTTATTTATTGATTATTGATAATTAATTATAGTTGAATTAATGATATTTATTAATTAATTATTGATTGAGAGAGAGATCTAAGTAAGAGAAGAATAAATTTAACTATGCATGACTAATGGATTACATGTCAAGTGCTACCATGAGGACAAAACTTTGAGGTTTTCTGTAATTGAGTCCAATAAAAAAGTGTGATTGTTTGCTAATTTGATAGTTGTTTGTTGATTGTTGGTGTTCGATAATAGTTAAACTACTGATGTTTATTAAATAATTATTGATTGAGAGAAATTTAGGTAGGAGAAGTGTTGCGAAAATTCGTGCACGCAAGTGTACGTTATCGTTACAAGTAATAAAATTATGAGTAGATTATCGTTCCCACGAGAACTATTAAATTACTAAATACCGAAATTTTGTCAACTCTAATCTTATTTGAACAAACGAAAGCGAGTGGTAATTAATGCAAATGAATTTAAATTACTCTACAAAATGATGCGCAAAATCGAATAAAAACGAATATCAATGAGTATAAAGACCTAGGGTTATGATTTCATCATAATTAGTTTGAGTTGAATAATCTATCTCATCAATTTCAACTTATTTCTCAAGTGATAGTCAAGAATCTCTAAATTATTCATTAACCTCTCCCAAGGTTTAATGAAAATACCATCAATTGCTAACTCACTATATTCCTATGTGAATTACAACAATCAATAATTCATTTAATTTTATGGATCTCCAACAAAACTACACAAACCATGAAAGTATATTCCTATCTCACATGCAATTTATGGTTCTCTACACCTACAACTAGACACATATATCACCTTTCGGGTCAATATGATTAGCAAATTATTCAATTAGTGGCCAATTAATTGAAAGCATTAAGAACAATATAGAAAACTCAACTTGATAGATAAATCAAGAATTGACTTGATAAAAATATCCAACACATCCTAATTAGATTACATCACAACCCTAAAAAAAGAAATTAATTCATAATGATAAAAATGAAAGATAAATGAACAATATTCATACACAATATTAATGAGGAAATGAGGAAAATGAAATAAAACTTGGAAGATGATGAGTTTCTTCCCTTGTAGATGTCTTCTTCACAAACCATGGAAGAATTCTTCCATCTTCTTCTTCTTCTTCATTCTTCTTTCTTGGCTTTTTTCTCTTTTCTCCCTCTCTCCCTCTCTCCATCTCTACCAATCTAATTTTTTCACCCTTGGAGGCTTTTGAATCCTTGAAAACCACATGGGAGATGTCCTAAATAAGGCAAAATCATGATTTTGCCCTTACTTGTCCGCCCGGCAGCGCCTAGGTGCCGATTGGTAGCGTTGCCCTTACTGGAATGCCATGATTTTCCAGTAGCTCCAGCGCCTAGGCACTGCTGTTCACGCCTATTATTATTATTTATTTATTTTTTGAAAAATGTAATATAAATGTAGATTTTATTACATTTAAATGACATTCTTCTTTCATCTTCAAATCTGCAAAATAAATACTAAAAGCGATAATAAAACTCACAAAAATCTCAAAAACTAAACAAAAAGTTAAGCAAATGGTACTTAATTGATGGATATAAAATCAACTCATCAAATACCCCCAAACTTAATATTTTGCTAGTCCTCGAGCAAAAGAAAGAAATAAAATAAATAAAATAATAAGTGATAATTAAACCTACTAACCAAATGAGTTTCAAAAAATGTTGTGAGTTTATAACTCAAGGAAATATCAAAATATCATCAAAATGCATGATTTCAACTCAAGTGCCAAATTCACCCATCTTTAAATCCTTTGAGTGTGTGTGTGTGGCCTCTTACACTTAACTTTTTGCTACTCGGATTGGTTTATGCAAACTCACAACAAAATTATTGATCTCTTATTTATGTGTTTTAGAATTCCATAGGCTTGTTTTTCATGTCACTCTCCACTAATGTAGACTAACACAACATCAAGAATCATTAGAACTTTGAAAGCTTGTACTGTGTGGCTAAGGTAATGGTAGGATAAAAGATAGTATAGTAGCTCAAATTACTCATAGCACACAACTATTCTAGAACCATGTTGATGAGCACCACCACATTTTCGTCTCACAGCTTCATGAACATTTCTTCTTTTGATTTGTTACACCACTTTATTCGTTAAACTCCCATTTTTTTCATTTTTTTTTTTTTGAAGTGCTACACCCCCAAACTTTTTATTTTTATAAACAACGGGTATTGCACTCTTTTCTCATATTTCTTAACATATTTTTTTTTAGGAGTTTTGTACAAATCGTCACCTCTCTTTTGTCATTTTTTTTTTAAAATCACTTTCAATGCTCAAAATGATGTTACTAGAATAGCAATGAGTTGAGTGTGGGGTAATATATAAGATAAAAAGAAATACATTATTGAGGTTGATTTGTAGGGTGACAAAGAAAATGGCTCATTAGACTCAATCGGGGGACACTAGGGATTATGCATCATAAACAGGGTGGCTTGAAAGGCTCAAACGGTCCAAAAATGGCCTAAATCACTTCCCTAATATTATGTAGCCTAGGATTTCGCCTCGAGTGACAATCAAACAAGTTTTAGAATTATATAAGATCGCAAAAAAAATATCGAGTTCACATAAACTTTTTCTAAGTAGAAAATCCAAATGTTCAAGGTTATGTGCTCAATATGTCAAAGGATTACAAGAAAGATAAAAATTGCCACAAGAGTCAAGCACATATATAAACACAACATTCATCAATTTCCAAAAGTTATAAACAAATAAAATCAAATGAAACACATACATCCACCCCAAACTTAGAACTAACATTGTCCTCAATGTTAAATAAAGCAAGATAAGGTATAGAAGACTTCCCTGAATGGTGTTAGTTCTCATCAACTTGATCATCATCCTCTTCTAGAATAGTGATGGATGTGCATTCAATAGTTGGTGGCATATCACTCCTTATTTTACAAATCCTCCCCCAAACTTGAGTTGGATCCTGAAATGAAAACAAACAAAAATAATCATCAGACTAAAATAACAAAATTAACATTAAACAACTAAATAATAAAAAAATTAAAACACTTGGGTTGCCTCCCAAGAAGCGCTTGATTTATAGTTTTCAGCCGGACTTCTTCTTTGCTCAACCGGGGTCCAAGAATAAGTGTTTCTCATGCCATACTTTTGTATGCTCCAAAAGTGTAGGTGATCCCCAAAAATAAGCATATTGACCATAATCCGGCATGGGATCAAGTGTCTCTTTCATATTGTTGAGTGCATGCCCAATGATCAAAAATAGTTCTCTTTGTGTGAGAGAGATGTTTCTATCATTTTCAATGTGAGGGATGATGAAATCTAAATGGATAGATTTGTCAAGATCCGCAAGTAGACATTCATTTCCCACCATATAGTGCTTTAATGAGCAATCTCTCAACTCTTGATCCTTCAATTCACACTTGTGCAATAAGATCCCCGTATCATCCTCTACAATATTTAACATAGGCCTGCTATTTTGTAAAAGATGATGATAAGAAACTTCTCGTGATGACTCTTGAGAAGGGCTTGGTTGAACATTTTCTTGGTCTTCTTTATTCTCCACTAGAGGTATTTGTGTTGATACCTCTTGTTCATCCTTCATTAGTTGTTTTATCCACAAGACAATTTCCCTCTCTTCATCACTTAACAAATTAACATCCCAATATTCTTCTTTTTTCTCCACTAGAGGCATTTGTGTTGATACATCTTGTTTATCCTTCATCAATTTTTCAATCCACAATATGGTTTCAATCTTTTCCTCACTTAGTAAATTATCATCACAATGTTCTTCGCCCTCTTTATTTTCCTCAGTTGTGTAAGGCAAAATCTGTTGTGATGGATTACTAAGTTGAGTTTGCAACAAGATTTGTTCGGTAGTACATTCGAATTGAGCTAGAGCTTCCTCAAGGCTTCACTTCTTCTCTAATGGTGGTAACTAGGTGCATGCCACATCATATTCTTATTATTTCTCCATGAAGCATTAGAATGGTTTGACCATCCTTGATAAATATTGGAGAAAGGATAATTTTGCAGCTGGTTGTAATTCCACCCATATTGAGCATGCTCGACGTATGGTGGTGCAAATTGATTTCTCCCTTGGTATTGTGTTCTTGCTTGAAAATCACTATATGACTCACGTACTTGAGCAGTCAACGCATTAATGGCATCTTCTCGATTAATCCCAAAGGCCTGAGTTGAAGCTTGATTTGTCATATAATATTCATTTGGCCAATAGTATGAATTATATGTCATCTTGTCTACAACTTTTTACTCATTTATCACACACAAGAAAATACCTGCGATTATAAACAAGGGCACACTCAAACAATGAAAGAAAAATAAAAATAAGAGAAAAGAAAAAAATATATATACAAAAAAATTCAAATTAAAATCAGAGATATTTGGTATCGATATTAACAAAACAAAACAATCTCCAGCAACGGTGCCAAAAACTTGTTGTAAAAATTTGTGAACGCAAGTGCACGTTATCGTTACAAGTAATAAAATTATGAGTAGATTATCGTTCCCACGAAACTATTAAATTACTAAATACCGAAATTTTGTCAACTCTAATCTTATTTGAACAAACGAAAGCGAGTGGTAATTAATACAAATGAATTTAAATTACTCTACAAAATGATGCGCAAAATTGAATAAAAACGAATATCAATGAGTATAAAGACCTAGGGTTATGATTTCATCATAATTAGTTTGAGTTGAATAATCTATCTCATCAATTTCAACTTATTTCTCAAGTGATAGTCAAGAATTCCTAAATTATTCATTAACCTCTCCCAAGGTTTAATGAAAATACCATCAATTGCTAACTCACTATATTCCTATGTGAATTACAACAATCAATAATTCATTTAATTTTATGGATCTCCAACAAAACTACAACAAATCATGAAAGTATATTCCTATCTCACATGCAATTTATGGTTCTCTACACCTACAACTAGACACATATATCACCTTTCGGGTCAATATGATTAGCAAATTATTCAATTAGTGGCCAATTAATTGAAAGCATTAAGAACAATATAGAAAACTCAACTTGATAGATAAATCAAGAATTGACTTGATAAAAATATTCAACACATCCTAATTAGATTACATCACAACCCTCGAAAAAGAAATTAATTCATAATGATAAAAATGAAAGATAAATGAACAATATTCATACACAATATTAATGAGAAAATGAGGAAAATGAAATAAAACTTGGAAGATGATGAGTTTCTTCCCTTGTAGATGTCTTCTTCACAAACCATGGAAGAATTCTCTCATCTTCTTCTTCTTCTTCCTTCTTCTTTTGGCTTGTTTTCTCTTTTCTCCATCTCTCCTCTCTACCAATCTAATTTTTTCACCCTTGGAGGCTTTTGAATCCTTAAAAACCACATGGGAGATGCCCTAAATAGGGCAAAATGATGATTTTGCCCTTACTTGTCCGCCCGGCAGCGCCTAGGCGCCGATTGTTAGCGCCTAGGCGCTGCCCTTACTGGAATGCCATGATTTTTCAGTAGCTCCAGCGCCTAGGCGCTACTGTTCACGCCTATTATTTTTTATTTTTTTTAAAAAATGTAATATAAATGTATATTTTATTACATATAAGTTATATTCTTCTTTCATTTTTCAAATCTGCAAAATAAACACTAAAAGCGATAATAAAACTTACAAAAATCCCAAAAACTAAACAAAAAGTTAAGCAAATGATACTTAATTGATCGATATAAAATCCACTCATCAAGAAGAATAAATTAACTATGGATATTTAATCGATTACATTTCAAGATCCACCATGAGGACTAAACATTATTAAGTTTACGTTCAGTTTTTTAATACAAATAGTACTACAAGAATATTAAGATAACTTGAGTTCACATTAGCCAGCTACCAAAAAAAATTATTTTCCACTATGAGTACTAGTAGCAATACATAAGATAAATCATGTAACATGCTAGTATAGCCCACCATGATACTTCACAATTTCTAGAAAATGAGTGTGGATAAAGTATTCTTCCCACTGAATGCATTTTGGATCAAAGTGAAACATATACTCTACATTTCAATGACTTTAGTGTCTAAAACATATTAAGAACAAAAAATGCATTAAAAAAATTAGAACAAGAAATGCAATAAAAAATTAAAATATATCAAGCTGATTTATGTTGCAAATTAAGCAAAGTAGTATAACAAGATATTTAAGTGGACTTACCTTCAAAAATGGCATGGAGCTCAATATTGTTAATTTCCCCACCTTGACAGCTTCCCTCTATTATCAAACAATTGTTCTTCTTTAAATAATGTTAGATAAAACAATAAATGTCACTATGTCTTATGGGATTCCTTAGAGATGATACAACATGATATATTATCAGCTCATTATAAGGTTGACTTAAATGTGTCCATAGCTGCAAGCATAGAGTTCACCACCATATCATTTGGTACTTGTAAGATATCTAAAACCTCATGTCTTTCATCTATATGAGATGCAATGTAAAAATATAATTGGAAGAGGCATGAAGAATATGGATATCCAAATACAAAGATGAAAAGAAACCTTAGGACCAAAGTTGTCATTAATTATATTTATTAATTAAATAATATTAATTTATATTTTGCCACAATAATAATTTGTTCATATTAGCGACAAGAATTGTGTTAAGTTGTTATGATCGACAATGAGTGATAAAACAGTTTTGCTTTATTTTTAATCAATTGAGATTGGTATTTATATTTCATTTTCTATTTATAACTCAAAATGTATCATAGCTTGTTAATTTGAATGATATTACAAATTAAGTAATGTGGCCTCAGTTGATTAATAAGAAATGAAAAATAAAGGCTGGTAACATTAAGAACAAAAATCTTGTAAATAGAAACATAAAGGATGTTATTTAGTGTATATAAAAACTTAACATCAATTGTTGATTGTTGATCACCGACAAAAAACTTGATTTTCGTTTTTCATAAGCCACAAAAGGCTATCAATTGTGCTGTTATCGCATAATTATTAATCAATATTAACATAAATAATTACTTAAAATTGAATAAATGAGAAAGAAAGAAAACCATATATATAGGTATTTACTTATTAAGATATTTTCTTTGTTTGGCTCTACATATCGGAAAATCTTGACAGAAAAACTTGTATAAGTAACATGAATATGAAATTTAATTAGGCAATTATTTTTTTGATGATAATAAATTGCATTGTAAAAGCAAAGCAAACTAAGCGCATATTTGCTACCATAAAACCATTGCATTTATCAAATATTTAAGATATTTTATATCGACTCTCTATAAGTACTTATTAATTTATCAAGTTGATAAAAAAATATTAAGGACTAAGGACTAATTGTACTAACTGTGATATATAGTTCATTGTAAAAAGGAGAGATAGTTGTTGTCTCCTGACAGGAATGGGGAATATATACGGTACTTAAAGCACTTTGATGCATATCTGATCAGTGGTATATAGCGATTTCAATAATTATATCAAGAAAATTAAGAATCCCACAGGGATGAGGATTAATGCACTTTGGTGCATATCTGAGTAATGGTATATAGCAATTTCAATAATTATATCAAGAAAATTAAGAATATAGAAAAACATTATACCCTAAATATTATAAAACCTCTGCTCCACTATTTTCTTTTATCTGCTCCATTATTTTCTTGTCGTTATTAATATCTAAATATGAGTCCAAATATGAGATTCTAGCTCCAGCATGTATCTGACATCCATATGAAAGTTTTGGTAATGTAGATTTCACACAATATATAATATTTATATAGCATTTTTGTGACATAAATATTACGTATGAGTCCACTATTGTATATAAACTATGTCAATATAGATTTCGAATCATATATATTATTTATATAGCGTATTTACAAGTTTATAACAAAAATATATGATGGGCTCAAATTAACTATTAGGAAACTAAAGAAAGGAGAATTATAAGGGGTGAGAGCTTGTAATACAATATTTCACTCAAGTTTGATTCTCAACTTAATGACTACATTGCTCAAATGAATGATGGAGATTGATTTGATCCAATAACTGAAAGAAATTCTCTACACCTATTTACAATTTGAATGATGGAGATTGATTTGATCCTGGAAGAAATTCTCTACACCTATTTACACTACTTTACCGCTCAAATCAATGGTGAATATTAATTTGATCCAAGGATTGAAAAAAACTCTTTAAAATTTTTCATGAATATGACATTAGTTCACAAAGGAGTTTCCTAAAAACCTCATACTCTTCCTACACACTACTACAACTCAGTAAAAATATTTAGAAAATTCTAAAAAATTGCGGATCAACCTCCAAACTGCAAAAGACTGCAGTAAAATTGGGCTTGGACTGGCTAGTTGCGGTACATGGCTCCCAAAGCATTAATACCCAGTGCCACATTATATCTATATTTTGGAAATGCGAAAAATATATCAAAAAAAAAAAATGAAACGGTTTACAGGTAGTTGTGTAGTACTAATTATGTTCAATCAAATTCTTGATGAATATATGAACAAAGCCTTGTCTTAAAAATACCTCTCATCAAATTTGCAACAGTTGCATCTGAGTTTGATACGGAAATCACCTTCATCTAATGGACCGGCGAACTGTCGGTAACGAACTTGGTGGGTTGCTACCTGCGTCACGAATTTATGTTAGAGGTGCCGGGGGTTGCCCGGCGAAGACCCTCCGACGATCAAGTCAGTAAGCGGTGTAAGTAGATTAAAACAGAAACCAGAGAATACTTAAAACTTAATTGAAAACATACCTCTTAATTATGAAAATTAGAGAGTATTTATAACGAAAATACAATTTTTATAATCTGACGGGCCTCCGGCCCATTGGAGAATTTTCATTTGGGCCTTTGAGCTCTCGACCCATATTATTTAGACTAGCCCACCATAATATGGTCATATTATGATGGGCTTAAGGTCCAATTATAATGGGCTAAGCCCATCATAAGCCCCCCTACTCTCGAGTAAATCCACCGGGTGGGAGTTAATCGGGAGTAATCGTTGTTTTAACGACATCTCGAGATGGATAATATTTTCACGGCGCTTCGAGTGTAAACACTTTGATACATTGCTAGATGAGAATCATAACTTCATCACTCATCCAAGCAAGCTTTTTATTGCATTTCTGTAAATGAGTAGTCATAATTCTCTAACCCATTTCCAAAAATTCTCTCTCTAAGTCAACTTCTCCCCAAAAAACCCATCTTCAACATCATGAGCCGTCGAGGTATTTGAGCTTGCATTTTAGGATTTTCGCCGTCATTTTGATCAACTCTATCATCTATATTTTTTTTTTGTTCAAGTATTCCATTCAATCTCATTCCTTGTGTTTTGTTTATTTTTCTTTGAGTCAATTCATCGAGCACCCTAAAAGCACCAATGTTAGTGGTAGATGATAATGGCGATATAGAGATAGATTTATCCCTAACTCAACATGATGCCTCCCCTTCATCGCCGGAGAGCTTCATCGCCGAGCCGGAGCCAGGAGAAACGAGCTGCAGCTCACCGGAAAATTGCAGGCGAGCTACAGCTCGCATGGCTGCCCAGCAGGCAGCTCGCACAGGCGAGCTGCCTGTGTTTCTTCCCTCACGAGCTGCCATAGCAGCTCGTGACTTCGCCGGACAGGCAGCTCGTGCAGACGAGCTGCCTGTCTTCTTCCCCAAGCAAGCTGCTGTAGCAGCTCGCTCTTCCATTTTTCCTGGGCTGCCTTCCGTGCGAGCTGGCACAGCAGCTCTCCCTTCCGGCGAGCCATCGGTAGACCAACCTTCCATTGGGCAGGCAGCTTGCATGGGCGAGCTGCCTGCTTCTCCTTCCCGGCGAGCTGCCATAGCAGCTCGCCACTGTGCTGAACAGGCAGCTCGCACAGGCGAGCTGCCTGTTTTTTGTCTCCAGCGAGCTGCCACAGCAGCTCGCACGTCCAGCGAGCTGCTGGCAGCTCGCCCACCCTCTGAACAGGCAGCTCGCTCAGGCGAGCTGCCTGTTTTTCCTTGCCGGCGAGCTGCCACAGCAGCTCGCATTTCCAGCGAGCTGCTGGCAGCTCGCCAGCTTCACGAACAGGCAGCTCGCTCGGGCGAGCTGCCTGTTTCTCCTCTACCGCGAGCTGCCACAGCAGCTCGCCTTCCAGCGAGCTGCTGGCAGCTCGCCAGCTGTCCATGCGAGCTGCTGCTGCAGCTCGCGTCTCCGATGAGCTGCCGGCAGCTCGCGTTGTGGGCAGACAGTCGACTGTTTCGAGCGGTGAGATGTCCCCTTGTGTGTCTCCTAATCGTGTGGCTCATGTTTCCTTTGTCCCCATGACACGCCACAATACCTTTCCTCAAGAACCCATGTTTGAGCTCCGTCGTCATCAATTTCCTAGTGGAGGGGGCCCCGTCGATCTTCAATATTTGGATGGAGTTCCTCCTGATACAATTAAAGCCATTCTCGATCTTCCTTTTTGTGAGGGTGAGTCTTTGGATGAAGAGCTTGGTGAAGGGAAAAGTCCTACGGTATCTAAGGAATCCAATGAAGTAGTTGAAAATTTCATTTCTGAACTTGATCCAAATTCAAGTAAGTCGTCGAGCGAGTTTTCTTTGAATGATCCATCTTCCAGTTCTGAAGGGGGGGACACTCTTCTGACTGTCGACGATCTTCGACTTCTACGTGAAGGACTCAATCTACCTTCACGTTATACATTTCTTCTTCCAGGGAGTGGTGCTAGGGTCACGAGTCCTCCAAAAGGATTTTTTACTGTTTATCTTGCTTATTTTACTAGTGGTTTCACCATTCCCCCTCATCCCCTTCTTATTGAGATAATGAAGAGTGTCGGCTTAAGTGTTAGCCAACTAACCCCTAATGCTATGTTGTACTTTGAGGGGTTTTGCATAGGTTAGGGGAGTTGGAGCTCTCAGTTTCCTTAGATGCCTTCCACACCTTATTCACCTTGCGTCGTGTTCCCTATGAATCTTTTTTCTATTTCTACCCACGTGCAGGGTGTAGGTTCTTAGATAGTGGTCCTTCTAACCGTGGCCCTTGGAGAGAGAGGTTTTTTTATGTTCAAGATAAGGGGTGGGGTGTGCCTACCGAATGGAGTAGTTCCGCTTATAAGATTCACTTGAGTGACAGTCACACTACTTTTCAGCTTCAATGTTGTGCTTCAGGTTTATTTGATTCGTTGTTCAACCCCAGGAGCTTGTTCCCTGCGGGTATTTGTTATGTGCATATCACTTTTTTTTTTATATTCGCAGTTAACTTATTTCTTAAAATAAAATTTCTTACACGGTTCTCATGCTCGTAGTCTTTTGTTTTCTTGCAGGTCAGCGACTTGACTTATCTTATCTTCGCTCCCGTAAGTATTCGGGAGTCGGTTCCTCACTTCCTCCTAGTGGGAAAGTTCCTGAAGGTAGTCGTGACCAAGGGCGTGGTGATCATATAGGTGTTGACCGAGAGCGAGATGATCATGTAGTTGAAGTTGGTCGCCGAGGGGGTAGGAGTAGGTCTTCCCCCCCTTCACGGGGAGGTGGACTTAAGTCAACTTCCCGTGTTTCAGATGTAGTTCTAGGGATCAGCGCACCTGAAGCATCTACCGAACCTGCACCTAAGCGAGCGCGCGATTTTGGCACTACTTCTGCTCCCCGAGGTGCCGGGAAGGGCTTCTTTACTTGTGGTTTGAACCAATCTGAAGGAGTTGAATCATATTGGGATACTCAAGACACGGGCGTCGGATGGCGTAAGACTCGCAGTATAGTCAATGATTTTGACATTGGTCGTTTTTCAGGAAAACCTTCTCGTTCTATCTCGGAGGCTCTAGCAGATGACTTGGCTCGGGTGAGGTTCTATTCCCCCCATTATTATTATTATTATTATTTTTATGCAATGTTGATGTTTTGCCCAAGCTATTATTGAAACTCCACTTTGACTGAATATCCTTCTCCTTTTGTAGTGTGCTACATTGGCGACCCTGTTGGATGCTCGGGAGGAAAAGGCAAGAGAATCTGCTTCCTATTTCGAGAACGCCGAGAAGCAAGCGAGAGAAGAGGTTGCTAAGCTGAGTGATGAGGTTGTCAAATTGAATGATGAGGTCACCAAACTAAAAGGGGAGCTCAAAAATTCGACGGAGGAACAACAGAAGATAAATGAAAACTATAGGACCATTCGGGACAAATACATTCGAGAACAAACTGGTGGTAAGAAGTTTTTGTCATCTGAGGGGGGAAAGAGGTTATTGGAGTCTGTTGCAGAGAAAGCGGTCGACGCTTACCAGGCCTCCCCAGCTTTTGACGAAGTCGTTGTGCAGCGTGCTATGGTGTTGTACGATGACATTGTTCGTGACTGTAGGCGGATGCTGAGGGAGACAGGGCGTGTGCCTGAGGACATAGTTATGGTACTTGATCCTCGAGTTCCAGAGTTAGGCGATACGTTAGGCGATGTTGTCAGTTCGGGTAATGAAGTGATTGAAGCTCTTGATGTTGGCGATGTGATTGTGGAGTTGGTTGAGGCTGATGATCCACCTGCTACTTCTGCGCCTTAGAACCAACTCCCTTATGATTAAAATTATTGTTATTGTTATTATCACAAATTTATTTGTGATTCCCTTTTCTAGTCGATTTGCTTTATGTTGAAGTTTCATCCTTTGTTTGCTGTGAGACTTTGGTTTGATTATGTAATGATGCTCTTAGTTGTGCACTACGAGATTTTAAGTTGCTTATGTGATGTATATGTTTACCTTGTCTTATGTCTCTCTCTTGTGTAGTGCTCATGTTTATTTTTACATCAATACTTGACTTTTTTGGAGCACTTAAGAGTTGATCAGGCTCTCAAGATTTTGTCTCAAGAGATTCTATGTCCATTCGGGGTTAGACTTTCGGCTATCCTCCAAAAAAAAATGTCCAAGAATCCCAAGGATTTGCGCTTTTACCTGTGATCCTAAAGATACGATTTTTGGTTCGAAGGTCGAGCTGGCCAGGCTCATAGATGACCTCTTATGAACTCAATCGAAATTGTCTCTTGGATCGTAGGTATTTTTAGCTAAATCAAGTACGTATGAGTAGTAGTCTTTAAGTGAATTGTACATTAGCAGACATAATCTGGGCTAACAAAGTTGTTGCTCTTTATTCATGCTCGGGAAAGGATTACACCATATTAAAAAAAAACAACATAAGATTTCAGGAATGAAGGTAAGCATTGTTAAAATCCGAAGCGCATTTAGGTGTAGAATTTCTTGAGGTTGATAATGTTCCACGTGCGGGGTACATCTTTTCCATCCATTCTTTGTAGTCGGTATGCTGCCGCGTTCACAATTTCTACTACCTTATATGGGCCTTCCCATTTGGGGTCGAGTTTTCCGATAGGACGCGAAACTTCAGCCTTCCTTAAGACAAGGTCTCCTACTTGAAAGGATCTGGAGTGTACCTTCATGTTGTAAGCTCTCGCCATACGTGCTTTGTACATTTCAGAACGAGACGCAGCTTTTTCCCTTAATTCCTCTATCAAATCAAGGTTTACTCGTAAGGCGTTGTCGTTGTGTTGTGGTGCGTAATTCGTCATCCGCCAAGAAGGTTCCCCTATTTCTGCTGGCGCGATAGCCTCAATTCCATATGTGAGGTTGAAAGGGGATTCTCCAGTTGCAACTCGCGGAGTAGTGCGGTATGCCCACAAAATACTAGGTAGCTCATCTACCCATCCTCCTTTGGCACTTCCAAGGCGCGTCTTAAGGTGTTGCAAAATGATTCGATTTGTAACTTCTGTTTGACCATTTGCTTGAGGGTTCCCGACCGAAGTGAAGAATTGTTTGATTGACAATCCTTGGCACCACTCTCGTATTTTTGCTCCTGTGAATTGAGTCCCATTGTCTGATATTAAGGCTCGTGGGATGCCAAATCTACAAATAACGTTCTTCCACAAAAATTTGATCACTTCTTTCTCCGTGATCCTTGCTAGAGGTTCTGCTTCCACCCACTTCGTGAAGTAATCCACGGTCACTATTAAAAACTTTCTTTGCCCCGTCGCTGGTGGAAAGGGTCCAACAATATCCATACCCCATTGAGCAAATGGATATGGGCTCTCAATAGGATGTAAAGGTGCCGCTGGACGATGTTGGATATTGGCATGCTCTTGGCAAGCCCGACATCTCATGACCAGTTCTCTCGCGTCATTCTGAATGGTAGGCCAGAAGTATCCTTGGCGAAGTGCTTTTGCCGCGAGGGATTTCCCCCCAAATGGTTTCCACATATTCCTTCATGAATCTCACGGAGTACATAATTGGCTTTAATTGGGGTGAGACACTTCAAATATGGTTGAGAAAATCCTCTCTTGTAGAGCTCTCCATCTATGATTAGGAAGCGTGATGCCCTAGTTTTTAATTTTCGAGCATCTACAGGATTATCCGGGAGCTCTCCCGTTGTTAAGTATTGGATGATATTATCTTTCCAACTTGGCTCTTCTTTGTCTGCGCACAAAATTTGCAAGCCTGATCCATCAATTTCATTCTGACTGGATGATAGAAAGGTGATCTTTCGAGTATTGATACTGGCCATGGAACTAGCCAATTTAGCAAGTTGATCTGCTATCGTATTATCCGCTCTCGGTATTCGTTTAATTTCGTATTCCTCTAGTTTTGCTAATATGTCATGCGTTAAGCTCAGATACTTGATCATTTTTTCATCTCTGGCTTCGTACTCTCCTCTAACTTGGTTTACCACCAACTGAGAATCGCTATAAATAGCCAGCTTTCTTGCTCCTGCTGCGAAGGCTAGCTTGAGTCCTGCTAATAACGCCTCGTACTCTGCCTCATTGTTCGAGGTGAGGAACTCAAACTTTAGAGCATATTCAAACTTGTCACCCTGAGGACTCTCGATGACTATTCCTGCCCCACTCCCAGTAGACGTAGATGAGCCATCCACGTAGAGAGTCCAAGCAGATAATGATTTACTTATTTCATCAGTTGTCATTTCTACCACAAAATCAGCCAGAACTTGAGCTTTTATTGCAGGACGAGGGCGAAATTCAATTCCATGTTCGCTGAGTTCAATTGCCCACTTGACCAATCTTCCCGATATTTCTGGATTGGAGAGCACTTGCTTGAGTGGGTGATTGGTCAGCACCACCACCGGATGAGATTGAAAATATGGACGGAGCTTTCTTGTAGCAGTGATGAGAGAGGGCCAGCTTCTCGATGTTGGGGTATCTTTGTTCCGCCCCTTGCAAAATCTTGCTGGTGTAGTAGATGGGTTGGTGGGCTCGACCAACTTCCCGAACTAAAACGGCACTTATTGCCTCAGTTGCTACTGCTAGATAAAGGAATAAAGTTTCTCCTACCTCTGGCTTGGTGAGCAATGGAGGGGATACCAAGTATTTTTTTAGGTCATCAAAAGCATGTTGACATTCCTCAGTCCACTCAAAATTCTTCCCCTCACGGAGCACTTTGAAGAAGGGGAGTCCCTTATCTGCTGACCTTGAAATGAAACGATTCAAGGCTGCAAGTCTTCCAGTTAGTTGTTGGACATGCTTGATATGTCGGGGAGGGGGCATGTTCAAGATTGCATCAATCTGCTCTGGATTTGCTTCTATGCCCCTTTGGGATATCATATATCCCAAAAACTTCCCTCCTCGCACACCAAATGTGCATTTGGCGGGATTTAGCTTCATCTGGTATGTCCGCAGAATGTTGAAGCATTCTTCTAAATCTGACACATGGTTGCTTGCCAACTTGCTCTTGACCAACATGTCATCAATGTATACCTCCATGTTGCGGCCAATCAATTCTGAAAACATGTTATTAACTAAACGTTGATATGTAGCTCCCGCATTCTTCAACCCAAAGGGCATTACCCTATAGCAATATATCCCTTGGTCTGTTACGAAACTCGTCATCTCTTGATCTTCTGGAGCCAATCTGATTTGATTATATCCTTGATATGCATCCAGAAAACTCAACAGTTCGCAACCTGAAGTGGAATCCACTAGCCTGTCTATACGGGGGAGTGGAAATGGATCTTTTGGGCAAGCCTTGTTTAGGTCCGTGAAATCTATGCAAAGACGCCACTTGCCTCCTGATTTGGGTACCAGGACTACATTAGCTAGCCACTCTGGATATTGGACTGGACGGATGTAATTGGCTGCTAACAACTTGTCCACTTCCTCCTTGATATGTTGAGATCTTTCAGGGCCAAAGGTTCTCTTCTTCTGTTTGATCGGCTTCATAATTGGATTAACATTCAACTGGTGAAGAGCTAACTCTGGCGGTATTCCCACTAGTTCCTCCATACTCCAAGCAAATACATCAACATTATGTCTAAGAAAAGTAGATAAGTGCTTCTCCACTTCTGGGGCAAGTCCAGTTCCAATCTTGGTTGTTTTCGAGGGGTTTCCGTGGAGAAGTTCCACTATCTTTAATTCCTCAATAGCTTTCAATTTCATATTATCGGGCTTCTTATTCTCTTCTTGTAACTCTCCATCGACGGAATTCACCAACTTTCTTTTTCCCTTTTTGGGGAGGTCATCACCTCCTCCTTGTCGCTTCAATTTAGCAGATGCTTTTCGCAAAGTATTTGCGTAGCATTCTCGAGCCATCCGCTGATCTCCGATAGCTTCACCGATCCCTTCATGAGTAGGAAATTTCAACTTCATATGATAGGTAGAGGCTACTGCATGGAATAGATTCAAACTAGGCCTCCCGAGGATCATGTTATATGTTGAAGGGGCATTGACCACTAGGAATTTCACCATCTTTGTTATTCTTCTAGGGTATGACCCCAAAGAGAAAGGGAGAGCAACCTCTCCTAACGCTTCCACCACTTCACCTCCAAATCCTGTCAGTGGAGTGTTCACTGGGCTTAATTGAGCATTGTCAATACCGAGTTTTAAGAACGCATCATAGAAAATTATGTCGGCAGAGCTCCCACTATCAACTAGAATCTTTTTTACCCAAAAGTTTGAAAGAGTTGCTGAAATAACCAAGGCATCATTGTGTTGCTCTCGTCGCCCTTCTAAGTCGGACTCTCCAAATGTCAGCTGCTCTATAGATGTTTGTAATTGATATACTTGTTCGGATGGATAACTAGAAGGGTTATGAGAATTGAATCCGCTTGCTGCACGCAGCAAGGCTCTCCTAGCGTTTGATGAATCTCCACTACCGGGTCCCCCTGAAATGACTGCTATTACCCCGGCCGTTGGTAAATTCTCTTCTCTTTCCCTACTATGCGGCTCCTGATTGTTGCCCCTGCTTTGCTCTCTATGTGTTTCCTGCTGCCTAGGAGCATTACGCCGGCGCTGATCTCGGCGGTTACTATTAGCCTTCTCAACGAACTCAGTGAGATAACCTTTACGGATCAATCTTTCAATCTCTTGTTTCAAATGGAAACATTCTTCCGTAGTATGTCCTCTATCTCGATGGAAACGACAGTACTTGTCAGATTTTGCTCTTCTGGAACTCTCCTTCAATGGACGAGGTGGCTGGATCAAGCCGTGTTGTTCAGCTACCATTAAAACTTCAGATAATCTGACATTAAGGAGCAAATCGAGTGTATGTATTGGGAGGAGGATGACGTCTTTCCTCCTTCCTTCCTTCTGGTCTATCTTCATCTCGTTGCTTTCTTTTTCCATGTATTGTTAGTCCCGTCGCTTCTTCAATGCGAATATACTTTTCAGCTCTCTGCAATAACTCTTCAAGTGTCACAGGAGGTTTCCCAGCGATGGAATCTTTAAATCTTCCTTGTCGGAGGTTCTGTTGCATTATTCCCGCTAACAACTCATGATTGATATGGGGGACCTCATGAACACCTTCCACGAAACGTTTGACGTAATCACGAAGTGGCTCTCCCTCCTTCTGAGTGATCGAAAATAAGTACGCAGCTGTCTTTGGATATTTTCGATTAATGGAGAACTGATGTAGAAAACGTTGAGTAAGTTGCTCAAAGCTGGTAATTGTCCCTCCAGGGAGTTGATTAAACCAAGAGAGAGCTCGCTTGGACAATGTGGTTCTAAAAATCTTGCAGTAGGCGGCATCGCTTAAATCATATAGGTCAGCTTTCGCGAAAAACCTATCTAAATGTTCCTGAGGATCCCCAGTTCCGTCATATTCTGATAGGTTAGTTATCTTAACACCTAATGGAAGGGACTCTGCCAAGATTGCTGGAGAGAAAGGGCTACGCTTCGGGGGGAGAACTGCTAACGGGGTAGCATTCTCCACATGAGTATGTGTTCTAGATGGATAAGTTGGTTGATCGGTACGGATGTGTGACCCCACTCTTGGAGATGTTAGCATGGTATGTGTCTCATTGGTATCTCTTCGTCGTTTTTCCCTATATTCCGCTTGTGAGGCGCGACTGTTCATTCTCTCCCGGGCCCTACCAAGAGGTGGAGCTGTAGGCCTAGAACTTTCTCGATCAGGAGTTGGGGAGGAAGTGCGACTCCCCTGGGGGGTTTCCGGGGAGCGCTCTCTGTGATGTGTTGCAGCAAATAGTGCGACAGCTTCAGCCGCAGCCCTGGCACTCGCCTCCTCAATCATCTTCCGTAAAGCTCCTTCAGTAAGTTGAACTCTTGGTTCGTCTTGAAGTGGTGGGAGTTGGTTCATATGACTGTTAAGGGGCGGCCGCCGCGTAATACCGTCGTTCTGGACATTTCGCGTCAAGGGGTCAACGGGTGGTTCTGGAACTCTTCCAGTTGGGGGATCGCTTCCTTGGATGCTTGACTCTCGAACTGATCTAGATCTAGTCTGCATATCTCAATGATCAAGTAGATTTTCCCACAGACGGCGCCAAAAATGATACGGAAATCACCTTCTTATAATGGACCGGCGAACTGTAGCGCTCGTCGGTAACGAACTTGGTGGGTTGCTACCTGCGTCACGAATTTATGTTAGAGGTGCCGGGGGTTGCCCGGCGAAGACCCTCCGACGATCAAGTCAGTAAGCGGTGTAAGTAGATTAAAACAGAAACCAGAGAATACTTAAAACTTAATTGAAAACATACCTCTTAATTATGAAAATTAGAGAGTATTTATAACGAAAATACAATTTTTATAATCTGACGGGCCTCCGGCCCATTGGAGAATTTTCATTTGGGCCTTTGAGCTCTCGACCCATATTATTTAGACTAGCCCACCATAATATGGTCATATTATGATGGGCTTAAGGTCCAATTATAATGGGCTAAGCCCATCAGAGTAATAATAATGTCCACTTCCCACCAATCTCCTCTCTCAGCTTAGAATTCAAAGACCCCTAAGTTCTCAACAGAAATATCACTAGAAATTGGAATTATATTTTCCAATAGTAGAACTTAGGAACACAAACCAAGTAAACACGATGAGTTATTTAGATACTCTATGTTTGCTACACCTTCAGTTTGTGCTCTAATCAGGATGCTTAGATGTTGCTCTAATTTAGTATTGTTAAAACCAGACTGGACCGGTCGGTTCAATCGATCCAATCAGGAACCGGAGGTCGGTCCAGTTCGGTTAGGGCCAAAAACCATTTTGACCGGTTTGACCGGTTAAAATCGATTTTAATATTTTTAATTTTTTATTTTTAATTTTTAATTTTTATAAAAGTTTAAATTTGATATTTTGTTATATTTATATGATTATTTGAATTTTATGTTTTGTTATATATGTTTTTATGTAACTATTTATTTATTTTTATATTTAAAATGTATTAAAGAACAATTAATTTATTATATTATTATTTTACATAATAAAATAAAAAAATATAATTAATTTTTATTAAACCGATCCGACCGCCGATTGAACCGATCCGACTTATTAAATCACTAATTTTAATAAAATCAATTTTATTATTAATTTAATTATAAAAATATTATTCTATCGAGTAGAAACACTATCTTGATTGATTAGTGGTTGGACCTAACAAATCAGAAAAAGGCAGACAAGAGCAACAGAAAGTCAGTCACCCAAAACAGAAGTAATTAGAAAGTGCAGGAGTTGAATTTGAATTGATACGTTCTTTAGAATATTGATTTACATGCTTCTTAAAAAGGAAACAAACAAAAAGACAGACAAGCAAACCTAACTATTTATTTAAAATCATAATACATATATTTTAGTTTGAATATATAAATTATATCATTATCATTACTAATATTTTATTAACTTTATGGGCTTATTTTATTCAAACAATTTAAATACAATTTTTTCAAAATAAAATTTAATATGTTATATAAGATTTATGAGATGTAAAAACTTGTAAGATTTTTAAAATAAGCTCAGTCCATGTTCCTCTTAATGTATAGATATTGGGAAGAATCTAGAGAGAATAGAAAGAAAACTCTTTGCAAGAAAGCCGGTGGCTCCAGATATGAAAATGGTTTTGCCTGCAAAATATTGACTATTGAGCAATCTCAATGTCAAGAGATTTGGAAATGAATTAATCCAACAAATTGGGTTAACAGTGTAGAATAAAATTGCCAGTTTATATTTTTTAATGTATTAGCATTGAAATTATAGTGGACGCATTATATTAAGTAGACAAATATCTATTTTAAATTTATGAAAAATAAAACTATATATAAATGTGTTTAAGCCAATTCAAAAGGTCGACTCGATAATTTTCAAGTTTAGCTTAATGTAATTTTAAATCAATTGAAGGTGAGACAAAAGTTATAAGATTTGAATTTAAATTCAAATCGAATATGAGAGAAATTAAATATGTCCAGCAATCAAATTAGTTCTCAATTTTCGATTTTAATGTCAAGCAAGTTGAAAGTGCGGCCAAAATTAAAATCTCGCTGCATATTCTAAAAAGTCCAAATTACTCTCTTTCTCTCCCCTATGAAAAGCACAAGAAGTAAATATTGGTATCGTTTGAACTACTAAATATGCTATCAACCCAACTTTTTCTTTATACAATCCAGTGAAAGAATAAAAATAAAAAATTGGGTATTAGTACATAAACTTTTCCTATTATTATACCCTCTTTGCATTTTTAATAGATTTTGGTGTGGATAGTAAATGATATAAATGTAAGTATCATATTGCCCTTGATAATAGACTAAAATTACTAAAGAAATGGGTCCGTTATAGACCCAACCCGAGTTCGATCCCGATGGAGATTTGAATTCCTAATCACACAAAATGTCCATTTTATATCGCCGTAATTTTACTACGTGTATCATCTCAAATTTATAAATAGTTTTTTTCAATGTCTACAGGTGAATGTCATTTATTACATTTACTAAATTTTACATTTTTAAAATTCTTCATTTCTCTTTTATTTTGAGATCTTATTTTAGTAGTATAGTGTTATAGTTGGGCTCGTTCCAACAAGTTTAACGAACTTCTTTGAATTCTTTGATCAGTTATAGATTATTAGCTCCCCACTGACTCATCACCAACCTTTAGCCAAGTTCGAAATCTAGAGAAGATCAGATCTAGATCAGATTTAAATAGAAGAAACTTTGTTACAGCACTCTATTACTACTACAACCACATTAAAACAAATTAAGATTACAGTTGTAATTGTAAATAAATCATAATTTTCTTTAATTAGATCAATTAATAGAGCAACGTTAGATTTAGGCAACTCTAAATCTACAGTCAGTTAATTTCGTGGTTAGTGTGGGGTTTGCTGATAAGTACTTTAATAATTTTTCATATTTAATTTTTTGAATAATTTTGATATTATTAAATTTTCAAATTTTAAAATTTGTCATATTTTTTAATATTACTTAATTAAAATTTTAAAAATATTGACAATTGTAAATAGAACTAGCTTGATTATGTTTCATCTCTTGTCATTAATATGTCCTAAAGTCTTTTGCAAGAACATGCATGTGGAAATGACATGATTAGAAACTTCATGATCTTTTTTTCATTTCCAATTCTTTGCTAGGAATAAATGTGAACGTGATTGCAATAGTTCATGTTGCGTCTTATGAATTGTTTTTGTGCTTAATTAAATTATTTTACTTAAAAAAATGATCATAATAGGGGGGGGGGGGGGGGGGAGCTGATGTTCTTTATGCGTAGATCGAAATTTATATTACTATTGGTATCAATGTTTTGTCATTATCATAAAAAAGGAAATTGGTTTGTCCCAAAGTTTCATACTGAAGTTTAATGATAATAAAAGAGAGTTATTATTAGTATTGCTGCACCTTTCTGCTGTTATTTTCATGCCTACAATGTCCTTGATTAGACCGTACTTGAAAAGTCATGCTCAATATTATACAATTTGTAAATGGAATTTTAAGTATGGTATTTTTTTTTTCAGTGAATAGAATTTTTTATTATAAATTATCTTATATATTGTATCATGTATATTTTGTGAAATATTATATTACGAATAATTAATGCAACGCAATATAATAATATATTAAAATTTGTAATAAAAAAAATTATATCCACTTTTTCTTTCTAAAGCAAAAAGATTATAGTATATTGAAGTTCGACATTGCTCAAGATTCGCTTGAATAATAATAAGTTAATTAAATATGTGAAATCAAGTTTAAATAGCAGAGAAGCCCCTATTGCACATTAACACAATATTACTGTCACAAGAAAGAAGAAAAGAAAAAGTGAAATTGTCAATGGAAACATACCATGTTCCCTTAGCAATTATGAATTTCCAAATAAAGTCATAAAGTGAAATTGAAAATGTGTTATAGAACACAAATAGTAGTTGGCAAGTACTGCATATTATAGGTAGTTGGCGAGTTAAGTATTACATTTGTACATTTCTCTCCAATTTTAATGGCTTCATCTACCAATTTTGAAAAATTGAATCTTCACAAGGATGACAATAGAAGGCCTCTGGGCTAACTCAGAGAAGAATCACCCAATAAAAAAAATAAAAATTAAAATAAAAACACATATATGATATGATATCATTATCAAGCAATGTATATTTTACTGTACGAAAAGCAGAGACACATATGGTTATTGCATGAATGATTTTTTTTTTTTTGTCTCAATTTTATGAATTCACTTTTATCCTACTACACGATATTTAAATGAGATTTGAAAAAATAAAAATTTGAATTGTGAAATTTGAAGTTATACATAAAACTGTCCCACACAAGAATCTCAATGGGCTAACTTATTTGCCAAACAAAAAAAATACCACAATCTTGAATATACCAAAATTCATGCCCTTAATAATTATCTCCGATTCGCCATGTGTTTTGCTTGATGCACATTCAAGGTCAGGTATTGATGAGTACGTTGAACTATTTATGTAGTTAAAAACTCTTATAATCCAAATACAACGACGAAATTATCAAAAGTGCTCGTTAAACTAATAGCTCATCGTGTAAGCCTTCAAGTAAAAACCCTTTATGCCAAATGGGAATAATGGGACATGTTCCTACACTAATTCAACGATAGTTGAACTTACTATATGGCAAACTTAATCTTGTGACCTTTTGTTATATAAACACACATAAAGTTCTAATGAAAAAAACATTATATATTTCTGATTTTTCTTAGATATTTACATAGGTAGGATCAAAATAAAGGTCATTTTCTCAATACAACTTAAGGACTGTTAGGTGCCTTTGATTGTGATATATCAAAAACTGGTCCAACACTACTTTATTTGATGGCTACAGCTTTTATGTGACCACCTCCATCTACAACTTCAAGTGTCCCGCCCCCCCGCGCCCAGTCTCTTTTCCATGTGGTCAATGTTAATTAATTGCAGAAGGTGTAAACATGAGGAGAAACATAAGTCTCATTGGTAGAATTATTAAGGATAGATTTTTTTTTTTCCTTCCTTTCTTTTTTTCTTTGTTTCTTTTTTTTTTCTTCTCAAATTATTCAAACCCTAAAAGAAAGAAAAATACAAAAATGTTACTGAAAACCATATTGAATTACAGTATCTAAAAAGACAATGTTCAAGATAAAATCCCAAAACTCTAATATATTGATCAAATCCTATGATATATATATATAGGCATTTTTTTTTATTTTTATAGTAGATGGTTGTAAGGATAGAGTAAGAAAATGGATACTAGGAACGAAATATATTTTTTCTTAAAATATAATAAATAAAAAAGTATTTTTATTTTTTTAGGGAGGTGCAACTTTTTAAAATTTAATAATTAATTATATAAATTTTACATTAATTTAAAAAATATATTAGAGTGGGGGAGGGGGTGTTAGCTCGATCCCTCGGTGGTTGTTGAAACTTGGTATCATAAATTGTTAATTGATAATTATTAAGTTTTCATTAATTGATATAGGATGTTGCAAGGGGCGGCACTGCCCAGCCCCAAGCTCGATCCCTGTGCGGTTGTTGATACTTGATATTGTAAATTATTAATTGATAATTATTAAGTTTTCATTAATTGATATAGAATGTAATGATATATTTGATCTCTCAATAAATTAAAGGATAAAATTTGTTTTACCCCTTGTACTAATACATTTATTGTACTAATACATTTATATTAAATACCCCCTTATATAATCAAAAACTTTAAACGCCCCCCTCAATTTAAATTTTTGTTAGTAAATTAAAGTTTTGGAGTTGTTATGACAAAAATACCCTTTTGAATATTATATAATGCTTATTTTTATTTTGATCCAAGTTCAATTTTTCATACACTAATTCTTTTAGTATTTATAAGCCAAAATCCTTTTGGAAGAAAATGTGTTTCTTCATAATTTTTAATCATTTATTTTTTTTAATAGCTGTTTGTCTTATTCTTATAGGTGAAATTTTTTTACTCTTTTTTTTGAAAAAACTTAAGAATTTAAGTAAGTTTTAAAAAAAAAAAAAAAATTGGACATATAGAATCCTTTAATAGGTTATAGGATGCTTTTATTTAGATAATTGAGGATATGAACTATCAATCAATTTTTGTCACTTTGCATGAAATATTTTTTTATAATTTATTATATTAATCAATTTTCTACAATACCAAAAAAAATAAAAGATAATAATATTATAAAAATATTATTATTTTGGCTACAAATTTCTTTCAAAATTTTGGCATAAAAATATTATAAGAAAAATTAAACTTATAACAAAATTAAATCTACATTACATAATACCAAAAGAGCATTTATGTCATAAAACTTCTAAATCTTCAATTTGTTAACAAAAATCTAAATTGAGGGAGTGTTTGAAAATTTTAGTTGTACAATGAGGTGTTTGATACAAATCCATTAGTACGAGAGGGTAAAATGAATTTTATCCTAAATTAAATAAAAATACACAAAAAGATGACTCAAAAAATTCTCTATTTATTTTTCTTCTAAACTATACATTTTCTAAAGCTATATTTGGATTAAATTTTAAGGTAAAGAAAAACCAAAATAACTATAAAATAAAGCATAAATTACATCATTTAAAATTTAAAAAAAAAATCTTGATGTATGTTTTTTCTCGTCAAATTCAAACATAGCGTAAGTGACAAAGGGGGATTTCACTGGAGAAAACGAAACCCACAGACAAAAAGTTCAGTAGGAAAATTGTAAGTAAATTTGATGTCGGGCCACTGTAAAAGAACTCCAGAAATTCTGGGCGATTGAGTATTGAAACTGAAAGTACTTTGGGGATTCAATTGATGAATTGGAGTACCAAAATGGTGGAGTGCGGTGGATATATATATATATATATATATATATATTTATATAATCTTCTTTCCCAAAAACAAGTCTTATTTGTCCAACAATTATGAAGTGCAAGAATCCACAAACTCTACCACTACAAAGTTAAAAAATTAAAAAATTTACATAATTTTATATTATTATTATTTATTACTTTAATAGTTTTGAAAAAAAATATTTTGTAAAATATAATTTTATTTTAAAATGTTTAAAAGAAAATGCAAAGTAAATTGAGGTGCGTGGAGTAATATTAATTAATAGCGCAATCTATTTGCTGATGTCAAAGTAGAAAAAATAAATTAAATTTTATTTGAATGGAAATATTTGAATTTGATAGAATAATTTGGAGAAAGAATTACAGATAACTCTGTATTAGCTAGATTTTGAGTTCATCATAATAACTTAAAAAATAGTTTAAAATAGTTTAATTATTTAAAATTCATTACAACACAAAAATTCAATGAATTTGTTAATATGAATTTTAAAATTTTTTACACCAAATCCATCAATACAAACACAACCTAAAAATTGATAGCTCTATGATATTAGATTTTTATTAATTAATGTTTCATTTTCAAACTCATTTTTATGTTTCCAACATTTATAGGGTTGAAATTATTTTTACTAAATTTTTGTATACTAAATTTTTGTGTAAAATGAGAATATGTTTAGATTAATTATGCTTATATGTAGACTATATATATTTATAAATAAAAATATATTTATTTTATATTATTTTTTACATAAAATGACGTGATATGTTGTAAGTAGACTGAAAATAAGATTAGTAGGTGCATGAAAATATATGAAATAATAATAAATTTGAAAATGAATTCTGAAAATAAAAATAAGTAATATTTTTTATGAAAATGAATAAAAAATATACTTTTTACATTTTCAAATAGTAAAAAGGGAAAATTTTCTATCTGAAAATAAAATCAAACGGGCTTTAAGTGATTGGAAACGGATAATATATTGAATAGGAATGGAATTAAGTTGATTTTGTTTTCTTGTTAAATTTTATTTTCATTAGAGCCTTTTTTTTTTTCTTTTTCCTGTCCCGGGCCATATCTTAATCTTGATCCCGATCCATCACTCAATTGTTTTTCTTCAGTTTTTGGTGCAACCTTCCTTTTCGCTGTGTCTTTTTCAATTTCTTGCACCAAATTCTTTCCCAGAATATTTGATGTGATTCTCGAAGGGGATAAATGCCTGTACTCTAACCAAGTTGCAAAAAGGTCTTCATGTATTAAAACAATAACCTAAAACCAACAAGTAGGGCAAAAGATTTTCACCTGTCTCACTGTTTCACGATCCAAAAACCAATACTAACACTAAAATGTCAACTTTGACCCCACCTCTTGCAATATTGGAATTTGTAAAGAAAAAAACGATATTTCAGTACTTTTCATACATTTCTTGTTTGATCTGTTACATTTAAATATACATTTACATATCCCTTATTTGAAGGAATGTTTATAAGCAAGAGTATAGTTAGGAAAATATATTACAATTCTATGTCGTTGTAATATCAATCATGAATTTATGAGCGGATTTACAGAGCTACAAATCTGCTGAGAAAATTTAAGCTTGATGAACGTGTTATTGTAACACAAATTTCATGTAAAATTAACAAATAAAAAAAATTATATAAATTAAATTTTATTGAATTAAAATAATAAAATAATTACAATCTATATAATTCATACGATTCTTCTTTTCAAAAATAAGAAATTTTGGGATTTGAACTTTTGGAAGTATAATTGTCGATTTGATTTTTTTTAACTGAATTTCGTCCTTCAATAACGTTAATTAGAGGGTTTATTACCTTAAACGTTAAAATTTCAATAACGTTGACTTTGAAATTTGACACCTTGTTGATGAAACTAACCTTTTGATCTTCTCCAATATGAATTTAATTTTTAATAATATTAATTCGAAAGTTTAACAACTTAATTTTGAATTAAAATGTTATTATTTGGATAGACTCCACGATAAATGCCTTGATTTTCGTCTTGAATACCATAAATTTTCTTGAATTTAATTGTTTTGGTTGAAAAAATTTCCTCCAACACTTTTCTTGTTCAAACCTTTTTTTCATAACTTATGTTTTTCACTCTTACAATAGCACGATTTGATTGATAGATATTTTATGATCACAAAATTTGATACAATGTTAATTTTTAAAAATTGAGATTTGACACTTGGCGAAATTTAATTGGCCAATAATATATATTATAATATTAATTAATTAACTATTTACTTTAAAATTTTGATTAAATCCCCAACGTAAATCAAAAATAAAAAATTAATATTTAGTATATTATTTTAAACATGTCGCCATTTAATTGACACATATTTAATTTATTTACAATTATAATTCTCTGTTTTATAATTTTTTATATGCTAGTTGAATAATAAATTGAATTGAATATAATATTACCGTTTTAACACTAAGCATGTTGTCGTTTTAGATTTGGAATCAATTATAAAGAGACCCCGTATGCCTATTGAGGATTTTACATTGATTGGAAGGCAAGTCGGTTGAACCCTTGACTTATTGTTGCCATCCACAGAAGGAAAAGTTCCAATTTCAAACAAAAGGTTTAAATAGGCAGCATGGTTGGATGACTTTAGATGCCTCAAAAAATTAGCAAAACACATTAATTTGTGCACATGAAATTGATTGAATTATTATAGTTGTGCTAGCATGGGACTAGAAGAGTGATGGTGTTGAATAGGCTAATGAATCGCTCTGTCTGAATGAACATTGATTGCCCTGCTTCACTGACAATGACTCTTAGTTGGGAAATATTGATTGCTGTGATGCATTGATGGAAAGTGACAGGGATAGGGCGATAAATTCGGTGGTAATGAAAATAATTTTTATTTTTTGTGCCCATCTTTCTTTAAAAGTAACCTACAATGTGTACTGTTTCTACACGTATATGTGAATAGGGAGCAATATGAAGAGTCTGTTTGGTTTTATTTTTAAGCAGTACTTTTATTTAATATATTTTTTTTTCTTCATACTAATAATTTAAGTTTTTTCAAATAGAAAGCACCATAAGAAATGTATTTTAATTTTTAAATCTATATAATCAATAGAAATACAATAAATTCATATATATTTTTATTTTTATATAAAATCCTAGATAATGTTTATTTTTATTTTGGATGTTTTGGGAGGAAATTGTTTTGGGAAAATAATTTTGGGAATAAGAATGGATGAAAGTAATTTTTGATTTTATTTTGGGGGGAAATTTTTTGTCTTGTTTGATAAGATTTTATCACAGCAACCTTTTTTAATGAACTAAGTTATCTTTTTTTAATATAGAAGGAAGATAATAAATATTTGTAATAATAAAATAATTAAATAATGTAATGATATTGATATATATCCACGATTTCATTCTATTATGGGAAGAAAGGAATTTGGTTTGGGGAAAATGTTTTCTTTATGAGGGAATGAAAAAGATTGTGGCGAAATAAAAACAAACATAATTCTAATAAAGATGTTTTCAATATGAAATTATGAAAATGAAAGCAAATGGGGTTCAAATAATTAAACCCACAAATATAATTCTAATAAAGATGTTTTCGATATGAAATTATGAAAATGAAAGCAAATTAGACCCTTTGTACACACGCAGTATTTTGTGGTATGAGCCAAAAGCAAAAGCACACCCCCATCAGACCACCCAACTCTGATCCAAATAATGTGAAACCTTTTTTTTTTAGAAGGCAAAAATGTCATTTGGCAGACTACTTTTGTCCTCGAAACACTACCGCACAATAGGACATTGGTACTGACGTCCAAAGTGGAGTCGAACACTTGGAATATATACTTTTTAAGTTTCAACAAAAAGGCCACAAGATTTTGTACAGATATCCTCATGGATGCGAACACTTTCAACACATAGAAGAAACAAGAATCATATCTCCTACCAAACTCTTGACTATAGCATTAAAATATTGCATCTGAAATTGTATATAAAGGCATGTGTAAGTTACCATTTATGCTCTCTACTTCTGATCCCAAATTTTGCTGATTCTTGCATTTGCATTGTTTTGTCATGGAAGAGAGTCAAATTGTTCAACACTTTGAGGGCAAGACAATTTTCATCACTGGTGCCACGGGCTTTCTAGCAAAGGGTTACCTCTCTCTCTCTCTCTCTCTCTCTCTCTCTCTCTCTCTCTCTCTCTCTCTATCTCTTCTCCCATCTTATTTACAGGCACATTTACAGCAAGTATTTGTTTGCATGGTGCTGACTCTCTAATGCTCTCTCTTTACAATTGGATACAGTTTTCTTAGAGAAGATACTTCGAGTCCAGCCGAATGTCAAGAAATTATTTCTTCTAATAAGAGCGACTTCTAAAAGGTCTATTGAACAACGCTTACAAGAAGAGGTACGAAAGCAACACTTGTCTAGTTGAGCACACCAAGTTGGTGGTTATTTACACATAAAATTGTGTGAAATCTCTATTGCAAGTATCAAATGCTGACATCTCTATATAAAACATGTTTAAAATGCACATGTCATTTTTTAATTCGAGACAAAAAAAAAAAAAAACTTTTTGTATATTTTTTTTTTTTTTATGATAACTCACTTTGATTTATTGTATTCCTAGGTTGTTGATACTGAGCTATTTCGAGTTCTAAGAGAAGGGTGCGGAGAAGACTTCAACTCTATTCTATTGTCAAAAGTTATTCCAGTTTCGGGAGATGTTTCTCAAGAAAATCTGGGGATAGTTGATTCAGAGTTAAGAGAAGATATGTGGCGGGAAATAGACATTATTGTCAACTCAGCTGCAACAACTAAATTTGATGAGAGGTACTAGAAATATGGGTAAATTTTAATCTGAATCAGGTTTGGCCAATTAACCCAACCCAATCATAGAGCATGTGAATCAATTACACAATAAGAGTGAATTCACTTACCTTTGATTTCAAATACTATTGTGTGAAGAGAATGGGCACTAAGACATTTTATGATATGTCTATCCTTTTTGGCTTTTCCATAGATATGATGTAGCATTTGAGATCAATGCTTTGGGAGCCATGCATGTCCAAGACTTTGCTGGAAAATGTTCAAAACTACCTATGATTCTTCACGTGTCCACGGGTTAGGAACACATATGATACTATTCAGTTTCAATACGATTTGAGCCTATTCTAATTTACAATTCTTGATGGGAAATTACCAACTTTTGTGGCACAGCTTTTGTGCATGGCACGAGGGTAGGACTCATACCAGAGAAGCCATTTCATATGGGTGAGACACTTGCTGGATCTAAAATTACGTATCTAGACATCAACACGGAGAAGAATATAATTGAGGAAAGATTAAGAGAACTTCAAACTCAGAAGCCAACGGAAAAAGAAATCACAACAGCTATGAAGGATTTGGGCATTGAGAGGTTAAAATACTTCACAATATTAAGTATAATATATGTTTTATTGGTTATTACTCATTGTTACAAAGAATGATGAATGAAAATTTCTGCTATCAGAGCAAAGTTGCATGGGTGGCCAAACACATACGTGTTTACAAAGGCAATTGGGGAGATGCTGTTGGAGAGCTATAAGGAAAAGGCTAGTGTCATTACAATACGTCCAACTATTATAACAAGTACTTATAAAGAACCATTCCCTGGTTGGATTGAAGGTCTAAGGTACCTATTCCCATGTTTTCCTTTTCTCTCCGCGTTACAATATTTAAAAGTTGTCACTCATATATAATCAGTGGCAATTATTATTCTTATGACACATTGATGTCTTGCAAAAACTTATGTTTAAGTTGTCGTTGTCGGTATGAAGTTGTGTTTACAGATTAGTTCTTGTCATTGTTAGGATTATGGTAAAATAAAAGTTATTATTACTTGATATGTATTATTAGTGATAATTTTCATACTAAAACTAATTATTTTGTCACTGCTTCTTATACTGTTATGACTTTTATAAGCTGGAAACCCAAATTGACTTTTACGATTATGTGATGACAGAACTTTGGATAGCATCTTTGTTGCTTATGGTAAAGGCAAACTGAAATTCTTCGTAGGTGATCCAGAGTCAACACTTGACATGGTAAGATAGTTTACATAAATAACTAATGATATGCACTGTTATTAATGTTAACCTTTTGTACCATATATTATGTTTTTTTTTTTCAATCAATGTAGATCATGACGTAATTTTTAGATTATTGTAACAGTTGTTTACGAAATATCTTCTAAAATATTAAAATCAATTATCAATGAATTGAACATTGTGATCAAGAGATTGTTTGTTTGGTGGATTTTATAAGTTCGATAATTTATTTTATTCAAATATTTCAAAATTTTATAATCTCTAAATAATATTAAATGTAGGAATTTATAAAATATTTTATTTTAGCCCAACACCTTCTAAATCATGCTTCTTTTTTTTCAACTAATTCATAAAAAAATAAAATTACATAAACAGGCCATCAAGATATATTCTATCATTTTATTTTATTCTTTTAATTCTATATATATATGCATATTCTTCATGCATCTTCAATATTAAAATTCCATATGCAAATACTATTTGTTAAGATTATATGTGAGAGTACAATAAAATCAAGAAATGAGAGGTAAACTATTTTTTTTTTTAAACTATTGACAGATACCAGGTGACATGGTGGTAAATTGTATGCTTGCGGCAATAGCATCGCATTCAAATGATAAACACGATTTATTTGTTTATCAAGTTGGTTCATCACGGCGGAATCCTCTGAAATATGCCGACATCAAGTGGTTAATGTTTCGTTATTTAACTGAAAATCCACTGCTTGACAGTAGAGGAAAACCTATCAGAGTAGGGCAACCTACAACTTTGAATACCATGGCCAGCTTTCACAATTATATTGCCATCCACTATTTGCCATTCCTCAAGGTCAGTTTAAGTTAATATTTAATTTTATTATGTTGTCAAATAAATTAAAATGAAGTATTTGTATTTTCTATCTACAAAAATTTCCTTTTATGATCACTTTAGGAACTCAAAATGAGGAGAAAAAAAAAAGAAAAAATGAAGCTTCATATATGTACTAAAAAGCTAGCAAATATTAGTGCATAGAGTAAAAAATATATTTCAGATGGTCCATTTTGAAGATCTTTATGATAACAAGTTCAAATCTTGTGTGACCTGCTTAATTTTAGGAGGTTTGAAAAATATGAGTATCGAACAATCACAATTATTTATGTATGGTGGATCCCATGTAAATCTCATTATATGAATGAAGTGATTCACTGTAAGAAAAAAAAATATTAGTGACAAAATATTAAGCAACAATATTAAAATTGTCACTAAATGCACATATTAAATAACAAGATTTTTTTATATTTTTATAATAATAGTTTTACACAACTTTAATATTGCAAAAAATTATATTTTAATTATCACTAATCACAATAATAATTTTTATTGTCAATAGATTGTCTACAGTATCACTATTTGTCAACAGCGATAATTTAAATGTCATACATTTGTCATTATATATTGTTAAGGGTGATAACTTAAAGACTAGTTTTTATCACTATTAAGCTGATAAAATATTAAATAATAAATATTGTCACTTAATGCATATCATTAGTGTTAATTTTTACATTATGATTGAATATTTTATCTCTAATATTTATTTTTCTTGTAGCGATTGTCTGCGAACCTCCTTAGCATTGATTTTGGTCAATGGTGTTACAGACTAATCTTGCATTTGTGGTTGTTTAATTTTCAGCTACTGAAATTGATAAACATAATGTTCTGCAACCATTTTGAGATCCTATATACCAATGCAAGACGAAGAATCAGCCATGCCATGCGTCTAGCAGAACTTTACAAGCCTTACTTGTTTTTCCAAGGAATGTATGTTTCTCCAAACTTATTTACTCCATTTTTCACATTAATTTCTTACAATTTTATCAATCTAAATACATACGATGTTTAAGATTAAAATGTATACGTACCGTTGACTATTAATTATTTCAATTTTTTATTTTTTTATTTTTTAATTTTTGCAGCTTCGACGATGGTAACACTGAAAATTTGCGAATGACAATAAGAGGAAGCAACATGAATATAGACGTGCTTAATTTTGATCCCAAGTGCATTCAATGGGACGAGTACTTTGTGAACACTCATTTTCTAGGAATCGCCAAATATGTATTGAAGTGACTTGCTTATATGTATGTCTTCAAGAGTCTTGTACTATTATTTCATATATGGACAATTTAATGATTAATTTAATGATACATGTTATTCATTTGGAAATCATTAAAGTAAAATTTATAAATTGAAATTTTATGATATTAGTATTTCACTTTATGATATTTTTATATGCAAACGCAAAGACTCACAAGTCACTTGAATAGTAATATAATATGAAATTTCAAAGATGAATATTTTTGAGTCATTAAAACCTTTGTCGTAAAAACCATTAACACTGTTATGAGGAGTTGTTTCGCCAGTTCACCACTCTAAGAACCAATGCCATTTCTTTTCTTTTTTTTTTTGCTCGAATTGGATTCTATATAAAATTAAAAGCTTAGCTAATTACAAAAATTCTTAGGTTGTATTTGAATTAAAGGATTTAAATTTGAGAAAATGATTTGTGGGAAGGGTTTCAAATGACTCAATATAAGATAAATTTGAAATTCAATATAATGACTCAAAAAATAGTTCAAAGAGTTCAAAAATTTGAAATCAATTGTATCATAAGATTATTCAGACAAGTTCAATGTATTAGTTATTATGAATTTAAAATTTCTAATTTTAAATCAATCAATTCAAATATAGATGTTTTTGATAAGTATGAATGGAATACTGACATATGATGAGAAATTTCATGATATTATGAGGGGGGATTAAGTTACAGGCCCAATCCCATGCCCATTTTTGCCAAGCGGTGGGCTGCCAAATTGATGGTCCAAATCAGGTCATTTTTTCATATGAAAAACCATGCTGCCTTCTCTACATCTACTCTTGCACAAAGTATGAATCGGATGGGCTACATCTGTCTATATGATCCCTTATATATATATATATATATATATATATAATAAAATTAAAAGAATGAATCCATGAATAGTTTGCAGCACAAAATTCAAGGTCAATCTTTCAATTGGATGTAAAATCAGATTTTTTACATGGCAATATAGATGAGCAGGTTTTTATAGATCACCCCCTGGTTATGTACAACAATGAAGTGAAGAAAAAGTGTACAGGTTGAAGAAGGTTTTATAGCGGCTGAAACAATAGAGTTTGGTACAGCCATATAGAGACTTATTTTGTTAAGGTTGGATTTCAAAAATGTTCATATAAGCATACTCCCTTTATTAAATCGGGATTTGTAGAAAAAAAAATTGATTGTATGTTTGTATGTAATGTTGGGAAAGAGGGTCAAAATAAATGGCACAAACACAGCGGAATCATGATATTATTTTCCCACCTATCAGAATAAAAATGGGATCAAATCAATAATTCCAAAAGAATATTGCAAGAGAGTAAAAATGTGACACGAGATTTTTTACGTAAAAAATCCAAATCGAAAAAAACCATAGGACCATAGTCCAGACAAAACTTTTACTAAATATGTAGTAGGCTTACAAATTCTTCATAAACTAGGTGATACACAAATAATCTTTAGAGAATATCTCTTGGATTACAAATATCTCAAGTTTTTCAATTTAGAATATTAAAGAAAAATATAAAGACTATTTTAAGAGAGAATAAAAAAAATTAGAATTTTTCTCCCTATTTTTTCTTTCAAAACATTCTATTTTTCTCGCTCAACTCTCTTATTTTCTCTCTTTTTCTTGTATGTTTTAACTATGAAATGAGAGCTCTATTTATATAGGCAATATTTGATGCCAACATTCAAAGTTTGGTAGTTTTAATGTTTGAATGTTTGGTAACCACATTTTTTGAATATTTTGGTAGCCACCCCATTTTGATGGATTTATCAACATGTGAATAATCTAATCTACACAGTAAATGGTCCAGCAATGTTTGAGGAGTTTAAAAGATCCATGATGGTAGAATTTGAGGTGACTGGTTTAGGATTGATGCATTATTTTCTTGGCATCGAAGTAGTGCAATCAGCAGTTGGGATTTTCATCACACAAAAGAAATATGCTTTGGAGATCTTGGATAGGTTTCAAATAATGGATTGCAACTCAAGGGGAACTCCAATTGAACCAAATTTGAAGCTCACAAAAGACTCTAAAGTAAAGAAGATTAATAGTATTTTGTACAAGTAAATTGTTGGAAGCTCGATGTACTTAATATTAATTAGACCTGACATCATGTACGCTATAAGTTTAATTAGCAGGTTTATGAATTGTCCAATTAAGCTTCATCTCCTTGTTGCAAAGAGGGTCTTACACTGCTTGAAAGGTACACTTGATTTTGGTATTTTTTATCAAAAAGAAGGGGGATAAGATAATATTGGTTTCAGTGACAGTGATTATACAGAAAATTTAGATGATAGAAAATGTACTTCTAGTCATATATTTATGATGAGTGCAAGGGTTGTTTCATAGGCATCAAAGAAGCAACAAATTGTTATTTTATCTACAATGAAGCAGAGTTTATAGCAGTAGCCACTTGTGTGTGTCAACTAGTTGGTTGAAAAGAATACTTGAATTGTTATAAAACATTTTATACATATCCGACAACTTATAAACTCAATTAGGTATTATTAACAACTCACAAACTCAATTGGGTATTATTGTCAGCCATCTTTTTATTAGAATGTTTGACAATTGACTCATTGAATATATTGACAGCATTTGTCATAGACATTTATTATCAAAATAATGAGATGTGAAAATGGAGATCGAATAAGTAAAAAAAAGGGGTATGATATTCCTCAAGTTACAAACCTATTGTTTGATCTCTTATGCATCAACTTTCAATTTTAAAATTATGACGATCATATTTATATATTTTTTATGAGATATGCTTGTTCGATTATTATATGAGAGAGATAATTAATATTTTAAAATTAATATATAATTTTTACAATCAATCAAAGTATATATAATACTTATTATCATCTCAATCCATATCTAGTAGTTGGCCAGTTACGAATAATGTATACCTTATCTCCAATTTAAATAGTATCAACTACCAATTTAAATGACAATAGTCCCATTTTTATGAATTCATTCTAGTTTGATATGAAGTTTTAGATAAAAATTAAAAGAGTAAAATTTAATAATGAGTATAAAAAGCTATAGAAATTATAGATTGTCCGTTTGATCCACCACAAATTTTATTCATTGAATCACTGCAGGTAAGAGATGGACCGTATTTCTAGGCACATAATGAATACCACAATCTTATTTTCTAAAACAAAATAGAAAAAAGAAAAAAGAATACCACAATCTTTAATCTCATATATGTTACTATCTAAAAAACTAAGATCTTGTGACCTTTTGTTATATACACGCACATATATGTTTTAATGGATAAAAGATCATCATGGTAGATAGTTTAAGTTTAATTGATGGAGTATGCTCATATATAAACCTAATTATGATTTAAAATAACATATGAGAATATTATATATTTACTGATTTTTCTTGAGATTTCAACTTATAAATGTGCTTCATGAGTTGGATCAAAAGGAAAGGTGATTTTCTCAACACAATTTAAGGACTGTTAGGTGTCTTTGATTGTGTTGTATCAAAAACTGGTCCAATACTACTTTATATTAATGCTACAGCTTTTATGTGGCCGCCTATCTATGACTATGGTGCCCCTGGGTCTCTTTCCCCTGGGTCTCTTAATAGTATCTGATATGGATTGTTCCGATTAGGTTATTCCCCACCGAAAATTCCGGTGAAATCAAAACTTAAACAATAAATATTTAGAGGAATTCAAAAACTTTTATAAAAAAAAAAGTTAGTGGTACTAGACATCTCCATTGTATAATCTCTTATACTCCATTTTCCTTCTTATACTCCATTTTCCTTTATACCTCGTTAAAATAAGATTAACTAAAAGTACGTTTGTTTCACCCTTTTTGTTTTTTGCAAAACATTTTTTAATATTTTCAAGAAAATTCTTGACATTATTCTCCTCAGACATAGGGCCCTTGAAAGTTTTTGGAATAGAACGTTTTAATGATCATAAAACTCATGCGATTAGAACGATCCCACTTTTCTAAATCTCTTTTAGCCTCAGATGAATTTTCATCAGTGAGAGCGGGAGGTCGTTCTATCCGAAGTGTAAGGTCAAGGTCCATACAATCAAGAACAATCATCACATTCTCTTTCTATTTCTTAAATTTTGTTGGCCTCAGCACAAGAATGGAATTAATGTTGGCAGATATAGTAAAAGTGGAAACAGAAGTTGAACAGAGAACAAAATAAAATAATCATAATCAACATTCATGTCATAACATAATAATAAAAATCATATATATGCATGACATAATCAGTTAATTGTGAGCTCCAATACAAGGTACCTAACACAACATTGACATTTAGTCTTTGAATAAAAATATCAATTGCAAGTAGTACTATCAATGGAGTAATTAAATATTGATAATTAAATCATGTCAAAAAAAAAAATTAGATCGATTTATTGCTCACGTAGAAGATCTAATAATCATCACATATTTATTATTATAGGTATATTTATTATTTGACCAAATAATAATCTTATTTTGGTCGATTATTATTCTTTCAAATAATCTTCCTTTGCCAATTAATTCAAATCAGATTGGTAAGCAAAAGAATGTGATCGTTCGCCGCTTCATGCACAATTAAAGCAGGTTTCTCTAATTTATTTTTTATTTAGGGAGGATGTCGCCTTTTGGCTAGAGCAATTTTATCAAGTGTAGTGTCATATTTTAGTAGAATTATTATCTGCTAAAAACAATAAAGCTCAAAGATAGATTTTTTTCTTTTTTTGGCCCTCAAATTTCCAAATCATGAAGAAAAGAAACATATAAAAATGTTACTAAAAAACTTATTAAATTACAATATCTAAAAAGACAACCTCAAGCCGAGTGCCCAAACTTATCCATTTTGTTCAAATTCCATCAAATATATAGGTATTTTATTTATTTTTATAAAAGGTGATTGTCATCAACTTTGACCTTACCTCTTGCCATATTTCCACTTTTTCCTCCTTTACATTATTGTTGGAACAGTTAGCATGTTGTCAACATCGGATTTAAAAGTAGATATAATAATGGGGTGGATTCAAATTTGAATCCGCTCGGATTTACTTCGAACACATCTCATTTGAAATAAATTTTTTAAGTTATAAATGAATTTTAGATAAATTTTAATTTTTTATTTTTAAATTCGTTCCATCCCAAATCTATTCATTTAAATTATTTATTTATTTTTTATTTTAATAAATATGTATAATGTAATATTATATATTAAAAATATATTTTTTTTTTACAAAATAGTAGCATTATTTTTAAAAATTATATTATTTATTATTTTTAAAAATATAAAATGGACCTAATAAATTTAATTCAAACTCACTGAGCTAGAAGAATCTCAAATGGTTAAAAATTTTGAAGAATTTCAAATTTTAAGAAACTCATTCTAAATTAATGAATTGTCACTCTATTTAAAGCAATGATAAGGAGATCCCACCTATATTTTTTAGGATTTTACGTAGATAAAGGGCAAGTGGGATGAAACCCTTGACGTATTGCTGCCATCCATCATACATAGTACGATGACACGTAGTTGGGAACATTGAATCCTGCGATGCATTGATGAAACTTAGGTACTAACGGAAATAATACGCTTTTTGTGCCTATGTTTTTCAAATGATAATAATTTGCACGGCGTGAGAGAAAGAAATATCGTGGCATCAAATTATAATTAACATAGTACATGAATACTTTTGATAGTCTTGGCATCTGGAGTTCCTTATCTACCCAATGAATCACACCCACTACAACATACGTGTGTCATCAAAATTTAATTTAATTAAAAAAAAAAACTCAACTAAATTTTAAAATTACAAAAATTATTCTTAAAATTTGCCTTTTATCTTACATTTTACACCTATCACACAAGTGACGATTGATATTTTAAAAGGTAGTGCAGTACTAAAAAAACGTTTCCATAATTAAACCCATTTTGCGCAAGGATGAACAAAAGAGCAGAAGCCCAACTCTAATCTAGATACCATCACCAGACCACATTGTAGACATTATTCTAGGGATGAACAAAAACCAATAGCACCACCCTAATCTAGAAATTGTGAAATTTATAGAAGGCAAAATGTCTTTTGACACTATACTACTATTGTACAATATGATATACGGGGTCCAAAGTAGGGTTGAATGCTAGCGATATAAAATGTTAAACAAATAGGTCATAATTTTTTTGTACAGATATCCTCATGCGGTGATATAGTCAGAAGTTAACAAGGTCAACTGTCTTTTATTAACTTCATAAAATTTTAAATTTAACATAAATTTTATTTATTATCAAATTTTAAATTTTTACCTTAAAAATATATTGAAAAAATAATAATCTCAATCCTCATATATGTGAGCACATGCAACATATGTAAGAAACAAGAATTGAATATAACATGTCCCCCGGACACAACTCAACTAGCGGAACAATTGACTTGGACTTGCTTCCAGCGGTAGGGTGGGGGTTCGAATCCTGGTGGGAACCTGCGGATGCATTTCAGTATGAAGCAATCATTGGGCTGTCAGTGGGACCTTGCGACTGAGGTGTTTCGAGCGATCACTGTGGGTTGGGCTCCTTGTGCGCAAAAGTGTACAGTTCTTGTTGGGAACCTGGGTGTTGGTTGAGGCATATCCCGCGATTTACCCCCTCCTAGGTGCTAGGGACAGGTGTCGAGGAGGTCCAGAATTAGTTTGGCGCAAGCTAGAAATCTGGATTATCAAAAAAAAAAAAAAAAAAAATTGAATATAACATATGTAAGAAACAAGAATTGAATATATCCTACCTAACTCGTAGCTATAGCATTAAACTATTGAATCTGACTTGTATATAAAGGCCTGCGTTAGCATTTATGCTCTTTACTTCTGATCCCAAATTTTCCTGATTTTTGCATTTGCTTTCTTTTGCCTCCCATCTCAATACAGTCTACAGCAAGTATTTGTAACAATTCGCATCTTAATACAGGCTACAGCAAGTATTTGTACCATTGCTGTTGACCATCTAATGCTTTCTCTCTCTCTCTTTTTTCTTTGTAATTGGATACAGTTTTTTTAGAGAAGATACTTCGAGTCCAGCCCAATGTCAAGAAACTATTTCTTCTAATTAGAGGGACCGCTAAAAGATCTATTGAACAACGTTTACGAGAAGAGTTATGAAAGTAACACTTGACTAAGTGAGCACATCATGTTAGTTTGGTTATTAATTCTCTATCTTAAAATAAAAATGTATAGATATCAAATGAGATATCTCTATATTAAACAGGTTTAAAATAACTCATTTTGATTGATTGTATTCCAAGGTTGTGGACACTGAGCTATTTCGAGTTTTAAGAGAAGGGTTCGGAGAAAACTTCATTTCGATTCTATCGTCAAAAGTTGTTCCAGTTTCTGGTGATGTTTCTCATGAAAATTTAGGGATAGTTGATTCGGAGCTAAGAGAAAAGATGTGGCGGGAAATAGACATTGTTGTCAACTCAGCTGCAACCACCAAATTTGACGAGAGGTATTACTAACATCAAGAACTTTGAATTTAAATCAAGTTTGGCCTAATTAATCCAACTCATTCATAAAAAGCACGTACATAAATTACACGAACAAGTGTGAATTCACTTGCCTTATAATTGAGTTGGCTTCAATCATATTAGATGTGGACAATAATTTTTGCCACATCATCGTTTTGATTACTATAAAATTCATGTGTTGACTACAAATATTATTGTGTGTGAAGAGAATGGACACTAAGAGTATTTCATGGTATGTTTATCTTTTTGGCTTTTCCATAGATATGATGTAGCATTTGAAATCAATGTTTTGGGAGCCATGCATGTCCAAGACATTGATTTCAAAACTAGATAATACTACTCAGTTTCGATTCGATTTTGATACTATTATAATTTACAATTCTTGATTGACAATTACCAACTTAATTTTCTTGATTTGAAGCTTTTGTGCATGGCACGAGGGTAGGGCTCGTACCAGAGAAGCGATTTCATATGGGCGAGACACTTGCTGGATCTGAAAGTTCCTATTTAGACATCAATTCGGAGAAGAAGATAATTGAGAAAAGATTAAGAGAAGTTCAAACTCAGAATCTAACAGAAAAAGAAATCACCAGAGCCATGAAAGATTTGAGCATTGAAAGGTTGAAATACTTCATAATTAATTTGATGTATAGAAGTTTTTATTGGTTATTACTCATTATAACAAAGAATGAAAGAAAAATTATCTCATCAGAGCAGCGTTGCATGGGTGGCCAAACACGTACGTGTTTACAAAAGCAATGGGGGAGATGCTGTTGGAGAATTTCAAGGAAAAGGCTAATGTCATTATAATGCGTCCAACTATTATAACAAGTAATTATAAGGAGCCATTCCCTGGTTGGATCGAAGGTGTAAGGTACCTATTTCCATGTTTTCCTTTTCTCTCCTCATTACACTATTTTGTACTAATTTTTCTCCCTTTGTTTGGTTTGTGAACATATGCAGCCTCAAATTAATATTTCCTTTTATGCTTCTTCTTCTTCTCATTAAGAAAAAATAATATTAGGAACAAAATATTAAGTAATAAGGTGAAAGTTCTCACTAATATATAACTGTCGTTTTATTTTACTTGCAAGTTTAGTAGTGACATGAACTTGTCTGATTAAATTGTGATTATTTACAAGAACTTGTATTTAAACATTAGTTATTATTACTGTTAAGTTTAAAAAAAATTCATTATAGCAAAATTTAGAATATCTTTTGATATGTATTATTAGTAATAACTTTCACACTAACACTTAACGTTTTATCACTATTGTTTTTTTCTCTTGCAATATTATGATATTTATTTGCTCGTAACCCTAATTGATTTTTACGATTATGTGATAACAGGTCTTTGGATAGCATCTTTGTTGCTGATGGTAAAGGCAAATTGAAATTCTTCGTATGTAATCTAGAGACAACACCTGACATGGTAAGATAGTTTACATAAATAATGAAGGTTTGTTCCTAATATATATATATACATAACAAATGATTTGTTTTGTCATAAATATTTATCTGTTATAGCGTATAGTATGTTTTTTTCTTTCAATCAATGTAAGTCCATAACTTAATTTTTCAGATTATTTTAACAGTTGGTTATGAAATATTAATTTTAGCTCAACACACTCTAAATTATGTCTTTTTCAACTAATTCACAAAAAGAAAAATAAACAAACCCCAATGTCACTCCTCTAATTGAAGTTTCGGGCCCCTTTTTCGTTGCCTATGGTCTTGACTCTGAAAAAAAATTAAAAATTTTGAAAAAAAAAAAAAAAAAACTCTTTCTTTTTTCTTTTTCCATATCAAATGCTATGTGTATAGATTATATGTGATATAATAAATTCAAGAATTGAGAGGTTAATGATATTTATAAAATTTTGACAGATACCAGGGGACATGGTGGTAAATTGTATGCTTGTGGCAATAGCATCGCATTCAAATGATAAACACGATTTATTTGTTTATCAAGTTGGTTCATCACGGCGGAATCCTCTGAAATATCCAGACATCAGGTGGTTAATGCATCGTTATTTGACTGAAAATCCACTGCTTGATAGTATTACAGGGAAACCTATCAGAGCAGGGCAACCTACGACTTCAAATACCATGGCCAGCTTTCACAATTATATTGCTATCCACTACTTGCCATTCGTCAAGGTCAGTTTAAGTTAATGTTTAAATTTTATTTCGGCGTCAGATAAATTAAAGTGTAGTATTTGTATTTTCTACTAACAAAGTTTTACTTTTGTGGGATGACTTGGGAAATCAAGAAGAGAGAAAAAAAAATAAAGCTTCATATATTTATTAAAAAGCTAGCAAATATTAGTGCAGTGAATTAAAAATCGATGTTGAAAATCTATCTATGAGAATAAGTTTAAATCTTGTGTGACCTGTGTAGTTCTAGAAGGTCCGAGGAATTGGGGTCGGACAATCACAAATATTGATGTATGATGAACTCATGTGAATTCTATATTGATTGTTGTGACTTGTGATTCATTATAAGAAAAAAAAACTAGTTACAAGATATTAAATTATAATATGAAAATTATTAATAATTTTTTTATTTTGTCACAATAATAATTTTTACAAGTTTAATATTGACAATAATTATATATTATTTCGTTTTATTGATTATTAGTGGCACATATAATAAAAATAAAAAATCTTTTCACAAGTCATAATAGCATTTTTTATTTTTATTTTTGTGATTAGATTGTCACTGTACATGTGTAACTAATTTGTCAATTGTAAAACTTAAATACCATAATTGTCACTATTTGTTGTTAATGACCACAATTTAAATACTAGTTATTGTCTCTATTAAATTTGTGAAAATCATCATTTTGTGGCAAAATAGTAATTATTATTACTTAATATATATCATTAATGGTAATTTTAAATATTATCACCAAATATTTTATGATTAACATTTATTTTTCTTATAGTGATTGTCCCCGAACCTCCAAAGCCAACATTGTTTTAGTATTTAGTTGACTCACTAGCGGATCTTGACCCCTATTATTTTGATATCATATCCAATATTTAGAGTTTGCTTCGATTTTTTGTGGTATTAGATATAATTGTATTTTAAAAAGAAAAAAGAAAATTTTGAGCAACTTCTTGAAAACTTGTATGTAATGCCGAGCGCGAACAACGATTTTTTAGAAGCCTTGTTGTAAAGAACTTTTTTAGTGAGTGTTGGCTCATTGAACATTAACTTAAATCGAAAGGAAAATTTGATTTGTTAATATGCACAAAAGAAACACAAACTAAGCAAGAGGCTCTCTATCGTTCATACCATCCACGGTCTAATAACCTTAGTCCAAAAAATCTAATTCTCATGATACTAATCACTCTTCACTCACGGCACACTTTTTATATCTCTATCTCTGTCTTCTTCATCAGATTTCTTACTGATTTTGGTCAATGGTGTTACGGACTGATTGTGTATTTGTGGCTGTTTTCAGATACTGGAATCCATAAACTTGATATTTTGCAACCTTTTTGAAAGCATAACAACCAATGCAAGACGAAGAATCAGCCACGACATGCGTCTAATAGAAGTTTACAAGCCTTAACTCTTTTTTTTCATGCAGTGTATGTTTCTCCAACTTATTTCTTCCATCATTTATAAATTAATTTTTCAGAATTTCATTAATATGAATATATACGATGTTTAATATTAAATGTATAAGTACACTATTTTAAACTTTTTTTTCTTTTTTTGACAGCTTTGATGATGTTAACACTGAAAATTTGAGAATGGCAGTAAGAGGAAGCAACATGAATATGGACGTGCTTAATTTTGATCCCAAGTGCATTCAGTGGGACGATTACCTTCTAAACACTCATTTTCCAGGAATCGTCAAATATGCTTTGAAGTGATTGTGATTGCTTATATATATTTATAATAATTTAATAATGCTTCATATATGAATAATTTAATAATAACTTTAATGTTACATGTGAATAATTAATAGTAGAAGTTACCATTGATAATTCTATGTATTTATAGATATTTTATTTTATAATATTTTCTATATGCAAGTACTCTAATCGGTAATATGAAATTTTGACATATGGTTATTTATGAGTCGTTAACAAGCATTAACATTGTTTTTCATTTTTTTCTTCAAATTGGTTTCGAATATCGTTAAAAGTTTAGCTAATGACAAAAGTTCTTAGGCTATGCTGGATCGATGATTTCAGCCTTGTGAAATTTAAATCCACTGGACCCAATGGATTTCAGCCTATTTTTTCTAAGTGGGTTTAAAATCCATTTAAAGAGCTCAACTCTCTCTTCACTTTATTTTGTTGTTACTACAATGCAACAATTTAAAACCTCCTTTTATCATTTGACATTTGAAATTGTTTTGTGAATTCAAAACACCACGTTATCTATGATATGCGTTATTTATTCCTTTCTATGTATTGTTAATTATTTATGAATTTTTTGTTTTTTATTTTATTTTTGGGTCTAATCCTTTTTTATTTTATTCTAGACTAATTTCCAAAAACTTTGAGTCCATCATTGGTAATTTTGCGTCAAGTACTTTGTTGATATTTTTTTGTAACTCGATTCATTTTTTTCTCTTTGGTTTGAGTCATTTTGTTAACTTAAAGATTAGTTTAGTTCAACCTGGATTACTTTGATGGATAAAATATCAATAACTCTCTCTCTCTCTCTCTCTCTCTCTCTCTCTCTCTCACACACACACACACACACACACATATATATATATATATGTATTGGATCGTTTTCGTGTTCATCACAACAAAAGAAACTACACATAGGGAAAAAGAAATAGTGTCATAAACTAGCTCAGGCACAAATATATCTCTATTGATAAATGCCAAGTCCCAAGATATATATATATGTAAGCCCGCAGCACACTTAGTTATGAGTTTGTCCTTTCTTTACTAGGAAGCAAGCCAAGATAAATGACGACAGTGGATTTGGATTCCCGAATCGGATGTCTCCTTATCCATAAGCCCATATCCGAAAAACTAGTAATACATAAGCCTAGCCTAAAATGCTTAGGTACCAGAAAGAAAATGAATAAGAAGAGAAGACTAGAGAGGTATATTAGGAAGAAGAATAATTTTTCAGTTCGAGAATAGGGAGTAACTAGGAGACAACATCCGAGTTAGCAACTTTCAAAGCAATTCGGTAAAAGAATCTTTTTTTTTTTTTCAAATAAGAGTCTTCTTTAATAAATAAAGACATAGGGTTGCCCATAACAGTACTCCCAGCAAGGGGAATCCTAGAGGAGGAAGCAGGGACAACGCAAGTTTTTACACTCATACTTTCAAATTAGATCTTTCCTCCGATCTTTCTCTAAACAGTTTAGCTTCAACTTCAAAACTTTCGGGTTTACCCCTTTAGTTTAGTTAGATTGTAACCTTATATTACATTTGGATAGAATAATTTGAATTTGACAGGTAAATTTCAAATGATTCATTTTAAGATAAATTTGAAATCCATCACAATAATTTCAAAAATAGTTCAAAATATGAGTTTAAAAATTTAAAATCTATTGAATTATAAGATTATCCAAACAAATTCAATGGATTTGAAATCCTTAAATTCAAATTTATCAATCCAAATGAACCCTAATAAATTTAACGATGATAATGAATTTGATTAAAACTCGATCCGTTCCAGATCCGCTTTATTTGGGGTAGTTCTCAACAGCATTAATGGGTCTAAGTTGGGTCTCAAGTTCATTATTTTCAAACACGATCTGACTTTAATTTTTTTATTTTTTAAAAATTTATTATATCTATTTATATGATATTTTATTTAGAAAATTTAGTTTTTTAAAAAATTTAATAATATTATTTTTGAAAAAAATAATTTTTAATATTTTCAAAATTATATAATAAATTTAGCAGATCTAACGAATCTACTCACTAGATTTGAGTTTGAGTTAGTATCATTCAAAAAAAATTAATGAATCGGATCTTGAATACAGGCCAAACCGACCCACTCCCATCCCTTTATAAATCAATCGTGGAAGTGGAGATTAACAAAGGAAAAAGAAAAAGCATTTTGAAAGCACCAAAAAGCAATAAGTTTACTAACAAATGAGTTTTGTCTTGTAAGGCATTTTCCTTTCATCATTTCTAATCTTGAAATAAGCCTAGTTATAAGCAGGGAAAATATAGAACTATTAATGATTAAAATACAAAATTTAGTTTCTCAAAAACAGGATTGTAACAATTAACTACTTGTGAATGAACTGAAATTCTAAGAAGCAATATTTTCTTAAATTTGTGAAATCAATTTTTAGTTATATGGGATTTGTTTTATAATTATGCATGTCAAACTACTGATTTTAAATTTAGTGGAAGCAAAGTATTGAAGATTGTTCTGATCAGCACTCTGATTTTTGCAAGAGTTTTGTAGTAAATACAAAGTAAAACAAACTCATGGGAAAAGTTGAGATGTAAATGATTATTTGTGAGTCAATTTTGAGGGTTGAGTTTGATATTAAACTGCACCCGTGGACCTTCCCTGTTTGACTTGGATCTTGAAATTTTTATCAATATGTAGGAAAATACTTCAAAACGCACACACATGCACGCGCGTTTAAACGGTTGAGATATATGATTATTTTAGCACTATTTTTCTTTCTTTAGTTAAAAAAAAGAAGGAAATATGTATATTTTTATATTCATTTTATTAAGTTATTTGCAAATGTCTCGGTGCGGTTTGATTTTTGACGTGGATTGTTTTATAGAAAGTAATATAAATTGAGTAGATTAAAAACTATTAGAATATAAATGTAGGTTTCATGAATAATGACCATAGAAAATAAACTCAAAATTTAAAAAAAATACTTCACCGTTGTTTCGAATGTCCAAACTTAGTAGAATGGTTTCACATGATTGTTGTTTTTAGATTGCATATGTTAAGGTAATTCAAGTTCAAGATCTTTATAAATCCTGTTGAGGTGAAAAATATTTATATTGGTTTCTCGCACTTCAATTATTTACAATTTAGATACATCTAATCAAATAAATTTGATATTTTAAAATTTTCATAACAATATGCCTTTATAGGTGTCAATGTTTGGGTCGAGTTATTGGGTCCAATCTACTCTAATAAGGTTTTCTTTTTTAAAAAAAATGGTTTCAATTTTCTAAAAATTGAATTTGAAACCAGATGGGTACTCAGAATTTTAACAAAACTTGTGTCCAAATTTCTCAACTCCAAGCACCCAAATTCATTTCACAGGCTCACAAGTTACAACCCATCTGCCCCCAACCCCTCAAAGTCGGAAGAGGCAAAGATAGTTGGGGGAGTGGAGGTGGAGAGAGAAAAGACAGTGGACAGAGCTGCCAAAAGAAAATAAGAAGGAAGAGAAAAAAAAAAGAAAAAAAAAGAGGCAATAAACAGTCGTAGAGAATGAGAGAGAGTAAAAGAGAAACATATATATATTTTTTAGAGGAGAACCGAAAACTCAATTATCAGATGTCAAATATACTATAACTGTTGGCCACGAAGCAATTGAGAATTTAAAATTTGATTTATTAAGAATATTCAGAAAATCATATCAAAAGGACGATAAAAAAATACTGACAAAATATAAAATTGTACAAATATTTTTATGTAGTTTGATAAATTCGTTTACGTCCACGAGAATTTTCATTTTTCACTAATAGAGAATTTTTTTATATAAGAAAAATACACCTTTGAGTTTTATGCCCAAATTCAGAACAGAAAATTCTTGTACAACCACCCTAATAGTTACCAAAAAAATACTATTTCAATCCTTTTGTATTGTTCCAAGAAAAAAAATTCCAAATATTTTTCCACACCTATCACAATTTGACTCTCATAAATTGTTTTTCCTAAATGTCTACACTTTCTCTATATTTTTTTTCTATATCTTGTATCCAAGTTATTTTTCTTAAATTATTGTGTTTTCTTAGTGTGTTCTTTACAACTCATCTTCAAGCCATTTTATAAGCAAGAGGAGGGGACAATTTCGCATCCTTTCATTTTTTACTCTTTTTTTTTTCTTTGTGTGTATGGTGGACTCCAACACTAACCAACATGTGAGATACCCGATCCAACCCGCACCCCTACGTGCTTTGTTATATTTTATTTAGTCAATAATCCTGTTTCATTATGATTAGTTTTCATTTATCTATGGGTTTTGAGTAGATAATAGTAAAGAACAAGACACTTAAAATGTCTTTTGCGTAATAGAAATTCTTTTTTCTGCTTATTAATATATTTAATTTGTTTGATTTGTATGAAATCATATACGGGTGCAAAAGGCATGTTGAACACGTGTGAAGCAATGGGCGAGGAAGAGTGAATTAAAGTAAATTCAACTTGTAGACACAATCGTCAAGCTCAACTTATTTATATATTGATATAGCAATTATCATAGTCATTTATTATCGTCATGGAATATGTATTGACAATATTAATCATAATCACATATTATCAAAATAATGAGATGTGAAAAACGAGATTGAATAAGTAAAAAAACAGTGAATTATATCCCTCATCTTACATCAATATTCAATTTTAAGATTATGATGATCATATTTATGCATCTTTGATGATATATGCTTGTTTGGTTATTATATATCAGAGATATAATTGATATTTCAAAATCTAATTGTGATGCAACTATTTGAATCTACAAATAAATATATAAATCCGCATCCTAGTATTTTAAAATGTATTTTTCCTCCAACAAAATTTGGATAATGGTGATCTTGAGCTACTTAATTTAACCTTGAAACACCTAATATCTTTTCATACCAAAAAAAACAAAACTTGCAATGATAAAATAATTAAAGGATCATCAAAGATGTAACTGTGACAAGAAAAATAATTGAGGTAACAAAAAATAGCATTTAAAGATGTGATTTTGACATATTATGCTTAGAAGGTTTTACACCTAACCTTCGAGAATTCAAAGTTTGGCCATGTAGGATTGACCATTATTTAATATGACCAAATATAACGTGACATCACATGAGATTCGTCATATATATGAATGATTGTCATTGTTTTTAAATCTCACTTCTGAAGATCTATAAAAATTACACGAATTTGACCATTGGCCCTATTTCAAAAATATATATATAGAGAGAGAGAGAGGAGAGAGAAAGAAAGAAAGAATAAAAAAGAAGAATTACTGGACACCTTTGACAAATGGAGGCGCAAAAACATCAGTATTGCCCTATTTTTTGCAGTAAATGAAAGTCATTTGAATTTAAACAGTTTAAAAGAAAGTACGGTACGGGCCCATTCCAGTGAGATCTTTTGGGCCCATTTTGCCAAACGGGGGGCCAAGAAATTGATATATTATCAATTTATCTATATGAATTATTTATTTTTTAAAGTATTTTGAATAACTGAAGCCACAAATAATTTGCAAATTTATCTATATAAATTACTAGGAGCATCATTTCAAGTGGAAAGAAATAAAAAATAAAATTTCATAATGAATTCTTAGCTTGGGATATTATGAGTCTTGTTTGGTGTTATTTTGGGAAAAAATTTCCTTCTTCTTTAATAAAAAAAAATATTTAAAATTAATTTTTTTAAAAAATATTTTTATTCTCCCTAAATATTTATCAATAATTAATTTAATTAAATTATCATATATCTTGTTAGACCCCCACTAACTACACTAAAATAATATTAATAAAATATATACTGATTGATCACAATAAAAAATCTAACAACATATTTACAATTGAAAATATTTTTCAAAATATATAATTTTATTTTATTTTTTAACAAAATATTCAAACACAATGTCATTTTTCATACATCATGAATTTCATTACCTAGAATACATTTTTCTAAAATAATTTTCTCAAAATGTTAAAAACAAGTCATCACGTGTAAGCGAAAACCAACTTGAATTTCATGGCTGATGTATATGCCAAGACAGTTCCTTAAAGACAAATTTGCGGACTCATCAAAACCCATACATCTCTTTTCAAAAAACCGCGACCACAGGAGAGATGTCGGCATCATCGTACGACATCGTGTGTTTTCCCAGCATCGTCTTTAAGGCTTTTATCATTCCTTTCTCATTTAAAACGTGCAAAATGTGCTTTTGTCTAGATGTAGGCATAGACAAAGTTATAATTGATGCCCTTTTGGCCTTTTAGTTTCCAGCTGTTGAGCGAATTGCAGAACATGTTTTTCAGCGCCCCAGCTGGGGCCATAACAACATATGCAAATTTGACAATAATTGGAGACAATAAAGACTTTAAAAAAAAGCAAACCCATTTTCAAATGTGACAAGAATCCGGAGTATCTGTAAATTTCTTATGCTTTTGCTCTTATTTTAGTGGCTACCTGTCTATTCATAAGCCAAGAATTTGGTCCCACTGTATTTATGATTTTAAATTGATAAATTTATTTAGTTTATTTGAATAAATTTATATTATAATAAATTTTTTAAATAATTGAGTTCTCGTTAAATTATTATTTTTAATTATTATAATAAATTTAAAATCTACCTGCAGGTTATTTGAAATTCTTTCTTAAAATGTTGATCTCAAATATAAATTATTATATTCAAACATAGTCTTAAATTATTGAGATACATTACTTTTAGATTATAACATTTAATCATCTTTTCTTATATTCCTATTCTGTAATTTGTTAAAGAGGAGAATCATTTACTTTATGCATTTCTTATGAAAACTCATCGAAGAGGAGAATCATTAACTATTATATTATTTCAATGAAAAATGTCATATTATTCCACGAACATATTCATGCCTTTCACATTGATAATTATGATAAGAATATTCTTTATTGTCATAAACCTCATTAATAAGTCAAGAAATGCGTAATAAATAAATAAATAAATACTACAGAGATTAATATTCACTTTATTAAGCTGGCTCACAATGCTAATTTTCCTGTACATGAAAAAGTAAAAAACCACGTGAAGACAAAAAATTCTGAAAAACAAGCAAGTGCATATATTTAGGGAATTTGATAAGAGGGAGTTAAATAAAGAAGTTTGGTGGTTGGCTAAGAACTTCACACAAATTTACTACCAATAATTTTTTAATAAATGCACAATTTACTCGTGGCATAACTTGTATACATAATTGACCAATGTAATAATTTGTAATCTCACTAATAACCCTAAATAATTTCCCTAATTTTTTTCAAAAATGTAGACAGAAATTAGAAATATGAAATAATTTTTTATTTTTACAATTATACCCTAAAAAAATAATTTGACTGGGGAATAGGGTCAATGATCATATCATTAATATAAGTAAGAATACTTAAAAACAATACATGAACTATTGCTACAAATAATGCTCGTAGCTATAAAATATCAAAAATAAAGATGAAACAATTCAAAATAAATAAAAATATAAAGATGATGAATTTATACACTCTTCACTACAAGAAAAAAAAATGTTAGTGATCTAATACTAAATGTCAATATTAAAGTTGTCATAGATATTTAATAATAACAATTCTTATTTTATCACAATAATAATTTTTACAAGTTTAACAGTAATAAGAATTCTAAGTTGTCACTATTAAAAACCAGTGAAAAAGGAATTGTGCATAATTTGTCACTATTGATAATTAATAACACATATATCATGATAATTCAGTAATAATAAAAATTGACAGAATGTTTTGTGACAATATTTGTGGTATAATTAACTGTCACTGTACACATATTACTAATTATCAATATATACAACTTAAACACTCATTACTGTAGCAAAATAAAAATTGTTATTACTGAACATATATTATTAGCTATAGGTTTGACATCAATCACTTAATATTTTATCACTAATATTATTTTTCTTACAATGCTTGTAATAAAGGTTTGATGTTCAAATTAAACGCACAAAAGTTAAATAAATTAGTTTCAGAGATCTTCTTGGCAACATTATAGTAGAATATCAATACTTCGTTGGTACTTCAGAGATCTTATTACTAGCCACATTTATGGAGAAGGAAATAATGTAGCAAATTTCATAGCTAATGAAACTTGCAATATACTTACCTCAAGAACCTTCATGACACAACAAATTTCAAGGGTAATTCTTGAATTAGTTAGAATTGATCAACTAGAACTCCCCTCATTTAAACATATATGATTTTTTCTAATTCACTTTTTCTAGAGTTTTTTTTATAACCAGTTCATTCAGTTAAAGTTTGTAAAAGGAATAACACCCTTTATTTTACTTTTGATATCTTTTATAAAATATCATGTATTTATTGATTTCCAATGATATTTACAAATTGGAAACCATTGCTTTAATCCCCCAACCCTCAATAGGGTGTTTTTGTTAAAAAAAATATAACAATTAGAGATAAGATTCATCAAGCTGAAACAAATAAATTAAGGGCTCGGTTTTATTTTCATATTTTTAGCTCTTTTAAGGATTAAATATATTTTCATTAGATTTTTGTGTAAAAATTAAATATATTTTGAATTAATTTTGTTTTTATATTGACTCTGTAGGTTCGAAAAAAAAAATATTTTTTTTATTACTTTCTACAAAAAAGACGTAAAATATTAGTAAACCTGAAAATTCATTTATAATTTTGATCAAAAAATTTCGAAAATGAAAATAAGCGATATTTTTAATAAGAATAGATAAAAAAATTGCATTTTTTAAAGATTCATATAATAAATTTGAGAGAATGCTATTTGTAAACTTCTTAATCACTACTTTTTATGGAAAAATTCTAATCATCTACCTCAAACAAGTATACCTATACTTATTTTATTATTACATAACAAGTAAAAACAATTCTTGTTTATAATATTTGCTTTTTGTGGAATGCATTGTCATCCACCACATGCGTGTACTTTTATTACATATACATTTGATTATCTTTTGTATCCCGTACGTGGAATATGTATAATGCACGTGCAGTTAATTGGCATATTGACGCACGCAGAGTTTTTTCTTTATTAGGCGCACGCATTGTCATGGGCTCATGGCTTTTGTTCCTTTCCCCCACTCTTATGTTCACTAGCTGTCCAAAATTCTGAAAAAGAAAGAAAAAAATGAGGCCTTGTTTGGTCATTTTAATTATTATTTTAAAAATATATTTTCTAAAAGTATTTTGAAAACATTCTCTCGAGTAATAATGTGCAGAAATAAAAATATATTTGGATGAATGAATTACAAAATTTGACCAATTAACCTTAAATTGATTTTATATTTTTATTTTAAAAAATATTTATGATTTACTTGTTTTCGAAATGTAAAATAAAAATATTTTCTAAAAATAAATTGTAGCCTTTAAAAATAGAGTTAGGGTATAAAGTTTGAAAATAGGATTTTCTTAAAAAAAATTATTTACAGGAAATATTTTTTAAAAGTATACCAAACCAAACACATTTCTATTTCGAGGAAAAGGAAAATATTTTAGCAAAATAAATCCAAACTTAGCCAGACATGCATATATATAATGCATATTACTTTTTTTGAGAAGACTCTATCGAGAAGTGTGTTATGACTTATGATTAAAGTATGTTTTGGATTAGAGTTACACACTAATTTAATATTTTATTTAAAAATAATATATTAAATTTACTTATTTTAAAATGTAAAGTAAAGAGTATTTTTTTAAAAATAGGGTGTGAACTTTTTAAAAGACTATAATGTAAATTTGAATATAAAATTGAAAATTAGGATGTAGGATGTGGAGATATAATTATTTTCTAAAAATATATTTTCAGAAATAATCTTACAAAATGAGCAAAAGTATTTCAAAAAAATTGAAACCAAACATAACCTGAGGAGCCCACCGTTTTTAGGACCACACAATATTAAATAAAATAAAATAAATTGAGTGGCACAATCAATCAATATAAAATCATAACCCACAATCGTTCTGCCCACTTTCATTCCCTCGTTCTTTCCTCCTCCTCCTCCTCTGATCTTTCCTCTTTCTTCTCTATAAAGAGTTCTATTTTGTATTTATATCAATGGCTTTTGAAGTTTCTCTAACTCAGTTGCAACTGAGCTTTGGTTTCTTCTTCTTCATTTTCACAGCCCTTTTCTTTGTTATTCTGAGGCTGAAGCCCTGGTGTAGCTGTGAAACTTGCCAAAGCTTTCTCACTTCAAGCTGGTCATTGGAATTCAACAATCTATGTGACTGGTACTCTCATCTTCTGGCGAAATCGCCTACCGGAACAATTCATGTTCACGTCCTCGGTAATGTTATCACAGCCAACCATGGAAACGTTGAGTACATGCTCAAAACCAGGTTTGAGAATTACCCAAAAGGCAGGCCTTTTTCTGCTATACTTGGCGATCTTTTGGGTAGAGGGATCTTCAATGTTGATGGTGATTTGTGGAAGTTTCAGCGAAAAATCGCGAGTCTTGAACTTGGCAGCCTTTCTGTAAGATCTTATGCTTTTGACATCATCACCCTGGAAATCCATTCCAGGCTCATTCCCCTACTATCATCTGTTGGTGATAAAGAAGATGGTGCTCTAATTGATTTGCAAGACATTTTCCGACGATTTTCTTTCGACAGCATTTGCAGATTTTCATTCGGATTCGACCCCGGTTGCCTGAAATTGTCACTTCCCATTTCAGAATTCGCCATGGCTTTTGATCTTGCATCGAAGCTGTCGGCGGAGAGAGCGATTACTGCATCTCCATGGGTATGGAAACTGAAGAGGCTTCTCAATTTGGGCTCAGAAAAGCAACTCAGAGAAGCTATTAAATCAGTTCATGAGCTGGCAGAAGGGGTCATAAAGCATAAAAGAAACATGGGTACCTCGGTCTCATCACGTGAAGACCTTTTGTCCCGGTTCATGGGCACAATTGATGACGACGAATTCCTCCGTGACATCGTCATAAGCTTTCTTTTGGCGGGGCGGGACACGGTGGCTTCCGCCCTAACCGTTTTCTTCTGGCTATTGAGCAAAAATCCAAAGGCTATTGAATCCATTCGCCAAGAATCAGACAACGTGATGGGGACAGGAAGACAAACGATCACGAGTTTTGATCAGTTGCGAGAAATGCATTACTTGCAGGCTGCAGTGCACGAGACCCTGAGGCTGTTTCCGCCTGTGCAATTCGACTCCAAGTTCTGTGAGGAAGATGATGTTCTTCCAGATGGTACTTTTGTTGCGAGAGGGACTAGGGTTACGTACCATCCGTACGCGATGGGGAGAATGGAGAGGATTTGGGGCCCTGATTGTCTCGAGTTTAAGCCTGAGAGATGGTTGCAAGGTGGGGTTTTTAAGATGGAGAATCCATTCAAGTACCCGGTGTTCCAAGCCGGGCATAGGGTTTGTTTGGGCAAGGAAATGGCAGTGGTGGAGATGAAAATTGTGGCCCTCTCCCTGATCAGGCAGTTTGATATCCAAGTAGCCTTGCCGGGTCAGGCTCCAAAGTTCATGCCCGGTCTGACAGCCACGGTTAGAGGTGGCCTGCCAGTCATTGTTCGAGAAAGAAAGCACTAGCTAGTGGTACTACTTGACATCTTATACACGCCAATTGACACATGTATGTTATTTATGCGCGTGTATATGTATGAACACATCATGTATAAAAGTAAACATGCCGACTCAATCAGACAAACCTTCCTCGGCCCCTCAAATTTTCCAATTCCATGACGTTTCATAAATGTCATGGATGCATCACAAATTCGTTCTTGGGGGCCAATGAGAGGAGGATACATGAATTGAAACAACAAAAAACAGCCAATTGAGTTGTACATACAAATTACAAATGGTTTAGTGGATTGAGAAGTGCCAATAATTAGTCATAGCTAGCATGATACCAACACCACTTCCATTTATGATTGTTAAATGGTTGGGATTAGAACAACAACATGTGGGGTGTAAGATACAATGCACTTGTGGCAGGATCATATGCTTTCTCAATATTCATTTGGACTTTAGACATTTTTGGTATTAAAAATACTTAGAAAAGGATTCCTAATTAAGGGTGCCCATATGAGGCCATGGATGAGGTGGGTGCCCCATGTTTCTCTTCAATACCATCGGCTTTCAGGCACTTAGTTTATTTATAAAGTTTTGAGCAAGCATTGATTTTGTTTCTTCCTGTTTGTGTTCAATTCATTGAAACATTTGGTATATTTGTGTCGTAATCAAAGTTATTACATTTGTCGTCATCTAACATATAGTACGATATTTATGATTATAGTAACAAGTGATGAAAATGATGGTACAAATTAATGGTTTAACTTGAAATGGAAGAACATTATATAATCCCACAAAGGGCTGCACGTGATTTTGCTTAACAATTATCGATAAGAGATTAAGTGTATGTTAATTCAATTTTTTTATTAATCCAATAAAGATTAGTGTTATTAAGCTTTAGAAAATTCTAAACTACAGCCCCTAACAACAACAACCACCCCCAACCCCAAGCAGCAAAAAAAAAAAAAAAAAAAAAGAAGAAAAATAGCCCTTTTCCGATCTCATTTTAATGGAAGCAAATGATTAAATTGATTTTATTATATTACCATACCAATTAAAATAACATATCAACATACCAAGGTCAAATTTTATTTCTAGATGAGGAATTATTAAATATTAATTTATCTATGAGTAAAACAATCAAGTGCATATATAGATTTAGTAACTAAAATATTAAAAGCTAATCAAGTAAAAGCAAATTAAATACTATATAATAAATCTCACATCTAATAAGAAAAATATAATATAAAATTAAAATATACCCATACTTTTCATAGAACTCAAACTAAAAATGACATCTCACATCGCATTTGGATCATTTTAGATCAGAGAAAAGAAATCATTAGGAAAAATATTTTCTTTATATTTGGTCTTAAAGAAAAAAACGAGTTTAAATTTGTATGAATATGAACAGAGATGTCTGTATTTCATTTTGTTGTTCTTGATATTCCATTAGAATACCTGACAAGTTCTTAGAAATGATACTTACTAAATTACAAAATTGTAAAAAAAATGAAGAAGATGAGTTTCTATTGATTTTACTTTCCTTTTTGTTTTTTTCATATAAAGTTTCTCAGTTTCCGTTTGGTTTTATTTCTACAAATAATCTTTTTACTTTTTACTATTCAAAAAAATACATTTGTTTTACTTATTTTTATCAGAATACCTCTTATTTTTATTTTTAAAATTTATTCTCAAAACTACTAATATTTTACATCTTTTTAATGTATCTATTAATATCAATTTCAAACATTTGCATAGCATATCTTTTTATACAAAAAAATACCATAAAATAAATATATTTTTATTTCTAAAATTATATAGTTTACATAAAAACATAACTAATTCAAACATATTTTTATTTTTATACGAAAATCTAATAAAAATATTTTTAATTCTAAAAATATAAAAATAAAATTAATGGGGCTCGCATAAATTCAAGATAAGGTTCGAACTTTGAAGGAAAGAAGATAATAAAAGAGAAAAAAGATTCTTTCTTTGCAAAAGTGATAAACTTTCTTATCCCTCATAATTAAATATGTCCAGGGCTGAAGATTAAGACAATAAATAATGGCACATGACGATGAATGTAATATAATGGCACACGAGGATGAATGTAATATAATGGCATATTCCTAGGGAAAAGAAAAAAGAAAAAATTTATAGTTGAAAATAGTGCAACAACTAGCCTAAGGAAAGGTGTCAAAGTGGCCAAGTGTTGTGATTACCACCATTAATTACGTTATAAACGTTTGTTATTCATGAGATTATCACAATAAAAGAGAGAAATTTGGATTGGTTTTAATATTCCATGGACATGACCACCCAATGCCTTTCCTTATCCAAAACCACATATGTTCCATAAATAGCTACAAACCTAAAAACATTGATCGTGCAATTGTTGGCCAATGTATCATCTTTATGTCGGTACATGGAATTGTCGATTTAAGTCCCATCGTTGGCCAGATATTCTCATTGGGTTTTATTTTCAGATCTAAATATTTTAGTTTGGTTTCATTTTCAAACTCATTTTTATGTTTTTAGTATTTTTAGAGTTGAAAATATTTTTATTAAATTTTTATATAAAAATAATAATATATTTAGATTAATTATATTTTTATGTTGATTATATAGATTTGTAAATGATAATATTTTTACGGTATTTTTTTCATAAAAAAAGATATAAAATATTAATAAATTTGGAAATGAGTTGTGGTAGGTAGATGAAAAGATGTGAAATATTAATATTTTCACAAATAAATTTTAAAAATAAAAATAAATTATATTTATAATGAAAATAGGTAAAATAAATATATTTTTTAAGTTTCATATAATAACAAATGGAAAGATGGCTTTTGAAAATGAAAACAAACGGGCACTTAGCCATTAGCACTTGTTGTTCCAAATCCTCATGTGAAGTACCTAGGGGTATAGTTGGAAAGTGCAAGTCTAGTTTGTTGCAATGTTTTGGTTCTTGTCTAGGTTTGGTTTTACAATAAAACAGAAAATTCATATTATCCACTTAAATAATGTTATATAAGTAAGTTGGTGACTTGTGGAATTTATTCAAAATGATGACACATGCATCAATTTAGATCTAAACACCTAAATTATTAGTACCAATTGTATGTATCTATGTGCGTGTAGGTTTTACCTAACATGTACATTTGAGTGCATATGTGTATTATTTATATAAGTACGCAATTGCTAAGGATGTTTGTTGGATAACCCATTGAATATCTAACTTTTTTTATTGGATTATGATTGAATTTAATCGAATCGAGGTGTTTATAACAATAATTCAAATAAAAAAAATAAAGGATGAATTTGACCAAAAGGTAGCCAATAGCATAAACGGTAATTTGAGAAGGAACGTTTTCAAAAATTCAAACAAAATTTATTGAATAAAAAGTTTGTCATTTGTTAACTGAAGATTCAATGCGTGAATGCAAAAATACTTAGATATTATTTAATTAAATATTTGGAAATACGTTTGGCCCAAATTTTATTCCAGCATGCCTAAGAAATTCAGCCCGAATCTTGTTATATTATGACCCAAGGAGGGGGTCTGGGGATGGTTACATCTGGCCTTTGGGCTGGGCTGCTTAAACTAGTCTTCTAAAACTAGGATTTCGTAGCTAGTTGATGGGCTGAACACAATCCTAGGATTATATGGGCCTCGGCCCAAATCTTGTCAGGACCTAAACTTTGTTCAGAAGTTCCTTGCACCATCTCTCTTGATGGGCCAATTGAAAGAAACAGTTATTCTCCAAGATGGATTAAGAAAATATAATTTGTTTAGTATCCACTTCAACTGTATGCTTTGTAGTGCCAATTTTCTCCCTCCAATTAAGAAAAAAATATTTCTTTTTTTAATTTTACCCTTCTCTTGAATATACCATGGAAAATATTAAAGTTAAATTTGAAACCTTCAAATTTATTTTTACTTAATAATGTATTTGAATAGAAATAGACAAAATTTCAATACATAACAAAATTTGAAAGTATATCGATATGAAATTTTTAATTATTATATAAATATAATACATTTATCTGTGGAGATTGTCAATAAAAATTATATTTTCTAGTAAATTTATATATATGTATTGAAAAAATATAAAAAAATGACCGAGTATAATATAATCTTGTTAAATAAAGTATATCATTTGGGAATAAATAACTATAATAAAAAGCATTCGAGAATTTTTGTCACAATGCTGTTTTTGAGAGATATATAGGGGATTCCGTTGTACAAAATAACATATTTATTTTGAGTTATTTTAAAAATTTGCAGAATTTTATTACTCTGCTTTATGGAACACATACGTGTAATAAATGATACAATCCAAAAACATATTTATTTTTTTGTTAAATTCTGAATGCGTTCAAGAAATAAAAATATTTTTTAATTATTTATATCCGTTGGGCCATATCCACACTGTAGTCCTTACTACCTGGCCCAACAGAAATATGATCTCTGTGTATCGAATGGGGCCTGGAGCCATCGTCAGTCATCGAGAAAAGGTAAAACTAACTCCAGATGCCGGGTGTCAAAAATAAAAATTCAGGCGGGCAATTTGGTCATTCCAGTGTCCTAGTTCTGAAGCGCGGGAAACAAATCTCTCATTCACTATACCCTCACCCCGCCTGCTTCTCCTCTCTCTGGAGCGTCGCTTTACTCTTGTCTACAAATCCATCCATACCTTGCAGTTCATATTTTTTTTTTCTGTTTTTGTAAACATAATTCGCCTGTGAAATTATCCCAATCCACGGTAGAAAAGATGAATGGCGGCGATAATTGGAGGAGAGATCGGAGGGATACTCGAATTTCGAAGAAGCAAAAGCTGATACTAAACACAGAGGAGCAGCTCGAGTCCAAGCTCGGGTTCGATCTCTTCACCGAGGGAGACAAACGTCTCGGCTGGTTACTAACTTTCTCCTCTGTGAGTTTCCTCTTCTCCCTTTTATTTCCCCAATATCCTCCTCATTTCCATCCAGTTTACTTGAATACTACTAGTTTTATTTTCATTTTTTGAAATTTGACGTGGTTTTCCGAAATAGTCATCGTGGGAGGATCGGGAGGCTCATAAAGTCTACAGTTGCGTGGATTTGTATTTTGTATGCCAGGTAAAAGTTTCACTATTTATTAGAGGAATTAGTGAAGTAGTTTCATTTGGAAGAAATTTGTTTGTTTGTTCACTTATTTTCTGTTGAATGCTTTGAATGAAGGATGGTTCAATGTTTAAGGCAAAATATAAGTTCCGTCCATATTTTTATGCCGCAACCAAGGTAAGTAAATACACACTTGAATGCTACAAAAAAGATTAAACCTTGATTAGAGTGAGTTTTCTATCTCTGACTATCTAATTATGGGGTTTTGCATAATGTGATTATAGGATAAAATGGAAATGGATGTTGAGGCGTATTTGAGAAGGCGCTATGAAGGCCAAGTTGCAGACATTGAAATTGTGGAGAAAGAAGATCTTGATCTTGTAAAGCAAATCGAACCTTTAATTTATTTTTGTAGATGTTTATTTTTCTTATCTAAAACTTAATTTGTTGGAGCTACAAATGTTGCATATTATCTTCTGCCAATTTTTCATTCAAAAATTCATCTCAAATGATATTACCAGCGCTGCATGTTTTTCACTGAAAACATATTGTTAACTTAGGTAATTGCTAGAAGCTATTGTAGCTATTATTAAAAAAGACAATAATACAAACTATGTGAATAAGAAAGTGCTATTTGAAATGGGGAACAGATGAATTTCTGGCCGTGATAGAAAAGAAAGTTGGGGTTTACTGATCAAGAAAAACTCATTGAAGCGTATTTTGGTTAATATGCTTCTATCATGTAGTTCAAATAACAACTGTATGCTTTGATTGCACCAATAATTAACAGAGCTTTATGTGCAAGGGATGTAATTCAAGTGAATTTTTTTTCCTACAATATGAAAATGCCGAAGCGGTACGATAAGTTCTGGCTACGTCAGCATACAGTGAGAATCTAAAAACTTTGTGTCCTAGGCCAGATTGTGGATCGAAGCCATTATGCTAGTCTTAAAATGCCACAAAGGTATAGAGTAGATACTTTCACATGCGCTGTTTTGGTTAGCTCTTCTGTTAACTCGTGAATACTTATGAAAGAATTGCTGTTTCCATTGTTACTCCTTGCACAATTACTTCTGGATAGTATCTAGTGCCTAAATATCCTGAGCTGATGCTGGTCCTTACAATAAATTCCTATGACGGTGAGAACATTACATGCATTAAGCATCTTGTTTTGGATAGTTCCTTTGTATGGGAGCTCAATTTAATAATCACTAGCGGTGTCCATGAAAGATTTATCAAACTGGTAATGATTAGCTGCACTTGAAAATAGCATTACATGTTTCTGGGTTGTGGTCTAGTCGCACGTGGATTTACTAGGGCCTTATATGCTGCAGAGTAAGAAAAATGTTTGCCTAACTTTTAGTGTGTTGTGTATATTTGGACTTAAATTAAGACCAACCAGTTCAGAAAACCACAATTGAACTCAACTTGGTTAAGCCTTATACCATATTCACATGGTACGTGGATCCAATTTTAAACGACAAAGTTTAATTCCATCTTAATACCTAATTCCATGCAAATTTAGGCTGATGTCTTGCTCTACCATTTGGTATACATAGATTGCCCTGTGACATGAAAGCTTTTGGCATATCAAGGCAAAAGATCATTAGGTTGGACATAAATTATGCATAACCTGTTTCCAGAGAAGCTAAGCTGCATAAACAGAACGCACAGTAAGAGACTAGCAATATTACACCCTAATAGCAGTGAAAGATGGAGAAAGCACTAATTTGGAATTGAATAATTGTTTTCTTTGTGGCCCCTTCTTTCCAGCCGCATTTCTTTACTATATACTTCTAGACATCTCAATTGAGTTGAACCTTTTTAACTATGCTTTTTGTGTTTATGCTGTCATTTACCATTACTTTCATGTGCAAAAGGTTGAGTATGTACCTTAAAGCATCCTGAAAATACTATGTTCTGAAGTACTTTTTCCATTTGTCACAGAAAAATCACCTGTCTGGTTTGCACAAATGTTATTTGAAGATATCTTTTGATACTGTTCAACAATTGATGCAAGTGAAGAATGATCTCATTCATGTTGTTGAAAGAAACCAAGCGAAGTTGGACGCCGAGGATGCATATGAGTCCATATTGACAGGGAAAAGGTAATGCCTATCTTTTTCTGGGCATAGGTTTCTATAATTGTTTTACTCATTTTTAAAACTTGCTTTTCATTTCTATTTTTCAATGAATATTTGTTGATATTTAATATGTATTGTATAATGTTGATCTTTTGCATAAAGCCGCAACGATAAACTTTTTTCTGAAACTGAAGATGTTTTGATTGGGCAGCAAGCAACGACCACAGGATTTCATAGACTGTATTACTGATCTTCGCGAATTCGATGTGCCTTATCATGTTCGCTTTGCCATTGATAATGGTGATTCATTTCTTTATATTTCAGGAATTTCTTTTCTTATTCGCCCTGTGAATTTCTGAACTACAAATATATTTTATCTATCTCATTCTTGAGTTCACATAATTCAGATATAAGATGTGGGCAGTGGTACGACGTAAGTGTGTCCAGTGCTGGGATTACAGTGGAAAGGAGAACAGATCTGTTGCAACGTGCAGAAGTTCATGTTTGTGCTTTTGATATTGAAACCACAAAGCTTCCTTTAAAATTTCCGGATGCTGAATATGATTCAATCATGATGATTTCTTACATGGTTGATGGCCAAGGGTACCTCATCATTAATAGAGAGGTAATCTGAAGAGACTAAGATTCATCTTTGCTCTTAACAAGCATTAATATCTGTGAATAATCATCATTGACATCCATTCTTTTCCATGGATATTTTGTTTTGGGTTAATGAATGCAACTATTTGATATTTTTCTTCACATCTGCCACATAAATCTCCCCTTTGCTAGAGTTGGGGGGTTATGGTATTGGTATGGGTACAGGAAGACTCTGTTGCCACTTCCAAGAGGTCCAATTCTACAAGAGAAATCAAATTGAATGATATTTAATTGAAACAATGATTGGACAAACAAGAACATTGAGCATGCTAATGCAAGAAATCAATGGTTGAAAATGCCGAATTAAAATTGGTTGCTAATGTGTTCCTGAAGATTTTTATCTTTCTTCAGTACTTTTTCCTTTTCTTGATATTTCCCTTAATTTTCCTTTCCTTCTTTTTCTATTTTTTGGGTTTTAGGGGTGGGGAGGTGGGCGATGGTGAAAAAATGTGGGAAGTAAATCTCAAAGTCTGTAACTGAAAAAAGGTGCGTGGAAATCCTAAAAGCAAACTCCAACTCCATTTTTGTTTAGATGTTTCAGTTCAAATATATCTGGCTTCCAATAAAAGGCACGTATTAAGTTTTTTTTTTTTTTATCTACCACTATACAAGAATTTAGTGCCAATCAAATGAGATCCTTATTTAATGCCGATGGTAGATAGATTAGTTCTACTTACTGTTATATATCAAAGATTAAATAAAGGCTAGATAATTGCATCTCGTTTGATGTGAATTTTTTAGTGATTGGTAATACTTTCAGAATTGGTCTATTAAATTGAAGAGTTCACAATAAATTATTTTTTAGCCTAGTCCAATGACACTGCTATAATTTGTGGAAATAGAAATTATTTTATCCAATGTTAGCTAGTTAGCTGATCAATTTCTATGACTGTACTATACTTGAGAATTAGTTGTGTATTTAAACCTTGCAGTGTGTTGGTGAGGATATAGACGATTTAGAGTACAGTCCCAAACCAGAATTTGAAGGGTGCTTCAAAGTGAACAATGTGAAAGATGAGGTAATAATGTTCTTATTATTCATATATATCTATATATATATACTATTAAAATATCAATTGTTATTACTTTATGATTCTGGCATTTATCACAGAAAGGACTTCTTAGACTGTGGTTTACCCATATGCAAGATGTAAAGCCTGGTATATACGTCACATACAACGGCGACTTTTTTGACTGGCCATTTGTGGAAAGCAGAGCAGCCTATCATGGTTACAACCTGAATGAAGTACGTAGCCTATCAATGCTAGCCACTTGAAGTTTCTTAAGCTATTTTCAGTTAACTTGCACTGAAAATTCCTAGTCTATGGCTGTCCACACTACCTTTTATAAACTTTCTGTGACAAATTTGACCACCAATATAGGATGCAAAAATTTGTAATGCCTTGAAGCTTTTTATCTGTTGCCTGCACACGTATAATAGGTGATTTTCTCTCTTACATGATTCTCGGGATGCATAAATTAGAAATCAATTGCTATTATGTGTGCTTGCTTATTTAGTTGTGTGCTCTTTCCAAAGCCTCAACTGGTGCTTCTTAAAGACTAAATCACTCGTTTGCAGTTCTATCAATTAATTACCAACAGTTGATTTCTGATATTAGTTTGCTTACATGATTATATTGTTGATCATTTGAGGAGCTTGATGGTGTAATTGCAATAGTTATATTACTTCAATTTATTTGCAAATTCTTTTTCCCTTATATTATGAAAAATCCAAGCTGTATATTTTATTTATTTCTCAGTTCCCTTGTAACTTTTGGACTGCAGGAGCTTGGATTTCGGTGTGACAAAAATCAAGGTGAATGTCGTGCCAAATTTGCTTGCCACCTGGATTGTTTTGCATGGGTTAAACGTGATAGTTATCTCCCTCAAGGCAGCCAAGGCTTAAAGGTGCAATGCTTTCTGTTTAAATTTTTGATTTCAGCTTTTTACACTTTATTTAGGTGAGCTTGCAAAAATTTCATTTTTTGGTTCCATCTCTATTATAACTTTTTAAGTTTATAACTTCTGACAGTTTTTCCTACTACTTGTGATTATGCTTCTTTTTCTTGTTTTCCAGTGCTAAAGTATTGATTTTACTTTTCTTTTTCTTGGAACTGCTGCAATTTATTCCATAATGTTTCCTTTCTAAAAATTTTCATTTAATACGATCTCTGTTGTTAGACAAATTGAGCCAATGTTTGGTTTTCTTCCCCCAAAAACATTTTAATTTTTCCAAAATAAAATCAAACATTTAATACCATTTTCCTACCACAACACATTTCCTCTTTCCCCAAAATATTTTCATAACATCCTATTCATTTCTTATACATACATATTTACATTTCAATTATTATACATTTTTATATGTATGCAAATCATTGCATTAATAAAAAATGTATATTATACATTTTGATACATATTCAAATCATTGCATTAATAAAATTTATTATATATGTTTGCGTTTTCCACTCATTACGTTATTATATATAAATCATCTTATTTTTACATTAATATATAAACAACATAAAACATTAAACATTAAAAAAAGTTGATGTGACACTACTAATCAGTTAAAATATCACCAAAGAAGACATGTATAGTTGAAAATGTCCCCCCAAAATAAAACCAAGTATAACTTTCTTCAAAAATACATCAACCAACCAGCCCCAAAATAAAATTAAACATACTGTGCATTCCCCAATATATTTCCCCAAAATAACTTTCACCATAACATTCCAAAACGGAACCGGACATTGCCTAATTTTTCTGTTGAATATACAGCTAAGACGATGAGGTTTCTGATACTGGTATAGTCACCTGGATATGGTTAAAATGGCATTAAAGCATTTTCTGATACTTCTGTGCGTGTAGAGAGGTTGCTAGATTTCTTATTTTCCAGGAGTATGATATCATGAGAAATTATTTCTGTTTCAGTTCAAACAATGGACCAGTCTGACTCTATTGAATTTGAATGCAATTAAACTCCAAGATAATAGACAAATCACATTGCATTTGTGTGAGTTAGATCTAGTGAAAGCCTGAATTGATGTCATGGAATGTAGTTTTATGTGTTTTGTTATGTGTAACAATATGTAATGTTCTTTAGATACACAGAAAAATGGCTTTCAATCTTTTATGGCCTAAATTATGTAATTTTTGTCTTTTAATCTGATTCAGATATGGTTAAGGATGTTGAAATCCTATCAGACTTGCATTTCAATTAGCTACGTTCATATCTTATCAGTCGAGAATTTATTGGTTCCGCTCAGTTGCAGTCTTCTATTGATTTATCATTTCCACTTCATACCATGTTTCTCTTCAATAATATATATATATATATATATATCGATTGCTTATAATATTTCAGGCTGTGACAAAAGCCAAATTGGGTTATGATCCATTGGAAGTCAATCCTGAGGATATGGTTCGTTTTGCAAAGGAAAGGCCCCAGGTATGGTCTATTTGACTACAAGTTTTGACACTATTGGTGCATTTTATAATTCAAAAATATCAATATATATTTGAATGATCCTAATATATTAGATATTGACCACAAGCTCCTTTTTGGCTGGAGCAGGAATTTTTTTTGCAGAATTACTATCTGATATAGCTAATATGTATACTTTACTTTAACTGGAAGAAAATCACTAGGTTTGAGCTACGTAACTTTAGTATGAACTTGTTTTTCTCTTGTGGCTATTGCTTATAAACAAAAGCAGACGGAATAAAAATGCATGCAACTGTATAAGTTACAGTATGAAGCTGGTTTTATCTTCATAAAGATTCTTATTTTTTTGGATGGTGAAGCTGAAGGAAGTAATCCAATGCCTGTAGTTTCATAAAAACTACTAAGGAATAAATTTGACGTCACAATATAAGCTCTCGTGCACCTTGAAGCTAGTTTACTTTGGTAAAGATTCTTATGCTTCTTTGGGTCAAGGTGAAGGAAGTACTGCTTGTGGTTCCTAGAACCTATATGGTTGACTATTTAAGATCAAAGTAAATATTCTATTCAATGACAGTTGCCACTGTCAAAGTTCAAAGACATTTATCTTCTTGTAAATAAGAACTTCCATTATGCCAAATATGGGCTCTTATATGGTGCCGCCGTTGTTCTTTATGCAAGACCTTTATAGAAGGTTCAACATCCTTTTGGTCTTTAGATTCTTTATGCAAGACCTTTATAGAAGGTTCGACATCCTTTTGGTCTTTAGAAGCATAGTAACAAATCGGAATTCAGGAATAATTCATTAGCTCTTAAAATTTGTAGTTTAGGTATTATTTGGGATTGTTTGGAAAAAATTCGTCAAAATTTGGTCTACATAACAAAATTCGTCTTTAAAATCCATGATTAATTCGGGAATATATCGATACAAAATACCTAATTATTTTATTAATATAATGCAGTTATGTGTTATGATTATCAATAAATATTATAATACCTAGTAAAATTATAAATTTGTATTTAAGAAATTGAAAAATATGTTAGTATACTTTAATGTTAATAAAATAGGATTAAAATTCGGAATAAATCGCTTTATAAATAAATTTTGGGAGATTTTGCCACAATACCATTTATGAGAGAGAGATATGAGATTCCAACGCTCTATGAAAATATCGTGTTTTATTTGATTATTTTTAAAAATTTGGAGAATTTTGTTACTACGCTTAGAAGGGTCCACTTTTCCAGGTGAGAAACAGCAATCATTGAACTGCTTATTATACTTTTGTTACTATTTTAGTTTGTCTGTTAAAACGATGATGTAAAAAACATAATTTTCTTGACAACACTAATTAGGACAAGCTATTTGAGCCTAGTCTTGGTCTACAACGTCAAACTGCGAAGGAAATTGTGTTGACTCTATAATAGTGAAAGTTTAGTTTATGCATGTCTACTTGCACCAGCACCATTGCTCAGGGACTTGAGGAATAAGGACATAAGCTCTAATCTCTTGGATGTCTGATGATGTTTACTTCAGAAGTTGATTAGACTTCAGCCTTGCATGATTCCAGGTAGATCCAGTTGATTTTGGGAATAAAAAACTGAACTGTCTACTATGAGTTGCCTTGCTCAATTAAATCATGAACTAGCTGGAGCTCATTCACTAAAGCTGCCAGTATAACTCATTTTACCAAGGTAATAACTGTTCTTCAAGTCTTTCTTGGAGAACTTGCACTAGCATTGTTTCCTCATATTGGGTTTTGGTAAAATTTAACCACCAGATTAAAATGGAGGCATTTCATTGGAAAGAATCCCTTAGGTCTCCAACTGGCAACAACGAGGTCAATGTATTGCATTAGGAATTTGCCAAACTATCAATAAACTTAATGCTGTATTTTTTACTAGTTCTTATTGAAGTTAATTACATGTGAACTCTGATTGACATTCAGTACTTTCAGTTAATGCATTTCATCATGTTCATGCAGTCCGCTGACGAGAATACTTCCACTGATTTCAACTTCTTTTTTTAACTTTGTTATGGCTTTGCAGATGATGGCATCCTATTCTGTTTCTGATGCTGTTGCAACTTACTACCTTTATATGACTTATGTGCACCCCTTCATTTTCTCCCTTGCTACCATAATTCCCATGCCACCCGATGAGGTTTTACGGAAAGGAAGTGGGACTCTCTGCGAAATGCTTCTTATGGTCCAGGTGAATAATTGAACCACCCCTGTATACTTATGCTTTTGTGTTGAAACTTCTTATACTGCCTTCTTTTCCTTATATCTTAAGAATACATGGTTCATTGATGCTTTTGCTAATTTAATCTTTTTCTTATTTACTGGTTTTATACTTTGACTTATCGCCTTTTGGCCTCTCTAGCTACTCCCATCTTCTGAATAATTGAAGCCCTATATACTTATGCTTTTTATGTTGAAACTTCTTATTTTGCCTTATTTTCCTTACATCTTAAGAATAAACTGTGCTTTTGCTAATTTAATCTTTTTCTCATTTGCTGGTTTTATACTTTGAATTATTGCCTTTTGGCTCTCTAGCTACTGCCATATTCTAACCTGTCCTCCAACCAAAAATAAGTGAAAAGAAAAGAGAGCAGAAAAAAGAGGAAACAAAAGATTAGTTGTTTCAGCTCCCCTGACCTGTTTAATCCTTCCTCTTATCTGTATAATGACACTTCTGTTTTCGCTTTTATGATGCTTACAGGCATACAATGCAAATGTTATCTGCCCTAATAAACACCAATCTGATCCGGAGAAGTTCTACAATAATCAACTTCTTGAGAGTGAGACATATATTGGTGGCCATGTGGAATGCCTAGAAAGTGGGGTTTTCAGATCTGATCTTCCGACAAGTTTTAAACTCGATCCGGCTGCTTATGAGGTAATCTATCTCAACTCCTCTTCAATTAATATTTCAACTTCATTTTGTTATTAAGCCTCGTGATTAGTAGACTACAATAAATGTTAGTGTGACTGTAAGTGAATCCGTTTCGAAATATATTCAAACTATCTGGTGAAGATCATCAAAGGCAATCTGCACAGTCATTCTTTGGAATTCTGAAGATCATTATCATTTGTTTCTTGATTGAGGCAATCCATCAGCATACGCTATATCTCACACATTTGGAATGTTTGGTCAAATTCTTCGCTATTTTGATTGAATATTAAAGTTCCTAAGTAGTCTAGTTTGGGTACTGTATTTTTAATATCTTTTATGCTTATTTAAGCAACAACTTTCTTACTTGCCAGATAAATCCGTTAAGGCTTGTAACTCAACTAGACTTTCTTTGCTTGTTTAATCTTACTGAAAGTCAGAATACTTATCCTTTCAGCAACTACTTGATAACCTCGACCGCGACCTGCAATATGCTATTAGAGTGGAGGGAAAGATGGACCTAGAATCAGTTTCAAATTATGACGAAGTAAAGAATGCTATCAGGGAAAAGGTACTGTTAACCTTCTTTAAGTCAAGCCTGCTATTTTATTATACACATTATGTGAAGCAGAGATATCAGACGAGTTTGCTTAGTTTCATCTTTGTATTTAATTTTATTTGATGTAGAGCATAACTTCCTACTTGTATTTGCTATCATGTAGCATTGGAGGTCGTCCCATGTATTACAAACTTACTTATATGTGGCAAACTTTTGCATGTGCCGGTGATAAAAATATTGCAAATTGAATGGTTTTGTGTGTATGTGTATATTAACCATACCTTCGTTCATATAACATGTATTATGTAAATATTATATGCATGTATTAGTGTGTGGATGTTTATGCACTTGTGCAAGAGTTGGATTTCTTTGCAAATTGTTAAAATTCTTCCCTTTCGCTATCTGCAAGTCTGTGTGAGTGTAACAAATTGCATAGGCCTGTAAAACTGTCACATGACCTGCAAATGTATGTTTGCTTCTGCCCTTCAATGTGCAGCTGGTGAAATTGCGAGAGGAGCCAATATGTGAAGAATTCCCTCTCATATATCATCTTGATGTTGCTGCAATGTACCCAAACATCATTTTGACAAACAGGCTTCAGGTAATCAAATGAGATGACTTCATCTAGCACATCTCTTATCATGAAACTTTACTTGAGCAATTAATTGTTTACACAAAGGAGAGAGCAAGTGTAGACATATGTATAAAACCAAGATTTGATAGTATCATCTGAATATGATCCATACCCTGCTTGGTTTATGGTTTCTGTTCTATACTAGCAAAATGACCTAATAGCATTAGCAATAAAAGGAGACAGGGTACTGAGATGTTTCTTTATGTACACAAAGAATGTAAAGCTGAACGAGTCATGAAACTTGAATCTAGTTTTCATTTGGAAGTCAATAAAATTGTATTGTTGATTAGAGTTTTTAATGGCAGGCAAATGAGCAATCTTTATAAGCTGCCAAGTTTTGAATTTTCTCTATATTGAAATCGGTCTTCATATTTTTAGCCCATGTTATGTGATTCCAACTTGATTGAGTGGCTGCACTGCTCATGAGAAAACTTTTGCTTTTATTGGTAAAATACTCGCATGATGAAAAGTTTCAATCGATATGCTTCTCTAGTTCACTTAGGCTGACATTTACTTTAATAAGGCATCATATGAAAATTTAGTTATCAATCAAGACAGCATCTTAGACTTAACATGCAATTAACCTGAGTTTCTTCTCCCAATTTCTAGCCACCCTCAATAGTCACAGATGAGATATGCACTGCCTGTGATTTTAATCGTCCAGGCAAAAATTGCCTTAGGAAGCTTGAATGGGTTTGGCGTGGAGAGACATACATGGCAAAGAGAAGGTTTGATTCATGTTCCTCAAGTGTTTTGGAGAATTTAATCCGAGATTGCTACAAATATATATTAATGAACTTGTTCGCACTATTTTGATACCAGTGATTACTATCATATAAAGAGGCAAATTGAATCTGAGCTTGTTGATAGCATGAATGGGCGACTATCAAACTCTTTCCTTGACCTGCCTAAAGCAGACCAACAATTGAAACTCAAAGAGCGTCTAAAGAAATACTGCCAAAAGGTATACATCCTTGTCTGCATCCCTTTATTTGAAATAAAAACAAGTACCTGTGACAGATTTTAGAGTTGTCTTTATTTTTTAGGCATACAAAAGAGTACTCAATAAACCTATTACTGAACTTCGGGAAGCAGGGATCTGCATGCGTGAAAACCCATTTTATGTTGACACTGTCCGCAGGTAGGCATCTTGGATTTTTAGTCGTCATTTTTTTTGTCAGTTTCAATCCACTATTTAACACTTACTCTCTGGAGGAGCTTGCATGTATTTACTAATTTTAAGTTGACAAATTCATGCTAAGTTGTCTTATTCAAAATCGTGTTCTCTTTTGTTTTGCTATAGTTTTCGAGATAGAAGGTATGAATACAAGGGGCTGAATAAAGTTTGGAAGGGAAAATTGTCCGAAGCAAAGGCCAGTGGAAATTCTATTAAAATCCAGGAAGCACAAGTATAAATCTCTCTCAGTCTGATGTTCAATTAAGTTAAGTTATTGAAATGAAAGTAACACTAATGAACCTACTTTTACAGGACATGGTAGTCCTCTATGATTCATTGCAACTTGCCCATAAGTGCATTCTCAACTCCTTCTATGGATATGTTATGCGCAAGTATGTTCCCAGACTTCCATTTGCTTCTAGTCCCGTCTCTCTTATGAATCTTTTAGGCTCTTACATATCTTGGTCGAATTTTGAATTTCCCAGGGGTGCAAGATGGTATTCCATGGAAATGGCCGGAGTTGTTACTTATACTGGAGCAAAAATAATTCAGAATGCTCGCTTACTGGTTGAAAGAATTGGGAGACCTCTTGAGTTAGACACTGATGGTATCTGGTGTGCGCTACCAGGGTCATTCCCAGAGAACTTCACATTTAAGACAAAGTACATTTTTAGTTACTGAAATACATTGTTGCTTTTCCACCTTTATTACCACAAAAATGACTTGATTCTTCAATCAATATAAATTGAAGTTAATAAGGATTATGTTTGAATAGTTACTTGTTTAAGGTGTGCTTAGGTTGTCAACTTACTTTTCCCTTGTCTGAATGTTGTTTTGATTGATGCTGATCATCTTTTATGGAATATATATATCAGAGACTCAAAGAAGAAGTTGACAATATCATATCCTTGTGTCATGCTTAACGTTGATGTGGCTAGAAACAATACCAATGATCAATACCAGGTTAGTCATAAGCCTTTTCTCAATATTTCTGTAAGTTCTATCTTCATACTTATTGTCATAGCTCCATAAACTCTTTTGGTTTGTCATTAACTTTGGCCATCAACGTTCAAAATTCATGCTAATAAGAAACTAAGTGCCAAGTACTGTTTCTTGCAGACGCTAAAAGATCCTTTCAGTAAGACCTATACAACACACAGTGAGTGCTCAATTGAGTTTGAGGTGGATGGACCGTATAAGGTGATGCAGACTTAATACATGAGATAACCCATTATTTTTTAAATTTTAACTTTTATTGGATCACAGTGTCTGATTTATTTGTCCTGTTATATATTAATCTCAAAGTGTTAAGAGTATAATTTTATGTGTATAGGCAATGATTCTGCCTGCTTCCAAGGAGGAAGGGATTTTGATCAAGAAACGTTATGCAGTTTTCAATGATGATGGTACCCTGGCTGAACTCAAGGGTTTTGAGATCAAGCGTAGAGGTGAGCTAAAGCTCATCAAAGTTTTCCAGGTATTGCCTTAATTAGTGCCACATGCTACAATATTTGTGAACTGAGAGATTTTTCTTCTTTTCCACATTATGCATATTTAGACTTTTGTGATTAATTTAATCTGTTTTCATGTTCTAATACCTTAAATTCTCATTAACCTAATAATGATGAATTTTAAGTTAGACCTTGAGGTTGGATAGTAGTCACTTGATATAGTGTCTGATTCAAGGAATACCTTTTTTCCTCACTATCTGAGCTGTCTGAAGCAAATTAATGTCTTATAAAGCAGCCATTTTTCTCCTGCTCACAGATTTTGCTTCATGAGTTCACTGAATGGCTTTGTTGCAGGCTGAGCTATTTGATAAGTTTCTTCATGGGTCAACATTAGAAGAGTGCTATTCAGCTGTTGCTTCTGTTGCAAATCGTTGGCTTGATCTTCTTGATGTACGTTACTAAGTTCGATAATGAGTCCTTTTAACATTTGAAACACACTGCAAAGTTCTTTGCCAACAATTTTTTTTTTTCTCCGAAGTACTCTCTCAATCTCATTATCATCATTGAATAGACTGGAAATGTTTGCCTTAATCTACTCTCTTCTTTTTCGTTTTTCATATTTTACATTTATCATGAATGGTAGAATAAATTTTCTGTGAAAAGAGTCCATTTGGAAAAATATCCTGAAGTGTTCTACGCATTTACAGCAAGCAAAGGAAAGCATCATCTTGAACTTTTGTCGGAGATTGTGTAATTTTTCTTTTGCTTGTCTTACCAAAATTGATTGAGTAGCATCAGTAAATCTGTATTCTTCAATTATCTTACTAAAATGTGTTATGAGTGGAAGAGTTCAATTGGGTTTAATAATCCAATTCTTCTATAATTTCAGAATCAGGGAGAAGACATTGCAGATAGTGAATTACTTGATTATATATCAGAATCAAGCACAATGAGCAAGTCCTTAGCAGACTATGGTGAACAAAAGTCATGTGCAGTGACCACAGCAAAACGCCTAGCTGATTTCCTTGGGGATGCTATGGTTAAAGACAAAGGATTGCTCTGTCAGTATATAGTTGCATGTGAACCAAAGGTATGGAATTATTTGAGTTTGGTGAGTAAAAGTTTTTCTGCTTTTAGTTTCGAACTGAAGTCAAAACTATGAGATGGCCTTCAAACAAAATAGAGGTTTCAACTTATTGTTTGCTTTCGATATAAATATGTTTTCTGCAATGGAAATGTCAAGAATAGCAATCATTCAAGAGTTGGTCTGAATGCTATATAAGATTCTAATGTCTTCTCTGTGATACTTATCAGTTGATTTAGTTAATTTACTTTCTTCATGATCTATTATAATGAAGAAATGATTTAGATACAAGCAAAGAATGTGTATCACTAATAGTGGGATTGTATTCAGTTCTCCGAATGACAATTAGGAGATGAAGAAATGGTGCGACATGCATCATCAAGGCTATGCAGATTTTGCCTTTTTCTTTTGTCTGCAGATCGGATTTCTCTTGTTATTTTGTTTGATAAGTTTACGCATGCCCTTGTGGTAATTTTGAAAGTTGTGAAGGGAAAAGAAGATAGATTACCACCTTGAACTATTGAAGTATGATTTATAAATAACAACCAGTCAGTGGTAAAGTTAGCAAAAGAGATCTTTGAAGGTCTTCCGCTTTCTTAAACAATTTGTCTGTTTTTCATATGTAACACGGACAGTCAGGACGTGTTGTCTGATATTGACCAAGTAGGGATTGTTTGAGTGGCTTATATATCCTGATAGCACTACTTGTGCAATTTGGACCTTACCGGCTTCTGACCTGGGTTATTTAAAATCTCCCATCCCCTAGAATCCAAATGTCCTCCCCCAAAGATGACATCAGGTATTCAAATTCATATAGCCTTTGAATTTCAACTCAATAAGGTGTGCTCTTATTTATTATTTACTGAATGAAGATTTTTAGCGTCATGCAGTTGACATAAAATCTTGGACATGAACTGTTGGTGCTGTTCATAGTTGCCCAGCCATTTGATATCTGTTAGACGTTATTATATGTTTCTTATGCTCTACCCCAGTATTTGTTCTTGCAAAAAGAGGCTCTGGTGTTTTCCCCATCGACTGTTTCTCTTTCAAGGATACATTTTTTTTTTTGGACTTTATGGTCATTGACATGCTACATTGAGCAGGGAACTCCAGTAAGTGAGCGTGCTGTTCCTGTTGCAATTTTTGAGACTGAAGGGGGTAAATTTTGTTGATAGTTTTCTGTTTTTTTTTTTTTAACATGTTAGCTACATAAATAAAGTGCTTATGCTGGTATGCAAAATGACTTACAGAAATTATGAAGTTCTATGTGAAAAAGTGGTGCAAAGTCTCTTCAGATGTTGGCATCCGGTCAATTATTGATTGGTCATACTACAAACAAAGGCTTAGTTCAGCTATTCAAAAAATTATCACAATTCCTGCAGCTATGCAAAAGGTGGAGATGCTGTTTATTGCTGCTGAGTAAGCTATTTGCTTCTTTTGGTTTCTGAAGTGGATTGCACATTTGTCAGGTTGCTAATCCTGTCCCGAGGGTGGTTCATCCTGATTGGCTGCACAAGAAGGTTCGTGAAAAAGAGGACAAATTTCGTCAGCGAAAATTGGTTGATATATTCAGTCGGCAACAAAGAGATGATGCTGTGAGTGTGAGTGATGATCCTCAAGCCAATGATCACACAACAAATGGACACAATGTTACAGACATGGAAGACTTTAGGAACACTGGAAAAACTCTTCCAGTTAGGCCTCAACCTATTGTTCGTTCCTATGGGATCAATAATGAACAGCATCAAGTCAAAACAAGTAATCTAGTAGAAAGTGCAGAGCAAGGTGATAGAGATGGAAGTGGACATAAGCACTCAACTCATCCATTACAAAAGGTTTTTGAAGAAAGTATCGACAGAAGTGTAGATTATCAAGGATGGCTGGAGTTAAGGAAGAGAAAGTGGAAAGAGACTCGGGAAAAAAGAAAACGTCAAAGGTATTCTTTTTCATAATTTAGTCTGATTGGTTCAACTATGAGTGAGGGAGAGAGAGCAGCTTAGTATGTTTACATCAGTTCAAGCAAATCAAGTGTCCAGCTCTTCAGAGTGAGTGACTGTGTGTGTGTGTGTTGGGGGGGGGGGGGGGGGGGGGGGGGGAGAGAGAGAGAAGCTAATACCTCTGTTCTTTAAAGCTGCTAATGTCACTTAGAGTGAACACCAACTTCACAGATCATACTTATCTGAAAATGAAGTTGATATGAGACCCTTTAAATGGATCATATATACTTGATAATGACATAATCTATATTAAGTTAATGTTTTTATGAATCCAGTTTGTATTTGTTTCATTATAGGGTTATGAGTATGAATTCGCTGTTATATCAACCTTGATGTTCAGTTTTTTGATTGGTATTGATAATTACCCTGGATATGTTATTTTATCAGGTTAGACAACTCTAGGATGTTAAACCTTATTAATGGTGCTGAGGTGCCCAGCAGCATTCTCAATTACAAACAGGCACAAGGCAGAGTTGGGGTCAATTCCTATTTTCAGAGGCATGACTTAGCACTTACATGCTGCCATTGGCAGGTATGGCATTCTTAAGAATTTAAATTCATTTTTTTTTTTTTACTTATTACATTTTTTATTTCTCAGTTTGCTATATCTATTCCTCAATGAGTGTTGAATGTAATTTTTCTTTATGTCAGATTATTCAGCTTGTACCAAGTGCACAGCATGGCCAATTTTTTGCTTGGGTAGTTGTAGAAGGAACAATGCGTAAGATTCCCATACTAATCCCCAGAGTATTTTACCTCAATTCTAAAGCCCCTGTAACAGAAGAATTCCCTGGAAGGCGTGTGAACAAGATTCTTCCCCATGGTCACCAAAGCTACAACCTGATTGAGGTACACCATTTAAAGATTACATGAAAGTTCTGTTTCAATCACAGGGATCAAAAGTTTTAGTGATTGATATAATAGTTTAACGTCATTCGTCTTCAAAGGTTACAATTGATGAAGACCAATTTAGGGCCGAAAGCAAGAAATTAGCAGCTCACCTTGCAGATCCTGAAGTTGAGGTACTTTTCCTACCCCAGATTCATATGCTATTAAAATCCTTTAAACTTTTATCTCACATGATATTTCCCCACGTATTTACTGCTATTAGAAAGAGGCGGATATGGAAATGTAACTGAATCATATTGTCACTTCATAACCAAAAGAGACAATTAGATCAAAATAACCTTGTTCATTTGAAATTGTTTGGTTCTCTCATAACGAGGCCTATTTTGTATTATGGTAAACTTTCAGCGATATCAAATGAAAGTGGCACTTTTCATTTTGCAGTCTCATCTAGGTTGAAACTTGTAAAAAATCAACTTTTCAAGTTTGATGTTAAGGCTTCAACATCTACTTAGATCCTACCTGAAATGTTCAGGCTACCTTGCTGCACTGCCACTAGTTATTACCTACTGCTGTAGCAATGATGCTCACATCTTAACAGTAGCAAAACCCAGGTTTTTGAATATAAAGCTCTTGTCATCAGGTTTCTATCGTACATAATGAAATTTATTCTTGATGTCTAAGGAAATTGCGATAGAATACCATATCTACCTACTCTCAAAACAAGTCTCACTTTTGCTTTCATATTATGATGATACAAACTTGACTGTGTGAAACTTTGACAGGGAATATATGAAACGAAGATCCCGCTGGAGTTTAATGCTATCCTTCAGATTGGTTGTGTCTGTAAAGTGGACAAGTCAGCAAAAAAACGAAATTTCCAAGATGGCTGGAGTTTGAATGAATTGCATATGAAGACGACCACCGAGTGCCCGTATCTGGAACATTCTATTTCTTTCTTCTACTTGTATCATAGGTAACTATATGTCGTTGCAAAATAAGTTGTTCTGCCTATTTGACGGAATACGAGTGTGCTATAGTTTGGGTATATTATTTTCATTAATTTCTGTGGCACATTTGACACGACTTTGGCAGACTCAGTTTGTCAAAAGAAGCTTGTGGAAATAGTATGTTTCCATGTTCCATTTGCTAATATTCAGTCTTAATCTTAGTCGCAAGGGGTTAAGTGTTCTCTTGATTGACTTGCCCTCATAGAAATTGTCATGCTATTTTAGTTTATTATGATGCAACAAATTGTTGCTGTAGCATGTATATTTAATTCTTGACATTCTAATTTTCTTCAGCATCTCTGATGGCCGAGCTATGTATGTTGCATATTTTCCTGCATCAAGCCAAATATCTGTTGTGGTTGCCAGTCCTTTCCAAAGTAAGGAATTATCACCTCAAATTCTAGAAAGACAATTCCGTGAAGCTAGCCAAGCATTGTCCTTTCAACCTCCCATGCCAAATGAAGGCGTTACATTCAAGGTAAATTTGCTTGGCATAACGATAAAATCATTTTTTTCTAATAATGGTACTACTGTATTCATTTATTTGTAATGTGCTTTTGGTAAGGTGGATTATGTTGGGTATGTCAAGGATGCTCTAGGAAACTTGCAGAGGATGATTACCGAATACAGGTTTTTCTTCCTATTTCTTAATCATTTCACTTGTCAATATTAAGTGGCGGTTTGTTTAGAAGTTTCTTTCATAGTTGGATCTGTTCTTACCTGAACAAGACATCCTCACAACTACCTTTGAGGAGATATTGTCATGTCAATTGTCTGACTAAAACTGACAACAGAGAAGTTAGAGTGCGCTAATTAGGGGCCTAACAGCATGGTCTTAAATGTAATTCCATTTTAGTTTTAGGAAACAAGAGGCTGATGAATGTAAATGTTAACCATACTTGATGAGGGAGCAAACTAATTGGGATGGTGAATAAAAGTCTGAAGCTTGAACTCTTTGTGTGGTATGTATAATGTTCGATACTTCAATACCCTACAGGGTTTCACCAATAGATTGAACAGGGTTTACATGTCAATCTACGAGGCATTAAGCTCTGCCTTGGAGCATTTGCTATTATATTGTGTTTTTTTTTTTTTTCTTTCTTTTGTTTCTGATCTCCTTCTCTAAAACAAACCATGTATCTTCTGAGTTGGAAAATTCTGCATTTCCTTGTATACTTTTGCTAATTTAGTGGCGTGCATGCCTTGACATTTGCCTTTGTGTATATTGGCTTGGCAGACATCGGCATCATGGACCTGTAATTGCTGTTATAGAGTGCCCTAATATCCAGTTATTGAAGTCTGGCATAAGGGCATTAGAAGATTTTCCTTGTGTCACCATCCCTTCCAATGTTCGTGATAGCCAATATCAGGTGATAAAAAAATTCTGACTCAGCCACTGCCTTTGGTTTGTGGATTTTATTTCTGTATTGGCTGTACTAACATATTGCTGCATACTCTGTTTGTATAGGCTATTGGTTGGCAAGTAATTGCTGCAAAAATTGGAATACAACGATGTGCTGCATCATCTCAATGGTTGAATGAGAGAGTTACACTTTCACGATATGCCCATGTAAAAGCTGCTGCATTCATTTCTTGATGAAATACTGGTTATTGAGTATATTATCTGTTTCAATTGCTTTATGAAGAACAATATTGTATGAACAGGTTCCAATGGGAAATTTTGAAGTTGATTGGCTCATGCATACAGCAGATATCTTCTTGTCGAGAGCATTGCGTGATCATCAACAGGTTGCTGCTTTCTTCGTCACTATATTATAATCGCTTTTACTTCTTTCAGCAATCAGTAAACATAAAGCAATGTAATGAGCCACTTGCCTGCTTGCATTTCACATCCTAAGCAGGTTTTTGCATGTTTAATGAAATTTTGAATCTTGAATCATGTTGATCCTAACAGGTTCTTTGGATATCTGATAATGGCATTCCAGACTTGGGAGGCACTAGTGAAGAAGTACCATGTTTTATAGACGAGGTGAGTGATTTGGAGTTCAGACTATATTATCTTTTGCTGGGGGTGTGACTCTTTCTATCAGTTTTGTATTTGTTTAGTGAGAATCATAGGAAGAATACTTCTTATTCAGTTGTTAGGTGTCTGGGAGTTAATAACTGTTTCTCCGACCAGGTCAATCAACCTGTTCTCACTTATCCTGGTGCATATAGGAAAGTTACTGTTGAGCTTAAGGTTTAAGCTGCTTCTCTCTCATTCCCCTCCCTTTCTTCAGTTTGTTTTCTTTTTCTTTTTGTACGTATGCAATTAAAGTAATTTGTTTTTCTCTTATTTTTAGATCCATCACCTAGCTGTCAACGCTCTTCTGAAAAGTAACCAAGTGAATGAAATGGAAGGAGGTGCTTTATTTGGTATAGAGCAGGAAATGAATCCCGCTTCATATAATTCTGACAAACAATATTGTTTTGATGAGGAAACTTCCTGTGCACCTGCATTTCGTGTTCTCAAACAGTTGATCCAAAGATGCCTTGCTGATGCAGTTACATCCGGAAGTGTGTTTGCAGATGCTGTACTGCAGCATCTGTACCGATGGCTTTGCAGGTTGCTGAATGTGAACTTTTATTCAGTGTATCACATAATTTTAATAATAACCCCTTTTCAAATCTATAATGCAGTCCAAAGTCTAAACTTCATGACCAAGCCCTCCATCGCATGCTCCATAAGGTAATTTCTTCTTCAGGAAAAATGAGGGTTATTGTTGAATCAAAAAAGGAATATAGTGGTGCATATGAGTTGAAACACTATCATTACACTCTAATGACATTTTTTCTCCTACTTCTTTCGCTTTATTTCTCATTGGTATTCAGCTGACTGCAGTTTCTTCTTTGAAAGATCTTTATATTTGTTGGTGAGGCTATAAAAATTTATATGGTTGAAAATTTGTTAACAGATGCTTCAGGAGATAAAATGGCATTTTGATGCTTTCTTGACATACTTTCATTCCTCAAAGCATGTTGGTCCATTTCATAAGAAATTGTTTAATAAGTTTTTACTCATTGGACAGATGATATCTTTATTGGCAGGTTATGCAAAAGGTGTTTGCTTTGCTGATGGCTGAGCTTCGCAAATTAGGTGCAACAATTGTATTTGCTAGCTTCGGCAGAGTTATAATTGATACAGGAAAATCAGATCTATCCGCCGCTAAAGCTTATTGTGAGAGTGTACTTAAAACTTTGCAAACTAGGTTTGTCTCTGCATGCATCCTGTATGGCTTGTAACAGATTAATTAGTTTTTATTGTATGTTATCTCAAACTTTTTTTGTATCAGGGACTTATTTGAGTGGATTGAACTTGAGCCTTTCCAGTTTTGGCATTCCCTGCTCTTTATGGATCAGGTTAGCAGTGTCCTTACTGTAGTTTCAGTTGCCTGACCATTTCCTCTGATATGCTTTAATGATTGACGTGAATATTGCTGCTAACTTTTTCTGCTTGTCCCTAACATATGCAATATGATACTATTTAGAATGTAATTGACTATTTCAATGCTCTTTGTATGGCTGTTTTATTGCAAGTGTGGATCCTGTTATAGAACACTAATCATCATTGAACCTGAGATTTGGTCAAAAAGTGCCTAGATATCGAATATGGACATCTGCACCACTATTTATGGAGTTAGCTACTTTTATACACAGCTATTATTTTACCCAAGATTCTGGATAAAAACTTTCATGCTAAAAATTCAACTCTGGTAATGACTAACAGTATAACTGCTGTTGAGTACGCATTAGTGTTGACTACTTAGTGTAGCTTGTTTGATGTTGGTGCAGGAATCTTCGGAAAACAGTTTCTCTCTTTTATTTCAGAAGCATTATAAGAGACAACAGTGTTAGGTTTACCATATAGTTGGATACTCTTTATTTTTGGTATTCTATTTGCTCTTTTAACACCTTTGAGGTTCTATACTTCTATATTATACGCACCTTTATCCATCAATAAATGTCCTTAATATTAAAAGGAGAAAAGGGAATCTCTAAAGCTGTTCTGCATAAATTTGTTAATAGCAAGAAAATTTAGTTAATCCCTGCTGAGAAAGATTGTATAAAATACATAAGAAACAGCACTGCAAATGGGACAATTTGTTTCATTCCTACTAAATTTCAGTTGGACATTGAAGACTAGGACTTGTATAAGGATTTAAAGGGTCGTGTACATCTCCCAATGGTTGGGCACCTAAAAAGTGTTATGTCCAACATTATAAGGCGGGTTGGCACTTAATAAGTATTTGGTCAAACATGGCAAAAGGCTGATTGTTGAAGTGTCATGGAAACATATTTTTAGTAATGAATGTATGAATTTCGGACACGCATATGAAATAGGTTTACTCTACAAGTTTGTGGGGGATATAAATTAGTGATACATTCAAAGAATGAATAATCTCTTAAGTCAGGTGCATGAGACATCCTTGTATGAGTAATAAAGATTTGGTATTCAATTACATCATTGTGGTACCGGTATGCCATATAGTTAATTAGTTTGGTTCTGCTAGACTATTGCTGTAAAATTCACAGCTAGCTCTTCCCATAACATATGCTTGTATGCCATCTTACTGATCAAATTAAAAGCATATTTAGACTTTTGTTCTCAGTGTGTTAATGTTGATGGGCAGGAATGATCTGAAATTCTCTGTGGAATATATATTTAAATTCCCCCCTTTGCTGACAAGCATTGGGATCCAATGCTGGTGCAACATTTTTTTTCCCAGATGTGCTGCTGGTGGTTTAGTTGTTACTGTAGGTGTTTCAGTATTAAGTGCTATTCATGTTTTTCTTGTTCCCTGTTGGTTGGTTAGATAATACTAGTACAATTTTGACAATTTCAACTTCATAGATTGTCGACGGGGATTCAATACCAAGCCAAAAGGATAAAAAATAAAAAGTTATCCACTTCTTGTACAATAATATTTTTGTGTTGGTTCGTCTTGCTGATACATTCTTTCTTTTTTCCCCTCATTTTCTCAATGTTAGTACAATTATGGTGGAATTCAAGCTAGATTAAAAGATAGATCCACAGAAGAATGTTCACAAGCAAGTATGGAAAGCATGCACGACGACTCCCAAGTAGATATTGTCTCCAGCTGGACTATTGCAGAAAACTTAACTAAAGCAACTCAGGTGGGTCATCCATCCGTGTAACAAATAGACTTGCTTGTTGATTTGACCTTTAGAGGATCCAAAGGTTCAGTTATCTCCTTTTTACTTCCTGAGGGTTCATTTGCATGTCAAAGCATATTCCCAAAAGTCTCAATAAAAAAGAAAATAGGTCCCTGCAATTACTGGGGCCACCAACACAATGGACGCTATACCAGCTTTCTGACCTCATAACCATTGTTATTAACATCACCAAAAATGTGTCCAACCAGAAAAATGACTGCAAATACTATTCTACCCCTTCATATTCTTTAAACCAGTATTACCATGAGAATTTGATATCCATGGACAAAGGCCAAGATGCTGTTTCTCAGGTCCTAAACCTGCTTCACCATCATAATGAAAATCAACAGCTTAACATTCACAACCATCATTGTAAAAACAATTGCAACCAGCCTTCCCAGAATGAATGTGAAAAAACCAGCACAACTGTTAGACATATGGCAAATTCAGTGGGATCTCAGCCACCCACTGACGACCCCACTCACAATCTGTAAGGCTATTCAAATTTTATCTACCGTACTTTGTCAGGGTTTTCAAGGGGTTGGCAGTAGTACCATTGTATTGGAATGGTGTAGTGATGGAGGGTGTGTGCTGGGGATTGTGGACTTGGATCATCTTTTTTTTTTGCATTGGGAGTTGCTGGGGAGGATAGCCTTGACAACTTTGTGGCTAAGGTAGTGTGGTTCTTGGGGTAGTGACTACGGTGTTGATCAGGATATGCACAATTTTAGGGAGAGTGGAATGTGTGGGAGAGTGGCTAAGTTACAACTTAATTACAAATCATGGCATATTGTAACCTGAAGGAATGATACTGATAAAGTTTGGAATGGTATGATAGTGAGGAGTAGTGGTTATGGATTGGACCAAGCATGTGGTGTGATAGGTGTTCTAGTTATGTATTGATGTTCTCTATTCCAAGTTCTGAATGGTGTAGTGGTGGTTGTCTTGTTGTAGCAATGGTCTTGTTGTTAGTGGAATTTGGTGGTTTTTTTAAGTGGTGGTGGCTGTTGGTGTGGTTTAAGGTTTTTTCCCGCTTTTCTTTTTTCTCCATTTCATGCCTCTGAAGTTCATTACATTTCATATGTTTCTTATTGTTTGATGGGATACAGTATGGGAGCATATTGTTAATTTCAAGGTCTAATATTCGGACAGCTGTTTGTTAATTAAGGTCATAGCCATTCCAAAATAGTTAGCACAGTCGACAATTAATATTGGTTGAAGAAAGTATCGCCAAGGATGTCTTTGCTTCTCTCTGAGACTTCAGGGATGTGTTTTTCATATTACAGACAAGACTCGCGGTTTAAAGTTCCCAAGTTTTTAACAACATATAATATAAATTCCACAACTAAGTATAAACTGCGTGATTGTTCCATGTTCTGCCCAATTAATTGCTGTTCTTTTATACAGGATCACTTCATCTTGATTGTTTCCGAATTTTTGTTTTTTCCCTGGAAATTTGCGCAAGAAGAATCTGCAAAACGAGCATCTGCAATGAGCGATCTATGTACTCCATCAATCACAGCTTCAACTGCTGAAATTCTTGAATCACAGATGACAGAATTTCTGAAGAAAAAGGTACTAAAATAAATTCATTTGAAGTATATTAAAGTTCCTTTTTTTAATATTCTCTACAAATTTTAGAACTTGACTTATATAATTCTTTGTCCTACAGATTGGATCTGACTTTACAGACAAACTTCTTAAAATTGTCTGTGATCCAAGTCTTCACATGAAAGGAAGAAACAAATCTCAGAGTGATCATAACATCTCAACTGGAAATTTGCCATCTTTGAACAACACCCATAAGGGGGATTCTGCTCTGGATTTCATCAAGTATGTCTGTGCAGTTTTGGCACTTGACCAAAATGTTCAGCATGAAGTTCTGGTAAAGAATAGCTCTAACATATTCTAGGCATGACAAGTCTATATTTATTACATGTTTTGCTTCTATAGGGAGCCTATGCATCATGTTCCTGCAAAAGTACAGCAATGCTACCCATTCCTTGCTACTTAAATTTATCTGCATTTTGGATTTTGAGTTAATGATATTTAGATCAGTAGAAATTAGATGCCCAATATACATGGATTTAGGGACATTTAATTTGGAAATTGTTTCTGACTTTATTTTGTTTGCTTTCAAGCATGCCGAAGTTCTTTGCTTGATCCAGAGAACATTTTTTTTTCCTTTCTGACTTTTCATTATCTTATTAGGTCTCAGCTTCTTTATTTCCTGATGTCTAAAATATATTTTCCTTTTCAGCAGTCCACTATCTGTTCATAAGATCTACAGTTATCTTTTTGGCATTATAGTGTGGAGTTAAATTTCTACATTTAAAGATTTAAGTCTAGCTAATTCGTAAGTTATGAGCACAATTTTATACAAGCGTGATTCTTATACATAGTGAGACTCACATTCATACTAAGAATTATACTTGAGTATTTTTGCTCCTCTGATAACGTTTTGGTTGTTGCGAAGTGAGGATGTCTGATTTAAGTAATTCGTTCTCTTGGTTTTGCACAGGTCATGAGAAGGAATCTTTTGAAATTGATCCGCATAAGGGAATTTGCTCCGGAGGCTGAATTTCACAATCTATTTATGTCCTTAACTCTACCAAATGTCATTTGCAGGTGAAAGTGGTTGCATTTTGATTTTGTTGGGATTGTCTTCCGTTCAAATAGATTTATATCTCTCTGAGCTGTTGTAACTACTATTTGTGCTGACTTTTACCAACTTTATCTGTCTGGGAAGAGGACCTTGACCAGACAGGGTATCCTTGTTTGTTTTGTGACTTTTGTCGATAATGATTGATTGGTCCTGGACTGAGTCATAGAATACACAACTACATAAATCTTATATAATGTTTGTGCTGTCCTCATTATAGTGTGCAACATCACGTAAGTTTCTAAGGGCGGAAAGAAGCAAGTTTTATAGAAGGAATTGACCCAGTATTAATGTTGGAATTTCATCTTTGGTAGTTGTTGAAAGCCCAAATAGTTGATATGGGACATCATTTTTCAACTTTTGGCAGCCCTTCTCTTTTGGACCTGGTTTTGACAGATGGAAAGTTTTTGTCTTCACTTGATTTGAAGTAGTAGTTAGTTAAAATTTTCATAATGCTTTGTCTAGAAGAGAAATAATTGTTCAAGCATCGTGTTCAATTCTTTTCATCAGTTGTTGCTAATATATTACTGCATACTATTGGCAGTTACTGCAACGACTGCAGAGATCTAGATTTATGCCGTGACAGGGCATTAATGGCTCAGCAATGGCGTTGTGCTGTGCCCCAGTGCGGGCAACCTTATGACCATGAAGTGATGGAGAATGCTCTCCTTCAGATTATACGTCAGAGGGAAAGGCTCTACCACCTTCAAGACCTGGTGTGCCTCAAGTGCTATCAGATAAAAGCTGCACACTTAGCTGAACACTGTTCATGTGCTGGATCATTTGTGTGCAAGGAAGATCCCTCTGAGTTCCGCAGCAAAATGCAAATTTTCTGGAATGTAGCAGTGGATCAGAAGTTTCAGCTCCTCCAAGAATGTGTCTCTTGGATCTTAGAAGTCAGATAGCTGTGAAGATGTACACCTCAATTGAATTATATGCGGTAGCCTTTAGTTTCTGAGCCTCGATCCGTGCAGGAAATACGTCTGAGCTACAAGACCAGAAATTTTAAAAACCAATAGAGGGTCTAAAAGACGACTGCATATGTGAGGTGTCATGGGTCATTCCTGTATAAACATCAAATGCTGGATTAAGTTTGTGTATATGGCTGGTACCAGCAGTATGCAGGTCTTGAGATGGATAACGTGAAATGTGGAAAGGATGGCAAACTAGGTATTCCTACTCAGAAGTTATCTGGACCTCAGATTGAGTAGGATAATTCAATTCAATGATAGTTCTTTGCCCCATCTTAGAATATTTAAGCTGGTGGAGGGGCTGATTGTGTATAATTTTGATGTATATTATAACACTCTTAGATATTTTTAATTTGAGGATATTATACGTTCCAAAAGGAGAATATTAATCAGGTAATAAAAGGTTGCGAAGGCACTAGTCATGTAAACTCGTCAAATGCCTCAAATTGGACACTTCTATGACAGTGTATTTCATTCTTCTTTGCATTGCGTGAATATCAAGGAATGGTATTCGATTTATTGATGTAATTGTCATAAGATAATTTAAGTTGCATCAATACCAAAGGTTGATGGCTGCATGTGGGTATATAACATTATACTTGTTGGGATTTTAGAGTTATGTAAACTGATTAAAATCATAAAAGAGATTCAACGCGGGGAATTCGGCCTAAGGAAATCTTTATTCGCCTCCAGTACCTTTTGGGAGACCTACCTGAGAATGTTCTTTGATTTGTAGGTTCTGGCATGAGGTTCAAAATGGTATTTTACTGATGGCTCACCCCTGCGTAAGGAGGCCCTTATTTGCCTTTCACCTTGAAAACGAGCACGATCTCATATCATAGGAGCTCCGAACGAAAAGTAAAACTTGAAAAACACTCCATCGATGTATAGTTGAATGTTCACTAGAAGAACCATATCATCTTACAACTTATTCAAAAACACTCAAGTGATGTATGGTGGTTTAAATCTCCAACTGTTCGTCTTTCAGGGCTTCAAGACTTCCAGCCTCCTACGCAAATGCTATGATCGCATGGACTATCTGGAAATAGTTAATGCAGCCATTTGGCATCAATTGTAGCTTCGACCAAGTGGGCCTTGAGCCTTGTTCTTACATGGCATAATCTCACGAAAGGCTCCAAGCTCACCGGACTCAATACTCAATACTCCATCCACATCCAATATTTTATTTTGCCACTGACTAATCATGACAATAGAATTATCTAGACTCGTATAGTTTGAGGATTGAATTCGCATAAATAAAAAATAAAATATTAGTTTAGGATTTTTTAAAATATATTAACTAAAAAGAAGTGGTAGAACTCAACTCGAGTTTGAAACGTGAATTCATTCTGATTACATTTTCAAGTTGGCTCGAGCATCAGGAGATTTGATTTCTAGTTCAGAAACTATTTGATTCATTTCCAAACTATATTTCAAAAGATTTGCATTAGTAAAAATGTACATAATACGACTATTTACTTCCAATTTTAATATAGGACTTAAGAAATATACTCCTAAATTGTTACTGTCCCCATCAAAGAGCTTTCCATTTAAATCAAATGATAACATAGCCCAAGCCCAAAGCCCATTTTGACAAGGCCACATATCCTAAGCCCAATTCACAAACCCAAGGGCAATATCGGTAATACATGCAAACCAGTCACCTAAACCCTAACTATAAATATTAAATCCCAACCCACGTATATAGCCGAATCGCGAACAGCGCTTCTACGTAAAAGCCTAGCAGCAGAAGCATTTTCAGGGATCCACACTCCTCGCCATCAAATCTCCCAAGTAATTCTCCTTCCCTGTCTCTGTCTGTGTAAATGTTTCTGTGGAGATGAATTATCTTATTTAGGGTTTTTGTAAATTAATTTTGAGTTTGTTTCTGATTTGAATAGAGATGAAAGTTGTAGCAGCTTACTTGTTGGCTGTGTTGGGTGGCAACACCTGCCCCTCCGCAGATGATTTAAAGGATATCCTCGGCTCAGGTTCATTTCTACTTCTCTCACGTATTATGTGTTCGCTTCATTTTATATTATTTTTTTCGTTTAATTAGTGAATGTAGTCTAATCTGATTGAACTTTTCTTTGAAATAAATTTATATTTATTTATTTTTGGAATTTAGAAATGCATCTGGATTCTTGACTTGTGTTTTTTATAGGTAAGAGGATTTGGGTCATATTACCTGCTCTTTTTTTCTTGTTAATTTTTGTTGTTCAGTTAGAGCTTATTCTTGTAGTGTTATGACTTCTGTAATTTGATTAGGACAAGTCAAATGGGCAGTTTGCTGTTGATATTTTTTGAACTTTGAGCTATGTATTTTACTATAATGGTTAATGGGATGACAGCATAGATCAATAAACATTTGATTTTTTTTCATGGTGTTCTAGTTTGGCAACATTTGATTGGAGACTTCTAATTGGGATTGCTATTTGTTTTGTTAAATATGGATTGTTTTATTTCATTGTTATTCCCTCCCACTAAATTTTGTCCATCACATTTGAGTATATAGTCTTTGTTTCTTTAGATTAGACCTTGTTTAAGATGGAAACCTTTTTTCTTAGTGCTATTTAGTCAGTTTTTATGTTTCTTTACCATTGGAATTCAGTGATTATCCATGATGTATTGAAGTTGTTCCTATTGGTGAGGCGTACTAGGCATGATTGTTTTAGTAGCTCATTGCCTGGTTCAGACATTGTAAGAAGCCTCAAGGTTTCTGAAATTTGCAAATGCAAGTGGTTTTGTGAATGACAAATTAAGTGCGATATTCATGCTAGTTTGGATTGACTATTCATAATGACATTTTGAACAACACAAATTCTCCGTCTTCATTTTTTGGTGGAGTATGTAATTAATGTTTGATTTTAAACGTCATCTCGGTTAATTCGTATGAATCATTAGTCATTGGAATCTTTTCTTGTTTATAACTGTATTAATTAAATTAGCTATGGTTCAGTTGGAGCTGAGGCTGATGAGGACAAAATTGAGTTGCTGTTGTCTCAAGTCAAGGGCAAAGATATTACTGAGTTGATTGCTGCCGGAAGGGAAAAATTGGCCTCGGTACCTGCAGGAGGTGGTGCAGTTGCTGTTGCTGCCCCTGTTGGTGGTGCAGGTGGTGGTGGTGCACCTGCTGCAGCTGCCGAGACAAAGAAAGAAGAGAAAGTGGAAGAGAAAGAGGAGTCTGATGATGTAACTTTCAAACATTTTTATCATTCTATTTACTTCCCAATAAATTTACTATATAGAATTCTCGTATGTATCTTGAAGAAATTTTTCTTTGTGCCTGACTTGTCTATTTGTTTTTTTGTTGCAGGACATGGGTTTCAGTCTCTTTGATTAAGAAATTGCAAGAGTGGCCCTTCTGTATTAAACAAATCTCTGCAACTTTCTGTCCTTCAGTTTAATGTAGTGGAGATTTTTTCTGTTATAGTTTTGGCTCTAGTTTTAGTTGGAGATCTGGAATTTTGTTGCCTAAACAAGTTGAGGGAGACCGTGAAGATAAAATATTCTTAATTTTGAATTTATTTTTCGATGGATTAAGTTGGTGATAATTTCTGTTTTTTTCAGGACATGCTTGCCTATTTATAGTTAGCTGTTGGTTTGCTAGACTATTATTTGCTGCACTTGCAACACCATTGTGGAGTTTCATTTTCCAATTTTCCGGCCCCAAGCTCATTATTTTATCACAAGTTTTTGGTGAGGTGCTGGTAATGTAGCGTTCCTCTAGTGGATGCAATATTGTTCTTGGCTGGGCATTGGTACGTAGACTCTTCATAGGCAGCTTTGGAGTAGAATAGATGATAAGGTTCACTGGATGATCAAATGGACCGTGGCATTACGTGGTGTAATTATTGTGTCCTAGACCATATAAAATCCTGAAAAATACAAGAAATTTGAGTCAGAAATTATGTTAGTTTGACAGATTTTATCGAGAAATTGAGCGACAATGAGTTTGTCATGGATTTTAACGAGAATTTGAAAACAAAAAGGAAGTAGTATTTTAATTATAAATATAGTAGTTAAGAATTCATAATGGAAAATCTATTTGAAAAGAATCCATTTTGGAAATAATCCATTATTTTCGGGAGGTGTTAAAAAGTAGGACAATTTTCCAAGGTATTTTTTGAAGAAAAAAAAGGTATCATTTGAAAAAATATTTCTCCATTCTTATATTAAAACTTATATTGTAGCTCATTTTGTTATCCTATAATTTATTATTGTACTTACAAAAAGAAAATCAAATTAACTAATTGACGGCACCAATAATTACATAATTTTTTAGACGAAAGAAGTACAATAGTTGCGGACAAGGAGTGCATTTTTCGCGGACGTCGTTTGATTCTGTACAGATCATGCATGAGTTAATATCACAGAACCTGTAAGATTCGCCGAATCCCCAGCCCATGGGTACGGATAATTTGGAATCGACTTCAAATTATCATAAGACAAATTTCAATCAAATACTTGAAGCTTGATTCCATCAAGGAGACCACTGAAAGGTATTCCATCCCTTGGATCCATCAAACTGCAGCCACAGAATTGTTTCAACAACCTTTATGCAAAAGGTACCAGACACAACTACATTTCTAGTAAACATACACTATTGTTCTAGTGAAGGAGCTTCATGATTCATAAACCAGTTTGACATACAAACCAGATAGATCAAATCGTTGCAGGCTTACATTGATGATCTGCTTTATTTTCACGAAACTGAAAGATTCATTCATAATTTCCTAATGCCCGGTATCCTTCATTGCCAGAAATATTGTTAACATGAAGGCCAGGTGGCTGAGGAAGTCTCGGAGCGGCATGTGACAGCATGGTGCTGAACCAGCAGCCTCATGATGCACAATTTACCCACAAGAAACAGAAAGGCGTCTTTCAAAGCAAATATCCTCTTGCATCGATTAAACTATGACTCCGTTAACTAATATGCAGTTACATAAAGTCATGAAATTGAAAGAACATGTTTCAATTTCGAGGCCTAAATGCATAAAAAAGATGGATAACTTTGGAGGCCAAAGACTACATTAGCACACATTATCAATTCTAGGCTCCTGCACATGGCTAATCCTACGCTGTATATCCAGTCAGTCCTCGAACAGTCTCTTTTTTAGACCGACACGTTGTGCTCCCTTCTGCTTTTGCTCTGATCCAAGCATAACCAATGACAAACTTCAAAAATAACTGAATTTCTCTAATTGCATTGTGCGTAAGAATGATAACTTTCTACTCTGTAACTGATAACAACAAAATTCATCTTACCACTTGTTCTTATAGTTTCTTATCAACCAAAACTAATGCAAATGAAAGAGGACAGTGGATTTGATAAACTTAAGAACCCTTAGTTTGTAATGAAAGGGCCTTTGCGTCTCTAGCATACCATGGATTTGATAAACTGGATAACTGGACAACAATTTGATACAGATCACTGAATAATGGCTCCAAGGATGTATCAATTCAAGGGAAACTTATTTATCACTTTGGGATGGTCACATTCAGGATTTTCACATCTTGGTATGGCTTGTCTGCCTTGTCTGTCTTCACTTTCTCTATACCCTGTTAAGTTGAAGATTAGTGAGCTTCCACGAGAAAACAAATTTATAGAAAGATGGATTACTGGACATGAACATCAGTTGCACGTCATATCACGTTGAAAATTAATGCTCCATAAAATTGCTAATTGTTGCATCAGTACAACGGTAACTAATACAAGATCAACAATTCAAACTCTATAAAAGACAACATGAGGGTACTTCAGCTTAAAACAGTAGATGAAGAAAGCACCATAGCACATGTTTCATACCATGTGTGCCTAAGTCATTGGGTGAGGATTGAAAAGATCCATGCCTCCTCATTGGGTGGGAGAGGTTGTATAACCTAATTATATACCGTTATGACTTTTAATTGTTTTTCAAAATATTAATGTGTGTTGCTACTTTAGCATATTTTTGATAGTCATGGATGATTCGATAAGGCGGGACAAGTATAAGAAAATAGTTATTTTGAAGTTGAGAGATCCTAGTGGGGGAAGAGAGACTATCTGTGGCTAACACCTATTATGTATTTAATAGCCAGATAATTATGTCAAACTTTGATGTTTGGAACATAATTGTAAATACATGATATATATTAAGATCAAGTATGCTCTTATATTGTATGAGAGATCAGAAATATATTGATTGTGTTGTTGTATATTCTTAATCTATGTATGATAGGAATACATGATAATGCAAAAATGTTTAAAGATGAAAATATGGAAAGTTGGTAGTAAGTGCACTGGTACCTGTACAACATCCATTCCTTTTACAACTCTGCCAAAAACAGTGTGCTTGTTGTCCAACCATGGAGTGGCAACAGTTGTAATGAAGAATTGAGAGCCATTGGTGTTTGGCCCAGCATTAGCCATTGAAACTGTGAAGGGCCTGTCATGCCGCAAACTGCAGGAAGAGCAGAATCATTATGAACACATTGGGCCTTGCACAGTCAACGCGAAGAGCCAACACAGTAATGTATACAAAGAACAAATGTCTTCTAATCAGTAATAGCTCTTTAATCCAAAACGCAAAATTGGATTTTAATAAACATTTAGCCACTGTTCCAATTCTACAACCTAGAAAAAACTGCTAATCTTACTATATATGCACAATAACCATTCTCAGGCTTTTACAGATTAATAAAACCTCATTGAAGTCATAATGCACTAGAATGCATGGAAAAACATTACAAAAAGAAGAGCTAGTTGGTCACACAGCACTATGACCATGTGGCAACACTGCTTCGCATCCAAACTTTTAGGCACCTCCCAAGGACTTTAGGCAACAAGTTATGGTTGAAGATAAAATAATATCTATTCATTTCATGCCCTACCGTGTGTATCCATCAGCATGTGAGATCCAATACCACCAAAGCAGAAGTACATAAGCCATGTCACAAAATACATCTGCCAGTTCCAGCAACTTTAAGGAGTTCAAAGCCTCAGAGACACAGATATAACAGAGTCTTTTATCCCAGGTGGAAAGGAATAGTATAAATACTACAACCTCAGCATACTAACGGTCGAAGCAGAAACCAAACTTACCTCTTATGGAACTCATCTTCAAATTCCCTTCCCCAAATAGATTGTCCGCCAGTGCCATCTCCCAGAGGGTCTCCTGTCTGAATCATAAAACCTTTGATGACCCGGTGAAAGATCAGATTGTCATAATAGCCATTCTTGCAGTGTGTTGTGAAGTTTTCCACTGTTCTTGGACATTCTTCAGGATACAGCCGCATGTGAATATCACCCATGGTAGTGTGCAAGATCTGAAAAAAGAGAAATAGCTGCGTCGCTGCTTGTGTATACATATTTTAGAAAAAAGCATAAAGAACTAGCATCCCAGTCAGTGAGCAACGGCCTTTAGTCAGTAGCTATAAAGCTTTATTGGTTAATTTGCATTTGGAGAGACTAAGCCACGATTAAGGGGATTAAAAAGGAATATCACTCACCACATTATCTGGGAGAGAGGTCGTTACAGCTTTTCCAATATCTGATACAGCCAAGAGTTCATCAGCAGGAGGTTTTTCATTAAACACATCTCTGCCCTTAGTTGCATCTTCAGGTTCCTCAGGTTCTCTTCGACTAAGAAACAGCAGTAATCATTTGCTCCAGGTTTGTGAAACCAAAAATATTGCATCTTATTTAAAACAACTAAAATCAATACAAGTTTAATATCATAAACTCAGGTTTTCTTTAGCAAGTTATTTGATTTTGTAGTCTTCTTACCAAGGATACCTTATTTGTTAACCATTTACAACTTTTCTTGGATAAAGAAGTATGTTTTCGTACGAATGTCTATGCAAAACCATCAATGCAACATGAGAGATGGGTAGTTGTCACACCAAGACTGTTTTATGAATTCCAGAATGCAAAAAAAGTGAGCATGATGAAAAATACCAAAATTCAATTGCTAAAATAGGTGTAGATGCATTCCAACAATTAATACCTGAATAAGTAAATTCTATGCTTTTTGAAAGCACAACACAAGAGAGTAGGATCTATCAGAGGCTCTTTGCTTTCATTGACATTTGCAGCAGCAGCAGGAATTTTTCGTACTTTTTTACTGCTTCGATCACCTTGGTACAAGGCAATTCTTAAGAATCTATCATTGTTCTCCACCTTTCCTAGGATCCGGGCAACTTTGTTGGTATGTAGATTTACAACCTAAAAATACAACAGCAGAGAGACATATCATATATGAAACTGAAGACGTTATATTGTAGATTGTTGATGAAGAAAATACAAAATGATACAATCTCATCATACTATAATCCAAAAAAAAGCAGAGAACACTTTCACACTAAGAAGACATTTTGTATCTTACTTTTATTCCAAGAAGGGTGGCATATATAAGGAAGTTGGAGCTTTCATCAAACACAGCATTAGGTTGGGGTGCATTTTCTGTTTTCTCATATTCTTTTTCTACAGCCATTCGTCGTCCAAAATCAATAGCTTCAAGCCTGTATAGAGGAACATCACTCCTCTGAAGATCTTGGGCAACCTAAAGTAGGAAGATGGAAAATTATCATTACAATACTTCAAAGAAGACTATATTTAAACAAAGCGGGTTAAGGGTATAACTAGTACCTCAAGCGATTCATCATACACACGCCTCAATTTGCCGGTTCTGAACCAAAACACACGTATTCTACGATCAGGTGACGTGATTGAAAATTGCTTCCCATCTGGACTGACCTAAAAAGTAGTTACAACAGAGAGTGGCACTTGTAAGTCAAAGTACCATGACATAACTGAGCTATTCCGATGACAGAATACAACAGCAAAACAAAAGATAGCTACCAAAGAATATTGAATATATCACCTCAATGGCAGAAACAGTAGTCTTGCATTTTACGATTGCAAAAAGGTCCGTATCACTTTTAAGTCTAAAATTCACCCTGCATGCGCAAAATATGAAGAAAACCTCATTACATACAGAGATAAAAACCAAAAAGAAAAGCCAAAATGATATGACTACTTAATAGTAAGCAATCTAGAAATTTCCATATCTTCCACAGTAGTCCAAACATCTATCGGATAAAATAAAACTTACAAAAGATAACTAAGAAACAAAGGACTGGTTCTCCATCCCTTAACTTTTTCAGTAGTTTAAATATATGACATCAACAGGAGATATCAGCTCAAGACCTAACAGACTGTGGTAAGCTATATAAACATCAAGTGAGTCCAAAAGATAAAATACAAAAATTGACTATGATAAGACCATCAAGACATGCATCTTCATATGCTTGATCTCATCCAAGTGAATCTAGCCACTAGTAGAGAACTAACACATGTTTCAACAAAAAAACTTACCCAGTTTCTGGGAACTGAAGTGAAGCAGGATTCCAGTACTCAATGATTCCTTTGTCATCTGCAGAAATCACAGTATCGTGTTCGTGGTTGTACTTCATACATTTTATTGGGCCAAGGTGTATCTGCTCAAAAATATAGGAAATGATAATTTATTTAAAAGCAATCTAGGAAAGCAACTGCAGAGTTCAGCTTTACAATATTATTGAAATAGGAAGATACCTCTCTAGATACTATGGATTCATTTGAACCAGATCGAGCATCATATATGTAGACAAAGGAAGAGTTACGATCACTAATAGCTAGTTTCGCCTTCACATCCCCTTGTTTGTAAACCCATTCAACACAACCAGGCACAAAAGGAAGACGTATCATGGCCATCATATCATAGTTAAATACATCATATATTTTTACTGAGCGGTCATTTGAAATCGTACAACAAAGCGTGCCATCTACACTCACCTGCAAGACCAAAACAAAAATTGGATTCGAAGTGAATGAGGATATGTATCCAATATGAGATAAATGAAACAAATCATTACAGAAACTGACCATAAATGTAGGTGGTCTAATCCCAGAAAGGTGAAGGCGTGAAAATTAGAGAGTTATTCAACTATGTCTCGGGGGATGTTTTTAAATGCTACTCATACAGAGAGGAGGTCAGAAAATTTTTAAGATGCATAACAAGAATACCAGAATTAAAAAGCTTGAAAAACATGGATCATCTAACAGTAATATTCTTAACAAAGCAAGCAAAAAGAGGAACTGACCGCTAGGCCTTCAATTGGACCAAGATGGGACCTAAAATGTTTCGCAAACTCTATTCCGATGGCCTTTTTCTTCCAAAACTTTAAATGACCTGTAAAAAAAACAATAAACGACAGCTTCATAGAGTAGTGGAGACCAACAACATCACCAACTACTTAGTCACTGTAAAAAAATCACCAAAAGGGGTAAACCAATTGACAACATAACCTATAAAATGAACCAAATTCCAATAACAGACGATCGTAGCAGTATCACGTCTACATGAATATCAACAAAATACAATAAATATGCAAATGATTGAGGAAAACAAGTTGTTTGTATTTAACTTGGAGGCAATGGCAGCAACCAAGTAGCTGCTAATGAAAACTATTCATCTTTATTTACCTTGGGGGTCACACCAGGTGGCATAGCAAACAACAAGCTTTCAGACCTAAGAAATATACTGGACGAAGTTAAGATCTCTAGATTTATTGATAGTATAGTATTTGGCAAGGCATTTGAAAGCCCCAATGTGTTTGGCTGAAACACAACTCTATTTAGTGAATGGCAGCAGGAACAATGTTAGCATTTATGCTATCTAAATGCAAATTATCAGATGGTCATAGAAATGACCAAGGAGTATTATTAAATAAAAAACAGTCAATTTTTCTTTTTGATGCTTATTCTACCAAACGTCAGCTTCCCCAAACTCTATTAAAGGATCTGTCTCTTTAATTTTTTGGATCTCCCATGGCATGTATTGCTTTTCTCAACTTTTCGTTAGAACCAATCACTACTAAAGAATTTATCATCCTTGTAATGAGTCTAATGACAATCACAAACTTTAGATGTGCAACTTTGATAGAAGGGTTTTGCTTGCATATGGCTTTTCGAATCTCTACTTCTGACAAGGTCACAAAATAAATAAACTTATTTAACACAAATTATATATATCACAATCAATTCCTAAAACTCAATTGCACAAAAAAATAATTCCTATATATGTGTTGCCAAACTTGTGCTAAGTAAATTTTAGATCATTTCTTCAACAAAGAACGAACAAGGTTGAGTGAGCAGGTCAGCTCCTTTCTACTTAAGGGGATGTAAAAATGGTGTCCAGGGTGATGATAACAGTTACTTAATGTGTTAGAAAAAGTGATTGGCCTGAATTCCTCCCAAAACTTCTGCCAAATTCAAGGTAACAAAGCATTCAAGTTCAGATTTTGCTGCTCCAATTTTTGCGAAAAAGTTCTTAAAGCTACTTACAAAACTGTATTTACCAGGATTGATAAGCAATCTCATACTACTTTTGAGAAGTTCTATAATTTTTTATACTAGCTTCAGCATATGAGTGAACTTCATTGGTGCAAAAGCCATTAAGTTTCCTATTTTCATGCTTACCATGGAGAAACACGAGCACCAGGATCAGAAAAAGAAAAAGAAAAAGAAAAAAAAGAACCAAAATTTTCTTTTAATTGATCTGCCAATCAATTAAGCTTCAATGTTTTGCACTTTCTCTTCTCGCTTTTTCACAAGTCAACTAGAATCCCGAAATTCTATTGCAACTTACTTCCCGACAGTTTTCAGTTCATTGCCGAGAACTGAAAGACAATTGCAAATCAAGGGGCTTATAGTGATATGTCCTAATAAGTAGGAGTAAAACTTAAAAGTAAATTTACAAACAGGGGGAAAGTTAAAATTAAATTCACAAACTTAAGATTAGCAACACAGCATTGACTGCAAATAACTCATCTAAGCAACTTTAATAGAACAAAAATAAGTTTACTCATACCATCCGCACTCCCAGATATGAAAAAATCAGCCGCTGACACGGCTACATGCGTAACCACATCGCGATGCATGTAGCTCTTCTCATACCTGCGTTGAATTCAAATAGCAGAATCAAATTTATTACAGAACAATTATTTGTTGAATAATTACTATTTCCTTCAAACTGTAAAGAACTCCATTTTTCCAGCTAAAACCCTAAAAGCGCGCGCACACAGAAACTGTGCAAAAATAACACATACATGTTGGCGGATGGGATGGAATCGAGATAGGCCTGTTCAAACTGCAGAGGACGTTTCGGCCGAGCGCGAGGTGCCGGGCCGGGCCCAACCATCGGCTCTTCCTCCTCGCCGGCGGCGGGGTTTCCATTGTCCTCCTGAGCTGCATCCATTCTCTTCTTTTCCGGCGTTACTGTCGGTTTTCCTTTTCTTTTTGATAAGTCACTGGGTTTGATTTAGGAGCTAGCAATTTTTTTTTGCTACAAATTCCACCTTTTAGCCAAAGGAAAAAGCTTATTGAAGAATTAATTGAATGGTTTACTCTGTTAATTTATTTATCTAGTTAAAAACTAAAGGCAAAAGCCACTCAACTCATATATTTATACATTTATAAATATATTCTTGATAAATAAATTATGTTTCTATGGATAAACTTTTGTTCTGGTTCTACCAATTAGGGGGTGTAAACGAAATTCAAGTCGGATACACTCTTATTTAATTTATTTAATTTTTTATTAAATTTTAAAAAAAAAAATTGAATTGAATTTGATTGTTACTTAAATTGAGATTATGTAAATTTTAATTCAATTGAATAGAATTATATTATTTTTTTTACTATTTTAATCAAATTTTAAATTTTATTAAATAAAAAATATATTATTGCTTGATTTTTTATATTAAATTAGTCAAAATCAAATGAATTTTTAGTAATTATTTTAATATAATATCAAATAATTTAATTTTTTGTGCAGCTTTACTAGCATCCAAAACTAATATCTTAAATATTTTATTCAAATTCAACTAAAATATACTACTTATCTTATTATTTATTAAAATCATGAGACAATTGACAGTCAGTACAAGAAGAAATAGACTTAAGGAGAAAAAAAATTAAATCATTCGATCACAATTTTCACACTTCACTTTCTAAACTATTTTTTTTTTAAGTTTTTCCATCCAAAGTATATAGGTTTTACATTTTCCCATTCAAAATCTTCCATCAACAGAATATTTCATCGAGATTCCGTCACATGCGCAGCACATTATATTTTGTCATCCAAACTTTACAAGATTTTTTACTTTGTTATTTTATTTTTTTAAAAAAAATTAAAAATTATACATATGCATGTACTTTATCTATTTTTTTATTTATTTTTAATTTTCTAGTTGAATTATAAATTCTATTCTTTAATTCACTTTACTAAAAATCAAATTAAATTAAAATAAATTGAAAGAAAAAAAAAACATAAACAGTTATTTATCATTTTTTAGATGAGTAAAAGGACAAATATATACCAATGCAAAATTTAACATATTATAATGCATTTTGAAAAAAAAAAAGTCTAAACTCAAGCAAAATTAAAAAAAAAATAATTGTAAATTATAATTATACATTAGCAAATTCTATACAAATATGGAGCAATAATAAAAATTTAAATAATCAATTGTATTAAAACAATAATACTATTATCTTTTTTAATTTTACTTGAGTTTATATTAATTATATTTAAAAAAATAATCCAATATGTTCAAATTTATATTTGTGTATATTTATAATTTTATTCACCTCAAAATTGACAAAATAACTATTTATGTTTTTTTGGATACTTTTCAATTTATAATTATAATTTATTTTAATTTAAAATTTAGTAAAAATAGAGAATATAATTTATAATACAACAAGCAATTAAAAAATAATAAATAAAAATTTTAATTTTGCTGACAATATATTTTTTATTGTAGTAAATGTTAATTGAATTTATTTTTTTGTGGATAAGTATTAAGAAAAGAGATAAGTACATGTATAAACATATTTTTTTAATTTTTTTTTAAACTGAGGTAGTAAAGTAAAAAATCGCGTAATTGTTCGATAACAAAGTGCAAAAACTTTAGCACATGTGCTGCACGTGACGGAATTTTGATAAATTATTTTGCCGGTGGGAGGTCGGAGATAGTAAAGTGTAAAATTCATTTACTATGAATGACAAATGGTTAAAAAATAATAAATTAGAGGGTGAAGTGTAAAAAACTCGATAGTTTGAATGGTTTAATATTTTTTTTCTTCTGAATATAAATAGATCTTTGTGCATGAATATTAAACCTAAATTTCAAAATAAAATTTTATGATCTAACAAAAAACTCCAATTCGAATACTTTATAAAATAATTCAAATTGAATATGAAAAAGAAAAAACATAAGTTTTAAATAAATATTATAGTCCAAATAGCTAATCTATGTGAGTTATAATTAAAATTTGTCACACTTATAGCCTAAAATACGTATATATGATAATTCAGATATTAAATGGATAGAATTATTCAACCATATATTTTATATTAATTGATAAACAATCCAGTCTGACAGTTGGGCACTATCTTCATGGGCTGAACCCAAAAGACGATAGGACAACAAATTGAGCTTCAACTTCGGCCGCCCGAATTCACACCCCACTATATAAGTTCTATTTTATCACAATGTTAACAAACAAAGAACATTGAATAATGGGAGTATTTGTTAATATTTCTTTAAAATCTGAATAGTCAAAACATTTTTTGTGCTTAATTTTGATTTAACCAATTTTAATAATATTTATTGATAAATTCAATAAACTTTGTTATAAAAAATAGGCTAAATATCCTTATTTACGCCTTGTGAATCTATAATTAGTTAATAATTGTCGGTAAATATTCAAGAAGTAAAATTTACAAACATTAAGTAATCAATAATTCAAGAAAATGATTATCAACAACCGTAAATCATTTTAAAGAGTGTATCTATTTTATTTATTGCCAATTTGATGTTAAGGATTTTCGTTGATGACTTCTTCTGTTATAATGGTACAAAACCCTTCCACGACCTCCATAACTAAGAACAAACAGAGAGATTACGAGCATTGAATTATTGAGAATGATGGGCTAATTGCCATGGCCCCCCCAGGCCCAATACATGTGACATATTTGGTGCCAAAGAGTCCAAGACCAGAATAACATTGCCAATTTGCCATCAATCTCTTTGTTAGTAAAATGAACTCACATCTTTCATTTTCTTGATAATAATTTTTATATATATTTATATATTGAAAATTTATAATGTTTCATCCTTTTCTTTATCTACATATCATTCGTCCTAAATTTATGGACTTATGTGATCTGACGTAAAGTTTTATATGAAAATTGAAAAATGTGTACCTTACATTATTAATTTGAAAAATAATGATTGAAAATTAGTGATATTATATCATTATTTTAATTGAAAGGGTAATAATGGAAAGAAAAATCTATTTTGTGACATACCAAAATATAAAATAAAAAATGAGAGCATTAAATTTAGAATTAAAGAGATAATATGAAGAGTAGCATGTTGGTCGTCTCTTCTCTATCTTTTTATTATACAGTCAAAACAAAAAAATATTGACTTCACACAAAAAATAACAATACCCCCAGCTAAGGCAACATGGTAAGTTTGAGACGAACTTGTAAAAAATTTAAAACTCACCTAGATATTTTTAAGGATTCGAACAAAGATTCTTTTCGGATATGTCATGTACTGATTAAATTCACATTATAATTTTAAATATTTTTAAAAAATATTTTTTAAATTAATACCTAATTTTATTAAACATATATAATTTTAAAAATAATAGTAAATAAATATATAATTAAAGTAAAAATAAATTAAAAAAATGAACGGCTAATTGCCATGGGCCCCCAAGGCCCAATAAATGTGACATATATGGTGCCAAAGAGTCCAAGACCAGAATAACATTGCCATCAATGTCTTTGTTTTAGTAAAATGCACTCGCATCTTTCATTTTCTTGAAAATAATTTATATATATATATATTTATTTATTGAAAATTTATAATGTTTCATCATTTTCTTTATCTGTGCATCATTCGTCCTAAATTTATGGACTTATGTGATCTGACTTAAAGTTTTATATGAAAATTGAAAAATATGGACCTTCCATTATTGATTTTAAAAATAATGGTTGAAAAATATCACTATTTTAATTGAAAGGGTAATACTCGAAAGAAAATTCTATTGACATACCAAAAAATAAAATAAAAATAGGTGCATTAAATTTGGAATTGAATAAATATTATGAAGTGTTGTGATGCTAGTTGTCCCTTCTCCACCTTTTTATTATACAGTCAAAAAAAAAAAAATATTGACTTCACACAAAAAATCACAATACCTAGCTAATGCAGCAGGGTAAGTTTGGGACAGACTTGTCAATAATTCGTGACCTGCCCAAATATTTTTAAGGACTCGAACCAAGACTCTTTTCGGACATGTCATATCCAATTAGATCCATTAGATCCATTTTATAATTTTAAAATATTAAAAAAATATTTTTTAAAATAACACCTACATTTTTTTTAAAAAATATATATTTTTTAAAATAATAGTACATAAATATATAAATAAAAATAAATTAAAAAATTGAACGAGACGGTTCGGAATAAAGTAAATTCAAGACAAATTTAATTTGAACCATCTCATTGCCCTCCTCAAAGCTGCCACAATTATTGGTACTAAAGCAAAATAACAGTAGTATAGGTAGATGAAACTAATTGTACGATTGATTAGCTCATTAAAAGAACATCTCAACCCCACATTCTTCCAAGAAATAAAACAAATCACGTGGTGGGAGCATTTCTTTTCGCTAGAGAACGCACCATTGGCGACAGAATTTATGCACAAAAAGTTAACTCAAATCCTCTTTGTCCGAATTTTCATCACAAAATCAAGCTAAGTACTCATAAATGTATTTAATTATTAACTCTCACGTAGCTTGTACTTGTGGTGATCGATTTCTCCAACTGTTATGGGTCCTAAGTTTCAATAATAGAAAACCACACATTTGCCCAGTTCATATTACACGAAAGGACAATGACAATAGTACCCTTATGTAACAATGAATTACATAATTTGGATCGATATTAAATCTACCCGTTTTGTAAGAATCAAACGAGGCTAATAATCTCATCTCAAAAATGGTCGTTCAATTCTTAACTCTTATTTAGTCAAATGATAATTTTATCTCTCTTTCATATTCTAAATTAATAGAATCGAGTTCAAGATTTTAAATTTTTTATTGAGTTTTAAAAAATTTATTTGATTGTTAATTGAATCGAGTCTGAATGAATTTTAATCGAACTTGAATATTTTTATATTTATATACTTATTTTATTATCTTTTTACTAATCGAGCCAAGTTCAAACTGACTTTTAGATTTTCTCAAATGAAAAAAAGGATTCAAATTTAGTTTGTTCACGATCGATTTCGAATCGAGTAGTTTGATTTATTTTTTGAACCATAAAAATGCATAAAGTGTATTTTATAATTAATTCTTATTTCAACCTTTAAAAAAATAAATAAATAAAAAACAACAACCACAATGAGCTAGTGGGTTTCTCATGCAATGCTTGTCGGCATCATTGTTTACATGCAAATTGTCGACATCTGATGACATAAATAGAGGCATTGACTTAGAGCTAATAAACTTGGTTATCACCTTAAATAAATTGAAAACGAAGTTTCCTCTGTCCCCCCTATTATTGCAAGAAAGCATGGGGTAGCAAACAATATTGCAACCCTGAGTTTTGTTAGCAGTTTCTTGGGAGGAAGTTTTGGGTTCATTTTCAAAGTTGGCGTGACATATATGTCAAACAAATATTCGTGAAAGCAACCATGTGATATCCATTTTGCAGGCCAATTATCTACAACCAACTAGTGGAGCCACTACTTTTCTTCATGATTTTTTGGTGGATTTATATATTTATGTGAATACACAATTAAATTTAGGGGAAGGGAAGTTTGGTTAGAATGTTTTACAAATTAAAAAATCATGTTCGGACATCGATTGATATTATTGGAAGCTAAATCGTTGCGAATGACTTAAAATATACTATTTTTAAAAAATATTATAGGTTCATTGACCAATCAATTATTTGACAGCTTTTTAAGTGTAATAACAAATAATTTGATTTAAATTATTTTAAATTTAATTGAGTAATGTTAGATAATATAACTGATGTGGTATCGTTCGTCTTATCAAAACTTTTAACTGAAAGTAAATTATCATAAAGGGTGTTGGGGGTTAACCCAACAAAACCCCTATGATGCTCAAATTAATTTCAAATCAAGTTAATGAAAATTAGATAATTTAAAAATAATTAAATACGTAATTAATTTATTACATTTTAATAATGAAAGTTGGGGCATATATTATGAAGGTTTTCGTAGTTTGGTCCTCGATGGGTTTAGTTTAAACATTATAATCTAATTTATTTATTATCTTATGAATTTTATGAATTTGATGGGTTTAGTTTCAACATTATAATCTAATTTATTTATTATCTTATGAATTTTATGAATTTGGTCTATCGAATTTTATCTTTGTTTCAACTTATAATCCAAACAAATTTTTTGAACTTAATTTCTTAAATCTATTTTGAACTCATGTCCTATTCAACAATAATTATTAAGATATGAATTTTAGTATTAGAAGAATTATTTATGACCAAATTGATAAGTTAATGTGTTTAAAAACTAAATAATTTTATTTTGAACTGTACTAGAAAGAGCTTTTAATAATTTTGTGACACAAAAAGTGATATCCATATGCCCGAGTAATATTATTTCTATAAAGTTGCACTTGCAACAAAAATTATTTTCACTAGTAATACTCCACAGGGGTGTCGTCCGGACAACTTTGATCAGATACAACATCTCGAGTAAAGGGAGGAGGAACAAAAGGTGGAGCTGTACATCTCAAAAGCGCCCAATTCACTCCTTGGAAGAATGGGTGGTGCTTGATGGCTGAGGCACCCATGGTTGATCCCATTCGTCGGGTCGGATCCTTTACTAACAATTGCGATATCAAGTCCTTAGCCATGACAGGTATAACCGGCTCCTTTGGGAACTCAAGGGCTCGAGCCACAATATTAGCCAGGGTTATCTCATGGTCCATCCCACGAAATGGTGTCACACCATAGAATAACTCAAAAATAAATATCCCCAGAGTCCACCAATCTACCGCGCTACCATGTCCTTCTCCAGATATTATCTCTGGGGCTAAGTACTCGTGGGTCCCAACAAACGACATTGATCGGATATCAATCGGCTCGGCCACAAATGCAGGTCCAGCATGGTGGCGCGGCTTCTTTTTACGCTTGCGCTTAGGGTGAAAGCACGATACGGACGGGACTATGCAGTTGGGAAGAATGCAAGAGGTTGAGCTGAAGGGTGGTGGGTCAATGGTATACTCACTTGGAGGTGGTGCATTGGGCGGGTTGTTGCTGGATATTACTTGAGCCGGGGTGGACGTAGAGTTGTCGCACCTCAGAGAGAGATCGAAATCAGTGAGCATTATATGACCGTCCGATCGGACTAACACATTCTCGGGCTTGAGATCACGGTATACAATTCCCAACATGTGAACGTACTCTAGAGCCACCACAACTTCAGATGCGTAAAACCTGGTAATACCATGAAATTAAACATTGTTCAACATCCCATGAAGTCATGGACAAAGCAAATGAACTACCCAAGTATTTTATTTGTAACTAAAATCATGCCGAAAATTATTGAATAGTTAGCATTTGGTAGGGCCCAATTGTCACAGTTCCCCAGTCAATGAGCAGGTTCATGTTGAAAATACAGCAGACATGATTGTCCTAACCATGTTATACAGGATGATTATAATAGTAAGCATAGATATATATGCCACTATGTTCATGTGTTAAATCATATAAGGAAGGGACCAATGTGTTTCTCTTGGGAGAATTATATTTTATGGGATGTCTAGGACCCCCCACCCCCACCCCCCACCACCCCAACCTAACCTTTTAGTAATTCCTATGCAACAGAAAGATAAAGGGGCTTTTGGAAGTCAATTGCCCCATTTGTCCCTCTAATTTTCAACATTCAGTACCGATATTATTCCCTTTTTTTTTCCCCTCTTTTCATGTTTGCTTTCAAGAAGTGGTATAGGATTTCTTCACTATTTGGCAGACACAAAAAATTAAAATAAGAAAATATCGAGGTAATAGTACTTGTCATATCCAAGAAAATTATAAAATACGATCAAAAGGACGATGATTATTGAAATTAAGGTTGCAAAATAAATTGCATAAAATCCAATCTTTTCATAACAAAAAGAATGATAAAAGTCATTTTGACACAAATAACACACAAGTTTTTTTTTTTAATTTTTTCATAAACAATTAACATACAATAATGATGCTACCTCACTATTACAATAGAACCAAAATGCCAAACTCCATCTTCTATCTTACTCAACATTAGTCGGTTAAGTTTGTAATGCCAAAGTTGTAATAAAATTACATATCAAGACATGACCAATGAAAATTTTGATACATGCATGTCAGTGCAGAAGTGCCTTATATTATCATACATACGTCTTATCTAAATTTATTTGAGAAATAATTGGGTTAAGTTTCGACTACATAATCCGCATTAATGATCCTAACAATTACAGAAATTAATGAATGAGCTCGTTTATGCCAATTATATAATCGTTAGACTGTATACTAATCATAAACAAATATAAATTTATTTATCATAGAATGGAATCCGATTCAAATTGAAATTTTTGAAAATTTGGTAGGACATGAAATCCAAATCACATCATTCCCCATAGGCTGGGGAACCCTTCTTGGACGGAGCTAGTAGCTATAATATTGACACCATCTCCCTATCTTCAATTGGCATCAACAAGGCATAATTGTCAAATATCCAATCAAGTAGGGCCACAGATTAATTTCTCTAAACTTGTGGGGAGGACCGTGAGAATGGTGGAAAATTTTCCGGAATGGAATGGAATCCCCCCAAATTCCGCAAAAGTTAGCGGAACACCATTCCATTGGATTTTGTGCCCCTCCTCCTCTCCTTTATAAATAAATAAGGACAAAATAGAAAATTCTCCCAAAAATCTCTTTTTTCACCGTGAAAAATGCCTCCTTTTCTTGGGTTTATAAAGCAGCACATCAATAAATAATTATTGGACCACGTGAATTAGTTGCACGCTAATAGGTCAACCATTATAGTAATATTACAACTGTGGTGATTTATAACCAGTAAAGAGTGCCTTAACTACGACTGTGCATTTGAGCTGGCTTACCACTTTAATTAGTGTCTTTTTTTTGGATGAAAAGTTTTTGTCCCGATCGAGACAACAAATGAACATCCAATGCAATCAAATTGGGACACACACAAACATGTTCACATATATGATATGGTCTCCACACACACAAATAATATTTTATACTACATTTGATAAAATATATTGAATATATTATTCAACTTTCATTTACATATAAAATACACACATTTATATGGACGTGTAAATAAAAAATCAATCTTCAAATAATTCATACTCTAACCGATATATTATGCATTTGACCTGACTTAGGCATGTTCAACTTTTTAATGCTTATGTTCTAAAGTGGATTAGATGTATAATTGTCACGATTACATCATAAAAAATAGTGAATTTTATTGAGTGAATAATTTTTTTTAAAAAAATTTCAAAATAACAAGTTCAATCCGTACAAAAATTACACTTTCTCATCTCACATGCACCATTTAGGAGTCATTATGAATTTTTGACGTGACCAGATCAAATTTTACTGTCATCATTTTGATTTATTACCGAGTGAACTAAAAGAATGCAATTAAGTAAGAATAAAATACTTCCGACTTAGAACTCGTGGGGCTTACGTGCACTAGGTCACGTGTGATCATAATTCCGTGACAAGAGTTACCCATCAGATCTCACTATTTACCTTACTGAATCGAGGAGCATTGGTCCAGGGCTTCTCTCCCTACAGTAGATTTCAGTTTTCTCTCAGAGAAAACTGAACAGAGAAGAGAATATGGGGTCCCACGAGTCATGTACAGTGTACACTAGCTCTTCTGCCGGGTGGTGGACCCCGCTTCTTTCTATGGCGCATCGATCTCATTACTTCCCAACAATTTTTTTTTTGGGATAATTACTAACTTCATCATGTTATATTTTTTTATTACATATTCCTTTATTATATTATATTATATTAATTAATATTATATATTATAAGAACAAAAATTTATACATAAAGAATATTCAATATAATTCATTTTTTTAACTGTCCAAATCTCCTTTTTTATGATTAAAACGTTAAATATAATTTTCTGCAAAAATAATGTTCTATATATCATGAATGAATTTGCTTGACAAAATTAATATTTTTTTCGAACATCTTGATGGAAATAAAAATAATGCTTTAGAATGAATGCACCCTTCTGCCCCATCATTAGTTTTTTTTTTCCCCAATCATTATTTTTTTTTACCATATCATTACAATCGATTTACCTATAATTAAAGTAATCTATGATCTTTGATCAAGATGTGTGTGAGATTACTATGATAATAATATTATGTTGTGCTTGTGATTAGTGCATGCAAGTGCGACACACACGAACACTTTCACCGTTACTCGGAAGTGGTAAAATAGTGCTATAATGGAGGCGATGGTGCCAAAATGCTTAAAGTGCGCACCTGACGGCGGAGTCGGGGAAGCGTTTACAGGGCTGACGCTGGCGGAGGACGTGGAGATCGCCGCCGGGGCAGAACTCCGTCAAAAGACATGACCATTTCGGAGAGTCAATAGCAGCGTAAAGCGTGGGCAGAAACGGATGGTCTAACATTTCAAGAATTTCCCTTTCAGTCCTCGCCCTCCCTTCCTTATTACGGCTCGCCAGCTCTTTCTTGTCCATCATCTTAGCCGCGAACAGAGCCGTGGGAGAGGGTTTAGGGGGGTCGGCTGAGGAGGGAGGGGCGGCTTGAGTTCCGCTAAGTAGACGGAGCCGATGTCTCCGGCCCCGAGGCGGTGGAGGAAGCGTAGGTCAGAGAGAGAGAGGGAGGTGAAGCGGCGGATGGAGTCCCAGCAGGGGTCACCGGAGGGGGAGGTGGAGGAATGGGGTTTGATGGTGGCGGATGGAGGGAAGTGGGCGGAGGAGGAGGTCCAATCGGAGCCGGAGCTGGTGGAGCGGTGGATGTCAGTCGCGGTGGTGGTGGTTGTGGAGTTGAAGCTCATGCTTTGGAGGTCGTTGGCTATGTCGTCCACGCATGGCTCCATCGCCGACAGTTACTCTGGCTAATTTACAATGGCTGGTTTTTCTCTCAGTAGTACTCTCAGTGTGCGTGTGAGTGTGAGTGTGCGTGTGCGTGTGCGTGTGCGTGTGTGTGTGTGGATTTGAAGAGAAAGAGGGGGAGGGGGTGGAAGAAGAGCTTATTGGGCCGGGAACTTAGGCTTGGGCAGCGTGGGGGGCTGTTTGTTTGGATATTGAGGATTGAGTGGACATGTGGAATATAGGACGGTGCATTGGGCCCGACCCGAGATGTATTTTAATTGTCTTTGTTTTCTTCTTTGGTTTGAGGTCGTCTTGCTTTTTATATACCTTAATTTTGGTTTAATCCTGATTCTATCTTAATCATATTAAGGTAAGTGCATAAGCGGGGGGATTTAATTATCCATAAAAGATAAAAAAAGTGGAGAGATTTTAATTGTTTCTGTCAATGCTTTTGTCCTTTGGAAAGTAAATATTTTGTGTAAATACCAATAATTAGTTAGATAGGAGTAATAATTACGAAGATAAGTAAATCTTAACACAGCTAAATTGGTTGAGATTATGATTATCATTTGATTCACATATTACCTATCAAATATTATTAATAACAACATTAATATTGTTATTTAATATCTAGTTATTAACTTTATTTTTTTCCTACAATGTCATTTGTCAGTATCATACTATTGTTATTTCTCTCTCATTTCTTACAAGAATTTGCAATCTGAGAATGTGGGGACTAGGTTTAGAATGCCCAATGTTTTTTTTTTTTCTTTTTTTCATCTTTTGTTGCGGGGTTAAGGTGGGGATCTTACTTACAGGACATTTATGGCTTCCGAACCCTCTAAATTATATGTAGAGATAATAATAGATTAGATTTAAATTCGAATTATTCTAATTTGATATAAATTTTTAAAATTATAAATAAATTTCATATTTCAAATTTTAACAAATTCATTAATTATCATCTTTAATTATGCGATGTAGCCCACAACAATTTTGTACCATGTACTTTAAAAGGAATATATTGATTTTAATTTATTGCAATAGTCTAGTAGAGGGGTGGCCTTGTGGGAACTACCCCGGTAATTAATGCAATCCTCGTGCCCCTGTGAATTTGCATTGAGATCTCATCAAACTACGTCAATAACCCAAACAAATGGAATAATTCTATTTTGAATCAATTTTGTCTGAATTTAAATTAATTATACGATAAATAAATTATACATATTTTGTGGTTGGTGTAGAGAATAAACAATCATTAAGCAGATAATAATGCAGTTACCATATAAATACTTAGATTTTCTACAAATAAACTTAATTAGTAATATCAAAGACTCAATAATTGGTGTGTAATTGAGCCAAGAATATAGGGTAGGTATTTTGTGTTTGTTAAGAGTAATACGAAGACAAAGAAGAAAAAAAAAATATTAGAAAGCGCATTTAAATGAATTATATGTTGAGGGTGAATGGATTTCAATAAAGAATACATGAATATTAGAAAGTGAGAAGTAGAATTTAGATAGAGGCATGAATTATCTGGACTTGATTTATGGAAATGAATCTAAATTCAAAGTTAAGTCTTTTAAAAAAAAAATTTAAAAAATATAAATTGATATTGTGATTTCCAAAAATAATAATAATATGAAGTGGAGTTTAATGAATTGTAGAAAGACTATATTAATGAATTATATGGATAGGGGATTTGTTTTTTTCAATAAATAAAACATAGATGTATTATTAAATGATTTACCTCAACATTTATTACATAATGTATGTATGTTTATCTTATGGAACAATTTCACTTTTGCCCCTCAAACTATGAAAACATACATTTTGCTCCATCCAACTAAGACTACAAACTTTGTTTCCCAAATTTACCCTCTTTGCAAAATATTTGAAAAAACATTGAAACGTTAAAATTAGTATTTGAACTTCAAATAAAATAATATTTTTAAAGTGAACCAATATAAATTGCTATAGTTATATTTAGATTACTATTTTAAGAATAATGTTATTTAGTAAATTTCATTCTATTTATCAGAAATGGTCGTTAATTATTTAATAATCATTAGATTAGTGCGAATGGAATCATTATTTGGACAATAAAAAAATAGAATGAAAAAATAATCGCAACTCTTGAGAATGAAAATATATGGTAGGTCATGACTTCCTTGACATTTCAACACTGGATAAATGTGAGCCCATATATGGTATTGCGACTTGTCGAAACCTCTAGTTTTTATAAATGGCTTTGTTAGTTTGACACTCGTTGTACATAAGCACCCACTTTTCTTGATGTTAGAGAATTATTTTGTCAAATTTCTTAAAGAGAATTGTCTTACATCTCAAAGTATTTTTTACTTATCGACATGTATGATTTTAGATAAATTTATTATTTTTGTTTAAAGATCTTTCGAGTTTTCTCTAAAAGTTTGAAAGCGATTATTATAATTATGAATACAGTTAAATATTAAACAAAAATTATTGCTTTAGTATAAAATTCAATTACATTATTTTATAGTTGATCTAATTTAATTTAGTTGTTTTATAGTATTATTAAGTTCAAATAAAATTTTAAAAAATTAATTTCATTATCTTTTCAAATATTCAGAAAAGAGGGGTGATATTGGAATATATTATATTTTCTTAATTTGAGGGGACATAGTGTTACATGGGCATAGTTGAGGAGGGACAAAGTGAAATTCAAGTAGTTGCATGTATATAAATAAATAAATATATATACACACACGCCTTCACATGTATTATATCTTTTTTATGTTTAATATTTTTATGGAAAAGTCATCGTGCATAACACGAGGGATACACTAGTTTTTATATATAATCAAATATAAATCTTATTGTATAACAACCAAATATATACATTTTAAACTGCTACCAAGTTAGGTTTAATTCTCTACTTAATAGGGTCCACGGCAACTGTAGATTTTAATTAATGGGTTTCTAATTCCTCGTCCAACTAAAATTAAAGTGTCAGAATTTCTCATACATTCAAATTCAAATTTCCCATAATTCCTCGTCCAAGAATTATATGTTGGGTGAATTTTGTAGAAAATTTTGATTTTATTTCACATTACAGAACTATGCTATGGCATAGTTTTGTAATGTGAAATTACATAAATTTTAGCATAATTTTGTAATGTGAAATTACATAAATCTTTTCTACAAAATTCACCCGACATATAATTCTTGGTACAGTTTTCATATTTTTTTTAAAATTAAAAGGGTATTGGGCTGAACTTATAATTTTTTTATAAAACATTTTATAGTATTTGGTAAAAAATTAAAAAAAGCTTATAAATTCCAAAAAATAAGAGATCAAAATCTTATAATTAGCTCCATAAGTAAAAACACCCAACTAATTTTGTAAGGTTTTAGTGAACTCCTGTAACATGAATATAAATTATAATGTTACTATCACTAACTTCTTATAAATCCACAAACTCACTTTTTAAAAATAATTCAAGAGCTTATTTCTTATATAAGTTGTAAAGTTATGAAATCATCTTACAAAATATAAAAACTTGCGAAATATTTAAAATAAGTTCATCAACCCTCTAACAAAAGACTACAAAAAAAAAAAAAAAAATCGATAAGAAAATTTAGCTAGCTACTAATGCATTAAATTATTATACCATATGATTTTGGTGTTTTGCTAGAAACTATAATGTGGATTTTTTATGCTATATCAGGCGCACAAGACAGTATATATAAACGATGGATAAATATCATATTTTATAAGATTTGTGATATTTATTTATTATTTAAATATTCAATAAATGATAAATAATACATTAATTGTAACATGAATATTACCCATAACGTAAATAAAAAGTTAGGTCACAAATCTTTACTTGACATTCATTGTAATTAAAGATATGTATTATTGATGATTATGTAGATTATTGTCGCAAAGAGGTAGCTCGGGGAAAGCTTTGATTTAATAACTGGAGAGATTGGTGAAAAGCATGTGACTTCATTAATACATCTAACCAAAGAGTTTTAAAATTTACTTACAATTTATTGTCGTATGCGGATTGAATGGACCTCGATTATTCTATAATGTACTAAATGTATAATACGCTTGACTAAACATAAATTTCTTTCTTAAGTCAATAATATTGGATGAATCAAAAGTACTGATCCGACTCCCACCCAAGAATTTCAAGAGTGAACCCTACATAAAGTTTTCGATATCAAGCATTGGCTTGGTTGATAAGACTTCTGGTGGTTGTTCACGGTTCATAAATGGAAAGTAAAGGGCTATCCCTAAATACATTTAGTAGTAAAATTCTTTGGATTTTTTATATTTTTTTCAAATAAATCTCAATTTATATCAATAAGATAAGAGTCTCCAACACATGCCTGCTATGCTTAAATGATGTTCGATCATAATTTTAATTCAAACACATTTATAATAAGTGGAAACAAATAATATGTATTATACTCTTAATTTAAGTTTTTAACGATATATCAAATTTGTGTCTTGTTTTTTTTTTCTCCAGTTATTTTTATGAATTTTGTCATGGAAAGGAGATTTCGACGGATCTTTCTTGATTTTTTTTTTCTAACTACTTATTGAATTGCGAACTTCATATATACATAGCCATGGATTTGCAAGTATTATCAAAATGTTTTAACTTAAGGGTAAAATGTGAACAAAAGCTTGCCCCAAATTGAAAATGTATCTGCCAACAGTTGCACCTAAAAATGGGCCATTTACCTTATTACAGAACCTCCTATAAAATTGGGCCTCCAGGCAACAGACAATACTTCCTCCTAAAATATGGTGTTGGTCTCAACTTGATCTTTGGTTGTTCGGACCAGTAACTTTGGTGCAGAGTTTTATGCAAATGAAAGTTTTGAAAGTTTGGGCTGAAACTCCTAATCCACATCTGAATTTGGGCTAAGATTAGGTCTGATGCAATGACCTCTTCTTTTATTATTAGGGTAAGTTATTTTTAAATCCGAAATCCGATGTTTGCATTAATGTTCACTCTCCACCTATTACTTTTGTAGTTTTCGTTCCTTAGATTTTTTTTTTTTTCCTATGGTCAATTCCCACCCACTTAGAAGTAACAAAATGCACTCCCTATTTAATTTTTTTCTTCTTAAAAAACACTTAATTCTCTCCCCTTATATATATTTCCTTCTAAAGCCATCAACCAACAAATGTAGCCCCAACAACCTCGATCTCGTCGTCGGCTACTACCAACAACTACCATTGCCACCTCAACGCCATTTCACCACAGCCACTATCCAACCTCACCATCGCCGCCACCACTAACACTAGCCAACCTTTTGTACTCATTTAGTCCGTGAACATATATGTCTATAAGGGGGAAATGATGTGAAGTTGAGTTATTAAGAGGTTGTATACATACGACGAGCTTAAAAAATTATCAATTTTCAAATGTATGATTATAACGAAAGTCCATTCATCTTGCAAGTTGCAAGTAAGTGAAATGATAATAATCCTAAATTTATCATATTTCGACGCCTTCTCTAAATTTTAAGATATATATAACCTTAAACAATAATGATAACATTGTCAATATGTATTATATACATATATGCCTAAACTGGCCATAGTTGACATGAGGGTGGTCTATCAAAGTGAGTCAATAAAACATAAAGGTCAAAAGCAACCATATTTATACGTAATATTACAAATATTTGTATTCCACTACAATATCTTTAGCTACTACAAAATAGTACTATAATATGTTTGTGCACTAATGAATGAGTAGTTTTTAATACTGTAGAGATGGTCATTGTGATTTGTTATGATTTGTGAATTGTTATTTATAATATTTTCTAATACATAGATATTTAGGATTAGTACTTCACTAATGTACTATTAGTACTACATTAATGCATTAGATATATTGGATATTTTTCATAATAGTACATCATACATATGTAATTCATATTTCACTTTGCAATATTAGTATATGCGACCTAGTCAGGTTGTAAAAGGACATAAAGGATCTCATCATGATTTGATATTTGAGTTACTAGGTATACTTGCAAAGGAGTCATCAACTAGTTATCTTAACATTGTTTATTTTTTTTATTTAATTTTGATTATGTATTTGCTTACCGGTTTGTTTTTCTATATTTATGCTTTTGTTGCATTTTATCCTTATCAACTTATCTTGTATTTCTTCTTATATTCCATTATCAATAGAAAGAGGATACCAAGGTATGCCAACAAACCTTCAAACATCAAATAGATTGCATACATAGAGTAATTATAATTGCTAAAAGTTCTTTGATTGTTTGATGGACATAAATTTGATGAGTTATATTGTATTGTTATTTTCACGATTTGTATTGTATTATTTGCATTATTTGTTCGTATTATTCGTGCACATTATATTTATATATTGAAAGACTATGATGGCTAGTTTTTTATTGTACTGGGCAGTTGTATATTCTATTTATTGGATATTTTTTTTAGTATATTCTCATTATAATGCACTATAAGTGTACACCACTAGGTCTTCTAAGCTCTTGGAGAAAATGAATCATGATGCTTTTTTTTTTTTTTTTTCTGACCTTTTTCTAATTCCAACCCACTGGACTTCTTTGTAGATCATTTTCTTTTTGTTGTCTGCTCTCTTCTTCTTCTTTTTTTCAACAAAAGCATCATTCTTGTCTTGCTCTAGATCATCATCATGATAACCACCACCATAGTAATGTAAACTTTAATTCTGTAAGTATTGTATCAATTTAGATGTGGAATACTGCAAAAATGAAGCTAGAAAGTGAAGTATTGGGCTAATTAGAATCAGTGGAACCCTTTTAGTTAGTCAATATGAGAATACTAATTTAAATGGAAACTCTCTTATTCATAATTACTATGAGATAAATTGAATTAAAAAAAAAATCTAATTCAAAATCTTTATTTCAGCTAACTCTAACTAAAAGTATAGTAATCAATAGAGTTATAAATGCAAATTTCATAATTTTCCATCAAATATGCAAACCACTTTCAGTCAACCAAATAGCAAAACACAATAAAATTTTATTAATGGGTTTTAAGAAAGCAACCAAATATGCAAAGCCTACAATCTACACACTCAAAAGATAAAGATTTAATCATGATCATTCCAAAAATAAATTAAAGTTTTATCATAATTTAAAGAAATTACCCATCTAATATATATAAATTTGCTAAAAATGAAAGAAAAAATTGCAACTGACAAATTAAAGAGGTTTTAATGAAACCTAAGAGTCTAAAAATGTAACAGACAAGGACCTAATTCAAATCATTTCAAAAGCGAATTCAACTTACACCATAAATTGAAGAAATTACTAATCTAATATATATAATTTTTTAGCAAAATAAAAGAAAAAGATGCAACTAACAAAAGAATATGGGTTTTGAAAAAATCCAAAAATCTAAAAATGGGGAAAAAATAAAAATAAAAATAAAAATAAAAGGTTAAGGTATTTTGGGGTTTTCAAGTTTCAATGGGTGTGGTTGTTAGTTGTTACATCTTTTTTTTTTTGTTTTTTTTTTTTGGTGGGGGTGGGGAGTTAGTGTTTGGAAAGCTCAAACTCAACTTTTCATCCCTGGGGACTTAACTCAAAATCTAAAATGGGTTTAATTACTTTTCTCCAATTTGCTGTTATTGTAATTCTTTATTCTGTTTAAATTTTGAATTTTAGTGAAAAAATACTAAAGAAACTTTTCTTTCATTTGGTTTCGAAGAAAAAACTTAAATGAAATATTCATACAAATATGATTAGGATAGATATTTATTAAATTATATATATTGTTTCATGATACTCAATTACATTAAAAAAGTAATTAAAATTGAGAATTATTTCTTCTGTAAGAACTGTGATAAAATTTGATTAATTGAAAATTATTTCTTCCGTAAGAAAATGTGTTAAAGATTTGATTTTCCAACCTTCTTTGTTCCTCAAGAATTTCTATTTCCAAACATGGCCTTAGCATTTTTTGACCACCTAATTTCATGCATTCTCCAATACCCTTTTCAAATAACATTCAGATAAGAAATTGAAAGGATTTTTGTTATTTGTTTCAAATGAAGTAATCAGTAGTAATGATTGGTAGGTGCCTTTAACTTCACTTTTCAGTAAAATACCTACTGTTAAAAAGTTCTAAAAAGTCATTGCTATCATCATTTGAATTATTTAACCATTCTCTAAAAGTTTTTCCCCCATGGGTATGTATAAATACAGCCATGCAGCGTGTAAAGATAATTCTATTTCCACTTAACCAGTGTTCATCAAAGATTATATCAATTTAATGTTATATCTCGAATTTTACTTTATATATAAACATCAAATATATATAATTCATTCTATATATACATTTAAAGAAATATTTTATATATTAAATGTAACGCTAAATTGAAACAGAATATTTAAAATGAATTAAGTTGTAGTTTATTTAGTGATATCGAACATGTTAAATAATGTCACATCTATATTTCATATTGAAGACTACTTTTATTGCCCAATATAAAAAAATAAATGTTAATGCGAACCATATATACAAATAATAATTGAGTGTTTATATATATATGTATTATATACACATATTAATAATATTCATCCTACACTCAATATATTGTTATCTTAATTTATAAAAAATGAGATATTTGTTCATCATTCATATACTCAATGAGGCCATTGTTCTCCCCCCTTGCCCGTCCCCCTAAAGGAGCGCGGGTGGTGACAACGGGATGCTTGATGCTTAGAAAGATGTTCTCTCGGTTACCATCTCAAAAACCCACACAAGTATTCGACTTTTGAATAGAGAAACATCTTCTCATGCTACTGCATACCTGCATTAATCTATATGAAGTAGAATCACCAATCATTTTCTTCTACTTTAATGGTTATAGGGTGGGTATATTTTTGTAGTACTCTCACAATTAGGCATTCAAATTCTATCCAACCTATTTAAAGGTTGAATAGACTTTTTAAAACTACTCTCACAGGGAAAAAGTTAGTCAATTTGGCTCCAAGAATTGTGTTTAACAAAAAAGGGAAAAAAAATAAAGGTTGCTTTTATCCTTTTACTCATTGATCTGCTTGACTGTGAAGGGTGGGTTTGTTGAGCATATCATTACATAATGTACAGCATGATTCAAACATCATTTTTATTTTCCCTACTAAAGAAATTACTATTATAGTGGCCAAGTTTGTTTTTATCATTTGAAATACACAGCATGAGGTTTAAAAGACTGCAGGCTATAATTTTTGGCATCATTTTCAGACATTCTTTGCTTTTTGCAAATGATTTTCTCTTCTTCTTGTTAACTTTATCTATTTTTTTGCATGAAAATTTGTTACATATACTCTACATTTTCACACATAATAGTGATGATAATAACACATCAACAGTGGAATTCGTATAATACATAATAACACATCAAAAATGGAATTCGTATAATACGATTTGGTATTATTGTAGCTGTTTTGTGTGGGACACTTGGAGTAAAGGTGAAATGAAATTGGAGGGTTGAGGCATGTGCGAGCAGGATTGTCAATTAAGCCGAACAAGCAAGCATGCTTAAGATCACATTCAGGTTGATATTATACATTTTTTTTCTCATGGCTTAAATTTGTTCGAACGTTTTGCACTAGTTAGGGCTTGATTTGAAAATTAACACGAGCTTCAAATTGAACTCGAGCGGCCAATTTTTTTTCCTTAATTTTTCATGCAATTAATAATATAAATTCAATTATCAAATAAAAAAATAACAATCTCAAAACACTTCAAAATAATCAAAATCAAGTTCTATACATACTAAAATGACATAATCGTTAAACTTAAATTGACTTTATAATAAAACGAAATAAAACCAAATGCATTGCCATTTTGCAAGCATTCCAGTTTTCTTTTCTGTTTAATTTTAGGGTTGTTTTCCTCCTAATTTAAGTTAATTTCTTGGGCTTATGAATATATTATACATATTCTACGTATTAATATTTTAGATTTATTTTTTATATATTTCATATATAAATATATGATGCCGTTAATAAATACCTATATTCCATATAGTAGGCTAAAATAGGGCTTTGATAAAAATTTATGTAATCGATGCAAAGGTTTTGTATATTTTATGGCGAGTCAAATTCGATCCAAACTCAATCCAAATTAGGACCTGAATTATTGTTCATATAACATATACACTAAACTTGGCCGGAGTTAAATCATATGTAAGTCAAAGTACTATGAATATGGCCAAAATATAGTATTAAAAGTATGTATTTATTACTCTTAGGCCACATTTACTTTAAGGATTAAAATATGATAAAGGGACTTATCCCACCTAAACCCATGTGCACTTTTAAAGTTGGTAGCTTAAGTTTGATGTGCATCTCGTTATGAAATTGTGAATTTTTGGAATGAACTATCTCTAGGCCTGATGGATTTATTAGGCCATTTTGCCAAATCTTTGGGACTTTTGATTTTACCAAAATGCTCGCAAAAGTAAAAGAAATTTTACATCTCTACCCTTTCATCCCAAATCAATTCAAGCTTAAGAATTGGAGATATGAACACTAATCAGCCTTCCATAAGCAAAGAAAAAAAAGTTTTTATTCCCAAATCTTCAAACCCATCAAAAACAGGATTGGGCATTCTGCCACCAACATTTTCTACATCTCTCCCTTGCAGATTTATGAGACAAAATTAGAAAGCAGAAAAATTTAAGTTTCCACTCTCAATATACCTTTAATCCCCCTTAGTTTTCTTACAAGGTCAGTGAAACTACATATTGATATTAATAAATAACAAATGTTTGCAATTAGTGTATAGTGCTTCACATCAATTTCTTTATCAGACATGGAATGTTATGCTGCTCATAAAACAATTCTTGATGATAATTTTCAGATTTTTGTGTTGCTTTCCTAAGATGTTCTCGATACACTAATCAAGATACAAAAACTGGATAAACAAAATTTATGTGAGATTGTTGAGATGTTTTATGTGGAGTCACAAATCGCTTTCATCAGATATTGAGATGTCTTTCGGCGTCTCTATTCAAATGAAAAATATGTGGGCTAGCAAAAGAGAATGATGAAATGAGAATATTTTAGGATTTTGTCAATAGTCAGAAAATAGTAAGGGTAGATAAGTAACTTAGGCATCAGAAGGTTATAATTAGGTAATGGATTTATATTATTACAAACAGGAGCATCTAGAGGAATTGATGGGAGTGCAGGAGTAGGAGACATTATTCGTGATCACATGGGCAATCCTATCATTGCCTTCTAGGGCAACATTGTGACAACATCCAACATTTTCTCAAAGGTTTATGCACTTAATAGAGGACTACAACTTGTTTTGATTAGATGCATCACACATTTATAAATTGAGATCGATGCACTTGTAGTCATCCACATACTCCAGTCTTCCACATGGGGACATTGAAAACTACAACAACTTATCGTAGATATCAGGAATACTCTTCATCTCATGACCACATCCATTACTCATATTCATAGAGAGGTCAACATAGTTGCAGACTTTTTGGCAAATGCAACTTGTGACACTCTTACATCCCGGACCTTCATGGTACAACAACTTGCAGGAAAGATTTTGAAACTTATTAGAGTCGATCAACTTGGACTCGCTTCATTTAGACACTGCTAACTCACACTTCTACACAAACTTTTGTATAGATTATACAGTACATAACACCTACATTGTAAATGAGTAGTACTCCTCTTTTATTTGAGTTTGTTTAAATTTTTTTGTAAAATATAATGCACTGTTTTTTGACTGATCTATATAGAGTTTGGGAATCATCATCTTAATCCTCCACCCTTACACAGGGTGTTTTAATTTTTTTTTGAAAAAAATCCCATATTCAAAATCTCCTCTTGTAGGCATCAAATCCAGACAACATGCTCAAAAAAGCGGTGATCTCATAAAGAGAAAGAAGACATAATGAATTCTTGTTTTGTTAGGAAATATTGTATCGGGATTGTTGTTACTCCAAAAGAATTGGTAGGTTTATACCTTAATTTATGATAAAACAAAAGTAACAATTGACGAACATTATTAACAAGAAAACTGTTTTTTCTTTCTCTATAATTGAATATTTTATACCTTGGTTTCAAACTTATCTCACTATTAGTGTTTTTCTATAACACACACACACACACAAAATAAAATAAAATAAAATTGTGTAGGTGAAATAAGTGAAACAACATAATTAGAAACTGTAAAACATTTGGGCCAATAAGAGATTTTGTATTTATGGTTTACATATTATTTGCTTGCTAATTAAACTGTCTTATCTTAATTCGAAGAGAGAGATTTAAATACTTGATTGCCAATCTATTCCTTTTCTATTTTATTTTTTTAATAGAAGAGCCATAAATTTTATTCCAACCTTGAATGCAAGTTGTGCCATTACAACTTCGAAGTTCAAACACAGAAGGAGGTAAATCAGAAAGCAATTCAAATCTCTTTAACTTTGCCAAAAACTGAATTATTATTTAAAAAAAAAAATAGTTCGAAGGGTTTTCAAAAAAGAAAACATATCCTATAAATTGCTATGTTATTTGCATAGTATAAGCATGTATGAAATCATTTATAAGTTTCTTCCCCCAATCAAACACCACCCAGCCCCCATCCAACCAACTCCAGACCCATTCTGCCTTGATCCCCCGCCACAGCCCACAACCCACCCCGCTAAACCCACCCCTGCCTTCCTTGCACCACCTTGCTTAAATCTAATATTTAATTATATTTTTAAGATGTTATATTCAAAGAACAATATACAATATATGCGAATAATAGATGAATACCTAAATAATGAATAAATATTTATTTTATAAGAAATAAAATACTTATTCATTATATAGATGTAACATAAATATTACCTCAAATTCCACCTTTCTAAACTCAACCCCCATTTCCTCCTTCCCACCACCACCATCACCACCACCACCACCACCACCTACTAGAAGTTCCCCAATGCCCACTCAGCCCCACACCACCATCCAAAACCACAAGCCACACCACCCTACGAACCAAAATTGTAATTTCATTTTCTTAAAATTATTGTAATTTTTCTTCCTAAGGTTCTCAAATTGAGTTTATCATAAATATAATGGACCAAATATGATTCCAATTTAAGATTGGGGACAAAGATGCCATTTTCTTTTTAAAATTAAGGATGAAATTTGATTGATTAGTAATTTACAGAATTAAATGTATAATAAGCTCAAATACAAAACTAAAATTATAATTTTCAAAAGTAGTCATAATATATATATATATATAATTGTAATGTAAGGAGCTTGATTCTTTTTATTTTGCTTTCTTCCCCCTATCTCAAACTTCATATGTATCAAAATCTTCCTGAAATATTATTCTAAATTAAGAAATAATTGTAAACTACATAATTAAGATCGAGAATATTAATGTTACACCAATATATAATATATTATGTATATGAATAAAGATAAAATGTTATATTTTGTGAAAAGTAGATAATACTTTATCATTCACACAACAATACATCATACACAACATATATCATACGCACATAAAATATAATTACTGCACTCAATAAATATGCACGGTACAACATTTAACGACCAACTCTAAAGAGCAAGTTACGGTGGTTGAAACAAATTTACGAGGAATGGATACTGTAAACGAAAGAATGACATCAACATCTATGGCGTTGCTTTCAGTTGCCATGGTACACACCCCACCCCCACCTCTTTCCCCTAAGCCTCCTACTATCCTACACCTACCAGACTTTATGTATGGACATGGCATCTTTATACGCAGTGTGTAAGAATTCTTGAATTTATATGTGACCTCGTATTCTCATTTTCTTCAACGCTCCTTTTCCGCCAATTCAGTACCAAAGCAAAAGTATCGGGACTATACTATACTACTCATCATCACCATCATCATCATCATATGGTAGCAAAAAAAGAAAATAGTGCTTCTTCTCGTGATTTGCATAAAGAATTTCCCCCCTTCTTCTGGTCTGCCCCTCTCTCTCTCTCTCTCTCTCTCTCTGCTTTACAGTTTTCACTTGTATTGTAAACTGTCTCTTTTTACTACCCCTCATTCAATTTGCCATTACACCGGACCCTCACTTTCTCGTGTTCTTAAGGAAAAAAGGAGAAATTGTTACTCCTGTGTATATTTCTTCAAAATCATTTGTGGGGTTATATCTTTCCTACTTTTTTTTTTGTTTTTGTTTTGTTTTCCTTTTTGCTCTTTTTCTGTTTCCATTTTGAATTCTTTGAGAAAAAAAAAAGAGAGAGAAAAAAGGGTCTTTGTTTTGCTCTGTGAAAATCCCTGATCTTGCTGCTTTGATCCTTTTCATCAGGTACCTTCTTTCTTTCTTTCTGTATGTTCTTATCAGTTTCTGTATGTATGTTAATGTATACTCTTGTGTATGTAGAATGATTTTGTGAGCTTGCTTGTTTACTTTATTGCTTTTTTTTTTTTTGATAGTACTGGCATGAAAAGTGGTCCACTTTCTTGATATATCCTTGTTATTGGTCTGGAAATGAAGGAGACAACATGAAATAAATGAGATTTTGATTAGTTTCTTTCTTCTTCTCATCCAATTTATTCAAGTGGGCTTTTATTTTATAAATAATTAAGTTTGCTGTTGGTTTATGCTGTTTTGTTTTGTTTTCTTTCTAAAGGTGATTTTTAGTTATTGTCAAATTCAAAGAAAAGGGAAGCTTTTTCTGCTCTATATTTAGTTAGTTTAAGCTTATTTTTTGGCTTTCAAAGTTGCAGTACTCTATGCTTTTCTTGAATTAGCTCATGTGATTTCCACTCTGCTTTGTTTCTCAAAAATTCTTTGAATTTTAGTATGGAAACAATTCCAGTATTTAAGAGAATATAAATATGAGGTAAAATAAAATAAAAGAAGAAAAGGGAATAAAAGTGGAATCTGCACTTTTGAAACTTCATACTTCTTTTTGTCTAAAGCTCTGAAAAGTTTGAACACTAATCTTTCAGCACAAAAATTGAAAACTTTGAACTGGGATGGGAAATCATGAATCTACTTCAAGCTTAAGTTGATTGGTGAGAAATGATTCTAAGGAGCCAATGCCATGCCAAATAATACAGTTTGAGAGAAGTAGAAGCATAATTGAGTTGCCCTGGATATCAAAGCTGTGTAGTGGTTTGTGATAATGGCATCTGCATTCTCAATCTTAATTTGATATCCTTGTTCCATTTAACAATTGAGTTGATATTTGACTTCAACTATAAGTTGTAAATGTCCAAGGCAAAAGCGTAGGAGAGGGAGAACAATGTGATGCAAACGATGACTCTGTATTTATTGTTGAACTGATTTTTGGTTTATTAATTTCTGGAAAATGTAGCTAATATCTTGTATGCTGGGAAATGATGGTCAAGGGAATTTACACGACTGCGGATTAAAATTCTCAGCATGATTAAGGAGTCACCTGCAATTTTGGTTTGCCTTCCAATGTATGGGCTTCCTCATCTCTTGAGTGCAATGTCTGAGATGGGTTAACCATAAGCTTTTGCTGCTCCATCAAATTTTTATTGGAATAGATGTCTTCAAAGATCATGGGTGCATTGCCTGATAGTCATGAAATAATAGAGTTGACAGAAAAATATAATTCTGAATCTAAAATTAGTGGAAATACTGGAAAGCAGCATTTGGAGAAACCTTTGAAGAAGCATAGTATTGAGGATGACATTAACAAACTTTTTGAAGCGATAGACATTGGGAGTTCTCGTCGAGGTGTTGGTCAACCAGACCGACATGTTAGAGATGCTTTACACAAAAGTGCGATGAAAAGACCAATGAGAGTTAGTCCTTCTCAAGTTTCAGGTATTGGAATTTCAGAAACGGTGAGTTTAAAACAGGCCCTGAGAGGATTATGCATCTCTCAAGCATCGGAAATGGCTGCAGTGAAGAAGCGAATGTCAAGGCCATCAGCTTCACCTGGGATCTCAGAAGCAGGAGCTATCAAGAAGTTGTACAGGGCTGTAGTGACTGAGGCCAGTGAAGCTGGTCAACCTCTTGATGAAGGTAAAGGGAATTTGGTGGAGATATCCTTAGTACCTGAAAGAAGCTCGTTGAATATTTCTGACAAGGCACCTGAATCTGGACATGTATCAATGGCTGAAGTATCCGAGAGAAAGGGACAGTCTTCTGTTCTTTCTATGGAAGCATCAACACAGAGTGCTATAATAACCAAAACGAGAATGGAGGAAGACATCGCTCCTTTTTCAACTAATGTTGGCTATGAACTTTCAAAAGCTGAATTGGAGCAGAATAGGACATTGGAATTGCCATATTCATCCGTTAGCACTACACTTAACAAGGAACTCTCAGAGTTAGATGAGATAGTTCCCATCCCAGGTGAGAGCTCAAAAACAGCAAGTGGGCAGCACAAGGAGCAGGTAGATAAGTTAAGATCTGCATCTTTATCATCAAAATTTAATGTGGAGAGTGATCTAATCAAAAGTTCGAACAGAGGTTTTGGTTTAAGCGAACAAAGTTTAGGAACGCAAAACTTCGTCAAGAAGAAGATTGTACCAAAAAGAGTCACCAAAAGTCGCAGTCAACATAATGAAGGAGCTAAGAACGATCATGATTACCCCAATAGCAAAATCGTCCATCGGACACCTGACTCCGTCCTGGAAAAGGGATGTGAAGAATTGGAGAAAGTATCTCCAGCATCTAGTAGTAATGCAAACCCTGTAGCCAGCTCAACTGCTCCGGACTCTAACACAAGTAAGCATGATCTTGTTCCACATATCTTTAGCAAAACGAAGAGTGTAGTGATGAAAGCTGATGAAAGATCAAGGTCAAGGGAAAAGGGGGAGTTCTCTCAAAGCTCAAAAAGTAGCATCGGGGAGTATAGCAGTACAACAAGCTATAGTGAAGAAAGCTACCTCAGTGGTTCTAGTCGTAGTGGTTATCGGCCTCACATGTCAAAGGACTTGAGATGGGAAACTATAAGCTGTGTTCAGAAGCAGAATGGGAGCTTATGCTTGAGACACTTCAAGATGTTGAGGAAGATAGGCGGTGGAGACATTGGCACAGTTTACCTTTCTGAGCTGATTGGCACGAGCTGCCTCTTTGCAGTGAAAGTCATGGATAATGACTTTTTAGTTAGCAGAAAGAAAATGCAGAGGGCTCAAACTGAAAAGGAGATACTGGAAATTTTAGATCACCCTTTTCTTCCTACACTCTATGCCCATTTTACAACAAATAAGTTCTCTTGTTTGGTTATGGAATACTGTCCCGGTGGTGATCTGCATGTGCTTCGCCAAAAGCAGCTGACCAGGAGTTTTCCAGAGAAAGCAGCCAGGTAAAGTTTTAAGCCGGTGCTTACAAGTGATAAGTTTAGCTTTTCAAAGGACCTTTCAAACATGATCAGCTGCAAGAAAAATCAAATACTCGACAAAAGCCTGACAGAAATTCAGGTTCCCGCCTACATATGTTCCAAAACTGTAATCTAGGCACTTATTTCATATTTCATGAGTGAAAAAAACACTTTTTACAAACGTAGGGGTAAAAAGAGAAAAAAAGCTAATATCAGACATATGTCTTCCTCTGGTTACATTTATTTTTCTAGGTTACATTTATTTTTCTGCATTTTTGTAGATACTTTTTTGTATTTTTTTCAAAATAGGATAGAGTGTGAACATAAGGTTCTGGGGATGAAACTTTACTATTAACTAGTAATTAGTTCTAAGAACGTTGAGTTGAAATTGAACCCATGAAAACGTCACATGTGAATAGGTGAAAACATTAGCAATATATCACTTAATAAGTCAACTGAACCGAAAACTAGAACAAGTGAGAGAAAGGCAGGTCTAAGCAGGTTGACTAAAGAATGAACTGGGTCCTGGTGTCATGATAGATGTCCCCAAGGGCTCATGTCAGGGTGTAAACTGAGGTGGTAAAGATGCAAAACTTCATCTTGCAGCTCAACTGTCAATTTAGTAATTTTCACTTCACTAAGCAATTATCAAGGCTACTAATCCTGTCCTGGTCCCAATCATGTTGCTTTTCTAAAGTAAGTGCTCCCACTTGGTGCATGAACAAAATTTTTTAAAAGGTCCAAGTAACTTCTTGTACCTTCTGAATATAAAGGAAGATCATGCAAAAAGTTTCGAAATACATGAAGGGATTATTATTTCAGAATATCTAATCTTTCTGTGCTTTTCTGGTGATCCTTGTGAATGCATATGAATTGCTCGCGGCTGAAGTCTGACATTACTCTCATTTTGAGAGTCCAGTTGATGTAGTGAAGGTGTTTAAGTTAAAATCATCTTCATAATGCTATGAGTCTGCTAGAAGTGCTATGTCCTATACTTGACAATGTGAATCCTGGGACTCTAAAATGTGCAGGTTCTATGCTGCTGAAGTTCTTCTTGCACTGGAGTACCTCCACATGCTCGGGGTGGTGTACAGAGACTTGAAGCCTGAAAACATTTTGGTCAGGGAAGATGGTCACATCATGCTATCAGATTTCGATTTGTCTCTTAGATGTGCAGTAGATCCTATGCTACTCAAGTCATCTTCCCCTGTTGTCGAGCCACCAAAGAAGATGTCTAGTCCTTGCTCGGATTCTAGCTGCATAGATCCTTTCTGCCTCCAACCGTCTTGGCAACTCTCTTGTTTCACACCCAGGTTCTTATCTGCTGCAGCCAAAACACGTAAACTAAAATCTGAACTAGCTGCCCAGGTCATTCCACTGCCACAGCTTGTAGTTGAGCCTATAAGTGCCCGATCCAATTCCTTTGTAGGAACACATGAATACCTGGCTCCAGAGATCATCAAAGGGGAAGGTCATGGGAGTCCAGTGGATTGGTGGACCTTTGGAATTTTCCTCTACGAGCTTTTATATGGTAAGACACCCTTCAAAGGATCAGGCAACGAGGATACTATATCCAATGTGGTGTCCCAGTGCCTCAAGTTTCCTCAATGTCCCATGGTTAGTTCTCATGCTCGAGATTTAATCAGAAGGTTATTGAAGAAGGAGCCTGAGAATAGGCTGGGTTCTGCAAAGGGGGCAGCAGAGATTAAGCAACATCCATTCTTTGAGGGCCTGAACTGGGCTTTGATACGATGCGAAACGCCTCCAGAGCTGCCTAAGTTCTTTGATTTGGGAAGTGTTATCCCTGACACAATTTCTCAAAGTAAAACAAGCAAGTTCCCAATAGAAGTTGAGCATAAAGGAGACGAGATAGAATTTGATATGTTCTAGCAAAAATTCAAATTGTGGAACACAAATAGGTTAGTTTTTTTTTTTCTTTATAACTCAGGTTTCCTCTTTCTTGTAACTGATATATAGCCTATAGTGTAAATGTATTTTTAAAAATTGGCAGCACATAAACAATGAGAAGATTATTAAGGAATAGAAAGCTATAGATATTTGGAGAGTATATTTATCCTATTACCACTGTTATTCTGCTTATTCGGCCACACTGAGCATGTTACCAGCAGGTGCAATACTAACACACACACACACATGTGTGTGTGTTGATCTTTTCAAATCTAGCCAATGACGCATTCTTGCATTAGTTACTATAGAAATGGATTAAAAGCATTACATTTTCATTTGAAAAGCCACATGATAAACTGATGTTGCTTTTGTTTTGGGCTCAATCCAAGATGGGCAGGGGAAGAAACATGCCCCAACAGTATAGTAAAACATCGACTAAGAGCCCAAAAGATAGTAGAATTCAACTTTTTAGTACATACACTCTATTGGCCCAAAGTAATAGCCCATAACTGTAAAATTATATCTAAAAACTTTATTTTTTTTGTCAATAAAAAACTAGAGGATTTTATTTTTCATATAACCCATATTTGGCCTTTTAAGTTGTGACATGAAACTGCAGTGCAAGTGTCAATTCCTCCATTTACACCCAAAAACATAATAAAAAAAAAAAGATAGAAAAAGATAGAAAAAGGAAAAAAAAAAAAAAAGAAAGAAAGCAAAAAACAAAGAACCCTGCACAGAGAAGAATCTCAGCATCAGGATTCCATAATACGAGGAAAAAGAAAAAAGAAAGAAAGAAAGAAAGAAAAAACACATCAATGAGGGCCTTGTACGCAACTACAGACTTAATCCCAACCATCCCAGAATTACCAATTTGCCACCACTCTCCTCTTCTCTCCCTCAAATTGCCATCATTTCTCCAATATTCAACGATCTATTCACATAAACATAGAAGAATAGCAGTAAAACCCACAAGGATATTTGTAAAGGCATCATCAATGGCTTCCTCGCCATCAACAGCCTCAGATGATAACACACAGACCACCAAACCATTCTCAGTTCTATTTGTTTGTCTTGGCAACATTTGTAGAAGCCCAGCTGCTGAGGGTGTCTTCACACACCTCGTCAAGCAAAAGAATCTTGACTCCAAATTCAAAATTGATTCTGCAGGCACCATCAATTACCATGAGGTGTGTGTGTGTGTGTGTTTATTTTATTTTATTTTATTTTTGTGCATGTTTGATTTGGTAGTATAAGCTGTTTGGAAATCAGAGGACTAGTAAAAAAGGCTTTTTGAATAGAAGTTGAATATGGGCTCGTGATGATGTTTTGCTTGTCTCTAATAATGAAGGGTAATCAAGCAGACCCAAGAATGAGAGCAGCTTCCAAAAGGCGTGGAATTGAGATAACTTCAATATCAAGGCCAATAAGGCCGTCTGATTTTAGGGATTTTGATCTTATTCTTGCAATGGACAGGCAAAACAGAGGTATGCTAATGTGTAGAAAGTCAAACTCAATTAAGGGTCTGGTTTAATGTTTAGGAGTTCTTGCATTATAATACAGTTGATAATGCGTACATCTTTGTAGATTGTCCATCATGTATTTGTAATGTATGGTTAAATATTGCTATAAGATAATTGTATGAGCATAATGCTTATGCTGATTTTGTTGTACAAAGAGGATATACTTGGGGCGTTTGAGAGGTGGAGGCACAGAGAAACATTACCTGCTGATGCAGCTAAGAAGGTTGGTAAGCTCATGTTGATGCAATGTGGATTGCACAATGTTTAATGTTAAAGTATGCCTGAAAATTGCTTTAGTTGAACATACCATACTTTTGATTGTTGTCGTCAAAGTATATGTATTGATATTTGCAGGTTCAGTTAATGTGTTCCTACTGCAAGCGGCATAATGAAACTGAAGTGCCCGACCCCTATTATGGCGGACAGCAAGGTTTTGAGAAGGTAATACATATGAATCTCTCTCTTTGGGAATGAGATGTCAGATCAGAAACTGACTGCAACTGTCTGATATGTGAGCTATACTGAGTTTTATCAAGCAGTTGGTATTATTTCCTTAAAAACCTACTTCGTAGAGCCTGCATTTTTGGCCCGCTCTTCTTACGGTTGAGCACTCGTGTATATGAGTCATGTTGAGTTTGGGCTGATTTAATATAGTCCGAGCTTGAGCTTAGCTAGAATCAGATTTATTATGGCTACTTTAGGATGATATAGACGTCCCTGTAAGATGAGAACATAAATCAGTAGCCATCTGTTTTGCATGGAATCCAATTGTAATGTTTTCTTTGAATTAAATACTTCTTTTATTCTTGGATAAAACATTTTAATAAAATGTTTATAGTTGTCTATAAGATAAGCATTGAACTTACCGGGATAATAATGATATCCTCATGTTTTGTTCTGCTAACTTTGTTATTAAATTCACATACATTTAATTGTTATGTTTTTATTTGAATAGTATTTTTTCTTTGAATGAAATGTACAAAAGAAAACTTATAAGGAAATGTGCTCATGGTTGTTTGGGCCAGCCCTAGCTCGAACAAAGCTCACACGAGTTTACATGTGGAAATGGTGATGAGTTTGCGAGTTCTAATTGGTCGAGCTCAGGTAAAAAAGTTTGTTTTATTATTTAGTCAAGCATTGGCTACCCTGAGCTCGATATATAATTGACCAATCTGTTGGGTGGTACCTACCTATGTGGGTAAGAAGCTTAGTTTAACTAGGTGCTTCTTGGTGTCTTAGCCACCTTGGTGCTGCTGTCTATTTGGGTGAGCTTGCCCTTGTAGTGTGCATGTGGGATATATGTGCTAGGACTTCCCAAGTGAAGTGGGGTAGCACAAAGTACAATCACCATGACAGTTGCGGGAGAACTGTTTAGACTAGTTTGGCAGGCCGTATTAGTCAACATGAGTTTAAACATTTTAGCAAGTTGGCTAGGCCCAACCAAATTGCTAATGATACTGGTATAGCCTAGGTATCAGCGATTTAACTTTCATAATTTTTTACACTTTAATGTATTTTAGATGCCTTTGTTTTCCATGAAGCCTCTTGTATAACTTGGATTTTTGTCTTCTTATACTAGTCCTCAGTTCCTCTTAATGATTTTCACTTCTTTTGGTTCCTTCCCCATGTGTTTATAGCATCACATGTTATTACTGACTGTCTAATCAATTGAGTTATCTTTGATGATCTTGACAATTTCACTGTCATCTCCTATGCTGAATATTCATCTTACCATCCTAAGAGAGGCTAAATTTGCATCTTAGTTAAGCTCCATGGCATGCATTAAGAAGTTGACGCGATCAAAAACTGAACCGTCCATTATATTTCTGGCAGGTACTGGATTTACTTGAAGATGCTTGTGAGTCACTGTTGGAAAATATTATTGAGAAAAGTCTTGGTTAAGTTTCTTACTCTCCTTCCCAGCTGTGCATGTTGGATCCTCAGTGGTTCTACGATACTTCTTTCCAAATGTTGTATAGCCGAACTATATTTTTCGGCTGAACATAAAAGTATCTAGTCATCTCAAATGCTTATGGACTTAGTTTTTCCACTTTGCACAGGCAGAGAGTATTTTTGGTGCTATTGTCCTGAGTGTCTTGTGACGATTCACTGTCTCTAATCATTGTCAATTTATTTAAACAAATTAAGATAGACAATAGGACTGGCACGACCATGCTGTTCAGAGATCAAATTCATTTTGCTATCTCCAGTTTGGATATGCTTATTGTTTTCTCAATGTTAATAATCTGTTACACTGCCTCTGTGTGAAAAACACTCAGTATAGGTGAACAGGCCCTACTGTATTTACCATTGGCGGCAGTTCAGGTTGATGACTTCGTCTTCCTTCCCCAATTACTGGGGACTTGAACAGTGAACTATAATCTAACCACAGGGCTTATTAAAACCCCAGAGTAATAGCCGAGCAGCTGTTTATCCGGCCATTACACTCAGTTCTCGAGGTAGAATTGGAGTTGATTAGAACCGAACATTGTTTACATACTCTCATGATCTCCAGGAGAAGCACCTCAAATATTAAAATCAACATTCAAATAATTAATTGTATTATGGTTCTGATATGTATCATAATATGCTGGATACAAAATATCTCACATAACCCAATTACATAATAAATTGTGTACACAAAGACTTCTAGACATAATGGCTTAGTATTTGATACAAGAATGTGAAACAGGCATCTGATAAAAAATATGCTTATGTTTCTTGTCGGGTGAGATAAATAAAAAGGAATGAGAAAAGGGTATATGCAATCATAAGTTAAGTATGATGTATTTTTAGAACAGCTAACCATATAGGGAGTGGAACTTTGCATGAGATCCTACTATTTGCTTCTGCCTCCCAGCTGAAATCTCGTATTCAAGAAACTGCCCCCGGCATAGCAGACTCACATGGAGCCTAACAGATCTCGCATTTGGTGCTCCTACAGACTTTAGCAGCATTTTATGTTTGACCTGTGGATTCATATGATGAAACTCTGTTTTGGTCCTTTCCGTGAACGTTTTCCCCTCGGTTTAGCACTAAGTGCCCAAGAGAAGGCATTCAAAAGCTCTGCATCCTCAACGTTAATTAAGATATTTGCAGCATTTGGGTTTGCGATGAGGAGTTTTGCCACTAGATATCCTGCAATAGACCAGGTCTGAAAGAGGTGAGCCTGTTTCCCGATGAATCTTGCTCCTTTGGTATCATAGTATTCAGGCCACTTGTCTCTTGCTATACGTTGTTCAGCAACCTTGATTGCATTTTCAGCAATCTCTGGTCTATTCATTTTTATGCATGCCACAGTCAGCTGAAAGAGCACAGATATAAAGAATTAGAAACAAACATGCAAATCTCAATAGCAGTTGGACTACTGATCATAAAAGCATCGCAAAAAAGATGGTAGTGAGAGTGTTAACATAACAGCAACTAAAAAAAGATGTTGCAAACCAGATCAACGAACTATTAGTATAATGAAAATTCATCATTGTGATTGAGAATAAGCCAGTCTCTCCTTTCAAGTTGGGTATCTTGCTTCGAACACTGGGGCTTTTCAAACAATGCAAATGCTGATAACATAAAACAAAGATGGTAAAAGACATAAATTGAAACGATAGAAAAATGATAGGATGGGAAGAAAGTATTTGATAAGGCAGCTGCATGTATCTGTCACTGTATCAAAGTTACCTCCCATTACTGTTAATAGGAGTGGAATTATAACAACCATCACATGTATTCTACTAACTAATTATTGTGCCAGATTCATGCAAGAGATTCAACTTCTAATTTTCAAGGATAATTATGACAGATTGGTCCATATAAAGACAAGAACCAAAAAATACTAGCATAAATAAGAAGAGGACCAAACAAAAAAGTGAAACTTAACCTGCCAGATCAAAGTTGGCCAGGAACCTCCATTGTGGTAAGACCAAGGACTGCATAACAAGCAACAATAGAATATTTCAACCTGTCAAATAGCTAAGCCTAACAAATGTAAAAACAATAGATTACTGAAGTAGAAACATTACGTGTTTTTTGGATCACTGCCCGTGATTATTTGCCATTCCTGGCCTTCTAGAGCAGGGTAACAAATTTTCAGCGGCATGCCAGCCACTAGATCTGACCATTTGGCTTCAATAAGATCTAATATCGCATGTGACTGATCTGTGGTAGCAAGATTGCATATTATAGCCCATAAATTTCCCAGTGAAAAGAAACGGAAGTCCATGTGCGCTGGCTGTAGGTTCCCAATAAGGTAGCCTCCTTTGTTGGGCATCCACTCCACAAGCCAGGGAGGAATTTGATCTGGGTAGATGTTGAACTTGTTAACTGCATCAAACGAGTACTCCTCTGTCTTGTATCGATAAATTTCATTCAGCTTCTTCATGTCAATCCAGTAGTACTCCCGGATGTGAATTGATAAAGCTATTAACCGATTGTTAAGCGCCCTGATAAGGTCCGCTGACGCATCCTCAGGAGCAAGCATCTCGCGTGCACAAAGAAGAGCTGAATAGAATAATGCCTGCAAGAACAGGCAATACAAGTGTATAAGTATCCAGCATCTATGCAATATATATATGTAACGGGTTTTATGGCCTCCCTTTCCATTTAGGAACCATGCCTCATCTTGATAACTGCTGGACATCTCTTGCTTTATGATTCTTACAAGACCCAACTTTTAGTACCTTTTTCGGTTAGGAGCTAAGTGGGGCCAATTCTGTTCCATTCTAAAGTTTTTCTTATGAAAGTCTTATCAAAGAGGTCAAACATCTTTTCATCCAAAAGGGATATTAACCAAACAAAACAACACTCAGGAAGAGGGAAGGAGAGTTGGGGGTAGGGGAGGAAGGAGAGCGCATCTATGCAATATATATACTTAGTGGTTTTTATGGCCTCCCTTTCCAAGAAGTAACCATGCACATCTTCATAACCGCTGGGGATCTCTTGCTTTATGATTCTTAGAAGAGAAATCCTGTGATTTTAGCCAACTTTTAATTCCTTTCTTTGGACAAGGAGCTAAGTGGCGCCAATTTTATTTCATTCTGAAGTCTTCCCTATGAAAGTTCTATCGAAGAGGACAAATCTTTTCCTCCAAAAGGAATACTAACCAAACAAAACAACAATTGAGAAGAGGGAAGGAGGGGGAGGAGAGCTAAGAACGCAGGGGGAGACAATAAGAAAATATGATAGCACACACTTCAGAGAAAAAAAAGTAGAAGAAAACCTGAATTTCAAGTGGGTGGCCATGGATGCCCATGCGGCGATCTATCATGCATGACCCATCTGTTACTAATAAAGTTGGAAACATATCAAAACCATCTGCTAAACAAAGCTTTAAAATCATCTTAATGCCAGTCTGTACATCAATCCTTTCCTGGACTGAAAGGTCTCCAGAGCATTTTCCATATGCGCGTAACAATATGATCCACCACAAACCTGTGAAACAAAATCACGATGTTATAAATGTCCAGATAGTCAGAACTGCCAGCCTGACAGAAAAATCAACTAACCAGAATCAACTGGTGCCACCCGACCAATTGCCGCCTCACCAAAGTCAGGATCTAAGACCTCTTCAGTCGCAGAATCATCGCCATCTAATGGCACAACACGCACTTTGAAACTTGCTGGCATTAGTCCTTGCCCAGGACTATGGCAGTCCATGGTTTTCTCCCAACTCTGGTCACACAAAATAAAGATAATTAATAAAAGCAAAAAGTAGCTACAAGCAAAAATACCAAAAGTTCGCAAAAATTTCCCTATGATTACTTGTTATTCTATCTACCTAATGCAAATGAGATTTTTAATTTTTTAGCAACTTTCTCTTTCATTAATTACCTAAATCTGCGAAAGGCTGGGCAATGTATAAATGTGAACATAGAATTATCAGAGATTATTTTGGGGAGTAGATAAAGGGAAAATCTATAATAGTTTGGGCTCAGTGCAAAATGTGATTTTAATCTCATTCCGTAGCTTGCACTATTATGTAAGTCCTGGCAGACAGAAGAAGAGATGGAAAAAAGTGAAGCTGTGCACAACAAAGTAAAAAATATGGAATTTAAAAAAAAAAATGATGATGTCTTTAAAACAGTACTTACTACCTAGAGTGCATTTGTTATAGTTTCCATGCAAGGATGGGTAGAGAATACAAATAAATAGCCTAAGAACATGCAAACATTATAATGGAATTACATTATACTATGGATTAACAACAATCCTATGATTTTCTTTCCAAGCATAGAATGGCGGACAACGTAGTCTCCAAAAGTAACCAACTTAAGAAATTGGATAAAGTTCATCCTTTTAGGATAGTCATATGATAATTGAACAACAAACCACTCAAGTGACGGACATATGCATATGACATATTCAACAGGCTTACTGCAATGACGGACATTACATTACCTGCAGCTGAAGAGTGTGTAGGATGAAATTCCTAACAATTTCATATTCTCCCTTTAGTAGGAAAGCAATGCCAGAAGGTATAAAATCACGGATAAACACTTGATCATAGTTGAGAGTGTTCGAGTCACTTGGATCATTAGCAGCGATGGTACCAACTGGATTGCCACAATAATATACCATTGATGCTCGCAACAAGTTCCAAGCTTCATCCTCCAAAGAGTTTGCACCAACTCCACTAAACGTCTTGCTAATTGCTGTATCTGATGCCAATCCATTATTAGATAGAAGCCCTTCCTTTTCGTATTTCAAATGCTGTGTCGCCTCAAGACTTTGATTATCAAGATCCTTGGCCACACCATTCACCAATCTTTTACTTCCATCCTCCCTAAATGCCTCCCGAACATTTTCAGCCCCAATGCAATTGCAACGCAAAGATTCTGACCGATTATCTTGTCTCTCTCCAAAAATACCATCTGTATTTCTAATCACATGGCTTCCCGCGTACTTTTGAGATATCCCCTTGCCCTTCTGTGATATGCACCCATAATCTTCATCTTTTTGGCTTTTGACGCTGTACTTAAAGGAAAGCAGTGAAGTTGATCTCAAGTTTGTGTAAATTTGATATGGCACTGCACCAGACAGAACTTGTAGGGCTGCTTCTGAAGCAGCCATAGAATACAAATTATACTTTGATGAGCGCCTTGGTTAAACTCGTGTTTGATGTTCCTAACAGAGCCACGAAAATCAAGTTCATAACTATAACTACTATTAACACACAAATAAACCAAATAAATGAGTAAAATTATTCATATGCTGTCTCACTAGAATTTCTAAACTAATTCTGCTTCTGCCTGGATCATGGCTGAAGTCAGTGATCCACAGACACCTGTAGTAAAACTTATTATGTTTGGCTATGAAAGAAGACCCGATTCCAAAAAAATAAGGAAACCAAGAGAGACTCTAAATTTACATATTTTTCTTGTCAGTTCCCACACTTTGTCTTGCCCTTCTTTTCTTCCCTTTTCCCCCCTTTTTGCATATGTTCATTAATGACCCAATCCAAACAAAGCTAATGAAGGAAAAAAGATACTCTATAAGAAAGTAGTAGATAAGTTGCAACAACGAAGAACTTTCCATAAATGGAAGTTGCAACTACAAGATTGATTCTCTCTTCTTTTTCGATTCTTATTACATTTCCCTTGTCACAAACAGCGACATAGAACCGAACAGACGAATGAACTCAATACAAAAAATTCCAGCAGCCAACGGAAGGAAACTGAACGAACCAAAACCCGAAACCCATATTAAAAAGCCTCCCATTCTCAGAACAAAAAAATACAGAGGGGTTCCATTATTTCTAACTGCTAATAATAAAAACAATAAAAATCTGATCTCTTAAGAGAAAAAAGATAAATTTGATTTGATAACAGCAAATATTCTATGGAGACCAAAAAAAAAAAGCAAAAATGGAGCATTCATTAGCTTACTTGATTTCTGGAGGTGGCTTTGTTCTTTTGCGAAGAACTTCAGGGTCTTAGAGGGATTGTCGGGAGAAATCTAGGTCATGAAGGAAATTGAGCTCAGGGGCGGTGGCCGGTGGCGCCGTGAGACAGCTGACTCGGCGGAACTGGGAAGATGCGGGCTGGGATCACGGTTTTCTGTGTGATACATAAGACTTTTGGTGACACGTGGACCTCCAATTTATTTTATAGGTTAACCAAATTATTTAAAACGTGTTACGTAAACAATTGGTACACCACTAGACACTAACTGGATAATGTGAGAATTTTAGGCCTTTTATTATGTGAAACTTGAGTATTACTCCTTTGGCCCAAAATTTAAAGTACATTTGTTCTTCTGATAATTAACTATTTTTCAAAGAGCAACAACAAATAATTTAGTAAATTTTTTCATGCTAATTAAAATACATAAAAGATATCATATTCTGAAATCTTTGTAACATTAAAATTTCTAAAAATCCAATATGATAAATGAATTCAATGATGAAATAATTTAACTTTAGAATGCAGTGTGAGTAAATGAAGCAATAAAATCATTGCAGATGAAATTATTATTATTATTATTATTGTTATTGTTGTTATCATCATTGACGAATAATATAATATTTTTTTCAATTTTATTAGTGATCATAACCAGTTAAATTTATTTAAGATCATTGCTAAGATGCGAATGTGCTATAAAACAAAATATTGCAATAAAAATTAACAAAAAAAATGAAATATTCACAAGCAACCATGTAATGCCACAGTTTTTGCTCTTAAGCAGAAACTGCTTCTTACACACAATGAACAGCTAAGGTTCTTCATGGTAGACAATAACAGTTAAACATTTTATGCTTCATCAAATTTCCACTAAATACTAAGTTATCAAACCAAATCAATCAATTACACAGGAAGCAAAAATAGTTACAGCAAACATCCAACAATTGCTATGATGTATTAGCTATGTTTTTCTGTTCCAGAAAACAGGCAAAATGCATACACATGGTAGCTAAGGCATAAATTGGATGTACATTCACATCTTGAGCAGAGACCTATCCCTCTTCAAAACAATTTGAAATTCTTGACATGAGCTTTTACACTTCATTGATCATCCATAGTCTGATCATTGTCATTATCACCTTCATAATATTCATCGTCACGCTGGATTTGCTTGTCTTGTATGTGTCCTGGAAAGACATTTCGGTTAAGCAGATTGATAGCATACTTAGTACATGATAGAAAATCATTTTACTGAAAATTATCAAGGAGATCAAAGATGCGTGATCAAGAGTGGTTGTCTATCAGTACATCTTTCACTTACGATTTACACGTTCATCAGGATTCTGCTCATCTTCATCAAAATCAGGAATATAAAAATCCGGAGGCACCTAAAATATAGCACAAATTTAGTCCTTAATAAAACAGCACTGTCATATATCCTTCACAGTACATGGTCCAAAATGTAGTTTTAAGAATATGCTTTCTATGACAATTATACACCAAGGATAAACCCTTTTTCACAGCAGTAATCAAGGGATTAATCACCCACAAGCCCAATGTGAGGTTAGTTCAACAGTAAAATAGCGAAGTAATAAGCATAATGTGCTCTTAGACAGGATTAAATAAATAATACAACATTATTAGCAGGATCTTGTTTAGTACAAGAAAACCAAATCCTTTGAAGAAGTCAACAACAATTTATTACCCATGCTATCTAAAATAGAGATTCTTGAATTCTGTGAACATAAATCTAATTGGACTTGGAAGAGGTTGCATAGTCTGTTTACCTCTTGCATCTGTACACCAGGAGCATGTTGGATGGCGCTAAGATTTTCACACACTTGCTGTCTGATTGTGTTAAGGTATGATTTGCTATTTAAATTCTCCTGCCCAATCAACAAAGTCAGAAGATATGAAAAAACTTCAATATTGCTGCTTCTCCATTCAAACTAGTTAAGCACATTTTATAGTAATCAAGAAAAGACAAACAAAATTTGACCTGGTTGAGTTGGCACATAACCAATACCAACAGTAAATAACTATACAAGCATAAAGAGTAAAACTGATATAAGTTGATCCTAGAAAGTCCATGTAGCAAATGGGGGCATGAATCTAACTAGTACGCATAGTTCACATACCATGTGCCCACTCGGACATTTCAAGGAGTAATCTGGAGCAAAATATTGACTGTAATCATTTTCTGGGATCTCTGCAAAAAAGATATACAGTGATTTAGGATGGTGGACTAAGCTAGTTCCATTCTGCATTAATGGAAGAGGATATGGACGGCCTTCAAGAACTTCTGATATATATATATATATATATATATATATAGAGAGAGAGAGAGAGAGAGAGGGAGAGAGGTATGCTTAGATAGCAAATATATGAAGATTGATAAAATAACATCAAATTACAAAGGCACCAAAAACGAGAAGGAAATATGAGTGACATAACAAAAGACCTAAAATTTATCAAAAGACAATCGAAACTATGGTTCTAAAAAGTAAAAATAAACCAGCTCAGCCAACCATAGGAAATACGTTCCACAGAGGCTGTAGCAAAAGGCTCATAAGCTAGCAGACTAATCTGCGAGATTCAGGAAGGTAAAAGATACAAACTTATAGATTGAAATATGAGCCCATAAATCTGCTTGCCAATTATGCTTATGCTCATGCTCATGATATGAGTATAAAGAGGAGGAAAAGTAGGTAGCAGATCACAACAAGAAAACCAATCACACGCATCTAGTGTACAATGAGAAAGAATTAATGTTTGATTCATCAAAGTCAGGAACTACACACACTAGAACATGAGTCATGGATACATGAACAACTTTACTATTTATAATATAGGGATCAATTTGACTATTTTTGTACAGTGAATAGCTTTCCTTATTCAAATGATATTATAAAAGTATGGTGTCATGCAAAAATAACAGGTCACATACTTTTAAACTAATGGTAACAAGAGACAGGCCTTAAGAACAGGACAAAGTGCATAAGCATACCATTAGGGAGCTCCACACCTAAAAGAGCACCTGTCTCCAGAGTCCAACATCTAGAAACATTCTCTTTAGTGTATCCTCCACCTCCAGTTACCTGCAAGAAGAGAACACTTTTTGCTAGTCAAAGAATAGGAACTGTATGTAATGATGAACTGCTAAGCGTATTCAATGCACAGGCCTACCAGCAAAGGCAAATTGAGTTGCTTGACAAACCTAACACAAGCTGCATGCCCTGCAGGAAAAAATCCAATATGACAAGTAAATACTATGATAAACTGTCAACTTGGTGATCACAATCCATAATATAAGATAGAGCACACATGAGAGTGGAATGGGATAAGAATAAAAACTGTTGAAATTACAAGCATATCACCATCAATGGAAAGGTTGAAGCATCCCAATCGGTCCCCAGCAAGCGAATCTGCTCCACATTGGAGAACAATAGCTCCAGGTACATAGCACTCCATAACCTTCATAATGATCTGCAGCATGACAGATAAAAAAACCTCAAATTTATCATTGCCCAACAAGAAACTGCAATAACTAGAGTTGACAAAAAGTTACCGTTTTGAAGAGACGTAAGAAGCTGCCATCATCTATTCCATCCTTCAGAGGGACATTTATGGCATAAAATTTGCCTTCTCTTTCTCCTACGTCCTTCAGAATTAAATGAACATAAGGGAAGAACTTCTTTAACAATAACATGGGAGTTTTTAAAAGCTACATACTATCTCGTGCAAGAAAACAGATTTCCTAGAGCCTAAGCATAAAATTTGATTATTAATTCATCGGTGGTTTCAACAATGCAAAACTCCATATCCAAAAAATAGTATCACTATTTGCAAACTGGCTGTAGAGCCCACAAATATTGAATTCAGAAAGTACAGATAGTAAACTCTCAAGTGCTTCCATAACTTGAAACCTTAATATCCAAAAATGTTTTACCCAGACATCTATGAATACCATCTAAATATTGGTAACCAAGCTTGGAGAAAACACATTACACTTTAAGCTCAACGGCACCATGGAATTAAAGATAGGAAAAGCTAGGAGGCATCTTGTTTAAGTCTATATATATGTATCAGGTTCACATACAAGATTTGAGACACAGTAAAAGATGACAGAGCATGATCATATGACAGGAAATGGCTAAATGCAGCATGACATTAGCATATTTTGATACAAAGAATTGATGAATTAAGAACATAATTATCCCCCAAATAATTCCATAACATGATAAGAGTGAAACATCCATTTAACAAAATTGACCAAGAGATGAAGTGTCTCCACATTTTCCATCAGGAAGAGTAGAAAGAAGAATATGTGAAGCAGAAATGGTTGAGGAAGCACCTTGACATCACCTGTTCCAGGAAAGAACATGTCCCCATACTTGTGAAAGCTAACAGTCATCACCCTGCCATGTCAAAAATTACCATTTTAATTAAAATACCAATATGATATTAAGATATATTCTATACAGAACAGCTACGTCCTAACTATTCCTGAAGTAATGAACAACTTTCTAGAGAGAGTCATACCTAATTCACACCTAAGCTTCCAGCGAATACCAACTGATACCTAGAAATCCCAAAACCGAAGTGTTCCAAGCCTCTATAAAGTTTCAAACAATACTATGGCCAAAGAATGATGTCACCCTAAGGGATCAGTGGTTATGATAATTAAAACTTCAAAAGCACAGATGAAATGCCAATTCCTTTGCAAAATTTCCCAAAAACATAATAAAACTTAGCAGATGAAAGAAGCATAAATTATCAATTACCACTCCAGTATTATCTGTTCATCATTATTCTTCTCTACATTCCTGGAGTATAAATATGTTTAATGAGATAAATTCAAAGCCAAAAAACAAGAAATTAGTGGCCCCGATTAGACTCTCTCGGCTCTCTATTCCATATTTATCAAAGTTCCTTCATCTTATGCATGATATTTAATTCAACGTATACAAGTAAAATTGGGAACTTATAACAATGCACACAGAGAGGTGGTAAAAATATAGCCTAAGCAATTCTACTAACTGTTCATGGCTAGGTGCCAAAACTAGCAGGACAAGGTGGTGGGCACGCTGTAAATAGCAAATTAGCTTATCTTCCCACAATTCACAAGGCGTCCGCAAATGCTTTTATCCATATTTGAAACACTTTGACAGGGATAGCTCATCAGTGCCATAAAAGGCTTCACACTCTTGCGCACTGTGGACAACATGTGAGGCTAAGGTTACCTCATATCTCTGATTATTAATGTGAAATAATCAACACATTAATGGTTATCTTATATATTTTTAACTATTAAATATGAAATAATCAACAGTTTCACAAAAATCACTGGTCAGCATCTTCAGTTAAAGGGTTTATATTACTGTTTCTAATACCTATCAGTGAAATAAAAGGCTTCTTCAACCCCATCACCATGATGCACATCAATATCGATATACAGCACACGCGCATGATACTTCAAAAGCTCCAAAATTCCCAAAACTAGGTCATTGATGTAACAAAATCCAGACGCCTCACACTTCTTCGCGTGATGCAATCCACCAGCCCAATTTATGGCAATGTCACAGAGCTGATTATTCAATCTCCGTGCAGCATCTAATAGAAAAATCAGAATGGCTCAGTGAAGGTTTTACAAAAATATGATGGGAGAGCCATTACATATGAATACAGAATTTACCTATTGTACCACCAGCATAAATTTGACAAAACTCAAACAGATTCTCAAAGACTGGACAATCTTCTCCAAGATTATCTACAAGAAATAATAATCATTTGGAAAACTACGTTAAAGCAAAGTGATCTGAAAACCAAAGTCCAGCAAGACTCATAATTTTAATGACAAACAAAATCTGTGATCAAGTAATTTTTCTTTTGTATGTTGCGAAACTAGACAAAGTTTGTGCCTTCATGAACCATGGAGAATAACGGTACACAAAGTTGCCATATAAAATGAAATCAGGCGACAGCAGCCAGAACACCAAGTATAAGTGTGTTTATATGACAATCAACCATCTAGCTTAGTATGATCAAACGCTTGCGACATTTTCAAGGAGTTGGAAATTAAAATAGATAATTTTATCAACAAATTACAGAACTGCTGAGTTAAAATTATTAAAAGAAATTTTTATAAAATTATATATAAATTCCAAAGCCGCAACATTGGCGGACTCTTGTAATTGTAAAATTTCAAAACTTAAAGAGTAGCCATTTGCAAGTAACTCAACCTGCAGAAAAAAACAGACAGAAAACAGTTCCACTTAGAATTTCATCAGAGAAAAAATGAAGTCTCACATTCCCTCGTAGCCCCAGAACACTATCAATAAAAACAGAGTAGCTCATATCACAAACATGAAAACTCATTACATTTGACCATCTCATTCGAGAACAGCTCTTGCGTGTTGGGAGTGATTCGCTGCAGAAACTCCACGTAATCTGGAGAATGGAACTGTGCTAGCTCCACAGGATATGCCTTGTGAGGCCTCTAATTATTCAGAAAAAAACAAATATTAGCAAAACAAAGAAACTTAAACAAAATTATAAAAAACACTAAAACCATTCAAGTAAGCAGAGAATACAAACATAAACTTCCATCTTCTTGTGGAGCTCATAAGAGAGAACCAAATGGTGGGTCATGCATAACCGGTGCGGTTTCATCGGGTGGTTCGGCCCGAAGTACACGTTCCCCACATCCCCTGCAGTCCCTTTTCTTCGGTCAGCACAGTTCCCGTTGTTTTCAGACACACACAAACACATATAACGAATTTACAGAGTGAAAAGGAAAAGACTAGAAAACCGAACCGTCATAAAAATAGGAGATTCTGTCCTTGCTACGCATTCTAGAGCGAGGCTGGAGCGTACAGATGATCAATAATTGAACAGTGCTTGTATTATTTCTTCAGGAGAAGTAAGATTTGTCTACTTCCATGACTGAAAATTAAGAAAATAAGAAGTATTTACTTGCGAAAACCAAAACCCTAATCGGTATAGGACTACAAGTGCTGTTATATGTTGAAATATAGCATAAGGGGATAACAGCAACTCTCTACTCTGGTTTGCTTCTTCTTCCCCACTTTTCTCAAGCAATAGAGGATCCGCCTGTTACCCCTTCGTAGCTATGAAACCAGGTACAGTTCTACGGTTTTGTAGTATATATTTAACAATGGTTCTTTCTTCCAATAATTGTCCGAGTTATAAGAAGACGTCTTAAATCACAAAAAATTATTTATATATTTATTCATTCTTGTGTGTTTCTAAAACCTCAAATATTTAGTACAACCTCAACTTCATAACATTAACTTTTTGTTTTGTTTTTGGGTTTTAATTCACTTTCTTCATCATTCTCCTTTACTTAAACCACCTGAAAAAATTATTCACAGATTTCTGCATAATAGCCTCTTTATTATTATTTTTAAGGATAATTACATGTTAGTTGGTGATAAATTTATATTTTATCGTTCTTCCATACCTTTTAAATCAAAAAATTTTGGTATGAAAAACTATATTGGTGTACAATTTGGAGTTGAACATTAATAGCTAGCACAATCAAAGAGAACTTTTTTATTTTCACAATTTTGGATTACTCATGTATAAATTTAAACGAGTAAAACTCACTTTATTTTCATTTTATTTTTTGTTGAGTATCACTTTATTCTTTTATACTCTCAATTGTCTCATTTTATCTCTTTTTACTTTCATTATATTTCATTTTACCCCATTATACTTTTATTGTCTCATTTTGCCCCTTGTTTTTTAAAATAATTAACTAAATTATTCTTACCTATTATTTACAGTAGAAATACTTTAAAATATTTTAAAATTAATAGATTTATATTTATGTTCTAATAGTTTTTTCAATTTAAATAATTAATACTTGACACTAAATTAATTTAAAATTTTATTGTACTTATTTTAATAGTTAATTTTTAATTTAATATAGTTTCTATCAAATTAGTATACAGTATAATATTTTTTATTAGCTAATATATTTTACTTATAAATTTTCTACTCAATACAAATTCAAAAAATATATAAAATATTTTTAAATAATATCTTACTAAACACATAAAACATTAGTAATAAAATTTTTATTATTAATATAATTATCATAAGTTCATAGAAATAATGTTAAATTCAATAAGAATCATTATAATCAAGTAATAGTAATAAAATTAATTAGTAAAACGACTATGATTTTTTAAAATAGAACATAGTATCTATTAAATTATGATAATTCGACTATTTATAATTTATTTAATGGTATTAAATTATACCTAAAACTAACTTTTTTTTTTTATAATTTAACATTATTTTTATGAAATTTTAAAAATTCCATTAACAATGAGAAATATATTACTAATATTTTATGTATTTAACAAAATACTTTTTAGGAATATGTTATATAGTTTTTATATTTATAATAAGTAGAAAATATATAGGTAAAATATTTTAGTTAATAAAAAATATCATACAATATAAAATTTTAATAGGAACTATATTTATAAAAAATAGCTATTAAACATTAAGAATAATAAAATTTAAAATAAATTTAATATTAAATGTTATTAATTAAGTTGAAAAAATATTAAAATATAAATACAAGTTTATTAATTTTAGAAAATTTTAAAATAATTTTACAATAAATAATTAGTAAGGGTAATATGATTATTTTTTTTAAAGTATAATGGGGTAAAATGATACAATAAGAGTACAAGTAGTTAAAATAAGACAGAATGAGAATATAATAAAATAAAATGATAGTCAACAAAAATAGAGGGGAGCAAAGTAAGATTTACTCAATTTAATAATATCCACAGGTATTTAATGCACAACTCCTGGGCCTTTGATGTTTTGGAGATAAACATAATTTTTTTAAAGCACAAACATAATTTTTTTATAAGCATACAAGTATTTCACTCTGTAACATCTATAACATCACTGCATGCACATTCAATCGTTTACAAATTGATTTGGGCTCCACCCAACCGGACAACATAAAAATTACCCTCAACATCTGGCTACTTGGAAGTCTTTCCCTTGTGTTTAGCCCGTGTCCACCATTGGATGTAATTATCCCTTTGCATTAATGGAATAATGTTTCCAAGCGACCCTTGCTATACCTTGATGTAGGCAGGCTCAATTTGCTCACAAATGCATTACAGTCACATGAACGGACCATAAATGCATTAATTTTTTTTTATTTTTATTTTTTCATGGCCCCTCAGATTGTACAAATAAGTATCACAAAACCGAAAGCAATGCTGTAGTTTTGTAGTTCAATTTCACAAACAACCAATTGCTCATTAGTACTTGGGCTTGTAAGATCCAAGTGAACTACTATGCCATAAACAAACCAATTGAAGCTTGATGAGACTAATCTCATGCTGCAGTTAATTATTCTTTTCAAATATCAAAGCAAAATAATAATGTTAAAATCAATCTTTCTTAAATTTCAACCTCATTCCAAGCAAATTAAACAACGGGAAAATGCAATGATGTTGACGATGACAGAAAATACATCCACTAGTCAAATTGTCTGCATTCAGAAATTATTAGCATTGAAATGCAGATACTTAATGAAAAAAAAGAACAGTTTCCAGATTATAAGCTTGAGAAGTGGAGCTTCCATATGGATTCTCACTGAAATGAAGACATCTCTTCATTCCTTCTTTCCAATCCCATGAGACATGTTATAGATCCCTCTCCCCTAGACAATATTCGTCAAGTACAATTAGTGTCGAACTTATATATGGATAAGAACGGAGAAAACTGACAAAAGAGGATAAATGAACTCACAATAAGAAACAAAGAGGAACCTGCCAAAGCCAAAGGAATGGCAACCGAGGTGATTTTATCCATTGGTCCTTTCAGATATGTATGTTTATGAAGGCTCTGAAAAAACTTTTGCTTCTCAATGAGCTTCTCTCTTGGCCTAAAGGGTGTTTCAGACATCCTGCATGATTTGACTACTTTTAAATGATAACCTTGCAAATCCAACAGAAATAATTCAAGTAAATGTAATTGCAGAATACCACAGTAATCACAATCTACTTCATTGTCTTCTTTCCAATAAAATAATTTTCTTGTCATTAGGCACCCCCAATAATACAAAATAATCCTAAAACATGTCTACATGAAGAAACTTGAAAGTGCACAAGATTTCCTGGGCTCTATGTGTCAACCAAAAACTATTGAATGGCAAAAGAAATTGTCTATAAGAAGATTAGTTGACACCTTGTTTTCAAAAGAACTTTGTGCTAAAAGCCTTCTGTTATAGAAGGAAGATGCCATACTCCCATTAATTCAAGGGAACATGGATGTGTATTATAATAGTTATAAACTTACACAGAATTTTCCATGGTAACTATTTCCTCATATATTGATATACAATTAGAGACAACAAATACTCGAAATACTTGATCCAATACAATAAGCTTAACAGATAACAAAACAAAGCATCTGATTCCAAATACGCAGCATTGTACCATAGTGTCCTATAAGACCACTATTATTACATGTTCAAGCGAGAAAATATCACCAGTTAAACTTATGGTTGAAAATACATCATGCATGCAAATAATGCTTGTGTCCTTTATATAAAAACAATTTATGCACCTGCATGGGCTTGCAGGAAATAAACAACCATCAATTTTGGTGATTAAATCATAAAACTACTCCTTGTTTGTGTAGAACTCAAAAATAGAACATATTCTCAATGTGAAAAGAAATTATCTTCATTACCAAGCTCAATTTTCCTGGACACAAGCCTTAAATATTGGTAACGGAACACCTTCCCCTCTTGTTTTCCCATCAAATACTGATATATCTGATTATTGGGGGGGCAAAGTAATAAAATTCACTCGTGCTATAATATTGGATGTATCAATACAAGTATATGGACAGGGTTATGCTTTCATTCATTTCATTAATGTTCACCAAATCAAATTCCATAAAAGAAAAAGGAAAAATAATAATAATCTTTCTTTCCTACCTAATATGACAAAATATAAATATTTTCCTGAAAGAAATAACCCCCATAAGAATTTAAAGGAGAATAATGCACGCAAATTTCAAACATTTGACGTAATAATATTGATTTACTAATTCCCTCGTATTTTTATTATAACCAAACATGTTAATTATTCTTCCCTGGGTTTCTTATCGTCCATGAAATTGAGAAAAATACAGAGTCTTGAGTCGATAATCACACAATGTATGTCCCCCATATCCACAAATAATAAATTCATTTTCAGCTATGCACAATCACAACAAACTAAACCCAACCCAACCCTTCCTGTAAAAGCTTTATCGGCAAACAAACAAACCTGCACCCATCAATATGAACAAGAACATCACAAAATCCACAACTAGAAAGTATTGAACATTCCAAGCAAATATAATACACATAACACATAACTCTTTTGCCAATGGACTTCCATATCTAGAAGTTCATTTGGTTCCTGAGCACCCTCTTTATCTTTTCATATAAAGGCTACTTTTTTTTTTTTTTCTCTGTAATGCACCCAGGAATTATGACCAAACCAAAATCCTCGACTAGAAAGTATTGAACATTCCGAGCAAAATATGATACATATCATGCATATTAATGTATTCATAAACACAAGTATTTTTGTAAGAAAAACCACCTGGGAGGTTTGATATTGACCACTACCCATTTAATTATAATTTCAGAGACACCATAGAATGTAATGTTCCAACACCAAAACACACAAAAAAAATAAAAAAAAATAGGAGTACTACTCCCTTACAATGTTCATAGAGATCTAAAACTAGGTAATTTAAACTTATCAGCTCTAACAATTCATATCATGGATCAATCAACTTAATAACAATAATAATAATAATAATAATAATAATAGAAATAACAATATCAACAACAGACTAAAACCTAGATGGATGGATCCAATCCAATAGCACAACAATAACAGGAAAAAATTAGAATTAAAATAACAGATAGTCAAAATTCCAGATTCATCAGCCAAAAGTTCATTAATCAATAGGCAGGAACGTAACAAACCCTAGATGTAATAAATTAGCAGCACCTAAACAAAATAACAAAAAATAATTCCACAGAAAGAGAGCGGGACTTGCCTGAGTGCGAGAGTTGAAAAAACACGAGCAAACAGAAAAAAGAGAAAAAATCGACACGACGATGAACAGATTGCGCAAAAATGAAATGAGCAGGGTTGAAAAATTGTGAAGTAAAAGGGGCACACTAATTCGGGTGTCGGGTACAATCCGGTGAGTATTATCAGGGTTTTCTTTATTAGTTGGGATATTGGGCCGGCTACTAGGGATTGGACTACTAGATCCCATTATCCTTTTGTAAAGTTTTAAGCCCATACTTTGTTTATATTTAAAGCCCATATATTGTTTTTATTTTATTTTTTTCTTTTTATTATTAAGGCAGAAAAAAATTGTCATTTCGAATAGTGAGAGCGGACGTCTGAGTGCTCCCTCCATCCTAACTCCGGCTTCCGGCACCACAACTACCGCCACCTCCGTCTTCGATACTATCAGGTGCGTTTATAGAACTTTCTAGTTACTGCATTCCGCATTTTAACTTAAGTTTTTAATTCCCGAGTGACTTTTAGCTATAATCGTTGCTTTGATTTAAATAATGTATGCAGTCGAATAAAATGATAATTGGCGCTTTTTATTTGCTTTAGGTGTTTGCCGAATTTATTCTCTTTTAGATATCTGTAAATACTTTACTGGTTTGGTTATTCGATAGTTAGTCGCATTGTTTTTGTATTTGTTGAATATTGAGTCGTGATTTATTCCCTTACACTTAGCTTATTTTTCTCTCTAGTTAAAGTTAACATTTAAGGAAACATTTAAAGCTGAGTGGAGATGTAATGTATTCAAACTGCATTACAATAGTTTTTGGTAGCATGAAATTCAGATCTTGCAATTGTTCCAAAAAACTATTCCATATATATTGTTGGACTGTGTGCAACAATTGTTCTTATGGGTGGGCACAGTCAAAATGTGGCGCTTTGGCTGTTGTATGATTTAAATATGTGAGTTGCACTGTTGCTAAACATTATAGTTTTTGGCACAACAGGCACACGATCCTACAATTGGTATCAGAGCCAAGGTCATGTTTCATTTCTAGGAACAATTATTAGGGAGGGGACTGTTGGCCTATGTAGCAACAATTGTCATGTGACAATTGTTGGGGAGGGGATTGCTGGCCTGTGGAGAAACAATTGCTGGCAGGGTCATAGTCGAAACATGGCGCTTATGCTAGTTTAAATATTTGAGTTGCACTGTTGATAACAACTATAGCTTTTGACAAGCTGCTTTGTCCTACATATATTAGTGCCTTTCATGATCCAATGCGGCTGGTTTTTACTAGTAAAGTGGTTGATGACACTGGAAAGTAAAATCACATTTGTTTATTACGCAAGAGCACGACAATAGGTCAGTGTTCTTAGATGGTTGTAAGTATATCTACGGGATAATGAGGAGACTGTTTTTGAAGTTTCACCAGAATTTTAGTGACAAGAGGAAAGCAATCTTAATAAAACTTAAAAGAGATCTTACATTACTAATTTTAGGAAATTTAGATGATTTGATGCTAAAACATGGATGAATACTGCCATGTAAAGTCTACAAGGACTTTGAAATGTATAAACAAAAAGAAATACTTGTATCTTTATCTTTTTAATTTTTGATCCATTAAAGTGTTGAATAAACTTTTTCTTGTATAGGTAGGAGACTACATGTGTGACTTAAAAGGAGGGTATGAAGTGTTCGCTCGAATTGACAGAGAATTTTACATATGGTGCCATGCTTAGGGACCATATAATCAAATAAAAGATGGTAAAAAAAGAAGCGGTAAGGGAAAATTAAGAGGAAAAAGATACAAGAAGTGTAATCTAGAAATCTTCATTGTGGCATCTATTTGTTAAAATGGCATGCACCCATTTTTTATATCAGTGTTTTAAATTATGGGATTGGATAACAAGTTTGTTTCTTTTTGTATAAATGAGCCAACAGGGTCACATTTGGTATCATTTTGCAACTTGAGCATGTGTACTAAACAGAGGCTACTGCCTCAGGCAGTCTACTAGCACAGATAAAGCTTACAATCTGTATTTGTCTTGTCAATATGAATTCATAATGTATTTCAGTAAAATGCTGATTCTGGAAAGCATGGACTCTGACATAGTCCTTTTTTTTTTCCCTGCTTGAAACTTCTTTATGCATATAGTCTCAGAAAAGACAGATATCTGTGGGTAGTACATGAAATATTTTTATTATTTCTTTTTCATTTAATATGTGGAATTAAGTTCCTTGGGTCACAAATGTTGGAATTATTGGTTTGTATTCTGAATTTTCGACTCTATCGCCCTGCTCTGTTTTTTTGCCATGTTAGCATTTGGTTCCAGTTCTAGAGTAATAATTCCATATATGGGATGAGCTTTTGAATATGAGTTTTTCAAGAAGTGCTTATATCTATTGCTAATTGTTTGGTAGAAATGCAGTTAAATGACCATCCAATAGAAATGTAAGAAAAGGAATTTAAAAGCCACAAATAGTGACTCCTCCAAAATGACCTTATTCCAAAAATCCATTCAAAATTAACCACCTAACACGCAACATTTTTACGAATGGATTTTCATATCTAGAAGTTCATTTGGGATGGGTTTCCAAACACCCTCTTTATCTTCCATGCATAGGCTGCTACATTTTGGATATCCCTTGTCTCATAGGGATCAAATTAGAAAGAAGAAAAAATCACAGCATCATGAAGAAATATGAACTTATGGAAGTATTTTTGTGCCTCAGGGTTCATGTCATGCATTGTTCCTTGAGAGTTTTTTAATGATCAATTTATAATTGAGCAAACAGGATTGCATCCTATCAGTCAAATAGGCAGTCTTGATTAACATAGTTCAATTTTCAAGTCACAGGTTGAGAATGCCTAAGGTGAGAACAATCCGTACAAAATATCCAGATGGTTGGGAATCAATTGATCCCACTCTTCGTGAACTTAATGCTATGATGAGACAAGGTTCACTATATTCAATTCAACAAAACTAATTTCTTGTTTTGCTGTTTATCCCCACTGCACTGCTTGGATGAACTATTAGCTTCTAACACTTGCAGAATTTTGTACATTGGCAGCTGAGAATGTTCCTCATGATGGTAAAAGGAAGCATGAAGCACTGTGGGCTATATTCTGAATTACTCATCAGAAGAGTCGATACATATTTGACCTGTATTATGAGAGAAACAAGATATCTAGAGAGCTGTATGAGTTCTGCTTGGAACAAGGGTATGCAGACCGTAACCTAATTGCCAAGTGGAAGAAGGTGAGACTACAATGCACAATGACCATTGTGAAGTTTTTCCTTTTTGTACAGAAATTTGATCATAAAAAGATGGACAAATCAGAAAAAGAAAAAAAAAAAAAAGAGGACATGCTGTCGCAAAAGCCAACAACAAAAACCAATTGGGAAAAAAGAAAAATAAAAAGAATGAACTACATCTAAGCAGTTAAATGAAATGAGAGGCCAGCTATATCCACACTCGAAATCTTGCAGTTTTCCTGTTCAAAGTGCACCAAGTAAGTGCTTAAATATTTCCTTTTTTCTTCCCAAATCCTCTAAACTTACCAGAAGCATCTCCTTCATGGCATGATGAAATACAATCTCTTTGAAGTTGCAAACTGTCTGGTCCCCTCTCTTATCAATCACAAAGCACATGGAGATGATAATGGGTCCCATTGTCTGCATAACATTGCAAATGTCAAGGAAAATGGGTTCATCTGCTCTCCTCGCCTGCAATAAGTCAATACAATTGAACCTTTTAAAAACTACGGACCACTTGAAGCTTTTGTCTAGGAGGGTAATTTGGATTACCAGATGAAGTGGATCACTGAAATGGGCTAGGGTGCTGCCTATGAGCAAGGAAGATAAAGAGAGATTTCCAAGGGCTAACTCCCTAGCCTAATATCTTGAGAAGTGGAATGCTGAAAATATGAATACATAATGCCTAAAGTTTGAGTAGATTCTCAATCAATTATGAGACTACAACATGGAGGTCCAAGTGAACTGATCGCGCGTTGTTTGCTTAAACAATCTGCTTTGATGGGCAAGGAATTATGTTATGTGTCTGTTATCGAAAAATGAAAGGTTGTTATTGTATTTTTAATTTAATTTTCTTTGAGTTCAACTTGCAGCCTGGATATGAACGCCTCTGCTGCTTACACTGCATACAGCGTTGGGATCACAATTTTGCAACAACGTGCATATGTCGAGTTCCAAAGCAGCCGAGGGAGGCTGATGTTATAGAGTGTGTGCATTGTGGATGTAGAGGTTGTGCAAGTGGAGATTCTTAGCCAATCATGGACCATCTAATTGGAGGTTAGAATCATTATCCAAAATTGTCTGGTCCATATGCTTAATCCATTCCACTGGCTTCGGCGATTGTCTTTTAAATATATTGGGACTTTGATTGATCCGGTGAACGTGACATTACTTACAATCAGGTTGTGTTGCTTGAATATTCATCATGGGAAGAACATATAAAGAATACACTTGTGGTGAGTCTTAACATATCATGATTAATTTATTATGCTCATAACCCAATAAAAGGCCAAGCCTTGAACAAGGTAGAACATAGATAAAGAGAAAGGACCAATAAAGTCCCCTAATCATTTATTTTCCACAGTTTTCTGTATTCTCAGTGAAAGCAAAGAGAGAAAAACAAAAATAGTAGCAATACTGTCTCTATGAAAAACAATAGTTCTACTGTCTTAAGAACTGTCTCCTGATGCACTCAACCGATCCCAACTTCGGCACAGAGGTGTTAAGTTCTCATGGGCATTCCGTAGATTATTTGACACTATGTTAAGTAATGTTTCTTCCCATTCTTTCGTAACTAGTTGAACTGCGACTGCAGTATTTGCTGATCTGCAGGCGAAACTTATTCTTGGGCAGAAATTTCAAAAGATAGGAAGTAAGATATAAAGTTACTGGAAGATGGGCTAGGTCTATTAGTAAGACTCAGTTTCAAGGAAAAAACAACAGTGTCAAGCCCCTCTATAGATACAATAGACAAATTGAGATCTTAAAGTCAAGAATATCGTTATCCAGGGGCAGCTCAGAAATATTTAAAAAGTAGAAGTTTTCCATCTAGAGCAGCTTGAAGAGTCAAATAAGAACGGCAGAAATAACAGTGTTGCTGGTTAGAATTAATTATTCGGGTGTTTCATTCTTGTTGTACCAATTATCATGCATGCATTTAACTATAGTATCTATTATGAAAGTCATTGGCGATGACAAATTCTTTCTCATTTACCCCTTCATAAAGTTTATTGTGAAACATTTTGTCTGGATATGTGATGACTTCTGCTTAACCGGTGACTTTAAGTAAAAGCCATTTCATGTGTTTCATGCTTTAAAGGTTGCATTTCATTATGGTGAAATTCTAAATGAACAGGATGTAATACATCCTGTCCATCCTTGATTAAGGAAGGATGCGTGGTGAAAAACATCATCCCTTGAAATCCAGTGGCCAATAATGTACAGTTGCACATAATCCACTATAGAATGACCCATCATTATTTTTATTCGTTTTTTTTTTTTTTTTTTTTCTGGGGTACGATCTTGTTACTCTCGTAACTGTTACCGTGATATATTAATGTCTACACATAATTGTTGACCATAACCAGTTCACTTGATTTTGAACTATTGTAAATTGTGATATCCGTCGTATGAGATTTTCTTCCAAGTTCTTGGTGCATATCAGTTGGATACTACCATATTATAACCCCAGGTACTGATAACAGAAGACTTACCAGCACTTGGGGAAAAAACAGTCTTTGAACAGTTCAACTTGGGAAATTTAGTGACATATAGCCAAACTAAATGCCAGGAGTTTGTTTGGCATCCATCCAGTTGTAAATGTATATGCGTGCGGCACTTCCTCATTTAGCACTTAAACCGCTGGTTTACCCGCCAACCACTTGGACCATCACTTTATTTGTACCCAAAAAGCGATTATAACAATTAATAACTTTAAAGAGATTTGCTAGATTGATTGATAGCGCTAAAGCATCAGTTCTTTTTTTTTTTTTATTATTATTATTATTTTTAATAAAGGGAGGAGAAGCTCAAATCCAAGGGAAGGAAAAAGGAGGAGAAAAAATTGATTTGTACCTCTGCCCTCACATATTACCTGAGGGGTTAGCTCCGCTACACTATAAGAAATAATAATTTGCTATTATTCAAATTACATGTGGATTATTGTTGCGCACACAATTTATTAGTGAAAAATAGACACCCTTAAAATTTTATTTCTAGGAAATTGTATCAATGTTGAAAGTTTTATAACTACAACAATTTACAAATTAACAATTTGTCAAATAGTCATGCATGCACAAACATATCTTAAAATTTAAAATTTAATTCGAATTTGATTCAATTAATAAAAAAATAATAAGATATATATAACAATCAAACTAATCAAACTACTAAAACTCAAGTCGTGCTTTCAAACTCGATTCGACTTATAAATAAAATATATTTAAATATAATTTTTAAAATTTAATAAAAATTCAAATAAATTAATGTGTTCGCCTTAATTCTTTATATTTTTACCCATAAATCCATGAGTCGTTCTCCAGTAGAAAATTTAAGAGAAACTTGGGTCATGCTGTTTGGTTATGAAAATGTTTTCACATCTTAATAGATAAAAAATCCTTTTCCTTTTTTTTTTTTTCTTTTTCGGCTTATTTTTCCCAAATACTTTTTTTTTATTTTCAAAATATTTCCTATCTCTCTCCACCACTTGCTATCCTTTTCAAACTCTACCCTTATATTCTCATAACATAAGATTTTATTTGCATACTAAGTTGGTTGAAAATACTTTGAAATTTGTAAATCACATACATTTTCAAAAAATAATTATCACATAAGCCTTTTCACATCAACTAACACATGTCCACGATAATGGAACCACAGATCAAACGGATTTTAGTCGTCTAATTATTAAGTTTCAGAATATTTTTTTCTTTCTTTAAAGAAATAAACTTACATCCAAATATTTTTTCATACAAAAAAATATATGATCAAATTTGAATTATTATTTTTTTAATAAATTAAATTTAAATATTTTTTTTTTATTAATCTAGTCAAATATAAAATATTTTAATTTATTATTTTATCTTATTCTAGAGTCTAGGACGATATTAGTGGTTCATACAAGAAAACGCATCATGGTCATAGACCCTAATCGAGGTAATGAAATATAATTAAGTGGGCCTACAAAAATAAAACATATATATATATTTATATATATATATATATATATATAGTTCAAAAGGTGACACATATATGTACGTCGACATGTCTATCTAGAAGGCGTAGAAAAGGACCAAGTGACCCTTAGTTTTCAAGCTTTAATAGATGTCGTACCGTATATATAGTCAATTATATCCAAAGACAATAAAATGTAACAATATAAAGGGGTCCCAGTGGGACCTATGGCCTTCTAGACTCAAAACTCGTTGAAATTTAGCATCGCTATAAAATAACTTGATTTGTCATCCTTACAATTCAAAAAGTACATAAGAAGACCGAACTTAGATTATGTGTGAAATCATATATTTAGGCTAATATACAACGATATTTATGGTGTGCCCGTGATCTCATTATGAACACGAGTTTGAATGACTTATAAGATAAAAAAATATATATTTAAATGTATATTAAGAGGTATTTTGTAATTATACGCCGCTAAATGTTATATCTAATGTCTCGATATAAATAATTTTGAAAAATTAAATAGCCTTTTTTATGCTATTTATGTTCTTTAAATGTGATTATTGAAACAAAACTAATTTTTACAAAATTAGCTCTGACAAACTTGATTTTTAAATAATTTTATCTCAAAATTAATTATTTGATCCCCTTGACAAACCCAACCTAAATAACAAACAATTATATAAAAGCACAAAATTCGAGACAAAGATTTCTTTATTAGATATATTTGGCATATGTTAATTGTTTGTCACCTCTTGCGCGTAACACGCTTTAAGCATACCTTTTATTTATTTTAATCAGCTTTCAATTTTTTGTTATAGAATACCAAATGTAAATATATATATATATACACACTAACTTGTCAATTCCACAAAGACTGCAATATTTATTATTTTGTATATGTTATTGTTGGGAATTTAGCAATTGCAATATTAAAATAGTTCAAACTATTTTGACAGAATAAATGGCAGAATAGACACAATGGTTAGATTTTTATTTTTTAAAACGAAATTGCTCTACACTTAGTGTTTACACAATATGATAATTGTCTCCCAATAAACAATAATTTTATATTTTATGATAGTTGCATTACAAATAACAAGATCGTTGAACTATAAAAGTATTTAAAACTCTAACTTGAGAGGAAGATAAAAAGAGAATGAATGAATGAAAATAATGAAATACGTGAATCTATTTATAGTTTTTAAAAAATTGTAGTATCAAATCATGAGTGGGTAAAATTTTCAGTTTGCATCAATATAAGTCGTACGATTGCATCCCTGTTCAAAGATCCATACTCTTACAATAAATTTCTTACTAAAAATCAATTTCAACCGTTCGATCGCAACTCTTTTCGAAAATTCACACTCCTTACGGTCAGTTGTCATGCTAAGGAGCAAAGTGCACGCGAGCACGTGCGGGCTCGTAACTTTTTGATTTAGTTAAAATTAGCCAAAAGACTATTATAGCACGGGATTTGTGACTTTTGATATTCCCAACTTTTCATAATCAATAATTTATTTAAGCGATTTACTTTATCCATTAATTTCTCATTCATCCAAAATTAATTTTGGAAAGGCAAATATACTAAACTTATCTACTCATAAATTATGTTTAATCAAATTATATTTATTTTTATAAAATAAAATTTATTTTATTTATTAGTGAAAATTGGATGAAAATTCAATTTTCAATATCAATTTCTTATTTTTATAATATTGTATTCAATGGTAACTTATAATGTTTAATATTGAATATAATACAATACATCGGTTTCTGGGTTCCATTTCTTGGTTCCACTTAAGATACGACATGACACGCTTATTGATACCCTAAATAATATTTGTAAAGATTTTAAAATACTTTATTAAAGCAGTATGCACGTTTTAAACGAAATGGCCACTGATTAGACCTACAGAGCAATACTCTTGCTTCATTTGAACGAATCCCTTCACAGTATGCACTAATTTTTTATTTTTATTTCTATAAAAGTTAATTAATGCAGTTGTAAAGTATGAACTGTATGATTATTCTTTCTACCTACAGTTAGGTTAGAGAATAAAAACACTTTTATGGTACGATCAATAATTCACCAAGTCGTGGGCATTATGGCAGAAGCCATATCTATCGAATAAACAATTAATTTTCGAGTCCTACATTTATTTTAGTTCAATTGATATATTAAATTTTGTAAATTAGGACATTCATATTTAGAAAAAAATAATTTATTAGGATAATTTTTTTTTGAACCATAAGAGCGTGATATGCTGATAAATTACTTATCTATATATATATAATTTAATAAGTAATTTTTAATTTTTTTCAATATTAATTTTTTAAACCATCGTAATATAGTGTATGTTACTGATATGAATGAACAAGTTCATGGGGAAGCGGACGGAGTTAGAAATTTTTGATTGGAGGGTGAGATTAAATATTTTTTAAAACTAATAATTTTAATATATTTTTTAAGTTATATTAAAAATAAATTTATTATTATTGAGGGAATAACATTTTAAAATTTAATAAATAAATGGAGAAAATAATAGGAAGACAAAGACCACCTGGTCCCTTATCTACCAATGAGGTATAAAATAAATATATTTCTAGAGAAAGAAGAAAAAAAAAATGTGAATAAGCAAAAGAAAGTAGCCCACGCGGAAGCACTGTTTCGTTCAATAAACAATACGACGTCGAAAAGAAGGTTCTGTCAGCTGGTCAGCAAAATACAACCACAGCCCAACTCTCCAGTTCTACTTAGTCAAACTCCAACTGCCACTGTCAGCATTCCACGTCACTCATGGGCCCACAAAATAGGTAGTCTTTTCGTATCATATTCCCAAGCTTATAACGCCTTTGCAAGCAATGACACACCTGATCATTCCCCGTGAATTTTAACAACCACCGCGGGAACCTTTGTTTGTAGTCTAATTTTGACCAGACTTCCCCACGCCCACCCCCACCCCATCAATGTAAGAGTCGTGTATGTATGTGTGTGTATATATATATGTTCAAAATGTCCACCAAGAAAATATCTGTCAGTGCCCAGTTTCTCATCTATCAACGAAATTGAATGATAGAGAAACTGCATGCCACCCAGTTTCATGCTTTTTAACAACAAGAAGAGGAACTAAACGTCGACCATTCTTTTATTCTTTCGGAGTAACACAAAAATCCTATACATTTGTTAGTCTAGCTCTGTAAGTTGATACTGTGTTCTTATATTTGTGCTAGAAGAAAAGGGCTGCCGCAAAACAAGGTAAAAAGAGTCATCAGAGAGTGAACAAGAGAAGCTGAGAAATTGATTAATGGCGGCGGCGTTGGTGGGGGATGATCTGTCTCGGACGACTAGCAGTAACCGGAGCTGGAGGTCGCAGAGCATAAGGGATGTATGGCAGGGGCCGCCGGATGTGTTCATGAGGAACAGCACGCGGCGGCAGGTGGTGGACGATGAGGAGGAGCTCAAATGGGCCGCCATCGAGCGGCTGCCGACGTATGATCGGTTGAGGAAGGGGATGCTGCAGCAGGTGATGAGCAATGGGAGAGTGGTTCACGCTGAGGTGGATGTCACCAACCTTGGTGCGCAGGATAAGAAGCAGTTGATGGAGAGTATTCTCAAGGTTGTGGAGGATGATAACGAGAAGTTCCTTCAGAGGCTCAGAAACAGGACTGATAGGTGAAATTTTCAGTATCTAAGTTTATTAATTTGATTCTTGTTTGCTTACAAGAAAGGATTTTGATTATGGTATAAGTGAATTACTGACATTCTTGGATCCAATATTTTTGGTTTCAACACATTTTTCCATTATTAGCACAATTTAGGAATTTGATGGGTTGAAATTTTCAAGAAGTTTTATATATTGGGGTTTTGATCTTTCAACAGGGTGGGGATTGAGATTCCAAAGATTGAAGTGAGATTCGAGAATCTATCCATTGAGGGAGATGCATATGTTGGAACAAGAGCACTTCCAACTCTGCTCAACTCAACACTCAATACATTAGAGGTATGTTTTCTTCATAAAGGTGCCCTTACTTGGATAACCAGATTCATTTCCTCAAGTTTTAAAAAGATATCTTTCGACTTGTCTAGTTTGTGACTGAACTAGTACATTCTTTATCACTTGTGTAATTCAACATGGACTAGCTTGGTAAAACAAGCAAAAACATTAGGCTTTTTATCCTAGGACATACAAAACAAAGCACCAAGCACCGACAACGTATACCAAGATATTGCATAAAGTATTTCTTTCTTTTCATGAACTATGTAATCTGGTTTTGCTGTAGTTAAGTATATACTGAATTTGGTTTAATGATGTCATAGGCTGCACTAGGGATGATTGGGCTCTCTCCATCAAAGAAAAGGGTTGTAAAGATACTTCAAGATGTCAGCGGGATTGCAAGACCGTCGCGGTATGCTTGTGAATCCTGCAGATTTTCCTTTTTCTAATAGTAGAATTAATTTGTCTCTTTATGCCTTAATCCAATTTCTAACTCTTAAATGAAACAAGAAAACATTCAGCTTCCGCCACTTGATTTTTGGCTTTGGAATGTCCATCATGTGATTTTAACCTAATCCTCCGGTACTTGTTTTCAGGATGGCACTGCTTCTTGGGCCACCAGGTTCCGGAAAAACAACATTGCTAAAAGCTCTAACAGGAAAAGCTGATGATGATATGACGGTATGTTTTTCTATCACCGTTTTCAGGAGTTCTGTTACAATCTTAGTACAAAGTCCGCATATTTATTTGAGAACCCAAAGATAAGCAAAATAAAGGCAAAAATTGGATCCTCAAAAGTATTTATTTGTCAAGTTCTGTGTTTTCATTTCTTTCCTATATCTATTTGTAAGGTTATTCAAATAAGTTTTCATAGCTGATCTTTAATTTCTGAACAGGTGACTGGAAAAATCACCTATTGTGGCCATGAATTTCACGAATTTGTTCCCCAAAGAACTTGTGCTTATATTAGTCAGCTTGATCTTCACTATGGTGAAATGACGGTTCGCGAGACATTGGATTTCTCAGGTAGATGCTTGGGAGTTGGGACCAGGTATGAAATGCTGGCAGAGTTGTCAAGAAGAGAGAAAGAAGCAGGTATTAAACCTGATCCTGAGATTGATGCATTCATGAAAGCCACAGCCATGGTGGGCCAGGAAACAAGTTTGATTACAGATTATGTCCTCAAGGTCCGTTTGCATTTCATTGTTGTTTAGTTTCCCGTCCAAATTGACAAGCCTAACATGTATATGAATTTCCACAGATCCTTGGATTGGATATTTGTGCTGATATCATGGTCGGAGATGATATGAGAAGGGGCATTTCTGGTGGACAAAAAAAGCGTGTTACCACTGGTATGTAATTCCACCACAAGTTCTTTGTGTGCAGTCATAAATTGCACTTAGTTTTAGTGCAATGTTAAATCAAAGAAAAAGATTTCAAGCCAATAATTTCATCTTTGTTCACGAACCTTAGGAATTATTGAATTCTATGGGAATGACAACATCCCATGAGTATTCTGGTTCCCTATAGTATGGCATGCTTTACCTAAAAAATACTGATTAAGCAAGGTCATAATTATCCTTTCTTGGTTTCAGTATATAACCATTACCATTCTCAGTAAGATTTTGGTTCTGCTAAATGCAGGGGAAATGTTGGTAGGACCAGCGAAAGCATTCTTCATGGATGAGATATCAACTGGGCTGGATAGTTCCACCACCTTCCAGATCGTCAAATTTATGAGACAGATGGTTCATATTATGGACATAACCATGGTCATCTCTCTCTTGCAGCCTGCTCCTGAGACATTCGATCTTTTTGACGATGTTATCCTGCTTTCAGATGGTCAGATTGTTTATCAGGGTCCACGTGAGAATGTTCTCGAATTTTTCGAGCACATGGGATTTAAATGTCCAGAAAGGAAGGGAGTTGCAGACTTTCTGCAAGAAGTTACTTCAAAAAACGACCAAGAACAGTATTGGTGTAGAAGGAATCAGCCCTACCGTTATGTCTCTGTACCCGAGTTTGCACAGGCTTTCAACTCTTTTCACATTGGACAACAACTTGTGACAGAACTTAGAGTTCCATTTGACAAGTCCAGAACCCATCCTGCTGCCTTGGTGAAAGAGAAATATGGTATCTCCAATTGGGAACTTTTCAGGGCCTGCTTCTCTAGGGAATGGCTCCTGATGAAGCGCAGCTCGTTCGTATACATCTTTAAGACTACACAAATAACTATAATGGCAGTAATTGCCTTGACAGTTTTCTTAAGAACAGAGATGAGATCTGGTAGAATTGAAGATGCTTCTAAATTTTGGGGAGCGTTGTTCTTCAGTCTCATCAATGTCATGTTCAATGGAATGCAAGAGCTTGCAATGACTGTTTTTAGGCTTCCTGTGTTTTTTAAACAGAGGGACTCTTTATTCTATCCAGCTTGGGCTTTTGCTTTGCCAATTTGGGTACTCCGTATTCCAATTTCAGTGGTGGAGTCTGGATTGTGGATCATTCTTACCTACTACACCATTGGCTTTGCACCTTCTGCTGTTAGGTAAGGGGGACCAAATAATTGATAAGATTATAGAAGTACTACTAAATAATGTGTTGGCTAATATTAAACATTTTATGTGCTCGCAGGTTTTTCAAGCAATTGTTGGCATTCATTGGGGTACATCAGATGGCTCTCTCTTTGTTCCGTTTTATTGCAGCAGCTGGAAGAACACAAGTTGTTGCCAATACATTTGGAACTTTTGCTTTGCTGATTGTTTTTGTGCTGGGAGGCTTCGTAGTTGCAAAAGGTCAGTGGTACATTAATTGACTGATGATGCATCTTTCCTTCTGTTAAGTAGCGTGTCATATATGGAATTATTCAGTTGATAGTAGTTACTGATGAGTTATTCATTGACTGAAAATTTTCAAGTTAGTGATAAATGTAATGATTTTTTTTTTTCGTGAATTTTTCAGATGATATTCAAGATTGGATGATATGGGGATACTATGTCTCTCCTATGATGTATGGACAAAATGCCATTGCCATTAACGAGTTTCTTGCGGAGAGATGGAGTGCAGTAAGTTCCAGAAAATGAGATATATTATTTTGTACAAATCGTTTTTTGAAATTTGCAATATCACTCTAATATTGGTTTAACGATTCATTTTGCTCAGCCTACCAATGGCACTGAAAACACTGTTGGAAAGACCCTTCTTAGGGACAGAGGTTTATTTACTACTGAATCTTGGTACTGGATATGCATCATGGCTCTTTTTGGGTTCTCTCTTCTATTCAACATTCTCTTCGTTGCAGCCTTGACATACTTAAAACGTAAGTAATATATTTTAACTTCATATTTTGCATTTTATTCTGAAGTAACTAATGAATGAGTCCAAAAATTAACTGTGTTCCATACTCAATCTCAGCTTTGGGTGACAATAAGGCTATCATACCAGATGACAATGAGGAAAGCAGGAATAAGAGACAAATAACAAATGTTGAAGGTGTGTGGTTTGTTATGATAGGAGCAATTACTCAAATATAAATCATAAGTTCTGTCATTTATTCAAGTTATTAAGGGAAGATAACTTATAAAAAGTGTTTCCAAAGGCACAATAGAAGTTCTTTATATGTCGTTGAGATCATTATCTTCAAGAAACTTAAAAAGAGTCCTGATGATTACAGGTGCTCAAATGGCTGTTAGAAACACTCGTGCAAGTGCCAACTCAACTGTTGTAGCAGCAAACACTGAACCAAGAAGGGGGATGGTTTTGCCTTTTGAACCCCTCTCTCTTTCGTTCAACCATGTGAATTACTATGTCGATATGCCTGCTGTACGTATCCGTCTCCGAAACTTTATGTTACATATGTTTTACATCTTAATGTCTTCATAAGAATATTAAAGCTGTATTAAGAGAAACTGTTTCATTCAGGAAATGAAGACTCAAGGGGTTAATGAAGATAGACTTCAGTTGCTGCGAGATGTTAGTGGTGCTTTCAGGCCCGGTGTTCTGACAGCGTTGGTAGGTGTCAGTGGAGCTGGAAAGACGACCTTGATGGATGTCTTGGCTGGTAGAAAGACTGGAGGATATATTGAAGGAAGCATAAATGTTTCAGGCTACCCAAAGAACCAAGCAACATTTGCTCGAGTCAGCGGATACTGTGAACAGAATGATATCCATTCGCCTTACGTTACTGTATATGAATCACTCCTCTACTCTGCCTGGCTGCGTCTTGCTGCAGATGTGAAGACAGAAACACGAAAGGCAAGTAACTGATAGAACATCTTCCTTTTCAACTTATAATGATCTCTCCTAGGATCAACATATGTGTCATAGTTTCACTGAGTTGTGAAGCAAAACACAAGCAATGTTGTCTGAGAGAAATTTGTTTATTTTGTTTCAGATGTTTGTGGAGGAGGTCATGGACTTGGTTGAGCTTAATCCGTTGAGGAACGCTATTGTTGGACTTCCAGGAGTGGATGGTCTTTCAACTGAACAGAGAAAGAGGCTCACCATTGCTGTTGAATTAGTTGCCAATCCCTCCATAATCTTTATGGATGAGCCAACATCAGGACTTGATGCACGAGCTGCTGCAATCGTCATGCGCACAGTGAGAAATACGGTGGATACAGGCCGAACAGTGGTCTGTACTATTCATCAACCTAGTATAGACATATTTGAAGCTTTTGATGAGGTATAACTGAGTTGAAAAAGGTCTTCATATTTACATCTTCATATAACTGCATTCAGTTCAACAATTACAGTGATTTTTCCTTGCAGCTACTGTTGATGAAGAGAGGAGGACAAGTAATCTATGCTGGAGCCCTTGGTCGCCTTTCTCACAAACTTGTTGAATACTTTGAGGTGTGGTTTCCTTTATACTTGGTGATTTTTAACTTCTCCTAGGTTAACCTTAATAGACAATTTCACACCAAATCAGCATTTTAAATGCCCTTTTATACAGTAAGCAGACTGGTACGGACTCAGCTCTGACTGAACATACTAATCATATTTTAACTAATTTAACTTCAAAAATTTAATGTGATATTTTTAAGCCAGGATCCGACTTATTTATATCTATTCGATTATGTAGGCTGTGCCAGGGGTTCCCAAAATTAAAGAGGGTTACAATCCAGCTACTTGGATGTTGGAGGTCAGCTCCTCTGCAGTTGAAGGTCAACTTGATGTTGATTTTGCAGAAATTTATGCCAATTCTGGCCTTTATCAGTAAGTAATCAAAGACTCAATGCCCTTGACATCGCTCATGGGTCCAATATCTGCAATAGATGTAAATTTCAAGCAACTAAGTACTGAAGTTGTTAATCTATTTCTCGATTTGTTCAATTTCAGGAGCAACCAGGAACTAATAAAGGAACTAAGCACTCCAGCACCAGGATCTCAGGACCTATACTTCCCCACCCAATATTCCCAATCCTTCTTAACTCAGTGCAAGGCTTGCTTCTGGAAGCAACACTGGTCATACTGGAGAAACTCACAGTACAATGCTATTAGGTTTTTCACAACAGTCGTCATTGGTATTCTATTCGGTGTTATCTTCTGGCAAAAAGGGGACCAGATGTAAGCCAAATCTCTTTATCTCAATCATGTATAGTCAATGAACTTAGTACTTCACAAGACATTATGATAACAAACATTGTGTGTTCCCATAACAGATATAGACAGCAAGACTTGCTTAATCTGCTTGGAGCTACTTATTCTGCTGTGCTTTTCCTGGGAGCTGCCAATGCTTCTGCAGTTCAATCTGTTGTAGCAATTGAGAGAACAGTTTTCTATCGTGAAAGGGCTGCAGGGATGTATTCAGAGTTGCCCTATGCGTTTGCGCAGGTAAGGGAAATAAACATTCTCAGTACAGCTTTCATGTTTAAATCACCTCTCTCCATATTTGTAAGAGAAATATGAACATATCCTCAATTTTATTACAAGGAACTAATTCCAATGTTTGTGTGTTTCTCTATTTGTAGGTGGCAATAGAGACCATCTATACTGCGATTCAAACCTTTGTTTACTCTCTACTTCTCTACTCCATGATTGGATTCCAGTGGACAGGAGAGAAATTCTTCTATTTCTACTACTTCATATTCATGTGCTTCACTTACTTCTCAATGTACGGCATGATGGTTGTTGCATTGACTCCTGGCTACCAAATTGCTGCCATTGTTATGTCCTTCTTCCTCAGCTTCTGGAACTTGTTCTCCGGTTTCCTCGTCCCACGTCCGGTATGTATACTTAATTTCTTACCAATCTCAGACAAACAAATTCACACAAAACTAGAAAATTTTCAGAACATGGTGATTGGATTTTGACATTTCAGTAATCTAAATCTGACCTTGTGCTCATATATGTTACTGCAGCTCATTCCAATATGGTGGAGGTGGTACTACTGGGCTTCTCCAGTTGCCTGGACTATCTATGGCATTTTCGCATCCCAGATAGGTGATCAAACGGGTGAACTTGAACTCACGGGCAACACTGCAACAATGAGGGTGAATGATTTCCTTAAAGAGTACTTGGGCTATGATCATGACTTCCTCATTGCTGTGGTTTTCGCACACGTTGGTTGGGTTCTCCTCTTCTTCTTTGTTTTCGCCTATGGCATCAAGTTCCTTAACTTCCAAAGGAGATGAGATATCTGTAGTTGCCTGGGAAAGATTGTTAGAATTTCTAGGTTTAGACATCATAGGCTAAGTGTACTCTCTTTAGGCTCTGTAGCTTGGTCAGAAAGGAGACATCCCCTCTCCATTTTTGTGTCAATTGCTTTTGTTGTATAACTTTGTTTGCTTACAATTTCAAAGGTGTATAATTATTCTTGCGTCTTAATTTACCAAAGAATTCTGTATTGCTTTTGTATCGAAATCAACTTCTTTTAGTTACTGTGAAAATAAGAAAACTTGACTTTGAACTACATGGGATAAAACAATATTCCCCTATTTACACTAACACGCCTTTCTTACCATCTCTAAACAAATTCATAGCTAGAGTTACACCACTACTCTATCCTTCTTGGATGACGGATCCCATGTATGAATAACAGGACAGACTAATAGAGGGTGCATAAAATCACCCAAAATATTTCATTTATTCAATCATGAAGTTGCTAGATCAGCAGCCATTCCATAGTTTCGGAAAATTCTCACCTTCTGAGATCAAAACATCGTTCGCATGCCATTATTCCATGCACAACTTTTGAAAGTTCAGAAATAGTATTGTTTAATGAGATGCATACACGGTGTACGTATGGGCCAAGTAGAGTAGTAGACATGCTTTATACTGCTAGTTTGCTGGATTGAAGTGCCCCTTAGTTTCTCCTTCACATGATGAGATGGGACCCTGCACAAGAGAAAATCCAAATGATAGCAGAGAATGAGAATGCACAAATATTAAGGCCTCTCCAAGAGGTACCTTTAGGCTGTGTCCACAATTACAAACCTTTGATTGATGCATAACTGTAAATGGCAAAAGTTCAAGAAAGTACATCAAATCCCAAGTTATCTGGAAATCTTTCCACAATATAAAAGAAAGTTTCCTTCTAATGGTTTTATTTAAACTGTATGTGTGTGTGCGGAGTTTGGCACGAACTCTTATGGAATTTATAAGTACATACACTGTGGAATGCCTCCTGAACCTAGATGCAAGTAAGAAAAATGGAATTCTAGTGAAGTACTGTCTTTTTTTATAGTAAAATAATAAATAAATAAAAAGTACTACTTTCTTTGGAATGAGGACATGAATCGATGAAGTCCTATAATAAATTCTACCTCGATTATAATAATGTTGTATTAACTACAAAGTTCTAGGAGGTAGATGATAGACAGACTGATAATAAGGACAAGATGTTTTGCTCGTGAATTAATTCCAATAAATATACATATTTGAATTAGCTATGTTTATAAGTCTTGTGATTATTATTTAAATGCTTCAAACTAGTTGAGCCCTTAAATGATACAAATGTCGGCAGGACAAACAAAACCCACAAGAAGGGAAAAAAAAAAAAAAAGAAAGAAAGAAAGTAGATGGTTCTGTTAATTCCTTATATCCTTTCTTTCTGTGGGGAATTTAGCAATCTGCCCCATAGAAAGTGCAAAGCCCATAAGTCTATAACTGCTTTCAAATATGTTAAAGGAATTTAGACAATCTGCCCCATAGAAAGTGCAAAGCCCAAAAGTCTACAACTGCTTTCAAATATGTGAAAACACACAAAATAAAAGTGGGCCTAAATAATGATGAACAAATTCATTAAAAGTAAGATATTGCATTAAGAGAATAAAGCTAATATTTGCTTTACGCAAGACAAGTTCTCAATTCATACATTATTAATACAACTTCACAATCAAAACATTTGACGACAGCTTAAAAGTAGCAAAGCCGTATTCATATCTTCAAATTATAGTTCTTTTAACTGTTCTACCTTGAAAATAAATCAATTAAATCTTTAGAAAATTGATCAGAGAGGATAGACAATCTTTTCTTTTGTCGAAATCTGTCAATGTTTCTTGCTTTTGTTTCACACCCAATAATATTTTCAAGAGTTAAATAAAATTAATTCTGTCGGTCCAACAATTTAAAATGCCACCTTATTCTATCTATTTATATTTATAATTTGAGTTATCCTTCGATATTCTCTAATTATAATTTTGAATTGACTTGATTACTGAAAAATTATAATAAAATATTTCGATATCTCTAACAATTTGTTCATACCACACCCATCCCTCATCAAATAAACTTCAAATCAAGTTTATACAGGTGTTTAGGACAAAAAAATCTAGATGCAGCTGTAAAATCCAACAAAAAAAACAAAAATAAAGGTTGCAAAAGTTGAAGTTTCTTGAACAAGTCTAAGCATGAAGGGTAATTATTAACTGATAAAGAGAGGGTAGCTATTGAATTTCTCTCCTACTTTATCTTGGTCCCTAAGGCTTTGAATTTCCATTTTTCTCTGTGAGTAGGTGAACTCTTATTGTCTACTCAGGCAAGAAATCTTCCATCCCAAGCACCCTTGTCAGGGATAAAAAATATTTACCAATAGAGACCCTTCAACAAATGGTATCTGTGGAACTCATTCTTGTAACTGTTATAACTATAGAATAATGTTTTGGCAATTTTCAACTTTTCACCTATCTTCTCCTCATCTTGTTGGAGGATTCAGGTTTTTAACAGGTTGAAAATTTATGACTTTTTTTTTTTAAGGCTAAATTTCAAGATTATAAAATCCATAATATATACAGTTGCCAGCTTTGAAAGAAGTGCAGTAGTTAGCAGAATTTGTCAACATACCTACTTGAGAAAATGGTATCTTCACCAGAAAAGTCACCTGCAGACATACTCATACTCATATACTAGTATAGTTTTTTGTAGAAATTTTAAGTCGTATAATAGTTTCAGCAATTATACTTCCAGCAGATATTAACATTCAGCAGTTAATTCCACAATGAACTAAAGTAAACTACCCTTCATTTCCTCATTAATTGTAAGGACATTGGGCATTTTGGTCATTACCCTCATTGCAAGATTTGTTGTAAAGTTGAGCAAGATGGCTTAACACCTTTAAAAGCTAGCATTGTTCTTAAGCATCTCTGCTACAGGGGAAATAGAAGCATCATTCGAAAGCGCAAAAGCGAAAGAAGGTTGAATACAAGGGAGGATTACAAGGAAATTTTATTTTTTTTACAGTTTGAGCAATGACAACAGAGAAACAGCAAATATTGGAGCCACAGCAAGCACAAGTGCTGAGGGTGAAGAACGCTGGGATGATCAATCACATTGGGAGCCCTTTGCTGAATGAAGACAGAGATGAGGAGATGACAAGGTCTGCCTTAGCAGCGTTTCGTGCTAAGGAAGAAGAGATTGAGAGGAGGAAGACTGAGGTCAGGGACAAGGTTCAGGCACAATTAGGCCGTGTGGAGGAAGAAACGAAGCGCCTGTCTGAAATCCGTGAAGTAAGTTGGAAACCAGTATACAATTCATGTGTTAATCATATATATATATTGATCAAGGTATTCAAATTTGATTAGCTTTTTATGTTTGTTAAATTATAATCTAGTAGGAGCTTGAAGCTCTGAATGATCCAATGAGGAAAGAAGTTGCAATTATTCGCAAGAGGATTGACCTAATTAATCGAGACTTAAAGCCGATGGGACTGAGCTGCCAGAAGAAGGTGAAGTATCACAAACTTCTTTCCAAGTAACATTTGAATTTCCTCAACTTTTTGCAAATCAAGAAAATGTTAACTGACTCAATTTACTGTACAATTTTTTAGTATGCTTTCTTGTTTAGTACTGTGCTAACAGACAGAAAAATTGACATATGGGTATTTTATTACTACATGATTGTAACTTGACAGGAAAAAGAATACAAAGAGGCCCTGGAGGCTTTTAATGAGAAGAACAGGGAAAAGGGTCAGCTGATTTCCAAACTAGTTGAGGTAAAATTCACATTTCTTCTCCAGAAAACAATACTTGAATTCTACTAACTTATACCCTTTTTTTGCTGAATCATGGGGCAGTTGGTAACTGAAAGTGAGAAGCTGAGATTGAAGAAACTGGAGGAGCTTAACAAGAACATAGAATCCCTGCGCTGAGAAATGTTAACAACCCTTCTTCAAGAATTTTACTGCTGGTTTTTGGCTCCCTGATTATCATTTAATTTCATTGTCTTTTCTGTTGTTTCAAGATTGTTGAGACACAGAAGTTAGGACATTTATGATGTTTCTAATTTTCCTACTGAGTGTGAGAGTATACGAATTATTGAAAAATTTTAAGGTTTGGCTTCCTTCTTGGAATACTGATATTGTTACAGAATCAATCATGGTGCTATGACATTACTTTGATTATTACTATTGAGAGGTTCATTGTGTGTTTGTCTTTTGATCATCAATCCTTGTGCATATGGACCTTTTCATCATGCCGAGGTTAATTCTATGGAGAAAAAGTTTAAGCAAACTCATAACCACTAAAAAACGAAATTTTAGATTTTCATTTAAATTTAAATATTTTATTTCATATTCCACGTCAAGTTTATATGACTTACTAAATGTATATTTAAAATAAATATATATATTTGCAACATAAAATAAGAAATGAAACATAAAATTAGATTAAATAAATTATAAAAAAAATTGGGTTACGTTTGGATTGTAGGATTGATTGCAGAAAGAAGCCCGACATTATTTATGGGCCCATGATCAATTCCATGAATTGTGGGTTCGTGAATCCAACATCCGAAGCTCTGATTGTGCTCTCATTAGGCTTGGGCCTTTTGGAGCTGTAAGACAAATTTACGTTTTTCACCCATCAATTTTTAAACCAAACTATAAAATTGGCCTTAAATTATCTTGTTTCAATTACACATATGGGCACAAATGAGTTCTTATTATCACTTAGATGTACTATTATTATCTTCTCATGCATACATAATGTGTTTAAGTAATATATATATATATATATATATATATATATATGTGTGTGTGTGTGTGTGTGTGTGTGTGCGCGCGTGCGCATTGAAATGTAAATATAATATACCTATACATTACAGTTAATTCGTTTTTAAATATGTTACTTTTGTAGTGAATGTTTATATTAGTAAATACAAAGGTAAAATATTCATGCATTTATTATTGATATATATATATATATGTATGTATAAGATTATTATTTTATACATACAAAATATGCATGCATATATGTTATATGTCTATATCTTATAATCTCCTCGCATCATAATTATGACTTTCTTACTATAGTGGCTAATTTGAATATTTTCAGTGAAATAATAAATAATCTAGTCAATTTTTCAAAAAACTAAGTAATTAATATTAAATAAAAAAATAAAAGTTTGGTAATATGAAAATATTAAAAAATTAATATGATAAGTTAGTCAAAAACTAATATTTTGACTTAATACTGTAGTAAAGGAAAAAAATATTTTGGGATAGAGAGAGTACATACATATTTATCTACCTAAATATATTTATACACAAATAAATATTAAAACTGAAGGGTATAAATATGCAATAAGCTATTTGTTGTATTTACTTATATTTGTGAAAAATGTACATATGTTAATCATATATATATATGTATTTGTTATCTATATAAGACAAACTTGAGTAAAAAAAATTCTTAAATGTATACAATAAATTTAATCTGCCGAAAAGATTATTCAATACCTATATTCTCTTTTACATATAAAGTGCATTATTCTACAATGTAAGATTACGCATATTTAAGATATAAAATTATTTACAAAAATACTGCCTTGGTATGATTAGGTTACGTACTTTATGAGCAAATTAAAAATATAAGAGAAATACTAAATATGAATAAATTAAGTAAAATTTAATTTACAATGGATAATAATCTAATTGATATTGAAATTGCCACTAGTATTTCTTATACAGACTAAAATTTATTATCATTTTGAATAAAAAGAATATTATTTGCACTTAAGTACATAAATTGAGCATAGATCTTAAATTTTACTTAATATATACACAATAGATGAGATAAAAATTCAAGTTATAGCATAAAATAGTTGACAATTAAATTTACATTTTGAAAACTGTAAACTCAATATTAAAAAAAAAACTGAAAATTGAATAGTGCAATTTCAATAATGATCAGATCGATTTTGAGCAAGTAACTTCAAAATGGCAAATATCAAATTTACTAACAAATTAGTAAAATCCTCTCAACCCGCACTACGAACACACTAGCATGAGTCTAGTTTCACTGATTAATTGGATTTGGGCCGAATCTATTTGGATCCGAACACTACACTTTTGAGAAGAAGGGGAAGGGGGCCATCCTATTTTCCGCCTACTTATTTCCTACCGTACCCGTACGCGTACCCGTACGCGTACCCGTACTCGAATTCATAACCCAAGATTGTGGTGACAATGGGGGCCACGGATTCAGGTAAATCCAAACTAGGCCTAGACCTTCCCTCTTCCCCATCGAAACTGACTCCATGCAGGTCTCATCTTTGAGTGTGTGTATGTATATGTATGTATATGTATAAATCCCCCCGCTTAGTATATAATTATTCTGCAAAATTTTGCAAAAACCGAAGAGAGGAAAATTATTAATTAGAGATCATATTGGGCTGTTGAGCTTGCTTAATGAAAGTAATTTATTGCCAGGTTTTACCAGGTTTGGATGTTCTTACCAATAAGTTCCTGTTCAAGAGCAGAAAGATGATTCTTGCTTTCTTTCCTTCCTCTATTTTTGTTCACGCATAATTATAGGTATGTAGTGGGCTTATACTTAGTCTTGGTATATATCGTCGTATTGGAGTAATTAGAGTTTCGTTTTGTCGCTATTGTTGATCATGATTTTCTTCATTTGGCAGGTGTGCCGCGTCATCTTCTGGGACAATTAGCCCAAATGTTGAATTCACCGTTAAGGATTTTCGGGATTCTTCTATTCCAGTGAGATAAATTCCTTGTTCACTGATACTGATATAGCATTTTCTTTCCTTGTTTCTTGCTTGTTCTTTTTCCTCTTTTTTTTTTTTTTTTTTGTGAGAATTTGACACGAAGCTATTCTTTTTGACTGGTAGAGTTTGAATTGAGTATCTGTCTTTGTATCTGTGAATGGGTTCATGGTATCTGTATTGTTGAATTTCAGTTTTAGAGCGATTACGACTAACCTATAAACAGGTGCAGTCGTGGAAGGCACAGTTCAATAATGTACTATCATTGTCCTCTAACTTTGTTCTCCTCTGATGATGTACCACCTTCTCTCGTGTACGGGATTACAAAAAATTGTCCTGTGTGATTGGTTACAAGCCCACGATCCTGCTTTGCACGTTAGATGTCGGAGAAAGTAGAAGTTTATTTTGGAACTTAGGTTGAGATTTGTGAACAAAGTTTATTAGTTTCTTTCCCATGTTGCTTAGGAATACTCTCATGTAGGTGTATCATGTTATCTTATCCTAATAATTTCTGTCACTTGTTGGTATATCATGTTATCTTATTCCATTTTGTTACAATTGTGCACTTAAAGTTGCCCTCAGATTGATGTGAATGCAATAATAAGAGAATTAAGGCTATGTAGAATGTTGATATGGAGACACCAAGGATGATGGTATATAGTTCTGCATACTGACAGATGCTTGATTGGAATAGTTGTTTCTCTGAAAGCTCCGGAAATTGGGATTTGAGATTTGAGAATTCATCCATACTTGATGTCGATTAGGGTTGGCATGTCATGGCAGCTCATACTTGTTCATATGTTTTCTGTTTTACATTTTTGTAAAATGTTAAAAATCATAAAATGTCTCTATAGACTTAAAACTAGTGAGTCCTGATAGAAAAAATCTGAGTCTTATTGACCTTTCTGGCCTCAACAAAAATGGGTGAACCATGTGATATAACTGCAGCATGTAGGGTATGTAGAATTCATGCCATAACAATCTTCTTTTATAAATGAAACATAATTGGTTCTAATTGGGTTCTCTCCTAAAGGTTCATATCGGAATTTGGGGATTGTATATGGGCTTTTTCTTCTTGGTGTTAGCATTATAATTACGGAAAGATAATCTAATACCAATATAATTGGCATCTCATACAATCATCACATATCTCCTTACAGATATGTAGCTTGGTTTTGCTAAATAAGCTTACCTTCTTCCTTGTCTACATAGTTCATCATCGCCAAGATAGTTTGGTTGCCTGATTTATTTTCACAACTATAGCAGAACAAGCAATGGCTAAGTTTATATGCACGTCTGGGGGTGCTTCCGAGCAAGCTTTTCCAGGGGAGTAGAATGGAGGTTTGTTCTACAACTTGGCTTCTATACACAATCGTAATATCCTATGATGACAGGTAATATGACTCAGTCAAGAGGCTAAATTTTTCAGAAACTCAGTTGCTTCACAATTTAATATTTATCTTGATTAAGTTTGGCCTCATTATACTTGCAACTAAATTTTACAAGCATTTTGGGCCACTGATATCTTTGATGGGATGATTAAAAACACTATTTACGTGAAAATTCTCGCTCACTTTTGACTGAATAATTCTCTCTGAGTTGTTATCATATATTAAGCCTCAATGTTTAACATGATTTCAAATTTAAATGAGTGGAGTTGTAGTTCTTGAGAACGTCTTTAAAAATTAAACTTTTCTTTCTAGTTCTTTATTACACTGGTTAGGACAATTTGACTTCTATGCATTAGTTTGAATTGAGGTTACCTGTTTTAAAGGTGCTTAGGACAATTTGTGAGCTATAGATGTGGTTGAACCATCAGTGCAATAATCAAATCTTTCCTTGATAAGGTCTTGTAGGTGAGTGCATTGTAGATGCTGCACTCAATGCACATACATTAGATTCAATATCCACCTTTCAAGTGTCTCATGTTTTATAAAATGGAAAACTTGACTGTAATTCATAGGTTTATAGGTATTAGGTGTAACACGGATTCGACCCGTTGATAAAACGGCCAATTTAGGAGAGGCCAAAAGAGGTGGTGAAGGGCATATGGCAATAAGGAGCTAAGAGGTGCACAGGAATAGGAACAACATAAATAGGGCGTGGGCATCGTAAGCGAGTTTTACGACTGAGAAAGTCAGGCAACTCTTTAGATTTGACCCCGAAAACTTGTTGGATTAATTTTGACACAATTTTTTGTGGGTCCTTCTATTTGTTAGGACTTCAAATTCTGATCAACTCTTTAATACTAGTATAATGTCATTGTCAATTGGCTCATCCCGCCCACTAGGATGATGAGCAGAAGCATGGAGTCGTGAAACACAATATATATATATATATATTGAGCAATATAAAAAACTAAAAAATAATAAAGTATCAATGAAGAACTCATATCCATGTCAAAGATATTTTATAGTGAGAGTGAGAGTAAGAGTAAAAACATACCGACTTGGAGAATATTTATTTTTTCACATAATTTTAAACTTGATTATTATTATCCTTCGATGTTGCTACTTATATTATGTCATGTGGTTCCCTCATGTTGATACTGTTCCATCTTGTCAGCAACCGTATACAAATGTGTGCTCTATATAATCAGAAAATAAAATAAAAGAGAAATAAATCTATATATGTATATATATATTGGTATATGTATTTAAAAAAATATATGTATATTTACACACACATTTTACATGTAGCAAATGAATTGATTTGATTTTGTTCGAGAAGCCTAAATCAAGGAGGTGAATTCATTGGAAAATCCTTCTTGAATTATTGCATAAAAAAATGAATCGATCAACAACTAACAGTTCGGTACAACCCACAATAGAATGAAGTTGTAGAACGAAAGAATCATACAATATGTGAAATGGAACGAAGCATGATTACAAGAAAAGGACTTCCAAAAAGTTTTTGGATAGGAGCAATAAATGCAGCAGTCTATATTCTGAATCGATCATCAACAAAGGCAATTCTCAATAAGACTCCGTATGAGGCTTGGCATCGAAGAAAGCCACAAGTAAATCATCTTAAAGTTTTTGGCTGCATTGTTTATTCACATATTCATTCCCAGCAGAGAGAGAAGTTCGATGGTAAAGAAGAGAAACTTATCTTTATTGGTTATAATGACGAATCCAAGGGATATCATTTACTAGATCCAAAGACAAATAAACTCATTATTTATTGAGATGTTATATTTGATGAAAAACAGTCATGGAACTGGAAAGAAATTGAAAAGATAACAAAGATTGTATATGTGCCTACACCGATGACTACGTTAACAAATCAAGAAAATCAACCAAGCATAGGTGGAACCACAATCCAAGATCCAGTTCATCATAATCACCTAGAGAATCTTATCCAGAATCTGAAAGTCTAGTCAGAAGAGAATGAAGTTTAAGAGAAATTTATGAATCGTGTGATGTAGCATTTTTCGCTTGTGAGTCACACACTTATGCAGAAGCTGCTAAAGAAGAAATTTGGTAAATAGCAATGAATGAAGAAATTACAAGCATTGAGAAGAATCAGACATGGGAGCTCGTAGACCTTCTCGAAGGAAAAAGTGTGATCGGGGTAAAATGGACCTACAAGACAAAGTTCAAGAAATTTGGCTTAATTCTTAAGCACAAAGCTCGTTTAGTTGCAAAAGGATATTCTTAGCAGCCAAGAGTTGATTTCACTGAAACATTTGCACCAGTTGCTCGAATGAAAATAATGTGAGTTGTCTTAGCTCTAGCAGCACTATTGGAGCTACCAGTTTATCAATTGGATGTTAAATCAACATTTCTCAATGGTGACTTAGAAGAAAAAGTTTATTTGGAGCAACCAGAAGGTTCTGTTGTCAAAGGCAAAGAAGATAAAGTCTATCAACTCAAAAAAGCATTATACGAATTGAAACAAGCACCAAGCGTCTAGAACAGGAACAACCAAATTGACAGTTATTTTCAGAAAAATGAATTTCAAAGAAGTCAAAGTAAGCCGTCATTATACGTGAAATTTTTTTTTTCTCAATTTCTTATTGTTTGTTTTTATGTGGATGACTTGATTTATACAGTGACTGATCCATGATAGTGAAATAATTCAAAAAGGCCATAATGAAGGAATATGAGATGATTGATTTGAGTTTCATGAAATATTTTCTTGGGATTCAAGTTCGCCAATCAAAAGGAGAAATATTTATTTATCAAGAAAAATATCTTGAAGAAGTATTGAAGAAATTTAAGATGAATAATTGCAAGTCAATCTTGACCCCACTCGCAGTTAATGAAAAATTACATTTGAATGATGGTGCAACCAAAGTTGATGCAAATACTTACTGAAGTTTAGTTGGCTCCTTGATCTACTTAACAAATACAAGGCTTGATATTGTCTATCCAGTTAATTTAATATTAAGGTTCATGCACGATCTGAGCAAAAACAACACTCTGCAGCAACAAAAAGGATCTTACGATACCTTCAAGGAACGAGAAAGCTCAATATCAAGTATGTCAAAGAGAAAGAAAATAAGCTTATTGGATACATTGATAGTGACTGGGTTGGGTCACTTAATGATCGTAAAAGTACATTCATATATATATTTCATTTAGGTTCAAAAATAATTGCATGGGCATCTAAAAAGAAGAAGACGGTATCACTCTCGTTAGCAAAAGTAGAACATATCGTAGCCACTAATGCCGCTTGTGAAGCAGTTTGGCTACGAAGAATTTTGTTTGATGTTCAACAGAAGCATGACACTCCCATAATAATTTTTTGTGATAATATGTCAACTATCGCAATGACGAAAATTTTCAATTTTTCATACAAGGTCGAAGCATATCGAACTGCGACATCACTTCATCAGGAATCAATAAGAAATTCAGTTGGAGTTTGGGAACACAAAAGAGTAGTTGACAGATGGTTTCACCAAAGTAATCAGTCTTGAAAAGATGGAACAATTTCGGAATAATGTCCAAATTACAAATTAAGAGGAGTGTTAAAATAGTGATTTGTAATACAAGTACTTCCCAATTGTGTCTGATTAGTGCATGATTATGCTGTACTAAGAATGGATAGTGCATAATTATGTTGCACTAAGAATGACACTTGTAGATTAGGACAATCGGCTAGCTACTTTCTTCTTTAGTGTGGTTTTTTTAAATAAATTTTTTAATGTGTGTTAGGTAATGCTTAAGCCTATAAATAGATAATATTGTTGCATATTTGAAAGCAAGCAAGAGAGAGAAAATTAGACAAGCATCTTGAGTAAGTGTAGAACTCAAGTGAGAAAATAGCAATAAATAGAGCATAGTAAAAGGGAGGGAGAGAGAGAGAGAGAGAGAGAGAGAGAGAGAGAGAGAGAGAGAGATGAGACTGAGTCCAAATTAAATTTCAAAGTTGTAGTGTATGAACTTTGGAAAATTATTGTAATATTGCAATTCAAAGATATATTTTACCCTCAAATTTATTCAATTTCTCTTTCAATTATATTTAACACCCAACAGCGATTCAATAATGTACTATCATTGTCATGTACCTTTGTTCTCCTGTGACTATGCACCTCCTTCTCACATTTACTGGATTACAAAAAATTGTCCTGTGTGATTGGTTACAAGCCCATGAGCCTGCTTTGCACATTAGATGTTGGAGAAAGTAGAAACTATTTTGGAACTTAGGTTATTGGTCAAACAAAGTTTATTATTTTCCTTCCAGTGTTGCTTAGGAATACTCTCATGTAGGTGTATCATGTTATCTTATCCTAATTATTTCTGTCACCTGTTGGTATATCACGTGATCTTATTCCATTTTATAACAATTGTGCACTTCAAGGTGCCCTCAGATTGATGTGAATGCAATAATAAAAGAATTAAGGTTGTGTAGAATAGTGTTGATATGGAGACACCAGGGATGATGGTATATAGTTCTGCACACTGACAGATGCTTGATTGGAATAGTTGTTTCTCTGAAAGCTCCGGAAATTGGGACTTGAGATTTGAGAATTCATCCATACTTGATGTCGATTAGGGTTGGCATGTCATGGCAGCTCATACTTGTTCATATGTTTTTTGTTTTACATTTTTCTAAAATGTTAAAAATCATAAAATGTCTCTATAGACTTAAAACTAGTGAGTCCTGATAGAAACAATCTGAGCCTTATTGACCTTTCTGGCCTCAACAAAAATGGGTGAACCATGTGATATAACTGCAGCATGTAGGGTATGTAGAATTCATGCCATAATATTCTTCTTTTGTAAGTGAAACAAAATTGGTCCTAAATAGGTTCTCTCCTGAAGGTTCATATTGGAATTTGGGGACATATGCATGTTTGGGGGTGCTTCCGAGCAATCTTTTCCAGGGGAGTAGCATGGAGGTTTGTTCTACAACTTGGCTTCTCTACACAATATTAACTTCCTGTGATGACAGGTAATATGACTCAGTTAAGAGGCTAAATTTTTCAGAAACTCAGTGGTTTTACAATTCGTTATTTAAAAAGCATTTCTCTTGATTAAGTTTGGCCTCGTTATACTTGCAACTAAATTTTACAAGCATTCTGAGCCACGGACATCTTTGATGAGATGACTGCTTTAAAACACTCTTTACGTGAGAAATTCCTGTAGCATATATATCACTTTTGACTGAATACTTCTCTATGAGCTGTTATCATATATTAAGCCTCAATGTTTAACATGGTTTCAAATTTAAATGAGTGGAGTTGTAGTTCTTGAGAATGTCTGTAAAAATTAAACTTTTCTTTCTAGTTCTTTATTACTCTGGCTAGCTTTACTGCTTAAAAGCTCCTCCTGTTCCAGAAATCAATTAATCAACTGATTTTAGTTTCTTCTGGAATAACTTGATTTTAACTTATCACGTTCTACGCTTTATGCTAAGTTATTTTCCTTTGGCAGAAGAGAAGGCTCAGTAGACTTCAAATGCTTTTTGGATATGTTGATGTCACAAGTTGCTTGACCTGTATGTATTCCATATATCCTTTGCCGACCAATCTTCGTGAATGCGTATTATATGGAACAATTTAACTTCTATGCATTAGTTTGAATTTAGGTAACCTGTTTTAAAGGTGCTTAGGACAATTTGTGGGTTGTAGATGTGGTTGAACAATCAGTGCAATAATCAAGTCTTGCCTTCATAAAGTCTTGTCCAGTGTATCATGTTTTATAAAATAGTACATTTGACTTTAATTTATTGGTATTGTACATAGTGTAATATGAATTCGACCGTTGATAAAATGGCCAGTTTAGGAGAGTTAAAAGAGGTTGTGAAGGGCATATGGTAATAAGGAGTTAAGAGATACATAGGAATGTGACAACATAAACAAGGGTGTGGCATCGTAAGCGAGTTTTACGACTGAGAAAGTCAGCAATTCTTTAGATTTGACCCAAATCATTACTTTGAATTAATTTTAACACAATTTTTTATGATTTGAAATTCTAATCAACTCTTTAATAATAGTATAATGTCATTGTCAATTGGCTCCTGCCACCCACAAGGATGATGAGCAGAAGCAATGGAGTCGTGAAACACAATATATATATGTATAAATTGAGCAATATAAAATACTTAAAAAAAATAAAATATAAATGAAGAACTCATATCCACGTCAAAGTATTTTATAGTGAGAGTAAGAGTAAGGATAAAAGCATACCGACTTAAAGAATATTTAATTTTTTCACGTAAATTTTAAATTAATATCATTTAATACTGCTATTGTAGTTGTCCAATATTGACACTGTTCTATTTTGTCATCGAGCATATCTAAATGTGTGCTCTATATAATTAAAATTTTTTTTTATATATATTAGTATATGTGTGTGTGTATATATATATTTAATTTTTTTTTATATTTTTTGAAATATATATGTAATATATACACACAAAGTTTTACATGTACCAAATGAATTGATTTGATTTTGTGCAATAAGCCTAAATAAAGTTGATTTGGACAGGCAAAGATTCAAAGATTCGAGTCACTCCACAACTCTATTTAGGTCCACACGTCTCTTTCCTCTATGGAATCATTCTGCTTTCCTCAATTATTCTAAATTATTGCTTGCTTTAGTGTAAGGGGTGCACAAATTTAAAATTGAACTTTTTTTTTTTAAATGTGAAATCAAATTGAAAATTTTGATTTAACGTGGTATTTGGTTTGGTATCAGTTTTTGACCTCATCAAATCAAATATCAAATTTATTTATTTTATTTACATAATATTTTTTTTCTATTTTTTAGGCTTTTTTTGTCCTTAATCCAAATTTGAAGAGTGAAATTCAAATTTCTCACTCCATTTCTCAAACACAGTCTTATATATGCTATATTTGGTGCATATATATTTGATTTATATCCATTATACAAGTGTCATATTTTTTATAAAATTAAATACTTAATTTTCATTCATATACCAAATGTACTATGTATATTATTCTCAAACACCAACACCAACAACCACCGTCAACCGTTGGTACAACCACCACCGTCGGCCCTAGCATAACCAAGCCTTGTTCGACCACGAGCCTCATTCCTCACCAGCCACCACAGTCGGCCGCAAATCTCTTGCGAAAATAGTTGAAATTTTCTGTAATCGCTAGGGTTGCCACCTTCTTTGTGAAACATGTAGACAATGGACTGTTTTGCTGCCTTCTGTAGTTCTCTTGCATTTAATTTTTAAAGACGTTATATCCTATTTTCACTGGTTGGATTAATTTTTTTATTATGTTTGTATCACTTTTATCTATAATATAAAAGTTGAGTTGGAATGGTGAAATATTAGAATTGGGCTGTTTAATATCCATTTCTAAGTTGTACATAAGTAATATTAGAATTGGAAAGTGAATTTTCAGGCTTTCTGATATTATTTTTTATTTATTTTTTGGGAAAATTTTATTTTATTGGTTTGTCGAACTGAATTACAATAAATATTCGGTAACTAACCAAACCCAATGGAATAATTTTTTGGTGTACGATATACTATTGTGGTATCCAAAATTTTAATTGGTCCAGTTTTAAGCCTTGATAGTCATAGGCACTAGGTACCTCAAACCTATTTCCTCTTCACAAAAACTAGTGTGCAATTTGACACATCATAAAGTTGTTTTCTGTGTATTATAACTCATATATAATGCCGAAGTACTACATTATAAAAAAAAATATAAGTACATAAAATCACTATTTTATGCTTGATGGAGATGATAAACTCTTTAAAAATAACTTAAATTAATTTTTTTTTTGACAAAAACTAAAAGAGGAGCTCGATTATCATAAAAGAAAAATGAGAAGTTAGGATTTCTACATTCCTTAAATAAAGTGCCGAGATCCCAATTTATACTTAGAAAGTATAACAAACCCCTTAAAAACTTGACTATAATATTATTAAACTGTCATTATTAATACTTATAAATAATTAGTTTCATGCTTTACGTTATCAAACACTTCAAGATTTTATTTTTAAAATAGAATATAATAATTAAAAGATGTATGAACTTATAAGATAGCATATTAATGGAGTTTGAAGGCAAACACAATTTCATATTATAAAGAAGTTTAGGGAAGAAAATCTAATTGTTCCAAATGTCATATACTTCCGCTATCCCAAAATAATTGCTCAATTTGCTAAAGTATGAAGTCAAATTATTTTTATGTTTTAACTAACTTATTATATTGGTTCTTTTATTAAACTTTCAAATCTCAGCATTTGTTGTATAAATTAATAGTGTTCAATTAATTTTTAAAAAAAATGAACAGATTATTTATTATTCCAGTAAAGTAGATAATCAAATTGATCAATCAAATGCTAGTAAATGAATCATTATTTTGGGATGGAGGAAATATTAGGTATAAAATAAAGGCACGTTATGACACATTCAAGAAAAATGCGATTAGGGCAAAAAGTAATTACAACAATGGTACATGGTGCACGTAGAAGAAAAATATTGGTTGTAATGGGGTAACAATAATAAGGATAATGAGATTTGTCCAAAACATTTTTTCACAAAATTATTATCCAAACACAAGAAATGTGTCCACGATGAGCATATATATATATATACATACAAGTTCTAAACAAAAACATAAAAAAGGGAAGGAAAAAAAAAAAGCAAGCAAATGTGTTTTGCAGATTAGTAATTTAATTTTAACTATTATCGAATTTGCTTTCAGTATTTCGGTAAACCAATTTTTTTAAAAAAATTAAAAAATAGTTAAGATTTATATTACAATCAAAATTGTATTTTTTTATTTATTAATTTTTTTAATTTTGGTAAATAAACAATACATAATAATATAAAAATAAATAAAATATAAAAATATGTATATAAAAATATTAATTTGATATTCGGTATGGACCAATAAACCTAAACCCAATCGAATATCGAAAAATAAATATCGAACATTGAATCAAATTTTTCTATTTGATTTTGGTATCTACATAATTTTTTGATTCAATTATTTTACCAAACTCTGAACACCTCTAATTTTATTTCACATGTGATTGACTCGTTGAATTGTACATCCATCAATATAAGTCACTCAGTTTGAATATTCGGTCAAACCCAATCAAATTATTTATGAAGACTTGCTATTTTGATCCCACTTGGATTTAGGAAGATTGTGCCTACTAAAAAATAGTCGCTCTATATTCCTAGAACTATAGATTAAATTATAGAACCAATTGTTTGTTAGTATTACAAAAGTTTATAATTGTTATCATAGTATAACTCATATTATTGTATTGTATTGATAATTCATTTTGTGTATAATTTTATTTGTAAAATATACGCATAATAATTAATATAATATAAAATAATATATAATAAAAATTACAATAAAAAAATTATTTTGTGGCGGGCCCAAAAAAGAAAAAAAAGGCATGAGTTGTATCATTCTCTACAGTGATGTGTGGAGCCTGCTCCTTTACTAGACATTGGTGGCCCAGTTAGCTGAGACTTCATTTCATTTGACAATTTTTTGTGGCTATATACTTTTTGGTCAATTTGAAAGCGTAGCTAGGAAAAAATTCTGCAATAATCACTAACTTTAACTAAGAATGGATTTTGAACCTGGATGATTAAATTATGTGCAGTATACCTCATTTTTTCAACAATCACAGTATTTTTATTTTTCATCCCTTAGCTATATTTTATGTTCATCATGACAATGTATTTAAGGTCGATAATTAACAAACAATAGAGTCTATTAATATTCGAATTTTGACAATTTTAGGGATATAAATTAATAATCTTCTTAAGTAGATAGAGAGCACGTTGACAATAGTTTTACATTGCATAAAAATTGAAATTTCAAATTAAACTATATATACCAGTGCTGGTAATTTCATGTAGGATTACTTGGAGGAAGTATTTTTTGATATATGAGATTTGTACGTGTGGTTAAAAAGCTTTTTTTTTTTAAAAAAAAAAAAAGAGCTTAACCAGAAGAAAAAAGAAACCCTGAACTAGCTTGCTTAGAAATAACCAAGAATATCGACATTTAACGAAAAAGTCACAACAAAAAAGTTGAAATGAATTTCAAGAAAGTATCATGGAAATTAGATATTTATTCATATTAATAGACAATGAATTTATATATTTTCTCGCATGAGATTACACATGCAGATATACATGCTCTTTTAGCATCAAAATTTGTATGACTATATGGATGATCTTTTAATAAACTAATTCCACCCTTTAATGTTTCCATGCTTTCCATCAATTACGCACATGCTATCCTTTGCTATAGTATTTTACACTTATTCCACCGACGAAATTTTCTATTATAAAACATGTTGCATCCTGTATTACATTAAATTATTTTTCGATATTTTATGATAAAATTTTATACGTGACAGATAATCCAATAAAAGATCAACGTGGGCTTATTCTACATATACTATAATCAATTACTAGTTCCCCCACAGAGTCAAGTCAATGTCATCATCTACCTCTTGACTCCAATTGAACCCTTTTTTCATAGCTGGTGGCGTTAGAAGCATGCCCTCCGCCATGCTATCTAGAAAAACTGGCATGTTAAACATCGGTTCCAAGTCCACAAACCCGACTAGACCAGAATTGCTACTTCCAGTAGTAGTACCCATTTCTTCCCCATGTTCACGTTCAAATCCGATGCTAGGAGTTTCAACAATCTTCTTTAGATCATTCTTGGCATGAAATGAATCGGACGACGACGAAGGATCCAAAACCATTTTCTGGCTAGCCAAACATATGGAAGAAGGGTTTACTATGTCATTTTCACTTGCATTTTGCGAAAATGTCAATGAAGTAGTAGAAGATGAAGATGGGGAACTAAAATCCCTAGCTGCTTGGAGAGCGGCCATTTGAATGTCTTGGTGGGAGGATGACGCAGCGCGCGGGAGGCGCTGGGCGGAGTCGGGGAAGTTGAGTGGCGCGTTGTCGCCATGCAGGGCTAGGGTAGCCACATCGTGTGCCACGGCAGCCATCTCCGGGTTGGGGAAAGTCCCCAGCCATATTCTTGATTTCTTGTTGGGTTCACGCACTTCAGACACCCATTTGCCTCCGTTTCTCCGCCGCACGCCTCTGTAGAGTGGGTGGCGCGTTTCCTTGAATATCTTCCTGCCGGCCCTTTTCTTATGAGTTGGTAAATCAATCATAAGAAGGTCGGTGGCTGCTGTAACAGTGCTATCAAGTGGTGAAGAAGATGAACCTGAAGAATGGGCGCCTTCAAAACTCATCTATTGAGAGATAATTGATGAGTTCTTGGAATAAAATTACTTATTTTAGTGTTTATTTTTTTTGCATGAGAAATATGCATGTAACAATCACGACATATATACTATATGTGGAAGGAGAGGAGTGGAAAGTGTCAAAGTCGGAAATGTTCTTTTGAAGCAGCAGTACCCCACTGCGTTGAAATTGGAAGGGAACTTATAAAAAAACACGTGTTTTTATGGAGTATGTAGAAAGGGAATTTAGTGCACGTGAGGAACTAAATTGGTGACGAGTAAAAACACGTGTCCGGAAATGGAGGAAGAGACAGAAGTGGGGCTGCAAAAGGACGGTACAGGTCCTTTCATCGAGTTGCCTTTTTGATTGTATTTTATTTTTATTTTAGTAGTATAAATATAATTAATGTATAATTGATATATGTTATTAATTGTAAAATAAAAATAAAATAAAATTTTAAATTTATATGAATTTTGATATAATACATATTTCACCCTATATATTATATGTAAATAAAAAAAATATTTATTAATTATTTAAACAACCGAGTACCTGAACGACTGGTTCCTAGGTTGGGACTTTTGAATCACTTTGACTTCCAACACAGGAGGTGGGGCAGCTTTGATCCTTCAGGTTGAGCTTTTTACTCCCCAATCAATGTCGGCGCCTCTCTTCTAGTGAATTTTGGAGTTGACCGGTAGTCTAATACGTTAATATTCTCTTTATCCTAAAAATAAAATTGTCTAATTATTCTTTCTAGAGAAATGGGGCATTATGACGTCAGATATTATTTAAATACAGTTAATAATTTTGTACTGATTTTAAATAATTATATAAAATTTAAATAAGTAGAAGACTATAAAATACAATATATATAACAATAGAGAAAATCACTGATTGCGTACGAATATTACATGGTCAAATGAGGAAATGTTCAAAAAAGAATCGCATTTAATGAAAATAGAATAAAAAAGGAAGCGATCGATCAACAAAAATATAAAAATTAAATTTGTTGACAATCTCATACGAACATTAGAACAGAATGAAAATAAAATGATGCAACAAGTCAACGTTCAATTTCGTACTTTTTCTTAATTTGTAGGCGATATTAAAAATGATATTGTAAAAGGGGGATTAGTCGGTACATTTTGAAATAACTATTATTGAACAGTTAATGTAATTACTCTAAATAATTTTAAAAAATTCTAAGTTGATCAAAATTGAATAATTATGGTCAAAATTAGATTCTGACATAGTTTTAGAAGAAAAGATCTACTTCTGGGAAATAGGACAATTTTCTCCGCGTCGCACAGAAACAATACCCATTCAGTAATCTTACACGTGGAGAGTTATGATCGGAAGTCTAATTCTCTGATGGACCAGCCCGCCCAAAAAGACGCGGGCCAAACCGATTCAGACAATTGACAATTGACCCGTATCTTAAAAAAATTGGATTTGGTAAAATCTAATAATGGTTTGGCTATCACACTAAAGTTACAGCCCAAGGAAAGATTAGACTTTACTTTCTATATTCTTCTTCAAAACAAAATTATTTTTTAATTCATCGTGAATAGTAGTATATGAATTAATTATTATTTTTATCATTTAAACAATAATTATGACTATAAAATCTCATAGTAATTGGGAGTTTTTATGATCAGACCAAAAGAGGTTGATACATTGATCGTCTTTTTTAATTAACAAAAAAATAAATAAATAAAATAATTAGACTAGCAGTCTAGCACTTTGGATGGTTGAACACAATGTGATCATCAATCAGGGCCTTATTTGAAATGTTAAAGTTGTAGTGGGCCAGAAAATTGAGATAGGCCCAACAAAACCGGGTCCATAAAAAGGAAGCCCAACAATGAAAGCCCAGGAGAAAACGCCCGTGGCTGCTAGAGAATTGCATTTTGGATTCAATTTGTATTTTGATGTGTTTGGTTAGTTTGTAAATTTTTCAAAATATTTTATAAATTATTTAAAAGCTTATAACTCTCAAAAAATATTGGGTAAATTTTTATTGAAAGAGCTTAAAAAATTCAAAAAAATATTATTTGAGAGCTTATAAAGCTCATAAAAAAAAGTTGGCCACCACATTTTAAAAAAAAAAAAAAATTATTTTAACAAACTTCTTTAACTTTAGTAATTTTAATTACAAATTTGTCATTACTAACATTTTAAAAGGTGTATCATCTTATTTTATCCAAACATTTCAACAACTTATTTTTAAAATAAGATTTAACATCTTATAAACTCTTAAAACATCTTATAAAATATAGGAGTTTATAATTTTTTTTAAATAAACTTAGTCATTCATCCTGTATATGATCCACGATCAAGTATTTACGTAAGACAATACTTAATACACTTAACATCAATTTGTGATAAAAAATCTAAACTGAGAAAAATCATGTAATAATTACATATCCACACTAAAGACATCGCTAGTTTTATATATATATATGCACACATACCTATATATATATATATTTATATATATTCCTCTCTTTTTTATTTTTTATTTGAAATTCTGATTTTGTGAGATGAGATATATTTTAGAGTGTAGTTGTTTTAATTTTGTCTAGCTCCACAATAATTTATAAAGAAGCGACCATAACTGATATGTTATGCCTAAAGGATTAATAATGACTGGACTTGAGCTTCAAAAATCATCAAAATCTTCCAATTAGTACACAACAAACAGAATAAAACCATAATTTGGTGCATTCATGGTACAAGGATGTTGTTGGTGGGGCTTTAAGTCATCTATTGTCCCCAAATTAATTGTCTTGTGATTGGTGTATCATCGTCAATCACAAAATATATATATTTTTTACGATTAATTGAATTTAATTGAATCAAGTTTGGATAAAAAATTTGTACAATAGTAACTCTAATATGTGATTATTTATTTTAATTTAAAAGCAGGATGTAATTTTTCCATGTGCATGTGATTGATGTGAGCATGACGAAAATTGAGTAAAATTTTTGCAATGAGTCATGCAAGGTGAAAAGGTGGTGGTCCATGAGAACCCACCACATGGTAGTGGGATGAGACTGAAGTGAGTGACAAAGTTCTAATGAATAATTAATATCAATTACTATTTCCATGTGAAATTTGACATTGGGACCTCCCAGTCACCTTATGAATGAATTGAGTACAAACACTGAAATCATGAAAACCATTGAAAACAAATGTAGATTTAATTTGGATTTGGTCTAGTGACGAGGATGCAAAATGGCTACACAATCCAATATGAAAATTAACTATTAGTACAAAATAATCTAATTTTTTTTTTCTCTTTAGATTGCATTTGGACGAAAGTATTTGAATTTAAATTTGAAGGGAATTCACTATAATAACTCAAGATATGAGTTTAAAATTTTTAATTCAATGTATTATGAGTAGGTACGGAGTATATTATAACTCAAATATATATTGCTAAAAATAGGGATAGTTATTGAAGCCTTTAGTGTAAATACAAGTATATCATTTCAACATTAGAATTTTTGATTGAAAATTATGGCATTAGTGAAAAAAAATAAAATAAAATCAACGAAGATCGAGTTTTGTCCTCACTGGCTCAGGGGTTTGATAATTTTTTTTGAATCAGATTATCCTTAGAGATAATTATATAAACCTCCATGAGGTTTAATCCATATACGGGCAGGCCATGTAAAATTTCTAAATTTACATCCAACTCCCCTCAGGGCCCTAACTTTTAATGTCATTTTATGTATACTCTGAACCGTTTGTTATACCCCATCATTATTATTTTATAAAAATGATAAGTTTTAAATCCTTATATTTGTTCAAATTTATAAAAATATCCCCTAAATTTTGTTTATATTTTATACTGACTTTCCTTGAGATTTAATATTCATATCTTATGATAAAATCTTGAAATATACTTGTAATATTAATAAGTGCATTTTAAATTACTTTAGTTAAAATTGTTATTATTCAGAAAATTAATTAGATATATCTCCTATATTTTATTTTTTCTATTATCTTATCTTCTACTTAAAATAACATGTCCAAAAATAACTTAAAATTTCTATTCGACATTAAAAAATAAAAAAGAAAACAGACAACAATGTACGTACGTCGAAACAACAACATACATAAAATAAAGCATATATCATCAAAAATTTCAAAATCTTGATGAGTGCAACTGGTGTGAATGATGTTGGCCATTGCTACAGTGTAATGGATGAATAATTGAAATACAACTTTTGTGGTAAGTGCAGTTGGATGCCTTAGGAGTATTGTCTGTCCATCATGTTGTGTTTGTCTCAGTTTCTTTTTTGCCAATGACTCTTCCCTATCACTAACCACCACCACCACCACCACCACCACCACCACCCCCCCCCACACCCCACCCCTTTTTTTTTTTTTTTTCTTTTTTCAACAGATGCTATTATGGGCCTTCAACTTTTTGAAAATGCTGATTGCATTATCTCCCATTTTTGCAGAGTACTTGGGTGGACAGATACTGATATTCTTTAGGGTTTCCACGTTGATGTGCACGAGGGGTTGGCCTTTTCTGTCGGCAAATACCTTGTCTGGACTCTGGATTTCACCTCTTCACCACTCCAAATCTGTGTACTCTTGGATCTCAGGTTCCAATTAAATTAAATTAATTAGGTTTGAAATTAAAATGTAATATTGAAATAAAAAAATTGATTCTGTAGTATAATTAACAATGGGAATGAAATTTTTTTAGTGAAAGCACAAAAGAAGACAAGTGACGTTATAAGTATGAAAATATAATAAGATAAGTTAGGTATATCAAAAATAGATAATCTTTATATTTCTCCAAAATTATGTAAAGTAAATGATTCTAAAAAAATTCACTGTATTTCTTAAAAATGATTAGAAGATAATCAGCTAGAAAAAAAAAAAAGGTAGACTCAATTTTGAGAGAAAAAGAAAAATGAATAGGATAAGAACTGTTTTTCAACCTCAATAATGAAGCCTTTTATAGAAAAAAAAAAAAGCATCCTGTTGTGGAAAATGAAAAGTTGTTGATGGACAACTTTATATATAATTTTATAAATAAATTTAAGATTGTAAATGAATCGAGTACTTTGAGTGGAATTTTTTTAAATTTTATGGCATTAAACTTAAAATCATTGTAACTTTCCAAGCACAAGTTCATTGTGTTGAAGTAAAAGCTCAAATTAAAAGTACTATTGAGTTCTATATTCCCACACATCAATGCGGTGAATTTTTTTCAATCATCATATTCAAGTAATTATCAAAGAAGTATGTATAAGTCTACAACTTGTTCAAGAACACCTAAACAAACATAAGTTTAAAGTCACTAAAGAAATTTGGTTATTAATCAATTCGACCAATCACATAGTAAACTTTGTATTATTTATAAATTAAAAAATCATTAAAAAGTAAAAAGTTTGTGACATATCTCAAATATTTGGAAGACTGCACTTAAAATCGAGCTCAAATCAAGTATTTGTTGAACCTAACTTGAGTTGGAGTCTCATATAATGACTCATGAGTAAGGTTGTATTCCTCATAGGACAAATGCATTTCTTGATTGCTTTTCAGTCTTTTTTAAGATTGTCCCAACATAAAGATGAGCCCTCAAGCTAGTCTTGAAATTATCTCTTAAAATATTGGTTTGTGACTAGTACTTTTGGGCAACACACCTAAGCGGCAGGCAAGTGAGGTTATATCATCAACTTCATTTATGCATATAGTACTTCAGAGCACATGGGATGTGCATGGAGACAGGACTAGCAATAGGCTTAGAATTCAGAGATTTCACAAGAAAAAAAGTCTGGTGAGAAAAGTTCTTTCGATTTACTTCTACAAGGAATCAACTGTCATATAAAACCATCAAAGTAATAGCCCAATTGATCTGACCTAGGTCACGAGTTTGAACTCACTTAGGGTGAACCTATGACGGAGGACGTCAGTCTGACTAATATTAGGAGTGATGATAACCTAAGTCGTAGTTATGTCCCTCCCCAAACATTTCATAGCAATGGAGGACTCTTAAGATCTTGCCTAAGAAAGTTGTTATAATGGTCGTTCTAATTTACTTTTAACTTATAAAAATAAAATAAAACGAAGAGCCAGTTGGAAAACTCTTATTTCAAGAAGAATGGCACTAGGGACCCCATTCATTTGAAAAGCCAAAGTTAAAAGATACAAATGCTGGTTGAGGCCATGGAAAAAAATACAGGGGCTAGTGGGACTTGGTCCCATTAAACAGTACCTTTTCAAATATTGCATTTCAGATACTGTCTTGTAAAGGAGAGACTGGCTTCATGGTACAAAGGGGTGTGACACTTGTGACTGTTGAAGTAGACACACAAATAATGTGTGTATATATTGACTGGTTCTTGTGAGCCATTTTGCTTCATTAATTTGGTGAAGTGGGGATGGCTGAATTCAAGCATTTGGTGCTGGTGAAGTTCAAGGAGGGCGTCGCCGTGGAAGATGTTTTGAAAGGAATGGAGAAGCTTGTTTCAGAAATGGATACTGTCAAATCCTTTGTTTGGTTAGTCTAATATGTGAACATTTCTCCTTATCCATGATCTGATGTCTAAATATTCATGTTTCTATTAAAAATTGTTACTCACTGATTCTTTTTGGTGTCACAGGGGGCAAGACATTGAAAGCCACGAAATGCTTAGGCAAGGGTTTACGCACGCTTTCTTAATGACATTCGGCAGCAAGGATGATTTCATTGCATTTGTCAGCCATCCTAATCACGTCGAATTTTCATCCACCTTTTCCACTGCAATTGAGAAGGCTGTCCTCCTTGATTTCCCAGCTGTTACTGTCAAACCTGCTGCCTGATTAAAACAATCAGTGGAAAATAAGAAGCTAATAGTGTATGTGTTAAGTGTGTGTAGTGTGTGTGTTATGTGTGTTCAGGTGCATTTGCACAGTTTCTTGTTTTTGCTAGTGTAATAATGGTTTCATGATTTGCTTGTCTGAAGTGACCATTTTGAATTTCCACTACTCTCAGCATTGTATCAGAACTTCTTGTGCATTTATTAATGAATGGGTAGTTCCCATGTAGCTGGGGCTGAAGCTCCTTTTTTTCTGATAAGCTACAATATCAGTGATGGAAGGAAAAAGTTGAAACTTCTTTTTTGACTTTGTTGCTTCACCAAATCTAGCTTTGATAATTTGAGAGATAACTCACCTCAATCATTGACAGATTAACAACTCTGTCTGCCACTTGTGACATCTCCTGAAGATGCTAATTACTTCAAAAAATTTCAGTTGAAACTATTAACAAGCAGCAGAAGCACACAAAACATAGCCATTGGCTGACAGTGGATTGAAAAAAGGCTGCATTCTGCTTTCATACTGAAAACCTGTAGAAGTATATCCAGCTAGCGTGCAAGAATTTTTGTTTTTTTTAAAAAAGGGTTTCTTTTAAGATTAACCAAAAAAAAAGAAGAATACTTCCTTTTTCTTGGTTTTAAACAGAACCAGGGAATAAGAATAAAGAAGATGCAGAAAGTAGTATAGATCACAAAAGAAAAGCAGATAGATTCTCTGTATTACTCTCCATTTTGGCTTTTCATCTCATTCTCCCTGAAGTTTCTTGAGAGTTGAATATCAACAGGAGTAGAAAAAGATCTACAGGAATGCAGGGCTTGAAGAAACTCCATCTCCTTCAAATCCTTTTCCTTCTGAAGGTCTTCTTTCCAGCATCAGTATCCCAGGAAGCCCCTGTAGGCTATTGTGGGGGCCTTAGAATACAAGCACCTTTCTTTCATCAAAATCCTTCGCATTCTTCCCTCTTGAGGCGCATGATCCTCTGCAAATCTGAGAAGCTTTACTTTAGGACCTCAATTGGTCTTTTCCAAATTTCTTCCATTGACTACACAGATAAACTGCTCACTGTTTCTCACAGTTCATGTTCTTCTACATTTAACTTTGTGTCTCCTCAGCATCTGTCAGCAGGGTTTCCCCCTCCATCGAGGCCTAACTCGTTAGTTCTCTTGAACTGCTCAAATCAGAGTTCAGATATGTCGCTTTTCCCATGTAATAACACTCAAGAAAGTGGCTGCTATGGTTCATCAGCTAAGTATGATAAGCAAGAATTAGGAAAAGGGTTATCTTCTTGTTCAGTCATCGATGATGTAGGAAAACTCGAAAAAAGTTTCCATCCTAAACAGCTGAACTGCACACATTACAGCCGAGTTTTTAAAGGTAGTGAAAATTATGATTTGGGAACAAGGATTTCTTTTGATATTCCTGATCACGTACCGAATCCTTGCAACGAGTGTGAAAAGCCTGATGGCAATTGTGGCGTTGGATTAAGATGTGTTTGCCATCCAAAAAAATGCAGTGAGTTTATGTTTTTACTCAATTAATTCATACTCTATTTTTTTTTTTTCGTACAACGTCCTCTTACTTGTGGTGGTTCATCTGAACATCTGATGCTTTGCAGAGGATAAGGTGATTTCAGTTGGAGCAGTTCTGAAGCCATGTGGTAACATACGTTTTTATCTGGTTTTCTTCATCCTAATGATGGGACTCTTCCAGGGATCTTAAGGTTGTACGCAATTCAACTAAGACTATTCTTGATTTCATATAGTTCATTAAAATAAAAGCTTACCTCAGTTAATTCAACTATCAGTATTTCTTTTGTCTGTCTCTTGCTTTAGCCTGCCTATTCTATGCTGTTATGTGGTTTGCTTGAGCATATTTTGAAAGGTCACGTGTTACATGTTGATACAATGAGACAGAATGATATTCTTTTCTCTGTAAACTCACCTTATTACCGCAATAACTGATGCGCTAAAAATATGGCCTGTTCATACTATCCTATTTACCACATGAATCTTCATTCTGGGGAAAGAAATGTAAGATATTCACACATTTAAGCTGGTCATTGCTTTGGATCCTTTGTCAAAGTTATGCGAAAACTCCATTGAGCTAGTAGTTTATTTCAAATGGTGCAAACCTATTTTCAGGGGGAGGGGGAGTTTACTGGATATGGTTTCTTGAGAGCACTTAGTCGGTTCATAAAGAGGTTTACAACAGATTCCGAGTTTAGATCCTTTGTAGACCACTTGTGAACTCACACTTCTCTGTTGTGTTTGGAAGGTTCTTTTGAGTGTACAAGTATGTTTAGTTCGTGTGGTAGGGACAAAAATTTGAATTTAATTAGGAGAATCTGGCATGAGGCCATTGCTCTGGTGATCTTATAGAAATGGTATTCGTTGATTTTCAGTATGCGCTAATGACGGACAAGAAGCTCTTGATCTACAACCGAACATTCAAAATTTGTCTTGCATTGTCCTAATACAGATATAAGATATGGGAACTCTTAGTTTCCATGTATTATGTCCCGCAACCTGCAAGCCTACTGTTGAGCTAAATCTGAAGGCAAAGGTGCAGATCCACATCTTCTATCTTAGTTCTTGGTGTTACATGATTTTCCCTGAAAAATTCTACAAAATTCTAGGGAAATAGATTGTACCAACTCCTTGTCTATAACCATATGAGGAACAGGACACTTGTAAACAACAGAGGTGGTAGGAGCTATATAATTTTGAGTTTGGCAGCACTTCCAAACAAGCAATCATACATTGAGCTCTCCCACCATTTTCTCTGATCAGTAAAGTAGCTGATCACCATTGTTCAGAAACATCTTTTCTGTGTTCTTTGACAGAAACCGTGACTTAAATCTCTCAAGTTTAGTCCAAGATCAACTTGACTAAATTGATCTTGTACCAATTTTGCCAACATATATCCCACCTTTCTTGTGGACACTGTTTTAGCATATATATATAGACCTCTTCACTCAACAAAAGAATGCAGACTTTGTAACCGTATTCTCTTTGCTTTTGCCCAGGAATCAGCCTCAGAAACTTGTTAACCTGAGACACCGGATCATGTAAAGCAAAAGGCTTGTTGATGCAGATGCTACTCATTATGCTGTCTTTATTCTGAATGCTCTTTGCTGGTTCTTTATGTGGGGGAACTTGCTCTAACCCTATTTCAATATCTTCTTCTAGAAATTTATCGGCTTTTGCTTCATGATGCCTGGAGAAGATACAAAAATGGGCTGAAAGATATAAACACACTAAAGATATCATGGTTATGCCTTCTGATAATCAGATTTGGGAGAACAATGTCTGTAACTCTTTATTAGTGTGAATTTCCATCATCATGATAAAAGTTGTAACTCTTTTTTGTGGCCTGCCTCCATTTTGCATAAATCTCTATAGTCCACTTTTGACTATCATTTTAGAGCATGAGACTACCATTTAAGGCATCAAATGCAGAAAAAGAATATAATCTTGCAAATTTAGTTAAGATTACAATAATCTCCTTTTGACCATCTACCTTTTTTCATCTTCTTTTTATTATTTTGGTTTTCTCAATTTGCCTCAAATGTATACACATTTGAATAAGGTAAAATGTTTGTAATTCCAACATAACATATCATGGTTCAAGTTTTGGTCAGCGTAATCTACTAACTTCAAATTTCCTTGACTTTATCAGTATTCTATAAATTATATATTGGGATTGGAAAAATGAGAAATCAACTTAGATTTCTGAAATATATAATCCAGAAATAGCAACAAGTCTTGTTGGTTTTGCCTTGGCTGTCATCGTCCTGGAGACTAGAATCAGTACAAGCAACACAGAAGTAATGAATCGTATATACTATTCATGCATAAACACAAAGTACAGCTTCCATCCATTCTGAAGTTTTCTGGAAAACTGAAAAAAAATAATCAAAATTTAATAAATTAATAAATGGAAAAAGATAAAGGAAGAAGAGGAAGATCAATTCCCATCAAACAGATCCCACCATTTTAAGCTGGATTCTTGGCACAACATCTGGTATACTAATTAATGAGATACAATGACAAGTTTCTTCACAGTTTTTTCTGATATGGTATTTTCGTCGATCGAAATTACATTTTCAATTTCTGGCTTTTGAGCAGAGAAAAATCTTATGTTTGCATTTAGACTAGATTGATCTGATATGATCATAAAAAGTTTGTCACTGTATAAGCCTCCTCTCCAGCCTTTCTTGTCTAAATTTCCTTCATTATGAATGGATTTTGGAGGTTCTTTTTCCAATGGCTCCAGCTCTTGTCCTAACTCAATATCTTCTTCCAGCAATTTGTTGTCCTTGTCTGCTTCATGTTGCCTGGAAACAATTTGAAACTGAACAGCAAGAAATAAACAGATTTTCATGAGGATTGTGGTACAAAGGAGAAAAAACAGAGAAATCATGACTGTGTCTTCTGATGTTCAGCCTCAATATGGACAACATTGGCTGTAGTTATTAATACTCAGTTTGAGGATGCCTCAACATTTGACCAATTGGAAAGATTTATGTAATCCACCTTTATTTTGCAAGGATTTATGCAAACAAATTTTGTCCATCAAGAACAAAATGGAAAATCCCATTAAATTTCATTTGTAAATATGGAGAGAATGCTATCTCTTATTTATTCGAAGAAATCTGTGGAGGCACCAGCAAATTTAGACTGGTACCTCATCAGCGTCTGCTAGGATTTCAGTAGAAATATGTGTTGTTGGAGTTGATGTTTTTAACAAAATAAAAGAAGTTAAAATTGCTAGAAAAGAGACATGACTTTAAAGAACCAGTCAAACTATGGCAACCAAAGGTATAACATACTCCCTATATTCCAAAATTAATTGTTATTTGTACTTTTTCTTTTTTGGGACATTTTAAAATGAAGTTTTATTTTTTAAAATGTATATTTTTTTGTCAAAATAATTCCAAAATAAGGCAATATTTTCTAATATGAGTTATTTTTTTTACAATACAACTCACTTAATTAAAGTAATATCTAATATAACATTATTATCTTTCAACCACTACTCTGTAAAGCAATATTTACATAAAAAAGTCGATACATACTAAAATAAACAAAAGGATAAAAGAGAACTCTTCGAATCACAAATCTTTAAATTGAACAAAGTTACCGCAATGGACTAGTTCCTCATAAATGCAGCAATAAAAAGACAAACAATTATGAGAAGGGACTTTCTTTCGAATATTTTCTTCTTCTTTGTTCGGTATGTAGCTTTGCGAGCAAGGAGTGCCACGCACAAGCGGAGCGAAAAGAAAGCGTAGGAGCATTCCGGGCAAGATTTATGGCCTCAGCTGCAGCTAAGTGAACTACTTCTACATATTCTATAAAAGTGAATACTAATTGTTGGATTGGATTTCAACCCAAATATATTTTTACTTTTTCAAGTCTTATCTATTTCACTTGTACTTCATTTTGGAGTGTGTTTATTCCAAATTTTGAACATATATTTTATTCCATTTATTTGCTCATTTCTTTAAATTTATACTTAATATATATTTGTAATATAACACCATGTTAGAAATAGAAGCTCGGCATTTCTAGTTAATAAATATTGTTTGAAACTTATATTTATCCTCAAATTTCTAAAGCTTGATATTCATAAATAACCAGAACCAAAATACTAAGTTGAAATTGTGCAAAATTAAGAAAAGGTAAGATGATTTATAGAGAAAACTCCTAAATTAAGACCACTGATAAAAATGTACATAGGTGGTCCTATCATTTAGGTAAGGAAATGAGCAAACTTAATTCGCCTTTTTGGACACAATGGCACAGCTTGATATGTTCCAAAATTCCAAAGTTAAGTCGAGATCGTTTTCCTTTTGTGGTCTCAAAAACCTCACACGTGAAAAGTTAATTATATATAAAGATTTTAGTCCAAAAAACTTGCAAATTTCTTGTAGAAGAAATTTCCAGTATTGATTACCTAAATTATGTAACAAAGGTAAAAAGCTATTTTTGCAGATATTTGAGTCTCAATTGCCACACAATAGGACAGTTGTTGATGAAACTGAAAGGAAATGCCAACTTTAGAAATCCTTGGGTTTTGTTTGGTTTTATTTCCAATTGATTTGAAAAATGTATTTTGAGAGAATGTATTTTGATAGTGAAATTAAAAAATTTGTAGAGAAAGAAAATATGTTGGGATGTTTTGTTGGAAAGAAATGATATGATGTATTTTTTGGGACATTTTTTACTATAAATATTTTTGTCTAGTTAGTGTCAAATATTTTCAACTGTAAATATATTGTCAATATTATTTTATTATAATTAATGTGGCATAATAAAGTATATGATTATTTAAATATTGTAATTAATAATTAAAATTTTGAGGAAATGAAAATATTATTTTCAAAAAATATAAGTATCAAATGCATTTTTATTTTTGAAAACGGAAAGTGCCGGAGCTAAAATGAAACCAAACAAATCCTTGGTATTTTTTAGCCCTATGAATCAAAAAGTTGCAACGATTTTGGGCATCTGAAAATAAAGTCCACGTTTATAACTAAATCTTGATTTATTTCAGGGGCTTAATTTCGATGAAGTCATTCAAAAATGACGTCAAGAAGAATGAATTTGTAAGAATGTCTCATTTATAATTAATGACACATATATAATGCCTAGTAATTTTAGTAGTGTTTCAATTTTAGAATATAAAACACCAAAATGAAAAATAAAATAAATGAAATGGGATGACCTATGGCTGTGTCTTTTGGAAGAAATTCAAGCATAATTAGCAGCCATCACCACATATATAAAAACTTATAAACACAACTATAATTTATTTTTTTTATGACAGGACCCACAGTCATTAATTAAAATTAAAATTATTTTGTCTCGATCCACTACTAAATTTTATATGTTTATTTTTTATTTAGTTGGCCGTCATATCATTATTATATCATCACCATAATATTAATTTTCTCACCAAATAATTATTTTTTTCTAAATTTCGAACATTTGACCAAAATTTGAATATTTTAGACTAAAAAACTTAAATTGCAACTCAGTCAAAAAATAATAGACCAAAATTACTAATTGAACATATGTAAATTAAAAATTAAAAATAAATAAATTTACCGGATCAAAAATGTAATTTTGATGAATTAAATAGTAGCTGCCTTTTAAAGGCCACATGTATCACAAAAAACTTGTAATGGGTCACCGGTACCATGACTAGAGCACGAAATGTCTATATAAATATTAAACAAATCCTTGAATAATACTATATTAATCCTACTTGTCAAAGTTCCCAACATGATCATTAAATGTGAGTCATGAGTTTCTACTCAATTAGCATTAATTTTGTGTTGCTCGTTGGGATGTCAACGACCCGAACCCGTTACTAATTAACCTTGGATGGGTTCAAATTGAATAAAAGAATAATTGGAAGGATAACGGGTATATTTTTTTGATCCTTTGGGTTCAGAATGAGTAATAGATTCAAAAGGACTTGCGGCGGATACAAGGTGCATAAATAAATTAAGATTTTATATATTTGATTTTTATTTTTTTTCTCCTCCCACCCTTATTTTTTCGATCTCTACACTTCTATTATATATTAAAATAATTATTTATTTTCTAACTACTTTTTAACTATTTTTCTGTTTGATTTTTTTTCAAAAATAAAATAACTAACGGATTTGAAAGGTTAGACCTATCAGGTATGATTCCAAAATTTATATTTTTCTTGTCGAGACGGATCCTGAATTCAATCAGACCCATCCCAAATTGACCCATTCACGTCCCTACTTGCTCTTTGAATTCCTGTCTAGAAGCAAACCCTTAATAAATACTGAAAAAAGAATGGAGATTCAATGCGAAAGCAATATGGTAAGAAGTCCTACCTTAATTTACTCAAGTACCCCGCTAACCAAGATCCCAAATCTTGGAGTTATGTCAAAACGTGGCAAGTGGAATTTTCAATGTTTGAAAATCAATTATTGATATATTATTATTCACATTCAATTAGCAGTTCTTTTTTAGCTAAAATCTCAGAATATATACTGTCCTAGTAAGAGAAGCAAGTTGGTTTTGAAGGAAACTTGAATATGATACTCCCTCCCTTATAAATTAATGAATTTAGCTTGATTCGACAGGGTATTTTAAATAAGAGCAAAAAAATTATAAGTTTTGTGCATTTTAATATTATTGTAGTGGTTGAAAAATAGATTTTGGAAAATAAATTTTTATTTTGGAATGCTCCCGCCCACCCCCTAAAAAAATGAGAACAATAAATTTAGAATAGATGGAATATTAAAAACATAGGAGTGCATAATTACTAGCATTATATCTTACATATGAATGCGCATGAAATTTGAAAGTTAATTTATAGAGGGATCAATAATATTAAAGTAATTAATTTTTCACGTAAATCCATAATATCGAAAGAATTTGAATCGTTAGATTATCCATAAGGATCTAGTGGTCATCATGATCCAAATGTTGATAGTGTAGGACTAGCATGATGATCCCCAAACCATGTAAAAATATTATAACATCTCTAGGACAAATCAAATTTCAAGGCAAGAGTTATACTTGTCTACCCAAAGGCTAGAGTTTTAATAGTTACCTTGATGCAAAGCGTGAAAATTTATAACTATAGTTGTGCAGCCAAGAAGTGCAGTGCTATAAAGACTAAGAAAGATGCAGCACAGAACATGCTAAAATTATGGGTTACATCTGTTCATTTACAGAGAACCACCAGTTGAATAGCCAAGAAGAGGCTTTCAGTTCAAAAATTTAAGGGCCCCATGAAATGTGGTTCAAAGATGATGCAGAAAGTAATCATGTTCGTAATAGATATGATCTCTTATTGTAAATTCTATTGCATCTTTTATTACATTATATTTGATTATACGCTATATGGAGAATCTTTTATATGCATGACGACAATTAGTACAATGTAATAGAAGATCCCGTCCCTAATAACAACCAATCTGATGAGATCATTCAACCCTGTGCCTCATGAAATTCTGGATATCTAACTTGTAAACAGAAATATGTGGTACTTCACATTAACCTCTTCCTTGTGATAGTTCTTTTTTATGTATTTCTGGTTGGATTTGATTTACCACTTATAGGGTGGAACTGGTGAAAAATGAAATGTTGATCAAATCCCATATCTCCATGAAACAGAAGATTTCTGTACTTAAATAGACTAACTAAATCATGCCATTGTCTTAAGATTCTCACTTTATTTTGACCTTTTCAGGTTTAAAGCAAGCTTTCTTGAAATATGTTGAGAGCACAAATAGCCAATCTTCATTCCAATTTTGGGCACCTGTTCTCTTCTGTTTACCTTTTGTGGTGTTATCACAAATTCTGCAAAAACTTATCCTCATTCACGTGTGCAAAGCACTCTAAAGGCAGCCAAGTTGTCAATATGTCAAGAATCAATTATTAGATAATCACTGAGATTGAATTGCTTTTCCTAACGCTATGTTTGGATCTTGAATTTTAGAAAGGAACTGGAAGAGGTAAAGGAAAAGGATCAACAAATAAACCACACAGGTACTATCAAGAACCAAACATACCACAAGGGTTTCCATGTCCAAAATCATTAGCATAGCCATAATACATTCTCCAGAAAAGAAGGAAAATCATTTTACATTCTACAAGTTTTTGTTAGTTTACCAAGATCAAATGCATAAAACCCCTACTTCTTTCATGAGTAATGAACAGCCAAAAATTATTTGAAAAAAAAAATAAAAAATAATAAATAATATACTGAAAAACAAGCTTCAAGTTTCATATGTTCTTACAGGCGCAGATCATTAATGAGAACTCAACTTTATCTTGATCTTTCTGCACCAGTTTCTCTTCCAGCCACAACCTGCTCTCCAATCCACTTCTAGTCCTGAACATAAACACCGCATACCCGGAGTCGGGATTGTAGAACCAATCATGAACATCCCACATCAGATCAACAAGCAAACCATCCAAGAAAATTGTCTGATTGCCCCTGAAATTCCATTGCAGCCTCTTCACCCGAATTACCATCTTTTTGTCGATGCACACCGATAGCACTGGATGCTTGAGCCCTTCATTTTCCCCGCTACAACGAATCAAAATGTCGTGGGCACTGCCTGTATCACAGAATTGAGCCTTTGTTGAATAGAGAGTATTGCCCGAAAAGTGTTCTTGACGCGAAAGTAATGAGAATTTGGCAGTTTGAGTGCCAGTTTTCAGCTTCTTTGCCATAGCTTCTTGGGCCATGTCTCCAAGAATTATGCCAAGTTCTGAATCAAAGGTGATGAAGACATAAAAACTGTCGACGGGTTCGGGCCCATGTTGGTACCGGGCCGCAGAAAGATCCCAAAAGACTTCAATTTTACAGGTGTGGGATTCAAGTGATTTGCTGCCTTTCAACTTTCTGAATAACCGTGAATTGGTGTTGAGTTTGAGGGCGCTTGATGGATCCTCACCAAAGTTTATGCTGAGGCCTTGAGACAAACTGTTCTTGCTCCATGTGACTGTGATCAATATCTGCTTTTGGGTGGAGAGAACAGTTCTGTATAAACATGTGACAGCATTTTGAATTGAAGGGTTGAGACCTGGAGAAATGCAGGAATTGTTTGAATAACTAGAACATGAAGTATCAGAGACCTGCACCGCATATTCACTAAAACAAGATGCAAAGTCTCTCATTTTGTCTGCCTTTCTGTGAGTGTGTGTGTGTGTGTGTGTGTGTGTGAGAGAGAGAGAGAGAGAGAGAGAGATTTTAAGAAGAAATTGAAGGCAAAACAAAGCCTGGCAATATTCTGAACAAGAAATTTTGTGAGGAAGCTGAACAGCCAAAATCCAGTTCCCCGACAGGCCCGTGTATGTCTTAAATATGGTTCTTTCTCTGCGCTCTCTTGCTCATCTAATGATGGAGGAAAGAACGGAAATTTGAGACAGAAACTTTCAAAGTCTGTTTCTTTATTTCTTGACAGTTCATCTGAGAAACTGTCGCATAAATATAAGAAAGATGGACAGAAGGGATGCAGCAATGTACTAATGACAATGGCAGTGTTGCTTTGTTTTACTTTATAAATTAATTATGTTCTTGTTACCTATGGATCAATCGTTGACTAGAATATATATGCAAAAAACATGAAGTCCTATTATGTTTATCTAACCGTATTAGTAATCGAAAATCAGTCATTAGTCAATAGTCATGGTGAGAAAAACCTCACTTTATACCATTAAGAAGTCTTAAAGATGAAAAAACTTCCAGCATTAATTTTGATTCCTATATATATAATGATTATTTCGTCTACGCAACAAATGTGACACCCTAAAATACTGATAAAAAATTTTATTTTAAATTTTATTTTATTTTCTATTATAATATATTAATTATTTATTATGTATACACCGAATAGAATTCCACACATAATAGATAATTAATATAATAAATTTTATAATAAAATATAATATCTGCCTAAAATAAATGTCCAAAAAATTAGTTAAAACTTCAAAATCAGTTCTAAAAACTCAAAAGTAATGGTAAAAAATAAATGCATCCCAGCATGTATTTTAAGTGAGGATACTTACGAAGAATGAACGACTATTTTAACGTGTAAAAATTTGTTAATAAAAAGGCATCACGCATATTTGGTGGACGACTTCTTGTCAGAGGTAAAGTCGTGCTAGCACTTTTATGCCGTGTTGAATCATGGTAGAAACTAGAAATTCGCATTCTCCATGGGTAGCACTTTTATGCCGTGTTGAATCATGGTAGAAACTAGAAAATTTGCATTCTCCATGGGTGGTAGTGGTAAGTACAATGCGATGAGTGTGACCGTGAGTGTTTGGCCCCCAACAAATTAAAACCCGGTCTGCTGACCCACCAACTTCTGATCACTGCACACCTATGGCTAAAAGCAGAGTCATATGGTGAAACAAATAATTTCCCTTTTTCTGAAGTTTAGCTTGTGAGTTTCTTTTATGTCCCTTGATTTTCTAGTTGAATTTAATCGCATCGAATAGATTATTTATTTAAATTTATTTAAATTTGTAATGAGTTTTAATTTTTTTATTTAAATTTGATTTAATTGTTAATCAAATTGAATTTAAACAAATTTTAATTAAGTCGGACACAAATTAAGTTCAAATAATTTTTACACATATTTTATCATTTTTTACTAATCAAATTGAGTTCCAAATCATATCAGACGAAAAAAATATATTCAAATTTATTTTGTTATGTTTAATGAATTGAGCTCAAATGAGTTTTTAACGATCAATCTCTTGAATTGAATATTAAGTAAGTTGATTTGCTTTTTCACAATGTTGTATGTAGTACACATACATTGATTGCTTATTTTGTATGCAAAGTATTTTATTTGACAAAAATATAATATTTAATATAACATTCAATACATATATACTGAATGTAGCATGGATTCAATCGACCCGTCTTTTCTTCTTTATAGTGAAAGTCATTAAAAATCCAATTAAGAGTAACATATTAATGCAGAGTTATCCTTTCTGTTATGACAAGATTGATTAATGCTATATTTGTAACGTTAGAACATGTAAAATCATGGTATGAAAGTTGTTATTGTCCTTTTTTTTATGAGAAATAATCAATTTTATGTTCTTGAGGTCTTTTCACATCTCCTTGGAGCCTCCATGAGGAGGGACACCGAAAGAGGGTGGGTGAGAGTAATTAAAGTGAGAAAAATAAAAAATGAAAGCACGAAAAGAAAAATGAAGAAGAAATAAAGGAAAATAAAAAAGAATGAACGACGGAAGAAAAAGGGCTACTGCCCTAATCGAAATTTAAAATCAAGAAAAGTGGGTCTTATTTGAGGAGTTGTTGATAATTGATAAGACTTTTAAATTTGTTTATAATGCATATATATATATATATATATATATTGTAATGAGATTCCGCCTTTAATCTAGAATTCTGAAAGGTTTACAGAATATCAACTAATAGTCTGATTAATTCATAGTTTACAATCAACTTTGAGATAATATTAGATACAAAATAAATACTCATGTTCGTTTTGACCAACAGCAACACTCATGTCAATTCGGATCTTTTATTAGTGTATTGGTGTTTTGTCCATATTATTATATAAAATATCTCCTTAAATAAATATTTGATTGATATTACAAAAACTTAATGTGTATTCGTAAAATATTAAAAAAAAACAATAAATAAATATATATTAACAACAACATACAACATTGCTACTCATTATTTAAAACCTCTCCAAATGTGAAGCTACGATTATTCTTTGATTATTTTTAAGATTAAATCATCCCAAATTATAAAAATTCATTTATCTTTCGAAACTATAAATACTCCCGTGATATATTACAAATATTTTCTTAATATTTATTTTTATTTTATAAATACCCCCATTAGGTGTAATTTATAAAGTATAAATAAATATCAAGAAAATATTTATAATATAGAAATTCAAATATTTTTTTAATAAATAACTCAAATTTTAAAAATAATTTTTATAATTCATCCTTATTTTTAATGATACCACCTCTTTCCATGTAAATATAAGAATGCAAAAAAAAAAAAAAAAAAAAAATGGGGAAGGGGATAAGGGGATAGGGGAATCTACCTCACAACCATATAGTGTTCAATGAAAAGAATTATTGCTTGCCTTTGGGCAGGAGATGAATGGACATTTGCTAAGGAGCATTGGAGTCCAGGTGGTGAGGTCCCTGTTCCCCAATTAATAGCCAACAAGTAGATTGTATGGGGTTGGTTGATCCAATTTAATAGCTTCCTGAGTACTTTTTAAGATTGATCAGATATTATTGCTCATCACTGCTACAAAGTACAAATCTTTGCCATACAGTTATATCAATGTTTTCTTGAATTGTGACCTGATACTAATTAGGGGCTAAGTCCAATGAATTTGTGGGACAATCTTTATATCTTCAAAACTATTTTATTCATACTTAAACATTAAATAAATGCTCACAAAAGAGGGTAAGCATTTAATTGGAGTGGAGTGCAAACTTTGAGATGAAATTACATCAAAAAAAAAAAAAAAAAAAGTGTGGGTTGAATTCATACTGCACGCAATATATATGCATTATGTGTACGCCGACTGTCCTATTTTTTTATATATTTCATACTTTTAATAATAATTGTTTGTCAAGCTAGTTTAACTATTTCACTTTTGAGTTTAATTCTTAGATCTAATTTGATCAGATCCAAATCGATCATAAGATAAAGGTACAAATAGTTGTCAATTAATAAGAAAGAATTGAATCACTTTTTAAGTAAATAAGGGATATTAATATGATCAAGTTTGAAAATGCCCTTATGAAAGAGGTCAGCTAGTTTTAGAGGGTGTGAATTTATAAATTGTTCAAAATATTTTATAAGTTGTTTAGATATTTAAAAGCTGTCAAAAATATTTGGTAATTTTTTTTAAAAAAAAAGGTTATAAAATTCAAAAAAATTATTTTAAATCTTATAAACTCCTAAAAAAAGTATCTCCACTCCAATTGATTTTTAAAATAAGATTTTATTTTAACAAACTCCTTTAATTTTGATAATTTTAATTATTAAATTACCAACATTTTAAAAGTTTTAAATTTTATTTTATCCAAACACTTTAATAATTTATTTTTAAAATAAAATTTATTATTTTATAAATTTTAAAAATATATTTTAAAAATGTATGAAGTTATAAGATGTTTTAAATAAGGTCTCCGACTTCCATCAAAACGTGGCCATAGAACAGACATGTCTGTCAATTGCAATCTATGTGTTTACCCTGAAATTTTGTAATGGATTGGTGCAAAACAAGTTTCCAAAAATAGAAATAAAACTTGTTTGCCTAACATTTTGTGTGTTTTCATTTCTTTTATACTAGAATTTAATTCAGTGTTTATATTGTAAAATTTATGAATTTTGTTTTAAAAATTTAAAGGCAAATTTTTGAATTTTGTTTTAAAATTTTAAAGGCAAATTTTTAAAAATAAAAAATATATTGGGATCTGTAAAACGGGCAGCTATCAAGAAGATATTGGTCTTTTGACCTTATTGCCCCAACTCAAAATTTTGAATGCTTGGAAGTTTCAACTTTCACTTTCTTACTTTTTATTTCTTATTAAAATGGCAAAAGAAGTCTTTGTTTTTATATTTTTCCGCTAATTAAAGTATTGAACTTCTTAATTTTATTAGAATGCATATTATATCATTAGAAAGAGATCTTGGTTGTACGTACAAGGTTAATATTGAAAAAAATTACAATTATTTTGGATTTATATATATGGCATTTGCTTTTAGAAATGTTAAATATTGATTTGGGGATAAATTAGTGTACTTGAATTTAAATCGAGATGATTTGAGTTCGGATATTTGAGAATTCGTGATAATCTAAAATATCAACACACGTTATGCTTGTTGGGGTGACTCACAACTAAACCCTCCGAGAAAATGAATAAAAGATGTAAAAGTTATTTTATAAGACATATGTATATGGTATTTATATTAATCGATTCTTGTAGGTCGTACAGATTAGAATTTAGATATCATGATATCGTTAACTGATACATCTCATCTATCTACTGTATCAACGACGGGGAACTCGAGTCGGATCAATTTTCAAGTAAAAATACTCAAATTTATGAGTATTTTTAATATTTTGATGATATTTTAAGGATACTACAATAATTTCAGTGCTTGTTACGTCAAACCAAAGTAAAGAATGTAGAAACTTTCAAAAATTAATGTTTAATTGAATAAAGAAATGCAGTTAATGGCTATTGCTAATTAAGGCACTACTTAAACCTATAATAATGAAATACAACTATTTGCAAGTGCAAGCCCACAGATTCTCTACTAATCAGTTTTGAACCCACAAAAAATCTAATTAAATATTTTTTTAGGTCTTTTGCTAAATTATTTTTTTAAAAAAAATTCAAGACGAGACATTTTTTCATCTAGAACATCTTCTATTTAATCTAAGTCCTTACAGCACTAATCTTCATTTAAAAATGTTTAACTGAGATTGTTAGCCATAAATGAATCTTTTTAAGTCAAAATGGGCATATTATATTGGGCAGTACCTATGGTTTTGACAGCCTAGTTGGTTCTTGGAATTTGTCCAAAATTAATTTCTTTTTGTCATTTTTTTCCATGGTTTTTTATAGTTTAATTCTGTACATTAGTTAGTTACTGAAGGCAACTTCTAGATTCCTTGTTCCTTTAGCTGCCGTCCGAAGTCACTTTCTCGTGTCATCTAAAGAAATTATTACACACATATTGTAAATACCACTTGCCTTCTCAAATTCATACTTAAACAAAACCACTTGCCTTCTCAAATTGTACGTATATGATTTAGTTTTTCTCTAATTGGCGAGAATATGTGGGTCAATTTCTTCTTTTGTATATTTGAATTGATTTTTTGTGTATTTGTTTGCAATACGAACAAACTGTTGGAAGTGTCAAAACCTCCTACCATCAAATGAGACCTTAAGTAAGATAATATTAAAAAATAATTAAAAATATAACGCAAGAAAAAATAAAAAAAATATGATATTTGTAAATGTTTAAAAAGAGTTGTGTAAGGTCTATTAAACTAAATCTATTTATACATTCGACTATACTATTTAACTCTTGGGCCCTTGTGAATATAATAGAGTTGGGTATTTTTAAATTGTTGAAATTGCAAATTGCAATAATCATCCAATGGTAATAATAATAGACCACCAGGCCAGTAGACATTTTTTTTTTCTTTTTTTGGGTTCCATGGAAGATTTTTTTTGGTACAATAACGAAGCCTTTTTGGTCCCCAAAATCGATTGGTAACTATCATCCCATTTGTTTTCCTTACTCTTGTCCTAAAAGTTAGGTTTCCCATTTATGTAGACCTCTTTCCTCTTTATCAGGCAAAAGAAAATCCCAAATACAGAAGTGGGCACTAAACTCGTGCCGCAGCCAAATTGGAATTCACCTATTGGTCCGTCCAACGCTGTGATTTTCTTTATATGTCCTTGAGTCGATTCCATGGGGTCATTTAGACCTAACTCTTGAGTATTGAAGTTCAAATTCTTAAAATATAAAATTTTAGATTTAATTTTCATAAAAATATTAAATTTCGTCTATTTACATAATAAATGATTTTATATTGTTGATTATTTATAATTGTTAATTATTTGATTAATATATAAATTTGATGCTAATTGAGTATTTTGTCAACAAATTTTTTCCGTTTATATTGTCTTTGTTCGTAGTGGAGGATATGTTTGATTTTTTTTTTTTTAAGAAATAAGAAAAAAAATCAAAAATTGCCTAATTTTAATTATTAAAAATGCAAAACCTGTAAAAGTGAAATTATTCTCAATAATAATTTTTTTTTCTTTAATAAAAAAATTCACATGTTGATTAAGTAAATAATGAATTTTTAATGGCCACCTAATTGGTTCTTTCCATATATGGTGATTAATATATGGCAAAAAAGAAGTTTATATCTTATTTCTCAATAAATTTAATTAACAAGGCATACAAAGATATATAAATGAATAAATACACTAATTTATAGTAAGGGATAAGTACTTTGAGACAAATAAAATCAAAACATTCTCTGTAAGACGAACAAAATAAAATCTGTCAAAAGTGTACCCTTATCAACAATTTTTGACATTAATCAATGTCAAATTTATTCGAATGAGACACTTACCTCTTGGCTTATTTTTTATGAAATTAAGTAGAAATATTCATCATTAATATTAGATAATGAATTCATTTTATATTAGATAATTTTATATTCCAAATAATTTCCACTTTGTGATTACCGTGCGAATAATATTATTTCTCACAAAGTCATTTCCCCTAAATTCGATTTACAATAAATCACATTTTCTCAATAATTGGTACTTTTGAAGTGTCCCGGAACTAGCCCACTAGCCCACTAATTTGCACCCAATCTAGTCAGGTCCATCTTTAATACGGGTCAAGAGGGAACACAAGTTTTAGGTCCATCAAGTTACATGTTTGTTTTGGGCCATGCCTTTTCAGTAACCCAAACCATTTGTAGACATAAATCGGTCCGTGCATAAAAAAAAAAAAGCTCATATAACGTCTGTACAATTTTCTTGAATATTTAGATTTACTGTGTGTGTTTCCTCTCATACTTGGTAACCCCCAAATTTATTTTCATTTATTTTTGTTGGTCTTTACAAATTAGACTTTGCTTTTCTTTACTTTTTTTTTGTGTATTTATCGAAACTCAAAAACCCTGGTCATTCAAGTTTGATTTGTGGTTGGTATCGACACAAGCTTAAGTAAAATATGTGGTGGGGTATTTGCATAAACCTATTTGCATATACCAATACAAATTCTTATTTGGAAGAGATTTTGGAAATAACTTTTAAATTTGATGTTATGTCATTGCCATTCAAAAAGACTTTAGGCTTTGATAAGCTTCATTGTAGACTTTTATGATTTAACTTTTGATTACAAATGTAACTTAATTTAAAATATTATGGATTATACGTTTGGAATTTATACATCTGATGTGATATTACTTTTTATCTACAACTACAAATTGGATGACAATTGGGTCATTGTCTGCAACACACCAAGTTGTATAGGGTGTCGGTATTGTTTGCACGAAGATTTTCCAACACTCAAGTCAGAAGCACAAAAAGAATTGATAACAAAAGACTTGAAGATATTAGAGAGCAAAAATGAATTGTTGACCTTATACAAATAGATGAATGGTATATATAGTATATTTTGATGAGTTGTTATCTGTTGTTAGGTGGTGTATATTTTACTTAGGCTTATGCTTGAGCCTATCAGGGCCATAAATGTTTATTCACTTAAATTGAGTCATTCATAATTGAATATTTTTTTATTGGGTCTTACTCCATCAACACCTTCATTAACATGAAATATTTCCCTTTTGAATTTAATGTCAAGTTATTTAAAATAAGCTCAAAGCTCATAAAAAATTATAAAGTGAGAGATCAGACTCACCGCGCCACACAACCACCCACCAATATATATATTGATTGATTCTAAGTCTATAATCATCAAATTTAATGATATTTGAACTTAAACTAATTTAAATTGATACAACATCTACAAAATTGTTCATATGCCCATAAATGTTTGAAACTTTATGTGACCAACAAATTTGAATGCAAGACTAGGGAATAACATTTGGCCTCTTTCCACCCTCCACAAGTTGTATCTAACTAAGATACAAATAATGCTAGAGAATAGGTTTCAAAAGCACTTACACACTAATTAAATATGCTAAAAGAAGTAACATCAAGATCCAGGTGGCCAACTAACCAACAAATTACAAAAATGTACCTTCACAAGCTGTTTTTAACTATTTTCTTCCCTGACTTGGACATTATTAACTGATCCGTATTTTTCCTTCTACAACTAGAAAATGGCAGTTTACTAGACCATCTCATCCATAACCACTATACAAACATCATTTTCCATCAACAACGGCTATATTTATTTTCGGCCTCGCTTATTGTTTATTCTTCAAATCCAAATGGGCCGTTGCTTTCAGTAATGGGGCCCGCTCTTTTGCTTCTCCAAATCCAGCTAGCACCACCATTCTCCTTTTTATAATTAATTAATTCATTGGACCCGATACTGTGAGCCCATCATGAATTTGCTCATTATTACACGTGTCAAGTGGGCACCGGGACATTGGGTATTCATAATGCCACCAAGGCATCTATACGTATAATTTTTTTTTATAATTCAAGTATCCAAATTAATTTTGAAAGACAATGACTTTTTTTATGATTCATCCTTAAAGTAAATTTATAATGTAATAATAGCTTATACACATTCGATGTGGATACCTGGTACCCTACTTTTGAAAATTCACAAAAAAATTTTATATTTCAGAATAAATGATGCCTTTCATGATCGTACGAGGGTTGGAAAACCCTTCATGAAATTCATCTTATACTTTTTCATTGTGTCACCTCTGTTGAGCAAATAAATTTTATAAAAAATTATTTCTTGTACTTAAACAGAGGGATAAGTATACTAGTATAGAATATAATCCTGTGTGTGCGGATTTGAAGAGTTCCCATGAAAAGAACGAAGAAAAAGAACAAAGAGGGAGGAATTTTATAAGGCTTATAAAATTGGAAAATGTTGTTACAAACTAGAAAAATTGATAGAGTTGCACACAAATATTAATGCAATTCGAATTTTTTATTTTAATTTTATATTTCATTTCATTTTATATATCATAAATGCATTATCAAAATATATAAAATATCTCTTTAAATATGATTTAACGTGAATCATATATATCTAATTAGAAAAATACGAAATAAAATAATAAATTAGAACAAAAAAATTTAAAGTTATATCAATAATGTTTCCCATGTTAGTAGTAATTCCCATGATTTTATAAATATATAATTATAATATACGTGATATTACAAAATATTCTTACGTGATTTACAAATATATTGTAATAATCATATTATAAGAATTAATTTTTATACTACTCAAAAATTTTAATTATAATAATATATTGCATATACCAAAGCTATTTAATTTCTTGAAGCTCTACATATTTTGATTAATCCAAGTTGAAATCCAAAAATCATGACAATGTGACGAGGAAGAAGTTTTAAGGGCCTAGCAAGTTAAATTTAAACTCCCAATTTGATTAGTGTTATGCCAAAAATTACAAAAGAAAAAAAGAAGCCAAAAAAAAAAAAAAAAGTGAGCTGAAATGACATGATGTTATCAGACGAACAGAGTACCAAACGCGGTTGCCCGACTCCACGCCCCTTGTCTCATCTCTCTCTCTCTCTCTCTCACACACACACACGCGCGCGCGCACTAACTTCACCCCCTCATTACACTTTTCACACACACAGTACACACACTAAAAGCTTCAGATCTTTTCCGCACACGCTCTCTCGCTCTAAGCTTTTCTTAAACCCTAACAATTAGTTCAGATCTACTTCCCACATTCACATTTCCACATTATTTGTGTTTATTAATTTTTGTACTTGATGGCTGCACTTACGCATTTCTAGTGTGTTAGCTTTTAGTAAATGGCGAGCTCCGACCCTAGTAAGAAGCCTCGACCCGGCCCATGGCCACCCGCGCCCGACTCCGTCGCAATGCCGCCTTCTTCCTGGGCTAAGCGCACCGGATTCCGCCCTAAATTCTCCGGCGAGACCAATGCCGGCGATTCCAGCCAAATTACCACTTTACCCCTGCCCCAACCCCCGGCCCAGGCGCAGGCTAAGCCCAGACAACCCGATACTAACCTAGACCTTGAAGCCGGGCGCCCGAGACCAGGCCCTACGCCCAATGGAGAGCCTGCGGTTGCGAGGGATAGGGAGAAGGAGAAGGAGAAGGAGCAGACGCCGCCAGTGAGGAAGCGGAGGGACTCCGATGGGGGCAAGAATTCGGGCCCAAATGGGCAGCCAGCGGCGGGGGAGGGAAGTCAGAGGGCGGTGAGGTATGAGGAGGCTGCCACGGTGGATGTGCTGCCACAAATGGTGGTGGATGATGATGGGTTTTTGGCCAGGCATTCGCATATGAAATACGAGCTTAGAGATACTCCTGGTCTTGGTGAGCTTTTTATTTTTGTGAATTAGTTTTGCATGAAGTCTCGATGCGTTGCTAGGATATTCAAGCTCTTGATGATGCAATATTAGTGTCGGGAAGATGAAGCATTCAATTTGTTTTTGGTGGTTAAGTTATGATGAAATGAGTTGAATCTCTAATCAAGTTAGATTATGGGTTTAATTGGTTTATTGCTTATTGAGTAATTGCATTGACTAAATTTTACTTTAAAAAGTTACGGTTCTTCTTGTCTGTATTGCCTTGTATTATTTGATCCCTATGTACCATTGATGATTACTATTCGTGAATAAGTTTGGAGACTGTTTAAATAATAGCTATTGCTCTTTGTTGTTATTTCAGTTCCCATTGGTCTCTATGGATTTCAACATTATGTTTCTATGTTGGGTTCATTGATACTAATACCACTCGTGATCGTTCCAGCAATGGGTGGCAACTATGTGAGCACTTGTAATTCATTTTTTATTTACTTTTACCAAGCATTCTCTTATTTTTTTGAACTCTTTTCCAGATAAGTTGAACTAATGGAAGTCATTTTGTAGGAAGACACAGCAAATGTGGTTTCCACTGTGCTATTCATGTCAGGAGTTACAACACTTCTACATACATCATTTGGATCAAGATTGCCCTTGATACAGGGGCCTTCATTTGTTTATCTTGCCCCTGCTCTCGCAATTATCAACTCTCCTGAATTTTTGGGGCTAAATGGAAATGTATGTATTTAGACTTGCTGTGGCTTCATGTACCTTTGTTTTCTTATTATTGTGATTTGTGGGAAAAAGACTGTGTTTTGAATGGCCTAAAGTTTACCTGTTGGGTGTCGATGATATACTTCGTATTAAAGTTGAAAATTATTTTGTGCTTTTAATTTTTATGTTTACTGAATGTGTTTAGCAAGTTACTCTCTAAAAGTTATGTTTGAAGAAAAAAATCTTATCGCATGCATCTCCTAGGATCTTAAATAAATCTGGTTAACCATGTAGTCTACCCTAATGTGTAGGGAGCCATTTATGTTTATGTTTGATATATCAGGATTAACATTTTGTGTTGTTTAGTATTGCTAGTGTCATGTTAAGTTTTGATCTGATAAATGGATCATGAATGCTGAAAGAAGGCATGTTGCTCTGATTGATGTGATAAAGGTACATTTGATGAAACTAATGTATGTTGACACATGATCCAATAGCTGAAACTCAGGACTTAGTTATGCTTGATGTCATTTGGGAATAGTTTGAGGGCTAGTTTAACTTTGTTTTATGTGCTGGTGCTGTTATAAGTTCTAGAGATTAAATTAGACTTCTATGCTTGGGGACAAAAACTGAAAGGATGTCACAGACAAAGCACTGCCTGGAATGCAAAACTCAGACAGTGTGCCAAAGTGATAACCATTCAGTTTCGTCCTGATAATAACCTTGGTTGGTTTTTTGTTGACTTTCCCCAAGAATATAAAGTAGTAAAACTTTTGGTTAAATAAAAGTTTCCTATAAATTGAAGCATTTTTACAAGAATTTTGACTCAGATTTGTGAAGTGCTAAAACATTGTCTGACCGTTGTTGCCCTGTGTTCGGCAACTGTAATAATTTTTACTATCTGGTTGTTTGGTGTACTTTCTTAACTGAAAGTGTTCTTTGAAATGGCAGAACTTCAAGCATATAATGAAAGAGCTACAGGGGGCTATAATTATTGGTTCAGCTTTCCAAGCCTTCATGGGATACAGTGGTTTGATGACAATACTACTAAGGTATAGGCAGAATTTCTCAAACATTTTTGAAAACAACTTAATCTCTTCTGATTGACTGCTATCCTCCTTTTCCAATTTCGTATGGAATTTTTTCAGAATTGAATGGTTTGGAGATAAAATTGTCATTATGTTACTTTTGAGAATTAATTTGATTTTCACATGGTTTTTTAGAATCTAATTTTGTCTATAATATTTTGGAAGATATTTTGTAGGAAATTTGGATTTAGTGTAAGATGGGTAAACTTTTCATGTTCAATTAACATAATCATATTAAACCCGTTGATTTCTGGGTTGAACAAGCATTCATCATGTTAGTAGCTACCATCTCTTAGTTGTTCTGCCCAAGAGGGTAACCTATGCAATTGAAAAAACTGCAAAAGAGGAAGATGGTTTGAACAATGATAACATCAAAGGATACACATTTATCGAACAAAATTTGTTGTGATGTCTCTGGTGAAAGTGGTTATGGTACAATACCTCACGGGAAGCTTTCAATCCCCCAAAAAAGACCTATGGACCCCTCCTTGCTCTTGTATGCCTCATCAGTGGAAATTAGTAGGAGGTAAGTGAATTTTCAACACTTAATACGAGTTGTATCTCTTTTCTCACTCACTTTTGAGTGAAAAAGTTAGTGTGGCTACCATTAGAAGTAAATATAATCACATGAATCAACCAGAAACTAATGACAAAGTCCACTGTTTTTGGATAAGTGGGAGAAAGAACTAATAGATATTTAATGTGATGCCTTTAGTGGAAGTTGAACCCAGGACTATGTCCTGGGTTAATCCTGGGTTAATCTTACCACTCGAGTTGGTGTCACTGGCTGTTTCAACTTTGATGAACAGAAATATATGGGTATTTGGAAAGGCCTAGAGTTCTCTACATTATCACTCTTTAATGCTTATTTTCAATTGCCATGAATAACAAGAAAATTTTAGAAAAATAGCTAAATTTGTGATATTGACATGTAAAATTTTCAAGTCTACTCGAGCTTTTTGATCTGATATTTGTCTAAATTGTTGTAGGTGGTGTAAACTGTAAACATCTTTTAAGCAACCCTTGATTACTGCCTATCATCCTAAGTAGCGATTTGCATATTTGTTTCACCTTGTGAACCAAAGATTAGGCAATATTGGCCCTTCCAATTGTGCCTTTTATTTCCACCCCTTTTGCTTGCCTCCCCGTTTCAAAACAATATCTTGGATTGAGCAATTTCACTTGTAACACTAATGCAGAACAGATAAAGGGGGGCATAAGCTCATGCGCTACATGAAAATTAATATTTTCATGTCTATACATCCTGGACGGACAATCACTAGTTAGACTGTCCCAGTATAATTCCCATGGAAGAAAGGATTGAGCATTTATAGTTAAGCTTTGAGTTGACATCATAACTGTCAAGCATAAATCCTGATATTTCAAAATCAAGTAATTTCAGCTTTTGGATGGTCTGGATTGTGGTCTGTGAGAAAAAGAAAGATTGATTTCCTGCCTAAATTTGAAGAGAATGAATATAATTTATTAATGCAGCTAGATGAGTTGAGCTGTAATGATAGAAGAATGATAAGAGCGGGTTGGAGTTAAAATCATACCTACTAGGCATCTATTAATCCTGAACTTACTGCATAATTATTGTTTGTTGCCTTGTCAGCTTCTGGGTGGTCAGGATTGTCATCTGTGAGGAAATGACTTGATTTCCTACCTAAAGTCTATGATTGAAGATAATAAATTGTAATTTATGAATTCAGCCAAAAAGTGAATTGTAATGATAGTGGATTTGTAAAAACAATGTAGCGTAAGAATATTATGTGAACTTGAGGGTCTTATGCTAGTGTGCTCTCTCTAATTTCTCATTTGTGTACCCTTCTATTATTCTTACTAGGACAGGTCTGCTCTCTCTAATTTCTCATGTGTGTACCCGTCTATTAATCTTACTAGGACAGTGTACTAATGAAATGTTGTGATTGCTCAAAATATTTTACATTATTTTAGACTATTTGAAGATTCTAATTTGAATCTACTAATAGTATTACATTTATATATGATCCATGATCTGTGGTCCCAAATCATAATCAGTGACTTTTAGGAGTGGCAAAAACCAAGACAAGTTGTCAAACTATCATTACTTTGACTAGTATATTAAGCTACCTCAGTTGGGCATCTGATGTCTAACCTTTTTATTGGTAAGGTGAGATTTTTTTATTACCCAAGGAATAAAATACAACTAAGATTACAAATTCAACATATAATCGACACTGATGTTCTACGGCATCACTAGCAACATCTCACATCGGATCAACTCACAACCAGTCACCAGTTTCAAGCTACATCAAGTTAAAAACAACCATGTCATTTGCAGCTATAAAGATGGGTAGTTAAGTATCGACCTTTCTTTTTTTAATGAATGGCCAAGATCCACTCATTTATTGCAGCTTTGACCTTTAAATGTATTGTTGGTTACTCGTAAAGGTGAACAACTACAACCGACATTTTTTCATTAATGAACCTCTTCTCTTTCATGTAGTATATACCTCTCCCTCCTTTTATTGAATGAAGCCCTACAGTTTCTCTTTCTTTTAAAAAAGTGGCTGTTCTAGCTGTCTGCCTTCATGGGTTAACAATGATAAGTTCTATCATCAAAGAGTCAGAGTTAATATGAATGAATATTTGTGTTTCCTGCAAGTTATGTCCCATCAATACTGCTGTTTGGAATTTGATGTAAAATGACCAATTGATTGCTTTCAGTTTCAAAAAATACATTCAAAATCAATGACAATATTGCATGGCCATCTTCAAGATAATTCAACATAAATAGAAAAGGATAGATCTTATGTGTCCTTAAGAGTCTCGGACATCACATAACCGACTACTAGTAAAACATTCAATAGTATCATTTGTTTGAGTATTTTTGTTGATGTTTTGCAGTATTTTGCAGTAAATTGTTAAAAAAAATCCTTTGGGAGGATTGAATCCTATCAATGTGCGCTACTTCTTAAATGTTGAGGGAGTAATTTCAGTGACTTAGTTCATGAAAAAGGACAGTATTTGATTTAATTACACGCCATAAGTAAGATGCTCTCCACGAGTGCAAATTTTGTTGATTTAATATCTTCATTAAAGTACAATGGATTCATTTGGATCAAATGCTGCCAAAAGAAATAATTTAGGTCTTAATGTGAAACACTAATTATGTCGCCTGTACTTTTAACCATCACCATTTTTCCATATCCCAATTAATATTTCTCCAAATGTAACTGATTTGAGGTGGCATTGTTAATTCATATGTGCATCAATGCCATTTCTTGAATCTGGAATCATATTTGAGTCCTTATCCCATGAGTTATCTTTGTTTACTTGCAGTAAAATACTTTGATTAGTTTTCACTTGTGCAAGTAATCCATTTTCAATTATGATAGCATACCTTTACATGGATATGTGCCAGAATTGCACTCAATGAAAGCATCGTAGTGCTTGCACATTTCTTCTTGTCCTCTTTATTCCCCAAGATTGGGTTTCCAACCTTCTATTGAAGTTTTTACTGTTATTCGTGGAAGAGTAAAATGGCAAAAATCACAACTCATCTCCAGTTTGTTTTTCCTACTCCTTTTCACTTTTTCAGGTTGATTAATCCAGTTGTTGTTTCCCCTACTATCGCTGCCATTGGACTTTCTTTCTACAGCTATGGCTTTCCAAGAGTCGGCACCTGTATTGAAATCGGTGTGGTGCAGATATTATTAGTTATTATCTTTTCCCTAGTAAGTTATACAACCTATTTCTGATTACTTTTTTACTGAAGGATTTTTTTTTTCCTGTTATATATTGTAAGGGTTAGCATCTGCTGCTTCTTAGAAATGGGGTACAGAATTGGTTTTGTAATTCTTACAGGTTTGGAATTATATCATGCCGCAATTTTTGTGACTCCTTGCTTTTTTTGCAGTACCTTCGTAAAATTTCAGTTTTGGGTCATCGTATATTTCTAATTTACGCGGTAAGTTTATGTTTTTGATTGTATATGCTGGTGTTGCTGACAATTTTTAGCATAGATCTTCAATGTGACTTTGGCTTGTGTAAAACTAGGTTCCACTTGGTCTTGTTATTACATGGGCTACAGCCTTCCTTCTGACTGAAGCTGGCGTATATAGCTACAAAGGTTGTGATGTAAACATACCTGCCTCAAATATAATATCTGATCATTGCAGAAGGCATGTTTCAAGGATGAAGAATTGTCGAGTTGATACGTCTCATGCGTTGAGATCTTCGCCATGGTTTAGATTTCCCTACCCGTTGCAATGGGGCACACCAGTCTTTCACTGGAAGATGGCCCTCGTAATGTGTGTGGTGTCTATAATCTCATCAGTAGATTCAGTGAGTCCGCACTATTTTCCTCTTGTTTTACATTGCTGTCTAATATTCTTTGCTGTTCATCAAGTATCCTTTTCTTTCAACTGTTTAAGCCCCGTTTGCATGTAGAGCCCCACTGGTTTTAGTGTGGTCATTAAACCTACTAAGAACTGGAAAAATGGTATAGTGCAAGTGTATCTTCCAAAACTTCTGTGATTTTTGCCAGTAATCCCATCGCTTGGTATTAAAAAGTTATAAGATTCAATTTGTTCTTTAGACTGACCACTAAAGGAAAGAAGTTAAAAACGGGCCATAAAAGTAGGGGTCATCTTCTTAAATCCTCCACGTGTGAATATTGTTTGGGCATATCATATGGCTAAAATTCAGTCCACATTCCAAACACAAAGGAATTTGCTTCTCACCATGATCTTTATTTTCTGATCTAAAGAAATGGTGGCTAATGAAAAGCATAGTGGTCAAGAGAGTAAACTTGATAAACACCTTTACACTGTAGTTCGCTTTATAATTATTATTGGTAACAGTAGTTACTTCTTCAATTTTGCTATTATTAATTATTGTTGTTATTGTAGTTGTTATATATATCTTTGGGATTGCTGTTATTATCTCAACCTCGATATTATGCTAAACCTTCCCAAACTTTCAGGATGATTTATTTAAATCATACGTCTAGCAGTGGGAGGTCTGAGGGTTCTACATGATTCATTTTAGGATGATATTATTATCTCTTTGCTTTTTGTTCTGTTGTTATACAAAAGCCTATTCTATTTATTTCCCTCTCCGAAACCTTGATAGGCTGAGGAACACCAGAATTCTAAAACTTACAAGTTATGCCAAATTTTCAGTTGTTCCTTTGAATATAAACATCTGGTTTACTCTCATTTATGTTGTGTTTTTATGACTTACTGTAGACTGATGAGTGAGTGTATAGTACATTCATTCGAGGAGCACAACTAATGCACACTTTAATGCTGGCTATCAAACTTTTTTTTGTTAGAATTTTGATTGATATGTTCTTTTTCCTAATTTCTAGGTCGGTTCATATCATGCATCATCACTATTGGTGGCATCTAGACCTCCCACACCTGGTGTTGTAAGTCGAGGAATTGGTCTTGAAGGTCTTTCTAGCATTTTGGCTGGTCTGTGGGGCATGGGAACTGGCTCCACAACTCTGACTGAGAATGTGCACACCATTGCTGTTACTAAAGTGGGAAGCCGCAGAGCAGTAGAATTGGGTGGATGTGCATTGATTGCCCTATCTCTTATAGGTGTGTTTCCATATTGGCTATTGCGTAGATACTGTAAATAAGGACCCTTTGCTATAGCAGCAAATATGTGTTCTAGTTGACCGCTTTTGGCTCTTCAGATTTTGCTTAGAATAGGATTTATTATTTAGCCGAAGGTCTTCAGATTCCTCTTGATGCTTTTTGAGTTTTGAGTGGTGCATCTTTTTTTTGTCATGCTGCCAGGTAAAGTTGGGGGGTTTATTGCATCAATACCTGAAGTCATGGTTGCAGCTCTATTGTGCTTTATGTGGGCAATGCTTACAGCATTGGGCCTGTCAAATTTACGTTATAGCGAAGCAGGGAGTTCAAGGAACATTATCATCGTTGGCCTGTCTTTGTTCTTTTCCTTGTCAATACCAGCTTATTTTGAGCAGTATGGAATTTCTTCAAACACGAACTTATCTGTTCCAAGTTACTTCCAGCCATACATTGTTGCTTCTCATGGCCCTATTAACACCAAATCTGAAGAGGTATGCCTTTTTTTGCTTTCTTGCAGGCTAATTCATAAGTATTTGTTCTAATGATCCCTTTATCTCATGTGGCAGCTAAACTATGCTCTCAATACATTGTTGTCACTTCACATGGTAATAGCATTCCTAGTAGCTGTTATACTTGATAACACAGTACCTGGCAGTCGACAGGAACGCGGGGTGTATGTCTGGTCTGAACCTGAGGCTGCTAGAAGGGAGCCTGATGTATCTAAGGACTACGGGCTACCATTTAGAGTTGGCAAACTTTTCAGATGGGTAAAGTGGGTTGGGCTGTAGGAATAATGTGTCAATTCTTTGGTGGTGCTAATATTAAAGTTTTCGGGCTCCTTGGAAGCTATCTGTTGGGGAAAGATCATCCGATTCCATCTGGTATAGAGAGATCATGCAGAAGCTTCTATGGTGTGCTTTTCATTGGACAGTGCTGTTCTTTACCTAACACATTGGGATTGTGGAAGTACAGGTCTTATAGATGAGTTGTTTTGTGTACATTGCAGAATCTTATCCTTCACATTGTTTCTTCTTAATTTTTTTATTTTATTTTATTTTTTTGGTGGGTGAGGGGGTGGGGTGGGTGAGGGGTTGAAGTGAAGCACAGTGGCGGAACATGGTGGGAAATGTGTCCAGTGTTGTAATGTTAAAATTGTAAACCATGTATGTATATTTGAGTTAAAAAATGGCCATTGGACTCCATTTTCCGTCTTCGCTTCAATACTGTCAAATTTTCGAGCATTCTCTGTGTGTGTGTGTGTTTATGTCTATCTATATATGTGTATGTATATGTATATGTATATGTGTGTGTGGGTGTGTGTGTGGGTGTGTGTGTGGGTGTGTGTGAAACTCATTTGTTTCTGAAATAGCAAATCTACCTATAGCAATTTATACGTGGAAGTTGCATTCTCCCAGCAGTAATCATCGATCAAGACAATTTGAAAAGCTGTGTGCTGATTTTGAAAAGAAATTCTTGGAATTCAATTTTAATTAGGGGACAATGTGTTTTTCAAGTTCGTATAGTCCGTGACTACAGCCATAGTCATAGCTTTAGTTTCTTTCCTGAGTTGATTGTTGCTACTACTTTTTGCATAGTATAATATGTCGTTCAAACGATCTCAACCCTAAATTTATACACTCAAATACAACCCCTAAATTTGTAGACACTACAAAGGCGTTTGATAAATGTTGCACAATATATGTTAAAAAAAATAAATTGATTTAAGATTCAAAGTTTTATTCAAAATATTGATTTCATTTACGTGCATTCTTTTCTATGTAGCTAAGCAAATTGGCATGCTCCCCTATCACTCTCATATTATTTTGACTCCTTAGCTACATCTAACACCTGAGGACATAGTTAAATGGTATTTGACTAAATTTATTTAAAAAAATTTATAAATTCAGGTTAGATCTAATTTAAAAATAAATTATTGAAGTGTTTGGATAATATAAGATTATGGGATTTTGAAAATATTAGTAATGAGAATTTTATAATTAAAATTATTAAATTAAAAAAATTATTAAAATAAAATCTTATTTTGAAAATAAGTTACAATCTCTTTACTTTTTAAAAAATAGCTTATAAGATCTTATCATATTATTTTGATTTTCTAAAAAAATTATCCAACACTTTAACAAATTTTCTAAACTTTCAAATATAATATTTTAAAAACTTAGAATATCAGTCAAATAACATGTTATCAGACGAGACAGGTACATTCATAGGAGGTACATAATTCTGATGTATATTTTAATGTATTTTATATGTCTATTTTTCTCACAAGTACAATGTACTTTATTATGTAAAAGATTAGATCATTATTCCCAATACGACATAGAATATATACGAAGAATATAACACGTTAAGAAGCCAAAGACGTGGACATGGTACTTTCAAAATGACAATAATGAGCATAGTATTTTGTTTGTTTCTTGGCATTTTTTATTTCTCTCTCAATTTATTCGTGTGAAAAGAAGATCTTTCATTCATTAATTTCACGATTTTATGACCCACAAACGTGACACACATTAAAAATTTAGTGGAATCTTTCTTTTTTTCCTTTTCAATATGGTTTTTGAACTTTTATCTTTTTTTTTTTTTTTTTTTTCTAATGCATTCTTATAGTCGGATTATTAATACTTTCAAAAACTTATGTAAGATAATCTCACAAACCAATCCGAATATGAACTTGCAACAAAATAATTTAAAAAATTACGAACCTTTGTCGAAAAAATCTAACAAGTAATTAAGTTGGTGTCTGAATTTCAAACAAAAATGACATCGGCTCAACAAAATAAAACATTAAAAAGAGTAAAGGAAATTCACTTTAAAATATATTAGTGGCCAAAACGATTGAATTCTAACTTGAATTTTGGCTTCTATAGGGCAGGGCCTGTAGTCAATTTTGTGGTATGTGTAATTCCTCTCAAATAAAAAAATATGATAATTGAAAGTTTGCAAATAAAATCAAATTTATTTATTTATTTTTATATAAATTCTTCCCAAACACATCAACCTCTAGTAACTCTCTTCTTGATGACAATTGCAATTTCTATATTGTGGGAGCTCCTATATCATGGACTTGTGCATGTCACTATATTTTACACATCTTTTTTTTTTTTTTAGTCTAAACTGGAATTAAATTCAAAAGTTGGTCCAAAAATTATAAAATTTGACTTCATATAATAATAATGAGCAATAATTTTTATACACATTAATAGCTATAACATGAATAAGTAAATAAATAATAGTATCATACATGTAGATGGAAGTGATGGGCTCTAGAGCAACAATTTTATTTTAAGTTTTAATTTATTTTATTTTAATCTTTGTATATAACGGTTTCACCTACTTTTCTTATTGTCGTGTCGGCGGCGTCCACTTGACTCATATCACATTAAATTAAATTGAGAAAAGAGAAATATGTATGTAATAACAGAAAAAGTAGTAGGAGTGGTAAGAAGAAACAGAACTCATCTGATTTTTAGGCAATGTTTGATTAGCATTTGTATTAGTTTGTTGGGAAAAGAATTTGGAACGAAATTAATATTTGGTATGTATTTTGGGGGAAATAAATTATACTGTATATGTCATTTTCTATAAGATTTTGTTGGTTGGTACTATCAAATTAGTTTGTTTTTTTAATGTTATAAGTTGTATTTTTTAATGTAGAAAAAATACATATATTTATAAAGTAAAATTAAACATATAATAATATTAATTTTAGTGGGTCTCATTTTGTTTGGAGAATAAAAAATTATATTGGAGGAAAGTATAAAACAAATATGATTAGTTTTTATGGAAAGAATTGAAGAAATTTTCGGATACTAACCAAACATTGCCTTAGTAGAAACTTCCATTAAAAGTCAACGCTTTCTAGAATTTAGGTTGATTAGTCACACACCAAGTGGGAAGTGGCTAAAACTTATAGTTTTTTTTTTCCACGTGTAGCAATAATTTAAACTTTTTTATTAATTTTTTTACAATACAAAATTTGTTTAATCTGAGAACAATGCATTTAACCACTTTTAAGTGAAGTGATAAATATAACAAAAACAGTTGGCAAAAGGGGGTGCCTCTAAATATATTTTCTTGTTCAAATTTCATAAGAAAGTGTCGTACAAGAATTATGTGGCGAGTTTGCTCAGCAACATGGAGAAAGACTATAAGCTAAATATGAATGGTTGCTATTTAATTAAAACTCGTATAATATTTATATAATATTTATCATCTATCATATGTGACAAATAATACTCCATCTTATCGAATATTTATAAATATTATTTAAAATTGTCTCAATTTTTTTAACTGAATATCATACAATTAAAAAATATTTTTTTAATAATTTATGAAATATTAATCATTGTTGAAAAATTATTAATTAAATTATGACACATATAAAATAAGTTCTGGACAATTTAAAAATAAGTGTAAGCAAGATATAATATACAAATAATATCAAAATAAATCATATTTTTGCATTTGCTCTGTAAACTATTCTTTAATATTTTTATATTATCTGTATGTATATGAATTTATATATTACCAATTTCTGTATTTTTGGGATAATTTTTTTACCGTAACTTTAGACAAAAAATTATTTTCTTGCAGAAAATGAATACAATCATTCTGCTGATTAACTCAGTGATGCCACAATTTAAAATTTTACTTTCAAGAATTCACATTTTCATTAGATAGACTTTTATAATGTTGTTTATGATAGCAATATTACCAAGAATCTTGGACCAAAATTCTTGAACTGAATTGGTCAACGGTCATGTGGATAAGTATTTTAGAGTTGAGATACAAAGTTTACATCTTTTGAAAATTAATTACAATGTTTTCATAATGAAATCGATATTGATGATTAATGGTTCAATTTATCGAATCGATTTAATAAAAATTAAATATATATTTTTATTATATTATGTAAAATAATAATATAATAAATTAATTATTATATAATATATTTTAAATATAAAAAAATAATTATTTAAAAAAATATATAACAAAATACAAAATCAAATAACTACATAAATATAATAAAATATTAAATTTAAATTTTTTAAAAAATAAAAAAATTAAAATCGATTTTGACCGATTTTGGTCTGTCTTTAATCGATTTTAACCGATCAAATCAAATTTTCGATTTTATATTCTTAATCGAAACGGACCGATCTCTGATTTTTGATCGAATTGATTGAATCATTCGATCTGACCCGATTTTCAAACTAATAATTAATATCATATAAACAATGTTGCCCAATCCTTTTATTTGATTTATTTATTCTGCAATAACTTTGGCCTCATGCTTGTAAGAAAATATATCTACATATTACTATTGTCACAGTTGTTAATAATTAGCCTCTCAGTCTTCTTCTTTTCTTTTCCTAAATGGGGGTGCACTGATAATGACTCTGAACCTTCAAAGTTGAAAATTTTCTTAATTTATATGAGTGTTGCTTTTTTCACAATATATATATATATATATATATATATATATATATAAACACACGCATAAACACATGAATTTACTATAAAATAACTAAATTAAATGATCAACAGCACCAACTCGACATTAATTTTGTCGGAGGTAGCACATATGTGTTTAGTCTAGGGAAATTAAGAAAGTTGCTAAAAGTAGCAAGTTTGAATATAAACAAGTGAGATTGCAACGAAAGTATCGAGAAGGAGACTCTGTATAATAAAGAAGTTAATAAAGACTTCACTTTTTACAGTAACTAGAGAGTTTAATACATGTTACATTCAATATATATATATTGAGAGAATGAATGTTGTGTAAGTTATTCTATTTTTTACAAATACTTGATACAAGAAATATGCTGAGTAGAGATATTCATATTTTGATAAACCAATCAAATCAAAGTAAAATCGAAAATTCATTACGTATTGAATAAAAAATAAGAAAAAACCCATCGAAGGATGAAGAAAAGAACGATATACTACTACAAGGCATGCGACCTTCTTTCGACCAATAGAAAGGACTATATGAGTTTGAGATGACTTGCGGAGCAGAAGAGAACTTGTGGCAGTCTAAAACCAACTTCAACAAAGTATGGCAACAAGGGAATCGCCAAATTAGGTGGGGAAGGTTGTCACACCGTGACTCTAAGCCTCAAAATTTTCTATCCGATCGCATTTTTTCTAAAGTTTAAAAGTTCAAAGAAGACATATTCCTTATGTTTCGTTGAAAGACTTGAAATAATATAGAAAATGTAGGAGTGGAAAAACTTGAAGACAATATGGAAAATGTAGAAGTTTTTAATATATTCATCAATGATCTAGAAACTTCTAAAAGATATCGAAATATTCAAGAAAATTGTAGATCTAGAACATTCCACACATATGTAAAACATATGTTAGAAGTATGTAGAAAATAATATAAAACTCTAGAAATATATAGATGAGTAGGAAAGGTTTTAGGAGTATTTTTAAAGACACAAGAAAGTTTCTCCCAACCGTTGAATGTTTTTTATCTTCATCGTCAATTTGAGAAGGTGAAAAGGATAAATAGGAGGTAGGTATCAAAAACTTAAAAATCAAAGTAGAGTGAAAGTTAGTTCTTTTTGTATTCTTTCTTTTTGTCAAACTTCTCTAATCAATTCTTTAATTAATCATTTCATTCATTTCTCCCAACAAAACCACACAATTTCCTATTTTAAAATTATATTTCTAGGTGTAGAAATGTTAAGTTATCATGCTATTACCCATTTGACTATGTGAAATGACATGCTTTACCAAAATTTAATGGAAAGAGAAAGTGAGAAGAGTCCAAAGGAAAGAATTTATATGTTTAAATTTAAAATATCTCCCATTAGATATTGTGGAAAAAAATAGTTACGGTATCATGGCCGCTCGATTCTCGGGTACTCTCAAGATTCGAACATGAAAGGTGAATCATTCCAAGAATTCAAAATCAAAAAGTGAGATGATGATACAGCAACTTTTTGAAAAATTGGAATCAGAAATGCAAAATTTGAAATTGCAAAAAGAATTCAAACTTTTTCATTTTCTTGTTTTTAGTTTGCAAGTTACTGAGATGCATATGAGTATTTTAGGAACATTCTTTCAGTTTTAGTTTTATTTCTTAGGCGGATTCTTGGAGAAATAGGAGACTTTTGCTGTGTTTGTGCACATTTATTGGGAGTTAAAATAGTTTGGTTTCTTCATCTTACTGATTTTTATGTGTTGCACTTTTGGCAAATTTGTGTTTTAGTGGGAGGTATTGGTGCGTTGCACATTGATGATGTATGGTTTTAGGACAATTGATTTTGGGACAATTCATTTCTTTTCAATTGGTATAAACGAAAAACATGTTCAGTAATTGTCCTATGACCTATGACCTAAGATATCTTTTTCTTCTACTAGTATTTCTTTTTCTTTTTTTTTTTGTGCAATTATTGAATTTTTGACCATTTTATCTCCAATCCACAAAAGAAAAGAAAAGAGAAGAAAATCAGTTAAGCGTTGCAACATTTAATTGAAAAGGATTATTTTTAATTAATACTTTAGCTTCAACTTCTAAATCCTAAATCTGGCTTGAAGATCAGTAAAAGAGTAGCAACTGTGGAGCACTTGGTGGAGTCAATATTTGGCTTAATGTAAATCCACTTTACATTAAAAAAACAACACTAAAAAGTCAAATACTAGTGCAACAAATTGGTGCAAGATTCAGGTGTTCCCACACACAAACACATCCCTTACAGGCTTGTCTTGTCATGGATGCCCAGTTGAGCCCATGTGCAGAGTGCCATAACTATCTGATAAATCCATATGAACAAGAGAAGAAGACTCTTTACAAAATTTTTAGAAATAGAAGGGCAAAATCTTGACAGCATGACAGAGGTAAAAGTCCAATCTTTACATACTTTTACGGCTTAAATATACTTTTAAGTTGAAAACTTTGTGAACAGGGCACATCATATAGACCCTAATGCTAAAACATTGAAGAGAGTAAACAAATCAACAGATAAATTTAGAAAGTCCAACACAAGATTTAAAAGGTTTATGCTTTAAAAGAATCTACCATTATGAGTTTCCTAAGCTGCAACGTCTCGGTTACAGAAGCTGGTGCTGCCGCTATTCGGGTGGGGCTGGCTACTCATAGTTGTGGGCACCTAACTGGACCCGGACATATTCTTTGGTGTGGTATTTTTTGGATAATTTGATTCAGCTTAGTGTGGAAATTAAGGGAATTTGGTTTGGTTTAATATGTGATTGTGTAATTTACACTAATTTTTATATGGGCATCTAGTTAAAGAAAACCTAGACCAGTCTGAAAATAAATTCACAACAAAATAATTGAAAAAATTACGAACCTTGGTCCAAAAGAACTAACACGTAATTAAGTTGGTGTCCGAATTTCAGACAAAAATAACATCGACTAAGCAAAATAAAACATTAAAAAAAATCAAGGAAAATTCACTTTAAAATATATTAGTGGCCAAAACGACCGAATTTTGGCTTCTAAGGCAGGGCCTGTAGTACACTCCTCTAAAATAAAAAATTATGATAATTTTGCAAATAAAATCACATTTTTTTATTTTTTTATATTGTAAACTAAATTATTCCCAAATACATCAACCTCTTGTTTTATATCAACTCTCTCTCTAGATGACAATTGCAATTTCTGTATTCTGGGAGCTCCTATACATGGACTTGAGCATGTCACTATATTTTACATATCATCTTTTTTTATTTAATTTTTGGTCTAAACTGGAATTTGATTAAAAAGTTGGTCCAAAAATTAAAGAAATTACTTCATACAATAATAAAGAGCAATAAGTTTTGTACCCTTTAATAGCTATAATATGAATAAGTAATAAATAATAGTATCACACTTATAGATTGCAGTGGTGGGCCTTGAACAATGATTTTATTATAAATTTAATTTTGTTTTTTTAATCTTTATGTTTAAAAGTTTCACCTACTTTTCTTATTGTTGTGTCGGCTAAAAATGGCGTCCAAATGACTCATCTAAATTAGGACTATTAAATTAAATTAAATAGAAAAAAGGGATTATTTTTTTTAAAATTTAAATCTGAAAACAATAGAAGGATGAACATAATTCGAATACCTATCTCATTTATAAAAAGTAACGCCGCTCTTAATTTGTACGTAAAAGCAGATTTTTTTTTTGTATACATATAACATAAGAAAAAGTAGAAAGAGTGGAAAGAAAAAGCAGAACTCGTCAGATTTTTACTTAGAAACTTCTATTAAAAGTCAAATGTTTTCTAGAATTTAGGTTGTTGTTTAATTTAGGAACAATGTATTTAACCACTTTTTAGTGAAGTGATGAATATAACAAAAACAATTGGCAAGAGCCAAGAGGGGGTGCTGCTAAATATACTTTCTTGTTCAAATTTAATAAGAAAATGTCATATAAGGATTATGTTGCAAGTCTGTTTAGCAACATAGAGAAAGACTACAAGCTACAGATGAAAGGTTGGTTAATTAAAATTCGTATAATGCTCGTATAGAATATCTGTGAATGAATAATTGAAAATATTTTTATTTTTTATATATATATTATGAAATTAATGAATATATTTATATTTTTGAAATATTTAATATACATGTTATGTGTATCTCGTATTATAGTTGACAAATAATACTTCATCTTACCGAATATTTATAAATATTATTTTAAAACCTAAAAATCATGTCAAATTTATTAATTGAATATCATACAATTAAAAAATAATATTTTTAATAATCTATAAAAATATTAATTATTATTAAATAATTATTTATTAAGTTGTGTCATTATTACTAATTAAATAATATAGTTACATGTAAAATAAGTTCTGGATAATTTAAAAATAAGTGTAAGTACGATATATCGTAAAGATAATGTCAAAACAAATCATATTTTTGTGTTTGCTCTGAAATTATTCATTTATAATTTTATTTTATCCGTACTTATATAAATCAATATATTATCACTTTTTATATTTTTAGGCTAATTTCTTAACCATAATTTTTGACAAAAAGTTATAATGTATTTGTACATATTAAATAACAAATATTTTTCGTCTCATATTTAATTAATTAGGGCCAAAATATCCAATTGGGATAAAAACAATATGACTAAGACATAATAAAAATTACATATATCATTTTAAAAATGTGCCTACGGTTCAGTTTAATTTACGAATATGAACGTGGTTTGAGGGACTAATTATTATGCACAACATTAATAAACATACTTTAATATCTCTAGGAATGCTAAACGCATCCGATCAGGTCTACTAAATATAACAACTCAAATACGATCAACTTAAAATAAAAATTCATTGCATATTGCAAATTAATTTGTGCCATCTAGAAATCAACTGGTATTCCTGTTTTCATATCCTAAGAGAAACATTGCGATTTTTTATTTTAATTTCTGTTGAACAACAAAAAAAAAATGCAATTTTTGTTCAACTTTAAAAACTTTCACATTTTAATTCGAATTTGAAATTAAAAAATAGGTGTTAGTTTCTTAATTGATTGGAGGAAACGTCTCATTTACCAAAAGTATTTAGAAACAAAAAAATAAATAAATTATAATATAAAAAATAAAATAAAATAAGTTGTAAAGTTCTGCAATTTAATCATCTTGTAGAATAAATTCAGAACACATTAAGTGTTGTTGTGCTCGTATAAACTTTTGTCACATAAACAACATAAGTTACACAAATTAACTAAGTGACACCACAATTTAAAATTTTACTTTCAAGAATTCACATTTTCATTAGATAGACTTTAATTTTTTATGATAGCAATATTACCAGGAATCTTGGACCAAAAATCTTGAACTGGAATTGGTCAATGATCATGTGGACAACAGGACAAGTATTTTAGAGTTGAGATATAAAATTTACATATATTATAAATGTTAAAAATTAGTAACATATATATATATATATGTACAATGTGGCCCAATGCTTTTATTTGGTAAAGGCTTGTTCCTGGAAAAATCGAAAGAAACTTCATGTGGGAACATAAAAAAGAATCCAATTATTTGATTTATTCATTCTGCAATAACTTTGGCCTCACACTTGAAAGAAAATATATCTACATCTTACTTGTCACAGTTGACTTCTTAATAATAAACCTCTCAGTCTTCTTCTTTAATTTTTCTAATGAGGGTGCACTGGTTGTGACTGGTATCAACCCTCGAAAAGTTGAAAAGTTGAATTTTTTTGTTTTTTCACATAAAAAAAAAATCTATATATAGACATGTAAACACACATAAACACATGAATTTAATAAATTTGATGGAGGTAGAACATATGTGTTTAGTCTAGGGAAAAAGTAGCAAGTTTGAACATAAACAAGAAAGTGAGATTTCAACGAAAGCAACGAGAAGGAGACTCTGTATTGTATAATCTTTATAGGAAGAGGTTAATAAAGACCTTTTATCTTTCACGGAGACAAAAATTAAAAATAAAGGAGATTTACTTTTATTAAAATAATAGATCAAAAGATATTTTGGGAGAAGGTAAAATTTTAAAATTGATAATTATATATAAATTTTTAATGAATTTAGGGTTTGTTGACGCCTCCCGCCTCTCCTTGGCTCCATCTCTACTTTCATATTTTTGAATACATATTACACTCAATATATATATATATATATTTGGTGCATTATTGTTATGTCAAATATCTTATGAATGCAGCATGGTCTCTCAAAATAAGAAAAACTAAGTGTGTTTTTTCCTTAGCCATCAGATGAATTTTAAGTCCAATTTTCATTAAAAATATAAGCGTACGGCCATAAATACTTATACAAACAAGTCGGGATGGAGGCTGTAAATTGAACCTATGAATATGAAATTAATAAGCAAAAAATAACAATTTAATAAGCTACACATAAAACAAGCATGATCCTTGTAGTCTGAAACACGTCTCTCCTTAAAAACTTCAACCTTGTATCCATATGTTCAATAAAGCTAGCATTTCATAAAAATCTATTCATATTTTGCCAAGGTTTCTTTAATCACAAATTATTTTATGGTTCGTTAATTAATTAAACTGGCATTCAATTCATGTATCAATTCTCAACCGAAGTCATCTTCCAAACCTAATTGGACAGGAAAACTAACAAATTTAGAATACAACTGTATAAGCAAAAAAACAATTCTGGAATTGATATCGATACTCTAAAATAAAAGTAATGGCTCTTCGCAATATATATTATTTAAAAATAATAATAAATAGTGAAGCGTCTGTAATCAATTTCAATTCTCAAAGCTTTTCTATTATCTTAATTTCCAAATCATGAATTCAATTAACAAGTATTTGGCAATATAGCTAAGGGTGTGCATTCGGTAAAACTGTATCGAATCGTATCGAAATTTTGATACGGAAATTTTTCAAATTGAATACCGTTTGGTTCGGTAATTACCGAAAAAAAATTGATAATTCAGTATAATTTTGATAAAATTGAAATTTATAAAAAAAAAAAGCTACTCCCTCTTTTTTCAAGAATTAATACATAACAATTATTAATCAATTTGTTGTGACCTATAAAAAATATAATTCAATCATTTGTACTATTTTTTATAATTTATTTTCAATCATAAATGGCTATTATTTGGGTAAAGGTAAATAACTGAATTATTAAAAATAAAAATATACTTATATATTTGTTCCATTTGTAACTAACAATAAATAATTAAGAAATCAAATTATATTTAATTTAATCCGTAAGTGATGAACATTCTATCGATATTTTGGTGATTCATTTCATCAAATAAAAAAAATATACTCTTTTAGTTATTAAAAATAATATATATTATTTTTATCAAGTTAAATTTTAATCATATTCGTAAGCACCAACTAAATAATTATTAATTAATTACTAAATAATTGAACATAAGGATAATAGATTAAAAGATACTTAAAAGGTCAAAATTAATTATTAATATTTAAAAAAAATTAAAAAAATTTATATTCGATTTGATACGGTATACCGAACCTAAATATTGATACCGAACTAAATACCAAAATTTTAAAAAAATACATATCAAATATCGAATCAAAAATTTTGATTCGATTTTGATTTATATTGAAATTACAACGAGACACACCCTAAATATAGTCAATACCTAACAAAAATTAATTTTTTGTGTGCTATTGAATGACTTTTAACTCATTGTCAGTGTCATTTTCCGCCACCCTATGATGTTAAAAAATTGTTAAGAATTTGCAATGTTCAATGTTAGCTTCCTTATCATTTAATCTGTAAATTTAATCTTCAAGCAGAGATTTTTTTGTCTAAAATTATTTCGAAGATAGTTATATGAATAAATTTCAAAGAGAATTATATAAATTATTGGACTATGCGACAAAGATAATTATTCTCATAGCATAGTCATAATTATAATATAGAATACGAGATGAAACAAATGATATATAATACGAAATAAAATATTAAATTAAAACTGACAAATGGAAGTGGGGAAAAATGCTTGACTTAAAATTAAATAAATGTAGGATGAGAACTTAAATCAAAACATGGTACATGTATGAGTAAAGCTTACGTGGGATTCTCCCGAATAGGGAAAAAATGAAAGGCAAATTTTCCAGTGACAAATTAAGATTGAAAGTTTGGAGAAGAGTGAACGAAAGAAAAAGCTTGAGAGTATGGTTCACATTTTGACGTGAAAGGCGTGGGCCGTGTGGTCCGCGAAACATTTAAGGAAACAAAATGCTGGAAACCATGCCACCTTTATTTATTTATTTTGGAAAAAATAATGAATAAATCATCTCTAACAATTAAGGAAGCAAAAGGCTCCGTCATAAATACAATATTATTTATTATTGCACAAAATTTTTTATTATAAATTTTATTATATTATATAAATTATATTTTACTAATAAAATTTTAAATAAGACAAAAACTCGATATATTGCAATAAAAGATAAAATAATTTTTTATTTATTTATAGTGCCAACTTCTTTAGATTTTAGTAAAAACTATTGTGGTTAATTCAATTGACTGGGTTTAATAAATCGACACTTTTAAAATACAGAACATACAAGAAAATAATAAATGGTTAATCAGTAAATGTAATAGCTTTTGATTAATTATTGCCAACCTTAAACAAAACTAATGAGCCGAATATATTGCAAAGCGCACAAATATAATTTATATATATACATGTATATGTATAAAATTTAAGGATAAGTTTCGGCGTATTTAACATAACTCCTAACTTGTCCGAATCAACGCATGAAAACATAAGACTTATCCCATAACCCGACTGACAAACTACAAACCCACCTCATCCCAGGCAGGTTCCAGGCGACTCCAAATCTGTAAGTTCAAATGATCTATTGATGATGATGCTACTAATTGTGAGATCAAGCACTAAGCGTAAAGTTTTCCAACTAATCATTTAGCTTTGAATTTGAATAGGAAAACTTCATAAAAATATATAGTTATGAAAAGGAAAGTGACCCGACACGGTTAATGGGTAATTAGCAAAATTCACCCCACCAAACACGTTGATTAAAAAATAGCACTTGAAGTAGGTTAGGACTTGAGCACAAGCGTCACTTGACTTCCACATTTAGGGTGTTTGTTGTACCCCATTAATTAAAAATCTAATCCACTTAGCAAGTGTCAATGAATGGCAAAGAGTAGAACCTAACTGGACTTTGTGTTATAATTATACCCAATATGCCACATACTTGTGTTCACCTACAATGGTACACTAAGTTTAAGAAAAAACATAGATGTGATTTTAGGGCCGGATGTGATCTAATTACATAATAACCGAGACATGTAATTATTATAAATTTGATCCTAATACAATCTAATGAGGATGAATATTATATTTAGTGGAATGTATTGAAACTGACATTTATTTTTATTTTTATATAAAAATACACACATTATATAAATAAATAATATATTTTCATTCGAGAACACTCACCAATGTAACATGCAATTGTTTAATTTCTTTTTGTGCGATGTTGTGGGAGCAACTTTTTTAAGAAATGAAATTTCCACTTTATTGTTAGAGGATAAAGAAAAAAATAAAAAGAAAACGGAGAAAATTGAAAGGGGGTAGGTGTGAGATTGACCAAAACCAACTTCACGCACAAGCACACATGTCCCCATCATCTTCTAGTGTTGTTTAGTGTAAATGAAAACTTCCTCTCCCAATATAAAAACCCCTTACTGCCCTTTGTTTTCTGTCAGCTTGCACGTTCCCTTCTCCTGGAGAACTACAAGCTTTAATATACCAGTAACATTCAATCCATTTCATTCAAATTCCACTTTGACCCCTGAACCATGCAATCCCTCTCACCTTCTTCGGCTATAGATCTGAAATACATAACCCGGACGGTGTCCTCTCCGGGTTTCGGGCTGACCCACCATCGGGTTGGCCCGGTCCGTCTCGTCATTCATTGCGTCTCCCGCTATGATTCGGTCAACGCCAACGCCAATTCCTACTCGAGCGCCGCTCCAACGCCTGGCTCCAACACCGGCGCCGGACACGTGGGCAGGGCCCGCCACGAGTGGCAGAGTGCCTGCGCCATTCTCGCCAGCAAAGTTGTCTCCCAGCAGCAAGACACCGAGAAGAGCGGCGGCGGGGCCGATGGTGTCTCCGCCGTCAACGGCCACCCCACACTTGACCTCGTGCCCGTCAAGGAATCCAACTCCCCTGTGCCACTCCCCAAGCCGCTGAGCATCGCCGACTTGTCCCCGGCGCCGATGCACGGCTCCCAGCTCCGAGTCGCCTACCAAGGCGTCCCGGGAGCCTACAGTGAAGCCGCTGCCGGCAAGGCTTATCCCAATTGCGAAGCCATCCCCTGTGATCAATTTGAAGTAGCATTTCAAGCAGTTGAACTCTGGATAGCCGACAGAGCGGTACTGCCGGTTGAGAACTCCTTAGGCGGCTCCATCCACCGGAACTACGACCTCCTCCTCCGCCATCGCCTCCACATAGTTGGTGAAGTCCAGCTCCCCGTCCACCACTGCCTCCTAGCTCTCCCCGGCGTCAGGAAAGAATACCTGACGCGCGTCATCAGCCACCCGCAGGCGCTCTCCCAATGCGAGCACACCCTCACCAAAATGGGCCTCAACGTTGCCCGGGAAGCTGTGGACGACACCGCGGGGCCGCCGAGTACATCGCGATGAACAATCTCCGGGATACGGCGGCAATCGCCTCCGCACGCGCCGCCGAGCTCTACGGTATGCAGATCCTGGCCGACGGGATCCAGGATGACTCAGGCAACGTGACCCGGTTCGTGATGCTGGCCCGGGAGCCCATAATCCCGCGAACGGACCGGCCTTTCAAGACAAGCATAGTGTTCGCACACGACAAGGGGACGAGCGTGTTGTTCAAGGTGCTATCGGCTTTCGCTTTCCGCAACATCAGCCTCACCAAGATCGAATCGCGGCCGCACCGCAACCGCCCTATCCGGTTGGTCGACGACGCCAACGTGGGGACGGCGAAGCACTTTGAGTACATGTTTTATGTGGATTTCGAGGCGTCGTTGGCGGAGGCGAGGGCGCAAAACGCCTTGGCGGAGGTCCAGGAATTCACATCTTTCTTGAGGGTTCTCGGCAGCTATCCCATGGATATGACACCATGGACCCCCTCTTCCTCCCGGGAAGATTAAATTTACCTCCCCAATTTTAACTTTTTCCATTTTTTCTTCCAACAAGGGTGGAACGAGAATTGGATCCCACTGCCATTCTATTTGAACCATATGTTGAATTTGCTCTTTTTGGCCTTCTGAATATTTGTTTTTGTTTTTTTTTTTTTTGGATTTTTTTTCTCATTTATATTTTAATTTTTGATGAGAATATTAGGAAAATAGGCAATAATGGTGGTAAATAATTAGTTATTCTCTGTGAAGTTTGTGGGACACTGCTTCTAAGTTTAATTAATTGTGGTATAAGTGTGTGGTCCACTTGCTTTAGCTACCTCAAAATCTTTTGGAAAGGTCCTAATCCTTGTACAATTTCCATTTTTTAGTTTACATTCAGACAATGAAAGATCAGGAATTTTCACATTTGTCGACGCTGTTGTAGTTTTTTTGTTTTTCACATTTTACACTTGTTGTCGGTGTTATTCTTATAATATATTATCGATTGAGTTTGTTAAAATTTAAAATTTATTTATTAAAATTTTTAAATACTTGAAACCTATCCTTTTACGGATTTCTTGATTTAGGTTAGATTAGTTACTTTTGTTAAGTTCATTTTTTTATTTTAAAAATATATTTTTTAAAATAACAATACTAATTTTTTTTAAAAAAAATATATTTTAAAATATAAAATTATATAAATATATATATTAAAATAAAAAAATAAAAAAAATTAAACAAAACGAATTTGAAGAATAATAAATTTGTAAAAAAATAATCAATATCTATTTAGATCCATTTATAATTTAAAAAATTTAATAACAAATTTGTGAAAAAATAATCAATATCTATTTGAACTCATTTATAATTTAAAAAATTCATACAAAGAAGATGGATTCGAAAGTTTGGAACCTGTGATCCAATTAAGGTATATTTCGCGATTTATTTGAACAGACGGTTAGGAGGTTCAGAATTAATTGATATAAATTAAAAATTTAGGTATAAAAATAAATAAAAAATTGTTAGTGTTAGTCATTGTGATCTCGAGTGGTAGTGGTGGCGACATATGGTTGGTAGTGGTGGTCGGCCGCTTGGTTCGTCTTTGCGTACTCTTTTCCGCATGTCCTTACTCCGAAAAGAGCACACGTTCTTTGATGTTCTCATAGCTCTTTTGTCTCTTTTAACTTCTGTCTTATGACTTGGTCCAATTGTAAATTAAATTAAATTATACAAGTGATTTCGATTATCATATTACACGAATGACACGAAAAAGAGGCATATATTTGATCGTATGATTAGCTAAATCACACAAATATTTAGATTAATCGCATAAAACTCTCCTGTATTATAATAAAGTTGAAAAAATTTTCCATGTATTAAAGAAAACCCAAAAATACCTTCATGTCTTTAAAAATCATAAGCACTTTTTAATTCTGTTAAAAAACTTTTAATAAGATTAAATTTAAAATTAAAATGCCCGTTATACCCTCTCTCACTAACTCATTTGCCAACCGTTAAATTTAGCAATTGTTAAATCTTATATAAAGATTACCAGCCATTTAAATTATTTTGATTGATAGACATCAGCGGTTAATAATTTCTTTGGGGTTGGCCACGGGTTTGGGGTTGAGGTGATGGTGATGGTGATCTCTACGGTGTTGGACGGTGGTGGTTGGGGGTGGGGCTGATGCGTGGGGGTTTGCAATTTTTTATTTTTTGTTATTTTTTTAGGAAATTATTTTTTACTGGCTAAAATTTGCCTGTGTACTTCATTCTCATTCGAGTTGTTGATGAATAAAATTTGTCAATACATTCAACGTGTGTATTATAAAATGAAAATTGAAACCATTTAAAATTCCTCCCAAAAATTCAAAATTTTATAGCAATCTCGGAAGATTTAATAATTTTTTATTGAGAAAGAATTCTCAACCAAATGTACCATATAATAAAGGCAACGAAGGCTTTTTTTCAGCTTTAATATTTTCTTGAAGGAGAGGTTTTTATCACCTATAATTTCGATGAATTGTCTTAGAAAATAGTTGAATTTTTATACACCATAACTTTTTTTTTATTTTGTATTAAAAATAATTTTTCACTCATTCTTTTGTTATATATGAATTTCGAGATTATTCATTTTACACATTTTATAGCCATTTTTAAAATTTTTTAACATATATTCGTTATTATATTGGTGACAATGATTTTATTGATCAAAATGTTGATTAAGTTGAAGCTTTATTTTTGTAAAGTACTAAAAATAATGGGGTCTTAATTATTTTGGATAAAAAGTGCATTTTTTAAAAGCTTTGGGTGATTATTTATGCTTTTGTATAATTTAAGTGACTATTGCAAACCTATAGTGAAAGTTGGTAACCATAAATGATTCTTTTTCCATTTGTAACCCTACACTATTTATTTCCAAACCTATGGAGGAAGACTTTTAAACATAAACGAAGAGTTTAATGAACAAGCTAGGTTCATGAGTGCAATAGCTTTCAAAACGTGACTAAAATGTAACAATTAACAAACAATATATCAATGCATGAATGTACCAAAATATAACAATAAAAAAAATAATATCAATCCATCTATATTCTTGTTAATAAAATTGACATGATTAGGTACATATCTACCCTACAATCCCATCACCATAATATGTCCCGTCAATGAACATAAGAAGACTCACAGTAATGAGATTGTTCAAATATATGAATGTAATGAAATATAACACGTTACAATTAAAATGTATATATATATATATATTTGTAACCATCTTATTACTCTAATATTTTATTGACTAATTTATCCACCAAATGTAAAGAACAATCTTACTAATAAATCTGACATGATTAGGTACATGTCTACCCTACAATCCCATCATCATGATATGTTCCGTCAGTGCATAGAAGGAGACTTTCAGTGCATAGAAGGAGACTTGCAGCAATGAGGTTGTTCAAATGTATAAATGTAATGAAATATAATATGTCACAATAAAAAAAATATTCGTAACTATCTTATTACTCATATTTTTTATTTACTAGTTTATCCACCAAATATAGAGAATGATGTTATTAATAAAACTGTCATGCCTAGATACATGTCTACCCTACAATCTCATTACCATGATATATTCCGTCAATGCACAAAAGAAGACTTGCGACAATGGAATTGTTCAAATGCATGAATGTAATGAAATATAACACATCACAATAAAAATAAAAATAATATTCGTAACTATCTTATTACTTCTATTTTTCATTGACTAATTTATCCACCAAATGTAGAGAACTATCTTGCTAATAAAGCTGACATGCCTAGATACATGTCTATCCTACAATCTTATTACCATAATATGTTCTGTCAATGTATAGAAGGAGACTAGCGACAATGGGCTTCTAAACAACCAATACCGTAAAATTAGGGATGATAATAAATTGAATTTATTTGAATTTAAGATTTGATCCATTAAGTTTTTTAAAGATTTAGGTTCGAAGTTGAGTGTAGATCCGCATTATAATTAAAAAAATATTAAAATTATAATTATTTAGAAATAATATTTTTAATTTTTTTTTTAAAAAAATATATATATATAATATTTAAAAATAAAAAATAAAAAAAATAGATTGGGTTTGAAAATGGAGGACCTGTGACCCGATCTAAACTTGTTTAAATTGTTAAAACTAATATTTTTAGAATAGGATTAGTAATCAAACCGATCTTACTATCGATTAACGGTTCAATCGGTTGGACCGGTCCAACTGTCAATCGGACTGATTTAATGAAAATTAATTATATTTTTATATTATATTATATAAAATAATAATATAATAGATTAATTGTTATGTAATATATTTTAAATGTAAAAAAAAAAATAACTAACTTAAAAAAAATCTAACAAAATACAAAATAAAAAATAAACACATAAATATAATAAAATATCAAATTTAAATTTTTTTAAAAAATTAAAAAATTAAAAATTAATTAAATCAATTTTAATTAGTTTTGAACCGATTTTAACTAGTGTAACGAAAAATTCGATTATATAAATCTAATCAGATTAAGTTAATATTTAATTTTCGATTGAATTGATCGAATCAATACTAAAAATATTAGTTAAAATTTACCATAGATGCGATGAATTTGGATCGAACTTACCCGTTGCTTTTCTAGACTCGCCAACTGCCACAGAGTTGCTGGGGTGCTGCATGGTGGGTTGTCCAGGGTAGGGTGGGGCGACAGTGGTAGGAATGATGAGGGAAAAAAATGTAAAAAATTAAAAAGAAAAAATAATGAAGAAGAAAGGGGAAAAAAAAAGAAAAGGAAAAATGGGTTTGGGTCAATCCCAAAGCCAATCCAAACATGCCACATCTGCCTAATCTAAAATTTAAATTAATATGTAATTTTTTATTTTTAAATAAATGAGAAGGTTAATATATACATTCAACTTAAAAATTATCCTGCCTAAGGCCTTTTGGCCTCATGGCATCACTTCAATTTTGTGTGGGAGAAATGGGAAAAATGGGAGGTCGAATCCCATGGTTCGTGTGTGTAATTTAATTTAAAAAAATTATAAACTTAAAAATTATCCCACTCTCACTTGTGCAAAATTTTCATAAATAAGGGATGTTTTTAGAGTAGTTTTTAATATAAGGAGATTTTCTACAATTTGAATATAACGTAGGGGTGTTTATGGATTTTACTCCAAATATTTCAAGCTTAATCAATAAGTTTGTAAGAATGGACTTAACCAATATTAGGTAAGAATTAGACTAGGCAAAATCTGAACAATCCCTGTAATTTGCAATTTTTACATTATGACTAATCACATTAGTTAAACTAATTTCATCAGATCCAATATTAAACTTCACTCAACATGCATCGTTAATTTGACTTGTGATAATAATTAAAACGGTCAAAATTGAGCTCAACCATATCTCATATGATACACAGTCCACACACCACTAACACAGTCAGATCATATGTTATAATTTAATATTACATCTTATATTATATTTTATCAATATACACCAAATATATAAAACGATATTGTCAGTATTTATTTGATCGTGTATAAATTACAATTGAGATATAATACTAAATTATAATTGGATCTATTGACCGGACAGGACAGTGAGCAATAATCAGGGAGCCCATTCTCATAAACTATAAAGCAAACTCTCACTCTCTCTCTCTCTCTCTCTCTCTCTCTCTCTCTCTCTCTATATATATATATATATATATATATATATATATATCACATCAATTTGAAATAAAAAAAATAAAACTATAAAATGGCTTCTACTGGCTAGATTGTCATGCTAATAGATTAAGACTAGTTTTTTTTTAAAAAAAATAATTAAATTAATTATGAATATATTGAACAGTGAAATTATTGTTTATGTGGCCATTAGAACAAGTTTTTTGTGGAAAACACAGTTATTTATGTATACACGTGCATATTTATGAGCAAATTATAGATTACATTAATCCACAGTAATATGTGCATATTTTGACATATTTTTATATCAAATTATTTATATTTTTTTTGCTTTATTCTTGTTAATATTCTTGTTTTATTAATGTTTTGTGTTAGGGAATAAATGGAAGCATGTTTCTAGACTTGTACAGTTTTTGTAATTTGAGCATAACTTTATGATCAAAGCCCTATGGACCTGAAACTTATTTCATTTGAAAGCCAAGAGATAGAGATACAACTTTTATGTTGGAAGTTCAGCCCAATTTAGTTTTGATGATAGCAGAAAATTCATCCAAGTAGTTGCACAAAATGGATCACCAAAATTCGAATCAGAGTTCAGCCAAGTATTGACTTATTTCACCAATTCGGTTATATATCTTGAGCCCAAATTTATTTTGGGGTAAAATTTGGATATGTTATACCCAAGAGGTAAATAAACAAGTTTTCTGAAGACAAAATGGTGTGAAAATGTGTCGAAATGGTAAAACCATAGGCTGCAAGTTGCTACTGATGTTAAAGGGCGGCTCTTGGACATGACTCGGTAATTTGACTATATCTCCTTCATCCGACCGCCAAATTTGACAAAAGATATATGAAAATATATCAGCGCTGAAAGATCTATAATTTTTATTCTTCACGTATCTTCAAAATCTGGTTGTATCTGATCGAAAAATATAATTCAATTCAGTGGATGAGAAATTTGTGTAACAACTTACCAACTCTTGGCAACTAGCATATCACTTGATTAACCCCTCCATTATTTATTTGGCCTCTAGCTTACTCCAAGTACTATAAATAAGTCATGTATTAATCTTGTAAGAGAAGGAGGTAGAGGTTTTTTTAGGCTAAGTTATCTAGTTTGTATGTTTTCTAGTATTGTAAGTTTTTTAGTAGTAATAGAAATGCATTCTCTAATTTCTCTTATATTTTTAGTCTTTGTTACTTTTATTATGTCTTTCTAAATTTTATTTTGTTGAGGAAAAAAAGATGAATCTCTTGATGGAGGAAGAGAAATGGTTATAAGGGTAGAAATTGTTTAATATGTTGTATTATTATTTTTATTTTTGATCTAAACCCTACTTGTTTTGTGGTGATTCTTGATTTATGTATCTCCAATGGCACAACAAATACTTGGGTTCATTTAGCTTATTGTACGGTTTTATCCTACCGACTGCTAATGTGAAACCTTGATTTGTTGTTGATGAAGGTGTACATAAATGTTTGATCCCATAAATAAGTGTTGGCGTTAAGAGATAATTTGCAATAGTAAGACAATATCATGATTACCTTATTACATGAGTTACTTGATAATATCTTCTCATTGGAACATTCATTATGTATGGATTCCAATTGTGGCAATTAATAGAGGTCAAAAGAATAAATAACCATTTCTCTATCCAAAACTCAAGAGTGGATCCCTAATTCTCAGTACTTTTATTACTTTGATTTTTCTTTAGTTACATCATACATTAATTGTTCATATATTTTGATTCACATAAACTCCATCTTTTTAGAAATATAAACTTGAATTCTTCAAACAACTTCTCTGTGCATCGACCTCAAACTCATGAGAAATTTATTACTTACTACAACGTGCACTTGGGTTTGCAACCTTAAAGTTGTAGCAAGCCGGACACGTGAGTCCGAGGTCTGACATTAAAAGACCCTATAAACTTGCTACAACTTTAAAGTTGCAAACCTAAGTGCAGGTTGTAGTAAGTAATAAATTTCTCGTGAGTCCGAGGTCGATCCAAAGGTAAGTTGTTTGAAAAATTCAAGTTTATATTTCTAAAAAGATGGAGTTTATGTGAATCAAAATATATGAACAATTAATGTATGATGTAACTAAAGAAAAATCAAAGTAATAAAAGTACTGAGAATTAGGGATCCACTCTTGAGTTTTGGATAGAGAAATGGTTATTTATTCTTTTGACCTCTATTAATTGCCACAATTGAAATCCATACATAATGAATGTTCCAATGGGAAGATATTATCAAGTAACTCATGCAATAAGGTAATCATGATATTGTCTTACTATTGCTCATAACTTCATGATCAAAAGCCCTATGAACCTGAAGCTTATTTCATTTGAAAGCCAAGAGATAGCGGTACAACGTTTATGTTGGAAGCTCAGCCCAATTCAGTTTTGATGATAGCAGAAAATTCGTCCAAATAGTTGCACAAAATGGATCACCAAAATTCAGATCAGAGTTCAGCCCAATATTAACTTATTTCACCAATTCGGTTATATATCTTGAGCCCAAATTTATTTTGGAATGAAATTCGGATATGTTATACCCAAGAGGTAAATAAACAAGTTTGCTGAATACAAGATGGTGTGAAAATGTGTCGAAATGGTAAAACCATAGGCTGCAAATTGCTACTGATGTTAAAGGGCGGCTCTTGGACATGATTCAATTCAATGGGTGAGAAATTTGTGTAACAACTTACCAACTCTTGGCAACTAGCATACCAGTTGATTAACCCCTCCATTATTTGTTTGGCCTCTAGCTTACTCCAAGTACTATAAATTAGCCATGTATTAAGCTTGTAAGAGAATGGGGTAGAGGGTTTCTTTAGGCTAAGTTATCTAGTTTGTATATTTTTTAGTATTGTAAGTTTTTTAGTAGTAATAGAAATGCATTCTCTAGTTTCTCTCATTTTTTAGTCTTTGTTACTTTTATTATATCTTTCTAAATTTCATTTTGTTGATGAAAAAAGGTGAATCTCTTGATGGAGGAAGAGAAATGGTTATAAGAGTAGAAATTATTTAATATGTTGTATTATTATTTTTATTTTTGATCTAAACCCTACTTGTTTTGTGGTGATTCTTGATTTATGTATCTCCAATGGCACAATAAATACTTGGGTTCATTTAGCTTATTGTACGATTTTACCCCACCGACTGCTAATATAAAACCTTGATTTGTTGTTGACGAAGGTGTACATAAATGCTTGATCCTATAAATAAGTGTTGACGTTAAGAGATTTCCATTTATTTCCTAACACAAAACATTAATAAAACAAGAATATTAACAAGAATAAAATAAGAAAAGTATAAAGGATTTGATACAAAAATATGTCAAAATATGCACTTATCAAATTCTCACACACTTAACCCTTGCTTGTCCTCGAGCAAACTTAAAACAAACATAAACTAATCCACTTTCGTAGGTAATCACGATTATATTTAGCATATGAAACAAGTCTTTAAACCCGTAGGTGGCCCATAGAGGACGAGTTATAGTCTCATGAAGGTTTCCAGCAGTGATACCTACAAACACCTATGATAACTATCTTCCAACTTTTATTCTCATGAAGCAACAAAGTAATATGTTAATAAAATCAAACAAGTGTTGAGTTTAACTCTTAGTCATTCAAAAATCAATATATTTCCACAATAAGCATACTCAAGTGTGTGTATGGACAGTTAATGTCAATAGTGATGAAACTGTGCATGCTTCAAATAAGTGAATTCTCATAAAATCTTACAAAACCATCACCCAATCTCTAACAGAAAAGTTAAACATCATAGGCACTTCCTTTGGTGCAAATCTCCACTATAGTGAAGGCACCACACGAAATCAAAAGGTTTTCAACAAAGGTTGTAATGGGGTCAAAGGGTGGTGATGTAGTTAAGAAATAAAAGGATAAGATGCAACAAAGGTTCTAAAAACTTCATGGAATTAGAGACATAAAATTTATCGATGAAGAATTCTCCAACTCCACAAATTTCATACTGGGGTCTATTGTTATTGAATTGGACCCCTCTTATTCATCTTGCAATATCTCATTTTTAGTTGCAACTTGTAGCACTTTGCAACTTTTTTTTTTATTATTATTATTGTTTTTCTTTTTTTCTTTTTTTTTTTATAAAAAAAACTCCCTCACACTTATCTTCTATTCCAATCTGAATTTCTTTTGTAAGTTCAAGCTGTCAATTGAATGTCTCTTAAACTCCAATCATTTTTAGAACAAGGGTTCGATAATAGTGTATTTAGGTTAGGTAAAAAGATATGGTTACAAAAAAAATATTTATTTATTGTAAGGCTCAAAGTGGTTTACTAGGGGGATGTTTTCCTTGAAACATCATATAGGGAACAAGCTGATTTGGCAATAATGCTAGAAAGTCTAATGTCTTAATCATTTTTCTAGTGGTGCACTATCAGTCGTTCGCCTCGACAGACCAAAAGTAAAAGTTCTAATACTCAACCCCTACATGTTGAAGATTCAAGTGATGATTAGAGCAAGGGCATAAGAACTATCTATTTTGACATGATTGTCTTCACACTAAATAACATAACTATTTGTGTAAAATAAAATTTAAGTATAATTATCGCAAAAATATATTAACCAAATAACAACATCAAAGTCCAAAACAACACCCATCATCAATCAAACCATATTATTCATGCTTAATTTTAATCATTGAAGTTGGAAGAACCTATACGACTCAAAAAAAAAGTTGGTAATTCACAAACATTTATTAAAAACTTTACAAACCTGCCATGTTATGCAAAAAATAGGGATGCGTATCAAGAGTGTTACAATTACTCTTTACTCAGCCACCTTTTTTTCATGCTTTCAACGGACTCATAAAAAAACACGCTTGATTTATATTTTTTTTTATTTTTATTTATTTATTTTTAGATACTAGAAAAACACACATTGAATATACAAGTCATGATATCAATTATCCCTCCCCCAACCTAATCGAGACATTATTCCTAATGTAAAAAATAAATAGGAAAGTAGAGTTTGAAAGATATCACCTGAAATGCGGCTAATAAAACTAAAACAACAAAAAAAACACACATATTATTAGATAAAATCATTAACAATAAGTATCACAGACTGAGAGTCAATTTCAATTTGCGTTTTCGACCATTGTTCATGTTGGACCAATCATTGGCCAAGGTTGGATCAGGTTTTGACACATATGCAAGAAGTTGATCAATCAGCTGGTCAAGTGTCGGAGTAGAAATGATAATTCTTCTCGATAAGTTGAAATAAAACCTTTTTTCACAGCATGATCTACAAAAGATAGCAAACCATCATAAAAACCATTAACATTAAGAATACCTATAGGTTTTTGGTGAATGTTGAGTTGTGCCCAAGAAATAATTTGGAATAATTCCTCCAGTGTACCAAAACCGCAGGTAGAATGATGAATGCATCCGCATTGTTTAACATGTTAGGTATTCTGTCCTGAATATGTGTCGCTTTTAGCTCATCTCCATTGGTCATACTTGTGATATTCTGTACTGTTAAAGATTTTGGGATAACTCCCAAAACTTTGACACCTCCTACATAAGCAGAAATAGCAACACTCCCCATTAACCCCAAACTGTCTCCCCCATACACTAAATGAATTTTTCTTTCTGCTAAAGTTCTACCAAGGTTATTGGCTGCTCCTATAAACTCACTATTTTTTCCTAGATTGGATCCACAAGAAACACAAATGGAATTAAATTTGCGAGTTGAAGAAACTTCCATTTTTTTTTCTTTTTTGAAAATAAGTTGTGCAAAAATAGAGTGAATACGGTGATATTTATTGAGGTGTGAACAGGGAATGCATTTATTGCATATCTTTTTCTTTTGTCAAAAAGGTTGAAAATAAGGATACATACGAAATTTAAAAATTACCTACTAACACGTGTATGTATATGTAGTTGTGATTGTGGCTCACATCTTCCTCTGGTTTTATGTCCAGTAACGGCTTAAACGCCCTCTATGGGTCGAGGATATGTTTCCCATCCAGTTTTCTTATAAACTGGCAAACAGGGTCTTTTAATGTCAGATTCTCAAAACTATAAAGCTCATATTCATTTCGAAAATGATCCCATAAATCAAGAATTGCATGTTGTACCAATCCACATGAATGCGTCTCAAGAGTCAATATAATGTGATCTAAAGACTCCTTACTCAATCCATCCATAATGAATTTAAGTTTATCTTCTCGAGTTTTAGAGACCATTCCTAAATAACGACACTTTGTGTTGCAAGTCCATCTAGCACAAATATGATAAATTTTTATTTTTTTTTGCCCTTCGTTTTTTTGAATATGTGCTTTTATCAAAATCAGACATATATCTAGTAAGCAAATCTGAAAACTCATGTGAAAACTCACCTGCCCTTACCTTTGCTTCAATTATCCATCGTATGTCCTCCGAAATGCCCTTGTGCATAAGCACACAACAGTTAGAAGAAAATAATTAGTGTTGAATGCTTATGTATGACTGAAATAAATTAGAAAAAACTTATTAATTGACTTGAAGTAATATTTATGTAATCAGGTTAAAATAAATTAATTTGGGCAGGAGTATAAGATACTAGAGTAGCTAAAATATTTGATTTTTGTTTTTGTCTACTTGCAATGTTAACAGTCATAAATGATTTTCAATTTCATTTAACTTGAAATAGAAACGTACTCTTTTATTTTTCAATAAAATAGATAAATATATCATTATATCAAAATATCAATTAATAATTCAGTCCTTATATGTTATCGAATTAATGTTTGAATGGTTGTTGGTTTCATAGATTCGAACATCATTTCTTTGATTTTTTATTTTTACTTTTTCTGGAGAAATCTCAAATATTAACTATTTGATTCGAAGAATAGCATAATCATTGAGAAGGGGCATACCCCCTCTAATCATTTCCTTGATGTCTTAAGCCGTGATAACGTTGTAAATGTTATAGTAATAATGTTCGGGGGGCCTCAAATGAGACTAGGTTTTCCTAAAAAAGAGTTGGTGGTGAAACGGTCCCTTTCCAAATATTATTCGTGTAAAGTTATAGATGATAACTAAAAAATAATTTTATTTGTTCTTAAAAGTAATTGTTAAGAATTAATAGTATCATATAATTGATTTATCATAAATAAAAAATAAGTTTAGGAATCAAAACCTAAGTTAAACGGTTCATAAAAGAAATAAAAGTCATAAATTTAAGATAGTTGAAATATAAATTAACTGAAAAAACATGCTTAAATTTCCCTTCCCTCAATATCTATGTAAAAAGGAAATGGCACAGGGATGTATAAAATAGTATGAATAAATAATAATACTAGTAATTGAGTATTAATGAATCAAATCGAGTAAAATATATCGTTGTTTATTTATTTTTATCGAATTTTAAAATTTATATTTGAATTAGATTTGATTATTAATCAAATTAAATTTAACCTAATTTGAATCTAGACGAATACGAATAACTTAATTTTTGTATACATATTTTATTTTTATTTTTTTAATAATTGAATCAAACAGGAACTAAGTTTAAAATTGAATAAAAAAATATATTCAATTTTAATTTGGTAGGTAAAACAAATTAAATTCAAATATTTTTTTAATAATTTATTTTGAATAATTTTATTTATTTTTAATCTTAAATTAAATATTAATTAGGGAGATTAGAGTTTGGTGAGCACAGATCAGAAAAAGGGCACGTCGGCAGAACCTAGGTTTCGTGTGTGTGGTGGGTGAAGATGGGGTGGGGGCGGGGAGGATTGTGGTAGTTGAAGCCCACTGATCTCCCCAATCACACGTACTGTAGTATTATGTATTATATGACCTCATGCTGACATACACTTGTTTTTTAGGCCACTCATCCTACTTTATTCTACTAGGCTTTTTGTTTCTTTTCAAGTGATAATAACAAGTAGCTTCACTTTTACTCATAATTTGAGATTACAATCTTCATATGAAATCATGCATCATTTTTTGTTTTTGCACAGTAAAATAAAAATGGAAGTGTGAAACAACATAGTTATTACGAATCAACATAGTTTAAAAGGACTTGTTCATTGAATTTTTTTACATTTTTATAGTATATGGGGCATGACTAGCACGCATTCATTAATTAAATTTTTTTTTTTTTTAATAATTTAGATATCCCAACTTCACTCACTAATTCTCGACTTTTAAGATATCTGTCCCTAACACTCTGAGTAAATTGTGGGATATGTTTCAATTAACTTTCAGGTTTTCAACAAGAACTGAGGGGGTAAAGCGCATAAGGAGTCCAATCCACAGTGATTGCATCATACTAAAATTCGGCCATAAGGTCCCACTGACAGTACAGTGATGGCTCCATACCGAAATTCAGCCACATGGTCCACCAGAATTCGAACCCCCATCTTACCGTTGGAAGCGAATTTAAGTTGATAGATCTACCAGTTGAGCTGTATCTTGGGGACAATTAAGTCTTTTTTTTTATGTGTATTATTTACTTATGATGCATGAATATAAATACAGAGATATTAATGCAATATTATACGAATACATAATATGATACTTTTTAAAATATTTAGAATATAATTGGCTGAAATATGTTTATATATATATATGTCAACTCTTGCTATTTTTATGGGTTCAACTCATATATTCATTGAAAATGAGAAAATAAAGATGTTATGAAAGATGGTGGATTTAAAGAAATAATCTAAAAATGGTGAAAATATTTTCTAATTTTTTATTTTTAACTTGACCTCAGTTTTGTGAAATATCATAAAATACCCTATCAATATCCAAAACTTATGATACTCCAGAAACGTAGTTCGCTCTCATATATAAGGCACATTAATATTGGGGAATATGCAATTTTACACACAAACTAGTTTCAAATGTATGTATTGCGTCATATATTATTAGCTGAAGCATTGTCCTATCTGCAATGTTCTAGGGTGTTTTAAATATGTTTAAAAAATCATTAATAGATATTAAGACATAAAATATAAAATAAGAATATATATATATATATATATATTTTAGTATTTTCTGGCAAAACTCCTATAACCAAACATTGTGCTAAAAAGTTGAGGAGTTAACACCTTGGACTATACATTTTCTTGGGTACACTTGCTTCTTGCTTGCTTATCCCTTGCTATTGGCTATGATACCATCAAGGCATCGTTTGGATTTATGAAGAGATTGATAAGATTGATTGTATTTTATGAATAGTATGATTTGTGTAAAAACATATTTAGATTGTAGAATTAAAATCTAAAATTTCTAGGTAGAGTAATAATATTTCATTTGAATTTGATAATTAAATAGGATAGTAAATGTAAATATCCAGATTATCCTTTTGGAGAAACGGGCAAAACAACAAAGTAATGAAGGCCCTTTTCGTCATTGCCTCTCGGTATTGAGGTGCAAAGATGTCTTTCAATATTTTGTGGATCCTGGCCCAATTTAAGGATTGCATAATCTGGGGGGCATGGACTGATAATATGTCATGCAATTGAATGTTAGGCTACCGGGCCACTCATCCATCATGAGCCACATCTTTTCATTCCAAATGCTTGACCCTTGTGATTACATCATCCCAACAAAAAGATGCTAGGATTGGATTGGTGGATTAAATTATACTGGATTTTTGCTAGCCCTAAAAAGTCTTTGTAATATATACATATATATAATTATATATATATATATAAAAAAAAAAATTAAATACCCGGTAAGAAAATAAAAATAAAAATCATTTTTATTCGATTATTGATACTAACAAAAGCAATAATAAATTCTTTCAAGTTTCAATTCTACCGAATAGTGTAATTAATTGAAAAAAGCATATCTGTTTTACTCAATGGAAATGCAATTACATATGGGTTGGGCTTGATTTAAGGCCTTGTAATTGATCTCCTTAATCTTTTTCTGGCCCATTCTATCAAATGAATGAGCCCACAAACCAAATCAATAATAAATTGATCGACTCCCAGAGCATCTACCGGTAACCTTTTTTATTAGGCTCTATGGTCTCACCATATTGCCACCTATTAGATCCTTCCTCCAAAACAAAAAAAAAAAAAAAGGTGGGTTCTTTATTATAATTGATTGGTCAATTTTATTATTTTTTTACTATAACAATCAATATTTTTTTAAAAAACTAATTAAATAATATAATAAATTTTAACATTTGAATATTTAATAATATTAAAATTATATAATAATAATAATATAAGTTGGTTAAAAATATTAAAATATTTTGGATAGAGGAAATATTTTTCAAGAATGGCAAAAATAAAAATTTAATGAATGCTGACATTGTAAATTTGCAATTTTACCACTTATACTAAAGACAGAATTTCCTCTAAGACACAAAAAAAAAAGAGAGAAAATCGTGATAGCATCCTCTTTACTCAATTTAATAAAAATATTCTGAATAATAACTAAAAATGTGTAAATATTGCTTATTAATTGCGCCATTTACATCCTATGTTTCTAACGATATTCAATATTTTTTTTTTTTAATTCTTCTAATTTAAGTAATACACACATACGTTCAAGGTCGTGTGGTTAAGCAAATTGACCCAGACTATACGCAAAGTCAAGAAGAAACCAAGTGTCCGACCCTAATTTATGTCAAAATCTGATAATTTATTTATAGAGAAATTCATATTTTTTGGACTAGAATTTCTCCTTTTTACAGACTTTGTCATTTTTCCGAAAAAATTAAAAAATAAGAAATCTGGCTGGAACTCAAAGTTCATAAAACTCCACATGTCAGCCAACTAGTGGTTCACATGAGCCACAAGCTGCATGCCAACAATCTCGATAAGGTATGGTGATAAACCAAGTGAAAAAAAAAAAAAAATTAAAGAAAAAACAAGAAATCTTTCTCCTCTTACATCGGAGGAGGAGAAGGAGCTGCTCGCCGCTGATCCAAAACTGAAATTTCAATGGCCATTGCCAATTCCCTGGATTGGTCACTGGCTGCTGGCATCACCTGCAACAACAGAAAATCTCTCCAATACTCATACAATTCCCACTGTACAAGTAAAACTAAAATCCCCTTCCCCTTTATCTCTTTCCTCTTCTTGAACTTGAATTCACGAGCTGTAAGGGCAGACTCCTCGGCATGTTCATCGCCTGTTTTGGAAGATGACGCACCCATTGGGGATGCCCCAGTGATTGAGCTGGCTTTGAACCTCCAAGATTTTCAGCCTGCTAATCATTTACCTGAAGATTATAGGGAATTGAATGCTCTAATCTGCAGTTTGTTTAAGGATTCTCAAACTGAACAACTTGCTTATGATTACTATCAGAAGGCCAAATCGAAACCAGGTTTTAGACCTCAGAGATATACGCTGAAGCTCATCATCAGGTACTTGATCCGTTCCAAGAACTGGAGCTCATTATTTTCATTCTGTGAAGATATTAAGGATTTCCAGGTTTTGCCAGACAGGTCCACATGCTGTAGATTGATTAGCACCTGTATTAAAGCTAGGAAATTGAAACTTGTTAATAATTTGCTGGAAGTTTTCTTGGCTAATGATGTCGAGACTGCTGTTTCGGCCTTTGATTTCGCGATGAAAGGCTACAACCAGTTGCATATGTACAGCAGCACCATTGTTTTGTATCAGAGGATGAAATCTGCTGGCCTGGATTTAGACCCTGCTTGTTATTCTCGCATAATGGAAGCCTATCTGAAAATGGGACACCATGAGAAAACCGTGGCAATGTTTCAAGACTTCGAAAACAGAAAAATGATCAAAGTTGAGCAGCCGTCCCCATTTTACTCTCAGATTTACTGGATTCTATGCGAATCGTTGGGGAAATTGGGCCGATCTTTTGAAGCTCTTGAGTTCTTCAGAGAAATGCAGAAGAAAGGAATCCCGGAGGATCATTCGCTCTACTCCTCTTTGATCAGTTCTTTTGCAAGTGCTGGGGAAGTAAAAATGGCTGAAGAGCTTTTCCAAGAAGCAGAGAGCAAGAAAATGTTGAGAAATCCAGCTCTTTTCTTGAAGCTTGTATTGAGGTACCTCGAAGAAGGGCTGATGGAGAAAACTCTTGATGTTGTTGCAGCGATGAAACGTGTAAACATCAGAGTTTCTGATTGCATCTTTTGTGCCATTGTCAACGGCTTCTCCAAGAAAAGAGGAGTTAGAGCTGCAGCACAAGTGTATGAAGATCTTGTCTTGCAAGGGTGTGAACCAGGTCAGGTGACCTATGCTTCAGTCCTAAACATGTATATCCGGCTCGGGTTGTATTCTAAGGCAGAAATGGTGTTCTCAGAGATGGAGGAAAAGGGGTTCCACAGTTGTGTGGTGGCCTATTCTAGCATGGTTGCTGCCTATGGAAAAATGGGCCGAACAAGAGATGCAATGAGGCTTGTTGCTAAAATGAAAGAGAGGGGATGTGAACCCAATCTGTGGACCTACAATTCTCTCTTGGATATGAATGGAAGGGCCTTAAACTTGAGGCTCGTTGAGAAGACATGGAAAGAGATGAAGCGAAGAAAAATCCTACCTGATCGTGTTAGTTACACGACAGTCATTAGTGCTTATAACAGGGCAAGAGAATTTGAAATGTGCATCAAATACTACGAGGAGTTCAAGCTAACCGGAGGCAAGATCGATAAGGCAATGGCGGGGATTATGGTTGCTGTGTTCTCAAAAACGAACCGAGTGGATGAGCTTGTTGAGCTTTTGCAGGATATGAAAATGCAGGGGACCAAATTAGATGCCAGGTTTTACAGGTCAGCAATGAATGCCTTGAGAGATGCAGGGCTTCAAGTGCAAACAAGATGGCTCCAAGAAACTTTCAAGTATTCCTGATTCATTGCCAAGTAGCTGCCAGAAGTATGAATCTTGGACAGAGATGGAAGACAGACATGTCTGAATTCAGAATTTGGTGTAGAGATATATGGTTCCAGTTTGATCAATGTTGCCAAATTCGAATTACAGGAAAGAAATCAATGTACCTGGAAAAAAAAATGGTGAAATGGAAAGTGCACTGAATTGTTAGGCCTGTTTTACATGAAATACTGCTGGATTCTTAAATTTGCTCCAAGGAATTTGAGTTTCTCTGCGGTTGGTATTTGTATTTTCTAGTTTTAGGATATTTTTTTAACTTTGTTCATGCAACTAATAGTTCAAAATTTTTAAATGAGAAACTTCTCGGATTTCACCTCCCTGATTTGGAAAGTTTTATTAAAATTCATCCAGGTAAATTAATTACAATGATGGGTAGAAAAAAAATTGAATACTCTCAGTGCCAACATATTAAAGAAAAGCTGCAGAAATTATTTTATTTAAATATATATTTAATATGAATCATATATAATTAGTATGTATTTATAAATTTTAATATAATATGCAAATCTAAAATAGAACAAAAATCGATTTGGCTTAATGTATGCTAAAAATCTCCCGGGTTGACCATCTAGAACTGTTGAGGACAAAATAAAAGATCATTTAAAGCCCTAAAAGCTTTTGGACCTGGAATAGACCAGCCTAATATTAGATAGCCCAAACATGTTACTGCAGAAGATTTAACATTGCATATGTCAAAAACAGTCTAAACTTCATGATTATTTACTAAAGTCAAGTGTTTATATAGTGTATTCTCAGTTCAGAATATTATGGTAATTGATGTGTAGACTCTACATGATGTATGAATCAAATTGTTTCGAGACACAATAAGAAAGACCATAAAGACCCTATTTATATTGTTTAAATTGGAATATTATTAACTACCATTAGTCCAACATTTCACTTGAAAATACAAAATACGATCGAAGCATACTATAGTTTTGGTTATGTGATGTGGTCTTACCTTGAACCTACATCGAATTTTCAAGATTCGCTTCCTTGTGATTACTTCCCTTCAGTAAGGAAGTCAATGTAAGGTGGAGTTCTGCCAACAACACAAATAAATAGTTATAAATCCTAGGATTAAACCGATAATACTCTCTAACGCTTAAGTCAATAATAAATTATGAGATAATAAATAAATAATAAAAATTCATAAAATGTCCAATACAAAAATGACATCCCTTGAAAATGGCGTGGATGAGAGTATTTATAGATGTTTAACTTAAAACTTGAGTTTCCGTGCCCTTTGCAAAATTTTGGAGCTCATGGATTTGTACATATATGGGGCTAAAACTTAATATTTTTTTGTTTAACCAAAATACATTCATTTTACGAATATACTGATAAGGCCTCTTAAACCTATAGACTTGTGTCTATTAATCTGAAACTTTTTTTTTTTTGCGACTCACATTATAATTGGTACATCACTATGTCAATTGTTTCACTTTTATTATAATGAAGCTATAGAAATAGTTTTCTTTTGCTAGTTCCACTACCGAATTTATTTGTCCGTTTATACTCTTTTAGCAATTTTAATATTTATGCTGTTTATTGTAAGAATCTATTCCGAAGGACGAATTGTCCTCATTGTGGTGTTAAATGGGCATACGATTAAATTGATTGAGCCAGCCCAATTGGAACAATGATTCATTCCTTCATTGGGAAGCAAAGTCAAAGCCCAACTATGTAATATAATATTGGATGCCCACTCCATTTTACAAAATTATGTTTCACAATTTTGTTTTGAGAAATTAATATTTATTTAACATTTAAAGAAAAAATTCTCAAAATCACATATCTTCACATACTTAGTTTTTATAACATAAAACAACCACAACCACCCAATCAAACACCATGTTATGAAAAAAAAAAAACATATCACATCAAATATCATTATTATATTTTTTATCAAAAAAAATATCCATCCAATACTAAATAAACATGTTTCCTTAGTTTTTCTACAAAGCAACAACCCTATCAAACACACTATGTTAAAAAACATCAAATGTCATCATTACAATTTTTGAAGTCCAAAAAAAAAAAAAATCCAAACGCAAATTAATTACTTCTCAATTCTTCCAAATTACCTTTTTTTTTTTTTTTTTTTTACTTTTCCTCATAAACTTAATTTTTTCAATTTCAAGTTCTACCAAGTCCATATACATATTAACAAAGCAGGAAAAAAGATTAATGTTTGTGTTTTAAGATGAGTACGTCAAAGACCAACACAAATGCAAGCGAAAAATACAACTAAATATTATTACACATGCTCCAATACATTCCCTCAAATAATCTTCTCTTCCTCCTAAAATATTTCAAAACATTCTAATTATAACACTCTAAAATACGTTCCTAAATGAAACCATATATACATCAAATTCTCCTAATACATTCTCCCGAAATAGCCAAAATAAAATCGAACATTCCCAAAAGGATGTTCAAAGGAATAGCATATACGGCATTTTAGTGGATTAGTTGTTTGGGGCAACTAGTGCAGCAATTTAATGGGAGATGCCACTTGGTGCATGTAAAAAGCTATAAAGCAAAAGGAGAGACAGATTTTTGAGTAAATGTAAGCATATGCTTCAAGTTTACAATCACCTAAAGTTACTATTTTCCTACCCAGATTGTTCAAATCTAAGTAAAACAAGGACAATGGATGCGAAGTAGAAAAAAGAATTTGTTCATAGTAAGGTAAAAATGCAGAAAAGACCCATCTGAAAGGCTTATGTTATTGGGGTATCCTAAATAATGTTTTAGGGCCCTTCACATCATGCAAGAGATAAGACACAGTTAGAGTATCAATAACAAGTATATGGGGGTGTCAATATCAAGAAATGATCCTACCACTAACCAATACTTATATTGGGTTGTCACTATGGCAACCCAACTTAAGAAAAAAAATTCTTGTTATATAATACAGATTACAATAAAAGTCTTTTTTTTTAGGGCATTACAAGGCCAAGTGTCAATTGGTGTGAAACTCACAACTTTCAATGTGCTATCATGACCTTGGAAACCAAAAGTTAAAACTGTAAACATCAAAGGGAATAATTGATTACTTATTTAATGAATACCGTACACCAGTAATACAAGTTCCAAAAGCCATGATCAATTATCTATTACCAATAGCTTTAGCGTATATAAAAGTTGAAAAGATGCTTCTTTTTCTCTTATAAGCTGTGTCTGAAAGCGGCAGACACATTATTTTGAATAATTTATTATAATGGATATTTATTTTTTATTATAATTTTATAAATACATATCAAATATATTGAAAGACATTATCAATATACATATAAATTAATAATATTATAATAAAAAATAAAATATCAATTACGATACATAATTCAAGCATCATATAAAATAAATTCGACTCAATCAAAATCATTGGGTGAAAGAGAGTGATTGTAATGGTCCATAATAAATTATGTCTGAAAGCGACAGATGCAACACAATCGGTCCTTGTACATTTAAAATCATTAAGCGAAATAGAGCGGTTATGATTTAATAATCAGTAATTGATAGAATGCATTACACTTAATCTGTTGTAAAAAAAATCTACAATCATACATATTCGAATTCAATTATCAATAGTTTTTAATTAAATTCAGTGTTCAGAGGTGAATGTGTAAGACAAATAGTCCTATTAATGGACAGATTAGAAAAATCCATCAATTAATAGATATTTGTTGTACATAGATGGAGCCACTTTTAAGAGAACCAAATCTTACAAAAGAGAAGTGAAATCTTGGTTTCATTCATATGCTGACATATTGTGGTTCTAGAATACCTTAGAAGCATCATTATTAAACAAAATAAAAAAAATAAAAAAATATGAAGAATGAGATGCGCTGAATGCCAATGCCCACTTCAAGGAGAAGATTAACAGCACTGAATTATTAGAAGATCAACTGGTCTTGGCTAATTCAGAACTGTAAAACCTGATTTCCAATCATTGTCGATTAGAAAATTTAGTACTATCAAATTTATGAATCATTGAATATGCCTATAATAATATACCGTAATGATATATAATAATTTATATAATTTTATTTAGGTACTATGTAAATGGATAACATTTCATATTTTTTGATGGACTATGAACTGTATTAAGAACTATGCGTAGTGAGTTCAAAAGTCAATATTGCCCAAAAGAATTCTTGCTTATAATGCCAAAGGGGGGAAATTTCCAAGAAAGTAAGGCTAAAATAAGGCTAGGTTTGATTTCGTTTTCAAAAAGTTATTTTCATCTTTAGGGAATAAAAATGTATTTGATAAGTGTTACTTGAAGGGATAATATTTTTATTCCTAATATAAATAATATATATTTTTATATCTTTCAATTATTATCTTAAATAAATATATATTTTACAATCATTACTTTAATATAATAACAACATAGAATACTATAAAAAATCCATGTAACACCACTAAATATAAAAATACATTCACAGTAAAAAATATCAGTTCAAAAATAATTCACTTAAACGAATTTTTTTTCTATATAAAATACATCACATTATTATTCCTTCAATAACTCATCCAAAAACATAGTTATTCTCCGAACATTTTCTAACTCCACTCTCAAAATACATTTTTTCATAATATTTCTGCAAAAACACCTAAAATAATTCCAAAAGTAGCTTAGATTTTTACTACAATTTGAACATAACATATATAATCAGATAGAAGGGAAAGTTAGGTATGATCTTAGCAAATGAGACTAATAGATGGTTATCCCAAAGGCTCACTCCACTTAGGATTGGTGGAGTTTCCACTAAACATATAATGTTGCATACATGTGGGAAGCAATTCCAAGGAATATTTTACTTAGTCTGGTAAACAAACACAACTGAGCTTCTGGTTAATTTATTTGTGCATGTGTGAATGGTGTTTTCACAGGTAAAAAAAAGAACAAGACATTCAAAGTTTCCTGAGAGGACAGTGAAAGATTAGAAGGGGAAAAAAAAGGAAGCAGATACTGTCAAAAACACTATTGCACATTGATTTTTTGGGAGTGTTTGGACTTTTACCTGGACCACTAGGCCTTGACAATGACTAAAGCAAATGTTCTATCCATCTCTCAACAGGATTATAGTGGTGATATCACATGAGTATGGGAGTATAATATGATTGTGGTGAGTTGGGCCCTTTTCTTAAGGTGAATTTATGAATTGCAACATACTATCACCTATGTATTGAGAATGTCATTATTTATTTATATAAAGACATGTAAATCATGCTGAAGTAAAATATTTGGATTTGTTCAGAGTTTTTATCGTTCATCAAATCCCCATACCAGTTATATTGAAATCCTTATTATACATGACTGATTTACAAATTATTTTAAATTATGAATTTCTCACCTCGCATATAAAATGTGAGGCTATAAGGTGCAAGACTGATATCATAACCAATGTTTTTAAAACCAGACTGGATCGGTCGGTTCAACCAGTTTAATCGGGAATAGGAGGTCGGTCCGATCCGATTTTGCTTAAAAATTGTTTTGACCGGTCAAAACCGATCAACAACCGCCAAAATCGGTTTTGATCGATTTTTATATTTTTTTTTAATTTTTTGTTTTAAATTTTTATAAAAGTTTAAATTTGATATTTTGTTATATTTATGTGATTATTTGAATTTTGTGTTTTGTTATATGTGTTTTTATGTAACTATTTTTTTTTTTTACATTTAAAATGTATTACATAACAATTAATCTATTATATTATTATTTTATATAAAAAAAAATAAAAAAATATAATTAATTTTAATTAAACCGGTCCGATCGCCGGTTGAACCGATCCGACCGGTTGAACCGTTAATTTTAACAAAATTAATTTTATCACCGATCCGATTATGAAAACATTGATAATAATACTGGTAAATAAAATAATATATTAAAAGACTAATTGGATTACTACGTTGATGGTACGTGTCCGCTTCGACACGTATGTATGGCGACCCTAACTGCTGAAAAATATAATCACAGAATTAACCCATTACATGATGCTTTATGCTGAAAAAGGAAAGTTGAGTGGCTTATGTGCATGTATTTATACTAGGCATATGCTCCCTCCACCTCCCAACTCCCAACAAGAACCTTCTTTCTCTCCATAAGGGCATACATTCACCCACACATACTACACACATTTGTTGGAGCTGAACTCTACTGGGATTGAATCATGAAGCAGAATTTCCATTCAGTTGCACTCCTCTTCCTCCTTGCTTTCCTTATCAGCACCTCAAATTCCTCTGCCAGAAAGTTGGCAGCAAAAGAAGGTAAAACGTCAAAGCATTTCTTCTTCTACAACTCGTAAATATCTGCCATGGTTTCCTAGTTTATGAATATATTTTTTCTTCGTATAAAAAATTTGCATCTTGTGCAGGAGAAGTAGAAGGAAAGATCAGCAGCATCAGCAGCAAGGAATCTGCTGTGAAAATTGGAAGTATTGATTCTTTTGATGTAATTTCTTGTTCTCTTCTTGAAATTTTTTCAGATGCTACTTTATTAGCTGAAGTAGCGTCAATTAAAATGGCTTAACATACATGGCAGAAGCTGATGGGGATGGAGGAGTGCCAAAATGAAGATGAAGATTGCTTAAAGAGAAGGGTCATTGAAGAGGCTCACCTGGACTACATCTACACTCAGCACCATAAACCTTAAAGAGATCTTCTGGAGAAAATAAACAAGGCCTGGTTGTAGGAAAAGTTTTTAATCTTCCTTCGTCCTTTCGCATGCTCTGAATTGGACTCTTTTGAATTGGAAATTTTCAGACATCTGTTCCAAACAGAAGTCTGCCTGTAGTTTCAATTCTGAATCGTCGATTCTTTGCTAGCCAAACACTATGTCAGCATTTTCGTGTCGATCAAATACTAATAGAAGAAACTCGTGGAGAATTCTTTGGCTATGAAACTGTCTTAGTATTACTGGTTTCAGCATATAGTGTGTGTTTTTTGGATTTGCCAGGCGCCTGTGGGTTGTGTAAAGCCATTCTTGATTAAGGGTCTAAATATAAATGCTTGTCTTAATGGTTAAGTGGTGGGATTTGACTGAAGCTTCTTACCTTAATCATTTTATTCAGCTGGAATTGAAAATTCGACTTCAAGATGAGAGTATATATGGGAAGATTATACAATATGATGGCATTTCCCTGTTAAGAAAGTAGATCCAAATTTGTATGAGGAAAGTCATGCATGGAATTTCAGATTGGACAGTGCAAGAATTTATTAGACAGTTGGGAAGCTATGTGCAGCGGTAATGATGACAGCGTGTGATTGAATCCAAGATATGTGAATTGGCGTATGAATCTCACGTCAAATGTTTTATTTAATAAAAAACTAAAATATTTAATATAAAATGCATGCAATTTGAATTTTTTATTATATTTTATATAGTAAATAATAGATACACATTATGTATATAAAGTATTTTTAAAATATTATTTAAAATTAATTATATATACATAACGTGTATATATTATATGAAGTACAATATTCAAAATATAATACATATATATATATTGAATGTAGCAGCAAAAAGACCGACAAAATTTAATACGAAAAAAAGGAAAACAATAGCGACTGAGAAGATTTAATCTTGGCACATTAAAAGGAGTAAGAACATAACTCTTTGTACCTTAATTATGATTTGGGCATGGTAGCCGGTCTCTGTCTTTGGGCATTTAGTTACCACTACCCTCCCTATTGGAAATTAGGTCATCGGTTCAAAGCTCGATCTTGTATACAAATATGTATCAAAATCTAATTCAATTAGAAATATAATCCCTTCCTAAAATACATTCAAAATGTGAATATAAATTGGATTGTGGGTTGAAACCAACCCAATTCCCATTTTTTTATGTTGCTTAATTTCCAATCATGATAGTCAAAAGGATTGACTGCTTTTTCAGACAAAGGTGGTCTCTACAATCTACGTGCCAAGAAATCATGAATTCATGTTCTTGTTTGTCTAAATTTTCCCACTCATAAGGTGATTAACATGTTTTATACTACTATTTGGTCATACAACAAAATACATGAAATTCACAACCTACCTATTATTGAAGTGACCCAGAAAATGATATGCATATTTAAAGATAAAACGTATATTTTTTTAAAATTTAAATCTTGAAATGTAAAAATGAGGATTAAGGTTCGAGTCTCTAATTTGATTTATAAGAAGTGATGTCAGATACTATAATTTTAAGTGAGAGTTGGTAAAGGTGGATTCACCTTGACATTGTACTTGATCTGTATTATCTTGGGCCACAGTTGGGCTCTTTGTGGACTGGGGGGAGGAAAAGAACCTGAAAACTAGAAGCTATTAAGAGGCTCCAAAAAAAAAAAATTTGTGGCCCATTTAATATGCAACTGGGAGGCAAGCTTTCCTTGTAAAAAAAAACCCCATTTTCAGAATTTTGTGATAAATTTAATTTTATTGGTTGATCTTTTTTCCCCTGTCAAGACCATAACTATGATCTGAAAATTGGGACATTAAATGTTAATTCTTTTATCTGGTGGAACAGACTCATGAATATTAATTTTAGCAACTTAATCAGTTCTCAGTATCTCCGAACACTTCCCAATTTGTGATTTTCTATTTAATTTCAGTGAGATTTCTTTGTTTCACCACTTTTTCCCTTTCTTGTGACCAAGATTTTATGTTGTTATCACCACTATGAGTACTAGAGTATGCAACGCAAGAAAAATTAAGGTTCAATTCCAATACCCCATTTTTGGAAGCAGCATAAATTTGGAACCACTTTCGTAATTCCTACTTTACTCAGAGTTTGGAAGTTAGTCAATAACTCAATTATAAGGGAAGAAGGGAGAGACGACAATTCATACTCTATCCAATTATTCAATATATATGTAGTGAGTGAACTGTACAAAATGCTAAGGGGTGATCATAAATTTTAAAAAATTATCAAATCGTCCAAATCGTTCCGTACAACATCGTTAATATTAATTTATCATAAAAATCATGATATAAAATACTAAATAAAAATCACACCATTTTAACGGTGCGGTGGCGATTTAAGAGCTAAAAAAATCATAAAAAATTAAACCGCCTATTATACCTTAAAAGAATAATTTTGTAATTAACCTATCATACCAAATCTTAATAATTAAGCTAATTATTCTTTTTCCAACTCACGTCCCTCAATTTCAAAATTCAAGACAAAAGACAAGAACAAGAGTCATCCCACATAAATGAAATTAAATGCATAAGTACATGAAAGATTACTATATTATTTTTAGGATAAAAGATTATATTGTTATTTTTATGTTTAAATAATTTTTTTTATTAATGTCTTAATTTTTTAAAATTTAATTATTTTTTTTATTGGTAAAAAATCGTCAAACCGTCAAACCACTCCAAACTGCTTAAAATCGTACTTCCGTTTTACTTGACAAAATCGTAATTTAAAATTATTTTCCAACAAAATCGTATATAATAAGATTTAAAATTAGTAAAAAATATCTCAAAATTGTACTACAAAATACATATATCATTAGGTGCAGTACTTACAAAATCGAACAGTGATAAAAAATCAAACTCTTAATAAAAAAACAACTGCGTTTCAAATTGTTTCAACCGTATTAATTTTCAGAAGAGAAAATCCTAAAATGAGATTCTTGTCATAATCCAATGTGCCAATCCAAAATACCAGATGTATTTTATATCCGGTGTTTAAATAATGAAAAAAAAAAATTCATCGCTCAATTTGTGCAAGAAACCAATTGATTACTTTGTCATCACTTGGGAGGTCATTTCTTTCCCAATGGCAGCCTGCCACGGCTGAGCTCCTCCAATTGCCACGTCATTAAAAAAAACTAGAAAAGTAGAAATAGAATAAATAATAATAAAGAATTAAGACTGGGAGAATCGAGTGCGCTTCTTAATTGTCTCATTAGTACTACTCTATGCCCCTTTTTCTCTCTCTTTCAAAATCATAATAATAATCTCTTTGATTAGTTTGCGATCTGAATATAATCAAGAGATTGATGCAGGAGAAAGAAGAAGGGATTACAGCTTTTTCATTGTAGTAGAATCAATCATCATCAATGGCGTTGAATATAGATAAGAATTTTAAGCCTAGTCTTGACACCACCAGGCGTCGTGGACGGTCCAATCCCCGATCATCATTTGTCAAGATTCTCGCCGCCCCACCGCCGACGCCGGCGGAGTCTCGCAAAACACTGTACAACCTCCAAGACGAAGAAGAAGAAGAGGAGGAGGAAGAAATTTTCATGGCGAGAGAGGAGAAGATGGGTTTGTTGGATATCGACTTGAATGTTCTGCCTCAAGATGATTCTCCGACGGCCAAGAAGGGTGTAAATGATCAAGAACGCCGGCAAACGGCGGTGGCCGCGGTTGCTTCCAATTTTGGGGAGATGAAAGTAAGTTGTCAAAGCGAATGTGGCTCGAATTTTAATAGGATTGCAGAGGAAGTTCTGGATGAAAACAAGAAGATAAAGAAAGGAGAGGGAGACATTGGAAAGCGCTTCTTGATGTAACTGAGGATGCTCTACGCGAGTACGAGGAAAATCTTAGAAAGAAAGAAAGAAAATTTGAGACTCGGACACAGAGTGAGAATCGGAGAACGAGTCGGGAAGCGGAACTCGGTGGTGAGTTACTGAAAGGGTGGACAAAGAAGACTACGAGGGACCGACGTCAGACTATGGGAGAAACGCGTACTTATGATCTTGAGGTGGCGGCGGAGGTGGTGGTGGTGGCGCCGCCTGTTGTACGATCTATGAGGGGGAGGGCTGTGGCCCTGCCGAACAAGTATAGGGACTCATTTCTCGGGCCCGTGGTGGAGGCGGGATTTTCTCGGCAGAAAAGAAACGGCAAATCAGCCACCATTGTTGCCACCAACAGGAAGTCCAGGTGATCGTGCGACAGTAATTTTTTACTCTGTTTACATTCTTCTTCACTGGGAACTGAAAATCCATTGAAGATAGGAAATGGGCTTTTTTTTTTTGTTTTTGGAATTCTGTGTTGGTACCTCATTTTTACTTTGTTGGGGTTGTTAAATTTTTGAAGACTGGGTAGTAGTTTTCATGAATGATTCATGGGAAATCCAAGATTTTAGTTTGTGATGATGCTAATTACAAAATTTTGGACATGGCATTTAAGCATGTTATGATTGTACTTTTAGGTCTCAAAAGGAACCTACTTCCAGTATCCAAAAATCAGTGCAGAACATATTTCCAGCTCCCAAGACATTTGTTATTTTTTGTGTAATTTTCATTGTCCTGGGAGAAAATAAGTGGAAAATAAAATATGTATATATAATTTGTTGGGAATATATTTTAATATTGAAATTGTATTTGATTTCATTTTTTGAAAATAATAATTGGTAAGTGTTTTGGAAATAAAAATTTTATCCCCTGAAATACATTTTAGTTCTCGTTAGTAATCTCCACACAAACATTGAGGTTTTTCTTTTTTGGATTACCATACCCTTGTTCAAAACCCCTGTTGTGTTCGTCTCTTTGTCATTGAGGTCTCATTTCAATCTTGATGGAACATAGTTTGTGTTTGTGGACTGATCAAGTTTAGGTTTTGCCGTCAAAACTGTAGAAAAAGGTTTAGTGTAGATTATCTTCATTATATGTCAAGTTAGATTATATATGTGTCAGGTAAATTAGTTTATAATTTCAGTTTTGACTAAAAAAATATTGAAGCAAATAACTTATTGGCTTTAAACTTAGTTTTTGACTAAAAAGCCTTTTAATCATAAGATTTTCTTCCACTTACTTCTTCTTTTTGGTAAATAGTCGAATCATGTCGGTTGAACACGTTACTTTTTAAATTTATTTAAATTTTTATTAAATTTTAAAATTATAGTTGATCTCAAAAATTATTGTTGATTTTAAGTTGATGATTGTACATCGACGCAAATTTAAAATAATTTTAATCAAGTCGAATACAAATCGATTTCGAATAATTTGATCTTTTTACACATATTTTATTATTTTCTCTTATCGAGTCGAGTTCCTAATATATTTAAATTTAATTTATTATGAATAACAAATCGAGTTTAAACAAATCATTAATAATCAAGTTCAAGTATCAAATAATTTAATTTATTTTTCAATACTATTTTTAATTTGTGATGAAATTATCGAAAGCTTTTGAAAATAAAGAATTTGTCTCCCAACTCCATAGACAATTTTAAATTATGATAAGATAATTATATAAACTCACTGAAAATGTCAGTAACAGCACCAACAAACTATTAATTAATTAATAATACATATGCTTGATCTTTTAATAATACTCTATAAGCTTTCTTAAATTTACAAACTCTTTCTTTTATTTTAAATTTAGTCAAACATAAACGTCCACGAAACTTCATGAAGGAATTTGTGGGTCATTAAGTAGACGGCTTCTTTAGATTATGTCATGTCTATTTTTATTTTCTTTACCTCCATTGTTTGCTCAGTTTCATTGGAAGTATTATGAAGACAACACAAGGTACAATCACGTCATTAAGCAATTGCAGGAATATATAGTCTCCTAATAGCAAAAATATTTGCCTAACAATATTACAAATCATCATAACATAGTATCAAGTTTTATTTTATGATATGAAATAGTGTAAGCAAATATTTTTTGCTATTACTAACTATAGACAATATTATACTGTGTTTAAATTAGGTAAGTCGTCACAAAAATAAATTTTTACGAAATTCTTAATTGGGCACATGTCCGATCCACTAACAAAGAATTACTCATTGAATTTACATGTTACGACAGTCATATAAAACAACCAAATTATGAAATAATTCATATGAAGACTATAATGGAAAATGCATTACTTTAATGGTGATCAGATGGGAGAACCACACTTAGCCGACTTAGGGTATATACTGTCGGATTTTGGTTGATTTAATGATAAAATTTCAGACTCAACATGGGTGGACCAACAAAAATAAAACCATAGCTTATTATTGTTGGTATTAAATTCTCACGTACTTGGTCTCAAGTTAAACTAAAACAATAATTTTAAGATTGGAGGGTGTTATAAAAGGTCACATATATATATATATATATATATATCGATCTCATCAGTAATTAGATTTCTTCTAATTATTAACTCACCACCTCATTAACGAAGTATTACTATATTTAATAAAATCAACGGGTATGCACACAAGGGCCAGAGCCCCTACATCTCAAAATGGAGAATCAGAATACAATAAAACAATTTTACTCATAGGCAGGAATGCCAATCAGAGTAGATAAGAATCTACTCAAACGAGTTGAATTGGGTTTTAATTTTTTTATTTTCAAATCTAATCCAATTTCGTTTATTTTTATTTTTGTAAAAAATTATTATATATATTTATACTATAGTTTTTTATATTTTTTTCAGAAAACTATTTTTTTAAAATAATTTCAATAGTATTATTTTTTTAAAAATAAATTTTAATATTTTTTAAATTATAAAACGAGTTTAGTGGCCTATCCATCCACCAAATCTGAGTCTACTCCTTCAAAAATTTTCCGGGTCATGTCTCAAATCCAGTCAAGATCCTACTTATTGCCATCCTTACTGGCAGCAATTTACATTTCACCACAAAATATTTGGAGTGTGTGCATTTTCTGGACTTCATTGTTCCTTACAATTGTTCCTCTTCTTGCCCTCTTTCATTTCAGAGCTTGAATAACAAAACTTATGCTTTGATCAAACTCTTCTATGGCTTCTGATGTCTCGAACCATGATCGGGTTTGAATCGGTTCCATGTATTCTGAAATGAGGCGGCTTGTATGTATAATTTCACCGCTGTCTCTTTAGCAATTGAGATAATATGTGAAGCCCTGAAGTCGAATGAATTTGAATATTAAAATGTTACAAACACCAAAACTTATTTAAATAATTGAACGCCCCCCTGAGGCTATTTTATTTTATTTAGATAAATAAATAATGTACATCTTTTTTAATAAATATATACTTAAAACTATGAGTTTTCTTCTCTTAGTAATGCTTTTCGCCCGTTATTTTCTGCAAATTATGTTGTTAATGTTTCTTTTACTCAATTAAAAATTCTCTCTTTTTTTTTTATTTGATAAAGAAAAAACTATTATAAATCAGGAGGAAATAAAGTTTTACAGGGAAAAAAGGGAAAAGAAACGGGGAACAGGGCCAACCCATTTTTCATTCTCAGCCCACTTAGAAGATAAATGGGCCACCTCATTAATGGACTTGGGTCCAGTAGAGGGAATACCATTTTCCAGTCTAGCACCAGCTGACCAATTCACCGGTTATGAGATAATATTCAGGGCAATTAAGATCAGAACAAGAACATTAGGTTTTGAAAAAAATTAGGAAGGAAATTGAGAAAAATAGAGATACGATCGCAGTGGGATTCGAACCCACGACCTTTAGATCCGGAGTCTAACGCGATATCCACTCCGCTATGCGATCGCTTCTAACAGAGATTTCAAAACAAGAAAAAAAATTAAAAAAAAAATAAACGAAAACGAGTACAACTAGGTTTGGGCATTTTCGGGTATTGAAGACAATCACAGTAATATAAGAAAAAGGACAAAAACAAAGGGAAAAAAGACCCAACCCCTGAAAATAACGAAGCGATCAAATTTTCGGGGGTCAAAAATAAATTCGTAAATAAAGAGAATCGATTCAAAATAACAGATTTACCTTTTTTCTGCAGCCATGATTCGATGAAGAAATGTTCATAAACAAAACAAAAGGAGAGAAGATGGGATGATCAGATCCATGATTTTCGTCTTCAATTGCGCCAAGAGTTCGAAAACCCGATCTGAGAGAGAAAGGGCCAAAAGCACAGAATTGTGGTACGCGAGTGAAACTGCATTAGGGTTTCGTTTTTCCTTTTCGAAATGTTTGATCCAAGAAAGACTCGTTCGGTTATTAAATTGCATTTCCGCGCCTCTTAACTTTCTTTATTTGGCTCTTAACCCCTTCAACTTTTGATATTTTCACTGGGAACTCGGAATTTGCATGTCTTTTATTATGACCTACTTATGTTTGGCCCAATTCGATTTCGACTCCACCTCTCCAATTAGTCCGACTGATATAGCAAGTCCAGTTAAGATTGAGGAGTCCATTTATCAATCAGAAAACACTAGGGCTCGGTTTGGTTTTGTTTTTCAAAAATAATATTTAAAAAAAAAAATAGAGGATGAGTGAAGAATGAAGATATTTTTGATTTTGTTTTTTGGGCGAGAAATATATTTTCTATTGTAAATGTCTTTTCATGTAAATTTTTTATTGATAAATGTTATATATTTGTTTTCGTATAATATAATAATTAGAAGATATTATTGTATTAATCTAACAAATAAAAGATTTTAATATATATATATATATGTATGTGTGTGTGTGTGTAATAATGATTACTTTTTTTAAAAATATTTTGGAAGAAAAGGTAGATAAAAATATTTAAATATTTAATTTTATTTATACAATAAAAAAATATGAAATTAAACTAATATCCAAACTTTTAACCTTGAATCAAAAACCTATGGAATTTTTTTTCTTGAAGTTTCAGTCTAACCACTTAAACAAAGTCTCATTAATTCATCCCAAAAATTATAAAACCATTTGTCTGATTCCACGGAGACAACACACAGCAGAAAACAACGCAAGTGCAAATTGGCTAAACTATCAATTATTCATAGAGCAAGTGGGCAACAATGCACTTGCAACTGTCCGATTCATGATAAATGAGTAGGTGATTGAGTCCAAAAAACAACATTGCTTTCGCACAAACAAATGTTGGAAGACATTTACAAACTATGGTACAATGAAATTTGAGGCCCAAAATTCAAGATAATATTTGTAATAAATTTGCAAGTATCCTACTCGGGGTGATCAATTACACTTTGAATCAGTGTTTTCATAATTCCACCGTTGATTAAATCAGTTTTATTAAAATTAGGGGATCAATCGAAAGTCGGATCGATTTAATAAAAAATAATTATATTTTATTATTTTATTATGTAAAATAATAATATAGTAAATTTATTGTTATATAATACATTTTAAATATAAAAATAAATAAATAGTTATATAAAAACACATATAAAACACAAAATCAAATAATCCCATAAATATAACAAAATATCAAATTTAAACCTTTATAAAAATTAAAAATAATAAATTAAAAAATATATATTAAAACCGATCAAACTGGTTTTGGCCGGTTTTGACCGGTCTAACCGAACCGGACCGACTTCCGATTCTTTGTTGAACCGATCGGTCCGATCCAATTTTGACAACATTGCTTTGAACAATAACAACATAAATATGTTTGGACCCTATTAGAATCGATAATTTATTTTCAATTATATATATGAGAATTGTGGAAAAATTGCAACGTATGAAACGAAGAAACGAGTGTACTCGGTACATGTCCACCCTTCTTTCTCGTTTAAAAACCATAGAAAGAGAATTCAGTAATTTTTAATTTTTAATATGATCAAAAAAAAAATCTTTGAGCAGTTCGTATAATGAATACATAATATTTTGATTTGAAATTTTAATTCTTTCATATTTCAACAGTAGCATATTATTACATGTAGATCCACTATTTTGTGATGTGGATTGCAATTTTTCATAAATTTTCTATTTGTCACTCAATAATGAATCTTTACTTTTTTTTTTTTTTAAGATCGATGAACCAAATAATATTTTTATTTTAATTCTTGCATCTGAATCAAACTTTTCATTGCTATAATGGTTCAGGTCCTGTTAGCATTCATAATACAAGTTGAATTCCAGATATAGAAATGAGATTATCGCGTATATAAAATATTTAATTTCATGTTTTAGTGAATTACTGTCAAGTTGTGGAATAAATGTTTATTTGTGGGCCCGTATTCATGCAATGCATCTTCCTCGTAACAGCCAGACACATCGATAGGAGCGTTGATGGGAAAACATGCGTTGCTCTGTCGATTCAACGTCCTATTTTTTTGTCTGAATCTTCAATTGATTGGTTTTGTCACAATATATAGGGCATGTTGACCAAAAAAAATTGAGTTTGCTTGATTGAATACAGTTTTATCAAATTTATCCTTTTTTTTCAGTGAAAATGATTTTTCATCTTTACATCAATCAATAATTTACTCATTCCAATCATTGATATTTAATTAATTAAAAAAAATGACAAAACAAAAAAACCTCACATTAATATAGAGTAAAATAAATACTCACCTATTTAGTAAAACATAAACCCAAAATTTCATACTTAAGAAAAATAATTGCGAAGTTTTGATTTTCTTTTTTATAATCAACCGAATTTTAGGCTTTCATGTTTGACGTAAATTTGATTGTTTTATTTAATAATATGGGTACACTCTCTTCTTCTTCTGTTTTTTTTTTTTTTTTTTTTTTTTTTTTGGAGGGGGGGGGGGGGGGAAGAGGGGGCAGGGGGGGTCATAATTATCTTCTTTTTTAAATAAAATTACTGGTTTTTACATGTTTTTACGTTCATTCTTGTTCCTGAGGTTTGAAGATGAATTCTTTAATTTTTAAAAATTAATTACTTCCCTTGCCATTTTTGTAATTTCAAAAAATCTTGGGGCCAGAATCAAGCAGGCAAAGTGGCATTCTTCTTCCATCAGAGAATCAAGTAGGCTGAGAATTTTGCCAGAATTACTGGAGCGCACGCCTCCCATATTTCCAACTTCCAAACGTTAAAAACCTCTAACTGCCATACACATGTTGCTAACCGCTAGGTAGCAAGACATGGCGGCTATGTAACAACAAACTCATCAAACATAAGTTCACTACTTCACCAAACTGAAAATTACAGACAGAATAATTATTTTCAGTCTTGTACGTGGAATTAGTAGACAAAATCTTGACATCATTTGATATAGAACAAAGTGATAAGACGTTCAAATACGAGTAATTTTGTGTAACTTATTTTGGTTTCTTAATTAATTTTTGATAAATCATTATCTAACAAAAGTTTAAAAATTAAGTTCAAGCGGTTCAATAAAAATTATTCAACTCCATTAACTTATAAATTTTTAACAATTTATGTACTGCATTGTACAGGATTACAATTCTTCATCAGAAAACTATAAATATCCCAAATTCCTATTTTTTTTAATGTACGATAATTAAATTTATAATTTTTATTATTTTAATTTGAGACTCAAAAAATTATTCAAAAAAATAATTTATGAGTAGAGTTTCAAGAATAGACCAGTATCAATTTTATTAGTTAATGAGTAGTACTACAAAGGCTATAGAAGCTAGTGGCATGTAGGGGCCAAGACAGATCCATCATCAACTTGTTTTGAGGGCCTGCACTAGTCTTGATTCCCCATCCTTGTCTGTGTCTTTTAGTGGCCAATTCTATCTGAGAAATTATTTAGGGGAAATCGTTTTAAGGGTTTATTTGTTTGGTTGGGAATTTTTTTTTATTAATTTTAGCAATACAGAGAAAATATAGGCCACTAAAAGAAATGTCCCCTATTTTTTTTTTCTTTTTTAATTGACACACCACAACTTATTTCTGCTAATATTGTATTTCTTGGAATTAAATCTTTTGGTAAGCACTACTCATTGTTATAAATGCATTAATAGAGTATATAATAAATATTGACCTTGCAATATTTTATTTTTATTTTATGTTTCTATAGCTTAAACAAACCACATTCTTGATTTTATTTTTTTAAATTTTCTATTGTAATTTTCTACGTGTCTAAAATATTTTTTTAAATATACACGTGATTCGCATATTTGATATGCAATACAAAATATAATATAAAATTACAACAAAAGATCCTATTTTATTAAAATTGCGAAATCTTTTTAATGAAATATTAATAATACACCTAGTTAGTGTGTTTGAACCCTTAAAAAACTAATTTATTTCATTAGCAACTATGCTAAAGAAACAATAAAATTGGAAAAATGATATTCTGAATATTCAACTTTATATGACAATTCCAAGCTAGCTACATTGGAAAAAAAAAAGCACTTGCTCCTTAAATAGTTAAATGAAAAGATTGTTTTATGTACATAAATGCTGTTAAAATTTAATTTAAAACGCATATTGCATGGTTGCGTGCATGCAACCTTTTTAATTAATATAATCAATTTTGTGTTGATTAGATCTGAAAAATCGTGATTAATTCATTGAATGCTAGATCAACCATCTTATCTTATGCACTTTGGGTATCCTAAAATATTCTTAGTGGGCCACTAATTAGTGATTAGTATTACATCAAAATCAAATGATACCTTCACCTTCCTAGGATGTGCTGACAAGTAAATATTCTTAGTCCCCACATGGAAAATTATCTTAAATTAATTACCAATATTAATTTAATGACGGGAAAAGCCAAGCTCATCTAGTGTTGATGAAAAAGGTAACGCTAAATAATAGTATTAGGAAACGTGGCTACTATTCAACAATATTTTATTTTATGATATATATATATATATATAACAACTCGCATATTCACTTAGATATGAGTTCCATAAAAGTTTCTATTTTTTATTTTTTTTATAACTCATATATTCTAACTTTGTCGAATTAATTTTAAACCTTTAAAATATTTGTTCTTAACACTTTGGATGAGATAAATTACAGAATATAACTCAACTGCATCTCGACTTCTCAACAAGAATTGTATACTTTTGCGCGTAAAAAATCCAACCCACAGTGATTGTATCATACTAAATTTTGACCGTAAGTTTCCACTAGAATTCGAACCCCCACCTTCCCGTTGGAAGCGAATTCAAGTTGATAATTCCATCAGTTGAATTGTGCAGGGCAAAAAAAAAAAAAGTTGTTTATTTTGTGATGAGTGAGCAGGTACTAGGGTTATTTATTTTACCCCACGAACCAAAATCTTGTGTTATTCTTTTTAATTTATCTAAATTCCAAATTGAATTCATTTATAAGGTTTATTAATGGGCCCAATCACCTAGCCATAGGCAAAAGCGTCTTTCCACTTATATGATGAAGTAATTCAATAAAATAATTATCAAAAGGGCAAGACGGGGAAGGATTTAAAAGAGATGATTGTGGCGTTCTTGTAGTAAGTCTTCGTCCATGTAGTATAATTTTTTATGGAAATTTCACATATTAAGTAGTATAATACAAGTCATTTTTTACCCATCTACTCAAGTGTAAATATCCAATGGACTATGTTTAATGTATTCTATTTTTGGTTTCTCAATTCTTGAGCATTGTGCTAATTTGAATGTGGGATAATTTTAATCGAAAAACCTTTTCTACTCTTAATATATTTTTTTTTATTTTTCAATTTTTATTGCGCTAATTTAAGTGTTAGAAGATTTTAATCGAAAAATCTTCTTATTTCTATGACGTTTGTTAATATTGCAGATCGTTCATAAGAAAGTAGTTAATATTCAATTATATTATTTTATTCTACATCGCATCATATATATAGTTGTCATTTAAAAAGTCATTGACGTTACAAACCTAATATCTCTATATGATTGAGAAATGTAGCTTTGAAAAGGCACATAATTGATAATAAATATTCAATAAAAATGTCGAATATAGTGGATAATTTACTTATATATTCATGCAATTAGATGTATCATACAATTGCCTTTGTTGGGACTTGGGATGACCCTCATCGGAAACTTGGAAGAATGTTCCAATGTATAATTAATTTGGAGTGAAAATTTTAGAGGCGAAACCTATTGAAATTTTACTTATTAATTCATAACTGGCACCCACATATAAGACAACAAAACTTTACTTTCATTTTTTTTTTAATTTTCAGAATTATCTTTTACTTGTGTACTATTTAACACTTTCACTTACTAAGAGTTCAAATGGTTTTTACAAACCATTATTCTGAAAATGTAGCTTTTAAATTAAATATTTTTCTAGAACCGTTTTTCCTAAATAAGTGATTTTTCAAGTTCAAAAGCTACCTTATAAGTTCAGAAAGCTAAACTTCCAAGCATCACATTAATTTTGAAAAGGTGCTACTAACAATTCAAATCATCTATTTTAATTTAATATTTTATTCAAATCATCTATTTTAATTTAATATTTTATTTTATATTTTATGTTACAATTTCATATAATATTCACATAAAACTTAGAGATAGTTGTTCTTGGACGACGGTGTCCAAAATTATTGTATGCAGACATCGGCATCCAAGATTCAAACGTACCATAAATGCGACAATCTCAACTTGGCCGACAACATACATTTGTGATGTTTGAACCCTGAATAAGTTAATAAATTATAATGGTCCAAAGAAAAAAGCAAAAGAGTTGGCCAACAAATCACACTAATTACCTCCAAAGATTTAAGCAACTAATTTACCAATAATCAATCATTAATCATATTTAATTTGCAAAATTCAGCTTATGCACCAGATAGTATCTAGCAACCATATATATAAACTTAAAATTCCAAATTAAATAAAATAAAAATAAAAATAAAAAATAGAGTTGGAATTTTTATTTTATACATAGGTAAATGGCACTTCACCCCTCCAAATATGACCACACACCACACACGTTACTGTTAAAAATAAATTTTAAACATTTTATTCTTTTAATTTATATTTATTATAAAAATAATATTTTTCAATATTATTTTCACATTAAATTTTTATCAAATTTTTTTTCGTCAACTACAAAAAAAAAATGCACCTTAATATTTTTTATTATTGTTAATAGTAAATATATAATAAATAATTATATTTTTATCGTAAATATTATCATATATTTGGCTTTTGCGTGCTTTCAGAGCTCAACGGAAAGATTATTTAGGGCCCATTGACAATATATAAAACTAGAGTTTTCATCACAACCTAGTTGGCCTTGAAATGTCCGAGGAATCAAAACTCAATCTGCCTTCTCTAATCACCGATTATTTTTTTTGGACCTACTAGCCGTGGCTTCAATTATCTAGTATTATTATTAATATTTTCAGAACTCCCCTCCCCTAGATCTTCCCTTTTGTGCTCAAGATATTTGGTATTAGGCAATTAATATTATAGAAAATGGGGGAAAATTTAAAGTATGACAATTATTTTTTCCTTGTTGCCATCCATGTTTCTATTACATACATTACTTTTTGATGATTGTATTCTAGATCGCATTGTAATTCGATTTAGGAAAACTCAAAATGAATACTCAGAATATAAATAATTTGATTTGAGGTCAAAGTTTCCTTTGAGTGATAGTTGTACTCACTGTGAAGCGGGTTGAAAGTCAATAGATAATTCATTAATTTTAGCGTACAACACATTTTTTTATTTTTTTGAGAAAAATGATTAATTACATCATTCTGTCCATTTAGATGTTAAAAATTGATTAATGCATACATAAATTATTACAAATGCCCCTAAACCCACTTGTTGTGAAAATGTTAGGGTGATTGGATGATTGGGTGGTGAAAAAACTAATCACCTCTTATGATTTTCTTTTTAGAGCATCTTAAAAATAAAATATTAAATATAAAAAATTTAAAATATAAGTAGTATAACTTACTATTTTTCAAGTGATCAGTCCCAAATTGACCTTGAAATGTCAATAAAAAAAATAGATATTTACAATAATAGTACTGCCAATATAATAATTTTCTTTTCCTAAGGTTGTAATTGTGGATAGGAATGGCAACGGAATAGATTTGGAGTGAGTTTATCAAAATTCAAAACCCGCCCTATTAATTTTTTTGAAGATTTGAGTCCCGTCCCGCCCGAATTTATTGGGTTTGGATTAGATCCGTTTTATAATTTTAAAAATATTAAAAAAAAAATTAAAAAAATAATACCATTAATTTTTTTTAAAAATATATTTTTTAAAATATAATATTATATAAATACATATATATTAAAATAAAAAATAAAAATTAAACGGGATGGGTTTGGATGAAGCGAATTTGAAAATTAAAAATCAAAATTTATCTAGTACCCATTTATATCTTTTCAAAATCGCTCCAAACGAGAGATAATGTAATCCAAACTCATTACCGTATCTAATTGTTGAGTGACTATAAATCATTGGTTGAGGGTGACCCATTGGTTGAGGGTGACCCATAGGCGCCTCGCCTAATTCCCATAACATAACTAGAACGGTTCTTGGACGAGTGAGTGTATCAAAAAGTTTTAGTCAACCTAACACTCGTTCTTTGTATGAAGACCGGTCTAATATAAGTCTATCCCAATCAACCTTCATCATAATTTCTTATACTTGTTCACATATCATGTTTCAACCAACGGACAATTATACATATGATAAATTTTATTATATTTTATATTATATTATATTAATTATCATCAAGTATAAAATTTTATATATGTAAAAATAATTAATAAAATATAATAAAATTTGTAATATAAAATTCTATACGTGGCAATTGCCAGATGCCGCCACTCGTCACTTCCAACACGCCTCTTATTAGCTAGAGTCAAATAAAGCTAAAACACGTTTACTGGTTCCTAGAATCCTAGTAACCAACGGCAGCAACCAACACGCTGCAAATGTCGGGTAAGACAGCAGTTTTTACGCCCTTTTTCTTACTTCAAAAATTGAAAACTATTTAGGTAAAATCTATACTACATGAAAAATTCTAAAATTAAGTGGTACTTGTGTCCAAATATTTATGTTGAGTCCTAATGGCAATAACCAACACGGCAATGTCTGGTTAGATGCTTACGTGACTCCCTGTCATTCTTGAAAAAAAATAAAATGATCCTGAAGTTAATTATTAGGACTTTGTATGAGATCCAAATGTCGTAGATTCATATGTTAAGGATTTTCTAATGAATTAAGCTATCTTTTGTATGAACCCACAAAAAAAATAAAATAAAATAAAATTGCAATCGCGTAAGGAAATAAGATAAATGAGAAAAAAATCATAAAAAATAAGAAATTTTGATTATGTATAATCCTCCAATAGTTCTATCTCAATATAATTCCTTCTTCCCATGACCGAGCTAATTTCATCCCTTTTTTGGTATTTAAATATTTATAAAAACTTACAAAATCCTATTTTTTTTATAAATTCTTACCTAAATTAAGTGTTTTGCTTATATTAGATAATTCTTACAATTTAATATGGAACATCAGTCAACATAATGTTTTCCATAATTTTTAAAGAATCATTTTAAAATCTTATAAATGTTGCATTAGTTCCACATATTTCGAATATGTATTTTGTACCAATTATTTTATTTAATAAAAAATAGAACACGTGAAACAATATCCAATATCATTTTAAGATCTTGTAAATTTTGTATTTAATGTACATATTATGTACATACATTTTGTATCAATTATAGATACTACATTCAATGTAAATTTATGATACAGTCATTTTGCATCGATTATTTTATTTGATAAAAATAAAATACATGACACATGACCATTATTCGATACACATGTTAGATGCATGCATTTTATATTAAAATTTTATTTAATTAAAAATAAATATGTGATATAATATCTGCTGTACCCAATGTATATGTAATAACAAACGAGGTACTGTTTTCAACAGTCGTCCCAATAATGAAATATCCGTAAGGCTTCCAAGATGCCTCTCCTTATCTTACCAAATCAAACCCACATCCCATTAATCTTCTTGTGTATAAAATCCCTTGGCATTGCCCACGATTTCTTCTGTCTTTCTTAGCAATAACTCATTTCTCTCTCGGCCCTTTACTTTCTTCCGCAACAAGAAGCCGCCGCCGTGGCATTCTGGTTATGTCCGCTGACGGCCACCCAGAACCTGAGAGCCTCATCTCCCCGGCAGCTCTCGGCTTCCCCCGACCCCGCTTCTTTCGCTTCCGCCGCCTAAGGTAATCTTGACATAGATACATATAGTGAGCACATATATAGAAGCATTTATACTAGTATATTATTCGAATGCCGTCGCCCAAGAGTCACCGGAAAGGAGGTCAGGAGAAGAATAAGAAGGGGAGGTTGTCGGAGAAGGCGTCGTCGTTTCACGGCAGAGGTGCCGGAGTGGTGGCCGAGATGCTTCCGAGGCCGAGGACGGTGCCGGACTTGTTGGCCGGGAGAAGAGCCGGCGGAAGTGCCGCCGCGGAGGAGGTGGTGGCGCTGGGAAGGCCGCTGAAGCTCACGAAGTTGCTGCTGCATGTTACGATATTGAGGAGCCCTGGTGCCGTGCACGTGTTGATGCCGCCGGAGGCCACTGTGGAGGACTTGATTGCGGCGGCGCTACGAGAGTATGTGAAGGAGGCGCGGCGGCCTGTTCTTCCTTCGACCGACGCTTCTGGCTTCGACCTCCATTACTCCCAGTTTAGCTTAGAAAGTAAGCCCTTCACTTTCTTGAATTTCTCATCTAAATTCTCACACACAAACAATTAAATTTTTTTGCTTCCAATTTTTTTGTTTTTAAATTTTATTTAACATCTAGATTTTATGATTGGAGTTTTGAAGTCATATGTAGATGTTTTAATATCAGCAGCATGTATGATCTGTTGATTCATCTTATTGTAGACGACAACATAAATAATTCACATATTAGTACGAAGAAATATGATTAAGAACCACTTGGGATTGGTACAATTAATAATTAGAATAAAAATGAGATGATTCTATGTTGTTAGAAAAATATTTCAATGTACCATAGAAAGATTAAAATAAGAACAGTATGCTGCATTATTTAAGAGGAAAACGACCAATAGAAAAATGCTAATTATTTGGGTGGTGTCGACAGGTTTGGATAGGGAGGAGAAACTAATGGAGTTGGGATCAAGAAACTTCTTTCTGTGCCCAAAAAAGGTAGCGGCGGAGGCCTCCGCGGAAAGTGGTGGCGCAGCTGTGGCCACGTCGACTTCAAACTGTTCAAAGGAAGCTGATAAGGCTACTGAGAAAGGGTTACCTTGGCTCAAATTCATGGATTTTTTGCTGTAAATCAGCGTTATTTACAGCCACAACTTGTGCCAGTAATTCTTTTACAAATTCTGTATTTTGTAAAAGTGGTAGGTAAAGATTTTTAAAGGTTTGTAAATTAATGAAATTCTAGAGTATGCCCTTTAAGGAATCTACAAAGTTTAGCATATTATTCAGAATTATAATGGGGCGGTCACACAGTGGAGACAAGGAAAGGAGGGTCTGTTTTTGTCCTCCGTGTGTCCACTTGATATAATGCATCTTTTGGCATTGGATATTGACATCTCCCTAAACTTCCATAGTATCAAATTTGTGAAGGAATTGAGCAGCTTTGGATTTATTTTTTGGAGGAAAATAGTGATGTACGTATCATTCATCACATATAGTGATGTACGTATCATTCATCACACACACACACACACACACACACACACATATATATATAGTAGTATCACGTTCAATATTGAAAAGCCCATTAAGTAATGTAAATTACATGATTTATTATATTGAGAAATAAAATAAATAGATGAACTAGTATAAAATCAGAATGCAATACACACGTTAAAGGAACTTGAACCATATAACTTCGTGTTTGGGAAGGAATTGAGCAGCTCGTGTTTGAAGCGAAAGAGGTTCTCGTTCATGCATCTCCCTTGTATTTGTGTACGCTTGTGTGTTACGGTATTATTGGTTGAAAAGATTATAATTCCTTGCATGATATATGAATTTCTAATTGGGACACAAATCATTTCATTTATATATATACATTATATAATCTTTGGAGTTGACCATAAAATTTAATAATCCGAATTGGACCATCATACGTGCTATCCGAATCAATCCATAATATGTGCAGCTTTAATAGTGCAGAAATTTGATCCACAGCCAAAGTGCAGAACATGAATTAGTAACTTCAAATTTGAGCATCCAAATATTTGCACAGTTGACCCGAAGATTATTTTAAACAAAAACATGCTGTGTAATACAAGTTCACATATTCCATTAGTTAAAATTAACTTGGCCACTATTATTGTAATTCTTATTTCCTCATTAGTCCCCGGGAAAAATCCATATTCCACAAAAGCAAGAAAAGCACAAAAACTGGCGCCTCCAATAAATCAAATTAAAATCACTAATAATGATAGTCTATTGGTACCATAAGCCTGAAAATTAACACATTCAAATATCATGCGTGCAGTCGTGGGAGGAGAGGAAGGGGGTTCATATCGTCTCTATGCTCCCAATTTTTTTTTTCCCATCACATGAAAGACATCACACATCGTATGAAAACTTAGAAGAGCTTAAGAAAAAGAAATACAGATCTCAATAACATAAAAAGAATTATTGCTTCTGTTTTACCAAGTCAGTGAGCAAACAGAGAATTTTCGTACCCATAAAACAGCCTCCAACAAAGTGATACAACTAACTGCCACTTAACCTGCATTTCCTTGAAAGAAAAACACTAAACAAGTTAATAATTCTGGGATCTAGATTTCAGCCTCCAACATCAACTTGTCATCCATCCTGCAAATACCAGCCAAACCAAACTGTTGGACCAAACACTCTGACTGGGGCCAAAACACCTGTACAAATCCCATGGTAAGCTGTCATTACAATCAGTACTCAAGTCGATATAAGCAGGGAACCTGGACCTGCAAAACTAGTTAATTGGGTGAGATCTGCAAATTTTAGTTCAGAAAAAGAAATTCAACAGATAAGTGAAAACTCACAAGCCTGGATGTGCTGTGGGTACATGATACCTGACTGCACACACAACCACTAGCAGATAACAAAGAAAAACATGCATGCAAAAAATTATTTACTTGGAACATCTAAAACACGAACAGGGCTAATGGTAAGGTTGAGTACAGGACTCTTGAGAGGCGAAGCATAATATGAAAGTTCCATGTTGCAATAAACATTATAGCTATCAAGCCTACAATATAGTAACTGAGATCATCTGAAACCGCCAAATAACCAAAATGCACAAAATTCAAGAGAAGGAATGTCAAGTTACCAAGAAGCTACATCCTATTTGGTGGTGTGTTTAAACTTAAACAAGTACCGTATTGATGCTCAATTATGTCATAATTATTCTAAACTTAGGCATCTACATTAGATGCTTGTTATCTCAGGAATTAAAATAAAAAATCTTCCAAATTCTAAATACAAAAGATATCATCCTTTTTATTGGAAGAAGACAAGACTTTGATGCATGCCTCAAATTTTCTATGAACAAAGTCAAATGATAAAAGCTAGAGAGCATAGAATAATTTCCAAAAAGAAATTTCAGTATTCATCCGCGATAAACAATTTCATATTAAAAGGAAAGGAGAGGAGATATTTGAATAAATAAAGCCAAGGCTGGTCTGGTCTGGTCTGGAAGGTAATAATGACACATTAACTGCCCAGAGATAGATTCAAAAGCAAGACTTGAGGAGAAGGTGGAAAGAAAAGGTAAAGGAGAAGGGAACAGCCTAGACTTGTAAGAGTTTAACTGAGGACAATATTTACTGGTACAGAGGATAAATGCTATGCTTTCATGCACACAAAACAAGCTTGTCAAGAGAAGTTATAAAGACACATAAAGGTAGATAAAAATTTATCATGTTCCATATGACAGAATTGTAAACCTGCACACCACCTGCACAGTGGAAAATGCGCAGTAAGCTATATTTCTAGGACAGGTCCTTTCTTAAGATAACTTTTTCATTAAGAACAAAGTCTGACTGATGATGGGAAGAGATAGAGAACAAACCAGTGCTAAAATCATCAATACCCATATCCATTCTGCTGCGGTTGTTCTTGGCCACGGTTATTATCTTCATTCTCCACATAGCTGTGGTTGTCATTTTCAGTTCTATAATCCTTGCCACCAGTTTTTGCCTTGCTGGCACGTTCTGCCTCTTCCTTCTCCCTGTTCCACTGCTCAATTTTAGCTCGCCTCTCTTCACTTCCTTCCCTAATAGGACTGCGATCCCTCCTGCCACCTGGGCTCCGGCTTCTACCTCTCCTACGGCTTGGACTTGTGCTTCTGTGCCTCTTGCTCCGACTTTCATGGTAATCCTTATCATCATACCTTCTGCTGTGACTGCGACTTCCATTAGAGCGCTCTTCATAGCTACGGTGCCTATAGGGACTTCTGCTTCGGCTATGCCTTCTCCAGTGCCTCCCAAACAATTGGCGTCTCAACTCCCTATTATGAATATACAGTGGTCAATTAAAAGCAGCCCAAGTTAACTACGTTTTTTGCTTCTGCTACATGACAAAATAATTAGAATACCTGCTAATCCTCTTCAGATGCATGAAGTTACAGTACCCACCACGGTTGCAGGCATCCTCTTCATACTGCCTACAGGTGGCTTCACGAAAATCAGTCACTGGAGAGAAATCAACAATGATGGGTCGTCCTGCAGATGCAATCATTAGCGCACAAAATCATGTTCAGTCAAAATACCATAGATCTATAGTCCAACAAATGAAAAATTCAATAAGCAAATTTAACAACTCTCATAAAGCCCAATACAAAGGGACAGGAATACAAGGCGCACAAAAAAATTATGACCTGCATAATATCTTCCAGTCAGATTTTTCAGAGCATTTGCAGCGTGCTCTTCCTCTCTAAACTGGACATAGACATTGCCAACCTGTCCAAAAAAATGTTATTAACACTCATGATCCACTTAAAAATACTAAATTTGATGAATGAATTAGAAAAAAATACCATATGATCAGCCAGATTGTCACAAACATTCAAGCTTTCAATCTCTCCGTACTTGTGCAGTTCCTCAAACAGGTCTTCATAAAAATCCTACAGCACCACACAAAAGGGGAACCAAAAAGTTAAATATACATTCAGACACCACAACCAAAACACCTAATACCGCCATTCAATTGGATTTTACGGAGTATAGATCAAGAAAGATGAGGGGGAACGATGAATGAAAATATACTCAAGCACAAACCCAGAAATCTCTCTTGACAACAAATAATAGTAGAAAAATAAAAAAATAACAAGAGATGTTCTGCTCAAATCTAAAATATGCATCTGCTAAAAAATGCACTTGCTCAAATTCCAAATCCAGATAACATAAGATACAACTGGAGATATTGTTCACCTTTAACACTTCATCTTCATTCAACAATAGATTTAAACAGAGGCAGTTGTTGAACATAAATCCGCCAAACAACAAACTAGCATCCAAGTCAACCAAAAAAAAAAAAAAAAACACATATACTAAAAATAATCAATATTCTCCAGGGCAGGACATACTCAAAAACATGAATAATGTAAAATCAGATTCAACTTGCATTTTAGTAAATAAAAGAGATATAAATTGAAGGAAAAACAGCAGACCATAATCTGAAATTACATTAAATAATCCTTTTCAGAAAAACATTACAGAAAAATTCAGCTCAAAAGTTTTAGACAATAACCAAAAACTAATAACCCATTTAGAATCACAAATAACCAGAAAGCAATAAAATTGCAAAGTCGATAATCACTAATTACTCCTCTTTCATGCAACACGTCATATTATTTCTTAACACATACTATTAACCAAAATAAAATAAGTGGAACCCTAAATACTACAAACTCATTTCGGTTATTTTCTTCAGAACACCCAAACACCCAAGAATCCAACTCCTAACACCGTAAATCTAACGCCCATCAAGATCCAGTAAACTAAACCATCCCAAAAGGGATAGCTCAACAACAACCATTTACTCCCAAAAATGACAGTATATTAATCACCAAAGAGAAAGAGAGAACGTCTTCAAATAAGATAATTAATTATAATTCTTAAAAGAAATTGAAACAAAAAAAAGGCAACCTCGAAGTGTTCCTGCATCTTTTTGGGGTCGATGGGTTGGCCCTGTGCGTCGACGCCAGGGGTGATCATGTCGGGTCGCTGGTACATGTTGGACAGCAACAGAGTCGGGCTTATACTGGGCTTCGTGTGGAGACGCGAGCAACGGTCACCGTGCCTGCACGCGCCGATCTTAAAGTAGAACGGGCAGTTCACCCGGTCCTTCTCCGTTCCGAATATCGACGCCAAGTGCTCCGCCATTGCAAAATCCCTTTAACCAGAAGCTTCTTTTTCAATTCTTTTCACCCGGAGATACTCTAATTAGGGTTTCGTAGAAAGGTGGGATTGAAGTCAGAGATAGAGAGAGAGAGAGAGAGAGAGACAGAGTATATAAGAGAAGATGGGTTAATTGAAGTCTACTTCTGGATTCTTCCAAAGCTAAACAAAGATGATTATAATATATTGTTGAAGCTATAGTACCAACGAAGGTGGTTTGCCCGAGTGGTTAAGGGGGAAGACTTAAGATCTTCTGCACATAAGTGCGCGTGGGTTCGAACCCCACAGCCACCATCTTTTTCCTGATTTCATTTTCAGCCTTATTTCTTTTGTTTTTATACATATTTCCTAATTATAAATGTATGTCCTTTTCTTTTTCTTTTTTTAGAAATGATCTATATTCTCTCATTTTTTATAGTCAATTCTGGGGCACAACTAATACAAACATCCACTCACAAGAAAAGTGTTTCTAAATTTAGAAGCAACATTTCAAAATAAGTTGTTAACACACCATTTTAGCGACTTTAAAGTCGTAGCACTTTCTAGTTGTTTATCAAGTATTTTTACTAATATCATGCTCAATTTCAATAGTTGTCTTCTACTTTTGTCTCAATACTCTTAGTCCTAGCTACCTCGTTATCTCATTTATGGATGTGTAATGCTATAGTATTAATAGAAGATTGAACATTGTGAAGTGTATTTATGGCATTCATGGATGTGTAGTACTATAGTATTAATAGAAGATTGAACATTGTGAAGTGTATTTATTATCAAAATATAAAATTTTGAATGTAAAATCATAACGAGCTTTTGCATTTTTTATCTTATACTCATTTATTAAATATTTCATGCACAGTACGATCTAGTTACTATTTTTCTAAAATAAGATATTATTTGTAAACTTCTAAAAAAAAATCCTTTAAGCACTCTCTCTCTCCAACATATTACTTATCCTTGTTTGGACTCTAATCCTTGCCCCCATTTAAACTTCATGAAGCCCAATAACCTAACATTCACCTTTAAAGCCCAAATTTGAACTTCGTGAAGCCCAATAACTTAAGAATCATCTTTCCCCTTTTACCTCCGCGGGTACTGACGCATTCGAAGCCCACTACAAGCATTCAAATCATAAGCAACGTCCGTGACAAGAAATTAAGTGATAATGTTAAATTATCATTAATTATATATACTAAATTATCATTAACTATAAAGTTTTTTAAAATCATATTGTGATAGACCAAAAATAGTTATAGCTAAATACATAATTTAGTGATAAATTTAACATTATCACTTAGTATTTTGTTATTAATAGTGAATATATATATATATTTAAGGCAAGCTGTATATATAGTAATTTGTTGGAATTATATTCCAATTGATTCGAAGTTGGAAATAGTTCACTGATTTAACCAAGAAACTTTGGACAAGGCGATATCATATAACCAAAAATGTAAGAGCAACTGGTATAGTTCAAAAAGTTGGCCCATTTTAAGAGGGGCTGGGGCTTCTGTATCAGGCCCATACTATCACAACCCGTTCCAACTTCCTTCGTGTTGTGTTTATTACACATACAGTTTAGACTCCAAGAACTAAGCTTGTTAACATTTTTTACCGATTGAATTGAACTAAAATCAAAATTTTACTTTGTATCTGAAAACTTTGACTTGATATTTAATTTTTTATTTTTTAACATTTTGATATTCTATTCGATATTAGTATCTGTGATTGATTTACGAACATAACTGAATACCAATTTTTTTTGTACTTTTTATTTTATTTATAATTTAGGGTCTTTCTTTGACTTTTCTTTTCCAGTTTCCTCATTCTTGTTTTGTGTTCATAGCCCATAAGTTTTCTTCTCACTTTTCTCTCACTTTCAAAGGCTAAAGTTCAACCATCGCCACCCACCATTAGCCGCCGACAATCACATTCGAGACACTAGTCGTCGCACTATTTTGATGTATCCCATCGATATTGCCTTTTGTTCTTTTATCCTCGTGCCTTTTGTGCAAGTAGCTATTTTGGTCCGGTTGTTCTTTCATCCATAAATTATCAATTTTTTTTTGGCAATTAACAAATCAAACATTTATAAATTAATTTGATATTCAGAATATTTAATTTTTCTGTTGAAATTTTGATACGTTAGGATACGATTATACCAATTGCACGCCCACCAAGAACTATCCAAATTCTTAAAAAAAGAGAAGTCTAAATTAAACTTTTCTATTGTTTTAAAGCGATAAATCAAATTAAAATGAAAAGTAGCCTTTGAATTTGAGAGCAAGATCAAAGCAAAAGATTCATAAACTTGAAATTCTCATAAATTTTAATTTAAAAGTAATTTGATTGAATTGAACAATTAACACATGACATGATATGGGAGAAACACTTTTATATTATTATAAACAATATATATCAAATTAAAACACTTTTTTTCCCCTCAAATGTCTTGAGAATTCATGTTCAAAAGCACAACTTGAAACATATTTAATATTTACCGCTATTACTTCATTCTTTCGAGAGTTTTATGAGTCGCAAATAACATCACAAAAAAATTTATTTTGATCGAAAAACAAATCTGATTTTGTTAATCATACAACATAAGAGTACTTGATAACTTAGGTGGGACTTAAAATTATTATAGAAAATCATGATAATGCAAGAAAGGTCCAATAAATGGAGAATATTTGATGGGGGCAATGCCAGATAATGCAGCAAATAAGGACCCCAAATTTCAAAACCCCATATGGGTTCATATGTTCCCCAGCAATTTGATGGAGACACTTAGTACTTTTTTTGTGTGTGTCATTGTTTGATTTAATGTTGCAATAATGGAACAAAAAAAAAGAGGGACAAGTTTGTAACGCCAATTAACACAAAGACAGCAGAGTTGAGAGGACGCTTCAACCAACCAAAACATTAAAAATGGGTTCGTGCCCATGTGTGTGGCATTGTGAAATTTTGTGTCCATTTTTGGGTTTGGACCACTTTCTTCCCATGTCACAGGGCTCATATGATTTATGTATGTGTGTGTGTGTGTGTGTATCATTTTTAGCATATGTTATTTAATTGGTGAAAAATGAGAAGAAAAAGATTCAAGTCTAGTTGCCCATTGTGTACCTATTGTCTTCCTTGTATACTTTTAGAGAGATTAGACTTTATGCCCTTGTTTAGGTATTTTAATTCGATAAATTAGCATGTATCTACGGCAAATTTCCTGGTCATATACGTTTGCCAAAAAAACAAGGGTATTCTGTGTAAGATCAATGTAAAAAGGATGGTAACGAGGTAGGTCTAAATTCATTTATTTTGTAGTGAGTTTTAACATTATAAATGAGTTTGGATCGAATTTTATTTTTTTCATTTTCAAATTTGACCCAAACCCTCTTTTTTATTAAATTTTTATTATTATATATGTTTATATATTATTTTTGAGAAAAATAAATTTTTTTAGAAAGTTTTAATAGTATTATTTTAAATATAATTTTTAATATTTTTTAAAATATAAAACAGATCTAACGGATTTACTCATCGCTCTGGATTTGAATCCTTAATAATTTTAGCGAATTTGATCTCGAGTCCAGACGTACCGATCCATTGTCATCTCTAAATGCAATGTGTTCTTGGCAATGCCATTTACCTAAATATTTGAGGATTTTTCTTTTGTTGTAAATAATTAACTTAGAACTTGTGAAAGTGAAGTTTAAGTTATATTTTTTTGCTATTCAGGTGAGATTGAAAGAACTATTAATGATCAGTATCTTAGTAAAGTGGGAGTAGCATAAAAATGTATCAAATCAACTTCATTAATTCTACTGAATTTGGACATATTTTAATGGAGACAAATGAGTATGAGCCCATTTACAGGTAAAGGTGTGGCCAAACCAGGCAGGTACACAAAATCAAAAATAATTGACATGAATTTTTGCTTAACTCGGTATGCCGACACATGAGTAGGTCACTTGTTCACTTCATAAAAATGGATTGCCGTGTTCCACTCATTCTCGACTTCTAAACTTTTTGTCCTTATATTTGTTCATCTACATTAGAGACAGATTAAGTGCACCCAAGAGGGGAATAAATTGTTTCAATAATTCGTCCAAAAGTCCTCATTCTTAATCATACTTCCTTGTTTGCAATTTGTAAGATTAGTGGTTATAATTCTTAATCTGTCGGTCCAAATAAATTCACAATCCTCTATTTCACGAAAGTCACATGTCAACAATCAAATTTATTTAGAATTATTATTGATACAATCTCTCACAATACGTCTTTTGATTTATATAAAAAAGAAACATTGTATCGTTAACAGTCGATCAAATTCGACTAATGTTTAATGCACAATACAACACGTCGCACGCTGACTGTTGAATCACAATCACATTTAGAGGTGCTTATCGAGGACAGTAATGAAAAATAAAACTCATTTTCATTGATAATTAAAAATAAATTATAATATAAAATGTGTATAATGTTGGAGGAGTTACCATAATTTTTTTTATTCTTGTTGTTGGACTAAAATGACTGTTTTTGTGGTGTTTGTACCGTATCGACTTTCATGCCTTTGTTTTGCTTTTGCTTTTATTTCTTTGTTACATTACCATATGCTAACTCCCTTTGTGCTTTTTGTACAAAAGGTTATTCATGAGTAGATTTGGTTATAAAGAGGTGGAGAAAACTACAAGTAAAATATGATGCTTACTAAAAGCATATGGAATCATCAAACTCTAGTTTATATAACGAATTATGTATAGCTTGCCCTAGCAACTTGAGTATGGGAGCAAATCAAGAAAATTTACATAACAATGATGAGACAATTTTTAAGTTTATTTTTCCGCCTCAAATTTGTTACTCTTTTGTTGTTATTTCGTTCCAAAACAAGGCTATATTTTCTAAGATGAAAATTATGTTTTCAAAAGTAACATCTCATTTAGAAAAATAATTTAGTGCTACTAACTTTGAATTACTATTTTTAAGGATAATAGTATAAAATTATATAATTTTTTTTTTGTATTTTTTAACTCTCATCTAGAACTTCATATCCGATCAAACATGAATTTTAATTCTGAAATGGATGAAGTATTTGATAACCAACAGGGTAAATAAAAAACTACCCTTGACATTTAACATAATTATAAAAAAAATTCAATTATCTTTTAAAATTATAAATATTATGTTGAAGTACCACGAACACCCCTCGAAGTTTGTTATTAATTTATAAATATTCATTCAATAGGCATAATTTGTAAAACAAAAATATATGTTAATAAAATATTTATAATTTCGAAAGATAATTTTATTTTTTATAATTAAATTAATTTTTTTTTTTTTTATAATTACTCAAAACAGTGGTAAAGGCACTTCAACTATCCTTATCAATACATAGTTCTCCCATACTTTATGCTAAAAGAGGGCTTCCTAGCTCTCTCTCTCAATGGGACAAGCAAAAGTAAACAGGCTAAAAATAATACTTCAAGGAGAAGGATCTGAATTTGAGCAATTTTATGCCCAATCTATTGTTCAAAAGGAGGGGTAAACAATTAGCCCTAGTTGGCGAGGGGGCGCACAATGCCTAGTTGGTACATCACTTTCTTTTTAGCCAAAGTTTCCAATCAATGAACCAAAGGTTAATAAATAATGCAAAAGATTTTTAGGAATATAATGTCCATTCTTGGGTGTATGCTAAATCATTGCTAATGTCACAATCATAAAGATTTGATATAACAAGTGGAAGGTGATAATGACTATATTTATATTTTCCCTCCAAAACTAATTTTGACAAGATTGATAAAAGAATAATCAACTCAGAATTTTGTTGTTGCTTAGAGATGGAAACAAGATTTTATGTTGGAGGGCCAGGAAAATTTTCATAACTAATTCAATATGTAATATCAACAACCCCCACCCCCACCCCCCACATATACCCTATAATATTCATGAGAATTCAATAGTATAGAAAATCCAGATTTTGAGAGGAAAGAGTCCCATCAGTACGTGCATCATATCATACAAGAATAAATTCAATATCTATCTTTTTTCTTTTGTTGTAGTTTTGATTTGATTGTTGGAAAATTATTATCGGATACATCAACGTATCTAACGATTTCATATTACAGGTAAGAACTCGTCATCATGCAATCATGTATTTTAGTAGGAGTTGAAGCTTACTAACCCAAAGGCTATATACTTCACTCTATATGGAGGTGTGACTATTTCACACTTAGGGTTGGAGGTTACCTACTTCAGCATCTATGAGCGCGAAAATAGCGAAAAAGTAATTCATGGCAAGTTAAACTTCTAATCTCTTCTTGGGGAGAAATGATTAAGGATTTAGAAATCATTTGGCTTGCGAATATAGTACATATGAAAGTGGAAACAAAAGAACAGATATTATGATGTTTCTGATTCAGTTTTAATGTGACACGAAAAGCATCAAATTCTATGTGGCCCTGCCTTAGACAAGATTTGCATTCACAAAAAAGCAGAAAAATTTGCATCACAATACTCTAATCTGCCCACAACTTTTATTTTTTTTCATTTTTTTTTTTCTCTTGGAACACAAACAAGAACATAGTAATATTATTTCAGCATGAGTTTTGCTGCAGAGATTTCTGGATACTCTGCCTACAAAGGCTCTAATTTCACTACATAGTTTTACAGTATCAGACCATGTTGATTTTTGTAACTTCAATGCAATCCACAAATATTATTATATCCATTTCCAATATAATTGAGAAAACACTTCCTTCACAATATACTATGATCTAAGGAAGATGAGACTCCAAAATTGAAAACTGGCACAACTGGAAGAGACAGTTAGTACAACCTGTTCGGCGTGGCCATCAGTTTATTTCCTCTTCAAGCTAAAAAAAAACAAAAAAAGGAAAAAGAACCTTAAAAAAATAAAATTACTTAACAAAATGAAATACAATCACACAACTAAAACCCCTATATTTTTTTTAAAAAAAAAAAATACATTACTTGTCTAGCTCTAATTTTCTTGATTGTATAACATGCTGATTCACACAGCATGCCCTTTCTGCACCTTCTGCCAACTTTTGCAGGCAGTAAGCAAGAGAATTTCAGGCCAATTGAAGACTTGGAATCTTGTGTACATATTTTGTGTAGACTAGAAATACAGGAAGCTTGAAGGGACTCTGCCAACACATATACGTGTGTAGACGAGTTCTGCTGGTGGTGTTAAGAGCTCGGGACTATCGTGCCAACATAACCAAATCCCGCGATTGTAAAGGTGATGACTTGAAGGAAGAGATATATGAAATAGTTGTTCTTTCCATAGAGGAAGTCATAGCATCCACAGATGAAAAGAAAGACTGCAAATCCCAGCTCGTGTAGCTGTATTCTGCAAAATAGAACGACAAGATGAATCGTTTTAACAATGATTAGAACACACAGATGTTATGTTAAAGAAGCATATGATCAAATGGTAAATGCTGATGAACTCTAAGCTTCATTCTGCAATCTAGGAGAAACAATTCAGACAGAAATAGTACGAGATTTTAACCTGTCTCCGAGGAACTTGGATAGGGATTTCTTTGGTGCAGTTGATTTGGTGTTGGATTTGTTTTTGAGAGTGTCTCCAAGTTTTTCAGTGACAACCCATTCATTAACTCTCTTAGCCTCCAGCAGACCAATGATTGTCGCCTTGGTCCGGTGGAAAGACATTACATTCTCAAAAAGGACCCAATAGAACAAAAGATGGAATGACCTGAAATTTTAGATTCCAATCAGTAAAATCATGTTCAAATCCAAGCAGAAATATAAACTTAAATTAGTACTTCAACATTACCTTGGAGTTCCGACTGAGTTAAGGATGGTTATGATGCAAGGAATGTAAATGGCTCCCCATTTCGGGACATCTACTTCAGGCACCATAATTGTAAATGGTAGAACCACACAGTAAAAGAAGAAAGTGAACATGTGGGCGATGATCTTTCGAACAAAGAAGAAGCTGTAGATCACGTAAAACTTCTTATAGAGCGTAACTTTCTGCCAAAGCACAAAAACAAGTAATTAAAGTCCTAGTACGACTATATTATTGCATTATGTTCGGTAAAAAAAAACATAATGTTCATAGCACATAACAAACCTTGTTCAGAGCAATATCCATCATCATTTTCCTGAATAAATTAGCTGGACCGCAAGACCACCTGTGCTGCTGGAACCGGAAGGCTTTAAAAGTACTGGGAAGTTCACTTTTCACCTGTCGGAGAAAACAAATATCAGTTGCGTTTCACTTTTCATGTAATAGGTTCACAAAAAACATTGTGAGGACTAAAACTAGACAATCTTGAAAATGCACCTGGAGGTCTCCAAGGTATAGAAATTTCCAGCCCTTGAGACCAGAACGAACCGCAAGATCCATGTCCTCTACTGTGGTTCTGTCTTTCCAACCTCCAGCCTCATTGATTGCAGCAATTCTCCATATCCCACCAGTTCCTGCGAGAGTGCTAGTTTGTTATAGCTAGTCTTATTACCAAATGCTTTAGATTAACTGAAAATAATCAATGAAGAAGTTAAAATTAATGATTAAGAATGTTGTCTATCATTAAGACAGGTTCCAGGGAAGGGGTTCCAATTTTAATTACTTGAATTATTGCTTTATTAAACACATTTGACTAACCATTGAAGCCGAAGAAGGCATGAGTGGCTGAACCCACTTCTTGCTCAACTGTAAAATGATAGTCCAATGACATTTCTTGCATTCTTGTCAGCAAGCATTCATTTGCATTCACTGCAATTAACCAAATAACATTTCATGTTCCTGTAAGTTAGTTCAACCAATAACAAAGGAAACTAACTATCAAAATTTAAAAAAAAAAAATTGAGCAACTTTCCCAATCCCATAGTCGTAAAACAAGTCCCTTTTCTTGTTATGGTAGTTGATGAATTGAAATCCCAGACTAATAAAAATTGTTCCAATTAATTATATAATATTTTTTTTATAATTCAAGAATTTTGAATAAATCAAGAACAACACATTAACGGTCAATAATTATAAAGTAGAAAAATTAAAATATGTATATATTATCAATAATACCAAAATTATCCAAGGAAGCCAAACATAAATGAAACATATGATTAGGACCATGTGAGCAGGAAAAGAGCTGTTACTTTACTGACACCACGTGACATGAACATTAAAATAATTGCCACGTCACTTTGTCACAACCTGGAATTACCACTTGGATTTTTGTTTCTCTCTTTCTAAAACTTTATTACACTCAAATTGTAACTGTCGGTGTACCATACCAACGTTGACACTGTTCGGGAAAAAGCCAAGTGCGGCTCCACCAATGGCGTCTGTGTGTACTGAGCCAGAGCATACTAGCACATGTAGGGTGTCCAAATGACAACTCTGCCCTCGAGTTGACCATTTCACTATATATATATATATATATTTATCCATATATAGTAAATAAAAAATAATCACCAACTTTAATTGTTGTTTGTCTGATTCCGAATAAAAGGACAAACCTGCCCCGCATATCTAGCACTTCCATGCCGATTAATCCGGAAGGGCACAGGTACTTTCAACAAAAGGTCAGGATAATTTCGTCATTGGGATATTTGAGTGACGAAAATGATGTGAAATTAATTTTTAAAAATATATTAGACCTGACGGTGAGTTTCCATTAGCATTAAAAAAGGGGTTAATAAAAATTACGTGGAAAGAAGTGAAAGAATAAAGGCCAAATTAAGAAGCCTATTGCAAAACCAAGAAAAAAGGTATTTTATTTATTGTCTCCAAGAAGAAGAAAAAATATAATGTTACCCGCTGGCAAATTGATGGTGTCTTTGTTTGCTAATTACTACTTATTTTGTCTTTATTAAATTAACTTATCAATAATTATAGATGGAGTCAAAAATGGAGGTTTGGGGGATGAAATTTATTTTTTGTAAAAATAATAGATAAAGATGTATTTTTATTTTTATTTTAAATTTTAAAATTTAATTCTCAATAGAACTTACAATACTAATGACATACATAGTACTGAAAGCTCCTATTATTATAAAGGAATATTTTCATTATAATTAGATTTTCATAGGTCAAGATATAATAAAGCTTAAGTCATAATGGGAAAAGAATCATAAGGTCAGCTTGTTAAATACGGGGTAGCTACAACTAATTAATTTCTATCAATATTAGTAATATAGTGGTGGTGGTTAAACTAAAACCCTACCTCACATACCAAGTCAAAAAAGATAATTAAGAAAAAGAGGAGGGGGAAATGGTAATATTTGGATTTGTTGGGTCCTAACTCCATCTCCGTGATACGTGGCGAGTTTAGACAAACAAGAGCAGTTGCAGAAGAGTCTCGCCCATTGATGGGTCCCAGTGTACCCGCAAAGCATGCAACAAATCTCTCCAAGAAGCAACGAGAAAAAAGCACACCAAAGAAGAATATGTACATTTATGACCGACACCCAACACCCCCCCCCCCACACCCCCCTGCCCCTAGTAATAGTGATAATAGTGTGTAGTAAGACCACCGACACTTTTGCCTGTTATGGCGTACGAAGAAAAATCATTAAGTGACTTAAATTTTACACTAATCCAAATGTTAATTATATGTTTGGGAGTAATTAATAATTATTAAATACATAAAATAATGATTATTTATCGCAAATAAAATATGATATCAGTATACCATAAATAGTATTACCATAAAAAAAAATTCAGGAGGACGACACATTACTACTCTTACGGCCTGTTATGGTCTTCTGAAAATTGAATTCGTGTATTAGTTATTGTTGAGCAATAAATGTGCAATTTTTTTTAGTGTCGTGGGAATCTTGTCCAGCACTAACAAAGGTACGTTAGTTATGGTAAAGAATGTGAGGCTTACCAAACCTCCACCGAGCTTGTACAAGGGCAATATCCGGGTTGTGAATGAGAAAAGGGACAGCCCGCCGGAGAAAGTCGGGTTCGGGTCGGAAATCGGCATCGAAGATGACTACATATTCGCATTCTTTGACATAGTCGCGTTTCAAGCCTTCCTTAAGGGCTCCAGCTTTGTAGCCTCCTCTTGTCTCTCTAATTTGGTATCTAATGTTGATGCCTTTGCTTGCCCACCTTATACATTCCTTCTCAACCATGTCCTAGAACATTAATAGAGATCATTAATACAAAATCAAAGACAACTATTATGTAATCACTAGACCCAAATGGAGAAATTCAATGAAAAAGCTTCCAATCATGATAGTGTCTGTTTTGGTAAGTCATTAAGTGCAAATACCCTGAAAAGTTAGCATTAAAAGCTACATTGAGTGCCCCTTGTAGGAATGTACAGGAATAAGTGTGTATTGAAACGGCCAATAATAAAAACAAGGCTTGATCTATGATATGTATTACAGATTGGATTTTATAAGATCAGGACAGCATAAAATTCAGTAAAAATGAGCTGGTTTTTGAGATTAGTGCATCGGAAAACAGCCCAGTGGTGAAGGGACAAGAAATGCCACAATCCCATTTCAGAATGAAATCATTGTTATAGCAGAACCCAAGGTGAAAAAACTAAAAGTTCTTGGTAAAAAACCCAAAAAAGAAAGGGGTAAAAAAAAGAAGCTGCTTTAGAGAATGTAAAATGTGGTAATTCCAAAACTGATACTACAGTGGAACTGAATTCATGATCAAACTTTTGGGTTTCTTGTTTTTTACTATAATGAAAAGAAATGACTTGTAGATTTATTCTATCTATAGATGTACCTTGATTACAAGGTCTGTGGAATCATCCAATACTTGAATCACCAGCCTATCAGCAGGCCATGAAAGATTACACGCTGCACCAATGGAGATCTTGTAAACCTGGCACCAAAAGAACAATATTCTTCAGCCTTTTTTCCATTTCTTCTCACACATAACCATGTGTGTGTGTGTGTGAAAAGTGCAAATTCAAGAAAACATACCTCTTTTTCGTTGAACATGGGGATCTGAACAAGGACCATGGGGAAAGCCGCATTCCCCATCTCCAAGTCATCTTTCATGGGCTCCCATTTGTATCTTTTTTCGGGCTTTTTCCAGAAGAGCTTCACAAGAATGATAACAACTCCCATGTAAAGCCTCTCCATGAACACCATGATGGACATGGCCAAGCAAATGTACACACAAATCGTCAGCAATGGAACTATCAATGGCGCTTTGATTAGCTCCCACAATAGACCAAATTGCCCCGCGATGTCGGTCGTGTACCCCGGAAACGACTCTGGTATAAAAGTCTTAGCGGAAACTTCAGCCATTTTTTATTTTTTTTTTCTGAATCAAGAAACAGGGGGTTGCTCTGTTTTTCACTTTCTGATTATAGTATCTCAATAAATCAACAGATCTGCTGCCTCTCCCTTTCCCTTTTTTTCTATCTCAATATTGAATGCAAAAACAAAGTAATTGGCATATAGGAGAGGAAATTGAACTTCACAAAACAGAATGCAGTTGAAACTCTGAAGGGTTCTAGCCTAGTAGATGAGTTGCAGATCCCCTGTTTCAGCACCCCATTCTCTGCTCTCTCTGCTTTCAGTTTGAGCCAAACAATACTTCTGGTTTCTTACTATTGCATCAAAACAGAAGATAGACAGAGAAGTATTGTGGCATTGTGAGCAGAGAGGAGAGAGAGAGAGGAGTTGAGGAGAGTGGAGCAAGTTATGGGGGAGTCAGTGAGTGAGAAATGAAGTTTTTTTATAGTCAATATGTGGTCTGGTTTTGGACTTCCTGTTGCTAAGAAATGTGGTCTTTTCTCAGGATTAATAATTAGTAATTAATTTCCAAAAAAGAAAAACACCTAATGACTATAGTAAGTGGCAACTGGTGTTTTTAAAAGCTTGGTAAAATATCTTTGACTCTTTCTACCCTTCATTATCTTTCCTTTTCTTCTATAACTTTTTTAAAAAAAAATTGAAAGTATTGAATTGAGGTCGAAAAATCAGTATTAGGAAATCAATTCATTCCAATTTTGATTGGTTGCAGTCAATTTCCATTCTATAAGGTTGCATTGAGGCCGAAAAATTTAGATTTGAAGTTTAAGATTTTAAATCACCATAATCTTGAGTGTGTTTCAAATTCAATTTTAAAATGGTTACTAAAAAAATTAAATTCCTAGTAATTGAAAATTATCCAACAATTGCAAGAAATTTATTATTATGAATTTAAAATCTTTAATTCTTAAATCCTTCAATCCAAACTCAGCACAGATAAATTTCACGCTACTCTCGAATACACATGAGAAATTCTGAATTATTAGAGATTTCGGACAATATCTTCTATTGTAAATCATATGACATCATTTATTGCATTATATTAATTGGCACAATGTGTATATTTTACATATAAATTTTACTATTTTATAGATTTTATATTTGGTGATATGCACCGAGTACATATTTCACCATACATTTGCACACTTACATACACATGCATATGAGTGTGTGTAAAATATATAACAAAATACATATATATTGCACATTACCGCATATAACATATCTTGAACCTAATTTTATATATTGCGAAAAATCAATATAATGCAATAAAAATATACAATAAAATTTGTAATAAAATATAGATACCATTAAAGTACAGTTATTAAAGATGATAAGCCCCAACTGTTCCAACTACTAGTGTGAACTGCCTTTTGATCCAAAAAGAGGCTATTTAAACAACCAAAATGGGGGTCAAACTTCCGGTGACCGGAGGCGGATTCCGGCGCCGGTGTTCCGGTAAAGAATGATTGATTTCATGCCATGCCAAAAAGGCAGAGTGACTCAACAATGTGGTATTTCCATGATTGTAGGAATTAACAGGTGAGTTTGAGTGGGAGTGTTTTTTGACCTGTTCTATAGTTTCAATTTCATTGTATATCACAATTGATTCCATTGATCCAGGAGATTTGGAATTTACCTGGTGAAAGGCTTGAGGTTTTAGCCATTATTGGCCGAACATATGTAAGGTTTTTAGACAAGTACAGGTGAACAAAAGTTCCAGTGGTGCAAGATTCATGTGAAGAACAGCAAAGAGAAGACAAGCAGCACATGAATGGAGGAAATCTAGAGGGTTTGCCTTTCAACAAGTGTAACTCACACACACACACACACACACACACACCGACAAAAACAACTAAGTTGCAGTGCTACTAGTTTTTCATGTCTCAAAAACAAAACTATGTGCTGAAAGACAATGGATAAATTCTAAATCATGCTTTTGAGGCCCTTTAAGTTTTATTATACAAATTTGAAGTGGAAAGTTGCAATAAGTAGCTACTTGGTAATATCAATCAATAATTAATTAACGATGAACTATTATCGAATACGAGCAACTAAAAAATAACTATTAATTATTCAGTTCTAATTTTTGTTTTAATTTAATATTCTACGTGGTATTTCACATTAAAGATGAATGCGTGTCAAATATATATAATTTATATTAAATATATATTTTAAAAAAATATTTTATATACTTTATATGAATTTATAATATATATACGAAATAAAACATTACATTGAAATTGAAAATCGAAACTACTAATTACCATAAATAGTCGTAAAAGATTCAAGGTGCCAATTATCATTAAAATATATCAATAGCCATCCATAGAATTTAAAACCAAAACCTTAAAATTTTAAACTCATTATCATTTTAGATTAAAATTACACGAATTGAGTCAATTAAGAAGATTCTGAAGAGATATTTCCTTTTGAAATATAATAAAAAAGGAGCTGTCTTGCCAACAGAAGGACAATATGTGACAAGGCGTTATTGTTCTTGTTGCTGCTATCAATGAAATCTTTAATGACATGAATTTTGCAATATTGTCATTTTTATTTTACATGTTATTTTCCTTTTTTTTTATCTGTTTGCTATTGAGATCTAACTTTCATGGAGGAGAAGGAATATTCTATGTCAATTGGCATCTGGCCATACTTTTGTGTTTCTTTGTTGTTTTTTTTTATAAATAATACTAAGCAAGATAACAAATAATATAATTTGAAAATTCTATAATATAGAAAATAATTAAAAAATTAATATAAAATTAGAAAAAAAATGTTTTTATTTATATTGTAGCAAACTAAACACAAGCTGAAATGAATGCTAACAATTATAGTGGCACTTAAAACCAATACCTAATAATTTTAAAATCTTAATATTTGATATTTGTCACTTAAACTATATTTCATTCGTTGTCATTCTGTTGCATCTCCTTTTTTTAAAAGGAAACCATACTTTCATTCATTAGGACAATTCCTATTATGCTACATGTTTCTAGTTACACCATAAATATAATTTCTTGTGATTGCTTACTTGCTTTAAAACATATATTAATCTTATAAAAACCATTTTGGTATGTGTTTTATTATTAATGTCAAATTGATATATTAGATTTCATAAATACTTTCATTGATATCCAAATTTTTTTATAAATATCAAATTGGTGCATATTAGATGGACTCCTTCTAATTTTCCATTTAAGATATTTTCTAATGACGGTTATGCCCTTTTAAACCAATTTAATTTTTCATGATATATTCATATGACTAAATAATTCTACCATTATAATAATATAAACAAAAACATTGATTAATAATAAACAACAACATAAGTAAGACATATAATTATTTATTATTTATAACAAAAGGAAAAATTAAATATGCCTATATAAGAAGGGATAACTTTTTAAGAGATGAATTTTAAATTTAATTTCTAAAAAAATTTAGATATCAGAAAAAAAAAATGAGAGTATAAAATAAACTAAATGCAATAATAGCAAAGCAAGTCATTCTCTAACTTTTAAAAATTTAAATCCCATCTAAATATTTTTATTTTCAAAACTATCCCTCCTTATCAAGGTGTATTTTAAATTTTAATTTTATAAATACATTTAAATATTTTTATTGAATAACCTCATGTGATTACTTTTCATTTATATAATGCATACAACTATGATTGTGGGTAGGCGGGTTAAATAGTTCTGTATGAATTAGCAGTTTTTATTCTCGTGATTGTGTTCTTGATCTAATTTGGAGATAGAGTATCTTTGTTATACCCTGCATGAATCGTTTAGCAATTAGCAATTCACGAGGAGGTTGGATTATCACTTCTATTAATTTACCTAATTTTAATGTGTATATTATCATAATTATAATATGATTTGTTTGTTTAGTTAAATAAATATAAAAAGAAAAATTAAACTTTTATTATCAATGAAATGAGTTTCCTTTTTCTAGAGTAGCGAGCATTTGGCAGAAATAATTATGAGTGAATAAAATTAGATATTTAAATTAAAATTAATGTTTAAAACGGGAGTCAATAAAATATATTATAAATGGAGAATTGGATGGATATGCAATAATATTTATGACAAAATTTAAATATTAATTAAAATATTTACAAAAATTCATGTATCAACTTGAAATTAATAGCAAAATTCAAGTACCAATATTTTTATCACTATTGAAAGATCCATATATATTTAATTTAAACGAAAAAAAGCTTGTGGAGCAGAACTTTTTATTTTCTGGAGAAACAATCAAATAATCAAGATATCAATGACTACTAGTGATTATTTAAGATCAATAATAAACTTTTAATCAAAGTTCACTAATTGTCATTCTGTATAATACCCCATCATAATGAAACTAATAACAAAAAATTGACTTTTATCAAAATATTTCAATATATATGGATCCCAATTCAATTTTATTTGATTCGAGCTGACTAAAATTTGTATGCTCTTTAAATTAATCCAATTTATGGAGTACTATATAGAATGAGATGAAAATTTAATAATTTATATATGGAATAATATTACTTGAACAATCACTACAAATTATGTTTCACAAATAGATGATTAATTCTCATCAATTATTTATATGATTGAATCTAAAAACTATATCTGAAATAATCCTTTCAAATTCGGATTCTCAAAGGTTTTTCGGACCCAAATTCTGTTAAAACATGGTAAGACTTGATAGAAGCTAGATCGTGAATCAAACATAGGGTTATGCCAACTAAACTGGAGTTGACTCGGATCCAAAACTCCAATTCGAATCCAACCCGTTGACAGTCGGTGGCACCACATCAGTGCTCCTGTGGGTCAAGTGATGGTTGACTCAATGATGAGATTGAAGCATGACCAAATTGCATTCGAGTTTCATTAATATGAGTATTAGTATACTTATAATAATTTTTATTAATATTTAATAATTTGATATTATGAATAATTTAATTATTTATACTTAATGGGTTTTTAGGCTCCGCTTCGCAATTTTAGGAAGAGTCGGTACTCGGGCACGTGTGAAGCTGGGTCGGAGTTTGGTGAATTTAATGACCGTCTTCTAATTAGAGTTTGGTGAATAATTAAATATGATAATTAATATGTATTCTATGGTTCATTGCTCCTATCCTATCACCAAACATCACATTTTAAGGCAACATAGTGACATCATTATAAGTTGTCATTTTGTCCACAATTTCCCAAATCAGAGCCAAAAATAAAATACTCTCACGTGTTTCAATTAAAATATTATTATCACAAAAGGATACGAAAATTTGGGCGTAATTGAAGCAAGGTTGCGTCTTCAACCTTTATAATAGCACATCAAATTATATAATTCTGGAAAAAGGCAATACGTTGGGAACTACATTTTATTTAAAATAATTAAAAAGAAAAATGGTATTTATCCTAGTACTGTCTGTCCAATAGCTAGATATTCAAACTCATATTTTAACATTAAATTTGATGTCTAATTATTTTCCTAGTTTGATGTCTAATAATTCTAGGTTGCCAAAAAAGATAATGTGAATTGGGAAAAGCTTCGAATATATCAAGGTGTTATTGCAAAGATGATACTTTTTATGTTTACTGCTCAGGGTTGCATTGACTCAAACAGTTCAATACCAAAATAGCCAAAATTAAATAAAGTAATTGCTCAAGTCAATGTAAATATTTATTCTCTAAAATCAGCTTCCAATTGCACTTATATCCAGAAATATTTTATAATAAGAATTTAATTTGTTTTAAATACATAAAATGCATTATCATATCCATTTATAAACCCAAAGTTTTTATAGTATAAATTCTACTAGATTTTAGTAAAATTAAATTTGAGAAGAGATGAGTTTTAGAAATGGCAATCAGCCAGAAGTAATTTTTGCAAAATTCTGATTTTTACATTTTAAATAAACTTAGTAGTGATTTTAGTTTAACATTCTAAACGCATGTGGAAGTCACAGAAAATACAAGAAAGTGATTTTGAGAGTCAAATAAAAATTAATAAGAATTTATTTTAGTAAAATTATGTCCACTATAATCGAGTTTTTAAAAATACTAATTATTATTTTTGAACAACCTAAAACAAATTTCAACTTAAGTTGTGGAAGGCCCGTTTAAACGGCACTCAAATTAAAAATAATTTTTTATTTAAAATTATCAAATATCTATACAAAATCACACTCAACGTAATATTCGAAACCCAAATGAGATAAATTAGGTTTCTTTTTTGTGGGGTACGGTTGTTGTAATAATATCAAATAAAATTTATAGTACTAATTTGGGAGAAAGTGACCACAAATAAAGAAGCAAAATAAGTGGTTAGAGAGTAGCTTTTGTTTTCTTTTGAAAATTATTTCATCTATTCTTTTTCCCCTTTTCTTTTTCGTTCTCTCTTCTTTAGTCAAAAGTAGAGCTGAGCGCAGACACATGCGAGATTTGCTGTTGGCATGCAAAACGACTTTTGTAAGTCTCTTTCGTCGGTCGTTTTATTGGAATTATTTGCGCATGTAATCAACTTTTCCCAGCATTAACAGTACTAATTGATAAACCTTTAGCGCGCCAATATATGAATAGTTATGTTAATGAATTCTTTTCAAGTCGTTTATTTTTAGTATTTTTTTTTTAATTTCTTACGCATAACCATCAATTTCATTCTAAACATGTTTTAGTCAAAGTGGGACATAAATTATTGATATTTTACTAATTTTAAAAAAATTTAAATTCCATTAAATAAATAAATAATACTTTCTCTTTATATAATGAGACCCATAATTAATTAAATAATAATTTTTCAACCTAATATAATTTGAGTGATGAGACATAAATAAAATAACGAGACTCATTAATTATTACTCTAATCCTAAAATATCATTTTTTACAATATCCAAACACACTTTTATTTTCACATAAAAATCAATGCAAAAATAAAAATAAACTTGAACCACTGAAAATGAAAATGAAAACAAACGAGCCCTAAGGTTTTCACTTCGAATTCCATAGTTTCGCCGTAATATAATAATTGTTGATTGGTGGTTATTAAGATTTTTTTTACTAATAATTTGATATAATGATATATTTGATCTAGTCTTGTTAGAAAAAAAAAATGATTTGCATTAAATAATTTTCATCTTCCACATAGTTTTTCTTATTATGTATCCATTTAAGTAATTTCACTATTTATGGAAGTGACTTGCTAAGCATTTCTTGTCCTAATTTAGGGCATTTGCCAAATTTCTATAAAATAATTTCACTTACTAAGAAAAGTATATGGTGTGAGATTTTTCTATTTAAATGTTCCACATTAGGATTTTGAAATTTGGTGAATAGAGTATGGATGGATTAATCACATGGCTAGTATCCAAACACAGTACAAGATAGAATTTTCTTATGCTTGGTCCCAAATAAGAAAATTATGTTATTCGACGTTTACTTGACTTTATTGAGAAATTAACAAAGACAATCCCCTCCTAATTTTAAAAGCTTCAATTTTTATTATAACTTTAATGAACAAATTAAAATGATTATAGTATTATATTTTAAACAAGTATTTATCGCATCTCATAAATTATATTTTGATATGTAAATATTTAAGTAAGATGAAAGGAAAAAAATTAAGATTATTGAAAAAATCATAGTTATCAAATTTATTGTAAAATAATTTGCAGCTTTTGAGCCACACTCTCCATTTCTCCCCCTTTATTCTTTTTTGTTAAACTCTAAAACTTCTCATCAATCGTCATCACTTGTTATAACCAACAAATTCTTTAATTATGAGTAAAAATTATTTCTCATTTTTTTAAAGTATGATTTATTAACTTTTATGCGAGAGATAAGAATATTAATGCACATTAAAGTAAAATTCTCACTCTACAATCGCTAGAACGAGTTTGGAACGCTAGAATACCACCTCTAATTCATTATTAACCAAACCAAATTATTATTAAATACTTTCACTAATTCATTATTTTTATTCATAGAACTCTTTGTGTTCAATATTTCATGAAAGTTGAGCTGAATTAGGACAAGTGAGAGATATTTTTATATCGATCAAAGCCTTAGCGATGTGTTTCCAAGTATTTAAACCTCAATAGAGATGTGACAAATTTCCCACATCATGCCGTTCAATTTAAAGGGTATTTTGGTCTATTCATAAATATTTAACAAAATTTTAGACGAATAATTGATAAAATAGAGATAGTGCTACAAATGAAAATTTATATAGAAAATGGTGGTAAAAAATTCAAACCTCAAGACCTTGGTGAATGTAAGCATAAATGGTCTGCTGCTAGGGTTTGTTAATCCAAGACTGTTAATTGTCATTTTCCATTTTTATGTACAAAGCCAGACAAAGCTTTCCCAACTGCCGATCTTTGTTTTATTCTGTGTAATAAATCTCAATTAGCTTTTATTGCTCATACAAAACAAAACGTGCAGACCTTTGTTTCCTAATTACCAAAGTTTTTAATTAATTATATAACTACCCCAACTGCAGCTAATTGTAATTTGTTGATAATGAAGCACTAACACACTCTCACCTATCATAAAATCATCACAATATTACAAAAGCTAAAAAGAGAACTTGGGAGAATAGACTATTATATACGCTAAGATGGATGTGGTTATGTTTGGAATGGAAAGATTTTTTTAATATGGCTGACGTAGATTATTGATTGAAGATGATGATAAAATTATTTTATAAATTTTGTGGCAGAACGATTATGGTGAACATATCATTAAACTAATCAAATTTATACAAATGTTCACTTAATGAATGAAAGAACAAAAATGAAAAAGAAAATGAAGCTAACCTAAGTAGCCTTCGCGTGCATTAGATGAGACAGTAGATGTTAGGATTTAGGTACCGTCGGTGCCTTCTTAACATTAATAATGTGCTAAATCAACATTGGGACGATGATATTTAAATGTTTAAATATTGTTGTGGCATAGCAGATTTCTTTGTAGGAAAAGGACTCAATAGTATAACAAAGCAAGAATGTGAATTTAACAACTAAGGAAGGATTCAAACTTGGATTTGTCCATTTAAGACATATTTTGATTATTATAAATGGATTTAGAATGGGTTTTGATTTTTGTTTTTTAATTCGTTCCGTTCTGAAACCGACTCATTTATTTATTTTTTATTTTTTTAGAATTTATTGTGCACATTTATATGATTTTTTTGAAAAATATATATTTTTACAATGTTTTAGTATATTATTTTTTTAAAATATATTTTTTTAATATTTTTAAAATAATAAATGAATTTAATGTGTCTAATCCGTTGGGTTCGGATTTGGTCGGTATCTAAAAAAATTATTAACAGGATGAATCACGAGTTTAACTAAATTCGTCTCATTGCCATCTCTTATAACAACTTGTAAGATATTCACAAATTTTCATAAAATTTATTTTTAATTGAGAGGGTCAAATGAAATTAATTATTCTCATAATTTTAATTGGGATTCACATTATTGCTTGGATACTAATTATAAAATTCCTAGTAATTAGATGTGCACTTAATAATGTCATAAAAGTGCTGACGTTATGCATGATTTATTATTTCATAACTCTACTTTAATAACCGAAGTGTAACAAAGAAATAATTTGCAAGGTAATAATAATTGGGTATTTGACAAATGGCAATCAACTTCAATTAGTCCTAACTGCAACTCTTAATGACAATTATCTTCTAGCTAATTATGGAGTACTGCAAGATCTCTTTTGACTTTCTATACATTTTGGACAATTGAACTATTAATTATGTACAATGTAAGAAGAATCCCTACCCAAAGCTGGTGACAAGCAGATTACTTTTTTTTTTTTCGTGATTTACAAAATAGAACTAATAATTGTATACATTATATATAAAAACTATAATAAAACTATTCATTTTTTTTATAAAATTCAAATTTAAAAAACTATTCATTTTTTTTATAAAATTTAAATTTAAAACTCGACTCAAACTAGAACTGCTATCTGATGTGGACATTGGCTCAAGTACGCCATCCCAAACAAAAATGGGTATATTCTCTACTACTAATATTCTATTTTTTTGGACAACTCACTTGGTTAAGCTACAATTATTAACTTTAGGAAGGAATTTTAAAGCGACAACAAGAACCATAAAATGGAAGGATTGACCTGCAGACAGCCCCAAGATTAGAAGGATTATATATAATTTGGTTTAGTCAACAAATGTTAGAATTCTTGGGAAAGTGTGATAAACAACAATTTTCATAACTTGTGCGCCACTAGAAATTCCCAATCTAAGCATTAATCTAACTTGTAATTTTTTTTTCCAATTATATTACCGCGAAATGCGGAAGATCTACTCAAGAAATAATATAATATTTTAATTGAATTTGTTCATATTTTGTTGTCACAAAGTAAAAAAAAGTCCACCTGTGTATACATTAAAGAAAATCAATTGAAAAAAAAATATTTTTTTTGAGGGACTTAGTTGAGGGGTCAAAATGGTAGGATGCTAATCTGTTTTCGTGCATCAGTTAATATCATAAGAAAGAAAAATAGAAAAAAAGTAATTAATTATTAATCTGCTTATTATAGAACAAAATATTTAAGTGATGAATAATAATATTGGGTGTGTGATACATATAGATACACAGAGATTTAGATTTGGATTGGATCAAAGGTATATATATATGTATGTCCTATGGGAGATTGCTTATGGGGTTAGGTCACGTGAGGACATCTAGCATGCATGTTAGTATTCAGTAGCATATGGTTGCACATGTATTTGGTAATAAAATGACAAAAATAACCATGACTCTAATTCATTAAAACAAAAAGGATAAATATAACTTGTTTGTAATCTACAACTTGCTATATACATTTGGCCTTTTCATTCGAATTTTCTGTTTCAATTTAGTATTTCATCTTGTATTTTATATTATAAATATATTTTAAATATATATTTATTGTAAGTATTTACTTGGCGTGCAATTATAAAATAATATATAAGATAAAATATTAAATTAAAATAAAAAAAAACTGAGAAAATATTCATTAGTAGTATATATATATATGAGTAGGTGTTGAGTTGGCCAAAAACTAGCCACAAAATGGAAGAAAACTGATCCTTGTGAAAAGCCCATGTTCTCAAGATATTACCTGCACCACCACCATTGGTATATTAAAAAAGAAAAATCTTGCATTTACGAGCTTATTGTAATCCAAAATTGAATGTTCAATTAATATTATTAATAAGTCAAGTTTCAACGCAATATTAAACAACTTATATAACATTTTAGAATAATATTCTATAATAGTATTAAACTCCATAATAATTATACAATATTCGTATTGTGCATACGAAATTATATATAATTATATCTCTACTGTGGCTGAGGAAGAACACTTAGCATGAACTCCTGAAGAAATAGAGTTTCACTTGGCTTAATAAATTACCAGTGAAATTTTTAGATATACACGTTGAATTCATTCAAAGCCTTTGATAATAATTAGTGTTGGTACCCAGCCAAGGCAAACTTAATAATTGAAGCATGGGGAAGATGAAAACAAAATGTAGAGAGCATCCCACATGTCAGAAAATTGGTCCAAGGTAGGGCATTCCTTGTCTGAGTTCTTTCTTCTACAAAAAATATATCATGCTTTTTCTGCACATATATTTATTCATTATTACAAGAGCAAAAAAAAAAAAAAAATTAAATATCAACTGTCGGCAAAGAAAGATTAAGGGCCCATTTAAGGAGAATTTTTGGGGATTAATAAAGTCAATGGTAATAGAGTTAGGTACTTTAGTGAATGGGATTTCATACTTTGTTTCTCCCATTTCCACAAAAATGTGTTATAGTGTTTAAAATATTGCATATGCCCAGTAACAAAATATCGAAAGTATCTTAAGAATGTAACATGTTGTTGACAATATTCATGCTTTTGTTCTCAGAAAAAAATGTTCAAAAAATCGGGGAAATAGAAATTCATTTTTAATTGGTCGTGTGTATGTTTAATATACGAATATAGTATAAATTTTAAGTAATATAATACCACATTTAAACATGGAAGGTATTATTTATTTTGCCTTATTTGACGTTCCTAATAATATCAAAAATGGGTATTTTAGTAAAATTAGGCAAGAAGTGCTTTAGAATCAATTCACATTAATTTATCATTTCAAAATTAAACCAATGGAGGGAAATTACTTAGAGAAACTAGTTGTTGTGGCTACATAGCTCTTGCGCATGATATTCGACTCATATAATTCTTGATAGCATTGTCTACTCAGCTAGATCGACTAAATCGAGTCCAAATTTGAGACTATATTTGGTTTTGTTTCTAAGTAATTTGGAAGAGATATTTTGAAAAAATATAACGGGGAATATGTGAAAAATAAAAGGATGCTTGGCTTTATTTTAGAAAGTTACATTTTTTATTTTTGAAACAAAACATTTTTTGTTTGGTCAGTGTTATCGCATTATATTAATATAATAATTAAAAAATATTTTTTTTTTTTATTGATGCAATAATTGGTATATATATATATATATATATATATATATAAAGATATTTAATATATATAGTAGTTGGAATATATAGACATATATGTATAGTAATAATATGAGTGTTTTTAAAATATTTTGAGAAAATAAAAGATTGGTTTGAGATGTTTGGTTTTATTCTTTTTTTTTTTAAAAAAAATTCTTGCACCAAACTTCCCATGACCTCAAAAGCTAGCAAGAAGAGAGTTGGAGATATCCCCATTTTAAGGAGATATTCACCCACACATCTAGTCTAATCATATGCAAGATAAAGACCAAATTTGAGTTTTGCCATCTGAATTTCTGATGCAGAACCAGAGACAACAGGCCTTGCAAAAGGGAATACAATAAAGATGGTACTATTATTTCAGCATAAGAGTTTTGCTACATAGATTTCTGGACACTCTGGCCACAATTGCTCTAATTTCACTACCTAGTTTACAGTATCAGACCATGTTGTCTTTTGTAGTGAAATCCAGAGATATTGTGTCCTTTTCCTATATTATTGAGAAAACACTTCCTTCACAATATACTATGATCTGAGGAAGATGAGACTCCAATTATATTATGTGTCTTAACTCTAATTTTTATGATGTTTCTGCTTCTAAGGGACTTTGAACTGCAATCAACCAAATGGAGCAATCTTGCGTGCATATTTTGTGTAGATGATTCTGCTGCTGCTGCTGGTGGTGGTGGTGGTGGTGGTGTTAAGAGCTCGGGACTATCGTGCCAACGTAGCCAAATCCCGTGATTATAAAGGTGGTGGCTTGAAGGAAGAGATATATGAAATAGTTGTTCTTTCCATAGAGGAAGTCATAGCATCCACATATGAAAAGAAATACTGCAAATCCCACCTCTTGTTGCTCTATTCTGGAAAATTGAAGGACAATTCTCACAGGACTAATAGTTTTAACAATTATCGCAGCACAGATGTTGTGTTCAAGAAGCATATGATCAAACATTTGCCATCTAAGATAAATACTTGAGACAGAAAAGGTTAGAGATTTTAACCTGTCTCCGAGGAACTTGGATAGGGATTTCTTTGGTGCAGCTGATTTGGTGTTGGAATTTTTTTTTAGTGTCTCCCCAAGTTTTTCAGTGACTATCCATTCATTAACTCTCTTAGCCTCCAGCAGACCAGTGAATGTCGCCTTGGTCCGGTGGAAAGACATTACGTTCTCGAAAAGTACCACATAAAACAACAGATGTAATGACCTGAAATTTTAGATTCCAATCAGTAAAATCATGTTCAAATCTAAGCAGAACATAAACTTAAAAGTAGTATTTGTATTATACCTTGGAGTTCCGACTGAGGCAAGGGTGACTATGATGTAAAGAATGCAAATGGCTCCCCATTTCGGGACATCTACTTCAGGCACCAGAATTGTCAATGGCAGAACCACACAATAAAGGAAGAAAATGAAAATGTGGGGGATGATCCTCCGAACAAAGAAGAAGCTGTAGATCACATAAAACTTCTTATAGAGCGAAACTTTCTGCCAAAGCACAAAACAAATGATTAAGTCTTAGTACGACTATATTATTACATTATGTTTGAAAAAACATAATGTTGTTCATAGCACAAAACAAACCTTGTTCATAGCAATTTCCATCATCATTTTCCTGAATAAATTAGCTGAACCGCAGAACCACCGGTGCTGCTGGAACCGGAAGGCTTTAAAAGTACTGGGAAGTTCACATTTCACCTATCCGTAAAAACAAATATCATGTAATAGGTCCACGGAAAACATTAAATGTTAAAACAAATAATGTCAAAATGCACCTGGAGGTCTCCTAGGTATAGAAATTTCCAGCCCTTGAGACCAGAACGAACCGCAAGATCCATGTCCTCTACTGTGGTTCTGTGTTTCCACCCTCCAGCCTCGTTGATTGCTGCAATTCTCCATATCCCACCAGTTCCTGCGAGAGTGCCAGTTTTATTAGCAAATGCTTTAGATTAAGAATGTTGTCTCTTTTAAGTTCTGTTCTGGTGAGAACTGAGAAGCATCATTGGCAGAGGGGCCTCCTGTTTCATTCCAGGGAAGGGGCTAAGTTTTAAATACTTGAATAATTACTTTACTAAACACATTTGAGTTACCATTGAAGCTAAAGAAGGCATGAGTGGCTGAACCCAGTTCTTGCTCAACTGTAAAATGATAGTTCAATGTCATGTCTTGTATTCTCGTCAGCAAGCATTCATCTGCATTCACTGCAATAAATATTTCATGTTCCTGTAAATTACTTGCAAAATAAAATTTATTTAATATTTTATACATGCAATTAAGCAATATGAATAACATATATATATATATATATATTTGGCCTTTTATCCTTATGAGCCACATTGACATTCAATTCAATACATCATGTTGAGATAATTTGGCCTATAATGATAAAATGAAAGCAAAATTGATGTTACATGTCCTCCCGAAAATGGTCCAAAAAATCCATGCCTCGAAAAAAATTAAAAAAACTTTTACCTTAATTCAAGGCTTACTACTAATCCAAAAAATGAAAATATTGTATTATTACCATTGCCACAATTACCTCCCACAAGATAATAATAAAACTATAAACATTCAATTTTGCATGATTACCCAAATGGCAATGTCCATATCTATATACAACACACATAATTCCTGTCCATATACATACACAACACACATAATTCCTATCACATCGACTCAATTTCAATTGCATCACAAAAATAATCACATAAAAGGACATAATTGATAAGCATGAAATTTTTAGACAGATATAGAGTATTTTAATTCTATAACCAACCACACAAGAAGGTAGAATATTTTTTCTGTATATGCAAAAAATATTTGATCCATAAAAATATTTTTGTATGCACCCTAGTGGCCAAAAAATATTTCAAAAAAATAATTTTTAAAGGGTAAAAAAAATTCGAATCACAAGCCTCTATTAAAATCATAATCGAAAATAATCAATCACTGGCAGTGACAAACACCGCATGCCGGAAAAATACGAGCAAATCTAAAAAAAAATACAGTGTGACAAATAAGAGGTTTTTTTTTTTTAATATATAGCACAACCAAACAAGGCCTTATTGCAGCTGCCAAAGGCGCCAATAGTAAGTTGTTCTTTTTGTGGGATACTTGGAATTTTCAAAAAACTTCTCCGCGAAGGCGCAGTGGCAGGCTCCTCATGAGCCACTGGCTATCTTCTTAGCTTCTCTTTTTCCTTTTTCCTTTTTATCTTTTAAGGTTTAACACAAACACAACCTAACTGTTTGGAAGCCAAGCGCACGCCAACTACACGAGTCAGCCACATCAGCAACTTTCGGTGTCTTTTCCCGTGCCCGAGTGAGCATTCTAGATTCTGGCCATTTTTTCAGTCAAAAAATTAAATTATCGTATCTCAAATAAGCTCGTTTTTTATGAATTATATATAATTTCAAACCTCTTTTCATGCTCTATATTATGGAATAACAATTGTACAACAAAAATAATAAAATTATGTTTGATTATTACTGCAAAAAAATGGGTCTCAAATTAGGATTGATTTTTCTATCAAATCATTCATTTGCTTTTACGTCAAGTTTTGATCATGTGATCTACCTATCAATATCTATATATAGTGAACAATTCATGGTCTAGTTTTACAAAAAAAAAAAATTTAAAAAAAACATAAAATCATATTTATGGATTTAAGTAGGCAAATCGGTGAGAATGAGCCTTATTGACTTTGATACTATTATAGAAAAAAATCACACAAACATATACAAAGTGGTTCGAATATACTTATACAAAAAAATCACACAAACATATAGAAAGTGGTTCGAATATACTTATACGCAACAAAAATCATCAATCCAAATATTTTGAATCAAACTCGCCTGTAAGCATCACTTTAATTGAACCATGAACATATCCATAATCCATGTCTTCGAATCAATCATCAACATGCCTTACTCAATCGTGATGGAGGATAGCTAGAGTTTTTCACTTGTTTATACACCGCAAATTCATAATGATTGTGGTGATGCTCCAATAAAAATCCATAGAAAGAAATTTTTGGAGAGCGTTTTTCTTGAAAGAAAAGAATTATACATTGTGTATCTCTTTTTTCATTAGTAGAGAGATCTCATATAAATAAGTCTCCCTACACATGGAAAAGTCCCAATCGAACTATAAATGTAATCCCACCTAAATGTGGAACTAGAATCTATTTAAATATGGATATCAATTAAGTCACTAGTCCAGACCCAAACCAACGTCCAATAAATTACAAAAAATTTATGGTCTATTAAAAATCGAATTTGTTAGGAACTTCTTATATAGTTTTTGATGATAAATAGGCCAGACTAGACTAGACCCTCAAAATTCTTGAATTTTTTCTATTTTGTTAGGACTTTTGTAAAAGTTACTCTATTAAGTAGATCAAAGTGTAAAACAAAAAGACTAAAAACAAGCTAATGATCAGTGGAGTGGAGTGATGAAGACTTCAACACCAAGGTAGTTGAGTCCCGAAATCAGAGTAAAAGGCTTAGCAACGCTAATAGCTTCAGTAGAGTGAGGATGGAGGAAGCCAAGTTAGAAAATTGAAGTCACTCAAAGATAAAAAAAAATTAAAATATTTTTAGGCAAAACAATCGAGTGAAAATATTTGATAAAGCAAGGAATCCAAGATCAGAACAGTAGACTTAATTGGGGTAAGAGTCACAACAGAGTGAGGATGGTGCTCCCTTCAAGAAATCAACTTACATCTGTCACCTAATTCTGGTAAAAGTGCACTATCAAAAGCAATGGCTATATTACTGAAACGTGGCAGATAAGGCGTAAAAGGACAACAATCTACAAAAGTCAAATTATAGAGAAGTCCGACCTATGTGGGAAGATTCAAATTGAAGTCCGACCTGTGTGGGAAGACTTAGAGCTACAATATCATCAGAATTATGGAGAAAATGAGATGTTGAGAAAAAGTTGAACTAAGTTTTGTAGTTGTAAAACTGACTTATATTTAATTCTAGTGAATCCTTTCAAAAAGTTCGAATAAGAGTAGACGTAGAAGGATCACCTCAGCTTCAAACTGCTACAAAAATCTATTGTATTCATTCGCACTTCCAGCACTTTAATTAAATTCCTACAATATGTGTTTCTATATATTGTATTTGCTCAACTGCACTGTACTGCAGAAGTCTAAATCTTTATAAATGTTTAAACGTCATTCCGTCTCACAAATAAACAACTCATAAGCTAATTTAAGAGTTCTCAACAGACTGAAACAGTGAAATAACTTCCATATATAGTTACAGTTTGATTAAAAAAAAAAAATAGACACTTGAGATTTATAAGCTTAGTATTTAAACAAGGTTAATATTTGTGTTACTTTTAAAAGGGTTTAAATAATTTTAAAAGATCAATTCAACCCCTCCCTTCTAGTCGGGCTTAGCCCATTATAATTGAACCCTAAACTCATCATAATATTACCATATTATGGTGGGATAGTTTAAGTAATATGGGCCGAAAGATATGGGTCGAAAGGTTAGAGACTCAGATGAAAGTTCTCCAATGGGCCAGAGGCCCGTCAGATTATAAAAATTTTATTTTTCACCATAAATACCTTCTAATTTTCATAATTAAACGGGATGTTTTCAATTAAACCTTAAGTATTCTCTGGTTTATTTTTTAATCCACTTACGTCGCTTACTGATTTGATCGTCGGAGGGTCTTCGCCGGGCAACCCCGACACCCCTAATGTAAATTCGTGATACAGGTAGCAACCTACCAAGTTCGTGACCAACAAGCGTTATAGTTCGCTCACTCCATTATAAACAGGTAATTTCCACATCATAGTATATTTCATACCACTTGGGACTAACAGAATTTGTGTATAAGTAATTGTTGAGCAATAAATGTGCAAACATCTTGAGTAGTATGGCAGGAATTTTTTCAAACAGTACTAACAAAAGGACGTTAGTTATGGCAAAGAAGGTGAGGCTTACCAAACCTCCAACGAGCTTGTACAAGCGCAATATCAGGGTTATGAATGAGAAAAGGGACAGCTCGCCGCAGAAAGTCTGGTTCGGGTTGGAAATCGGCATCGAACATGACTACGTACTCGCATTCCTTGACATCATCATTTTTCAAACCTTCCTTAAGCGCTCCAGCTTTGTAGCCTCTTCTTGTCTCTCTAGTTTGGTATCTAATGTTGATGCCTTTGCTTGCCCACTTTATACATTCCTTCTCAACCATGTCCTAGGACATTAATAGAGATCATTAATACAAACTCAAAGACAACTATTTTAGACCCAATTCACTTTAGATTTTCGGTTTTAATTTTGTATTTAATATCGTATTTCAATTCACATATGCATACTAATGATATATGAATCATGATAAATATATATTTGAAAATAGAATTTAGGGTTAATTTCACTTTACCCCATTTACTATTATTGAGTATCACTTTACCCCCTTATACTCTCATTCTGTCTCATTTTACCAAATTACCCTTACTTATTATTTATAATAAAAATACTTTAAAATGTTCTAAAATTAATAGATTTATATATATATATATATATATATATATATATATATATTCTAATAATTTTTTTAATTTGATTAATTAATATTTAACATTAAATTTATTTCAAATTTTATTGTGCTTACATTTAATAGTTATTTTTTAATTTAACATAGTTTCTATTAAATTAATATATAGTAGATAGCTAATACACTTTACTTATGAATTTCTTAATCAATATAAATTCAAAAAATATATAAAATATTTTAAATATTATCTTACTAATTACATAAAATATTAGTAATATTTTTTTTATTATTAATAGAATTATCATAAATTTATAGAAACTATGTTAGATTCTATGATAATCATTATAATAAAGTAATGATGATAAAAATAAATATTAAAGTGACCATGATTTTTTTAAATAAAACATAGTATCTATTAAATTATGATAATTTTACTATTTATAATTTATTTAATAGTATTAAATTATACCTAATTTTTTAATTTAACATAGTTCTTATGAAATTTTAATAATTTCATTAACAATGAGAAATTTATTACTAATATTTTATGTATTTAAAAAAATTAGAAATATGTTTTATATTTTTTATATTTATGACAAGTAGAAAATTTATAAGTAAAATGTATTAACTAATAAAAAATATCATAGGATATAGAAATTTAATAGGAACTATATTTATAAAAAATAACTATTAAAAACTAAGATTAATAAAATTTCAAATGAATTAAATAAGCATTAAAATATAAATACAAATCTATTAATTTTAGAACTTTTTTAAGTAATTTTACTATAAATAATTAGTAAGGGTAATTTGGTGAGACAATGAGAGTACAAGATGATAAAATGAAATAATTGAAAGTATATAGGTAAAGTGATACTCAACAAAAGTTGGGGATAAAGTAATATTCAACAAAAGTAGATGAGTAAAATAAAATGAATCCTAGAATTTATATAGTTAACATGTATTTGTGATATGAAATATAAGATGGAACAACAAATTGAAATAAATGATGTGAACTAAATTCCATAAAAACTGCCAATAGTGTCGATTTTTGTAAATCATTGTGTAAATATCATGAAAAGTTAAAACTTAAAAACTACATTGAGAATAAGGGCAATTACGAAATACTGCCCTTTTATGAATAAATATAAAAACAAGCCTTGCACGATCTATGATAAGTATTACAGATTGGATATACAGGATCAAGACTGCATAAAATTCAGTAAAAATGTGTTGGTTTTTCAGATTTGTGCATGAGAAAACGCCCCAGTGGTGAAGGTACAAGAAATGCCACAAACCCAAATAATCCCATTTGTAATCATTGTCATAGCAAAACCCAAGGTGAAAAACCTAAAAGTTCTTGGTAAAAACCCAAAAAGGAGAAAAAAAATAAAAAAAAATAGAAGCTGCTTTAGAGAATGGAACATGTGATAGTTCCAAAACTGATACTACAGTGGAACCGAGTTCAAGACCAAACTTTGGGTTTATTGTTTTTTACTATTAACGAAATGAAATGACTTGTCGATTTCTCCTGTCTATATACGTACCCTGATTACAAGGTCTTTGGAATCATCCAGTACTTGAATCACTAGCCTATCAGCAGGCCATGAAAGATTACACGCTGCACCAATGGAGATCCTGTAAACCTGGCACCAAAAAAACAACACTCTTCAGCCTTTTTCTTTTCTTCTCACACAAACCCATGTGTGTGTGTGTGAAAAGTGCAAATTCAAGAAAACAGACCTCTTTTTCGTTGAACATGGGGATCTGAACAAGGACCATGGGGAAAGCCGCATTCCCCATCTTCAAGTCATCTTTCATGGGCTCCCATTTGTATCTTTTTTCGGGCTTTTTCCAGAAAAGCTTCACAAGAATGATAACAACTCCCATGTAAAGCCTCTCCATGAACACCATGATGCACATTGCCAAGCAAATGTACACACAAATCCTCAGCAATGGAACTACCAATGGCGCTTTGATCAGCTCCCACAATAGACCAAACTGCCCCGGCAACGACTCTGGTATAGAACTCTTTGCAGAAACTTCAGCCATTGGTTTTCCTCAATCAAGAAACAGGGAAAGTGAAAACTACGAGTTACAAAATAGATAAAACCTTAGCAGTACCACTTTAATACTTGGAAATATGGTAATTTCTGGTAATGTTTTTTATATTTTTCATCCGAGGTAACCGATTAAAATTACATGGATTGAATCAATTAAGACGGCTCTGAAAGAATATCTCCTTTCAAGAATTGTATGATTGACCAAAATAGTAAAATGTGTGGCCAAATGAAGAAACTATGTGACAAGGAGTTAATGTTCTTGTTGCTGCTATTAATGAAACGTTGAATGACATGAACTTTGCGATATTGTCACTTTTGTTTTTCGTGTTGTATATTCTCCATTTTTTTTTTCTTTTTACTATTGAGATCCAACTTTCATGGAAGAGTATAAAAATTCTATCCCAATTTGCATTAGGTCATACTTTTGAGTCTCTTTTTATTTTAAAGATACTAAGCAACATAAAAAATAATATAATTTGAAAATTCTGTAATATCAATAACATTAAAAAAATCAATATAAAAATCAGTCATAAATGTTTTTTTCTTTATATTGTGCAAACTAAACATAATCTTAAATAAATACTAACAATTACAGTGAGGCTTACGCCCAATACCTAATAATTGTGAACGCTTGATACACAACATTTATCACTTGAAGTAGATTTCTCCCGCATATTTCCTTTTGAAAAGGAAACGATACTTTCATTCATTAAAAGAATTTTGGCTTTGTTGGTGTTATTTCCAGTATTTGGAGAAAGTAGGAGAATGTATTTCGGATAGTGGGATAAGAAAAAATGTGAAGAATAAGAATGTGTTTGAATATTTTATTAAAAAAAATAATATAATATATTTTTAGAAACATTTTCAACTGTAAATATCATGTCAATGTTGTTTATTGTTGTTAGTGAGACATTTTCAATTGTCAATATTATTTTATTAGTTAGTGAGGATATAGTAGGATATATAATTATATAACGGAAGTAATGATTAATAAGTATTTTTGGGGAAATAAAAACATATTTCCCTAAAATGTTGAACTCATTTTTCATTTCAAAAGAAAGAAAATATTTCTCTAAAACAACACCAAACAAGGCCAAAAGGGTGTGTTTCCAAACATCTAAACCTCAAGAGAGGTGTGCACAATCATGCTGTTGGATTTGAAGGGTATTTTGGGCTATTCATTTATATTCAACAAAAATTTAGAACAATAGACAAAATGGAGATGGTGTTAAGACACGAAACTTCAGAAAGATAATGTAGTTGTCGAAAATCCAAACCTCAAAAGAATGTGTGCCGACCTATGATTTCTAATTACCAAAGTCTTTAATTAATTCATTGTAATTTGTTGATAATGAAGCATTAACACACATCATCATAATATATATTACAATAGCAGAAAAGAGAAACACCTGTGAACAAATCATTAAACTAATCAAATTTCTACAATTGTTCCATTATCTGCTAATCACAAGATAATAGTTAATAGCAAATGATGTTAACAAGGTGAAGTAATACTACAAAGCTTAATTTTGACTTAATGAAGCATTTGGCAGATGATAAAAATATTAAAATCGAAAATGAAGACCGTTGTTCTTAGACTTAGGTATGGTCGGTGACTTCTTAACGTTAATAATGTGCTAAATCAAAATTGGACGATGATTTTTAAATGTAACTTGTAAGACATTCATCATAATTTCATAAATTTTGAGTTTAATTGAGAGGGTTAGATGAAATAATTTGCACGTAATCATTGGGTATCAGACAAATGGCAATCAACTTCCACTAGCCCTAACTACAGCTCTAATGACAATTATCTTCTAGTTAATTATGGAGTAATGTTAGATCTCTTTTAACTTTCTACACCGTTTGGAGAATTGAACAATTAATAAATTACAAAAATCACTTCTAACATTTGTTCGTTTTGCAAATTACACCTACTGCATATCATCGTTAAAATAATGTCATTTTTTTTTTGTTAATATCAATTTTTTTGTAAAAGTGATAAATGACAAGTGTAATTTATAAAACGAATATAATTTGTGATTTATAAATTTTAAAAAATATTTTTTATAAATAAAACAAATATCATGAGTGAATTTGTAAGCAACCTATCTATAATATAAGGAGAATCCCTCCCCAAAGCGTAGGAAAGTATTTTTTCTTTTTTTAAAAGCGTAGGAAAGTATTTTTTCTTTTTCTACTCATGTGTCATAAATATTATTTTTAATTTATTAGAAAAAATTAATTTTTTTAGAACGTAAACTTAAAAAAAAAAATCAGTTAAACTGAAAATTTAAAATGAAAGCAAGAAATAAGTACCAACATTCTGAATCGTTTTTTTAATTTTTTGTTCTAATTAAAAATAAAATTAGAAATATATTATTTCCCTCATAGAAAATAATTTAAGTTTTTTTGAAATTATACAATAAAAAAAATTAAGTTAAACTATAATTAAACATGTAAGCAAGAAATTGGTATTAAATTTTTAAATTTTTAATCTTATTTTTAATATTAATAATAAAAAAGTTATTTTTCTTCATTCTAACTCTTGTGTTAAATCATACATTTTTAATTTATTTAAAAAAATTAATTTTTTTAGAATGTAAAAATAAAAAAATATGGATGTATATAAATATACATATATATATATGTGCATATATTATTTTTCAACATTCTACAAGATTATTTTATGAATGATTACAATACTACTATTATCAGAGAGTATTATTTATTTACGCTTATAAATTCTAATATTATACATTACTATTATATGCCTTAAGTATGAAAAATAAATAAAAATTAGTAAAAAAAACTTGCCGAGTGTTTTTAAAAGATAATAAATGAGCATGAGTCCAAAAAGTTCGACTCGAGTTAAAAAAAAAAAAAAAAGACTAAAATTTGAACAGCTTTGAGTCAAGTATTACCTAATTGAGCTGGACCTGCAAATTAGTCATCATGCACTCCTGGTACTCCATCGCAAACAAAAATTGGTATATTCTCTGCTGATAATATTCTAGTTTTAGGACAACTCACATTGTTTGATAATGTTAGAATTCTTGGGAAACATTTCCAAAACTTGAGTGCCACTAGAAATTCCCAAACCTAAACATATTAATCTAACTTGTAATTTTTCCAATTATATTGCCGCGAAATGCGGAGGATAAACTCAAGAAAGAAAATAATGTTTGAATTAATTTGTTCATATTTTGTTGTCACAAAGTAAAACAACTCCACTTATTTATACATTAAAGAAATCAATTGAAAAAACATTTTATTTTTTTTAGGGACTTTGTGTGTGTGTGTGTGTGTGTGGGGGGGGGGGGGGGTGGGCAAAATAATAATCTACTTGTCATAGAATTAATTATTTAAGTGATGAATAATAATCTTGGATGTGTGATTAATATAGATACACACAATTTTAGACTTGGATTGGATCAAAGGTATATATAAATGGCATACTAAATTATCCCGTGAAATTCTTGAATGTACTAAATGCAACACGTTCAGTTTATTACATAAAAATTAGTGTTCCTAAAAATCGCCATCTGCTCCACCATAGAAAAGCGTGGAATTAATCAAGACAAATTTCTTAATTGAAGTACGAAAAGATGAAAACAAATTGCAAAGAGCAAACTGGTCCAAGTAGGGCATTCCTTGTCTAAGTTCCTCCCCCTACCAAAAATATAACATGCTTTCTGCGCATATATTTATTCATTATTATTTAAGTGCAAAAGAAATTAAATCTCAACTGTCGGCAAAGAAAGATAAAGGGCCTATTTAAGGAGAATTTTTAAGTCAATATTATTAGACTTAGGTGTCAAGAAGATGACCACTAATTATTTTTGGTAAAAAATAAATAGTGTCTAATTTAAATAATTATCAATTAACTTAATTTTTTATCTAAATTCCACCGACTCATGTTTTTTTGAAGAGAATTAGAGAGAGTTTGAGAGAAAAGTTTAAGAGAAAGTTTGTGAAAAAAAAAATTTGTATGGGTTTTAAGTTGTAAATATTTTATATATTTTCTTTGTTTTGTAAAACGATTTATACCAAATCCTAAGACGTAAGTACAATTGACCGAACTCCGTTATCAAATTTATGTGTGTTATTTTCGTTGTTATTTCGTATTTTTACTCATCTGATTTATTGACATTTTTATAATTTCTCAACATTAGGTACTTTAATGAATGGGATTCATACTTTGTTTCTCCGACTTTGACCAAAATATGTGGTATAGTGTTTAAAATATTTCATACCTTTTAATAAAATATCAAAAGTATCTTAAGAATGTAACATTTTTTTTGACATTATTCATGCTTTTGATCCCAGGAAAAAAAAAGTTTCATAACGTAAATTCACCTTAAGAAGTAAAAGACTTGAAACAACATCTAAAGATGGATGAAAGGTATTCACATAAATCTCAAAAAATGGGTATTTTTATTAAAATTAGTCCTGGAGTGCATAAGAATAAATTCACATCAATTTACCATTTCAAATTTAAACCCAATAAAGGGAAATTAGTTAGAAAACATTGCTCGTATGCATGATATTCGAGTCATATAATTTTTCAACGATCTTTTATTTTATTATTTTTTCATGTTATTGATATTGAGATAGCGGGGAAGATGAAATAGTGGGGATAACACTGACGATTTAGGAACGTGACGGAGTGTCTTAAATGTCAGACGGGCCTGTCAAGCCTAGGCCCATGAAGGCTGCCTCATGTAGAGGGCCGATTCAGCCCATCCCAAGATGAAGTAGGCCTGGATTGGGCTGAATAATTTCTGCAAGATCTATTCGCAACTCGGCCACTGGCCTAGTGCTACTGGGCCCATCCCAAGCCTGATCCAAGCTCATGTTGGATAATCTATTTACAATATATTTGCTTCAATCATATTTGAACAAAATTGAATTTAATTCATTTGAGCATCTTTTTCTCCTAAAAGATTCAAATCTCTTCAGCCACACTCAACTGATTTTTTGTAAAAGAAAATATAATTAATAGTTCTACAAACAATGGGCCTGGGTTGGGGGGTGCTGGGCTCAGACTTGAGATGGTCCTAAAGTGGGCTTGGGCTAAACTGATTGATTCACAAGCTGGGCTGAGTTTTAGGGTTTGAGCCCAATAAAAGCACAACACATACACATAAAACTTGCTGGGTCCTCCAATTCAGCTGGGCGAACCGATATAATAATATTTACTTTTCCTATAATTTTGTCCACACCTTATTTTGACTTAAGAGTATGAAGGCTTATTACTTGGTAACCTAGCAACCCTAATCTTCCATTTCAGGTAATCTCAAGAAAATTTTACTGGTATTGGTTTGGTCAATTCCAAAATGGTAGCATATTCTACTCGGCTGGAAGAACCAAACCGAGTCCGAACTTGATTTCCCATAACCTCAAAGCTAGCAAGAAGAGAGTTGGGATGTATCCCCACTTTAAGGAGATTTTCACCCACACAACTAATCTAGTCATATGCAAGATAAAGATCAAATTCAAATTTTGCCATCTGGTTTTCTAATATTTAGGCTGAGCCCACTAAATTCGTAAGACCTAAACCAACGAAAAATCATCGTACTAACACTATCAATACTCCAATTTTTATTATTAAAAAATATGTAATTTAATTACGCACTTGTACATTGTTAATATTGTTTTGAAATTGATTTGTACTTGTTTTGAAACTAATTTGAGCACTGGAAATTTTTTCGGATCAATTCAGCATTCCTAATATTTTTTTATGACACAGGTAATGACCAATTCAACAATCAAAACTATCACATCAAGTATAAATTTTGAAAAAAATTGCATTTTGCTAATCAGTTGTTTAAATGTTTATTAATCCTTTTCTTTCTCCATGTTGTAGAGACTGGTTTAGGCCTTAACTACTGCAACAAGCCGATTTTCTTCTGGTTCAGTAATAGGCTAAGAACCAATAATGTTTCTCTAGTTTTTCTGCCTTCCTGCATCTTAACCATCATCACCCACAGCTGCTTTATGGTAATATTCAGTAATTCCTGAACTGATCCATTAACCATGCACTCTTAAATTGAACAAGTCCAAACGCAAGAATTATCCTCTTGGTTTCTCAAATTGATGGTAGTATATGTTTATAAACTAATGATCCAAAAGAATATTCAACGTCTCTCAATCCCCTTTTACAGAAAAGAGTTTCGAACATCCAAGAACCCCAGGTTACAAAAGAATGCAACAATATGCTTTAACAAGATGGTTTTCATTCTTGTATGATGAATGATTAAGTCACTGGTAATGTTACAATCATAAAGAATAGTACAAGATCTAGAAGGTGTTAATGACCGTGTCATTTGTGTTTTCCTCCAAACAATTTTTGACAAGATTGATAAAGAACAATCTACTAAGCTAACTATAGCTGCTAATGAAGAAAACCTGGACTATGTTAGCAGTTTCGAGTATCAATCTAGCCTTAATCATAACCTTAATCCTTTCTGTGGGGGGAGCAATAACAAAGGGTTTAGGCATGTTATCTAGAGGAGTTCTGCTGCTGCTGCTGCTGCTGCTAATAGCTGGGGAGTATCTTGCCAATCAAGCCAAATCCCATGATTGTGAAGGTGATGGCTTGAAGGAAAAGGTATAGGAAATAGTTGTCCTTTCTGTAGAGGAAGCCATAGCATCCGCTGAGGAAAAGAAACACCGCGAATCCCAGCTCGGGCAGTAGTATTCTTGAAAATTGCAAAACAATGTCTGAGTGTCAGATTAAAAAAATCATTCTAATGCAGTAAAATGTCATGCTATAGATGCAGATAATCAATAAAACCTTAATAACTAATCGCCCACATATCACATGGTCAAACTACTGCTCTTAACTGAGTAAGTCACAACTAAAAATTTTAAAGCGTTCACTTAGACCAAAAAACTGTAGCATTACAACATGCAGCAAGTATTATACATAGCATTCAATTAGCAAAGGACAGAAACAAAAGGAAAATTTACCTGTCTCTGAGAACTTTAAATCTTGGTTCCATTGGTGCAGTTGATTCATTGTTGGTTTTGTTCTTTGTAGCATCTCCAAGTTTTTCAGTGACTACCCATTCATTAGCACTCTTTGTCCCCAGCAGACCCATAAATATGGCTTTGGTCAGGTGAAAAGACATGGCGTTCTCAAAAAGGACCCAAAGAAAAACAAGATGGAGTGACCTAATATTTTCTGAATTCTCATCAGTTAAAAATTTGTGAATGCACTAGGAAGTGAACTTGCCAAGTACTTAAAAGAATTAATACTAGACCTTGGAGTTGCAAAGACTGAGTTTATGGCAGCGATGATGCAAGGGATGAACACTGCTCCCCCTTTTGGAACATTAACTTCAGGAATCAGAATTGTCAATGGTAGCACCACACAGTAAGAAAAGAATATACATGCATGGCCAACAATCTTTCGGACAAAGAAGAAGCTGTAGATCATATATACCTTCTTCCAGAGTGAGACTTTCTGCCAAAAGTAAGCAAGACGGGAGATTTTCTTGTGTAATACAAGCCTGTTAAAATTCTCAAATATATCTACACTTAAAACTCAAAATTATTGTTAACAAACCTTGCTCTTAGCAATATCCATCACAATTTTCCTGAATAAATTGGTTGGACCACAAAACCAACGGTGCTGCTGAGAACGGAAGGCTTTAAAAGTACTGGGAAGTTCACTTTTCACCTATTGAAAACACAAATATCAATTGCATTCTACGCTTTCATGTATTTGAAGGGTTCATGAAAAAGGCACTGGACGTTAAAAACCAAAAACAATAAAATTAACTGCAAAACTATTACAATCATAAGATTCACCTGCAGGTTTCCTACGTAAACAAGTTTCCAGCCCTTAAGTGCAGCCCGAACCGCAAGATCCATGTCTTCTGCAGTGGTTCTGTCATACCACCCTCCAGCCTCATTGATTGCAGCAATTCTCCATATTCCAGCACTTCCTGAGATGGTGTTAGTTTGTCATATCTAGTTTTAACTATTGTAAAATGCCAAGGGGACAAGTAAACTCAATATAGTAGTTAGATTAACTGGCATGACTAAAACAAAAGACATTATTGAATCATTATTAATGTCTAACAACACCGCCACATCTTCCAACTTCTGCTGAAAATCATCATCAGCAATTATTACTACTATCTCATTCAGTTAACTCTTTTAATTCAGAAACATATCTCTAACAATAAATGATAAACTTGGATACAGTTTCAACTTATTTATTGGATAAACCACAAGTTGAGCTTATTACCAGTTAGAACAAAAATATTTGGTGATTGCGTAAACTATACTGCAAAGCTTTTTCTTGACATCACTGAAAATTGAACAACCAAAGAAACTTCTCTTCATGCTTAAATATAGAAAAGCAATGATATTATTGATGGTCTCATCAGGTCTAATTGAGGTACATTAATTCTAGCGCAAGTTTATATGTTGATGCTCATTTTCTGCATCCTTTCAGCTGTGTATTAATCTATGACTTGATTAATCACTTTGCTAGATATATTAAACTTACCGTTGAAGCCGAAGAAGGCATGAGTGGATGATCCGACTTCTTGCTCAGCTATGAAATGATAGTCCAGAGATATTTCTTGCAATCTTGTCAACAAGCATTCATCTGCATTCACTGCAAAATTATTCAATACTTTATGTTTCAAAAAATTAATTGAACCAATAACAAGGGAAATTATTCATATGCTTCAACTGCTGACAAAGTAATCCATTTTTCATTTTACTAGAAAGTCACTACAGAAAAAAAAAATTTATTGGTGACAAAATGTTAGATGAAAATGCGAAAGTTGTTTTGCTACAATAAAGGCTATCACAATCTTAATATGATAACAAACAATATAGTCATTAATATGATAACAAACAATATATAACAACTTTTACTTGTTGCTTAACATTTTGTCATATTTTTTCTTGTAGGGAGTGAACGTAACACACCTGTATGTCGATTTTTAGTTAATGATTCAAATTTGCTAGAATATATATATATATATATATATATATATATATATTCAAGTTCGAACAAAGTTCAAAAACTAAAGATGAGCAACATCAGGCAAAAAGACAAACAATATCCTTTCAAGATGCTACCAGCTCAAGATTTTCAAAAAGAAGAAATTGGCAGACTTCAGAGCCATATCTGTCCAATTATTTACTCAGTTCTGTACTTCTGTTAAATTTTTTTTCAATCTATAATTTGTATATTTCATATTTGTTTAGTTATTTCTTGTTTCCAATAAATATATTTCTTTTAATCCATATATTTTTGACAATGTACAATATTTTCGTAAAATTTTTTAATATCTCTGGTACTAAACAGTATCAGAGCCATATGTCCGGGGAGATATCCATAATTTTAATATCAGTATTAAGTACAAATAACTTTTTGACATCTTTTATCAAAACATCTTTAGTAGCTCTGCAATCTACTTTAAAAGAAATGTTTAATTTAATAAATCATTTTGAAATTAGAAATACTTTAAAGTGAATTTGGGTGAATGCATGTTAGTCTTCAGATTAATATGTGTTAGTTTTTCATTACTAAAATAAAAATCATATAGAATTAGAATTTACATTGTGTTTGTTCAAAATATTAATCTTTGTTGGTTTTCTACTTCTAGGAAATTATGTAATACTGAAAAAAATTTAAACCCCTGTGCTTAATTTCTGAAACCTATACTTCGACTTTGTTGTAACGAGTTTTATAACTTTATAGTACTAATTACATGAATACATAATGAGAGATATACCCGTGAACAATTAATGCATGCCATACATGTGGGAAAAACAATTAATGAGAGATATAATACAGTTGTCTCTGGTTATTATATTAAGTGAAAAGAATTATTGATAGTTCACAAATAATAAGAACGATGTTCAAGTTGTTCAAGTTGTCTTTATTGGTAATTAGTGACATGCTAACAATATGAAAACAAAACTGTCAGTATTGACTTTGCGATAACACCACTTTTTTTCAGCATTAATCTAGTAAAAATCATTATCATGACAAAATAAAAATTTCTACACATATATGTATACATGTATTATTATTTTTACAATTTTGATTGTCACTAATATTTTGTCACTAACATTAAATTATCACCTAACATTTGTCATTAGTGTTATTTTTCTTACGGTGTGGTGAGTATCTTAGCAACTTTTAAAAGCTGAAAAACAGCCTTAACCAAACATGGTAAAGACTAAAGAGTAAAGACAGATGAGGCTTACCAAACCTCCAACGGGCTTGTACAAGTGCAATATCCTGGTTGTGAATGAAAAAAGGGACAGCTCGCCGGAGAAAGTCAGGTTCCGGTTGGAAATCGGCATCGAAGATGGCGACATGCTCGCAATCTCTAACATAGTCATATGTCAAGCCTTCTTTAAGTGCTCCAGCTTTGTAGCCTCCTCTCGTCTCTCTAGCTTGGTATCTAATGTTTATGCCTTGGCTCGCCCACCTACTGCATTCTTTCTCAACCATATCCTACAACGTTAATGCCCTGTTATTAATGACAAAATCAAGGACAAATTATAATGTCGGAACATGATAATAATTATGGGAGCAAATACGTAACAATTGATACATTACATGACTAAAATTGTCATACCCATAATATAAAGGACCAGGGCCAAGGTTACCAGTCCAGCCCCATTGTAGATCCAATTTTGGTTTCATGTGAAGACTGACGTCCATTAAACAGAGACAGTCTCTGATTTCTTTTGGGTTTCTTTGTTTTATGAATACTGTAAAGGGATGAAGTAACTATGCAGATTTCTTCAGTAGATAATAATAATACCTTGATGAGACTGTCAGTGGAACCATCCAGTACTTGAATCAGTAGCCTATCAGCAGGCCAAGAGAGGTTACAAGCTGCACCAATGGAAAGCTTGTAAACCTACACACCACAGAAACAATACTCAAGCCTTTTTTTTTTCTTTTTCTCACACACCCAAGTGTGTGTGTGTAAATTCAAAGACAAAACTGACCTCTTTTTCATTGAACAACGGTATCTGAACAAGGACCATGGGAAAAGCCGCATTGCCTCTTTCTGAATCATCCTCCATTGGCTCCCATTTGTATCTTTTTTCGGGCTTTCTCCTTAAGAGCTTAACGTATATAATAACTCCTCCAATGTAAAGCCACTCAATAAACAACATGGTTGACATGACCAAGCAAATGTACAGAGAAACCCTCAGCAACGGAACGATAAATGAAGCTCTGATTATCCCCCACATATGCCCAATTTGCCCTGCCATTTCTGCCGTCGAGCCCAGTAACCACTCCATCGCAAGACTCTTCAAAGAAATTTCAGCCATCGTTCCTTAAAAGAAAGATCAAGAAACAGGGAAAATTGGAACAAGAAATGCTTGTAGATGGAACAATTTTGCTTGGGTATGTGAGAAGAAACTGAACATGTGTGCTTTGAAATTTTGAAGGACGGCCTGGGCAGAGAGTTGCAGATCCCTGTTTCCGCACTCTGCTCCACTCTCTGCTCTCCACCCTCCAACTTTGGGTGGAGTAGTACGTCTGGTTTGTTTATTCTGTAGAGACACAGAAAAGTATTGTGGCATTGTCTGCTGCGATGGGAGGAGGGGAGAAGCATACGAGCACCGAATATTCTTGGGTTAATTGCATTTTATTAACAGAGACGAGGTCATTATTAATATATATTTGATAATAATATGAGATATAATATTAAATTGTAATAAAAAATTTAAATTTATTTTTAGAGTAATATGAAAAATTCAATTTTCCCAAAACATTATTGTTTTTTTGTGAATTATGATAAATTTACAACACCTTGGAATTGTTTCTTATTCATGAGAAAATAAACAAAACATTAAATCTAATAAAAAAAATAAACATGTGATGTGTCGAGTTTTTTTGGCAGAATATTATAATTTAATAAAACACTGGTAAGGATACGTAGAATAAATGGAGTTCAGGGAATTATTTCATTAATTTATTTTTTTATAGGGAAAGATTGAGTGTGTTATGTGCCATAACACTTTCAATTCAAGCGAAATTCCATATAATGCTTTCAATTAATTCTAATTTTTTTTAAATTTTTATTATTTAATGCTTCAGCTAATACAATTTCACACATATATATAATATTAATTAAAACGTTCCAATTGTGTATATATGTAATATTTATTTATATTATGTATATTTAATATTTTATGTAATTATAATATTACACACGTAAATATAAAAGTTAAATTTTTAAACAACGATTAAAAAAATTATTATATAAATGAATAGAGTAATTAAATTAAACATATCAAATACAGTAATCAGTAATGTCCGCCACTATCACAATTACGTGATCGTCTATTCATGTGTTCTTTAGCTCTCTCATCTACTGTGTGCAGTAATATCGAAATATTGTAATATCTCATCAGTTTGTGGATGACTCGATGAAGATGTATCATGGATAAGATCTTGAGACATTGATGTCATTAGAGGGAATGGAACATAAGAGATATTAGACTCGAGACATGATGATACATTTCCAAGTAACAATCCCAAGTCAAGATCAAGTTGTACTTGTGAGTATGTATATGTTGTCGGATCATAAGGAGTGAAAGAAAAATAATCATCTGATACCGGAACTGACCTATAAGCATCATCAAAGAGACAGACAATGTAGAAGGTCTGGTTATATCTGTTGTTGGAGGGCAATGATATGATATCGAAGCATGGCCGGTGAAAGGAGGTATCTAAGCCCGACTAGTGGTATCACTCTCTACCAAGCGACTGGACCTCTCGATACAACTCCTCCTCCTCCTCCTCATATCTGTCATAGTTTGTGTATTATTTGGTAGTTGTGGTTGTTCCAATGACATTTGTTGAGGTAAATCTCTGATGAGGATGGTCGTAGTATGCTTACCAATAGAAATATATCGCTCCAATAATGATTAGCCGCACATAAATCCTCCGGAAGCCTCATTCGAGTACTTATGCTAAGAGAGGTCAACTCATTAGCTTGAAATACATATAAAAAAAATCACAATATAAATATATATAGTATAAAATAACTCCAAAAATATAAATATACCAAATTATCAATTTACATATCATAAATTGCATCAAAGATGCATTCCCAACTTGGTAGCCCGTAGTCTGAATCCTATTGACAGACAATATAAAACGGGGTGTAACTTTGCCATACCACTCATCATATTCATCCTCTGTAGCGACTGCATCTCTTATAAGTAGTTTGCGCACAATAGTCTGAAATCGTCTAGCCCACGCGCTAATGTACTATATGTAATGACCTTCTCAGTCAAATTCTGTATACCCCATACAGTCAAACCTATGCAAATCTGTATCACGATCCAAACTGTTGAAGAACCCTCTCAGGATGGTGCATCTCAACTTGCGCATAGAATATCAATGGACATGCGGACGTTCAAAGTTAGGGACTATAATATAGTAGCAACTCAGTAATATATTGGGAAGTCATGTCATATAGTTACCAAATAAACTGCAAAAAAGAAAAACACATATTAATAATATATTATAAGTGATGTTAAATAAAATTTTATTATAAGCTTGCTGACTTGACGTGACATCATAACATTAAACATATCTCGAAAGATGAGTACAGAATATCAAGTAGTATGATAATAAGTTATCGTCGTATTCCACGTGCAATTATTTATTTACATTAATAAGAGAAAACAAATACATATACTTCTAAAAAAATAATAATTAAATTTTTTACCGTACACCATACGGAGGAGTACGAAGTACATACTCTAAATCAATCTGATGGGGTTCCAAATCTACACGTGGTTCTGGAATGATGGGCGTAATGGACGTTATTCTTGACCACCCTAAATCTGAAATAATTGAAATTTACATCAATACAAAATATAATAAACATGTATTAAAAGTATAAGATAAAATAACAAGTTTGGGCATGTATTAAAAGTATAAGATAAAATAATAGGTTTGGAACGGGTTTGACCAAATTTGAGACCCATCCTACCAAGAAAAAATTGGACTTAAAACCCATCTCGCCCCACTCCGAACCTAAAATCTGACAAGTACAACCTGCTAAAAATAAAATTTAAATCTCTTTAGTCTTATATAGTTACTTTTATGTTTGTATGATTATTGCGTTTTGACATTTTTGAGCTGGTACTAGTGATAAAGTGTATTTTTTATGTATTTATTTTATTTACTAAAGGTGATATAACATTAATTTATAGGTGATGAATATAATTATATTATGTGTCTCACTATTTTGGAATATTTTATATAGCTTACATACATATAATTTTTCCAATTTCAATATAGTTTATTCAAAATGCATGTTTTTATTAAATCGTATATAGATTAATTATAATATTTTTTAATTGAAGTAGTCTGAAAATAATTTTGAATTTTTTTTTAATTGATTTAACAATATTGCAATGTGCATAATAACTCAATTCTAAAATCAATAAAATTAAACTAATTAAATTTATAAAATATATATGTTATATTAAATAATATAATAACACTATGTGAGTTCACTAAAAATCATTACTCGCTCATAATCTAAATGAATTTATAAAATTAAAATTATTACCCGTACTGAGACCTGTTTAGCCGGGTTTATATTCATACCAGTGTCATGTCTTAGTTCAAGCTTGTAATCAGAAGATAATTAAGTAAATTGATTTTAATGGAAACAGCAATTTACAACTCAAGTGGGCTTTGTTTTAATTAATTTTATTAGGCAACAATTTAATTAAGTTTCTTGGCACTGTTGCCTAAATGACTTTGCCCATTACATGCATACATAACAATTGACAACTTGGTCATGTGCGTGACAATTTTAGAAATTGTCCTTGTTCTGATTGTGCTGAAATTGGATCCCTTGGATCCCAAAAAATTATAATTGGATCCTGTAACAGACGGTGATTAACAACTTGATATCTGGTGGGACCGGATGGGATCGATCCAACCGGATTCATTCATAAAGTGGGGCGGGGAAATAGTAGGCTTTACTATTAGCAGCAAAAAAGCAATATTATTATAAATATTAAATAATAATGTGAAAATTATTATATGATAAATGTTTAATGATAACCCTATAATGAATGTTAATATTTTTTTACTTTTTTGACGAAATTATAATACTCTATTATTTTATTTTAGGAACTTATAAACTCATCTCTTATAATTTTAACCACACAACCTTGAACATTTTTTTAAATTTTCAAATATTTTATAAAATTATTTTAAAAAATATATAAGCTAAAAAAAACACCCTCTTAATTTTAGAGAACAATCCCTTTCTCAAAAAAATTATGTAATCTTCCAGCTCAAAAGGCCTTGATTGAGACCTGTCTAGCCAAGTGGCTCTGCCGATGTACAATTAATTATTCCATGGTTTTCGTTTGATAGCTAATTCCGTTTGTTTCGAAGTTTTCCAACGTTTGGAAAAACAATATAAATATTCACATTACTTGAAACTTTAATAATGGATGGCACGTGGGAAGATCACGCGAAGGTTGCTGCCCACGCTCCTCTCCATACATCACATGTTAAAAGATAGTGCCCACAAAAAATATATTTGTATCTTATTTGTTGAGTTAATAATAATATTTCATTCTTGATTTTGTGTAAATTGGTATGATTATAAATATTAAAAAAAAATATTTATTAATATGATCATAATTTTAGTATATAATAGTTATATATGAGATGAAAAATTATGGATAATAAACTACATTAGTACATAATCAAATTAATTAAAGTTGAGATTTTTAATTAAATTATTATTAATGTGGTTCATTAGCATTAAAAATATGATAGTCTTATCGAACTATTGATATAATAATATTTTAATGAAAGCACTTTATATAATATGATTATATAAGATTGGACAAGATGTAATTTACATTTTTACATAAATTATGTTATTTTCTGAATATTCAAATAACATCATTAGATGTTCATATGTGAATTGATCTTAATTTTGAGTTGTTACATACTCTTATTTATTGCAGTGTGATATGTGATTTGTCCGTTAAAAGGTTGTTAATTAGCATTACTAAAAACTTGCATTTTAGAATCATATTAGAATAGGTAACTGAAAATGTAATTACAAATATGAACTTCATATCTTAGCGAAAAGATGGTTTTTTTTTCATTTAATTTTAGAACTTAATAGTTTGAGCGCTTAATTTCTAACTTAATTATAAATTAATTATTCATTAGTAAATTAACGGTAGATAAAAATGAAAAAATAATTAGGAAGGTTAACGGTGCTCTAATTATGAATTGCCTATGAAAGATCAAACCATATGCAATGATTATATAGATGGATTACTCAGTGTTATTTCAAATTATATTAATCTAGAATTACAAGAGTGCAATTCTAAATTTTTAGTAGAGTAATATTGAAATTAATAAATTGAATGAATTAATTATATAATTAAATTAATTATTTATTAGAGCTTGTAATTATAGGTTCATAAATCCTCAATTACCTCGTAAATAATGTAATGGATTTTTTACAACAAATTGAATTACACTTGTAATTGGAGGAAAATGTTTATTAGACTGGGTATTATTTGTAGATATCAAAAATACCGAAAATATATGATATTTAGTAGAATTATCTGCATTCATATTAAAGAAATATAAAAATATTTATTTTGATATTTTTGGAAATATCTCAAATTATGAATTTTAGATAATACAAAAGGAAGACAGAGATACCTTTTTTAAGAAATATAGTTATCTTTTTAATTAGAGTGAGAAGAGAAAATGGAAATTAAAGATTTAACAAATATAAAAACAAATCATCCTCACCCTAACGTAACGATTTTTGAGTTTTTCATCTCAAAATTCTGGCTGAATCTGAAATTTTCTTTCATGTCTCATAAGCCTAATCTTATGATTACAGCTACACAATGTGAGATTTAATTTGGTGTTGTGAAAGCCCACTCATTCTATTGGATGTGAAATTTGAATTGGAAAACCCGTAGTTTCAGAAAACATAAGGAAGAAAAGAAAATATTTTGTCATTCAGATTATGTTTTCTGATCATATAATGACATGAATGTTGTGAAAAAATTTATTCTATCTTATTCCACGTATTTCCTTTGTACCCTAATTGACAAAAAACCAAATTCCAACATCACATTCCACAAGTTCAAAAGCAATGATTATCATTTGTCTCTTACATTTTGTAATAGAATGTTTAAATGAACACCTGGTATTGTATAGATATATCAATACATATATATATATATATATATATATATATATTGGGTGCAATTGCAACATCTACAAGACCCCTGATCAAGAAGAAATCATAGATATTCGACGGAACACATAATTGAGAATTTCCCAAAAATAATTCAGCAGATAATGTGAATAAAAACTCTCCAATTATTGAGGGGAAAAGAACAACACAGCTCATGCATGTTACTTTCCTCTTTGTGTTGGTGGGGTGGGTGGGGTTGGGGGGAGATGTTGTTTGAGATATTCAATCATTCAGTTTGTGGGCTTTAAATAGTCGAATATATGAAATTTGGATGAAGGACAAATATGAAATGTTTGGAGATATGATGATAAGGATATTCTCAGTTGTGCTCAAAGAAATAATTTTAAAATTATATGAAGTTACCTAGAACCCGCATATTACCACCAAATGTCAATGATACACATATCAATAATGCAGTCATTAAAAATTTATATTATACTCATATATATTTACATATATGAATACTTGAAAAATATTTTTATTTTGTATTTATATTCTGAACTTATAAAGAGTAACAATGTAATTTTTTAGGTGAAACTTTTAATTCACATATTATACATATTTCGTTTTATACTTGGTAAAAAATGCTTTATTTTTTTAATAAAATTAAATTTATATTAAAAATATATTTGATGTGGCCTAAATCTAGCTTTATTGATGTGGCTCTTTGATGGTCGGGCTAAGGTGGACTAAGTCTCGAATGTGGTGTTTGAGTTTTCGGGGATCCAATTTGCAATACTTAGGTGAGAGGAGATAACGAGTTTGGATTGTTGACCAAATGGGCTAAATTTAAACGAGGTTGGGTTTGATTTATGAAGAGGCCATAACGAGTTTGGGTTATTACGCAAATGGGCCAAATTTAAATGAGGTTGGGTTTGATTTATGAAGAGGTCATAATGAGGTTGTAGCTCAGAATCGAATCGAGTTGAAGATTGATAAAGGAATGTCCGATTTATCAAGGTCAACTTGAGAGATATGAGATCAGGTCGTACTAAGATGAAGTAGGGACAATTCTACTTAGTTTGAGGCTCATTAAATACGGGTATTGTTGGTATTTTGTAATAAACTAGTTGGTAACAGATAAGAAAGAATAATATTTAGGATAAATTTCAAAAAATAAGGAATGTATTAGTTATCTCAAGAGAGGATGAAGTTCTTCTTTTGCCCTTATCAACCTAACTATTATAAATAGGGGGCTTGAGGCATGATTTCATTTTTATATTCTCAGCATTTACATTCAATCAATATGTATTTTTTTTATTTTATTTATAGAGCACATACTGATTTGAGTATCAAAATGACCACGCTGAACAACTCACTGAACAACTCCCGCATCCCTAGCTCTTATTTTGGAGAAGCTGATTGGGCGAAAATAAGAGGAACTGTTGCTTGAGTTTTTGACATGTAATTTTCTTGTTGACATCAATATTCATAGGTATTAGTTGACTTATTCTAGATAATTATCTCTACATTGTAATATAATTATAAAAGTAATTAAATAATATAATGATACATAAAAAGAATTGCATAATCTAAAAGTAATGAATGACATAAAAAATAAAGCAAAAAGAAGTTGTATTTTTGCTTCAAACAATTCATTACATTTATATTTCACCCGATGTGAATTAGTAGGTTATCCATTTTTATACTCTATAACGATTTTTTCAACATAATTTTTATTAAAAAAAATATAATATATTTGTACTTATTAAATACTAAAATTTTGATGCCCTTATTTAACTAACTAGCACTCTAGGATCAACACAACATTATATTCAATAGCATCCAAAAAGTTAATTTAATTCAATTATCGCAAGCCTCTCAGTGCTACAGTTTCTAAGCTCAACTCACTTAATTTCCCAGTCTCTCAATGTTACAATATACTCTTTTATTTTATTTTTAGTAATGCAATCTAGGGGTGATAAAGTACGATTTTATAGTTTTTTTTACTGATTTTAAATTAAATTATTATATGTCATTTTACTAAAAATTATTTTAAGTTGCGATTTTGTCAAGTAAAATGAAAAGTTAAGTTTTAAGCAATTTCGGACAATTTGGCGATTTTTAACCAATAAAGAGAAAAAAATTAAGCAAAAAAAAAAAAGAAGGATTTAGGAGAAAAAATCGCTTCAGTATGAAAATAACACCATAATTTTCATCCTGAAAATAATAGTATAGTCTTTTTAATAATGTAAACAAAAAACATCACTTTCTGCCTAAATTCTACTGAAAAGCCAAAAGAGAAGAAGCTAAGAAAAAATAAAAAAAACTCATTAGTTACAACAAAAATAATAATCTACAAAATGTACAAACTTGTCTAGTTCAATGGCACAATTTAGGCTACATTAAGATATTTAAAATTAAATATTAACAATGGCTACAAAAACACTTGAACTTATACAACTATTCTAGCACTAACAAATAGTTTCATTGTTGTACAGAAATTTTAATTTATTTCATATATTCTACTTACTCATTTAGTTTTATTTATATTATATAAACTATAATAGACACGACAGAAAAAATAGAAAAAAACTATCAATATTTCAAAATGCAAAATAAAAAAAAAATTACTTGAACAAACATCATAAATACAAAAAAAATTGAGTGATGTACACCCAAAAAGAAATAAAAAAAATTGTGATTTTTTCTTCGTCTTCTAATTTTTGAAAAAAAAATTTGACTCATTTGTATATCATAAAACTACAAAAAAAAAGTGAACAATTGAAAAACAAATAGAAAAAAAATTAAAAAAAATAAATAAACCAACACTTCTAAAAGAAAAAGAAAATGTTAAACTTTGTAAAATTCGGTAAAATTTAAATAGATATTAAAATTATAAGATAATTATTAAAACTAAAATTAGTATTAATTATTAATACTAATTATTAGTAATTTAAGTATACATATAAGAGGTGTCAAACTATATAGGTGCGGTTTTAATTTAATTTTTAAATCGTAATTTATATAATAATTTAGTAAAAATAATTTGATATGTGTGGTGCATACATTCGGACGATTTTTTGTTTTTTATGTTATCAATTTGTTCATCAGTTCTATTTTTCTTGTATACTTGATTTCTTTAGTTTGTTCTCAGTAAAGAGCTTCCTAAATTCTTAACTCTAGAGTCAGAGCTAGTAGTACAAGGTTAAATCTGATGTCATCTTGTCTCACTTTGTATATATTCTTAATTTTCAAAATTTATATGTAATTTAAATAGAATTCAAAATTTTGTCCCTTCAAAATTGTGCTTATATGTGAATCAAAAATATTTATCTCACCCCTCGTAACTAAAAATTCGAATTCTAACCCTAATTAAGTTCTTTGATCTAGATATTTGAATCAAAATATGAGTGTGGATGCTTTCACTCCTTATTTGTTTAATAACTCAATCATCTATATTTTAAGAAATGACGAGTGAAGCTAACTAATAAACATCTTGCACTTATAACCACGTTGAACTAGCGGAGAGTTGGGAATTAATCACTATTTGTTTTTTTTAAAGAATCTATACTTCAAGAAATAAAAACTAAACAGATCTAAATTTGCTGAAGAAGAAACTTGTAAGAGTTTCAAAATGGGAAGGATATTTCAGTCCTGAGAAGATCCATTAAACGTCTCAAATTCGGATTTAGGAGTTTATTATATAAAAAAAAATGAAATCTAAGGCAATTAAAATATAAAGCCTAGCCATAGCATTCTGCTACTGAAGCTTGAGTTTATAAAATATAATAGGACAAACTTGTAGTCTGTCTTCGGACCAAAACTCGTATTATTGTTATACGTAGCCCAAAATCTTACGAGGTTTCGGCCCTTTAGGTTGGGCCGGCAAATTGTTGTTTCATTTCATTTGAAGCTTGGATTTCTATGTATAAGACAAGTGGATTTAATGGAATTTGCGATTTTTGGGATTAAAATCAAAATACAAAGAATTTTTATGTGTTTGGATTCATAGACACATGTAATAGCATCTTTTATTACATGCATAAATATGAGATACGTGTAGAAATGAATGATCGTGATATAGAAAGATAAAAAATTATGAAATTAAGAGAAAATTTAAAGTTCTCTCTAATTTTAACCATATTTTCGCACACGTCCTATATTGATTTTGTAACTATAAATATTATTACAAAACATTTGAGCTAAATTAATAGGTTGGGACGTATATCATGGGGTTTCTAAGAAAACCTTAGCTTAATCGAACTCCCATAACCTAAGATCACATTCTGTGGGCAAAAATTATGAGTATTGTTTGGTTGTGATTCCGAAGAATATTTTCTTTTCCTTGAAATAAAATTGTGTTTGGGAAATTCATTCTTCAAAATAAAATTAGGTTCACTATTAACATCATTAATTATGATATTGTTATAAATGCATATTATTATTTTTTTCATAAATAAAAATACAACATATAACATTATAAAAGGTTGATATTACATCACTAATCAAACAAAAACTTGTATAATAAAATTACTACAATATAAATTATTTCATCCCAAAATATAAATAAATATTATTTTTATTCTCAAATTCTTCTCCCCGAAAACACATTTCCCAAACACAACCAAACGTAACCATTTTGTCTGTCTTTTTCTTTTAGATTTCAACTGGTGATAATAAATGGGCAGAAATCTTCTTCAAAATTAAAAAATCTCTTTTCTTTTCCGTTAAAGTAAACAGCTAAATAATATATCTAAACAGAACATAGAAAAGAAGTCTTGGTTTAACACTGAAAGTCAACCAAAAGATTCAGTCACAAATTTAACAAAAAGAGAAATGGACCACGCATGATAATTAAAGAGAAAAACAAAAAGAAATTATCGTAGAGTTGTAAAGTTAATTGTATTCATTAGCTCGTAGCTCGTTTTTCACATTGGAGCGTGGTCAACAATACTACTTTTTTTATTTTAAATTTATCATTCTTATTTTTTAAAATATTTTAAAATAAAATCCTGTTTCTTAAATAAAATTTTATTATTAAAAATATTTTGTCATAATAATTTGATACAATTAATTTTTCCAGTAACTATAGTATAATATTTTTATTTTTTCAACCATTCCAAAAAAGAAGACACTTCAGTATTCAGTATCTTCGTCAAGGCATACCGCACAACTATATATACATATATATATATATATGTATATTTGTCCCTGTATATATATGTGCTTATATATTTCTTTCACATCCCAGCCCCACCCCAACCCACCCCCAACACACACAAGGGCTCCATGGGAAGTGTTCGACCAAGTTCTACAGAGTTGCACGACGGAAAGAATGGAAAAGCTCCTCCACCTGCGGCTGCCCTCAACAAGGAACTTGATGCCGGTGCACAATTTGTTCTTAAATCCAGAGGTCAGTCACAAAACACACACACACACACACACACACACACACACACACATATATATATATATATATATATGTATTTTGAGGCTTTTACAATTATTGGCTGTATCTTTATCTAATTTCATCTATGCTATATTAATCTCTGCTTGCTTATGCATTGAAAAGTGTGCAGAAAAAACCCCACTACCTTATATGTCCAAGATAAGGATAATCCTATCTTCTTCTTCTTTTTATTAAGTTAATAAAAAAATATAAAATTATTTTATTTTATATATTAATATGCAATATAAACAAACACTGAAACACGTATATGTGTTTATGTGTAGGATCTTGGATACATAGTGGATACCACTTGACGACGTCGATCGTAGCTCCGCCGTTGCTGAGCCTTCCGTTTGCATTTGCATCATTGGGATGGACGGTGGGCGTTGTAAGCCTAGTGATCGGAGCAGTGGTCACATTCTACTCATATAACTTGTTGTCTCTTGTGCTTGAACACCATGCTCATTTGGGTCATCGTTATCTCAGATTTCGGGACATGGCCAATGATATTCTAGGTACCAATCTTCCATGCTAATTTCTTCCTGAGTGAAAAGTATGTTTGGTATTAAGCATTAACGTTTTGGATAAATATATTTTTATTTTATCAAATTACTTATTCTTTAATTAAAAAATTATATATCATAGTATATTTTCATTAATTACAAAAAAATAATATATCTCTAATTATTCACAACAAATAATATTGATAAAATAATTTATAATTATCTCTTTACATGTATCATCTCATTTTTTTCTCAATAAAATATTTAAATACATTCTCATCCTCCAAAAAATCTTCAATTTTACTACTCAAAATATATTCCTCCAAAATAATTGACCCAAAATACCAAAAATAACATTAATCAAACAAAGCCTTACTTTTCGAAAATATATTTGAAAATATCATTACTTTTTCAAAAACATTTGTAAAAACAATCTCTTTTTAAGGAGAAAAACAAACACAACATACTAAAAATACCAAGGCTAAGGTTTGATATCACTTTTTCTCCCATTTTTATTCTTAATATATTCTTTGAAATTAAAATAAAATATACACATCATATTTTTTAATATTTTGTTTAATATACACATTCTCTTATATAATATTTCAAAATATATTCTCTTAGAATACAAAAACCAAAATCAAACACACCCCAAAATTTTTGGACAAAATGAATCCGAACATGTCATCATAAAAATATCATTGGACAGGGTGTCTTTTGGATTCAGTAATCGTGGTCCGGGCTTGCCAAGTTTGACCATGATTTAACATATCCCATATAATATGGGAAAACATTGTCCCACATCTCTTGCATCATGAAACCAGTAATGACTAATGGTGGTAGTGCTGGACTCCATTTTAACATCTCGGGTCAAGCAGCTGCTTTTTTAACTATTCGACTCCAACGTAATACATTCTTATACTATTTGAAATTTTTAAAAAGTATTTTTTATTTTTATTAAATTTATAATTTATTTTTATTTTTAAAATTTATTATCAAACTTACTAATATTTCATATATTTTTATGTACTTATCAAACTTATATTTAAACCAACTAACATTTTAAATCTTTTCATAAAGAAAATATCATAAAACAAGGATGTTTTTGTTTTCATATCTATATAATTTATCTAGAAACATAATTAATTCAAACATGTTTTTATTTTTATACAAATTTGAAATATATAAATGAGTTTGAAAATAAAACCAAAACTTCTTTCAACATTCAATAATTTCGCCTCTTATTTATCAGCCCAAAAATAAATAAATATGCAGCCTAGGAGATAGTTTATAGGATTAGCAAAACATCTTCATTTCATTTCATTTAATATTAGCTTCCATGGAAATGCAATTTTACCACCATCATCTTTGCATTTATTATATAAAACAATGTGTATTAATTATTGCTAAAAATTATTTAAAAATAATGATTATGTGACACTTATATGGTTGTATGATTTTTTAGAGTCAACCCTCTTCATTTATTTTTATTTATTTTTGTGTATATGTATTAAAAAGAAAAGGTATTTGTTGTACCAACCTAAGTTACAGAATAATATCTTTTTAAGAGATTAGCTTCGGGTATCAACAATTCCAATTTGTCTAATTTGTAAGAAAAGTAAAACCATGCGCGCCAGCTATAGGAACATTTTGTCAAAACTCCAACCCATTTCTTGACTATTCAAACCCTAAAACCACTATTTTTTTATTTTTTTTTCTTCCTTGAGGACAATAGATTATTTTGAATTTTAATGAAAAAAAATATTTCCTCCTGTAGATGTTGAAAAATAAAATATTAACAAAATATTGGTACGAAATATACTTGACAGAGATATTTATTAATTTATAAATCTGTTTCACATGATACTTAATTTCAGTCAAAATGACATTTAAAATTGATATTAATTTATTTTTTTGTTTTAAAAAGAAAATACGACAAAATTTAATTTTCCATTCTTTTTCCTTTTCTTTTCTCACAAAAAAAAATATCTGTAATCGCAAACAAGTGAAAACCACACATTTTCCTGAACAAAATTTATTTTATTCCACGTATATTTTGACATTTGCCTCCTTAGCCTAAAGACAAAACATTTATGGCCAGAAGAAATAGGAACCACAAGAAATAATGAGAAGAGGCGTGCAGGATTTATATAGTTTGGAGCCGTAGGTAATTTGGTTTTGAAGACATAGTCTTGGACAATTAGGCTATGTTTAAGTATAATTAGTTTGAATTTTTTATTATAATTTTGTGATGTGTTTTATATTGTATATTATATAAAATAAATATTTTTTAAGTATAAATTTAATTATATATATTATATATGTGTGTGATACGTAATATAAAATAAAAAATATATAAAATTTAATTTAATTATTCAAAACGTCATTTCCCCGGTGGTTTTTCTTTATTTTCTAGGTAGTATTGCCTAAATTTTTTTTGCCCGTAATGTGACATTTAATATGTGAGGACAAGGTGACGTAATGATTTAGTACAACTATTAGCGATAACATCAAATACTTTGTGTCTATTATCCTTTATTCCCTAGTATTTTAGTCTTGAATGTGATTAAATATGATTTGAGTTTTTTCTCGAAGAAGTTTAAGAGTAATTATCAAAGTTTAAATCCACTTTGAAAATATCCCCATAATAATTACCTTTGAGGGATTTATGTTATTATAATTACACATAATTCAATTGATTTTTTTTTCTTTTTAAGCTCGAAAAAATTTCAATTATTAATAATAATTGTTTAATGTTTGGCAGGACCAAAATGGGGCTTATATTATGTTGGGCCAATTCAATTCTTGGTGTGCTACGGTGCAGTAGTTGGGTCTACTCTTTTGGGAGGACAGTGCATGAAGGTCAATCCTATACTTGATTCTATTCTTTTCAGCAGATTCTTTTGGGAAATAGGAACATTGGGAAAAAAATTCAATATTTTCAGTTTCTATTATGATATATAACTTACAGGGACATTGATTGCTTCACTAAAAAAAAAAAAGATATATAATTTTTAGGAAAATTTACTAAAACCCCTTAAAATAAATTCGCATATTATATAGAGGTAAACCCAACTCCATAATTCCTTAAATTGATTCTCTAAATAAAGAAGACTGTTTACTTTTATCCCTGTCAAAGGTTGGATCATGTTAACCTCAGATTGGATCATTTGAGATGATTACTTTTAAATTTATATATTAAAAAATTATTTTATATATGTGGCGTGTATGTATGGCATGCAATAAAAGATACAATACAAAATTATAATAAAATAAATAAATTAGTTAAACGTGGTATGCGGAAATAAACAAACTTATTGAATTACTTCAATAACTCTGTATTCTGATCTAAGTCATATGAAACTTGTTTTGTATGCTCTATATGATCACTCAGACAGAAAAAATACGAAAAGAAATACGGTTTTTTGTGTTGTAGGCATGCAAATAACTTGGATTATTGGTTTGTCCAGGCAATATACTTGCTGTCAAGTCCAGATGGAAACATGAAGCTCTACGAATTCGTAATAATATTTGGTGGGCTGATGTTGATTTTAGCTCAAATCCCATCTTTTCACTCGTTGAGGCACATCAACTTGGTTTCTTTGGTACTATGCCTTGCCTACAGTGCATGTGCCACTGCTGGTTCCATCTATATTGGTAACAATTACCTAAACATATGACTCTAAATCACTGAGCAGGATTCCATAGGATTATGACAATGATTAGCTGATAAAATTTTCAGGAAGCTCATCCAAGGGACCAAGAAAAGATTATTCTCTGGATAGCAACAACGAAACTCGAATATTTGGTATCTTTAATGCATTGGCCATTATTGCCACCACTTTTGGCAATGGGATTATTCCAGAAATACAGGTGTAGCACTGTTTGATTTTGATCTGTCTGTTAATTCCTGAATTTGAGAATCGGAAAACAAAGGATGGTTTTAGCTGTGTCCTTACGCTGTTCTTACTGTAATGTTGTAGGCAACACTGGCACCACCAGTTAAGGGCAAGATGTTCAAGGGACTGTGTGTTTGCTATGCAGTAGTAACAGCTACTTTCTTCAGTGTAGCCATTTCTGGGTATTGGGCATTTGGCAACCAAGCTGATGGCCTCATCCTCAGCAACTTCTTGGATGATGGCAAATATTTGGTGCCCAAATGGTTTGTTTTGATGACCAATGCCTTCACTATTCTCCAGCTATCAGCTGTCGCCGTGGTGAGAGCTACTTCTATGCTGCACTCAGTCTACAGACCTCTATTTTTCTCTCTCTCACACATACTGAAGTTGCATTGTGCGTCTGTCCAACATGTTTGTAAGAGAAACACACAAAATACGCGTTTGTTCTATTGGACCTAGTCGAGTCATTCTAAGACATGACAAATCTCTTTTCACAGTAAACCTAACTAAGCATAAGATAGATATATCAGATCATTGACCTTACTCTTAACTCAAGATTCTATGGCTTTTCTAAATCTGTAATGTTTGCTACAGGTCTACTTGCAACCCACGAATGAAGTTCTTGAACGAACATTTGCAGACCCCAAGAGTGGGGAGTTCTCTGCACGCAATGTTGTTCCAAGAGTGATCTCGAGATCACTCTCAGTCGTTATAGCAACTACAATTGCAGCAATGCTTCCATTTTTTGGGGACATCAATGCAGTGATCGGAGCTTTTGGTTTCATGCCACTTGACTTTGTACTTCCTGTTGTTTTCTTCAACTTGACATTCAAACCATCAAAGAGGAGTCTCATTTTTTGGTTAAATGCCACCATAGCGGTGGTTTTCTCAGTATTGGGGGTCATAGCAGCAGTTGCAGCAGTAAGACAAATTAGTCTTGATGCCAAGACTTATCGATTATTTGCTAATATCTGATCACTGAAGTTGTAATTAAATTACATCCTGTGTCATGATTCCTTTGAGATGCATTAGTTCTTTTACTCTTAACTTAGAGTGACTTAATTAATCAAGCTAAAGCTAGAATGCACTTTTATTGAACTGGAGCTTGAACAACTTATTTGCCTAACAAGTTCCAGAATTGAAAGATTGCAACTGAACTGAGTTTTTTTTTTCAAATCTAACTTGTTTCAATCTGAGAGCCAGCTTATAGTTAGACAACCTTTAAGTTATCCAAGACCAGCCAACACCGAGGAGTCTCATGAGAGTTGGCAACGACATACTTGGAAGAACTGTAAGAAACACAAAAATGCTTTACAAATATTCAGATTAGAACAAATTTCCAAATTATAGAACATAAGAAGAAGCCGAATACTCAAATAAAAACATAAAATGCTGGCATAACCGCTAAGTTACTAATTTACTGGTACTGTTTTAAACACTGCCAACAAAAAGGTTTGTACTTCAAATATGAACAATTAGAAGTATGCTAGGTGTTCTTGGTTTTAGGCAGAGAGAAAAAAGGAGATCTTCTCACTAATCAGCAACTCCTGTATTAAAACTAGATATTACTTGTTGTGACATGCATGAAGAGGACTGCAAGGTGTTCCAGTCAAATGGTTCGGGAGAAGCATGATTCACAGCAGGATCATTCATGACTTTATCCTCTCCATCAACTGGTGGAGCTGGAACAGGAGAAACAGTTGCAAGATCATTCACTTCAGCATCTGGTAATTTGCCATTTGCTGTCTGCAATGGTACAGCAACTGCACCTTTATTAGGCTTTGAAGGTTCAATGCAATGCCTCCCCATCAGCTGCTCCCTCAACTTCTGTCTAAATGTAGCAATGACAAGCTGGAAAATATAATACAATCTCCATGAATCTCAAACTGGAAACCAAACGAAAAAAGAATTTCAAACATATTAATGCAATGGAAATGGCACAAAATTATTTGCTAATTCAACCATGAATATAACTGGGAACCTGGATTCTAAACCACATTGAGAGCAACTAAGTGCCAGAATCTAAAATGTTTGTTCAAGACAGCTTTTAACAATAATCATTGGTGAGAAAATGTCAAGCTGACAGAAGCTGAATCAACAATAGAGCTTGTAAATCAAATCCATCACCCCCCCGAAATCCCTTGGGCAAGCTGATTGTTTCCTTGCATTTATAAGCAAAAAAGATGAGATGATGCATCTAGAAGGGTGAAACAAGGAAAATCTGAACTGTTTCAGTGTCTTTAAGTTCAGTTGTATAATTTTTACTCTAGACCCTGGATATCATAATATCTTCAACTATTAAGTAGGATGTACTATGGAAATAACAAATTCTTAATCTTTCCAGAAGAAATAAGATTGAAGATTTCTTTTCGGTTCTATTTGTGTAACATACAGACACCAAGTTTACTGGGACACCTGCTTCATCCACTCAGTGTGCATGCAATTATCATTTCCTAGAGAAATAAGTGAAAAGGCCCAAATTAGGACATAGTCTTGACCAAGGTAACTATTCCGTACAAAATCTGGCTTGTGGTTTATTCCAACTAATATCTATTATTGCTCAAGCGTCTATTATTGACACCTCATTCTGTTCTGTTTTTCTGTCCTCTACAACCCCTCACACAAGGGTTCTTCCTCAGATTTTGATTCTCACATTTATGAATACCAGATGCATCCACAAGTGGAAAAAATTCATCGAAACTGGAAACTCCCTCCTGAATTGACGTTACAAGGCAATTTCATAGCTGTATAGAACTCAAAGTTCTCCAGATAGCAATTAGTTATGGCCAAATGGAAACAAAATGCCAAAATGTGTCTGTGTGTTGGTAGTCGGTTCATGTATACATTCAACAAGTGAATTCCTGTAAACGAAGAAATTTTGAGCTTACTTGAGTTGGCCCTCCTGCAATTAGTGAACCTGCTACAGAACCACCAAAAAGGCTGCCATCAGGATTAGCCAGTTGAACACTTAAAAGGCAAATTTTGCCATGAACACCCCCCGTTCCATTATTTGAATGTGATCCAGTCAGAGATACAATCTCAAAGCGGCCCTGTGGGAGGAGAACAATGAGAGATACAGGAGTTTTCGCAAAACCCTTAATCTATAAACAAATCTCACCTTAGCACAGCAGTATTCATAGGTTATGGCACCGACATCCACATAAATCAATAAGTAATCATATTATAGTTTTTAATTTCGTTCCGTCTTTATTGTCACGACATACGTGTTTCTGATTAGATCAATATGAAAAGATAATGGACTACTTCAAAGCATATAAGAGATCAGTTCTTAAGAACAGCCTTTTGGTATTACTGATAAGGATTTAGGCATTCCAGTTCTTTGAAGAACTAGGCCTCTTTGCTTACGAGAACATATTAACATAGTTTCCGAATAATTTCTCTCCTTCAAAATCCTAAGCATCAAGAGAAATTTGATTGCCTATTTCTCTGGAGTGTTATGCCTGCTCCAAATATTCAGATCTAGCCAAAAAAAAAACTCTGCAAGCTTAAACTGCTGATGATAAAGGGAAAATAAAATAAAGAAATGGAAGCAACACTCTCTTTTAACATTCAATGCCAAAGCTCCCATCATAACATGAGGACAACGGTTGCAAGTGGCGCTCATTTAGGAAGCATGTCTTGTGAGTCTAGTAGCTGAAGCATTTGTGATGCACTCTCGAAATAAATTCATTTATTTAACAATGAAAGACAGCATATATGCAGTAGTGGAAATGTAAGCTCTCATGACAAATCAGGCAAAACAATTTTTAAAGCTCAAGGAACTTCTTTTGGTTTTAAAACTGAACAAGCTGGTCTAAAGAAGCTTTTTTAATTTGTTAGAGCACCCTGCTAAGAAAATGAGGCACGGAAGATGTTCTGGACAGATAATGTAATTAGAAAAAGCATTGGGAATATAGAAAAGAAAATCAAGTGGCAAGTATTGTATATATATGTTCCACACACCAAACTACGAACTCACTAAACTCAATTTGTAGAACAATCTGAGTTGTAAGATTTGGAAAACAACTAAGTGAAAAATAGGATCTAAATGATTTAAACAGAAAGGAGGACTCAGTAAAATTGCCAGCAGAGAATAAATACATGATTGCATATATGGTTGCAAGCTTTGATCGAACCAATTGGAATCAAAGGATCTTGATGGAAAATTAAATTTTGATTTTGAGCCTTTGTTCATAGCTCTAGTTTATTTTGTCAAATATAATATCAAATAAAGAAGATATAATTATGAGTTAGCAAAGAGGTCGTGCCTCATATCTCAGAATGCCACCACAGGAACCAGGTCGGAGAATTTCTGCACTGGAGACTGTGCCAGAAGCTGAAAGAATGCAAATTGATTCAGAAGCTCTTTGAGAAAATGAACAGATTCTTTGAACAATGTTCTGCAAGGCAACAAAAGTAGAACTTCTTATAACAACATGTGTTGGAAAATATGTCAATTGTGGAAACACAAACATAAACAGTTGAATCAAATGATTGTATCAAATGTTACCTCTCCTGTTTGAATTGCAATTGTGTGAGGAGTGAAGTTGCTTCCAGCTGAGTCCACAGCAGCTCCACCTTTAGAAGACATAGTTTAGAAGAAGCAAATTCCTTGCGATGGCAATCTTATAATAAAAGTGCTTGCCGGAAAAACAAAAAACCTAAAATTTAGAACCTCTTCGTGATTTGATTTACTGATTTTGTTTGTCCACTTAATTGAGTTTGTACAGTAAATTGAACTAACAAATATCCTCATTCAATTTTGTTGCAGATAAATATCCATACCAATAGCAGAAATTCCTGTGGGATTAACATCATACCAACAAATTACGCTGCAAGGATTAGATAGTCTAAGTCTATTTGAAGTTGAAGCTAAAAATTGATAACAGGCTGTAGTGGGTAGAGTGTATAAAGATTAGTAGAAACCAGAATCAAATCCATTTCATCTTTAGTTGAAACCACACCTGAATCAAGATTTTCAGAAACCATAAATATTAATCCCATTCCATCTTTAATTACTTCCACAATTTGAAGGAAATGCAAACCATCACAGTAAATAATATTTAGGTACAATAAAAAAATTAAATAGATAGGTGGTAAAGTGTGGAGAAAAATATAATTATTTCCCTAGTCTTCAATAAAAGAAACTCTTGTAAAATTCCTGTTCTTCACTTGATTTGATCACACTGGAGCTTAGCTACCAAATATAGACAAATATGAATATATATTTACTTCAACAAATTATGCTTTTTTCCTGTGAGTTATACAAGGTGCCTACATCAAATGGGACAAAATCTCTTTCACAAGTAATCCAAGGAAAGAAAAAATCTTGCCCACTTTTAACTATGAACACAATTTTGCTTTCCACAAAATGAAATGGAGATATGTTGATGAAGTCTAACTTCTCTTTCGCAATAAAGACAGGATTCTCTTGGGTTCAGCTATGTATTTGAGACTATTTGGCTGCTTAGAGAGGTCGAATTACCATCTTCCTCTCCATTAAAAATAAAATAAAATCTCACTCTCAATTTTAAGCTTATGGAATACAAAATTGTACAAAATCTAGACCCTCTATCAGAATCTTTTTTGCCGATTATCGTTTCAAAAGACAAATAAAAGTGAACTCATTGCACTCACTGATTGGAAAATTAATGCAGTCACAAAAAGTTTGAATGCACATTTGCTAGAGGTGTGCTTGAACTAAATACATGGACAGAATCACTTGAATCCCCTTACAAAAATTAACCCCCCACAAAGAAAAACATGATCAACCGAACCACAGTATAGAAAAACAAGACAAAATCCATAATTGATTTCCTAAAAACAAATCTAACACAAAAATAATATATACACATCCATGCACAATCCCAATTCCCAAATGTTTCAAGATTAATACTTTATGACAACTGAATCAATTTGATCATAGAAAGTTACCTAAAGAAGCAGCCAAGGTTTGCCATTTGCCGGACCCTTTCGGGCGCCCTCTCCCTCGCTTTTGCGGAGAGGCCGAAGATTCCGGCACCACCATGAATTCTTGCCGTACCTCCACCGGCGGCTGTTTTCTCGGTCGCCCTCTCTTTCTCTTGGCACTGAACTCCGCCTCGCCACCGCTTGCGCTGACCGCCACCCCTCCATGACCATCACCGCCGCCAATGTAGTTCAGCTTCTCCTCTAAGCCAACCGCCACCTCCACTGCCTCAGAAACCGGCAAAACTTGAGGTTCCGCCGCCATCTGTGGAACGGTGCTGTTGTTGTTGTCGCCCTCCATTGGCTAGTGCTGAGTCCTGAAAACCATGAAACCCGCCCGTTAATGGAAAAACAGAGAAAAGCAATGAAGTGCATAGATTCGGTATATATATATATATATGTGTGTGTGTGTGTGTGTGTGTGTGTGTGTGTGTGTGTGTGTGTAGTCATTGAAAGAAGCGGTTTCTATGCATGCAAAAACACACACAAACAAATATATGTGTGTGTAAAGATATGTATGTATATGCGTATAATCGGCGAGACTGAAAGTTTCCTTTGCAGATGAAGAAGCGAATGGATGAAGATTTTTGAGGTTTTGGAGTTTCGCTGAAATTGCAGTCGTAATGATGATAAATCAAGAAGCGGCTGTTGCGTAGATATACGTATTTTATGAGGAAACTCTTTGGTGAAAATTCCAAAAATGCCCTTTCAGATTTAATTGTTATTTTTATTATTGTTATTATTGTTATTTTATTTTATTTTATTGGATTTTTCGGGGTTCTAAAAACCCTTTTAAACATGCAATAATTGCTAATCAGGATATTTTAAATCTTTAGAGATTTCGAAAAAGAAAAGAGGTGATATTTCATAATAAAAGAAATAGTCTCGAATTAAATATTTACATAAAAACGGAAACAAAATTTAATTCTTTGTTCGTTGCCTTTCAGATTAAGTGAAATATTATATCAAGATTAGGACTTCTATTGCATATATTTATAATGTATAAATATATTAATACTATTTTTAAGCTGTGAAACAAAGAGAAACTAAATCATAAGATTAGTGTTTCTTGTTTCCATATTTCATTCTACTTTTATAGTTATCACTTAATTTTGCTCCTTATGAAATAATTTAAAAAAAAAAAAAAAAAGATAGAATGAAGGCTTTATACGAAATTATAACTTATTTCTTTTATAGCTTTTTAAGAGGGTTTGGATAAATTTTTAAATTCCTTAAAAAATTTTACAAAACGTATAGAACATATAAAATATTCAAATATGTGTAAAGTTTTTAAGAAATGGACTTACAAGTTTTCAAAATAGAATCTTAGCCCTTAGGTTTTTATGAGCTCGTTCTACAAAAGTAAGAAAGAAATTCTTAACTTATTGATAAAATTTAATAAAATTCATTAGTCTTCATCATATTAGTTATAAGATTAATACCGTAATATTTTATTCACTACATAATTTTATTTTATCGAAACACTTAAAAAATAAATAAATAAAGACTAGCATTTTATAAATTCAAATACATCTTATAAAATGTAAAAGTTTATAAAAAAATTTAAATAAACTGAATCAATCACCCTTTAAATTAGTATTTCACCAGTATCATAGCGACCATAGAAATAATGAAAATCTGATGAGAATAATACAATATTACTGTAATCTTGAAAAAAATCAAGACTGAATTCTGACAGATCTCTAATGTTTTACCAAAACAACAATGAATTGAATTTTGTCAGATCGCTAATTTGTCATCGGGAAAGCGAATTGAATATTGCCAGATTGCTAATTTGTACAGGAAAAATCATTAGGCTCCGTTTGGTTCCACACAAAACAGGGGAAAGGAAAAAGAAAAATTAGGAAAAATATTTTTCTGAAAAATTCTCCTAGAAAATAATATTTTCCATAGTCTTCCATATAATATATCAGATTTTTCTGCAAAAGTAGCCACATTTTTTTTTAAATTACAAAAAACTTAATAACAATTAAACATTGTTTAAATAGTTTAGATAATATAACAATTGGCACAATTTGTTTTAATACCTTATTATATATATAGTGGGCATACACAAACAGTTTTAACTTTTATTAAAATTTAACCTGGATTTAATATTATTTTGTTCGGGATCCATTTCACCCTCTGAAGTTAGTATTTAAATTATTTTTTCTTGTAAATATAATAAATCATATATAACAATCAATTAATATAAAAATTTCGGAAATTTTTGAGACCATGTTAAAAAAAAGCAATGGCAAATGCATTGACGTAAATGCCATTTAATAGCTATGCCAGATCATTTTCGTTGAAATTCGAAGATCTCCAAATAAAATTAAATATTGCCAGTCCTTTATCATATTAATATTTTGGTGATGGGAGGCAAAACCAACAGCATTCCACCACTTACATAATACCATTTTTTCACCATCTTCATCCCATTCTTTCAACTCATTTTTCTCTAAATTGATTTGCGCACACAAATCTCCACCAAATTCATTGGCACTTAAAAGCTGAAGAACAATTCCCATGCATAAAGAAACTTAACACATCAACTGAAGCCTAACTGCTGCAATTATGCATTTCCCTGATCAAATTACTAACATTTTCCACGAATGTGAGTCCAGAAACTCAACACAGTGCCGCTGTCTAACCCATTCTTATACCCGGCAGGCATTGTTTAGCTTACAGGAAGATAGGTCCTATACTATATTCCAAACAAATACTGTGAGTAAGAGATTTCTCCAGCATAATTGCTGAGACCATATAATTACTACAAAAGAATGATACAGTTAATCAAGTAAATAGAAACTTCAAACCTAACTATATTTCTCCGGCTCCCTTGAAAAATATGGCCTGTTTGAACATTGGAGCGGCATCTTCAGATTGAGAGGCAACCACATAAAAAACTCACTTGATGACGTCATTGAATACATCTATGAGAATAATTCATTGACGAGCAGCTCTCTCTCTTTCAAACTAATCACCAGAGGTTGGAATGATGGTTCTACATGCTTTAACTTCTCACTAGCTTCCAATAAATCCCAAAGTCTTCTGACAGAACATGATATCAGTTGGCCAATGTCCGATGATAATACTCCTCAGCTAACAGGAATATAGAGATGAGAGGGGCCGACTCTCATCTGTGTTGTAATCCCCAAGAACTAAATAGAGTCTCTCAGCATTTGATACTGTTAAGATATATCAGTCAATTGGTTTAAGTGAAGAGCATTTTAAGTTGTTCTATACGTGCAGTTCGAACTTCTTGGTCAGTTAGAGCACCAGATATCATTCGCTGCTTCCTGGCTTGCACTGCTTCCATTCTTTCCTCAACTGTACCCTGCCATGTGATAATCTTCACATGAGCATAAGTTGCCCCATAATCAAAAGCAACATCAGGACTGATAAATAGACAATTTTTTCAGCAAGTCGCAAAGAACGATAGGGTTGGAAACATGTAATCGCACAGAAGAGAATAGATCCTGATCAACAGCCAAATGCCCAAGAAATTACCTTCACAATAAACCGTTTGATTATCACCTTTTTAGTTTGTCCAATACGATGAATGCGCATGACTGCTTGTTCCTCAACTGCTGGATTCCACCATGGATCCTAAACAAAGTTAAAGGTAGGCCGCCAGCATTAAACGTCTTTATATTCTTATTAGCAAGATAAGTGATGATATCAAGCTCAAGACATAAATAATGTCTTGCTAAACTAACATGGTGATCATGAATTAATGTAATAATTGCTAGTACAATCTCACAACTTATACATAGCGAACACATCAAATAATATTATGATGCAGGAATCTTAAGATATCTGAAGTCTTACCATGACAAAAGCATTAGATGCTGCGGTGAGATTTATTCCAACTCCACCAGCCTTCAGTGACATGAGTAACACCTGCAAAATAACAAATATAAAAATGACCAGGCCTCCTTAATTCCTTTAACTTGAAGTGGGGAAAAAAATAATAATAAAATAAAAAAACAACATACCTTGATGTTATCTTCCTCTGAAAATTGCTTTATTACTCTCTCACGCTGTTGCTGGTTTAGGGTTCCATCCAGACGAAGGAATGGAATGTTACTCCTGGAAATGAACATAGACAATCAGTACTCATTATAATCTAATCAAGACAAGAAACATAGAGAGATGTGCTTGACTTGAGCAAAAAGGGGAAAGGGTAATACAATGAACTGAAATAAATGAGTAGCAAAGAACAATTGAGTTATAAAAGTTGCTTCCAAGATGCAGAAACAACACTGAGCCAGTAATGCACTGCCTTGCATGAAGATTATAAGATTTATTTCATATCTGCATCACAAATTATATCATTCCTCGATACCCTTCCCAAGGAGCGTGTAAGAAAAGGAATCTTTGCTAATCATGTTCGAAAGTAAAACTGGATATTGACACTCGTCTCATCTACACCAGCAACAGCAACTTCCAGGGGAAATCAAAGCCTCATTCATATAGTCAAATGCATAATGTAGACTCACACAGCATAAACATATTATTTGAAATCACAAAAACTAGAATGTGAGAAAAGGGAAAAAGGTGTTACCGAGAAAGAGGAATCTGCAACAGATCCAAAAAGGCAGTCCATTGACTGAAGATGATACTTTTTGAGCCCACTGTCTGTAGATATCCTAGTTCACGCATAAGAGCAGAAACCTTCGACGATTCCACCCAATTTTTCTCAACATCAACCTGGAAGCGACTATCAGTTGGGACAGTGATGAGCTCCTGCTTGCTAATGGTCTTCCTGTGAAACAGTCAACGCTAGGCATCAGTACATCTAATAAAGTTTCCCTGTAAGAAATTGCCGTCCTCAGATACATCTTTTAAACTGCTTAACATATAGTTCTCTTCTGTTCAGTTCTTTATTTTTCTCTGGCTGGGATAGTAAGAAATACTTGGGTAGGATTATTCAAGACAGCATATTGCTACCTACAAACAGGACAAAGGCCACATGTAGAGCTTCTCCAGCTTGCCAATAGACACTCTCGGCATAATCTATGAGCACAAGGTGTCAATACTGCATCTTCAAAAGCTTCTAGGCATATTGGGCATTCTCCTTGTTCCCCTTTGCGTAACTCATCCACGACTTCCTGAATATAAGCGCGTGATGGTGCTTCTGTAGTTTGGCCATCCACCTTGTCCAAACCACCCTTGAGGAAACGTCTTGCAAGTTTATTCAAATCAGAGTACTCTTGAGTGTCACCTCGACTGGACACATAAAGAACCTTATCACCAGCAGAAACTAACAAGAAACTGACCAAGTAATACATGCGTGTGCGTGTGTGTGAATTTATCTACATGTGGGTGTGGGTATATTTATACAAGGGGGTGTCCTTATATCCAACTACAAGGTTATATATGTGAATATGAGTGTTGATATGTACACATCCATGGATACCACACAACATAGACAAATATAAGTCAACTAGACACTTCAATAATCAACGAGAAACGGATCTCAAACACTCCAGATATGAGAACATAAATAAACAGCAGAACCTCCAGAACGTCACATGCCAGAGGCATTAGCAATATCCAATAAAATTATGAGAAGTCTGAAGAGTTAATTTTCAGCAAGTTTCATATAGTTCCTATATCAACAAGACATACAAGAATATTCTGGTCGCACTGCTATTTTTCCCCTAAAATACGAGGTTAAATTCCTAGAAAAGGGTTTGAGGACAAAATCATGACATACAAGATTTGAACTGGAACCTAAGCCATACTCTTAACAGCTTTTCAACTTTATGTCATGGAGGCACATAGGTGAAGATATGGTTTTCATTTACAAAATGAATATATAATTTACAAGATAATCAAGGATGACGGACATATATGGCCAGCTTGGCAAAAATATTCAGGCTAGAGCCCAAAGCTATCTTCACCTCATAACAAGAAATGGATGATCACAACATTGACGAAGACGTAAAAGCAGTTCCAAAATTGAAGCATAGTTATGAAGAACCCGGCCTTGCTCCACAAACTGATCGAACTTCACCTAAAGATGCATAAATAAAATTTAAGTCAAGCAGCAATACAAAAGGTAAATTCCACATACACAATCCTACAAATTGGTACCTTCGATTTTTTAAATAATGCTTCGTAAAAGTCGTTCTCTACATCAGTAAGATTGCAATATATCACTTGAATATCCGCAGGAGGCAGAACTAAGATTGGCCTGCAGACCAATAAAGATAAAAGAGCAGTCCAGGACAACCACAGGAAGCAACAGGCATGTAGAGAAAAAAAATACCAAAAAAACAATAGCTTCAGAATACCCACCTTCCTTCTCGGTCTGTGCTAGACTTAGTTCTTCTTAACATGATTGGCTTTAAGATAGATTGGACCAACTTTAATCCCCTCTCATCACCCTCTTCAAAAGGTTTCTGAACTAGCTTATTCCACCTAGAGAATTGGTTAAAAGTGCAAATTATCATACCATGACACATTTATTAAAATTTGACCAATGGCACATAAGCAAAAGAGTAGAATTTAAGAACAGTTTTTAGTGCATCTTGAGTTACTTAACGTGCAAAATAGTTGAGAGTATCTAGGCATTGAATAAGTATGAACAGGAAGAAAATGCCAAGCTTAAGAACAAAGAGTTATGGTGGAGGAAGAAGAGGATGGGAAGAAGGGGTTCAGATGATATGACCAAGTTCAATGTAATAAAACTTGGATGCAAAAGAGACACAAGTCACTTATTAAGACAACATCTAGCAGTGGCAAATGGAAGACCACTTACACAGGTCAATGAACTATATTGCTGTTTCCTGAAGAATCTTAATTTTTTTATTAAGATTTTAAGGATATATCTTCAAGAGGAAGAAAAAAAACAAAGCAGAATTTGCAGTCTCTACCCCATTATCCAAAGATGAACACATAAGGACAGAATACTAATTGGGGGGGGGGGGGGGGGGGGGGGGGGGGTACTCATTTAATAGTTGTACAAGCCTTTAAAAATTGATTAAAAATAAAAATATATCTTCCAAGCAAAAGATCAGTCTGTATCCATTGAAATCATCTCCATATCAAGAACAGAATTCAACAACCTAAGGCTTGATGATTTCCAACACAATGAAACTACAATGAGATAAAGATATAGCCAAATAGTGTTGAGGATTATCAAACCAAATGCACGCTGCTACATCACATGGAACCTAATCTGCCAAATACAGCATGCTTTGCTCATTTGCCTCTGAAAGCATATGATCTTGCCATATTGTGAAATAGTGTATATCATAGAATTTTCATGTTTTATGGCCTCAGAATTGTTGAATGCTAACTGCCAAGAGATAACTAACCATCAATCTGCAGCATGACAAGAATGTCATAATTAATTTTTCAAGCTTTCCTTTAAGAAAGACTCCCTCCGTCCCAAATTTAGGGTCTAGTAACTGGCACGCAGTTTTAGGTGAGAGTGGAAAAAGTGTAAGTTTTGTGTAAGCACTTAAAAGTAGTAATTGAGAATTAGTGGTGTCACATCATTACTTTAATTGAATTGAGAGAGTAGTTTTGGAGGAAAAATTTCATTTTAGGAAATTGAGTCTTATTTTGGGATGTCCCAAAAAGAAAATGGGAGTGATATGGGAGTACTCCCCATAAGTGTAGTTTTAATTTCTGGAAATCTTTACTCCCAAATCAAATAGTCAGTTCTTTTCTATGAATGCATAAATGAAAGACTTTATAGTGTTATGGTACCAGGGAAAAAGAAAAATAAAATAATATATTCACAAACAACAAGAAACTGAGGCAGATATGCTCGGAGTGTCTCTGCAAAATTATTCAAAGCAACGCAAAACAAGATCTAACAAAGTTTATCAAAGACAGGCACACTTACTATTCCAAATTTATCTACAAACAGTCCAAATTAAAAATTTGAGGTCATCGGCATTTATGCAAAACATGGATTAGCACCTTACCAAGCCCAGCTTCCCCATGGTTCAATCTTCAAAAACCGAAGAAGACTGTAAACATCCTCCAGGTTGTTCTGTAACAAGGAATTACCAGTAGAAACATAACTAGATTTTTCTGGTGAAGAAATTGATATAAAGTATCTCCCATCACTGAACAAAAGGCATGGCATAAATACTAAGAAGGATCTGTAATAAGTCATAAAAAGTGCCCCAAATTCATATTAGAAAGGCTGAACTTCATAACTTCTGAAAATATAAAGAAAAGCAAGTGGCATACACTAATAGAAATGTTAAGAGAACATATAATACATGAATCAAAAACGTTTTACAACTAAAAACCACATGTACTTATGTCAGCATAGTTGATCACCGAAATTCCTTAAAGCTGCCTTAATAACAGTAAATCCCTCACAATTAATTCTGAAATCAGATTTTCACTCCCTATTGTCTCCAGCAGGCAATGACAGAAAATACTGTATCCGCTACCCAATAAGCAATATTACAATAAAACTACCAGTGAGCACCAAGACAAATACTTCAAGTTTGATATAAAAGCAACCCAAAAGTACATCACCAGTAGTTTTTGCACAATGGATGGTGTGCTTAAATTTATCAAATATATATAAAATTAATTTTTAATTCTGTTAAATTATGAAAAAAAAATATCTTATAATTTATTTGTTTATCTGAATTCATAATAAGTAAAAAGTGGAACAATATTTTTAAGTAGTTAGACTAGGAAATGTGGTTGACCAAAAACCAATAAAAAAAGAAGAAGAAATATATGGAGGAAGAAAGAGAGAGAGTGAAAGAATATGTAGAGCTACCAGCAAGCAATAATCATTTACCTGGATAGGTGTACCAGTAAGGCACCATCGACAATCAGCAGCCAGAGCAGCAGCAGCCATAGAAATCTGGCTTTTGGATGATTTTATGGTATGTGCCTCGTCAAGAACCACTCTAAACCATCTAACTGAAAATAATCCCCCATTGTCATCTGCATTCTAAACCCCCACCCCACCCAAAAAAAAAAGTTGAAAGGCAGCATACTTCAGGGGTATAGTGAAGAAAGAACTGTATAACAATGTCACTTGATTTTCCAAACAAGCATACACAACCACAGCACTGAAAAAGGAGGATGAGGAAATCCTCTCAAGCTACTTCACCTATTATTCAAGAAATGCAAAGTACCTCTGTTGAAACTTCTGAAGCTAGCACTCCATACGTAGTTAGTACAACGTTACTTTGCGCTAGAACTTTCACATCCTTTGATCTACTTTGTCCATAATGAACATAAAGTGACAAAGCCCCAGGTTGAGCATGAGTTTCAATCTCTGTCTAAGAAGAAATAAGGCAAACATTCAGCCTAAGATATTTGTGTCTATAACCCATAAGGACAACTCCTGTTTCACTAACTCCTACAGATATCACCAAACACTAATTTAAGCACAGAGAAATTATACCTTCCACTGGCCTATTAGTGTCATTGGGCATATAATGAGATTGCCACCACCAACAAGCGAGGCTTTTTGTTTCCTAAGCTTCTCAAAACCAGCAAACTTCGATGCTTTCTTTGGAGGTATTGGGGATTTATCTGAACTAAAACCTGCTTCACAGTTATCATTGGATGATTGGCTGGTAGATGCGCTACTCAATGATCCACCTCTTTCAGAATGGGTGAGAAGGACAGATATAGTCATGACAGTCTTCCCAAGTCCCATAGTATCTGCCAAAATCTACAATGGTATTCTCTATTCATACATGGCTATTGCAATACAGCAACGCAGGCACAGAGAAAACACAGTAAAGTAAAACTAGCTACATACTCCTCCTCTAGCCACTTGAAGCATGCTTGGGAATTCCGTTGTTGCATCACCTGAAAAGGCATTTAGGTATATAACCAATCCCCTCCTGCAAACAAATAAAGCCAATTGTCAATGAAAAATCCAACTAGCAAATTATAGAATACTGATCACAGCATTGAAGCTTCACACACCTGTCCGCAAGGCGGTAAGCATCCCAAAAAGGGTGCAGAGTGGCTGCAGCCTCATCCACACAGTGTCCCCTCTCCAGCTGAATCATCCAATTAAGAGCCTGCTTCTGGTATGGCCGAAGTTCACACAGCAGGGTACTCGGAGGTTCCATCTCCTAAAAAATCATAAATCAAATTGCGCAACACATTAAGGTAAAGCCACAAGCTGACAGCAGAGCCAATTGAAATTCTTTTACCTCTAACTCTGAGCTGTCAGTAACACCAACAATATTGTCAAGGTCATTGTCAGAAATTGACTCCTCATTTTCAACATTATTTCCATCCCCAGAAGATGTACTCTTGAACTTATTTATATGTAGAAATGATGGAGGTAACAAAGAGCTGTCCTGTTCATGCAAAATTAAACATTAGAAGTCATGCTCATTATATTTAAGTATCCAGTTGATTTGCTGATTGTACCTCAGCATCCAAAGGCCTCTTCCTTTTGTACAGATCTCCTGGAGTAAATTCTGCCTACAACAAAGGACAAAGTTAGATTACAGGTGAAGTCAGCATTTAGGCAAAACAAACCAATTTCTCAGCATGGAAAATTCATTTCTTAGATTATCCATTTTTATAAACTAAAACATAAACTTTTAATTAATATTTAGGATTGAAAAAGCATATTCACCTTCTTAAATGGAACAAGTCCCAGAAGTTTGAACAAAGTTGGAAGGGGGTGAACAATTGACTCCTCTGCTGAATTACCAGATGCCTTAAGTGAAGTCTGATGGCTTTTTTGGAACATGGAGCTGTTTATATAAATGCTACGCCACAACACAATATCAAAACAAATTACTTCTCAATATTATTGACTGCTACTAAACTGAATCAAACTGAATCATAAATGCACATTTTGGCCATATTTCCACTCACAAAAATGTGAATTGGATACAAACTCCAATTACTACAAACATACCTGATAGCTAAAACAATGGTATCCATAATCCCCAGTACAGGAGGAGCAGATTTGCAATACCCCTTAAGACAAATCTTCTTATCCCTCACAAGAGGTAAAAGGGACCGAGCCCATTCATTTGGAATACGACCAATCTGCAACAATCCACAGCAATGTTATATCATGCAACCAGTAAAATGCATATATTTATCAATGATACAAGGCATTAACCTTCATGTTAATAATACAGATGGGCATGACATATTTGCTGAAGTAGCAAGTCAAACCTTAAGTATTCTCATACAATAAATCAAAGATGTCAAAACTTTCAAGTGGCAGAATTTCTTTTACTTTAGTTCAATACTATGAAACTGCTATGCACCATCTCAAACAAATTTCAGAGAATAGCATTCCAAAAACGAGGTCAACTTAACCAATCACAGAAATGTAACTAAGGAACTTGAACCCCATAAAGAAAAGTAACTGAGGAACTTGAACCCCATAATACCAATGTATCTCTTAAACTATCCTCTTAATACCATCTATGCTTTAAAAAAAAAAAAAACATCTAAACTTTGATTAAATGATACACCAAATGCAAAGACCTTAAACATACAAACACCTATCGGCAGAAAATGTATTGTGGAAGTTACCAAGATTTTACATAAGCAAACTCAATTCACAAAAAGGATAATCTGCAGTACCTCCCCACAAGCGTTGGTAGAAAACCTTACAATCTCAGAGCACGCAGTCACCTGCCGGCCCCGTCCACCCCCTAACTTCCCAGGTGAGGGTGTTGTCAAAATTTTCTCAACCGGGAAAGTGAAATTCACCTCATCACCAGGCTTCAAGATCCTCCCTTTACAAGTGGACAGCCCCGCTACCTCACCATTCCCCACAAACCACCACTCACTCCCCAATTCTTTCCCCACTCCACTTTCAGTATTATCAGTTCCCTCACCCTGGTTTCTTCCAATCCTATTGTTTAAACTCCCGTTTGACCTCAAGCCAGAATCAAAACTCTCATCCCGATCAACATTTTGCTTTGCACTAGAAGCAATGATCGGAGGCTCTGAATTTAGATTGCTGTTGGAGGGCTCTGACCTTTTGGGGAAATCAGGTTTCTTGAAGCTTTTGGGAGTGTCGAAGATGATGTTAATTGCGGCAGTTGGGTCGTTGTTGGCCATGTGGAGAGCTCGAATTATGTCCATGTCGGAAAATTCCCCGCCGACAATCGACCGGACTGTTGAAATGATTTCTTCCCTGGGCTTGTTTCCCATAACTACCGCTGATTGGAAACCGTAATTAGAAGAAAAAAATGAAGCTACTAAAAACTTGAACTGAATTTCGAAGGGTTTGACGTGAATTCAACATAAACCCCGTGGAGACAAATTGGGGGTTTAGAATTTAGAAAATTGGAAACCCTAGAATAGAGGTGTTCCAATTGTTTGAAAATAGAAGAGCAGAGTGGCGGGTTGGTGTGCACATAGGAGAAGGAGCGTGCGAGGTACGTTAAATTTCCCGCCATCTTTAATAATTGTTGTCTGCACTTAGCAAAAATTTGCCTATTTGTTTTCATTTTGCGAATAAATTTAAAAAACACTTCTCACTTGCACTATGTTTTTTAATCATATTTTTTGAGCCTATATCATATGTTTACACTCCATTTCAAAAATAATATTTTATTTTTATATTTGTAAATAAATAAATCTTTTCGAAAATTCAAACGTCAAATTTTATTTATATATTAACTCAATTACTTAATTTTTACAACTGGTTAATCCGCTTCCTGTTTTCATTTACATTCCAAATAAATATTATCAAAATATTTTCATAGATTATTTCATAAAATTGTTTTGTAAAATTAAGTCAAAATTGTAAAATAAGTTTTGTAACTAAGGAGTTAGCAAAATTAGTTCAGCTAAAATTTCGTTTGACAAAATTATCTTGTAACTATTAAAAAATCATGGATTAAGTTCAAAATTCATTAGAAATTACAAAATTAGTCGAGAAATGTTACGTGCGCACTGCTAAAATTTGGAGATTTTGGTTATTCTAGTGATTTTGGCATATGTGGAATGAACTCAATTGATAATATTCATGCTACATCGAACGTATGAAGAAAATCAAGTATTATATTTTATAAAAATAAGACACTTTGATGATTGGTTTATACCAAATATATGTACAACATGTGTATTATTCTTTATGTACATACATTTTGTATAAAATTATTATTTAAATGTCATATTTATGATAAAATATCACACTTAACATTCATCCATATATCAAGTGTACAATATATGTCTTTTGATGTAATGGTGGCGGCAAGGCAATTGGAGTGGCGGAAGGTTGATGTCGATGATGCTACTTGTGGTGGTGGAAGGCTAACGACGATAGTGCTACGCCTGGTGGGGATGATAGTGGTGGGAAAGTAAGCCACGAAAGAAGAATAAAAAAAAAGAAGAAATAAATTAAAATTAAAATTAGTAGTAGGGTCGTGGTGATTTCCCTCTAAATATCGCCAGGTGGTCCTTTTGGTCTACTTTGGTAAATGAGGTGGCTCATTTAATTCACATCATTTTTTTGGTCCATCGTGACAAAATTCATCGGAATACCCAAAATTCTAAATTTTTGGTCGTCATGTGATATTTTTCAATCAATTTTGTATTTTTCAGTGAAATTTGGGCTCAATTCATAATTTTTTAATAGTTATAGTATTATGTAATTAATTTTACAATTTTGTCTAAAACTTAATCTAAACATACAGTTAAATCTAATGACATATAGGTAAAACAACGTGTGCATAATTTCAATATTTTAAAATTTTAAATGCTCCATGTAACTTTATTTTAAGTGGACCAAGTAACAAATATGTAATTTTAAGCATACAAAAATATGGTAAATGGTACTTTATTTTCTCAAATTTCACAATTTTAGTACTCCATTCTCTAAAATAATTTATAAAATACTTTATTCCTCAATTTTAATATATTATAGTACTTTGTCTCCAATAATATTTTCATATCAAATTTTTATTGGACGGCTCTTCATCAGCACTATCGCGTGTATTTTCCTCCTCTTTCATGCCCAAAATCTAATCAGAAGACTTCATAATATATTTTTATTACTATAAATGGATAATACACAATTAATGATGATATTTTTCCTATAAATAATGTTAATCACAATACGAAAAATAAATTAAATGATATGCCAAATATATGAAATGTTATACTCATATCACTGTATCATTTTTAAATTAATTCAATTTCTATCTAATTTCATTCTATCATACCCATCATTTCCTTAGTGCCCGTGCTTTAATTATAAAATTAAGGGTCTGTATTGAGTCAAATCAATTTATATTTCTATTTGTTCATTAAAAGTTCTTCATCAATATTTACTCAATGTTACAAAGCATACGCTTTCAGTTCTTTGCAAGTTAAATGAAGCATGGCACTTATGAATTGTAAGCTAGCAGGAAATGCCTATTTTATTGAAAACACTAGTAAAAATATTTTTATGAATTAAAAATGTAAAAAGAGTGTGAACTATATGAAAATAGAAAATGCACTCGATTTTAGCCTTTACAATTGAACACGATGCAAGCACTCTATGTATAAAATTATGGAACATATCTAATAATTATTCACAAACAGTACGCAAAAATTTGTTATATATGTGACAATAAAATATTAAAATACTTTACATACTTATAAAACACTTTAATATTAAGAAAAAAAAGAAAGATAGAACACAAATATGCCAAAAAAGAAGTTAATTCAAGTGGTAATTATATATCATAGATGCTTCATGTTCCATAACTTTTTAAACTAAAATTATTGGCGGGGAACACCAAAATCACTACATGGTGTTCCCGCCAATTCCACCCAGTACTAAAAGGGGTGCTGTTTAGTGTCTTTCTAAATGAAAATACAGGTCCTAAAATACAAAGCAAAAGGAAATTCCGACAAGGGTCCGAGTTGACGGTAACTCTGTGGGTCAACTCATTCGTCTTCCACTTATATATCCAAAATTGAACTAATCTTTTTCCCCTTAATCGTTACTCAATTTAATTTAATTTAATTTAATTTGAGTTAACTTAAAGACCACTTGCAAATTAATAGTTTGTACTCGCTATCTTTTAAAATTTTTGAAAATTTTAATTAATTAATAGAAGTTGATATGCTTATTGATATCCAAATAACAAGGATACATAATGCCCTCTATGCAAATTTTGCTCATTATGAATATATTTTTTAATTATTTATTATACGAGCATTATATTTTACTCCATTTACACTTAGTAATCCACTTTTACATATTTATTTATTGCTTAAAAAAATCACAACTTAATTATTTACTGTAAAAAATATTGGTATGATTTTTTTTTTAGTTTACCATAATAAAATGACATAAATAATTTATTTTATATTAAAAAATGTTCATAAATTAAAGCATTATTATAATACGATAAACCTAATAACAACATGGTCAAACATATATTATGTGCATTATTACTATTATTATTTTTTCCACTTGAAAATAAAATTACAGAACCCTAATTTTTGAAATCACTATATCAAAAAATACTAATTAATAGTATTAAATTGTTGTTAAAAAAATATAATAGTAGAAAATATTTGACCCAATAAAAAAAACTAAAATATGTTCGTCTTTATAAAATGGTAACAATATCCAACAATTTTTTGACTCAGACGGGTTCGGAGTCGGAGTCCGAGTCCGAGTCGAGTCGAAAAATAATTACTCCCTACCATCGAGGGGGACAGAGACTGGGAGTGTGGCGAAGCCTTTGGTTAGGGCTATTTTACCATTCCACAATCACATCCCATCATATCACACCCACTCGCCTCTCTCAAATCTTCTTCAATGGCGGTGTTCCAATAGTATATTGAGAAAAGGTACTGTCCATTCATTTAACTTTTTCATTGTTATCACTAGTTTATTTATTATCTCATACATAAAAGCTTGTACATGGAGACGGAAACCCTAATGTTGTGGCATCAGAATTTGAATCTAATTGGATATCCGAAACTTTTTCAAGTTTTCTGCAATTGTTTTATTCTTTTCGAATTTTTGATTTCTGATTTTGCTATATTTTTTTTAAAATGGTAGATCTAAAAATATCCCTTAAATTTATATCCAGTTCTTTTTTCGTTTCTATTTCGCTTTTATTGTTGTGTAATGAGATGTGAAGGTCCTGAGATTCATTCATGTTTATTGAATGTGATAGGTTTGATGAGAGCGACTGCTGTTTATATTTGGAGGAAGGAACCTGGGAATGGTGGATTGATTTAGGTATTTTTAGGGAGATTGAGTTACTGTTGGTGATAGAATGGAGCCTGCGGTGGTTGTGCCTGAGAGTCGCCGGGGGAGAAAACGGAAGAGAAATAACGTACAGAATGTGATGGTGGATTGCAATGGCAAAAAGAAGGCCGCAGAGACTAGGTCATTGAAGTTAGTTGGTAGATATGTTCGGAAAGAGTTTCAGGGCAGTGGGTTTTTTTTGGGAAGGATTATGCTTTATGATTCAGGTTTGTATAGGATAAACTATGAGGACGGGGATAGTGAGGATTTGGACAGCAGCGAACTCAAGGCGTCTCTGGTTGAAGATGGTGATTTAACTGGTGAATGGTTTGAGAGGAAACAGAAGTTGGATGAATTAATGTTGAGTAAAGATGTAAATGCAAAGGTTTTGAAGGTTGATAGCAGACAAGGGCCTGGAAATGCTGATCCCGATGATTCATCATTGTTGAGTGAGATGACGAATGGTGATGCTGGTGCTAATGAAGCAGTTGAAGTTCATGATGATGGTAGTGGTAATGTTGATTCTGATTCTTCGAGTGATTCATGTGAGGATATTCGAGAGGGAGATGCTAATCTGGACATGGAAGTGCCACTTGTCCCACCACCTGAATTGCCTCCTTCTTCTGGGCATATTGGTGTTCCAGAGGAGTATGTTTCCCACCTTCTCTCTGTATATAGTTTCTTGCGTTCATTTAGTGTACCACTGTTTCTATACCCTTTTAAGTTAGATGATTTTGTGGGGGCACTCAATTGCTCTGTTGCGAACACATTGTTGGACTCTGTTCATGTTGCTCTTTTGCGCGTATTGAAGCGCCATTTTGAGAGGCTCTTGTCAGATGGTTCTGAGCTTGCATCAAAATGCCTGAGGTACTTCTCAATTTTTTTTGCTATAAGCTCAATTTATTTTTCGGGTTATTTGTCATAATGGTCATCTTTGATGGAACTGTTCCTTTCTTGATTTTGCTTGCACTCTCTCTGATCATACTTGAGTTGGGGAAGCATTTCTAACTCTTCTCTTAGTTGTAATGTGTGAAGCTAGCTATCTTGGTTATGCTCACTAATGTTGTTTTTCTGTTGGTTTATTCATTTTCTAGTCTATGAGTGGCTTTGGGTACTTTATCTTAGTTTATTAAATAGAATCTTGAAATTACAGTGTAGGTGCAGTTTACTTTTTCCTTGTATTAGTAATAGAATCTTGGAACAACTTATTAGGTAGTAGTAGTACCTTGTACTTTGATTCTCGTGCCATTATTGCTCCAATTGACAATGGTTTATGGAAAGATGGTGATGTTTGCGTATCTTTTGTGCAAGTTATTTTCTAACATTAACTTTTACTTGTATGATATCAAATCAATTTTATTTGCAGTAAACTCAATTTTCTTACTGTTACTGCTTGTAGGTGCCTGGATTGGAACTTGCTTGATACATTCACTTGGCCAATTTACTTAGTCCACTATCTAATGGTGATGGGTTATAAAAATGGACATGACTGGAAAGGATTCTATACCCATTCCCTGGAGAGAGATTATTACACTTTATCATCTGGTAAGAAGTTATTAGTATTGCAGATTCTATGTGAGGATGTTCTGGATTCTGAAGAGCTAAGAACAGAAATGGATATGCGTGAGGAATCAGAAGTAGGAATAGAAATAGATACAAGTACAATGGTCGCCACAACATGTGAACCCAGAAGAGTCCATCCTGGATACCCTAAAACTTCTGCCTGCAAGGACAGAGAAGCAATACACAGTGTTGCAGAGCATCGTGAGATAAAGTCTTCTCTTGAAAGTCATTATGTGGAGTCTCAAGTAGGTGGACCAGTTGGGAATTCCATTGTTGAGGATGGTAATGGTGATGAATGCCGCCTTTGTGGCATGGATGGATATCTGGTTTGCTGTGATGGGTGCCCATCATCTTACCACTCAAGATGCTTAGGACTGAGCAAGACTTTTATGCCTGATGGTTCATGGTATTGTCCTGAGTGTAAGATAAATTCAACTGAACCCAAAATTTTGCGAGGAACAACTTTAAGGGGAGGAGATATTTTTGGTGTCGATCCGTACGAACAAGTCTTTGTTGCTTCTTGTGACCATTTACTTGTGTATGTTTCTAATTCCCTGTAATCTTATTGCCTTTGTTTTCTTAATTTCAATTCTTTCCTTTTGCACTAGATGTATGAATGGGTTGGTGTTCATTCTTTCCTGCTTAAAACACGAGCGCGTTTCCTGCTGTCATTGTGTTATATTAGATATTTCTCACCTTTATTAATATTAGTGTGGTCTTTCCTGCAAATAATTTTGCAGATTGAAGGGCTCGATTAACTCCGATAATTGTCTCAGATACTACAATAGACACGACATTCCTGGAGTGCTCCATGCTCTTTATTCGAAAGCAGAGCATGTTATTGCGTATTCAGAAATATGCAGGGGGATAATGCAATATTGGGAATTACCCCAAGATATCTTACCATGCAATGAGATGTCTGAGGTTGGTTTACAGTCAGCAAACAAAGAGGGAAGTGGTGAATGTATTACCCAATTGGTTAATTTGCTGGACAAAGTCCCAGATATGACTGAGGTTGAGAATCCTGGAAGTTGTGTCACTGGTATTTGTGCAGGCATGGCTGCTTCGTGTCTTACGAACTGTGTTCAGCAACCTGTCCTAAGTGAGAATTCTTTGGATACAGTGACCAAATCTGATTGGCATATGGATTCTACTAGACAACAATGTGGTATTATTATGAAAACCACAATGACTGAACCGCCTTCATTTAGCAGTTTAATTGGTCAGCCTGCTGATCCTTGTGAATTAAGCCAACAAAGCACTTCAAGTGTGACTGAAACTATTTCGTACGCCACAAGATCTCTTCCTTGTCAGGAACTTAATAACAGAGTTGACAGAAAGGCTTGTGGAAGTCCACATAATTGTTGCTTATACATGGGCTCTTCCTTCAAAACAACTGGTTATATAAATTATTATTTGCATGGAGATTTCGCTGCATCTGCAGCTGCTAATTTGGCAATTCTTTCTTCCGAAGAAAATCAAGTTCGAGTGTCTCGCTCTTCAGATAATCACCGAAAAGTTATGGGTGCCAGTGTTGCACTCCAGGTAAAAGCCTTTTCGTCAGCCGCTATGCGATTTTTCTGGCCCAATACGGAGAAGAAGCTTGTTGAAGTCCCAAGGGAAAGATGTAGCTGGTGTTTTTCTTGTAAGGCTCCTGTAGCAAGCAAGAGAGGATGCTTGTTAAATGCAGCTGCCTCAAATGCCACCAGATGGGCTATGAAGGTAGTTTCTGGTGTTCGTCCTGTGAAGAATGGGGATGGGAGACTTTCTGGCATTGCAACATACATTATGTTTATGGAGGAGAGCTTAGGTGGCCTACTTGTTGGTCCCTTTCTTAGTGACACATTCAGGAAACAATGGCGCAAACAAGTTGAGCAGGCCACCACTTGCAATGCCATAAAGATCCTTTTACTTGAAGTAAGCTTATGTCTTGATCTAGTTGGTTGTGTTCATATCTGTTCAAAGGACCTGATTACTCATCTATCTTGGTTGTCATATTTTAGGCACTAGATATAGTTGTATCTGTGTTCTAATGATTTTAATGTTGCATCACTGTCTCACATGCCTGGCCACATTATTTAGCCTGTGCTGTCAGGCATGCCTGCTTTTCCTTGATTTGCCCTTTGAACTTATGGTTACTGCATCTAGGTTATCACAAGAAACTAAACTCCTTTCTCGGGATTAGTAGAGCAGATTCATCAAATGTAGCATCTCTACTATTAACAAATTTGGGTGACTTAGGATCAGGACACCACAACCTATATCCTTTCACTCCAGAAGCATAACCAAGACGTCACAATAATGAGGACATATTTATACAGTTATATGAACCTTTTGTAGGTTTTGAAGTTTGTTCTGATTCTCCTGTTTTTTTGTTTTTCCAGTAACTGACATCTAATATTGCTGATTTATAATTTGTCATGCTCTTTATGTTTGTTTTAAAACTGTATGCCTATAGTGCATAACCATGTTTGTTTTTACAGCTTGAGGAGAATATACGCACCATTGCCCTTTCTGGAGATTGGACAAAGCTTGTCGAAGGTGGTTCTACTCAATCTTCCACTTCTCAGATTGCAGCTAGTGCTGTTGGATCAACTCAGAAACGTAGACCAGGCAGGCGTGGCAGGAAACCTTCAGCTATGGTTGAAGTTCCAGTTGATGGTTGCCAGGATATGTTAACTGATTTCACCTGGTGGCGTGGAGGTACACTGTCAAAGCTTATGTTCCAAAGAGGGATTCTTCCATGTTCAATTATTAAAAAATCAGCCCGTCAAGGTAACATACATACCCCCACCTTTGTTGTTCTGCAGAGGAGCTCAATTTTATTATCTTCTTTGTTTGATGAAGGTTGTGATGTTCCTTTTTGTGTATGTTTGCAAAATTCAAAAGTAGTTCACTGACGAGTTATAAGCATAGCAGGTGGTATAAAAAAAATACCCAGGATACATTATGTTGAAGGAAGTGAGACTCCCAAAAGTAGCAGGCAGCTTGTCTGGCGGTCCGCAGTTGAAATAAGTAGGAACACGGCACAACTTGCACTTCAGGTGCCATTTTATTCATTCCTATATTTTTTAATTTGTACATTTGTTCTGTACCTTGGTTCTTTTTGGCAAACATTTACTTTGGGCAGCTGTCACATTTTTTTGATATGTGAGTGTACTATCCTAATACAAACTATTGACACTTGCATCAGGTCAGATACCTTGATTTCCATTTGAGGTGGGGTGATCTTGTTCGTCCAGAGCAGACCCCCTGTGATGGAAAAGGCCCCGAGGCAGAAGCTTCCGCTTTTAGAAATGCTTTTATTTGTGATAAGAAAATAGTGGAGCACGAAATTAGATACTGTGTTGATTTTGGTAGTCAGAAGCACCTGCCCTCCCGTGTCATGAAAAATGTAACAGAACTAGAGCAAATCCTGGGTGATGGGAAGGAAAGATACTGGTTTTCTGAGACCTACATCCCTTTGTATCTAATTAAAGAATATGAACAAAAATTGGAGAAAAACAAGCCTGTAGATGTGTTGTCCAAACTGCAGAGAAGACAGTTGAAGGCTTCCCGTAGAAATACATTCTCTAATCTTTTGTGGAAGCAAGATAACAAGGTCAGGAGTTGTTGTTCATGTCATCAAGATGTCTTCCATAGGTATTTTATTTCATATATTTTTCTAAGATTTCTTTTCCAGCACATTCACTCTTTTTTTTCCCCTTATAATGACTATTAATATTTTGGATATTTTGGTGTTCAGGAATGCTGTCAAGTGCAGTGCATGCCAAGGTATTGTGATGATAAACCTTATTTTTTGTACATCACATTGGGATCCTTTGACTTAGCCACTTTGCTGGTCAAACTGTAAAATTGAGATTTCCAATACTAGTAGAAGAAATTAACTATAAGTATTAGGAGAAAGTAATCCTGGTGTAGTTTAGAGGTTGCAAAATATAAAAGATGTTTACCATAAAGCTAATCCATTATAACTCTCTTTTATATCCTTCATTAATAAAAAATATCTTACTCCATGGCCAATCATTTTCTCTTTTAAGTTCTTTTTTAATAAATTTTCTTTTGAGCGTACATCAATTTACTACGTTGTCCTACTAATCTACAGAAAATATGATATTTTTAGTAAAAACGCTCAAAAATATCCGCATGTGTATCATAAGCCAGCAGTGCCCTTAGTCCTCCCAATATAATTACCATAGGGAAGGATGTACTATGTTGTGTTTAAATGATTTGAAGGTCTTTTATCATTTTTCGTAAAACAGGTGCAAATTGCAATTACTGAATTACATGAATGTGTAACCTGTCGCATCATCTTCTAATTTATCCCCCAAACCTACAAATTCTATTGAGCAACTGTATGTCAATCTTCTTTGATGTTTTCAGTTGAATGACATTTGTATCCTTGGGGATGTCCTACTCTTTGAGCTTTTGCCTTCCATTTCTATGAGTAAATAGAATGCTAGATGTGAATTTAGTCGCACCATACGATGTGCAGGTGGAGAGACTGCTGTATCTGAAATTTTAAAGCTATTGCAGGTCTGCTGTTCCATTTATTGGTGGCAAATTAGCATTTATCTTTATGATCCACGGCCATTTTCTAATGAACATAGCCCAAGAATTGCGCCATGTTCTTCCAATTTCACTCTCTAATCTACCTTCCACTCATTTTTTTCACATTCAATCTCCTTTGATCATCATGTTGCTCCATTATTATGATAACAATAAATTGGCTACCTACCGTGCAATTTTGGATGCATTTCGAGTCTGGAAACTAATTGTGCAGATTAGGGACAAAAGGGTGTTAGGGCTAATAGTATTCCTCCATCCTCTTTCTTGCAGAAATTCTTTATGTATTTCTGTAACTATGTGCCTGTCCTTATGTTTTTTGTTCATTTTTTGAAAAATAATATTTTCATTGTCATGTGAGATAAACTAAGCCTTTCTCATCAGTATGTGGTGCAATGTGCTATTGTTATTGAATAAACTGGGAAGGATGGTATATGGCATGGGGATCAACTTTGGGACATCCTTATGTCTGAATTTACTGCTTGTAGTAGTTTGTCCAATGCATAGATATGTATTTATTTATTCTTCCCATCACCCTCAGAAAGACTAATGACATGAAACCATGTTATCTCCGACACACTATTTACAATATGATCTGATTCATGTTGTAACTGAGAACATCATTTGTATCTTCCTTTAAAAGTTTCTTGTGGCAAAGATGTGATCTGATCATTTGCAACATCCACTTATGAAAAACTTAAACGTTCTTCTATTGGCCAGGATTTTGTCATGAGCAATGTGCTACAAGCTCAGCAGTTAATATGAGCGAGGAAGCTGATTTTTCAATCACCTGCAAGCAGTGCTGTGAGACTCAGGCCACCACTCGAGTTGAAAGTAGCAATGGATTCCCTACAAGTCCTTTGCTCCTTCAGCGACGAGACTTTCCAAATGCAGCTACCACCACCAAACATGGAAAATTAGTAGGTTATAAAGGGTCATCAGCATCTGTTGGAATTTTGGAGCATTCTTCTGAAGTGAAATCAACCAATCGTTCTGCGGTTGCAAAGAAAAATAGAAAATTACACTGGGGTCTGATATGGAGGAAGAAGAATTGTGAAGACACTGGCATTGATTTCAGATTGAAAAACATTCTTCTGAGGGGTAATCCGGACAGGGACTTGATAAAACCTCTTTGCCGTCTTTGTAATCAGCCATACAATGCTGATCTAATGTACATTCGCTGTGAAACATGCCAACGTAAGCTTGATCTTAAGAGCAAATCTCTTACTAAATCTTCATTCAGATGCTTATTGTTGCTCTGCTCTCCTTTTTGTAGCGCTCTTCTTATTTTGTAGCTATGCAGAAGTGATTAATGTTTTGGCTTTGTGCCTATTGCAGATTGGTTTCATGCTGATGCTGTAGAATTGGACGAGTCTAAGATATTTTTCTTGGTGGGATTCAAATGCTGCAAATGCCGCAGGAGCAAATCTCCTGTGTGCCCTTACTTGGATCCAGAGAAAAAGAAGGTATTGGAGGACAAAATAGAGCGTCAACAGGCTGCAAAGCTGGAGATTTCAGCAATGGACTCTAATTCTGGTATAATCTCTGAACATCGCAAGGAAGTGGGGCTGGCTTATTATACATTACCCAGAAAGGCAGAAGTTATTCATGTAGCTGCAGATGATCCTCTTCTCGTTTCTCTTTCTGAAGTTAAGCAATGCACTGAGGACAAGTCAGGAGTGGATTATGGAGGGAATAATGCAACTGTATCTGGTCCTGGGCCTAGGAAGTTGCCAGTCAGAAGACTTATCAATCAAGAAAAGGATGTTCCTTGTCAGGCAGGTCCCTTTCATTTTGAAATATCTGCTCCTTTTGAAGCAAATGTCTTTAACTCTACTGAGAAATTGCCTGTCAGGAGAAATATAAAGAGGGAGACCAACTTAGATTGTTACTCAGCAACCAATTCCTTTCGGGTTGAAGTATCTGACCCTTCAGAAGCGAATGCCGTTAGCTCTGTGCAGGATTCATTATCCTCTGAAGCCCAATGGATTGCTTCTAAGGAGAACTTTGATGACGGTTTAACACTGGACTATGACTCTCTTGGTTATGATGATATGGAATTTGAACCTCAGACTTATTTCTCTTTCAATGAGTTGCTTGCATCTGATGATGGTGGCCATGCGAATGGCAATGAATCACCAGAAAATGTAATAGAAAATTGGGAAAGTTCATCTGTACTTCCAGAAAATGGAACACTTCAAATATCCTATGATCAAGAAGAACCAATCATATCTGTAGAAACAGCTATCCAGATAGTGCCTTGTAAGATTTGTTCTAATACTGAACCTTGCCCAGATCTTTCTTGCCAGATTTGTGGTATGTGGATGCATAACCATTGTTCTCCCTGGTTTGAATCATCTTCTTGGGAAGATGGCTGGAGGTGTGGCAATTGCCGTGAGTGGAGATAGTAGATTTTTTTATTCTGATGCTGGAGGGAGTATCTATTGTTTGAACTGGGATGGATGACAGTTGCTGGAGACTTGCCTTCCCTGGACTAAAAAGTCAGGACGGCAAGTCATTCATCATGTCTGGCTGAGATAGGCTATTGAGGTGCCATTGTGGCAATGCGGCGAACTCTTCTGCTGTTCACTTTAAATCTCAGGCTGGTTGGGTTTCCATTTTGGCACTTGCAGAACCTTATGATAACTGTCTGGCTATTGATGAAATTGTCTGTTCAATCACGTGGCTCGTTTGACTGAAAGTTGACAGTTCAGCCTGATTCTCCTCCAGTTCTGGGGATAGTACGGATACTTAACAGACCTGTTTCCTTTCGATCCTGATGGATAAGCTAGGTTTTTTGGTGCTTATCTGATTATTTTGCCCTTGTAAACATAGGTCACAAGTATTTTGATATCAGGTAAGGCATTTTCCTTTTGTTCCGCTTTTATAACTGTATATTATCGATACAATTTTCTCACATTCATCAAAATATACTTTCTGGTTATGCATTCTGCGACCTTCTACAAAAAAAAAAAATTGTTTTGGATGAGAAACGCCATTCAGCCATTTAGTCCTCTTCTTTTGATCTTAAACTTGGAAAATTTTTCAAGTACTGAAGTCCTAAAACTTATTAACAACTAAGAGAAACTTTCACACTTGCATAGGTTTTTTTTTTTTTTTCAAATTATAAGATTCGTACTTGGTTGTATTCAATGTTATTTTTTACCCATGTACTATAGTAGAATAATTAATTTCTAGAAGCATATTTGACCACCATAACTTATAGGTGATACCTAATTTACTCTCTGCAATTTTAATCCTCATAACAAAAGGGTGACTTGCAGCAGTAGCAGGAAGTAGAGCGACTAACAGCACACCACATTTTGGATATAAAAAAGAGCACTAATTTTCGCGTTTGGGTTTCAATGAACTTAATAAGTAGTTACTATTCAACAACTTTTGAATGAGTCAGAATCATAGATTACAAACTGTACTAACACTATTTGAGGTTTGGCTAATTACAAATCTCTTATTTTTCATAAATTATAATTACATTTACACTTGAACCCATCACACCAATTTGTTTAAAATCGTCCCTCTTTCTCACCTTAACAGTTTCTCAGTATTATCACACTATTCCACTTTTTGCACTTTCTCAATATCACTAACTGGGACAAAAATGGTTAAGAAATTATAAAGTTGAATTTTGTGCATGCAAATGACAATGGCAACTATTTTTTTAATTTAATTTAATTTTTTTATCGAAATATTTTGTATTTCAAGAAGCAGAAAGACATTTTATTTCCTTCAATGCCCCAAGTTAATTTTCCTTCCCAACAGCAATCGCAAAAGAAGGTATAGTTTTTAAAAGAATCCCTACATATAAATATTTGTATGGTAGAATGCAAAATGTGATCTCTGATCATATGCGCCAGTCACCTGCCCTTTTCCACTAAGGGCTAATTCGATGCTAGCAGAAGGGCATTGCCCGAATTCATTCATAAAGTGACATGTGTCTTGGACTAAATATATTTTTTTATTAAAAACAAACCCAACTACTTCTCAACCATGGTTTATCTAAACTTTATTGGAAACCAATTTCGTTGTCCTCCATGCCTTCCTGCCGCCCGCCAAATTTCGGATTATGAAATTTTCAAAATTTGAATTTCAATCCTTATGTACAAAGAAGCAAAAACTCATTCATTTATATTCTTCCACAAAACAGAAACAAAAAAAATAAATAAATAAAAGGTGAGCAGTAGGTGCTCGTTTTCTCCCGTTCGGCAATACGCCGTTGCAGGTGCTCCCTTTCGTCCCGGAGCTCCACTGGCAGAAAAGCCACAAAACAAAATCGTAAAGTAGAAGAAAGAAAAAGGGAACAGAAGATCGAAGGGAAAGAGAAAAAAAATCCATTTTGTTTCAACTGACGAGTTCGGCGAGATTGTTCGGAGCACCACTCGATGATGGAGTTGGAACAGCAGAAAAGGCATAACAGCAAAATGGGAAGTTCAGAAAGAAAGGAAAAAAAGGGAGAAAAAATGAGGGAATATAAAAGGATGTTTTTGGCGATAATGTCGGAGCATCGCTCCATCGGAGCTCCAAAAAAAGCGCAGTAAAAGAGAATAGTAAAAACAAGAGAAAGAAAAAAGGAAGAAAGGAAAGGAAGAAGTACTTGTGGCCAGTGGTTTCACAGAGAGTTCTAGTGCCAATTCTGCGGTGTCGGAGGTCCATTAAATAAAATGCAAAAAATACAATTCTTGGTGAAAGTCTAGAAAAGAAACTGGCATTTCTGAAAATAAGTATTTCGTGAGATGACTTGGTGCCTTCTTGGAGCCTTATGGGCTTTCTTGAGTTGAAGATTTTATATATATATATATATAATATATATATATATATATATATATATGGGTTTTGGGTTGTGTTATTTTTTTACGAAATTCAATTTTTCACTTACTGTTTTGGTGCAAATAAGTTGATGTTTATGCACTTCTCCAAATACTTTGATGGTTGTATTATAATGAATGCATTAAGACAAGATGTTTGAATGCAAATAATAGTGATGGGCATTATAACCGTGCATGTCATTTGACATTTGTTAAATGCCAAATTGCTAGAAATGTTTTTTCTCATTAAAGTTAATAAGTTACTTCTTTGTTTTTGATTAATAAACTCATTAAATTACTAAAGAAATTCCATGCTTATATTTATCTTTCAATTTACTCTATTTCAATCACAAGTGCACCTTACTGCAACTTTTTAGAGGTAAAGGTGGAGACCATTATGGAGTTATCACTTATCATGCAATGCACTTCCCAATTCCCATCAACAAATACACAAATTGGTCCATCAAAAGGATGTTGGTTCTGGATCATTGAAAGGCAACGGCTCTAAATTCAATTAGACATGGCAACAAGTGAAACTTCATTACAGAAAAATATTTTGTAATAAAAAATAAATGATAATGCTGAGGAAAAATTGTACTCAAAATTAACATTCCGAATATAAGCTTCAACCTGGAAGAATTAAAACTTAAGCGATCAAAGAAAATGAAAATGATACTCATCAAGAAAATACTAATTATTCCAAAGAATCCAAACTACACTATTAGTGTAAAGAGATCAAGGAAACAGGATTCCTTCTGGGCCACAAGCCTCCTTATACTAATTCCTCTCTCTTTTTCTTTTCTTTTTTTCACTCCCTCTGCTGATGGAGCCCCTACGGAGCGTTGCTCCGCATTCTTGCCGAACGCACCACCAAAACAAGCTGAATGCCCTTTTCCGTTTTGTATTCTCTCATTTTTTTTCTCCCCTTTTTTTTCCTTTTTTTCTGAACTTCCCATTTTACTGTAATGTTTTTTTCTGTTGTTCCAGCTCCATCATCGGAGTGGTGCTCCGGGCAATCTCGCGGAACCCGTCAGTCTAGACAAAGTAGATTTTTTTTTCTCTTCCCCTTTGGATCTTCTTTTCCCTTTTTCTTTCTTCTACTTTGCGATTTTGTTTTGTGGCTTTTCTGCCAGTGAAGCTCCGGGACGAAAGGGAGCACCTGCAACGGCGTATAGCAGAGAAAATAATATGAATAAATCGGCAACACGAGTCAGACAAAACGTACACCTATTGTCCACCTTTTCTTTTCTTTTCTTTTTTCGATTTTGTGGATGAATATGAATGAATGGGTTTGTATTTTTTTATATATAAGGAATGAAATTCAAATTTTGAAAATTTCAGAATCTGAAATTTGGCGGGCGGCAGAGCGGGATGGAGGAAAGCGAAATTCATGTGCAAGAAATTTTAGATAAACCATGGTTAATAAATAATTGAGTTGTTTTTAATATAAAAAAAAAAATTAGCCATGACACGTGTCACTTTATGAATGGATTCGGGCAATGCCCTTCTGCTAGCGTCGACTTAGCCTCCACTAAGTGGTTCAGTAGTTTTTTGCCTTCTCTTGTTTAAAATTACACAGCAACTCGTTGTTTAATCAGTTGATACTTCGCATCAACTGGGGTCAAAAGGTTTGTTTTGTTTTGTTATTTAATCAATAACTGGGCCAAAAACTTCAAAATGCCTTTAGTTGCAGGGTAATAAGCCATAAGGATTGAAACAAAAATATACATCTAGACGAGCATTGAACCATACCTATATTTTGGGCAAGACTATTTTGCTTGTTATATAAGCCAGAAATTCCATTTCCCTGCTAACTTTCTTCGAAAATAAACAGGAGCCAAAGAGAATCAAACTGTGATGCATCACCCGCTTCTTTGCCATTTAAAAGTTTTGCTAATAAAATACAAATAGATCGACAAACAAATTGCGTTTGTTACAAATGGGGGCTACTTTGTGCAGATTTTCTTATGCCGTTCATATTGCAGAAACCAATGGAGTAAAACCTGACTAGAAAACTAAAGGGAAAAAGGAAAAAAAATAGACCCCTCGCCTGAAAAAGAGGAAACCTCACCAAGGCACAATAAAATTGTGCAAAAGAATATCAAAACTTCACAACCCCCTCCAAGAATTTCGTTTCTAGTGCTATGCTGATTGCACACAATTTCACCATTTACTCCCGCCAGCCCTTGCATTGTATTGTTCATTGCCCACTGTGCCTGTCCAGGATGTAGGGGCGGCCTTGCCGTATACACATCATTACAAAGTAGTGACCTTCTATTAAGTTGGAAAACCATTTAAAGCAAACCAGCAAGAAGATCTCCAGGATCTGACATTGCCATAGGTGGACTGGTTGGTCGAGCTTGAGGAGGCATAGGTGCAGGTGGCTGGGGAGGAACAGGAATGCAGACTAATTGTTCTTTAACGAACTCCTTCAACCTGTAAATGATCATAAGAGTCTCAAAGATCAGAGACAAAAAATGCATAATCAGATCTACAAACTTAGATTAATTGAAGACGTACTCAAATGTGAGCGTAGGATCTCCTGATGCAACGGTCATCCGCAACTGTGTTCTGTCTGCTGGATCTGTTTCTATTCTTATCTGAATATGACCAACAAAGTTCATCATAAGGTATAGCATTCTTCAAGAAAGTTATTAACCACAAATATTGATTTTCACACTGAATCATCAATACTAACGCAAGTTAACACCTACAGCAGATATAAACGAGCTTAAACTTTTTGTTCACCAGCTAAACATCTTATCAAGGAAAACTCCTATCCAGCGTAATCCGCTAAGCATCTTACTGATACACATCCTATCAAAATGCCTTTTCAACCAAATAGATAAGCAACACCTGAAGCCAGAATCATGCAGCAAGAGCAAAGATTCGAGCATTCTTCCTTGAGCATTTACCATGCCGTTGGTAAAATTGATATCATATTTAGAACTATAGGCACAACAAATGAAAAGCTTAACTACAAGCATACCAAACATAACATGGCTCGTGTGCTTTCTGAATAGAAAGTTGTACTTGCAACCAAATTATTTGCGTTAGGATCCTGAACAGAAAATCAAAGAATAAGTAAAGTTCAATGTGTCGATACAGGGGCCAAAATAATACCCCAAGCATGGGGTTAGTGGAAAAGTACAGTATTAAGCACTTACAAGCCCAGGGCAAACTATCAGCCGCAAACTGTTAAATAAGTTGGCCATTTCCATAAGTGGCATAGGTCTTACACCTCTGATCTGTTAAATTTATGGAAAATAAGTTCAGATATTTATTCCTCTGGACTTGGAAGGGACATAAGTTCTAACGACACTATTCAGAAAGCAGATACCACTTCTTGCAGCTTTAACGGTGGTCCTGAGAGTGATCTCCATTGTGGGAAAAACTCATCAGCAGAAACTGTGATTGGCTGAAGAAACTTGTTAAAGACAGCAGGAAGGCGAAGTTTTACATTAACCTGTTCGTGTATACATCCATATGTTAGCTTTACAGACGTACAACCTCCCTAACCCCCCACCCTGGCCCCGCATTTTATCTTTGATTTCAATACAAAGTTCTTGAATAGTACCACATGAGTTCCAAACTTGTATGAGAAGTCCAGCACAGCCAAATCTCTGCTTGGTCGGAGGTTGATTACTTCAAGTGGACATTGAACCTAAGCAGCCAATGGATTTGTTTTCAATTATAATCCTTATTATAGGATATTACAATAATCCTTAAGAAAGGACACGACTAACAGGATCTAATAAGGAAAAAGAATCAATATGATTAAACCTGTGCCCTTGGAGGAATAGTCTCAGGTACTAATGAGAGTTCCATGTTTAAATGTGATGGAGGCAATATCAAAGCTTGAACTGAACTGAGTGGAGCGGTATTTTTATTTCCCAAAAAGAGAACAAGTCGCCCATGATGTGCTCGCCACTCGGCTTTAATGCCAATCTGGAATTATATTAACAAACTTTATAAAATTAAAAGCAGGGAAACAATCATTATTAGCTAATACTACTTGATCTTTTACTGAAAAGAGGAAATATGCTGCAAGACAGTTGAAAGGAAACATGAAAAGACAGAACACCTGAGTGTAAGGATCCTCATATAACACGCCACTGTCCTTCAGGCATAAAGCATGAAACCTTTCCGCAATATTACCAATTGGCTGCATCCAAGGAGAAATAAGAAGTCAGAAGCATAAACTCCAGGGAGAAGTCGGTAACAATTAAGTGTTGCGGTGCCACCTCTTCCCTAAGTTATGAACTTATATGACAACAGGCTTGATATCCAAAGAAAAAAAAAATCAATTAACACTCAGACATCTTAGGAAAAAAAATTGACTACCTACTGGAAGCCCATCAAATGTAAAACCATAGATTCTTATTTTGGTAATTAAATTCTAGAACTATTCTAAGCTGTCCATGAGAAATCATCCAGGGAGGTCAAAGTAACTGGCTGCTTTCCAATTACAAATCATATCTAAAACACACACAATCTACTGGTCCTACTCATTTTTGATTCAATGAAGAGCTGGAGCCTTGGCACCAATTACACACTAAAAACTCTTTCTCTACTTATATAACTAGGAGAAACTTCTCATTTTAATTCTCATTATCAAGAGTAAAAGATATATTATATCTCACCAGAATGAGAGAAGAAGAGAGCATAACTAATCATTACACCTTGGATACACAATCTTCACCAAGAGTTAAGGCAAATGAAAATTGTGTGTAGCAGTCACCTAGATAGGCACATGAGATAAATGTTGGCAAGAGGAAGTAAGCCTTGTCCTTAAGAATTTGGATTGGTTTGAACAAGCGAACAGAGATAAAGCTAGTATTTACCCAAATCATTACTATATTTCAGCAAGAAATTAAAGCTGTGCGGAAAGCTCAGAGTTTTGGTCAAGGAACTTAAGCAACCAATTCAAAATTCAAAATTCAAAATACGTTTAGCCACATGAAATAATCCCAATAGTGTAACCTAAGCCGCACTTAGAACTGTTTCCACATTCAGTTCATGATTTGAAATTTTTGTGGGCCTGACAAATAATAATTTTTTTTCCAAGATGCATCTACAACAAGAGGGATTAGCCTGACTGAACCAAATCTGGATTGACATAAGCATAGATAAGACTAACTTCGATATGCGCATAAAAAGAAGCAGAAGAAAGTATACCTGGACAGTGTTAGTCTGTTCTTCAACAGGTGCAATGGCTAATGCATCTGCATTTTCACCACCTACCAAACCAGAAGCCACTCTATGCTCGGATAGGGGACCAGTACCAGAAGGACCTTCAATAGCCAGTGGACCTAAAAGATCTCCAAGGAGATCAGGAGAAGGCGTGCTAGGCGGTTGTGGATCCACTACAGTCAGAGCCCCATTTTCATGTGTTACCCCTTGTTCAGCAGTGCTCCGATCCTGTCCTCATATACAATTGTTGGTTAATACTTGAGACTGATTAAAAAATCAGATAAAATCAGTGACATGGTTTATCATAAGCTATCAAAGGATATCTCACCGCATTACTCAAGCTAGGAACCTTCACAAGACCAAGCTGAGGTGGTGTGCCATTTGCAGGGCGTTGATCTGTCACTACCAAAGCATTAGAAGTCTGCTGCTGTGCCCACAGTTTGGTTGCACTTGGCTCAGCAGTATCTGCCTCAGAATCTTCAGCCTTTCTGATTAAGGAAGACTGCAACCAAAAATTTGCCACGGTCGGCATTGGTAGTCAAACTAAGTGAAGCTAATCTTGCGGACAAAAGTTGCTCCAGCCAAGTTCATTACAAGAGTTGAAAACTCATTCTAAGTCAACATTGCAAATATCATATTCCAACCTGTCGCTCTGGGAACTTTGGCATTTCAGCAAGTATATCCATAAGAGCTGCACCTTTCATACTCAAAGCATGGTATTCAACAGCCCGTTGCTGTATTTCAGCATCAATGCAACTTTCATACCTGAAACATATCAATTCATTTGAGTGCCAAAATATAATTTATAATACAAAGCAACAATGAAAAAAAAAATTCTTTACAAATTACTTGCTGAATATCGCCCAAATTTGACTCTGCAGCTCCTGGTCTGGAGGTTGGTGTGCATCAAAATCTTTGCATACGTGGAAAGAAGGATAGGAATTGTTGAAGTCCTGGTCAAGAATCATTCAGTTAGATACAATGACATAGAACATGAAACATTGACAGTGGAAGACGAAAAAAGAAATGCTCTTACGAAACAGTAGGAAGCTTCTCATGTATAATGCTGAAAATTTCCTTAGGACTACACCCTGGGCTTCTGGCGAGAAGATGGCTGTATTCTCCAAGGATATATGCACTCACCTGTATCATTACAGAAATTTCATTCTCTGTTGCAATGAAATTGACTCAATAGATTTTTTCCATAGCTCCGCTTATCCAAACATCTAAAGTATGTAGTTCGCAATGTAAAGAAAACCTGGATATCTAAAGATTGATTAAACTTCTAAATTTATTCAATAACATGTTTGATTGCACCAGCTGCACCACTTGTCTTATTCAGTTAACTGTCAGATCCAGCACCTAATTAGGTTTATGCTAATGACACTGTTGCTAACAAATTCAGAACCAGACTTGGAGCGAATAAAAATTACGAGCATGTATCTAGGATATCATGCATTCAGAACTTGCAATAATTATTTTAATCTTTTACCATTCAGCTTGCAAGTAAATTTTAAAGTTCAAAGCCTAGCAACATATATTGGTGGGTTATTCCATAGTGGGCCAGGAGCAACACTCCCAGTCCACAAATGCCCATTGGATTATAGGGGGGTGGGAGTTTTATACCACCCATCCCCCTTCACCTAACGATATTAGATGGACCGGCAGTGCTGCACCCAGTTCGTCCAAGAATTTCACTATATCAGTTGCCTGATAACAATCCAAATCAGCTATAGTTTATCCCATTTGAGACTCATGTAATACAAAAAATCATGTGTCATGTAACACACCTTCACCATGGTCTCGTGAATTGCAGGCTTGTCAAGATATTCTTTAGCTTTCAGTGCTGCATAAGGCTGACAAAATATATAAATGAACACAAAAGTGAGTTGAATAAAACTTCATTAACAGTCTAAAGAAACCCATCGTGAAAATAAGTAACATGAAAGATCAATTACCTGTAGATCCTCATTATTTGTAACAAACTGCACCACACGAAACCAAATGTCATCACTAACAAAATCCCCTGCCTTGTCAATCAATTGAAGAATCACATCTACATACCTGCAACAAAAGAGGAGAAAAAATATGTTTGTGTATTATCTTGTTTGAAGCATGCTACAGCCTGTCAAGTGATGCCTGTCTTTATACAATTATGTTCGGGCATCAAGCATTTGTAACCAATGTCCGACTCACGCTCACATTTTTCACATGAAAAAGTTTTAGGGATAATTACATAGATACCCCTATTGCAGAAATACAGAAACACCCCCTATTGGTTACATACAACAATCAGTTTGCCCTGGATAGCTGGGTCCAACTGGTATCTTATTGGAAACAAAATTGATATTATCAAATAAAAAGCAGAAAAGGCCCATATTTCAAAAACCAATTGCGGAAGAAAAATACCTAAATGACGATGCGACTTCGGTGAAAAGTAAATGCACACATCTATTAGTGTTACGCTAATGTGCGATTTCTTTAGAAATATCAAGCATTATTTTGATTTCCAAATCAATAAATACAAATATATTCTTTGATATAGCAATATCATACCATGACAAATCAGGGGCAAACTTCTCTGCGAGAATAGCAGCTTTAAGTGATAATTCTTCACGCATTGCAAAGTCTGCCGTGCTAAGGTACTGAAACCAGATTTTTTGGTTACCAAGAGTAACCGACAGAGATAAATTAAGTGGAATAGTAGATCGGTTGATAAGCTAGCATGCACCTGTAATAATTCTTCAACGATGTCCTTCGCATTTGAAACATCACACATGCCGTATAGCAAATCAAGGGCACGTCTCCTTATACTGTTGAAATAAGTAGTCATTAGAAAATTATCTTCAAAATATTAACTTGAAAAACAAACTTTTTGTCAAACTATCAGCATTACATGATTGAAACCAAAAGAAAATATCACCATAAAGAAAACTGCAGCACCAGATACACTAGTAAAAACAATCAATTTCCCTGATCAAATGACTTCTTAATTCTATAGCAATTTCCACACTCCAATAAAATAAAGGGATAAAACCACATGTTGATGACACACTGCACCAAATGGGTGGAGACAACTCCAACAGTTTATACCTAACACGTGATAACTGTAATGCCTAGCAGTTGGAAGTCTTAGGAGATCATAAAACAATTATAGTCAACCTAATATCAGGATCCTTCAGGGAAGTAATGATCTGAGCTTGATGTCTTTTAATAATATCCTGCATGTCTGTGACCATCAACATCCGAGTCATATTCTCCTGCATCAGAGTAGTAGACAGGTCTATGCAATCAGGAAATGGCAACCACATAATAACGTCTACACCACAAGAGCTTCGAGGGTCAAATTACTTGAGACTTTGAAAAGGCACAAAAACATTGGGAAGTAGATACAACTCACAGAATGTTGAAAGCCCAGATGCAAAGGACCAAATATTTGAAAACAAGCAACAGAAACAGGTTTAAAACAATTTCAATTTCACAACAATCTAACTTACCAAACCAAGATACCGTATATTAGGTTCGCGAACAGCGATAAATTTACCAAGCAATGCAACACACTGAGACATCATTTCTTTTTCGGCATCAAGATGCATGACCTGCGGTTGATAAGTGTAAAGCGAAGTACTATTAGAAACTGGAAAAAATATCTTGAAAAGAAAAAAGAAAATCAAAGATCCAGTATGGCATGACATGTATGACTTTCAAAATGCATAGAATTTGGCCTGCAGGTTTTTTACATTTTTGTGCCGCATGTCACAGTTGAAAGTAAATTTTAAAAAGATTTTCTTTTCTGCTTGAGGCACAGATTTAAACAGAAATTTCAACCTCTACAGTTGCACAATGGGCAGTTGTATCTATTTTTTCTGGGGCCCTTGGGGGCGGGGGGGGGGGGGGGACTGTTTAACAACCTTGAGACAGTTGGAGTTGCTGTTTTTTGGAGGAACTATGTTCATTAAGTGAGGAGAACCACGACAAATATTTTATAAGATCATTCCAACAAGATTCTTGCTATAGTTTGTTTGGTTGTCTGCTTCTACCTCACAGTCTGTATAAGTACATGAACTGCATGTGTTTATGACAAATATTGCTTATTAGAATAAGAGCACTGCCAATATAAGGAGAGATTATCTGAAAGCCAAAGAAATATAAGTTATTTAAACATAATTTTGAAGAATATAAAAAACGTAGTAGGCATATACTTTTGACCCACAATTATATGCTTTCCAATTGAATATGGACAAAGCTTACAAGAGCAAGAGCTTCGAAAAGAACAGCATGTGATGCATTATTCTTGTTCACATTTTTCACAACATCAGTTCCCATTAGTATCCTTTGTAAAACCTGATTAGGACAAAGATAGATTTGTCAAAAATATATACCAAATCAAAAAGGCATATATACTCGCACACACTATACAAACACACAAGTAGACACATTTATGCTAGTAATGTTACTTTAAAAATCATGATATCGCAACCAAGAAAGGAGAACTTCAGACCTCAAACAATGATCTTCTAGTGTTTGGATCTTCAACTGTTGGAAAATACTGAAGAGCCCTCATTGTCTTAACCTGCAGCCAAAGTTGTAAAAAAAAATAAAGATATGGTTAGGTAGCGATAAATAATCAAGAGACAGGCTCTCTTATATGCTGCGGCTTGAGGACAATAGTTCAGCAAGTTATAACTTTATTTTAGCATCTGAAGGGAAATAAGCCAAGAAAAGTTACTAAAAGAAAACCATGGGAACTCAATAAAGCTGAGCAATCTGTTTAACTTTTTCAAGCTCAACTCTGGTCAAAATTTGATGTTCAGAGGATGGCTCAAATTTTTTTATCAAGCCAAGATCGATCCCAAAGAAGTAGAATCCTGGCTCGTAAATACTTTCATTTTTTCAAGATTTTTCATCATCAGAAAGTATTAGGTTATTATATCACATAATTGACTTCCTGGAGACTGCTAATTGATGAATGTGATGGTGACATAAAGGAGACAGGCTAAATCCAATTTCAATATTCATCTGCCTTGTCCTCATATCCTCTGCAGTCCTAGCACTCCATACTAACCTTTCTAGTCTCTCTTTCCACATCCCATGGCCACCACTGGCTTGCGATTTTTCATTTTATTAAACCCACGACCATGAATATATACCTCCCAAATTTGACACCAGAAATCAAAGGTCCTCAAATCAGTTATAGTGATCCCTTCATTGCAATGACAAAGAAGTCAAACGAAGTAGCACTTCAAAAGATAGGGCCCTGATTAGAGTGAAAAATCAAGTTCTACCCAAGAATGGTAAACACACATGATGACAATAAAACTATCAAATGGTGATATGGTTTTATGTTTTATGGTCAGTGTGTAACATTACAGATTTAAGTTTTGGAGGTATTGATCAAAATTTGAACTACATACTTCACAAGAATATGAAGTTTACATGTATACCACCATTTCATACTCTTCCATGCCCTTTATCGTCTGAGTTATTCAATTAGAGGTTTGAAATCACTTGTGGATGAGCTTGCTTATTTACCTATTCAAGCTCAACCTTTGTTTATCAACATCTTATTGAGCTCAAGCTTAAGACTCAAAATTCTTGACAATTTACACTCTTATCTATCCATGATGCCTTGGTACCAGATGCATTTTGACAACATTAACTTTATCATCAACGAAATACTACAGTATCAGTTGCACCTGCCATCCTTTCCTGACAAACACAACCTAAAAATGAATACAAGTCTATTTATGAATGGGTACATGAAATCACTGTGAAGCAGCAAAGCAGGCATCGCACTTGCCCCCTACAACTCGATAAAGTTTAAGCTTAATTATAAGCAAAAGGAATGAGAGATTCTGAAAAAAGGGCGAAAAAGCTGTTAATTGATACCGACACAATATACATTACACGATAACAAATCCCCACAAAAGTTTTCAAGATCAAATTAAATAGAGGGAACTAGAAATATGAGGCTTCATCATGATGACTGTGCATTTATAGTTTAGTGCCAACGCAAAATGAAGGGCATGCAATGAATTAATGCCCAAAATTCAATCAACGACCTTATGCAATAGCACAAGTACTTCATTCGGGCGAATAAAATTTAGTCCTTACGATCTGATCACAGCCTTATGCACCAAATTTTACACAAATCCTCTACGATGTTTCTATTATCTATTGTAGCAAACCAATTCACCCACCTTACCACACTATTTTTTCGGCCTTTATAGTGCTAACTCTATTGAGGATTGATAATAAAACCAACAATAGAAAAGCCAAAATGAGGTAAGCAAAATTGATATACGAATGACAGGCTTTTCTACAAACCATAACTTCATAAAATTTACAATTACTAGGAAAATCCCTCCTTGCTATCTAGCTATTGTGATCAATGATTTTGTTCCTTTGTTTCCAAAACAATTTTTGACCCAATTGTCTAAACAGTGTTGTCCAAATCTAATACAAAAATTATTTTCTTGCACTGACTTCTTTTGCTGTGGATGCAATAAGAGATTCTTAGCTCTTTTGAACAGTCGTATCCTCCTGGGACAGACTTCTTTGTGAAACTGTTCTGGTAGTAGTAAGGGTAGTAAATTCTTCTGGAGATGCAATCCGATGCCAATCTGTTGGTCTATTTGGAATCATTAGCTTATGTCAACATTCTTATCACAATCTGGTGTCACATTCGTCTTTCTTAGTTTTTTTGAAGCTCAATCATATAATTGTGACACCTAAGTGTAATGGAAGATGGGAAATGCAAACCTCAGAACTCTCCTCTTTCTTTGTTGTTCTTCTGACAAGCAACTATCAATTACGAATTGCTAAGGGGAATCACAAAGGCTACATTTCATTTGAGTAGCTGTTCAAAAGCTTGGCAATAAATATATTAGTATCACCCCCAACTGAAAGGAGGGTAAGATGAGCACAAACCTGAAGCCAGGGAGACGGAATACCATAATAAGTGTATTCTTGCGGAACATCTTGGTTTCTGGCAAGTCTTTCCAATATTTTAACACACTTGGGAAGGCAACTCCAATAGGCCTCGTGGTTATTTGACACTAAAGCAACTAAAAGGCTCATAGAAGAAGTCAAGACACCCAAATCACGTTCATCTAACAGTTGTGCCATCCGATCCGACCTACAAAAAAGGACGAGGACTGATATTAGATTTGGTATGTATTCAAGAAACACAGAATATAAGTAGACACTTTACCAGCCATCTACGTTCACCACATCAGGATTTTTTCTATAGAGGCGCAGGAGACATAATGCAGCCTTCTTCCTCACAAGCGGCCTGCAACTACTAGAAATCTGGAGCAATAGTAACTTTCAGCATCGTTTATTAGCTGCCATTCAACATGTATCTTCAGAATGCTATTCACTTACAAGTAACTTTTGAACATCAGGAGCCAGTGATTCCGCAAATTCTCTACCACCAATATTTCCAACCTAAAGATATATAACAAAATCAAAAATAGGGAAGGTAACAAAGAAACTATTTTTTAGTGAATATGCATCAAGAATCACACTCGAGGTAAAATATTCATATTATTATGTTAACCAACATCTTAACAAAACTATCCATAATAAATATTTTACAAGAAAAAGAGTCCAAAATCATACCAATGTCAATGCTAGACACTGAAAAGTCTCATTGCGACCAATAATGTCATTGCGCACAGTATTAATTGCTAATCTCAAAAAATCATGATTCTCGTTGAGCAGACATGATGTGACTATATAGCCAACCTGCAACAGCTCAAAGCAAGATAAAAGTCAATGAAAAATTGATAAACCATATCCTTAACTCTAAACCATAATGATAGAAAAAAGAATGTGACCATGGGCAATACCATATATCACTATTAGTCATATATTGCCCAAACGAATAATATAAACAGTCAGAGACAGCTTCAACATTACTAGGTCCATAAGCTAGCTGATTATTGTCAGAGAGAAAATCATATCCATGAATTTACAATGGAAAGAGGTATAGAAAAGTAAAACCAAAATATTCCCAAGTTAAAATTTCCTTTATCCTCCTTCAGATATCCTAATTACTATTTATAACCATCTTTGAGAATATTCCTTGATACTTCCCAATTTTCAGTACAACTTTCCTATTGAAGAAAAGCTTAGGCAACTAAAAGTAGGGGGAAAGTTACCCGCAGAGGTTCCTAATTACAATTTTAAGGAGCCTGGTGGTGATGCATGAATGCATTAGATCATACCAAGAGTACAAATTTGATATACCTGTGACAAAAACATGATTTTATTCTGGCATTTCCAACACTAAATCTATTCTTATTGTAATCCTTCATTTCTAGATAACTCTATTAGCAACCGTAGAAATTGCATGCCTTTCCCTTTTGAATTCTCTACATATACTTGAATCTCTCAGGTGTTTTTTTCAATGAATAAACGCACAATTGAAACCTTTTTCTATAAATACTGAGAATGTAATATAGTCTCCTTCCCTCCAATTGAACTGTTTGATTATGATTCAGCAAGTAAAATCACAGAATAACTAGGAACATTGTCCAGAGCAATTATAAATTCTTCAAGCAATTACCTACATAAAACTATAGCTATGGCGATTCAGTAAGAATGATATTGATATTGATAATCAACCAAAGGAAACAAACTTTGCAAGAGTCCAACATTGATGAGGGATTTTCTACCTTTAATCATTTCTAGAGAATAACAAAACATATATTGATAATTAAAAAACTTGAAGAGATGTTTGCCTTACAGAAATCACCATTTATGTAGGTTTACCAGTCAAAGCTCCTTAATAACTTCCTCTTTTAAGAAATGGGAAATCCACATATTATCTTCAAAGTGCATTTCAATAATTTACATTCTTTTAACAATAAAACAAATGAAAAGACAGCAAAACTAAATACTTATTTGCAAAGACTAATGCTTAAAAGCCATAACTACATGCTATATGCCAACCCACTTTAACTTAATAAACTGATTGGGCTTAATTACAAGCCAAAACGCAATGCCGATAGAAAACACTATCCTGTGATACAACAAGATTAATACGATAAATATATGCAAAATTGGTGGCAACTCATACCTGCTTTTCAGGATATTTCGGAGCAGATATTAAAGAAACAGCTTCCATGTGACCAAAATCAACATCATAACCAAGCATATAAATGTAAAGCATTTTCCACACATATTTCTTCTTCTCATAAGGTGTTAGACCCTGTCAAGTTACAAGCATGAATTTAAAAAAGAGGACTGTTAATCATGCATTCAAGGAAATAAGTATTACATTTGCTGCAATGCAAGTTGAATGAGTAATGTTTAGTGAGAATAAACTCACAGAGAAAAGTAATTGCTCGAATCAGGTATGAGAAGTTTCATCTTCAACAGATAAAGGAACAGTAAAAATGGAGAGCTCATAAATCTTACGCGATAATTAGCCTTATCAGGAAAGAGAGAGAATTGCAAAATGATGCATAAATTTAATTCTGGGATAACAACTTGAGGTTCGCATAGCTCACAGCCATTGCTTAACAAGTAAAAGTTCTTGCGAATATATGTGCTAGCTTAGGCTTTTTCTTGTCTTTTTGTCCACGAAATGAGAAATGCAAAGAAGGTTGTGGGCTTAAGGTCAAGGCAGTCATTTTCAATGGCCATAGAGAATTATTAAAAAAAATCCCTTCTTATGTTCTGTTCATGTTTTTAGTACATTAAATTGATACTGTTTTGATGAAAGAAGAAATCAGTTAGTAAGATAAAGAATATGAATAGAGAGACTGGATTCCACAATGTCACTATAAAAAAGAAAAAACAGAAACTGGTGTGAACAACACTCCATCCATGTGGAAAGATGGATGGCTTATGCCAGATGGTATAATGTGGAGAACAAAGGGAATCACCTGACCACTTTATCCTCCAAAATCCTCCCCTACTTTTTAAAACTGTAAAATCTGGAAGGGCGAGAGCTTATCATAGTGCTACGAACTTCCAAGGACTCATACCTCATAAGAATTAGAATAGATCCCAGCATCCCTAAACCAACTTTGATTACTTTATGCCCAAATTAGTTGTAGCAGGAAACACCATGACCATTTTCCTACAAGGGAAAATTTTAGCACCAAATTGCCTAAACCAAACCCCCTATTCTTATTTCTTACTCTACAATTTCCAACAGACCAGATGATCTTTCCATTTATTCTCTGTGCCTTCCAGATAAAATCATGCATGGCACATTAAATCTCAGCCACCTTACCTGGTACCTTGGAAAGCTGTTCAAATTGCTTTTACTAGTGCTTAGAAGCATGCATGCATCTATTAGAAAACGTTAACTTGTATCTGCTAGGATTAGATTGTCTAATGTTAGCATTATGTGCTGTATTCAAGTCAAAGTAATTCCGCCGTGCTGAAGCTTTGCATATAGCTTTGTTATTATTTTAATCATTAGGATAGGCATTAGAAATCATCTTCATGTCTAAAATATGGATCTTAGTAATAAGAATTTTATTCCTTTACATCCCAGGGAAATAGCAGCAGTCGTCTTCATGCTCAAATTGCAGAACATTACCATCACCTACTTAGGCAAAATATACAACGAGAAAGGTAGCAAGACTATTTTACAATGCCAACCTCTCTTACCATACATGGGAAGATCATGCATATCGTCTAAGATAGACAACTATAAATATTAGCAAGTGATTAATTTCATAAGAAATCATGTCAATGAACAGAAGCAAAAGAATTATACTCGAAGTACACACTGCAACAACAAAAGATGTAATAAACAACTGTTTTTCTTATTCATTTCCGATAAGTAAAAGGATGCATTCAAATTATTAAGTGGCAGTAAAATAAAAAGTAAATGCGTCCTAGCAGTTGAACTTCACTATCTCACCCTGATTCTTTTCATTACAAGCAAAGGGTATGATATGGATAAGCTATTTATGCTCATTATTGAAAACAATGTTGTTCTGTGTAATTACGATCAATGTTTCAACCATTCATCCCATGTCTGCAACTCTATGGATAAGATACTTTTACCGGGTAGTAACAGGATCGTGTGCATCAGAGGCCTATGCTTAATGCTTGACGAGCACAAGCACATCTAACTATGCGTTACATCCCAATTTCATAGTTCAGAGGGAACAACATCGAACAAAATCATGAATATCTTCCTAACTTTAGATCAGTATGAATTTAAGAATGAATCCAATTGGGACATATCAACTCCTGTATCTCTGTTATAAGCATTATTTATTATAGACCAAAAAAGGAACATGATTGACGTAACTATTGAGCCATTTAATAAATCATATCAAAATTCAGCAATGATGAACTTTGTCCAACTTGGGTAGCATTTCCAATTATGTGACTGATGCAAGAAGATAATCTGACCTGTTGCAAGTCATTTCAGTGAAGTAAACATCACAGCATCTGACCAACCAAATCACAATATACATGAACTAGGATACAAAACTAACTACAACTCATTCACCATCTAATTTCCTAGGTAAAGTTATTGTAACTTGGTTTGGGTAGCACCAACTCTCAACAAAAAAAAGGATATAGCGAATAGAAATTGAAAATGTGTTATACCTCTTCTCCTGATTGTACTTGATTCTGCTCAGTAAAACATGAACAGTGACCAACAGAATTAATCCAATCAACAAATTCAATTTATCAAGCTCATTCACCCAATAAACCAATTACACGAAAATCAAAATTACTTACCAGGTCCTAACTGTACAATTTGCACACTAAAACCCCTAAAAAACACTAACTCCTGCACACAATTACGACTCCTCCCATCCAGCTCATATCAGGTTGCAAAATTCAGAATTGCAAACTAAAACAAAAAATTTTTTAAAAAGAAGGGCATTTACCAGACAAACCTAAAGCGCATGATACGGAGACATCTCTGTATGTAAAGACTTGCCTTTTCATTCTTAAAGCGAGTACGAATATTGCCGAGCTCTTTATCAACACGAAGTCGCTCCAGCTCTTTGTTTTGGCAATTCCGAATGTCGCTTATGAACACCGACAATCCTCTCATCCCCGAAAGCGCCATCTTCAAACGCCCTCAGATCCGGCGACCTCCAAGATCCAATGGCCACGAAATTCACAGATCTCAATGGAATTTCACAATCCAAAATAAATGTTGTTTCCTGTGCTCGCGGCTTAGAATTTGTTCTGTATGTATGTGTGTATGTAAATGGACAGAGAGAAACGGGGACTGTGTCTGAGGTGCGATCTAGAGAGAGAAATCTGGAAAAGCCGTCGGACAGTGGAGGAAGACGACTTTTATTTCAGCATTTATTTTTATATTTATTTATAATTTGCTTTTACAGTGAGTCGGTGGCATACAACATACAGCCATCATTTCACTTCATTTGATCCCCCATTTTCAAAAATGTTCGTCTTCAGCAGCTTTTGATTTCATTTTCAAACAAATAATTTAATTCCATTTGATTATCAATTAAATTGCGGTCGAGTAATGCTCTCCGGGTCAAGTCATGGGTGAATGTTTAAATTTATTTTAATTTTTATCAAATTTCAAATATCTTACTTATATTTGATTTGATTGTTAATCAAATTTAATTTGAATAAATTTTACGGGATCAAATATAAATTAAATTCAAATAATTTAATTTTTAACATATTATATTATTTTTTTACTAATATACTCGATCTCGAATTCGATACGATTTTCAAATATTATTGAACAAAAAAATATATTTAAATTTAATTTATTATATTTAATAAATCAAACTCAAATAATTTTATAATAATCAATCTTAAGTAATTTAATTTATTTTTATATTTAAAGCTTGTTTTTAAAACTATTAATATTTTATATTTTATTTTGCACATATAAAACTCATTTTCACACTCAATAATATTTCAAAAAATTTTCATGCAAAAAATACTGTAAAATGAATATATTTTTATTTCAAAATCTATATAATCTACATGAAAACATAACTACATAAGTAATCAAAATATATTTTTAATTTTATATTAAAATTTAGTAAAAATGTTTTAAATGTTAAAAATATTGAAAATATGAAAATAAATTTAAAAATGAAATCAAACGGGTTGTGAGAAGCCCTACCCGCATTCATTGACTGAAATCCAAACCCGCACCCAATGCATCAATTATGACGTGTTTTTGGTAGAGGCAATGACTATTTTTTAAATAACCTTTCCCTTTCTTTGTTTTCTGTCTCTTTGTTTGGTGAATCATGACATGACAATATTCAATGCAAGGAAAAATGAGTTATTGGTTAGTCTTAACATTTTTATTTTTTAAGTTTTAAAATAAAATATTATAATTAATTTACTTGAATTAAATTTAATAGACTAGTGTATAGGACCAAGCTTAGATTTTTACTAAATTCATATATATAGTATTTGGTAGAACCATAGTTAGGTTTTAATAATTCATTTGCGTATTGTATTCGCTTTAATATATTATATAATTATTTTACATAACATAATAAAAAAATATTATTAATATTTATTAAAACGATCGAATCGACAGTTGAACCACTTACCGATAATAACACCAGTTTGGTCACCTATTTAGTTATGAAAAAACTGGACTATTACAGTTTTAAAAAACACATAAATAAATAAATCTTATAAAAATTTAATTGGAAAATTTGATTTTTGATATTGCATGAATATAAGCTTTACTCTTAATTTAATGTAATTGTTCGCCAAAGTGTTCAAAATTCCTACCAACAACAATTTTATCCAACTATATTGTTTTATTTCTAAACATAGATTAGCTTAAAAATTAAGGCCAACTTCATTGAATTTAGATGCTTTTTCCCTAACAGATAAAAAGCACACACTTCTCTCCCGTAAGGGTGTTGAAGAAATATACATAAAGTGGTCTCAGCATAATTCAATTGACGAAATAATTGACTTGAACTTGCTTTCACCGGTAGGATAAGAATTCGAATTCTGATGGGAACCTACGGATGCATTTCAATATGGAGCAATTACTGTGCCATCAGTGACACCCTGCGACTGACCTATGTCGAACGATCACTGTGCGTTGGCCTCATTGTGAGCAAAAACGTACAGTTTTTTTAGAAATATGAAATTGATTGAAATATATTTTGCAAATTATCCCTCATGCATACTAGGTGTAGGTGTTTAGGAGGTTAAAAATTAATTTGACGGGAAATTTGGTTATCAATATATATATATATATATATAAAGTGGATTGCAAAAAGTTATTTATCCAAAGTATCTACCAATTACTTTTTTAATCACTTTTTTCTTCCTTTTTTCATTTCTTGGAGCACAATAGTTTCTTCCTATTAGTCTACTACTGTAAAGGCCAACTTTTTGAACTTTGGAGGCTACAGCTGAAAAATCTTTTGGCCAATAAAAGGGTTGTCATAATGATGGCAATTTGAATAATCCAACTTTAGCTTGTGACAAAAACGACTTATTTATAGCTTTAAGTCACTTTTCCATGATTTGAGATAGAAAAACTTTCTATTTTCCAGAACCCACAAAGCTCACCTACTGAACTAGGAACTTTTAAATTTCTTGGTCGTTACCTGTTCCAAAAAGAAAAAGAAAAGTTGAGGGATTAGAGTGGGGGTTTTGTTTTATTTATTTTTTTGTGCAAATAATCCAAAACAAGTTGATGTTGTTGTCGATGCAGAACAATAATCGTTTTCAAAAATAGTACATTTGATAGATGTGAGATGTCATCCACTTTATCACTATTCAAGTGAAATTGTGTACCCTAGATATGAGATGATACCGATTCCTGGCCTGGTATTCTAGTGTTGGCTTGCAATTAGGGAAGTGTTCCCCAATTGGTGCCAAAATCAAAATTTTGATATAAATTAAAATCGAATTGAATTTTTTGATATGATATTCGGTATGTATTTTTTAAAAAATTTTAGTATTTGATTTGATATTAATATTTTTTATTTATTTATTTTTTAAATCTTGTAGATTAATTTTGACTTTCAAGTATTTTTTAATTTATTCTCCTTATATTCAATTATTTAATAATTATTTGGTTGGTGCTTGTGGATATGACTAAAATTTAGCATTATAAATATAATATTTTTTTTAAAATTTTTTAATAATTAAAAGAATGCATTTCTCTAGTTTGATGAAATGTTTCACCAAAATCACACTCACCGAATTGAATTAAATGTAATTGGATTGCTTAGTTATTTTTTATTAGTATCATAAGTAACAAACATATAAACATATTTTTGTTATCAATTCTTTACCTTTGTCCAAACAATAATCATTTATGGTTGAAAATGAACTCCAAAAAATAGTTCAAATGATTGACTTATCTTTTTCATAAACAACAACTCCTTAATTTAATTTTTATATATGAAATTTTTGAAAAAGAGAGATCAAATTTATATAAATTTTAATTTTACCAAAATCATACCGAATTATTAAATTTTTTCGGTAATTACCAAACCATATTGATTTATATCTGTTCGTTGTTCAATTTGGTTGGTAAATTGCCACACTTATTACCAAATGCCCACCCCTACTTGAAATCATGTAAAGGTAACCAAACGAAGTCCAAGAGCATTCCATTAACTCTTTGAATCACCGTAAGGTGCGAGGGATACAGCAATGGTTTTTCGATACAAGATGCCTATTGACTGCAACATTTATAAACACGAGGAACCAAGAATCTTACTTTTCTATTGCTTTACAAAGCTATACATTCATCTTGTATGAAATGTGTATACTGGAATAACATAGACATGAGTAACACTGACAATGTGCTCATCCTTGGGATTCAAATGTGTATTTACTTGTATGGAAGCTTTTGTGGATCACCATGCAGGAGCTAGACGACACCGGGGAAAAAAGCCTAGTAGACAGTAGAAAACTCGATATCCCAATTGCAGCACTACAGAGAATAAGGTATTACTTTGCTGCTAGACATTTTTCCCCAGCCTCTGCTCATGATCTGCCACTATGTTTTGCTACAGTAAAAACGCCTTCATTACCTTCACCAGTATAAAAGAATTACTCTGTTGTCAAAATTTGTCACTGCAAGGGAAGGAAAGCAAGCATCAGCAGCTTGTGCTTCATAAACCCTTGTTCCCACAATTATCCCACGGCTTCAAGAAAGCAATTTTACCATCTGCAACTTTTTGGAAGCTCAAAGCAAGAAACACAGACTTCTTTAACCACAATACTCAAAACAGAGAAAAACTTTTCCTATGCCGAGAATGACGGGTGGATGGTCGTGCCTGCTCAACTGATGCTCTTGGAGTGGGTGCTGTGCTCTCAAGGATGTCTTGTTGGGCATCTGAAGACCGAGGAAGCAGTTTGCATCCAATCCCTCTAGCAATAAAGCGAGGAGAACTAAGGTAACTATGTGACTTGGTCACCTTTTTCATCTCTTCCTTAATTTTACTGAATTCTTCTTCCAGTTCTCCAACTCTAGACCTCATCCTTTCCATGTCCACTTTTAGCACCTGGTTCTCACGGACAACTGTTACCCATCCGTCTCGCTGGACTCTTTGACCAGCAATTTCATTAATTTCATTGGGAACAGCCAGTGAAGCTGCAGGGGCACTTTCAGCATCCAGAACATGGAGGCAGCCAGCTAAAGCTGTTCTCAACTGCATCTGCTCAAAGAACAAGACTTGTAATATGACTCTGAGTGGCAGCCTTTCATTTTGAGATGCATGGGCACAAGCATCAATTGAGAGCTTCTGAAAATCAATAATGCTGCACAGTTGCTCGCGATCTTTCTCTGAGAGCCAGGAATGTGCCTGCACAATTTCATGAAAAATTGTCAAAAACTAACAAGAAACTTTTTCTGGTGTCGCCACAGCAGAAAAAAATTCTAATTTACATTATTGATGTGTAGAATGGGATAACAACATTTAGCAAAAGTCCAAAACCATTAGTTGTCAAAAATAACACGAGAAGGATTTTCTGTGACTGGCCAAAACACATAGAAGCACCCACAACATTGACTAGGGAACGGAAGGAAAATAAACACAATTCAACTCGTATATCAATCAGTATATAGAAACTCAGAATATTATTCTTTGGTCTTTTTGAGGGTCTAAATCAAGGGATGAACTGAACAAACTGAATTTCATGGGTTACCTTATGCCAACTTTATAAATGTAAAATCATGTCATCCAACTGTTGACAGGACTGCTATTTGTGCACACAAGTGAGAGCAGAAAAGTCTAAAGAAGCAATTCCTCCATATAACAAGATACAGAAAAGGAGCATTTAACTCCTAACTGGAGAAAAAGAACAGAGAAGATTTTAAACCTAAAGGAATACGAAGGTAAAACAGAACCATGCAAAGGAGGACATTCAAACCTTAAAGTATATATCCAGTGCTCGGTATAGCCCATCATGCAAAGATCTGGAAGATTCTGGCAACACTTCTGCCAGTGAACGTATTTTTCCAGGTTTCAAGTTTACATCAGAAGCAACCTCCGCTATATAATTATCTACCAATTTAGCAACTCTCTTCAAGCGTCCAGATGATGGTGATGTGTCTAGGTCAAATGATGATGGAGATATAGAAGTTACACTTGGCTCAGAAGATACAAAATGATGAATCATCCTTTCAACACAATCGCTGTTGTATAAAGTATCAGAATCCGAATAACTAGGTATGAGTAGACTATCCAGGGTTGCCACATCTAGCTGCACACCTATTCTCCTTTCTAAAGAATCCTGGCATGTGTGGTTAACTCCCAAGATTAATGCAACACGCAAAAGTCCCAGTAAAAAACGGCAAAAAGATTTACCCTTCTTCTCAGGCAGTAGTTTGATAACACTTTTCAATAAAGCACTCTGATTAACAGTGGCAGGTGTCATGCTGAAACTAGCAACTGTCCTTGATATACCACTTTGTCCTCCCTGCCATCTGCCCAACCCTGGAAGGTATTTTTTACAATAGTACATTATAGCACGTGCTAAATTTTCAGGTCTTATTCCTTTGGCTTCCATTGTCTGAATTAGCCTCTCAAACAACTCAACGCAGAGATATGAGATGTCCTCAAACCACCAGTCAGATTCATTACTATGGATCCTTGCACCAGTATTTATCCCATTCCACAGAATGCTCCCTCCAGGGCTCTGCAGGCTACCATACATCATCATAGGCCATCCGAATAAAGAGGGATCTGTACAGATCATCACAGACAAAGCATTCATACATCTACTTATGATTTGAAGTTTGTCTGCTCTTGGAATAACTAGTTCACAACTTTGGAGAGCCAAAATGCAATCTTTCCAGTGTCGTAGAATATGCTTATGGAAGAAACTCTCTGACTTGGACAGTAAATTATCTTCACCATAATCATCAGTCATATCAAGATAGTCTGCTGCACAATACAAAATTACTATGTTCCTAGGTGTGAACTCAACCCGGCCACTGTAACAGAATTTGACTACAATGAAAAATGTATCAGGACCACCAGGAAATTCATCAAGAGTTACTGTCGATGTCTTCTCAGTGGTACTTTGAGATTCTTCAAAGATAGTTGCTATCTTCCCACATCTTGAAATAAGAGGAAACTAGAGGGGACACACTTTTATCAGACTCCAAATATAATAGGACACTAAAGAAAATCGAATTCTTAACTGCAAAAAGATACTTTGAAGTAAAATGATTATTGAACAAATACAAAAGACAGCAACCTACAGAAGAACCCAAATAACTTGGTTCTCCAAATAAAAGAAAGGGATGATAAATGATAAAACCTCTGATAAATTATTTAACGATCATGTGACAATAATCAACAAAAAAGCTACAGATTGCCCTACTGTTTTGAGACGTAAGAAAATTATCTAGGACATTACATAATAGGAAAATAATTTAACACAAACATATTTCGGTTTCTCAAATAACAACAATGATGCATATTCGTAGTTTGTTAAGTATCTCTCACATCCACACTTAGCAAGGACTTAATTAAATCCCCTTTAAAGTATATTCATGCCAGCACTACTTTTTTATTTAAGGTTAGTTTGAAACTATTGATAATGAAAAGCTTTCAAATAAATAAAATATACAATAATTTTCAGAATTAAAATATTACAGAAAAAGGAAATGCTTAATTTGGTCAGGGGATAGGAATCTAATGGAGTTGGGTTTTCCCAACTTGACCATGTTTCAAAAATTAACAGAAGAGAAATTCTTCATCACTTTGACTGGGGCCAACAAGTGGTTTCCTGAGTTTTGTGGCATCATCTGTGGCTTAATACCAAGTTCTTAAACTATATACTCGAACTCTGTTACAACAGGCTTGAGACAAGAATGGCTTAACTTCTATTACAGACAAGCTTGAGATTTAGCCAATGTTGTATTAGTATCTGGTTTCCATTTAGATCCATGGAATAAGTATTGGTGCGATATAGAAATGTTTGCCTCACAACTATACCATGTTGATGGTATCTGAAATATGTCAAGAAAACCCAAAATCTGTTAACAAAGAGAGGAAGGCATGGAATTCTAGAATTATTGAATACACAACAAGATTAGCATTTCAAATTGAAATCTAGGTGTCATTTATTAGCTGTTGGAACTTTAGTGTTGAGGAGATCCTTATTTTTAGAGGTAAGGGTATTTCGGTCATGGAATAACTTTAGTGTTGAGGAGAACTTTAGCATTTTAATAATTAATGGACTTAGCAGTATACTAGAGTTTATAATTCCTTCTCCTCTCTTCTTATGTTCCTCCATCTCCCGCAAAGATTTTCCTCTTTCTACATTTTTAGCACCTTAATGCTTGTTCGCAGTCCTAAAAAGAAAACATAATATGCTTACGCCATGCGAATATGTAACCTATCAAAACAGCTCCCTATTTCTAAATGGTATTGCTTTGGCATACTGTTCATCAGCTCAGCATGACATCTGTCTGTCAAAATCCTTTTTCAATTATCACCATTGATTCTAATACTTATCTAACCCTATTACAATGCATACCTCATCATCTAACTCTATGAAGATCATCTTAAGAGTTCTTTACGAGATATTTTCCAAAGCTGTCCTACATCAATTGTCCACTACAGTCAGAATTTTGTGTGAAAAGAAGAATATTTCCAGGACCTAAGTGGTAGAGGTGGGGAGATGCCAGCATGTCCATCACTCTTCCCCTTATCTAGAACTGGTTGTGTGTGTTTTCATGTAAGACAGAACAATTTGTAGACTTATATCCTCTCACATTTGCAACAACATCCCCACCCCCAAATGAAAAAAGAAGATATATTCCTGGATCTGCCACAGAGAACTGTCCAAGATTAACCAAAAGTGTCCATGTTCTATATATAAATGCTGATAAGTAAATTAATCAAAGTGCAACATAAAACAAGAATAAATATAATCCAGGAATACTTGTCACTTCTTGCTGTCTGAATTTCCAATAGAAAAAATTGTAAAATTACATTAATAAATTAAACTGAGAAACAATATATAGCCCAAAACTGCAAGAGATAGCCACATGAAGGGCCATAGGAGGATCTCAATTCTCTCAACATTCAAACTTAAAATACAGAAGCCAAACTATCAAAAAAAAAAAAAAAAATTCAAGAATTGATAAAGAACCAGTAGTCCAGCTATAAAAATTTCTAGAAACAGGCTCTTATTCCTATGTAATTGCATCTTACATTCATAGACAACCCACAGCTTGAAGAAATCCAATAGAAAATGTGAGCATATTCCCCAAAGAACAAATCAACAAGAATCCAATCCAAGAATTATAAAAAAACAGAAAAAGAAAAGCTATTTTTCTTATTCACATATGATTGCATATAAGATACCTTGTGAAGATGGAAGTTTACTTCACCCACCACCACTGTAATATCGCTTGGCAAACTTGCATTGCAGAACCTGACATGAAACAAATAGTATCTCATTGAGTAATTATTTATTTTTTGTTTTCTCTTTAATACGACTAAAAACTCCATCATTTCATATACCTTGTCCTGTATGGAACATTTGTAGTCGACAGCCCTTCCAAAACTCAAATTAATCACATAAAATTTCCCAAATTGCTCACTGAACACACAACTAACTAGCCCATTCAAACTTTTTGAAGCAAGACCTACCAACTATAAAATCTAAGCTGATCCCGACTTATAGTCCAGCATGACCTTGACAACTGGCTTATGAACTGAACAAGGCCTAGAAGTACTTGTTTAAAAATTGAATTGAATCATGTGCCTCAGTGACCATGATGACATGCTTGTTAACAGCATAATTTCCTTGGTGGGTTTGATTTGCATGATATTTGAAATGGCCACGCAGTGGTGGTGAGTTATGCATTGGCGAATTGTTTCTTTACTTGGAAACTGTAGTGCAAGATGACAAGCAGCTGAGTCATCTTCCAACTTTTTCTTAGTAGGCAAGAACTCAAATTGCATGGCAATCAATTGGCCACGTCAACTATATCACAATGCTCAGTCAAATTTCTGTGCCGAAGAAAGCGCAACTAAGCCTACTTCAGAGAATTGAGAGAAAAACTTGAAAGAATTGATGTATTGTGAAGGAAATTATCTTTGTAAGGTGTGAATTTACTCTTGGGGTGTTTAGTTTAATTAGAGAATATATTCTCTAATTGTTGTAATCACTCAATTATATCAATTTGTGTAATCGCTCCCTTTGCCTGGATGTAGGCGCAAACTAGCAAAACTACGGAAATACTTTTGTCATTTTTTTACAATCATTTCATTGTCGTCTATCTGAACATATGTACCGTTTGATCCGAATGTCAGTCTAACAGCACATTTTTTAAATCAATTGCCCTCTTCTGTTATTAGTAATTTAGCACCAATATATAGTAAAACACAAAATCACCCTGCAGAAACTGATACGAAATTCAATACGCATATTCTGATAAGTTTGCTAAATAACTAGACTTAAAGATTTACCTAAAACTTGAACTGTAAAGCTTGAGTTTAAACATTCTTAGTATAATACAGCAGTATCTCTCCATCTCTGTCTGTGTTTAGATGGGAGTTGGGTTAGCAGCTCATGGGTGATCAAGAAATAACTAGAAAAGCAAAGAAGAAAAAGAATATTACACACGTAGAGAGAGAAGGGTGGGCGAAATACCAGTCATTTCCTTCACGATGGAATCCAGAAATTTTCCCAGCAGGAGCCATCAGTAGGCAAAGCTTTCAAGACTCAACACCCCTTTCTTTTCTTTGTAGAAATGACTCGCTTCTATTCAATGCTTCTTCTTCTTCCTCTCTAATAAATGCTCAATTCAATTCAAATTCCCTCTCTTTTCTCTCTCCCACTCCAAACCATAAAAGCCTCTCCATTTCAATTCAGTTCATTTCATACAACAAAGACCCTGATATTATTATTCCCACAGCTCAGCACTTCATTAATTAAGCATACTCTAATAAACAAACCCCACAAAAGGGGGCAGCCCACCAACCATCTCAACCACAGATACCCAGTTTTCAAAAAAGAAAAAGAATAAATAAAAAGAAACAAGTGAAATAAGGCCAGCGTTTACCGAGTCAACTTTTGGTCATACTCATTAGCAAAAACAAACAGCAATAATGACTCATAAAGACTCTCTCTTTACAGCCCTGCTGTCCATGTCTTTGGTTATGAAAAGCCCAACCCATTGTTCCTAAAGACACAGCAACAGTATGGCACATCCCTTACTCTGATCTACTTTATGCATACGTATATATACATACACATATATTATATAGGGACAAAAATACAGGTCATATAAAAAGAGAATCCAGAGAAGGTGACGAGGAACCGGCGTTAAAAAGAAAAAAAGAAAAAAAACCAAAAGGAAAAAGTATCAGTTTCTACAAAGATTCGAGCTTCTCCCAAATATCCACTTGTGTTTGGATACCTTCTATTTTGGGTTTGACCCATTTCTCTATTACTCTAATATCTCCAAATATGAGTGTGTTTACACATTTTTTTGCATGTGCTGACACTCTATGGAGAAGGGAATTTAGGCCGGTCGAGGAACAAAGGGACAAAGGGCCTAAAAATAGACAAGAAAACATGGCTAATCATGAGAAGAGTAAAAATATGATGTAACGTGTGTGTGTGAGGCTTTTTGTCGAACGGGTGGTGCGGATGAAACCCAGAGGTCCTGGATCCAAGATCAGTGAGGCTTTGGGTAGCGTGCTGGTGCGCATGCGAAGAGAATTAAGAGACACTTCTTCTTCTTCTTAAGTCATATAATTTAAATCGGATTTTTTATTTTAAAATTGTAGAAAGAATGACAAGTGTTAGAGAACAAAAAATAAGAATATAATTTATGAGTAGAATTTGCACCAAAAGTAAAAATTAACTTATATGAATTGATTGAGTTTGAGCTACTCTAATCTCGATTTATACACGTATTTTTTCAATTTTTTTTATCTTTACACAACATATTCGGAAAATTATAATTCAAATCAAGTTTTACTGATCCATACAAATCAAATGATAAATATAGAATCATGATAACATATTCTTGTGCAAAGTGTTAGCGTTAGTTTGATGATCATGTGATTTTTTGATTAGTTTGAGGGAATTTCACTTTGCTTTGCTTCAAAGGTAGGAAAGTGAAGCTCTAAAGTGCTAGAACAGAAATCATGGGTCCAAGAATTTCATTTGCAATATAGCTCACAACACTTTTGAGATTAGTTCTAATAAAGAAGGTAGAATTGGCTGGTCTTTTTTTTTTTTTTCTTTTTTTCTCCATTAATTAGGATTTTAGGCTTCTATTATTACAGACATAAATAGGACTGTTCATGTGTAAAATTGCAACCTAACCCAAAATTCTTAATATTTTTATTTTGTTCTCTATCATAAGGTAATTTCATATCCCTTGACAATATTTTTCTTAATCTTTGAGATTATCACAATCAGGAGGGTTAATTTGCAACTTCGCCAAGAATTGGTCCATCACATTGTAAGGTTAATTTTCGTTTATTTGCAATGTAAATTTTTTTCTACTTTTTGCTGGGGGCAAAAAAAAGGTTTTCCTTTTGGAATGTTAGAAACGAGACACGAGAAATACATAAGAAAAAAGTTTTGTATTGAAATAGGTAATATGCATTTTATTTCCAAAACTTAAAAATTTTAATATTTTATCAATTAAAAGTAAATTTTAAGCATTTTGTCCCTTAAATTTAATTATTTTAACACTTTATCCCCAAAAATAAATTTTAAACTTTTTGACCATTCAACTTCTATTTAATATATCATTTTGCCTCCCCTCTCCTAATATTATTTTCAGATCAAATTTTCACCAAAATGCACTTTATTAGCCATTGTTCCTCTTTTCACCTTAAAAATCGAAAAAAATACATCGTAATTTTTTTTATTACTGTCATTGATAAATTATAGCATTTAGAACATTTTTAGTATTGGAATCGATACTAATTGATCAAATATATCAGTGTTTGTCGTATTTTTAATACTAACAATAATAAAAATAATATTATAATACATTTTTTCTTGGCTTTTCAGTGGAAAGATAGAAAATAATTTAATTTGAAAATCACATTTAGGGGCAAAGTATTAGAATAAATGCAAATTGATGAGACAAAATATTTAAAATTTATTTTTATGGATAAAATATCAAAATAATTAAGTTTAAGGTGACAAAGTGTTTAAATTTATTCTTTTAAAAGTAAAATAATATATCCATTAAGTTTAGTGGGTGAAGTGTCGTTTAAACTCTAACCGTGTATATATATATATATATATATATATATATAGGTACATGTGTAAAAGAATATATTTATAAGCATGTACACAACGGTAAACAGACATACAAACATAGATCTAAAACACAATAATTTATGTACGTTATATTAATATACAAGAAAATATTAGTCAAGATTTCCAATATCATGCTAACATGGACCATTTGATTGATAGAAGTGAAAAGTAGAATCAACCATACCAATATCAAAATAGCAAAGCAATAGCATCATGAGGTGCCACTTGCTTGACTTTTATGAACCTGCGTTGTTTTAGATTAGGTTTTCTTATATGTTGGCTTTTAGGTTATATTTGAACTTAAATTTTAGTGACAAAAGGATAAAAAAAATAATTATAATATTTAAAGTTCAAAATTACATAATTTGAAGTGGGAAAATCTTTTTTTTGTAGTGTTTTTCTCAATGTAAAACTTAGGATCCAATCATTAAATATTTTTTAGTCAAAATAATTTATTGGTAAATATATTGCATACGACCTCGTTGATTATACGTTCAAGTCACCTACAAAATCAATTATTATCTTTTTTTAAAAAAAAAAATCTTCTATGATATTAGGAATATATAGTATATATATATATTAGGAATTAGATTTTTACTTTATAGCAAAAAATAATAATGGTTGTAAGATGATTTGTCTATAAAACAATAAATTATTAGAACGATTAAGGAAAAAATAAATTGAAATAAGAATTAGTCGAGATGAATTCACAATTCTTGATGATCAACTTTAGAGAGAAATTTAATTGAAGTTGATAATCAAGAATTGTGAATTCGTCTCGACTAATTCTTATTTCAATTTATTTTTCCCTTAACCGTTCTAATAATCTATTGTCCTACAAACGAACCCTTCTTACAACCATTATTCTTTTTTGCTATAAAATGAGAATCTAATTCACAGTATCTGACACATCTGAGTTCGACACAATTTCTCACGGCAATCCAAAGGCGCCTGTGGCCTAATGGATAAGGTGTCTGACTTCTAATCAGACGATTGTGGGTTCGAGTCCCACCAGGCTTGATTTGAATTAAATAATTATTTTCAATTTTTAGATATCACACAGATACCTATTTCGCCAATAGCTCCTGCTATTATCTAAAGGCCCAATTGCTTGCGCAACAATTTGATCCACCAAAATCAGACGCGAATTTTTTTACAGGGCTCCAATTATTGCTAGAAAACTGAACCTGTTAAGACTACAATTTCCTTCCACTACCAGCTATTTTGCTTCTCCTCTCTTGCACGATTAAAAGCATTGATTCTTGAAAGAAACACCAATCTATTGATGAAAGTCCGAAGTAACAAGCTTCGCGTTGATGAAGTTACCTTTATTTTTCGGTTTTTCCAAAGGGAGTTTTGTGCAGAAGTAATTCTTTTTCTTATCCAAAAATTCATGGAATGAGAAATTTGCCGTTTTATAGGTGATTAGAGAAAGATTTGGGCCTTTCAACTCCAGTAGCAAAAATTCATCATCACAACTGGATCAACATGTTTCCCTATAGAGACGGATTAATCATCATTTCTGAAAAGCATAAGATTTGACGAAGTGCCAGAATAGCCAGCAAGGGGGAATCCAGACATTAACAACTGAAGACACAAATTAAGCAAACAACATTAACAACCCAACCCACGCTCTTCAACATTCTGCTGAAAGTGAGAAGAATCATTTCACTTATCTAACCAGGTACTGTTCACGCTGGCATTATTGAAACACAAAAATATAAATAAAAAAAATCCACAATTTAAAATATATATATATATAAATTAATAACCAATTACAAAATATCATTCACTGAAAAGTTTGAAAACGATGATACAACATGCTCCCTTGTAGGCAAACTAGTACTAGGTCACTAACACCAACACCCACAAAGGAAAAATACTGGTAGCTTTTCCTCTGTATGATATATCCAGGATACTGTTTTAGCCAAAAGTCTAGTGGCACATTGCGGCAAAATATAATGGAGTACCTAGTGGAGTGATCTCCCAGGTGCTAGACATACAAGGTCATTACACTGTGAGCTGTAGATTACTGACGCTGGCGAGAAAGAATGTTGGGCATATGAGAAGGAACCATATATTGATGTACGGAGAGATCCTTGAAAAGAATTGAAAGGCCTGCGAAATAGCATCACATGAAGAGAACTGAATTCAGTACTTTTTCTTAACTGGCCACCGGTTTTGAAGTAGCCTTCTTTATAGCTTCCGCGTATGTCCTGTGTTGGTAAGTAAGAGTAGATTCAAGCAAGTCCCAAAGCGATGTCTTTGGATTCCATCCTGAGAAATACGCAATTAAAGGAAACAGTTAGAAGGAGATTTCTCACAGGTAACCAGGTTGGCTACAAGAATGATTATTTACCAAGTTGTCTGTTGATTATGGTCATGTCTGGAATTCTCTTGTCACTATCATCATATCCTTCACCATAGAATTCTTTGGAGCTTATATCAACGGTAGGTGTATCTAACAGAGGTTCTCCACTAACCTTTGTGTAAACCTGCAAGCTCGCAATTAAAAGAGGAATTTGAGAAATTTAGTTACCAAATAGAGAATTTTATTTTGAAATAAAAGAGAAAAGTACATGAAAGGGTTAACAGTTCAAAGACAATTATAAATATCCAAATTACCTGAGTCATCATTTCAGCAAGCTGCCTGACTGTAACTTCATTGTTAGGGTTGCCCACGTTAAATATCTGACCATTAGCCCTGGCTGGATTTTCCTGAGAAAAATCACCCCATTTAACTACAATCTACAGATTAAAATCAAACACAAATATTAGGGAAACAAACAGAGAACATACAATCATCAAAAGAACAGCTTCAATGGCATCCTTAATATAAACAAAGGTTCTCTGTGATTGGCCGCCATCCACAAGCTTCAGTGGTTCGCGCCTTAACAGATTCTGGATAGAAAAAGAGCCAACAAATGGAAAATGAGACCAGCTCATATAATTATAAAACGCAATTAAATCGTGAGTGAAAATGATCTTACATTGCTGAAGCAGGCCAGAACTCTTGGAACACCCTCACTTGGACCATCAATTCCAGGTATGAAATCCATCCTGGGACCAATCCAGTTGAAGGGCCTCACAATTGTAAATTCAAGACCATTCTCAGCACCCTCAGCTGTAGAACAAGGAATATAAGAACAATATAAAATGCAGCTTCGATTCTAAAACTGTTTTAAAAGAATACAAGATCATTAACTCACCATAGATCAACCTCTCAATTAACTGCTTTGCGCATGCATATGACCACCTCTGTTTCTCAATAGGGCCAAAAATGCAAGGGGAGGCATCTTCCTTAAGAACATAATATGCGGGGTCCTGATGAAAGAAGATGAATGATGATTCAGAAAATTTTCAATGAACTGTCTAGCCAAGCCAAATAGAATTGTAAATTACAAGGTCTCCTTGGTTATTAAGTGGTAAACAGAAGTACAATTCAAAGCATAAGAGGTATGAAAAGGACCATAGCAAGAGTAGAAGTATCATCAACAATAATGAAAGGAAAAATGAATTTATGATTAGAATCAGTCTACACTATTGATTACAAATTCCTATTATAATGCTTTGATCTCTTTCTCTTCCTGAAAAGAGGAATAAGACATAAAAATAGAAGAGTTACAGTGGATATTTTATCATTTCAATGCTTTATAATTCTAAATAAGTGCATTCTTTTAACTGTATAAAAAACAATCCTTGCAGATTGTGGAACAATGAACCTTTCTTAATCCAAAAGGGACGGTTTGTATATATTGGTCAAAAGAAATCCATAGGCAACAACTACATGCCAATGTGATTGCTTCATTAATAATGATCTGCCAGTTTCATTTAAAATCCTACTTCTGAATCTTTCAAACAAAACAAAAGAATGTTTCTACTTGAAATCAAGTAGTTAAAACTACATCAATGAAACTCCTTCCCTCCCTTTCTACACAACTTCAAGTCTATTCAATGTTTTACAGCAAAGCCCCACTATGAATCTCAGAAGTTTCAATGAACGAATAGATTATAAGGTTTTTGCCATTACACTAGCATGTATACCATATTGTGTGTAAACTATTTGCAAAATAAGGTATAGAGAGGTAAGCTGAAAACTTCCTAAAGAATATAAATGCATACTTTAAGCTATGTCCCAAAACAAACTTTGCTCCTCAAATATTTTCATATTTTTGTAGTACATGTTGGGCACATAAGGCATGATATCTACTATAGGGACGATACATTTCTAACTGAATAGGCTTGTTTTGTTATGACCTCTCAATTGCATACAAAATATCATTGTAAAAAGGAAGACATGAAAATGATTATACTAAGCTCTTAGGCATATAAGATTCAATAAAAAGCACTTCACATCAAGCAGAGGTTCTCCTCCCACACAAAGATAATTATTTATGAGCAAGAGCAAAAGGAAATTCACCAAGAGAAAACAACAGTTGTGGAATTCTTAAAAATCAAATGATTACAGCAGGAATCACATACAAAACTTTTGCAGCAGACATCTCTATCAGTCCAGTCTCAACAGCCTGACAAAATACTCGGCATATAAAATGTGTAAAAGGCTTCTACTTAACAAATCGAGATATATCAAGTAAACCCAGATCGTCCACTCCAGAAATCTAATTTAGCAAATGAAGAGGAAATGAAAGCAAAGGCTCACCTGCCGTAATGGGCTATCTTTGGGTAAAAAGCAACCAATCGTTTTCCCGTATATTTCACAAGTGGAGAAATGTATGAGACGTTTGCCATTTTCTGAACAGTATTTAACCTAAACCCACAAAAGCCAATCAACTTCAAAACGATCTATATACATTTAGACAAATCTTTCAATCAGACAAATTAAACACAAGAGTGCAAATTGGTAGTAACAGGAAACACTTACCACGGGGAGAGCATCAATAAAATTGCTGTAAATTGTGTCAAGAGGACGCGTATTGTAATCTGCTGGAGTGCATATAGCAGCAAGATTTATGGTCTATGCCACAAGAAAAATTCTAGATTTAGTCCAGGTCAAAGTCTTACAACTAATACATGTATTATGTACAATTTAAACAATCACGCCATTGTCATAGCTAGAATAATAGAAAAACCATTGAGCAAGATTTCAGAAAATCGATAGTCCATAATTACTGACAGTGAAGCTGGTATATTAAAATCAACAAAGAAGAAGAACAAATACGGTCAGTAAACTATAGAATACTTACTCTAGTCTCACATAAAAAAAAAAAAATTCAGATCCGCAAAGATCCAAGAATTCCAATCAAGATCTCAATGAACTCCAAATTCAGAAACAAATCCAGTAATAGAACATGCAAAAAATTTAGTTCAAACATATATTATCAGAAATCTCCCAAAATCAAAGCAGAGAAACTCCAAAGCAACGTCAATGCGAAAACAACGCAGAAATCAAAAGGAAATAACATTAAAAAAAATAGGAACTCAAATAATCACATCCAGATCCGAATTCAAGCACAACCGAAAACCAAACTCATTTACAGAAATGCGGAAAACTAAGAGCAAGAAGCGACGGAAAATTATTACAAGATCCGCCATGCGAATGAGGCCTTCGAGGCGAGAGTCATTCTTGATGTTGAGTCGGTGGAACTGGATGCGATCGGCCCAGGGCAAGGAGGAAGGCTCGAGGAGGTGCTTGATCTTGTCATTGTACACATCCACCGCCAGCACCTTGTGCGGCGTCTCCGTCATCAGCTTCTCGCATAGATGCGAACCGATGAAACCTCCGGCACCAATCATGCATATCGTCATCGGCTTTATAGTATTTCCGTCCAGATCTACTCTCCCACTCGCCATTTCTGTGCGACACTCTAGATTTTTTTCTCTCTTCTGCTTTCGATGGATTTGTTTTTGTTAATGCGTGTGAATTTGGGGGTAGATTTTGCAAATGGGGATTGGAATGGGGGAATTCAGAAGGGGAAGAGCGGAGGTATTTAAAGCTGGAAAAAGGAGGGAGGATGCGTTCCCAGAGTCTGTGGCCCTACTGCGTCTATTACCGTGGTGTGTTATCTTTACTCGCTTGTGTACGGAATCATACGACTACTCGCCGTCATTGGGTGCCACGTGGATTATTGGAAACTTGGGTTATAGTGATAATTTTTTTCCCAATTGTTTGATCATATTGTTAAAATTAAACCCGCAAAATTATATAATTAGGCTTTGTTTGGATTTATGAATGACATTAGTAAAATTTATTGGATTATATTATTCAAGAAAATAATTATTTAGAATGTAATTTATAAATCTGAGTTAATGACTGAGTAGGATAATAAAATATAAATGTCCAAATTACTTTTTTGAACAAAAGGACAAAACAACCAATCCAATTTCTTGTCCAATCTCAAGGGCAAAAATATAAGATTTTTTTTGTTGGATCTAATCATCCAAACCTAAAACTTGGATTATATTGTTGGGACCAATTTTTTATCGCGGTCCAAATTAAATTTTTCAAACTTTTAACCCTGCATAATTATATAATTAATCCAAGTTCCCAAATATGGTGGCCATATGAAATAGTGAGTCCATATCTCTTTAATATGTGTATTAGTTTCCCTTGATATGAACATTATGTTATTGATAATTGTTTTAATGAGTATTTCTTTAACCCTAATATAAATATTATAATCTTATTATTTGGCATGATTAATTTGTTAATGATTGTTTTATTGAATTAGTTATTAAATATGAGTGATGATGTATTAAATATGGACTCATGCTAGGGTTAAGTTGTGCGACAGAGTTATTTATAGGATAATGCTCAGTGAATATTATCTTGTTACATGGTGCATGGACGTAACGGACCTTAAGTTGTTTATTGTTTTAAGTTTATAATCTTTTATTATGATTGGAATTTCAATCAATATATATATTGAATGTATAAAATAATATCAATATATATTTAACGTGTATTAATGATATTATAATTTTTGTTAGTTAAAAATCGTATTATACTCATATCATACACGTATTTACCAATAATTGATAAAAAATATTTTGTTTTTCATACACATTTAGAACTGCGAGTAATACTCCGTACTTTTGCAGTGAAATATTTTGTACACATATTATACTTACTTATATAATATTTTATTTTAATAAATATTTATAATATTTAAATATAATCAAAAATATCTAAAAGTTATTTATAAGTATTAATATAATATAATATAAATAATAATAATAATAATTGTAATAATTTATAAAAATAGTTTATTATTAAATAGTTATATTTTAGTTATGTTATAATTATAATATCAAAATAAGTCATGTTTTTGCTTCTAAATAATTATTTTATATTTATTTTGACCCACACATTTATGAATCTGTATATTAACTTTTTTATTTTTGTATTATTATTTTTAACAAAAAATTATAATATACTCATATATATCAAATGATGAATTATTTTTATTCCATATTTAACTAATTAGAATTGCAATATGGGATTGAATACCAATTAAAATGGAGTATCTCAACTGTTTTTTTTTTTTTTATTCACTTAGTTACGATTTTATATGCAATTTCCGTTCCCCCTCATTATTGTGGTAAGATCCATGAATGTGTATTATTTTTTATTATTTATTTTACTTAATAGGTTATTAATAATTATATCAAATTACAAACTAAGCTTTGGTATTTTTTTTATTTGATAAAATTTTAAATTCGATTAATTACTTAAAAATAACAAATTATGTGTAACTGTATTAAATTGATCGACCCAAATCACATTCGACTCAATTAGAACTTATTTGAACTCAACTTGATTTACAATCAAATCAAATTTCAATATAATTTTAAACTCAATAAAAAATTCAACAGATTTAAGTAAAGTTTTATTCAGTTTGATTTAATTTGTTTAGAGCTTGGTTACATGCAAAGTAATTATAGAGTAAGTGAATTTATATTTAATTACATGTGAGAGTATATATGTTATATTATATTTATCACATAATTGAATAAAGGTCATGAAATAGAGGTTGGACAAAAATTCTTTTTTACTTTTTAAAATAAAACCAATCAGTCAACCAAAGCCATGCTCACACTATATTCCATTGATAATAGGTCCATAAATTTTCTTAAGTGATTTGGTTATATGTATCATTGTATTAGGATTATTATTCAGCAATATCTAATTAATAATCATCAACAAAATTTGTTAGTAATTACCAATAATCCATAATTAATTAATTAGCAATTATAAAAATAGATAAACATCTCTATTTATTAGAATTGAATCCAATATTCAATAATTTTTTATGATTCAAAATAAATAAACACCAAATTGTTTAAGCTGTTTTTAGTTTCCTTTTTTTTTTTTTTTTTTTTTTTGGGAGGGGTGGGGTGGGGTGGGGGTGTTTCTCTGTGTCCGTGACAGTATGAGAATGATGGGCGGCATGGGTAACAAGCTTGCACTAACCGTGTCATATGAGTGAGCTGTCCATCTTTCATTCTCACGTGGGTCTTATGTTTTTCATGCACTTTGCAAACCCAAATCTCTATCATCTCATCTGTAATAGAGTACAGGCATGTTGCACGAGACTAATTTTATATTCAATAAATATTGCTAAACTCAATTTTTTTAAATTTTTTTGAAATATAATAAAAATACTCGATACAAGCTTTATAGTTTATACAGGTTCATATATATAAATTATTTGAAAACAAAATTATTACTTATCAATATTTCATTTAGTCGTTATACATAATTGCCAATTTTATTTTAATTTTTCTATTTTTTAAATTACGAACTAACTAAAAGTAATTTTTAATTATTATGCATGAAAATCTCACAACTCATCCCGACAAATGCCCATGGTAAGATTATTTTAATTTTTTTATTATAATTTTATGTCATATTTTGTATTATATATCATATTTGCACATCATATGTATAAAATATATTTTTAAATATATTTTTAAAAAATATATATATAATATATAATACAATATACAATATAAAATTATAATAAAATTTTCAAACTAAGCGCGCGCCCCTACACCGATCGAGCTACAAGCAGAAGTAGGTATGTGAAATATTTTAATTCATTAGTTGAAAATTTTAGTGAAGCTAAGATTGTGCAAAACCTAATCTTAGGTTCAATCAATTCCTTTTATTTAACTGATTATTAATTACTTTTAAAAACTAAAATCACTTATGTAATTATTAAATACAAATATAATTTATTAAAACTATAAAATGGTAGCTTTTGACCAATCAAAGTTTTAGAAAATCTTTTTTTTTTTTAGAATTTGCCCTTCTAAAATAATTTCACCAAAAATTGTGCCAAATCCATCCTACATATAGCCTTGATGTCTACCAATAGTCATCAAACCAATTCCTAGACTCCAACATCTCTCCTATTTTCTCCAGTTCGTTCTTTTTCTCTTGCTAATTGTCTTTGTGTATCTAGTTATTTTCAATCATAATGTTTCCGATAATACACCGATAAATTATTTTGGATAATATATTTTCCGTAAGATTGAGAAACATATGAAGAACGAAAATATATTTTTGGTTTTATTGAGAAAAAAATAATGTAATATATTTTGAAATATATTTTTAAATGTATCTATTTTGTCAATATTATTTATTATGATTAGTGAAAAATATTTTCAATTATAAATATATTGTCAATGTTATTTTATTGTAATTAGTGAAGATATAGTAGGATATGTGACTATTTAATTGAAGTAATGATAAATAAATATTTTTAGAAAATAAAAATGTATTTTTCCGAAACTTAATCCAAACACATTTTTTATTCTTAATGGAGAAAAATATTTTTCCAAAAGAACCAAACAAGACCTACATTCTAAATTGTGTTTTAGAAAAACCAGATATCTCCATTACCTAAATAATACAATAATTTATGGTAACTACACGTTATAAGCTACTTTTAGTTGAACGAAACCCTTTTTTTATTGTTATTTTGATTTTAGAGTTATTGAATAATTATGATTCACATAGATATATATATATATATTATTTTGATTTTAGAGTTATTGAATAATTATGATTCACATAGCTCCAAGATCCTTGGACCAATTGTTTTTTGTCAATATCAAAGTTTCTTTACGTGGAAGAAAATAGAGTGCGAAAATGATATAATTGATGGTTATTTTATTGATATATATTACAATCATATATTATTTATGGTACCACACAACCACTAAATTGATGGCAAATTTTGTAGTTATTTATCGCAACCATATATTGTTTTTGCCACCACAGGCTCACTAAATTGATGGCTATATATTTATCGTTACTCATGACTTTCATAAATTATTTTTGCTACCACAGGTTCATGAAGATTTCATAAATAATATTATATCAAATTCTTTCTAAGTACGTCATCTGTTTTAAATTTATTATTCATTTATATATTTTTTTGCAATATACTTGCATAGAGTTGTATTTCCTAAAATAGAATTTCAGGGATGATGTTCTTGATTAGGGTTGCATTATCTTTTTTTTTTTTTTAAATTACCGTCTCACTTAAAGTAAAAATTTTATGGCACCATTAACTTTTAACTCTTATTTTTTATGACAAATGTGTAAAGATAATTAAATTTTCATTTTTCAGTTATCTAAAACTATACGTTAGAGTTAAAATAAAGAGATAATATTGGGACAAAAAGAGTAATGATTTTTTCTTCTTTCTTTAGAGCAATTTGATGTTGATTGATTCTTATTTAAATTTATATGTTAAGCATTTATTAGCCATAAAGTAATAGTTTAGGAGTTTGAGTAGCCTCTCAAGCTTAATGAAATGGCCTTTTCAAGTGTTTATTGATGGACCCTTTAGTAATTTGAGTACAATAGCTAAAAATGTTAATTTAATGGGATCAAGCTCAAGTACCCCACTATTTTCATTTTGAAATACCTTTAATTTATTTGGTATTTTATATTTTTTATTATATTATTTGCTTTAATTTTAATTTAATTATTAGATGTTATCGTCAAGACACTCTCGATACTTCTAATAGTCTGTTCGTATTGTATCACATATAATTGATATTTTTAAATTTAAAATATATCACATCGTTTGGAGCCGTTTATGAAAAAGGTAACTCAATGCTGAGAATATTAACAATATCTATAAGACTATAACAATAGAAGCCAACACACAGAGCGCTTATACGAAAGAGAGAATTAAAGGAAATGGAATATGTCAGCAGGAGCTAGAGCTCCCCCAACAGTTTATTATTTAATTTGTCTGTGTGCTGTTGTTTTATTATTTAATTTATTTTGTACTTTTTGTAGTATTTGATTTTATAGGTCCTAATTTTTTAAACTTCTAAACTGTATTTTAGAATGACTAGATACCTAAGGTTACTAAATACTACAAATATAGTTTAATGTCTTATTAGTATTTTATGTAGAATTATTTTTTAACATCACAAAAATATTAAAAAAATATAACATATTTGTGAGGTTCTCACACATTTATATATATATATATATATATATATTGTATAGTATATGGACACATGTACTCCATTCCCAGATCCCATGGCAGTAAAGAACATGACTGCAGCATTTATGTGTTGTGATATCTTAATTATTTATGATAGCTACTTTTAGTTTTTAGTTGAGAGGGATTTTTTGTTTTTTTTTCTCAAGTTTGGAAAAAAATCTAGATACTACAAATATATATATATATATATATTGTTATTTTGACCTTAGAGTTATCTAATAATTATGATTCACATAGCTCTAAGATCCTTGGACCAAATATTTTTGGACAATACCCAAGTTTTTTTATGTGGAAGAAATTAAAGTGAAAAAAAATGATATAATTAAAGGTTATTTTATCATTATTTATGACAATTATTTATTAGTTTTTTGCTACCACACACTCACTAAGTTGACGACAACTTTATATTTACTTATCACAATTATATATTATTTTTATTACCACAAACTCACTAATTTGATGGTTACTTTATTGTTACTTATCACAATCATATACTATTTTTGTTACCACACACTTACTAAATTGATGGTTATTTTATTGTTACTTATCACTATCATACGTTATTTTTGCTACCACGCACTCACTCCTACATGAGGATTTCATGAAAAATATAAAATCAGATTCTGCTTCATCTGTTTTAAATTTATTATTTATGCATTTTTTTTGCAATGTACCCGAATAGAGATTTATTTTTTAAAATAAATTTTTAGAAATGATGTGGTTGAGTATGGTTGCGTTTATATATATATATATATATATGTATATATTGCGGAAAATATTATATAACATAAAGTAGTCACTGAATTTTAATTCTTATTTAAAATTACATGTTAGAGTTAAAATGAAACATAATATTTGGATGAAACGAGTAATTATTATTTTTTATTTAGAGCAGTATTCTAGTTTTTATTTAAATTAATATGTTAAGCATTTATGAGCCCTAAAATAATAGTAGCCTCTCAAGCTTAATGAAATGGCATTCTCAAGTGTTTAGTAGAGTCAAACAAATTTTTAGCACATGCAGTTTCTTTTAAGTGTTTTAGAGTGAGTTTGATTAAACTTATTTAATTTTTTTTATAAATTTTAGTATTTTATAAGTTGTTAAATCTTATTTTAAAAATAAATTATTAAAATATTTAAATAAAATAAGATCATGTAACTTTTAAAATGTTAATAATTACAATTTTATAATTCAAATAATCAAAATAAAAAAAAAAGTTGGGGTGAATGCATTTTTTTAAAGAGTTTATTAGTTTTCAAACAATTTTTCTTTTGAATCTTATAAATTTTTTTAAAAAAATTATTAAAGATTTTTTAACGACTTATAAGTATTTTAAAAGCTTATAAGAAATTTTTAAAAATTTATAAATTCAATCAAACACCCTCTTAATCCACCCACGTATAAATTAATCAAAATTAAAGTTGTGCCTTCATTTAAAATCACGTCGTGATAAAACATTTGCAACATAATATTTGTTGATGGTTAAGTTCTGGAACCCACTTTTAAATCCTTGAATTATTAAAAAAAAAATTAAAAATTTTCAATAACATAAGCTTACAAGGCCCATGCCCGAACCAATTGCTATTAATTTATTCTATGCCCGAACCAATTGCTCAAACTCCAGCTAGTGACAACTCACAAGAGTTTGATAACACAAAAAATTGGGTAAATTATTTGGCCTAATTACAAATAATCTCTTTGTATTTGAAAAATTGTATCTATACTCTCTGATATTAATTGACATAATAATCATTTTATGATAAAAAAATAAAAAATAATGTATAATATAAATGGAACTTTTTACCCTTACTCCATGTAATATTTTACTATTTTAAGAAACATCATAGCAATATATCAAAAATTGCTGGACTCTTTTGTTGACGTTATCCCAAAAAGACTTACTACTCTAAACAATTTATTTCTTTTGAATTTAAAGGAATGATCAAGTTAAATAATTATGCCAAGAAGTATTTATTAGGTTATACATTTATCTCTTGTGATTTTTCATGACATTCAATTCTATTCAAGAAAATATTTAAAATAAGAAGATGTAAAGAAATTTTGTTATCCACATTTTTTTTTAAATTTCACTAGTACCAAATAATGTCCAATCTCAACTAAAATTACACTTGGTTGAAGGATTTGATTTTATTAAAAAATTTAAAAAATTTTAATATCATACGGATCTAACATTCATAATGCAATATTAAAAAAATAAAATTTATACTAATTTAAAATTGAGCAAATTTATTACGAAATAAAATTCATAACTCTTAAATCCTTATTTCGAAAGAAATACTTAAAAAGAAAAAAAAAAATATGCTCACTTGGAGTGAGGAAGCAGCAAAGGGGGAATAAAAAAATAAAAAAAATAAAATAAAAAGGCATGATTTGGTCTCAATACTAATAATGAATCTATGATAAATCAATCAGCTTACTGTCTTCCCACCGACACACAACACAGGTTCCTACCAAAAAGAGAAAAACCCAAAAAAATCACCGCACGCGCATATTAAACGTGTGGTTCTTGCCACCTTCACAGTCGGTGTCGAAATTGTTGCTTTCGTATTTTTTGTTCAATTCGAATCTAAAAATATTATTTTATTTTATAATTTATTTCATAAATACGTATTAATAATATTATTATAATATAAAATATTATTTGGTGATCTACTCTTCTTGCCTATTATGGCAATTGCATGCAAAAGAGGGAATGGCAATTGGGTTCCATATAAAATGGGACATAATTTTTTATTATAAAATTTATTATATTTTTTATTGTGTTATAATAATTATCTATACACGTGTATTTTATATATAATAAAAATATAATAAAAATATAATAAAATTTAGAATATAAGATTTTGTGTATACAACATTTGAACTAGTTTGGGTTTTATATGAGAAATACAAATCACTTTAGGGTAGAAAAGAGGTGACATAACAATTAAAGTTCAATAATTGTAAGACAAATTACTCATCAAACAAGTCTCTTCATTCCTTTTTCCTTTTTTTTTTTTTTTTTTGATGAATAAGTCTCTTCATATTTGCATTTATAAGAATTTGTCATTTGCATTTACCTTGAAAACTCACATTAAATTTACTATGATAAAATGATAATAATAAGAAAATTACAGTAAAATCTACAAACTACTTATTTAATGAAATGACAATCTTTTCAGTGAGGCATAGTTCAACGTGAAAAAAATTGAGCTCGATTTAATATTTAAAAGTATGAGATTTTGAGTTTAACTTAATACATATATCAATCAAATTTCATATTAGTTGTACAAGTGATATTCAATATATATTATTTTTTAATTGTATTTAAGTAGTTAATGAAAGTGTTAATTCAATTTTGTAGTATTATGTATCCTAATGCACTAATTTATTTAATCGCTGCACTTAAAAGAAAAAAAGGAAAAATGTTCTAACTTAGGGCCTGGATGCCATGATTCCAAACTTGTCTTTCTATAGTGCATTTGTATGTGGACTATCCATCCACAATTTCAGATGACATTTCTATCTTGAACAAACAGGGCCCAAAATTCACATGATACATATGAAGCCCAGAATCCATTCATTTATTATTATTATTATTATTATTATTATTATTATTTACTTTCAACTAACCTTAAGTAAGATAATCAAATTAACAAAAATATTAATCTGGAAAGTTATTGCTTTATGCAGCATCACTAGTTCAGGGAAAAATTGTAAAAGAAAATGGAAGTTTGTTCACTAAAATCTCTTTATTCCCCTGCATTTTTATAGGCCCAGCTTCAATTTATATTCATATAAATGAGGAGTATTATGATACTAAATAATAACTAAAACATCCCACATGCAAAAAGGAAACAAAATTTTGTTAATTATAAATAATTTTTTTTTTCTAAACTTTTACTCAGTTAGTTATTGTAGAACAAAGTTGCCATTCTTAGGCTTCTTGTTCACACTTCATTGACTTCATTATCACTTAACTACATGTTTTCCAACTGCATTTAAAGAAAGAGGAAAATTAATAGATCACTAGTTAATTCTTAACCATTTTTTCACCACCCATTGAATTGAAAATATTAATTTATTAAACTCAATCAAAATGATACAAGTTACTCTAGATAATGAGGTGTGACAAGTTTCTTTTATCATTTGTATCTTGATTGTCGCTCTTAGAATTGATATTCCCGTCTCTAGTACGAACAAACCATTAGGAGAGCCTTGAGATTGTCTAAGAAAAGTCACTCCTATACTTAAATCGGTAAAAATTCTATATAGACAATAGAAAGTAGAAATAAAATGCATACCTAGTAAAATAATAAAGAGAGTATCTATACCTGTTTATTTGGAACATGAACCATATAAAATTTTAATGTAATTTGGATCTTTGATATCATTTAAACTGTAATTAAATATATATTGGGCCAAACTAAAATAAAATAAAATAAACATACCTATCATATCATTGGAAGTGAAAAAATAATAAAAATCATTTGTGATATACGATATTAATCTTTAAACAATCTTCGCATTCATATATTTGAAAGATGTTGCCTTCGCTCAAAAGAAAATACTTTTAAATAAATTCAAAATGAAATGATATAAAATACTTTAAAAAAAGTTCGGAACGAGGGAGTATCACTATAGAAAACCATTATTTAAAAAGATAATTTTAAAGGGGTGAATCAATATATTTGGAAACATGACATGATAAAATGTTATAATCTATGATTTTCCCTTTTTGTCCTAAGATTGCCCTCAACTTGATCCCATTTGATTTTGTTCTACTCCTACCAAGCATGTGTTATCTTATCAACATTTTGTTCTTGCTGGGAATGGCATTGACCCATCGGATAAGGCCCCTTTTGGTCATATCTTTTGATAGCTTTTGCAATTTTAGTTAAAGTTGAAGAAAACAAAAATAACTAATGGAAAAAGTTTTCTTGTTACTAAATGGATATAAATGAAACGGAAGATTAAAGTGGGATTTCTTTTTGAAAACTCTTACATATTTTTCCATCATAATTAAGGGTGAAAATACAATTATCTAACTTATGATCAAAATATTTATTAGATCTTCTGAATAAGTAAATAAATAAGCAAATAAAATAATAATACTTATAAGGTTTGGTGGTCATATGAATAATTTAAGAAATTATGATACTTGCTAGTGTACATAACATGTTCCTCACGCTTTTCTTTCCCTATTTTTGGTGCAAACTAAATTGCAGAGGCAAGTTAGATTATTCCTATGGCATCTTTTATAGTTTCCCCCGACCTTAAACTGGTTTCAACTTGCTGTCCTCTTATTTTTTCAATAATGAAATGGGAAATAAATGCATTCACGATACATAACCTTCAAATTAAATGAATATACGATCTTCTATTATAAATTTTATTATATTTTTTGTTGCATTGTATGAAATATAATCACGTGTACAATTTTATAGGGATATTATATTTTTTATCAATTATTTTTTATTTCGACTAAAAAAGTAAATGAGACCTAATAATATTAAATTGTCAAAAACCCAACATAAAATATTCTAATCTAGTAAATATTTTTATAGATAATAAATTCAGCATTTTATTTTATAATATTTTTATATAAGAATTTAATAAAAAAATACTAAAACTCTATTGGAATTCATTTATTTCAAATTAAGAATTTCAAATTCATAATAATAAATTTATTAAATTTATTTGAATAATGTCACGATACAATAAATTTTAAATTTTTAAATTTTTATTTTAAATTATTTTTTAAGTAATGATGTATTTTAATAGAGTGATGTAAAATTCTTACTCCAAATTCATTATTTAAATCCAAATTCTTCGCTCAAATATAATCTTAAAACTCTGAAATTTCCCTACTGTCAATGTGTATAGGAAAAAAGTTACTGACAAGGTAACAAACACATTTCCGACCGTTAAAATCCAAGTCCTCGTTTGAGCGTTTGACCATACTGCTGCTCTTCCTCAGCAGCAGCAGCAGAAGAACAAGCAGAAACAGAAGAGCACAAAGAAAGAATATCATCAATACCACCTACTCCCCCACTCTCCTTAAACAATGTGCCTTAAAATCCAAATTCCTTTATTCTGATCTTCTTCTTCATTATTTTCTTTCTAAAACGATGTAGGGACATCCTTTTACTTACGTTACCATCAGTCTCTTATATTTACGAGTAAAAGCAGTTTTGATCGATAATACTTCCATCAAATACTCGCTCAAAAATGAAGAGAAGCCCACGAAGAATGCTTTTTGTTTTGGCTCTGAAACTTCGTAATGGGCCATCAGCAAGCAGCAGATCCACCAGCACCACCATCGCCATCATCCACGATTTGGATATCTGTGTTTCTCGTAGTGTGTGCTGTTTTCCCTATGATTGGGGGCTGTTCTTTGGATTCTCTCTACCTCCCTCCTCTTCCACTCTCACACACATACACCTCGCACTGCGTGGTTCTTGTTCTATTAGTCTTTCTGAACAGTAATCACCCACACTTCCACTGTTCTCTGTTTGTCAGTACTGCTCCATACCTCCGGACTTTACCATTTCAGACAGAAAAAACACGTAAAACTTTTCTCCATTTTCATGTAATTTTCACCTCTCTGCAGTCCTCTGACCAGTGACCACCTCACGTTGTGGGCTCAGCCTCAGAGCATTGAAGAAATTCTGGAGAGAGAGAGTGAGGAGAGAGAGATGTCCACGTGAAAGAGGAGCAAGAAAAAAGCAAAACGGAACTCACAAAAGAAAACAGTGTGGTGAAAGCTGAGGGAAGCCATTTCATGCACACGCAAAGGCTAAGACAAGTGTCCTAAATGAGAATCCTTCATGCGTCCTTAGGCAAATTACAGTAGTTATAATATCTTTATACACACACATCACACATGTGCGTGCGCCACATTTTCCTCTTAGGTTTCATCATCATTTGACAACACGTACAAGAAGTTATATTAACGCTCAAGTATAAAAAAAGATCATATATTCTTATCAGATGCTAAACTTCTCTTTTTTCTCTTGTTGTTTTCAGCAAAATCGTACAAGCTAGTCTCATCTCTTGTGTTGTTTTGTGGTGCACTCACAGACACCTCCATATCTCCTCCTCCACCACGTGGTTTTGCACTCTCTGAAACGCCTGCCACCACCCCCATAACTCTATGCTACGTATGCTGCCCATTTTCACCTCCTTTTTCTCCCTTAATTTTTCTCCTTATGGGCTGTGCTTCTTCATATGCTTTTCCTAGAATTCTAGTTTCATAAGGCTACCTCTCTCTTTTCTCTCAGTTTTTCTTTCTCTTCCTTTTGGGACTCTTCATTCGTTCTTTAACTTCAAATGATGATTAAATTCTTCGACAATTCTTGATTGAATAGCCACTTTGTTTTTCCCCATTGATGGATGGTCTATAATTATTTATTGATTGCTAAATCTTGTGCTTTATTTTGATGCAATGGCTTCAATTATTCGGTTCCGGAAGCTTTGTTTTCTGGAGCCCGTGAAGAGTTCTTCATGTGATGAAAAGCCAAAAACTGATGAAAAGCAAGCATTTGAAACCCTCAAAGTTGAGAAAAAAAACGCTCAGAGTGCTAATTCTGCTGTATTAGAAGAGCAGTCAAAGAGAAAGAATCAAAGGAAACCTCCTAAGGAATGGAGGTGCATAGATTCCTGCTGCTGGACTATTGGATACTTATGCTCTACCTGGTGGCTGCTCTTGTTCCTGTTCCATTCTTTACCAATAAATTTTCCAGGCCTTAAGGCCCCGGAACCACCGGGAGCTCGGCTAAGACGCGACGGCCTCACCGCCCTCCACCCTGTTATTTTGGTGCCCGGCATTGTTACCGGTGGCCTCGAGCTCTGGGAGGGCAGGCCCTGCTCCGAGGGGCTCTTCCGCAGGCGGCTATGGGGTGGTAGCTTTACAGAAATCTTCAAGAGGTTTGAGTTGCAAGATTGGATTATTTTCAAGTCTTTCTTCTGTTTCAGTTTGAAATTTTGGATTCTTGTGATTGAGCATTTTGATGGAATTTTAGGCCTATGTGTTGGTTGGAACATCTTTCCTTGGACAATGAAACAGGGCTTGATCCGCCTGGAATTCGGGTTCGGCCAGTGCCGGGGCTGGTTGCAGCTGACTATTTTGCTCCTGGATATTTTGTTTGGGCTATTCTTATTGAGAATTTGGCGCGCATTGGCTATGAGGAGAAAAATATGTACATGGCTTCTTATGATTGGAGGCTGTCCTTTCAGAACACAGAGGTATAAGGCTAATAATTTATACAGGGTGGATATTTGTTCTACCAGTGATGACATATTGGATGTTGTAGAATTAACTTCCAATTTATGATTCTTGGTTCTCTTGTTACACCAAATAAGTAACTAATGTACAGCTTTTATAGTTTCTGCAATAAATGTTACTGTAATGCTTACAAAATGACCTTATTTTTGATACAGATGATACTGAACTATATTTATTAAGACACTGTGATACAATAAAACATAAGCATTCAATTCAATGGTTTCACCAACAATCTTTGTGTGTCTTCTACTTAAAATTTTTATGAGGATGGAAGTGTTCTCTTCAATTGTGATCGATATCTAGAATGCTTTGTTTGGAAGATATTGTTATTGTGTTGAGCTTCTTCTAATTTCATAATTGGATGACCAGATGAGGGACCAAACTCTTAGTAGATTGAAGAGCAAAATCGAGCATATGTATGTCACGAATGGCAATAAGAAAGTGGTGGTGGTGCCTCATTCCATGGGCGTAATCTATTTTCTCCATTTCATCAAATGGGTTGAAGCCCCTCCACCCATGGGAGGAGGTGGTGGCCCTGGTTGGTGTGCCAAGCACATAAAAGCAATCATGAATATTGGTCCAGCATTTCTGGGTGTTCCGAAAGCTGTTGGTAACATATTGTCTGCTGAGAGCAAAGATGTTGCTTTTATAAGGTTAGCGTAAGCAAAATATCCTCAATATACCTGTACTATGATGTACAGCTTCTTACCAACACACATTTTTGGGTGATTTCAAATATCATCAAGCTATTTCCACATACAGAGGAAAGGAGTACTTTTATCTAGTCTCAATAGACCTTCTCCAAGTAGACTAGAAATGATCTTGAGTAGTGGTATATATATTTTATAATCTCTAGCACTGTGATTTCAGTTTTATTTCGGTTTGATGTCTGAAAACCGATAACCATCAGTTTCGAAATTAAATTTTTGTATGGCAAAACTCACAAGAAGAAGAGAAACAAATCATGTCATACAATAACTTCAGTTTAAAATAAAGCTCCTGCAATTTCATTTGGCAGAGCTATGGCTCCTGGTCTCTTGGATTCTGAAATTCTGGGATTTCAGACTCTTGAGCACGTCATGCGTGTATCTCGAACATGGGACTCGATAGTTTCTTTGTTACCTAAAGGAGGAGAGACAATTTGGGGTAACTTGGATTGGTCTCCTGAAGAAGGTCATGTATGTGATTCAGCAAAGAAAATGTACCAGCAGCATTTTGATTTGAAGGGCAACAACACTGATGGTAGGAGGATTTTCCAAGTACAAGAGTCAACAAATTACGGAAGGATCATCTCTTTTGGGAGGACAGCATCAGAGCTGCATTCTTCAGAGATCTCTACTTTTAGATCCCAGGTATATAACACCATGCATTACCCCTTCTGGTTTTATATTGCAATCTGTAATTGCCCTTCTCTTTTTAGAATTTTAAATTTTAAGGATCTCCAAATGCCAAGGGATTCAAGAAAATTTCCTTGCGGAAACTGTGTGTCAAGACACACTAACATTAAATGTCCGACTATATGGTTTTCACTCTTATGAATAAGTAATGTAAGAAACATTGTTAAAGGAAATTACTTTTTATGTCATCAAAGTTGGCACTTAAATACAATGCCGGTAAAGATGTACTGTGAGGACTGCATAATAAGAAATTTTCAGGCTTGTCCTCTTCAATTTTACAATTAATTATCACTAAAAGTTTCTCCCATTCCATTGCATTGATATCTTAAAGTTAATTTGTCACACTTTTTGACATCTGTTATCTAAATATTTGATCAGATACTTGTTTGCTCTTTTGTGTTTTCTGACTCTTAGGCCTTTGCGTCCTGGTAAATGACAAGTCTTGACACTCCTCCATTGTTTTTCTGCACATATGAATTAGCAACATATCTTTAAGCAAAATGGTAGTCATCATTTATAGGTACTTAAGATCCTAAGTCTTTTCTTTTGTTCTTTAACTCAATGCACATAGATACAGGCATCTTTTCTCAGTGCTACCTCCCCACAGCCCAATGCGTCATGTGGAAAAGTATGGACAGAATATGATGAGATAAGCCAAGAAAGCATCTGGAAAACTACTGAAAACAAAGCATACACAGCGCAAACTTTATTTGATCTTCTCCGCTTTATTGCTCCAAAGATGATGAAGCGGGCTGAAGCTCATTTCTCACATGGTATAGCTGACGACGTTGATGATCCAAAGTATAACCACTACAAGTACTGGTCAAATCCACTTGAGACCAAGTAAGTATGAATGACATTTGATCTTATCTCAATCTACTTCTTTAGTATGCAATAAGCTTCAGTATGGCTTTGGAATGCTAACAAGCAGAATAAGCATCCGTTTCATTCTATAATGCACGTTGGCCCTCAAAAAACGGGTCATGAAATTCCTCTTAACATGTATCGATGCATTTCTTTTGAACTCTGGCTGAAATTTTTTGAAAATCCTCAAGTCATACTACCTAGTTGCTCTTTTTACCATTTCTCGATTTTCAGGTTACCTGATGCTCCAGACATGGAGATTTACTGTCTATATGGAGTTGGAATTCCGACAGAAAGATCCTATGTTTACAAGCTCTCACCCTCTGGTAGGCGCAGAAGCATCCCTCTCCAAATTGATAGCTCTGCTGACGGAAGCCAAAATGGCTGCTTGAAGGGTGGGGTGTGCTTCGTGGATGGAGATGAAAGCATTCCAGTTTTAAGTGCTGGTTTCATGTGCGCCAAAGCATGGAGAGGAAAAACACGGTTTAATCCATCTGGCATTGCCACTTACATGAGAGAGCACAAGCACAAGGCACCTGCAAGTTTGCTCGAAGGCAGGGGTCTTGAAAGTGGTGCACATGTTGACATAATGGGAAATGTTGCCTTAATTGAGGATGTTTTGCGTGTGGCAGCTGGAGCATCTGGCACAGAGCTGGGAGGCGATAGAATCTATTCAGATATCATGAAAATGTCGGAGAAAATAAATATTCAGCTGTGATTCGGAAGCAGACGATTTTGTTGGAGAGTTTTAACACCTTGACACTCTTAAGTTGACACAAGAGGATCATCAGGCATATATATTAGGGAGGTAAATTCTAACAAGCACAACTTCCCCTTCAGCCAAGAAAGTGTAGTCGAGCGACTTGAAATAAAGTTTGGATCCAAGTTTGGGTTAATGTGGTTGCTTGATGATGATGAACTCACTCTCAACATTGACTGTAAGTTTCTAATTGATAAGTGTAATTGCCTTCACTTCTTGTAATCAAATGAATAATACTTTCCTCCTCAGTATATTTTTCTTTGCATGATATGGAAGTGCCAATCTCTTGCTATACTGATAACAATATTGAAGTTCAATGCTGCTTAAATGTTCGTCGTGATTGTCGTATTTTCATCTTTATACAGCAAAGTGGAACACCAAAGCAATTGGATGGGAAAACTCAAAACATACATGCAGAATTTTGACTAGGATATTACTTGTTTTTGATGATATTGAACATACCACAATTCATGTTATAAGATTTCTGTCCAAAACAGGAAGCTAATGAGGACTTAGGATGTTTGGAAAATGTTGCAAACATGTACATAAATTTCGTGTCTGCAAAATAAAAAGACAAGAATAATATAATATTTGTTGATTTGAAGACATGTGAGTACAACCTTTTATTTGATTCTTCTCCTTTGACGTTTTTTTGGTTCAAGGGGCTTGAAACTTGCTTCCTTAGTCCAAGAAAATCTGATATTTTGATGGATGGATGCGGAATTTGAGTGGATAATGAGAAAATAAAATACGTCTCTTGATCAACTCCCATTCTCATGCAATTTAGTGGACTTGTGGAGTTTCGGAGAATTTTGTACATGTTTGAAAGTATTATTGAAATAAAAGTCCATCTACAAAATAAATTTTTTAATATTATTTTTTCTAAAAAAAGTGCTTCTAAGTATATTTAAATGTTTGGTGGAAATGCATTTTAATATCCATTCTTAGAAGTGTAAGAAAAGATCATGCACAGTATAGATTTATGAACACTTCTAAAATAAAAGTTCATTTAAAAAATAATTTTTTTATTAAGTGTTTTTTTTCGAAGTCATTTTTCATTATTAATATATGTTTGGTAAAACTCATTTCAGAAAAGTGGCTAGAAGTTTATTCTTCACATGCAACTATATTTGGTAAACTAGTTGAAAAGTGCATTTTTAATATGTATTTAATAATATTGTTCCTACTTATATTAAAATTTTATTATGCGGCATATGAATCCTCAAATCGCTATATACTTTTCTTAACAATACTTTAATAAGTTATAGTGTTATATTTTTCATCAATTATTAATTTTATAATTTTTTGTAAAACTGTTCAAAAAAAATTCGCAAATCAAATTAATGAAAAAAATACTAACTCATAGTTTTATTTTCTCTTTCAAGATTGCCGCTTTAATTTTTAAGTAATTGAAATCAACAATTATACCATTATTTCAAAAATATAATATTGCAGTTAAAAATAAAGTAAATGAATTTGAGAAATTTAATTGAAAAAGAAGAATAAATGACATGTTGCATAAAAAAATTTAAATAAGCAAAATACAAATAATATCAAATTAAAAAAAAATACCGCTCATAAAAAATAGAACATGAAATACATATTGTATAATAAAATGACTTTGCAAATTTAACTATATAATAAAATGAGTTTGTAATTTTATTAAACTGAAAATCATCTCAATTTTAATTAATTGCAAATATTCTTAAATTAATAAAAGTGTGTAACCCAAGAAAAAAGAAGTTGAACAATGAAAACTTTTGATCAGTATTTGTGTAAAATTTTAAAAGGATAAACTTAGTTCTAAAGAGCTTTCAATGTAAAAAGGTATTAGGATGAGATTAATATGGGTAATTTAGATAAAAAAAAAAGGGAATAAAATAGAAAAATACCATTTTTTAGTAACATCCGAATAAAAATGCAAGAAATGGATTTTGAGAAGCCGTCTATTCTCACTTCTCTATAATTGATTTTTTGAGATGTAATTTATCCTAAAAGTACATCCAATATAAACAACCAAACACCTAAAAAAAAAATTTAAATCAACTTTATATCTAAAAGTGCATTTGAAAAACACTTCTCCAAAATAGACTTTTTTAAAAAATAACTTATTTTAAAAATTTATTCAAAAATAATTACTAAATATATAATTTTTTTACAAATAGAGATTTAAATTGCACTTGAACTTGGATTTAGAACTTGAAGTTAGGCGGCTTATCATGATTTGATTGCTTTAAACACAACTTCATATATAACAATATTTGATTTACTCATCAATTAAATATCTTATCTTATCTAGAAATTTAATTTGGAAGATTTCAAAAAATATATTAAAATTCTAAAATGATGAATAAGAATATATTACCATATCAATACATAATTGACAGTATATATGGCAATATTTGACTTACCCATCAATAAAATATCTTATCTAATTTTGGAGTTCAATTTAAAATATTCTAGAAATGAATATAAAAATATAAAATTAATAAGTAAAAATATATTAGACATGTAATATATAATTGGCAATAAATTTTCAATGTCTACAACGTGAACTCTTTATTTGTAAAGTAACAGTTCTGTTTTCACTTAAAAGCTACTTAGAATTTGATTCAACTGAACTACCTGGCAACAAGTAGGATGAAGAGGACATCCATTTGTAAATTTAAGGAAGCTGAAACAGGCCCCTGTTACTTGTAGCAACCATGTAATGTAGTAGAGCTAAAGGTCAAGAAACTGACTCATATACAGCTTGCAACTCGAAATAATTATTCGGAAGAGTAATTAAGCATTTCTTTCACAATATAAAAAAATCTATATTTTGCTATGAATAAAATTAACAATGGGAAAACAATGTTTTTTTCTCAATGCCCTGAATAACCAATCACTCAATTGTTTATGAGATTATTCAATTTCTGTATTAGTAACTTTTTTTTTTCAATGAAGCTAGCAAATACATTATGATATTATGCATCGATTAACAAAGATAACAACGATTATCAAATATCAACCCACAATTTACATATATAAACTATTAACAATTATTATTACAAACGCTGATAAATACTCAGACATCAAGTGGAATTTGAATCCAAAATCTCGTTTCAGCTTTACTATTTGAGTTAAGCATGTTGACAATACCTTATCTCATGTTAACAATCTTGAACAAATACATTACTTTTAATTTTACAATGCCATCATGCCCATTCAAGTTTGTGCATGTTCAAACACTCAAGGGCTAGTGCATCAATTTTGTAGCACAAATTGAAACAAGACCATGAAATACAAACCTAAAATATTTTTAGATTAAAGCTGGCAGCCTTAAATGAATAATCAACCAAGAAAAGTTGGGTTCAGTTTAAGAACACTTGTGGATTTTGTTTACAAAGGGAGAAGGTGTCTTACAAGCCATTCCAGCTCACAACAGAACTTCAGCAAGACACGCCAGTGAACTTAGTTGGAACTACTGCCATTTCTTTGAACAAAACATTCACTTGGGTGCTTAAATCTTTGTTAGAAAAGTTACCTTACTTCCTCATATATGCATAAATTAGTGTAGTCGAGTTGTATGTATCTAGATTTTCATGGACATGTTGATAAAATTTGACCTCAAATCCAGGCCAAAACAACCACCAAATGTATCAGATCAGTATTTTAACAAGGAAGAAAAAATGGGATATAGGAATCAAACTTGATCACATCAACACCTATACGCCATCTTCAATCAGAAGGGATTTCCATTTCTTTTTTTATTCTCCTTTGTTGAGATTACATGGATTTGAAATGAAATGGCACAAAATCTAAGATGTGGCCATTTCAACCAATTAGGCCGATTATGTATCCTGCAGAACTCTTCTTTAAATTGCTCCTCTCAACACCTTAATCTCCATACTCACTCTCATTTTTCCCTAGCACCAATATACCAAGAAAGCAAGAATATCTGAAAGAAATCATGACCAGCAATTCAAGTTTTTTCATCAACTACATTTTCCTTCTAGTTTTGTGCATCAGCACGATAAATGCACAACCTCTAGTTCCTGCACTTATCATATTTGGGGACTCAGTAGTTGATGCAGGCAATAACAACAATCTTGAAACCATTGTCAAAGCCAATTTCCCACCTTACGGAAGAGATTTTATCAAACACAAACCAACTGGCAGATTTTGTAATGGAAAACTTGCCTCAGACTACACTGGTATTGTCCCACTTTTCTCACCTACCCTTCCTACTTCTCCTCCTTTTTAGTAATTCTCAGAGTTATGACTTTATACTCTTTTCACTTCTTTTCTTTAAATGCAGCTGAGAACCTAGGATTTACCTCATATCCACCAGCCTATCTCAGCAAGCAAGCTAGAGGCAAGAACCTCTTGATTGGAGCTAACTTTGCCTCGGGTTCTTCGGGTTATTATGACAGCACAGCAAAAATATATGTAAGAAATGAACTAATGTGAACTATTATGTAAGTGAGAGCCCTGTTAGATGGTGATATTAACTCCTGTGTTTCTGGTTTTGTAGAATACTATTCCATTAAGCAAACAGGTGGAATTCTACAAAGATTACCAGAAGAAGCTTGTGACACTTGTGGGAAAATCTAATGCTTCAGCAATAGTAAATGGTTCAGTCCATTTTGTTAGTGCTGGAAGCAGTGACTTCGTTCAGAACTACTACGTTAATCCTCTACTGTACAAGAAGTACACTACTGATCAGTTCTCAGACATTCTCTTGCAATCATACACCAAATTTGTGCAGGTAATTTCTAATCTTTGAATGTCTTATGTTGCTAACCTCCAACCCCCGATGAAATTTTTCAATTCTTACACATAAAGTAAAGCGTATGTTCTCCGAGTGGCCAAGATCAACTCCTTCCCAGGTTCAATTTTCATGGTTTCTTGAGTATAAGATTGTTCCATCTGTATTATTGTTTTGTGTGTATAGGAGTTGTACAATTTGGGAGCAAGAAAGATTGGAGTGACAACATTGCCACCACTTGGATGTGTACCGGCAGTGATTACCTTATTCGGGGAGGATAGCAATGAGTGCGTTGAAAAGATTAACAAAGCAGCAATTTCATTCAACAATAAGCTGAACTCCACTTCTCAGAAGCTGCAAAGCAAGCTCTCTGGTCTCAACCTTGTCATCTTGGATATCTATCAGCCTCTTCATGACCTTGTCACCAACCCCACTGATTATGGTAAAACTGAGAAACCATTGCTATTCATTAGAAGTCACAAGGGTCAATTTAAAATTACCGTATATATCCAATTTGGTCGAACATAAGTCAATTGTAGACAAAATTATATTCATTAGGTAATTAATTTAGATATGTATAATCGCACTTTGATTGAGTTAAGTATAACATGAGACAAAAATTTAAGATGACAATAGTATAACATTACACAAAAAAATTCATTTTTCCAGGTTTCTTTGAAGCAAGAAAGGCATGTTGTGGCACAGGATTGCTGGAGACATCTATACTGTGCAATGCAAAGTCCCCTGGAACCTGTAAAAATGCGACAGAATATGTGTTCTGGGATGGCTTCCACCCCTCTGAGGCTGCAAACAAGATTTTATCGGATGATTTGCTGGCTGCTGGCATCTCCCTCATCTCCTAAATTCTAACTACAATTTTTTCTTGTTCAACTTTGCCCTTTCTTGCTTGTCCAGTTGAGGGTTTTATTTAAATTTAATTGACATGTATTTTGTAATTTTCTTGTTTTAATTGTGTGTGATTTCGTTTATTAATATATGAAAAGGTATTTGCATAGTACTTTATGCTTGAAGAAAAAAAAAATAATTGGGAGTGAAATGACACAGATTTTATGTATTCATAATTCAGTTTTTTTTTAATAAATGTATTTGGTGTTATAATAGTATGTATTATTATCTTCAAATTTACCAAATGCAATCAATCAAGTTCTATTTGGCTTGTAAAAGAACCTTAAAAGCAAGCGATCCTCCAAATGTTAACGTAGTGTCCACTGCAACACCCCCCCCCCCCCCCCCACCACACACACGAAAAAAAAATAAAAAAAAAAACGAAAGAAGAGGAAAAGAAAAGAGCCAAAAAAAGTCGGAAATTTCTTTAATCCCAATTTTTATACCATCGTTGACTTAATTATAATGAAAATGAAGGCGTTAAAAACTATTAATGTTCATTTGATACTTGAATTTCATATATTTTAACTGGTACACTCTGTTTAAGATAAAAAATGTAATTTATATTATTAATCTCAATAAAATGATTTTGAATAACTTTGCATAAAATCTTAAATATTTTATAAACAAAAATAATTCTAAGTGATGCCTATGGTAAAACAAGATTTTTTTATTTTTTATTTTCTTTAAGAATTCAATTACATTTTGAATTAGTTCATCATGGTCAGTACAAAGGGAGCATGATCGTCATTATTAAACCTTCGCTACAATCAAATAACAAATGAGAAACTACTAGAAGCAAATTAATACAAATGGGACTTGAATTCAAGACTTTGTTTTGCGCGTTCATGTATTTTTTAAAATCCAATTAAAAAGATTAAAACAAATGCAAAAACAAGCAAATTGAATCATACTTGAAAAAAGAAAAGAAAATGATACAAACCAAAATGAATGGATCAGATTCAGACCAAAAGTTTTGATTCAGCTAATTCCATATACAATATGAAATCAAAGTTCTTTAAAGTAAAAATTCAAAATCAAAATGATGTAAATGCACACCCAAATGGGATTAGTTATTAATGTCCTTGTAAAGTTTCATAAGCGATGACACACTACAACAATGGTACGTAATATATTACATTTGGTAGATATTAAATATATCGATGGTAGATAAATATTTATTTTTTTTATAAAATAAAAGACTTATCATTCATTCAAATACAAATATATATTATATCGAGTACATGAATAACAAATAAGTACCTTAATTTTATAAAATAAAATATTTATCAATTATCCAAACATTTAATATACAATAGATTGATATAGCGTGAATATTATCCTAAAACAATACTAAACATTGGTGCCGTAGATACTACAATTTGGAAAAGATATATGGAGGTAACAAATGAAATATTTATTAGTTAATTAATAAAGGTTTAATAAATGGTAAATAAGGTAATAAAACTTCATACCCAAATTTTTTTGACTCCAGAGGGTATATTAGGGATTCCGTTAAATTAGCTCTGGCAGCAGTATTTATGACCTTGACAATAACACTAACACTAAACACCTGCCATTTGAAAATCAAGGAGGGAAATTTGAGAGAGGAGGAAAAAGAAAAAATGGATTACAGTCTAGCAGCATTGAAGCTACTGTGCGTACAACTGAGAAGCGCCCGCCAAACGCCGTCGCAGAACGCCTTCACTCTCGGCGGCATTCTCTTCCAACGCGCTTGGCTACAGGTGTTTGTGTGTGTGTGTGTGTGTGTGTGTCTTGTGCTTGTTTAAAAATTAATGTTAACTGCGATAAACCCTAAACCAGCGTAACTTCAGGGTATTCTTGTCTCTGTACCTTCCTCCTCCGACAGTGGTGGGAGCGGCCGATTCCTCCTCGACGACGCAACCGGCGTCATCGAGCTACTCCTCTCCAGCGACTTTCGCAGCCGCCGGTGGGAAGCAGGTCGGTCAATTCGTTTTCTAGTTCCCTTCTTTTTTTTATTCTCTTAAAAAAATTGTCCAATTACTTGATTTCTCTGCGTGTGTGTTTCTTTAGGGATGTACATACTGGTGGTTGGAGGGTATTTTGTCCGTGCAGGTGATCTCCCGATGATTAAGGTAAAATTTATTTTTCATATTTGCTATTGTTCCATCCTTTTGTTTCTCTGTCTCATTTCTACATGCATATGCATCACTATTAACTGATTCAGCTTCTTTGCTGAGTGATTGGTGTGATATATGTTTGCTTATGATTTCTTCGCAATTAATTGATTTCCACCCTTGATAATTTATGAATATGAATGTCGAAGCTGAGTATTGGCTGATGATCAAGTTGATGTGGCTCGTCTATAGAATTCTGGGATTTTTGTTACTGAAGCTTTCAGGTGTATAACATCTCGTGCAAATTTAGTTTTGCAACTTCGTATTTTATTTTGCTGATTCTAAATAGTTGTAAATTGTGATAAAGTAAATATATACAAGCGCTATGGATGTAGTAATAGGTTGTTAATTACATACCTCTTGCTGGTTTTATAAATAAATGCATGACATGAATCCAACTGACCATTTTGTCTTAGTTTCGGATTTCTATTCCCTATCAGCCCCACAAATTATTTTATACAGTAAGAGGTACCATAACATTAAGAAATTTGTTTTCTAATATTTGATAAAAAGCTGTGAAGTAATTGATACAAGTATTTCGCAAGTGAAATATTTAAATTCTGTCATAGATAACATGGTCACTTTGTTTTCTAAAGACTATGATGTATATTTGGATGATATACTCGTTAAAGTTCCAATGAAAAGAGTGGGTTGATTTATATGGAGGTGTATCATGCATTCAACGTATACCTCCTCCGATAACCCATAAGGTTTCTAGATATGGCAAGAACCAGCTATACTTTTTTCATGCAGTGGATTGAGCAAGCAGCATATTCAAAGGAAGCATGACTAGCATGCAGATACTCAGATGGATAGATGACAATAAAACTAGAACTAGAATGTAGTATATATGTAATTGAAATGTTTTATGCGTGTTTTAGGAGCTAAGATTAACTTCGTGTTCCATTTAGTTTAGGGATTAATTTTTTTTCTTGACTAGCATGCGCTGTTAAGTAGCTTAAGTAGAAACTTTTTCGCCATTGATTGCAATATTGATAACTATGATATGTTTGTTATCTGTCTTACCTGTTCATAATCACCCTTCACTTAGGACACTGCACCAGTTCCTCATTAGATGATCAAACAGGCTTCTCGGCTCTTATTATCAAGCATGTCTGAAAAGGGTCACGATACTTCTTCAGCAATGCAAACTATCGGCTCATCTGATGTGGTTTAATTCACAGGTTCACAAAATTGTTGATCTTTCTCCGTTTCCAGATAGGGAGTCAATGTGGTATCTTGAAGTCATGGAGGCCCTCAAACTTTTTTACCAACCTCTATTTGAAGAATGATGCAGGGGAGAGGGATAGAGGCACAAATTACTCACCTGCCATCAATTGACCTGCTGTCTTGGGTGTTAGTTACATGTTGCTGTAAATACATCATTTCAGCGGTTGCACCTGATTCACTATGGATATTGTGCTCCTCAATTTGAGTGAACAAGTGATGATATCTCCACTGGAATAAGCGTTCTCATGGTGTCAATGGTCTCTTCTATTTATTTAAGAGCTTGTGTAGGAGCACTCAAGAGTTTCATTGATGCATCATATCTACTCTGTTTTAGGCCCGAAAGCTCTTATAGTCTGAATAGAGTTCAGTTGATGGATTGAACGAATTTGAACCAAGAGGTGTTTATTATGGATTTCATTATCTTGATGTTGTGACTTCTTAGCACATTCATATACTTTGTTGAAGTCTAGAAGCCAAACTATCAGTTGCCATCGGCTAAGCAACATGAGTGCAATATTATGCCAGTTTGACATAAATTCAATCTTTTCGTACCAACAATGAGATTTGACGAGAATTAAATACATGCTTATGCTCCCTTAGGATAATTACTCATAATTTTGATTTTTTTTATAAGAAAGCAAGAAAATACTCAAGGATACCATGCTATATCAGGAAATAAACTTGACACGAGCAACATAAATGCTTAAAGTTTACCATTACTCTTTATCTAGATATCATAAATGCTACACATCATGTAGCAATGGTTGGCAACAAGCCATTGTAGCGGAGAAATGCATCAGGTGTAGGTTCACGTCCTCGAAACTCCAGGAAAACCTGGAAAGACAATCCAAGGCAACATACAGCAACTCAGAGAGAACTAATAGTTATACGAGAAAAATCATCAACTGTTCTATTAACAGATTTGTAAATTAGATTATTCAAGTTCCAGGTTTTGGTATACTAGGACAGGAGGAATTTTTTGGAGATGAAAAATAATCTAGTTGTATAGAGATAGAACAAATACTAGGATTCTGAAAAACATAAAAAAGTTCAAAAAGTTTTTCAGAACCTTGATAATACCAATAAAATCACTTGTTCAAGTACCTTATTTGGCGATTTTCCACCTCCAAGAGCAAGGATGGTTTCTCGAAATTTATAGCCCATTTCTCTGAGAGACTGTCCCAAGATAGACATAATTGAGTTAGTTAGATAAATAAGAAGGTGCACAAGTGCAGTGAACGCACAAATTGAGTTGGCAGATCAACCAATTTAAAATGTTTGGGGGCAATAAAAAGATTGTGACTGAACGGACATTTAGAAGAAACTTGAACATCATATTTTAAGAAGCTTAAAAAAACTCATGTTTTGAAGATACAAAATCATTTACTTCGAATACAAGACAAGTTGCTACTTGATGCTGCTGTAGTTGTTGCCTCGTAGTAATAAAGAGCGAACGTCAAAGTTTAAAATCCCATTCTCCGTGCATATAAACTATTTCAACCAAAGGCAACGACTTTTTCTTATTTATTAATTAATTTGTTTCGACTATTACCAAACAAAATGCCAAGTTAGTTGCTATATAGGGTGTGTATAAACGTGCTTTTAGAGGAAAATGGTTCCGTTTAACAGTTTCATGTCGTAATTTGATAAAGAAGATTCCCATAAATTCAGCATAAAACATATCTAGCTATTGCAAATGTAACTCTAAATACCTAACCTGATCATTATCCAACCCAGCCTCCTCAAATGCCGAAAAAGCGTCAGCAGATATTACCTCTGCCCACTGAGACATAAAAACATTTGGTTAGAGAACTGCACTAAAAACAGATGGGCAAAGTGCTTCCTTGCAAACTGTATCCTAAAGAATAATTCCACAACTTCTTGGGGAGAAATGTTGTGAAATCTGGATGAGCAGCCTACGTACTACAATCTCATTGTATTTGTAAAATGTACGAGGACATAGGAGCTGAAGGCTCAAACTTGACCAAAGGTCACCAAGACATAAAAGCTTTGAGAACTTCTTATTACAAAACAAAGAGGTCAAAAAGTTAAAAAGTAAATTGAAATATTTAATTTTCTCATATCAATTTTGGTCTTTTTTGAAGCTAAAGAATAATTGTGAAGAACTTGATGGTACTTAAAATCAAGGCGCAACAATCACTGTCTTGGAGAACATCTTCATCAGCATTTTGGAGATGATAAATAGAGAGGAGAAGCTTAAGGGATTACCTAACCGGCTCACACGAAATTTAAACATGTGATTATTCTTTTTCCCTTTACTGTAATAGGAATATCACCATTTTAAACAAAAACAAATAAGAAGGATTTCTTGGACTTGTGGCTGGCGGAATAGAAATACATTAAAGAATATGAACTGAAGGTGTAAGAAGAAGACACCAAATATTTATGCAAGATAAAGAGATCATGTGATCATCTTTCCTTTCAATTCAAACTGCCTAAAAGTGCATTCTAGGAAGGTTACGGTGGAAAAAAACATTTGCCATCCATAGATTTAAATGTGATGTTCGTTATGAAATACTAAATATTTGTTAATCTCATTTTCTATTATACTTTTAATGCCTGAATGGAAACCAGATATCAGCAGAACTGGATTTGAAACTTTTAAAGATGACTTGGACATAAGGCTATAACGCATAATCATTGCCAAAAACCTCTTAAAATCCACATAAAACAATTTGAATCACCTGATAACTGTAATATCCAGCTGCATATTTATCTGAAAGTTGAACATTCAAAGACAAACAGAATTGATTAATTTTTGCCTTCATAAAAGATGTTTTAGTCTATATTGGATGAGAAGAACTAGCAAACTAACCTGCAAAGATATGACTGAAACTACAAAGAAATCTGTCCTCTGGAAGCAACGGAATTGGATGAGTCTTTTTACCTATTTTTTGATCAATGTCGTATATAGACTCTGGTCCACCTGGCACACAACTTGAGTGAAGTTCCAAATCCACACCAGCATAACGCAGCTGCAAACCCCACAGTACATGGAGTTATAGATGTAAAGCACAAAATGGTCAATTTGACATGGCAACTCATATTTGCAACTTTAATCTTGATCTCGATCCTGAAAACTGTTTCCACCTCCAACCTCTTTAGTGTGAGAGAATCAGATTTCACCTTACTATACTCTTTCCCAAGTCAGGAACCCATGATGGGCTGAAGTAGGATTTCCTTAATCCGAGTGAAGCATGTATAAACTAGTCAGTTGAATAGCTGAGATTTCAAGTCTTGGAGTTCAAATTATAACCCAACCCAATATATGTTCCACACATTTTCAAAAGGAAAGACATAGGACTTAGTACACAAAGCTAAGTTGGGGCCCTTCCTGTTTTCATTAGGATTTAACTCATCATGGTGTCTATCTATGTGAAAGCTGTAATTAGGTTTTGATAATGTGCGAATGCTTACCGGTCAAGAGGGAAACAGATTGTACAGAGGATTCGAGTGAGAGAGTAAGAGAAATCTTTGTAACCTCCTTTTTTTAGTGGATTCTGTTTTTCGTCAGGAAATGTATGAATTGTTTAGTAGAACCACGTAAATCAACACGTCAATTTTTCTTCTTGTTTTTCGCTAGTTCTCTTGATTCTCTTGCAGTGTATGGATTTGTCGTAAAAAGTTATGCTTCTTGGTAGTCACCATGTCAGTCATTTGTGGAGCTAAATAAAACTTACTTTGCCTCGTTCATCACATGGGCTGAATGACAGAACAATTTTCTTTCCAATACAGGTGACCAAAAGGACAGAACGGGTTATTTAATTTGTCATGCTTTTTGAACCACTTTTTGGCAACCTAAGGTAGTGTATTATTCTGTCCTCTAATATCAAGACAGCAAAGCAGGGGTTTTACAAAAGTTGACTCATACTCTACACTAATGAAGTATTTAAGAATAGCTTTCCCATATTCGATTGAATTTGATAGCTTGACAGGAGTGAGATTATGAAGTGTTCTGGTAATGAAAATGCAACAAGAAACAGAATCGTGTAGAAATTTAAAGAATTTAATCAGCATCTTTCTCCTTCCTTTTACCTGACGAAGCAATTGTGAACCTGCCCTAAATGTCCTTGCGGAAAGAATTCTTAAGCACACGTCTTCTGGAAGAGTTTCTCCAGTTTCATAATGCTTGGCGATGCCCAATATGGTATCCCTGCAAAATGAATGTCCATGTGCCACAGAACCATGCAGGTTAGAATTCATAAGTTGAATCAACTACATTCTAAACTAGTAACACTAAAAACAACAGTCATCAAAATCCATGAATTGTAAGAAGATATGAAGGTATATCTGAAATTCTCATAGGAAGGTACATGAAAAATCAGTAGGCTGTCTTCTTCTTTGTTGCAGGCTCAGTAGCAGATAACAGACTTTTTTGTGAAGAGTACCAACAATAGTCAACTATCCAGTCTAATGCCGGAAACAAAGCATATATCACAAATTGAAACTTATAATGATGACATTTACCATAATGATCGCAAGCAATTTACAATGAAGAATTTATAAAACATCGCTATACCTTGTCCTATAGTTGGTTAAAATAGGACTGATGCAACAAAATTTGAGGAGCTCCGCTTCGTCCCTCAAAATAGCAAAAAGAAAAGGAAAAAGTGCATCATACTGTACATTGCATAAATTATTTCACCTTTGGTAACACCAGTTCTCCATAAATAGAGAAGGTATTTCTACAGCATCCCATTCTATCCCTTGAGAGCCGGATACAAGACCCTCATCTTGTTTGGTTAGCATATGCTGGAGTGTGTGGCCGAACTCATGGAATACAGCCTCAACCTGAGACATTCATCAATTAATCAGCATATCACAAGTCCACAACAGTAAAGCACATATAAAGAATGTGACTCTTCAATGGGAAAGAATATGCCTACATGCCAAAAGGTTTCTGAATATGGACAAAACAAGTAGCTCATCATTGTACAAGGAATGGTATCCTGAATATATACCTCACGGATGGTCATAAGACTTGGCTTGTCCCTAGTTGGTGAAGTCTGATTGCATACAATGTGCGCAATAGGCAGCCTGGGACAGGTATTGTCTCTTGAGAGAACGCCACTCCGACCAACAACCACATCCATCCATGCACCACCGCGTTTCTCTGAGGGACGAGTGTACGGATCAAAATAGAAGTATGCAACGGGAGTACTTGAAGAATCTTTAACTTTGTAGAAGCTGACATCTCTATTCCAAACCTGCAGAAGTTTAAGCATAAAATGCTCTGGCATTTTTTAAAGTCACCAGTAGAAACAACATTGGATTGTGAAAGTTTTGAGAATCTTTACAGGAGCCGTGCCGTCAGCTGGCTCAATGTCTATCTCAAACAGCTTCTTTGTCAGATTGAAAAGACCATCCATTACCTTTGGCAATGAGAAATATGGACGCAGCTCTTCCTGTAAAGATTGAGAGCTTTGAAGAAAAATTGAACTAAAACATAACCAGCAAATCAATTGCTTTTCATTTTGCATTGAATCTAAAATAGAAATAAATATCGTTATGAAAATATAAGAAATCACAAAATTTTGATGCTCTGGAAGGAAATATAGATGTTTGGATGGGCTAAAAATCAAATTACAAGCTGCGAAATAGAAAATGGTTCATAAGAAAGTTCGGTGAGAACATAGTATTTGACTTGTATAAACACATATGCACAGGAATACTGAACTTTTGTCTCCCGAATATGCACAATCTAAGTTGCCCTGGATTGCTTTCGGAACAGTCAATGGGCTGCTTTCCTAAGAATAGAAACTTGGTGAGGTTAAACTTTGGACATTGATATGCATATGAATGCTCTCTCAAGAAGAATATACCAGCTGTAAGATAGAAGGTGAGAAGTCAATCAACATTGTGTTTCACAATCAAAGGTTTTTGCTTGAGATAAAAATCGAGAGAAAATTCATTTGAAAATATTGAAGAGAGGAGGCAAGCGAAAGAGGAGATAATAAAGTTATTGCTGTCACTTGTCCACCAGGCACAGCATCATGTTAAAGAGCATAATAAATCTCCAGTAGCTGGATTTGCACTAGTACTAGTGACCCTGTTTTTTGAAATTACTATTCGGCTTCTGTCGAGTTGTGGAGACAGTGGGTTGACAGGGTCAGATTCAAAACACAGATATTTAGCTATATCTCATGGAAAAAATCTGAATTTGATATATCTATAAAAGACCATCCACTATAAACTTTATCCCAATTTTTAAATTTTGGACATGAAACTCATCCCATTCTGAAAGTTAAGTAGCCCTCAATTTATACTGTTAATTAGAGAAAAATTGAAGGAGAAGCCAACCTCATTTAAGTCATATTTTGACTCTCGAAGTCTTTCACTCCAGAAGTTAATATCCCAGTGATTCAAATCATTAGCCTCTTCAGCACCTTGCGCTCTGGCAAAGTCTCTTAGGTCTTCCATGTCTAGACAATTATCAAAACAATCAGGAAAACAAAAACTCAGAGTTGGCAGTTAAAGTGTCATGGTTGGGCACCTAGACCCATGGAATGAACATAAATTGAGCTCAATCAGCTAGTCCAAATGTCCAACTAAGCTTTTATTTTCAAAATGGTTCCTTACTTATCTTCATACCCAACCTATGTGAGACTTAAGTTGGGGCAGTACAATTTCCTTCCTTAAACAAGTGAAATCCATTATATACCCTAACAATGGCGGAATGACTACCTACTTTCAGCACAGCTCAAAATTCTGGGAGTTTTGGGCTCCTGCCACAATAAGGACTACTTTCATTGGCCTGGCCCTATTTGCTGCCAGACAAAGTAAACTAGTCAGGTACAGCTTTGACAAAATTTTGTCAGGCCCCTGAGCTAAAGGCCCTAGTTTATTCTAGAGAAACGTCTAGACCCATGAGACAATCCTCTGACCTACTCATTATCATTTTACTTTATTCTCCTTGCTGAAGAGTTCCTTAACATGCCTCCAGTGTTGGTACAATGGTCACAAAAAGAACTGTTTTAGCCATTCAGAAATAACTCTAAGCAGATAACAATTACATTCACCAACTAGAACCAGAAGAGAATCCAAGTTTTTAGTATTTGTTACTCCCAAGTCGGTAAATAGTGCACTTAAGAAAAAGATACAGTGTATATCCATGGAAAAAGTAGAGGCCAGAAAAAAGACAAAGGAAAGGAAAGGAAAGAAGTAGAAAAGCTGGCTAGCAGCCACTTTGAGCATTTTTATTCAGCTGAATTGGCGATAACAAAAAGTCTAGCCATAAACCAACCAGATGGTGACATATATCAATGCAAGTAATTCTAAAGTTCAAAAACACGCAGAACAATCCTGCTGGCAATATATTGGAGCTTTCTCATTGTGACGACATTGATTTAACTATAACTACCGAAGCCTTCAGGAGCAACTTCTTCCATCGCATCAAACTAATCATGCATATCAAGTTAATCATACACTCACCCTGAATTGCAGGACTCCAAGAAGCGTCATGAAGCTTGTCTATAAGATCCTTTGCTTTATCGATGGTGGCCATTTTTGTTTCCAAACTGACCTAATATTGAAATTTGTGCGTCTTTTATGAGAAAATAAGATGTGTGAAAACAAAATTAGCTCAAGCATCCCAGTTATATTGGTACCTCAGCATAGTTACTATGGCCAAGAAGCTTTGCTTTCTCCAATCTGAGCTCCAAAATGCGTTCAATAATAGGCGTATTGTTTAACGGTCCATCTGATGCACGGGTCACATATGCACGGTAAACTTCCTCTCTCAAAGATCTATTGCAAGCATGTTGCAAGACAGAGCGATAAATTGGACCATCCAAGGTAATAACCCAAGGACCATTGCCAGCTGTGGCCTTCTCATATCCCTGCTATGACCATGAAACAGCATGAGAGAAATGAGAAATCAGATTATCAGAAAAATCTGCTAAAAAGTCACACTGATGTTGAAGTTGGTTAGTTGAATGTGTGATACCTTGAGAATCGCCACCTCTGCAGTTATAGCCAGGGTGGTCAAAGGCAGACCTTCAATTTCTTTTTTATCTGTAATAACCTTCTCAAATTTTTTTGTAGCATCTAAAATATTCTCTTCAAATTTTTGAGCAAGTTTTTCCAACTCCTGAAGGTCACCAACGCAAGGAATTAGGAAAATGGAACATCAATTATCATCAGTTTACTCTTTACTTCATAACTTCATTATGACAATCTGCAAAGGATACTTTCATATAAATTACAAAAAAAAGTATTCAAATCACATCATCAAGTCAATAATTTGACAATCTCATTGCAAATCATTATCTCTTTTTCTTAAACCAACAAAGTTCACCCTCTTGCTTCAGGAGTGAAGACCTATTATACTGAAATTTAAGATCGCCATTTATGATGTGAGAAGTTGGACCAATAAATAAACAAAATCTATTATAGAGTCCATTTCCACATGGCAGAGTCACACAATAATTTTTTTTGTAAAACTTAGACTCGCCATCCTGAAGCTTCACTCTTACATTTCAAGTCATTAGTCTCATACAATTAATCCCTTTGGAGTACAGGAAAACTAATGCACCTAAAGCATTACCTTCAAGCAAATCACTTAACCAGAGAACAATAGTTTGTCCTACTGTCTATTCTTTGAGACGAAGACTCAAGGGGCATATTTACTAATGAATTGGGTATTTCACAATATACATAAGAAACATGATGAAAACCTAATGCTTACTTTATCAGAGATAAGAAAGCGTATAAAGAAAGTACCTGTTCTATTTCATTAAAACGTTCTCTCTTAATATCTTCAAGAGAAACTCCATACAAAACTGCTTCTTTCAACTTCACTGCATAAAATTCAGTATGGAATCAAAATGAAACCAATGACCTGAGTGTCATATTTATAGAAATACTCGCTACAGATGAGCAATTCTCTAATCAGCTCGAAAACAGATTTTAAGTGTAGATATTGCTTTATCTCAGGACAATTCTTTGGCTGCACCATATATATATATATATATATATATGGAGTTTCACTATTAAACCCCCAGACCACTAGAAAGTTTCACTATGCCATGAATCTATTTGATGGCAGTGAAAATTAATCAATACAGGTGATGTTTATTAACCAGTATCAATCTGTTTCGGTATATTTCTTCCATCCCTCGTTTAGGATGATTTTGATTGAGGAATGAAATAAAAACAAGATTGCTCAAGTAAAGGTTTAAAAAGATTCATACATGTTGATAGAAAGACATCATCTAACTCGGCTGTGTTATTCTCCCCAGATTATATATTTGAACTGAAGAATTTTTTAGTATTCTGTTTTCAGTGAACATTGGGAGTGGCACCTTTAGTACTCCCCCTTTTTGACATTAAATCACATTAAACACATCACTTTACTTTAAGAAAAATGAAATGAAAGAAGTCCTTTAAGATGGTTTGGAATGCAAATAACAATAGGTTTAAGACACATAATCAGATAAAAGCCCCAAATAAACTCACACTCTACTACTCGTTTGCGCGGGTCGCTCAGATTTTCCCAATCTGAAGAGCCTCTAATAGCCTTAAACGCATTGTAAATGGGCTTGCTCTGTCTTAACTTCAGCTGGAACTCAACTTTTTTGGGCTGCAAATTATGTAATATATGAAAAAAAGAAAAATCACCCAAGTTAATTCAAAAAAACCATATTCTGATCAAGAATCACATACCTGAACTTCTGCAATTGCAGCCCTAAGCTCAGGAGAGTCCTTTACAGAGCTAAGATGATTCACAATCCCCCAAACAACTGATAACCTGTCTACGATCTTCTCCAGAGGCACAACCAATTTTGTCCATGTGGGCTTTACTGTGTTTTCCAACTCAACCAAGTCATTCTCCTATAATTCCAAGTTAGAGAATTCTTTATCACATACCCATAACATAAAAATGATCTACTATGCTACAGCAATAACTATACAGGATCAAGAATTGAAGCTAAGGATATTCTTGGTGTTGCAACTCACAAGTTTTATCAGCAAGGATTGGATTGCAGGGCAGACATGATTTGCCTCTATCACATCATATGGCGGGAATACGAAGTCTTGTAGCAAAGGATTCTGGACTGATGCCATGAGAGAAAGGCTGTGAAGCAAAAACTTAAGTTCATCAACTATGAAGAAGCTGAGGAAGAGTTATATAACAAATGGAGTCAATGGGAAATAATGGTAAATTATATTTATCTCCCCTCTAAAATAATTATTCTCAATGCATTTCCTCTTTCTTTTGTAATTATATTTACCTCCCCTTAAAATATTTAAATAATCAATTCATTCCCTCTTTCTTTCATAATTACTCATTCGAAAATAAGAGGAAAAGGGATATAGAAAGGGAGAGAAATGGGAAAGATAGTAGAGGGGATGGGCTTTGGTGGGGAGAGAGAGAGAGATTTATAATTTATTATAAATAATAATTTAGATTAAGTTCGATTTTAAGACCCAAATACATTTAATATAATGATTGTTAAGATGATAGTTGCATTTTTAAGATAATAATGAATATATTACAAATGCATTCTTTTAATTATTGAGACATTACAAATTCATCCATATCCAAATATATAAAAATCACTAAAAGACCTAATAGTCATAAAAATTATTGGATTCAATAATTTGCACTTATAAAATATGATTGTTGTAAAAATACAGTCCACTCCAATGGGCCTCAAATTATATATAGGCATGCATCCTGTTATATTAGATTATTATTCCATTTGAATTCTTAAAAATATTTCAAATATGACAATTGACAACTATGTCAACTATTCTAAAATAATTCTATTATTTTTGTTATTTTTATTTTCTCAATCTCGAATTGGTTCTGATTTGTTAGATATTTTTGTTGGAATGAATCCCAACACCCTAACTATTTATTGTAACACAAGCAAGAGTCCACTTGAAAGTTGATCCGGTGCAAAAAATTCAAAAACTTAGAGCATTTCTCCTCATCATTTAATAAGTTGATAATTTGACTTGTTTTTAATTAATGACAAAACATCAATTCATATTTTCATTTAAAAATTATTTAATGAAGCAAAATTAGAAGGGAGTTTATTGTAATTATGAAAAAAGAAAGGATAGTAAAACCATCCATTTTGTCGGCCTTCTTCTTGTTTTAAATAATATCACGATTAATATTTTTTTTTAAATTTTATTTATTGATCATTCCACTATTAATCTCTGGTCTACAAATTGTTGGAAATAGATTTTAAATTTTTTGTGCATTGTTTTTGACATCTTATTATTATTATTATTCTTTTTATTTATGGCTTGATTGTATAGTGGTTTTATAATTGTCACTGTGGTGGATCTCTAACTTATTCTGTTTTTAGTATATGACTTTGAGCATTTTTATATCAACTTATAATAGGATTTATTTTGATGATTATTTTTTATAATGATCGATATTATCATTTCTGTTTAAGACGTCATATATATATATATATATATATATATATATTCCTTTTTAAAAGGGTTCTTTGATTATAGACTTTTTATATTTTCATGAGATTTGTAGTGTTTAGCAATATGATGTAAACTAATTTTTGGTTTATTGATAACCAAAAATAAAGGATATAATATAAGTTGCAAATTTAGAGATTATATTTTAAAGTTATTATAATTGAGATAAAATATCAATAATTTAGCATAATTTGCATATGTAGGCTTGCATGAAAAATATCTCAAATTATTATGAATACTAAGATATCATGCGGGTGTTTGTTTAGAAATAATTATATTGAATTATTTTGTCTATTAAAAAATTTTAATTTTAAAAAATATATTGTGGAATAAGATATTTATGTGCTAGAGTAATCTTATTTTTGAAGTTACAAAATGGAATTTTTGGGCAACAACAATTTCGTAAAATTAATATTTTTGAAATTAGTTTAATAAAAGTTAATTATTATACAAAAATAAAATCAATATTTGTGAAATGATTGGACAAACATACCTTAATATAATAAGAGGAGAAAAACAAAAACCGTTTTAACGTCATTAACGGACGAAACGATGTCAAAATAACTGTTTTATTAAATTACACCATAAAACAGGTGGAAGCAGCTTCTCCACAATAATTAACAACCATTCTCAACCACCAGCCTCATCGTCCCTTTCTCTCTAAAACACCACTCCACCTATACATACACAATACATACATGAGCATATACAGATATCTCTAGAACCTACACTTCAGTTGGGATTTTCTTCACAGCGATATATATTATATTATATATATATATATATATATATATGCGGATGTAGCGTGAGAATCTCACATTCGCATGTATTCGTCACTCCAAAACAATGGCGCCTTCCACTTCGCTATCTTCACAGTATTCTCCCAATCTCCTGCAATTGCCGCTTCACTCCCCTCAGTTTCGCCTAATTTTGGCCGGGATTTCGCTGTCGCGATCGAAATGCGACTTTTCGCGCAAATTGTTGTTGTTGCAGCAGCAAAGGAGCTGGGATCCCCTGCGCCCCATCGCAGCTAAGGAAGTTGGGATCAAGTGTTTTGCGGAACCGGCGGAGAAGAGGGACAGTGCTGGGGAAGTTGTCTTAGATAAAGACGGGGATGATGGGGTCCCGGATGACGTTACGGTTGAGGAGGTGATTGGTCAGGAGTTCTCCAACGGTTCTGCCGGTTCTCAAAGGATTCCCGCCTCCGGGGATTCTCTCTCCCTTGGGATTCGCGAGCCTGTCTATGAGGTTGTTTTAAGAACTAACTGATTTTATTTTTACATTTTGAATTTTGATTTTTGAGATTGCCAGTTGCTTGATTCGATGACAGTAATTTCTGATGATTAACTCAAAGAAAAAAAATTGTAATTTGCCATTAATGCATAAAATTGTCGTGATAAATATCTTGTATAGTTTGTTAGAATCCCGAAACGTGGAGAAATAGTCGAAACTTGGCAATTGGCAGATAAGAAATTCCTTCGGAGCTTCGCCATTTTAGGAAGATGAAGAATATCGGCAGAAGTGAAAGAGTTCAAAATTATGGAGGGGCTGGGTTCCAATTAGCCAGATAAAAAATAAAGAAGATGAGAAGAAAAATGAAGAAATTGCCTGATTCGTGGTTGTAACTCCTTACATTTCTGTAATCCAAGTCTAGACATTTTTAAAGTCCGTTGTCCAAGACTCCAAGTATACATTGACAAGATTTTCGAATTGATGTCTAGTGAGCTGGGCTCCTCTAGTCACACATTTTCTTTTTATTTTAAACGAGGCAAACATTGTTGGGATATGGTTGGGGACATTTAATGTACTGATTTTTCTTCAATCACTGGCAATTGTTTTTATCAAAAAAGTCACAGAATAATGGAAAAATCAAGCCCCAATTTCATGAAATTTTCAAGGATTAGTGCAATGAAGCCAGGGCTTATTTTCAGTGTTCCATTCCATTTGTCGAATGTACGAATATAGAGGCATAAAATAGGACCAGTTCAGAACTTTCAAAAGTATATTGAGCATACTTCACTGCATGCATGTCTCATTTCCATTTCCCATCAGCAGGTTGTGGAAGTAAGGTCTAATGGGATGGTATCTACAAGGAAAATTAATCGAAGACACTTGTTAAAATCGAGTGGTAAGTAGAAGTTTCTTAGATAGTGACCTGGTCACTTCCTTTTTCAAGTTTTGGAAGATCAATATGAAATTAACTTACAATATTTTGTTCTGCAATTAACAAATATTCAGTTGATTCTTTCTTTTTCGCATTCCTGTATATTTTATTCAACATCTATAAATTTCTTAGTAAAATTGACACTTGACAAGATTTTTACTTACAAACTCTTTTCTTAACAAACTCTGGGCCATTTTTTCACTAAACTATATAAATCACAATATATACCCACTTTTGTCTTGTTCTTCTCTGGCTTCTTTTTGCTTAAGCTTTTGTTTCTCTTATAATATTATGTTTCTTTTCTCTGGACATAATTTTTTACAGGTCTCCGACCTCGAGATGTTAGGAGCGTTGATCCATCATTGTGGTTAACCAACTCAATGCCTTCATTGCTGGTAGAAACAGTGAATTGCTATCTACCATTACCCATGTTGTGTCCTTACTGTACAATCAGATTCATTTTGATCAGTCTTGATTGTTTGTACTGCCACGTTGACTTTCAATCTTAGATTTAACCTATTTTGTATGTTAAGATGCTTCATTATTGCCTAAACTGTGTTATATAAATGACAATCTTTCATTTGGCCTTTAAATTCTTAAAGATGAAATACTAACAATAAACCACTTTAATAGAGTTTTATTCTGTCAATTGCCTCATCAGAGAAATATTTATTGGCATCTTGATCCAACCCATGCTCTATGACTCAATTGTTAGGTAGTGAACTATAAGGACTATGAAAAAAAGCAGCACTTATTGGAGCTGGTTATGATTGTTTCTCTACCCTTTCATGATAAGTTGTTAACTTCGCATTTAAGACCATATTTAACTAGAATTTCCTGTTAAATCATGAGAAGACGTGTTTGAATTTCTCATTGTAGTCAGTCTTACTGAATCCGTACATTTTTTTTTGGAACTTTATTAAGGTTCGTGAGTATGCAATTTTGCTGAATTTGGGCTCCTTACGGGCAATTGCAATGCAAGAACGTGTTTATATATTCAACTATAACCGGTATTTGCCCCTCATCTATTCTATGGCTTTTGTTGATCTGCATATGTTTATCACATGTTCTCAGTGAACTAATATTTGATTATTGGTTACTGACAGTAAAGGGGGAAAAGCTTTTATTGATACCTTGTTACCCCGCTTAAATCCGAAGAGCATGAATGTAGGGCCCTCGATGCCATTTGTGCTTGAGGTTGGTTACCTGTTAAATTTTTGCTTCAGAATTGTTGCATCAGTCATTAGTTTTGGTGTTTCATTTCTGACATCATAGGCCTTCACTCTTCTCAAATAACTTTTTCTTTATGCGTTATTTTGCTTTGTTGGTTTCAGAGCCATTCATAACTCCATTCTCTGTTCATGCAAACTGACACAATGTCAAAGATACAGATATTCTGTGCGGACATCAATGTCAACCCCATTGTACATTATTGCGAACACTCAGATTTCAATTTTGCTGCTAACACATAATATGATATGCCTGTTAAGCTTCATCTATGTATCTGCATAATTTTTAGCTTGAAGATTTTGATGCTATTGGCTAACTGGGATGGGCCCTGTGTGAACCACTAAAGTTGCAAAAAAAAAAACTAATAAATGCCAATTTTCCCCATGACGAAAAAAAATAGTTATAATCTTCAGGTTTGCAATCACTAATGCCCAGTTATGTTCTGTCGCCTGTCTTACTTATTCTCTGGGCATTTCCAATTTCATCACAAGAGAAATTGCTCATAACTCATGATTCATAAGTTTGTCCTATGATTCATTTTTGGCTTGTGTTATGTTCATGTGCTAGTCTGAGCATGCAAGCAAGCAGTAACAGATCCTAATCTGTCATCTGTACTGTCATCTAATGTCAACTGCAACGATAATTAACGCTTGGTTCACCATGCTTAAAGAAGACTTTCCAAAAAATGCATGAGAAAGAGTGAAAAAGTAACGTTGAAATTTTTTCCCTACTTAGGTTGTACCCTTGTATCTAAAACTATACTTAGGTATGAAGAGTTATTATTGATTTGTTTGGAGGGTCACATATATGCTCTTATATAGTGATCATTACTATGGAGCTTATAGTGTTGGCATGTGTCGCAACAATGGCCTCTTGATAATTGTTGGGGAGGAGATTAGGATTATTGACATGTGTGGCAACAATTGCTCATGTGGCAGGGCCACAGTCGAAACGTTGTGGTTGGACTGTTAAAAATTTGAGTTACACCATTGTTATGAACTATAGCTTTTAGCGAGCGGCAGACGCTCGGTCCTACAATTAGTATCATAGCCAAGGTCACGAATTCGATTCCCATGAGGAGCAATTGTTGAGGGGGTGATTGTTGGCCTGTGTGGCAGTTTAGCAATTGCTGTAGAGAGAATTGTTGGTCTGTATGGCAACAATGATTGTTGTCCTATGTGGCAACAATTGCTAAACTTCTGAGGGAATTGTTGGTCTGGCAATAATTGCTCTCGTAGCGGGCCATAGTCAAAATGTGGCACTTAGGCTGCTATAAAGTTTAAAAATTAAGTTGCAACGTTGCTATCAACTATAACTTTTGCACAGAGGCAGACGCTTGTCGCTTGTTCCTTCATATAGCTTGGTGACTGTGATCCTTTTATTCCTATACAAGTGAGTGTAAGGTATTTAATTGTTTAAAGAGCCTGACATATCTATATTTTGAAATTCTTTCAGGTGGTTGAGGCTGCACTGCATTCTCGAATACAACGTCTGGAGCGGAGGTTAATGGATTTAGAACCACGTGTGAGTAAGGGAACATAGTGACTGTATGTTTAATAATATTTTCTGCTCCTTTTTCCAGGCCAAGTTTCTTGGGTGGGTTTAAGTAGGGATTTTTTCAACACCTTTGGCTTGGGTATTAATTCATGCATTTGTGCTAATGCTGTTCTGATTCTTAGATGGCAAACTGTACAGAAGTAACCAGAAAGCATTATGTTCGTTAATGTTTATTTCCATTCCCCTCCCCTAATAGAAATCTAACTAAATCTATATAAAAAGAATGCCGTATCTGTTTTTTTCTTATATATAGCAGAAATATCTAAGCTTACATTTGTGCACAGCTATTATTTATTAGTCGGTAATCTACTCTTGTTGCAGGTGCAAGCTTTACTTGAGGTTCTTCCTAATCGATTGACCGCTGACATATTGGAGGAACTTCGGATTAGCAAGCAGACATTGGTAAATACTCCTCCCCCACCCACCCCTTCCTTTTTTATTCTAGCTATCCTGATATCCACCAATGCATTGAATGACTCGTTAATAACTACTCCTATATTTCTATTTTATGATTAAAGGTTGAATTGGGCTCAAGGGCGGGGCTCTTAAACAAATGCTGCTTGATATCCTTGAGGACACTCATGAAATACGACGAATTTGTATTATGGGAAGAAACTGCACACTTATGAAAAATGATGAGATGGAATGCTCTGTTCCCTTGGAAAAGGAGATAGCTGAGGGTAAGTTGCATAAAGGTTTATTCATCCTCAAGTAAATCACATCAAGAAATCGAGAACATCCCTTGTGATCATATAGATCTAATTCTGAATATTGGTACTTGTGTTACTCAGAAGAGGAGGAAGAAATTGAAATGCTTTTGGAAAATTATCTCCAAAGGTAATTCCATGACAACTTTCAGTTCATTGCAAAGAATTATATCCATGGTGCCTGTTACTGCATTGTGTTTCATCATAATCTTATCCGAAAGTATGAGGGAAGCAACATTGGCTCCAGTTTGCCTGAAAAACCTGTCCCCAACACCCCCTTCCAGGAATTTATTTTAAATGACAAGATTATCTATCAAAACTTACTTACCTTGTGAATCAAACCATTGGTAAATTTTCTGTCTCCACTCCCTGAGTAATATGTGATTTTTTATTACTTTCTCTTCTCATTTGCCTCTGCAATATTTCTCATTTCTAATTGAGTTGGTAACATTGGAGTTCAGCTTGAACTATGTAGTGTCAGAAAGTTCTTTATGATTGTTGCCTAATCCATTTTAAAAAAAAAATTACAGTAAAACTAATACATTTTAAGTGCATTAGTTCTTTGAGATGGGGTGTGTGCCTTGATTAACTACCAATGCTGTTAATTGATGCATGTGTTGATAAAACATTTTTGCCTTATTTGAATCTGGTGTGGTCAGAAAAACTGTGTTTTGGAATGCAAGGCTTCTGTGAAATCCAAGACCTCAGGATTCAATTGCTTTAAGTGAGTGGAAATCCATTTTTTGTCCACTAAAAACGTATCACTGGATATGATCTAGTTCTCTATTTTTAGTGGCATAGGTTGTGAATATATTGGTGTCAATCATTTTTTATATCCCTTGTTATCTACATGCGTTGACAGTGTATGCATTCTTTTCATATATGCTATATCAGTATGATTGAGCAAGTTCATAAGTGGCTGGGAACATAGAAAAATTCAGGAGAGGACAGGGGCCGAGGATACGCAGTTTACACTGGCACTTCATTCAAGCTTCTCATTCTTTTTTCATGTCACAAACTTATCATCTAGAATTGTGTGGGAGAACACCTGATTGATGTACTGATGGTAAAAAACACTCTTATTCTATCATTCTTATAAGTAATAATTTTCAGGGAAAAGAAAAACACTGTTCTCTTTGGCCAAATATCTTGTGAAGTCCTTTTGCCCTGACTTATACATTGGCTTTATGTTTGAACCTTATTCTGCTGATCAACCTTAGAGGTAACATTCTAAGTTTGCAGTTTTTGCTGAATGAAGCTGCAAATTATTGAAATTTCTGAAGAGTCTTCAAAGTGAATTTTCATAGTTTTCTTATGAGGTCACAGTGGTGATTTTATATTGACGATCATGTTTCTCATTATATAGCATGGTAAGCAACTATTAGATACATTCTGTCTGCTATCTGTTGGTCTAGTTTTGTTACTGTTTCAATTATTTCATGTAATGGCAGATGTGAATCATGTCATGGTCAAGCAGAGAGGCTTCTTGATTCAGCAAAGGAAATGGAAGATTCAATTGCTGTTAACCTCAGGTTTGTTATTTGCATCACTTCTATTTTTTTGTTTATTATCATTAGTATGCTAAAGAACTTTCAATGACCAATGAATTAATCAATTTAAAAAAAAAAATCAACTTGACAAAGTGTTACCAGGTCAAAATTAAACATACCTAAGTCCTAACTAATAGAGAAATACAAAAACTATGGACTTAAATTCAAGTTTCAGATGGTGCGTAAGATATGCTTTATTTCATTTTAGGAGCCAGCAGAAATGTTTCCACTACACAAAAATTAACTTTCTAAATTTTTGAACTACTAACCTTACAAAGCTAAATCTGTATTCTTCATATGACTCTCCTCAGCTCAGTTCATGTGAAATAGTAGGCTTGACGCATTGAACACAAGCAATTTCTATTGAGGAAGTTTGCTTGGATTTGGAGAAAAATCTGGCACAAGGAATCAATATTTTTGTTGTAATCTTCATTTCCTTTGAATTAACATAAATTGACAAAATACTAGTGATTAGATATTCAAGCAGTCTGTGAGAATTCAAGTGAAAATGTTTCAGCCAAGTGAAACATTGCGGAGCCTTCTGGCAGCTATCAAATATGTTTATCATCAGTTTAGTAGTTTAAATGTGTTTTCTCCAACATTCCATGAAGAAAATAGGAGCAAAAGAATCTGTAAGTTACGAAAAGTAATTCTATAGAATATACTAGGATATGAAAGAAATCAAGCTAACATAGCAACTAGAACTAAATTAAATTTGCTGAGTTTTATATCACATGCAGCACCTAGCTTCTAAGCAAAGTCAATCAAGTGAATATGTGGAATGCATTTTCTTCTGTGAAATTGATGATAAACATGTGATTCATTGAGGATATCCATAAACTTGATATCTTGATGCAGTTACTTAGTAGTCCATAGTTTTCACCATTGCTATAAGCATAGCATAATTAATATTGCTTGGTTCATTTCTTAGCCTTGCCAACTTGAATGAATTTCGCAACCTTATTAGCAATATTTGCTATCATTAATAAAATTACATCATTTTCTCTTATCAGCTCTCGGAGGCTTGAGGTAAGTAGAGTGGAACTTCTCCTTCAGGTTGGGACATTTTGTGTTGCAATTGGTGCCCTAGTTGCAGGTATTTAGCTGATGATGATAATGAAATAACTATTTTAATTACTTTTATCTTGGCATCTGTATTCTCCAGGCAGGCATTCTGTTGATACTTATCATGAGCATTTAATGAATAATTTGCTAGAACTGGTTTTAGTTCGTTTGTTTAAGCTTTCCCGTGAGATGTGTTTTCAGCAAGAACTTTGTCTAGAAGTAAAAACTGGCCACAGCCTTGAGCGTGCAATCATCTGAATCTTAGTTGAATCTTAGGTCCTGAGACACTAATTATTCCATTAATCCAAAAATTCAATGTGCTGAGACCTTTATGTGTTATGGTTGATATGCTCTAATATTTGTTATTTGCGTGTATATATGTGCACTTGGTTCGCTCCGTATCACTACGTGATACTGCACTCACTGTACTTTTTTAGGATGAGAAAGCAATAGAAGCTGGTCTCTATTTGATTTGATCTCTTTACCTCCCAACAAGCCTCAAATAACTACGTAATTCTGGTAGTAAAGAAGTGCCTACTTTATGTTTTTAGTTACTTTCACACCTTTTTCAAAGATAAGAACATGCTTAAATATTTTTTACTAAATTTTGTATATACTATATTGAAAACATCTGTACTAGAGATTACATCATTGAATATGCTTGAGAAGCTAAATATTTTAAAACTATCTCCACTTATTTGTTCTGTTCAAAATCTATGTACCTATGGAGGGCCCTGCCATCCTGGCCTAAGTTGAACTTGGATTTGCTTTGGTAGAGTTAAGGTCCAGGTTCATGTTATGTGACTTAGATTCATGTGTTTAAAGCAAACATATTTCCATTGCTAAGATTTAAGTGTTTAGGCCCCTTGAAATTTCAACTCTCTCTCCCTCTTGGGAGGTGGTGTGGAGGTAGGGTCAATTAAATCCTTGCATACTTCGTTTCTTGCTCTCAAAGATTAATATGTTTTTTTGTATTGATTGTTGAATCTATAGTAAAATCCACGGGAGCACAAGAGAGCAATTGTGCAGACGAATAGGATGGGTTTTGGGTTAGAGGGTTACATTAAAAAAAAGAATTTTGTTTCTAGAAAAACAACGAAGATTTTTCTTACGCCTTCTTTTTGTTTTGCCAAATCAATTCCCATTTGATTTTTCATTTCCTGATTATTGTTTACATATTTTGGATTGGTTTAAGTTTAGAAATGACCTCTAATACTAAAGGCATATCAATGCGCCAATTGATAATTTATAAATTGAAGTTTCACCTTGAATTCGTTGGTGAGATTTTTTAAGTACATCACCCCACCCCTACCCCCCAATGGAAAAGAGTATAAGGATTTTATGAGTGCTGGAACCTGATTGACAAATGGTTATGTTTGTTATCCAATTGGTGCATACGTATACCATCACTACTCATAATATATTTTTTCTCATTTCATTTGCTTTAAACTGAAATGTGGTTTCATTAATATACAAGGATGCCATTCGCATTTAGTTTCAAAGCCCTTTAGAAGGTCAAAATAATTATGTCATGATCAAATGACCAGATATAAAAGCAGAATTTTTTAGTTTTAAGAAATACATGGGAATTATTCTGATTATTGGTCATTGTTACATTAGATATTCGGCATATAAATTTGACTTAATCGTATTTAAGTTTTTAAGCTCATACTAAGATTATTAAGAACTCGGCAGGTATATTTGGCATGAACTTGAGGTCATATCTTGAGGAACATGTGGTATGCCCCACTTTGGTCTCCGATATTTAATTTTCTTTTCCTGATGTAGGCCTTTTATTTGCGTGCTAATTTTATAATTTCATCTGGTTAACTTGCTCTGCAGTTTGCCTTTTGGCTAACAACGGCAGGAATTTTTGTTGGCGCTGTGGTTGGATTTTTTCTCATGTACTCATACCTCAGGAAAAGGAAAATTTTATGAGCATCAGAGAGTGTGTAAGCAATATCTTCTTCAACTTCTAATATCATCGACTTTCTATGCTACTTTAATTGGTATTTGTTGGTCGGATGAACATGCTTATCGGAAGATGTGGATACTGTCGATGGAGGATTAACACCAGATATATCTAGTATATCTTTATAGCTTTGTCAGGAGTCCATGGATCCTCATTGCATATGAGACATGGAAATTCATACATCGGCTGATGGCTTCATTCAGCAACAAACTACTGGAAGTATATGTTCCGTCTGAGCAGCTTCTGCCACATAATTGAGTAAAGCCATTAGGCTAATGCACACGTCAAAGAGCTTCTACTAGTTCATGGTTGTAGATGAAAGTGATGTGGGCATTCCAGCCATTTATCCCACCTATTTGAAGGCAAGGTCACGGTCCACTGTGTGCTTGCCAGATTGCTTTCACTTGTTACAGGGTAGAAGTAGGCCTTATGGCTTATGTAGGTAGGCTTCCAGTGCTATGCTTGTGCACATTTGTTTGCATAACAATCAAGAAAAGCAAGACAATGGAGAATTTTGTGATAAAGCAAAAAATTGATTGCATTAGACGAGGGATTTGCTGTTGCAGTTGTTCCAAGTGGAGTTCGCTGAATTTGGAACATGAGGGGAAAATGCATGAGGCACTGTAAAACTGAAATGTGCACCCAGAAGTCAATATGGCAAGACTTTCCCCACTCAAGTGTGCTTTAACCTTATGAGAACTCAAAGTAAAATGGCTTCCAGAAAAACGATCGAAAGAACTGAAATATCAAACAAAATTAAGAGGGTCTGACTGTAAACCCATCTTTTTAATGTTAAAAATTAAATAAAATGCCATAAAATAAATTTATGTTTTTCAGTTAAATACATAGAAAAAAATAATATACACCCATTTATGCAACAGAAATTTTGGAGAGGACTTTCAAGGCAACTTCATAAGGTTGCTATAACCCATTTATGTAAGCATGGGCTTCTTGATTTATTTTACATCCATGCAAGTGCTTTTAGTTAAGCATTTCTCGTCAATATTGTTTGATCGGCCGGTTCAGATTATATTGAGTGTGTTTCCTGTTCCCTCTAATTTACTCGTTCCTGCTGATGCATTTGCCACTTGCCAGCACACATCATGCTTCAGGTAAGTGACCATAAGTTTCAGGCCATGAATGTATAATTATTCACCCAGTTGGAACTCAGCAAACCACCATCCAAACTCTGGGTTTTTCATTGGTACCACATCCCACCTGTATGAGGCAGAACAATACTAATTGCTCGACAATTCATTCCTGAAAATTATATTGTTAAAAAAAATAGAGAGAAAAGTGAATTATGAGAATATGTTTGGATGAGATATATCATAGTTGATGTGATATATATATATATATATATTAAATGTGTTTGACTATAGGTAGTTTTTAGGAATGATATATAAATGATAGATAAAAATATGTGAAAATTTGTTTGGATGTAGATATATTTTTAAAAGGTGTAAAATGGTGTTGCAAAATTGTTTTTTGGAAGAAGCCTATAAACACACCTTCATAGAAAAATGTGTCATAAAATGATTTTTTTTTAAATCATTTCATAAACAATCACCGCCTGAATTCCTCTTTTTGCCGACATTCTCGTTTGTCTTTCTCCGGAATTCCACAGTAATACTCATTTGTGTTCTCCCGTAGTGTTCCATTGTAAGATAATAGTAATACCCATTTATGTGTACGCTTATGCTCTACAGTAATACTCATTTATGTGTACAGTTTCATGGTAAAAAGCTAGGTGTCTGCGTGCAGAATATTACATTGTGTAAGCTTATGCTGGCAAGAACCACCTTGCCTCTGCGCAACAATACGCCAACGGAACACTAATACACCACACAGCTTATTTTTACCTTTAGCTCTCTCTTTCCTATCATGTATATTTATTGCTTGATTTCCAATTTTATATCATCTTTTTCTAACTTATACAGGAACAGAAATTCGCCCGAGCGTCATACAAAACGTTGTTAAAACATAAAGGAAGGAAATTTGGAATCCACCATCAATCGCAAACGAATTCAACAAGCTGCTAATTGATATCAATCATTACTCAACTTCAAAAACCAATTTCTTTTGCAATTTAAAATTTCAGCATCAGGTGATCAATTATGAGGGCTCTCCATTTCTTCCTGTGAATAACAAGGGCCAAATCTTAATGCACATAATCTCAGAGGTACATCACTAAAATGCAACATGGTGTGCTGCATCCCCTAGCAACAGTATTGCTACAACACTCCTGTCCCATGTATAACAACCCCATCCGACAAGTGTGCAAAGCAAATAGCTTCCATATGAGTTAGATCCCTATAAGCACATACCATGAGAAAATAAATTCACATGGACAACATTTTAGAGACAGAAAACAGGCTCAGGCAAACACCAACAATGGTAGCTAAGAACTACCTGACAGTATGCCAAAGATTTTCTTCTGGAATGGTTGGAACTGGTGAGAAATTGAGGTTCCCATTATATCAATATCAAGGTCCAGCAGAGGACCAACGAACAAAATGCAACACCAAATGTACAATTAAGGTCAAACAAATCATATGACAGCACTAGTTACAAGGGAAATTCGGGTACATATTCCCTAGAATAAAGGGGCGAAAAAGGGAACATTGTACAGACATCTAAGCAATCTTTTCATATCAAGGACATTTAGTCATGCTCCTGGCTGGTATGTCAAATGTCGTAACGTGTTAGGACTATATATTACTCCATTCGCCATTCTCCTGCTTGAATTTGATCATTGCAAAGAATTGGAAAGAGGGTAGGAAATGGCAGTTCAAACAAGCTTTGTGCAAGACCAAATGTGTCAAACAACAATAGAAGACAATACCAGATCACAATCTATGATTGTTTTAGAGGGCTTGATAAAGATTTCGAGTCTTTGCCAGGTTTTGTTGATCCATCAATAGCCATGTTTCCCACTCTGACCTCCACTGCCTCCCTCTCATCCTTCTCCCTCTTCTTGTCAGAATTACCATTTTCCACTGCCTTGAGTTGAGACATAGAAGGGGCTAGTTGGCGAGGGCCTCCACTGATCCATGGATGATTAAGACATTGCGCTGCAGTCAGCCTCTTCTCAGGCACAAAATCTAGTATCTGACCAAGGAAATCTGCGATCTCACTTGCGTCTTGTTCACAGAACTCATATTTTTCCACAAGCACCTTATTGAGAGGCCAAAATCTTAATCTTCTGATATGTCTCAGATCTCCAAATCTATTAAAGAATTCTCGTGAATAACGCCCTCCCAAGGCAACCTGGAGTTTTTATGTCAAGCAGGAAAGAGTACTTCCGAGTAAACACAAAGGCCAACAAAGCTTCACAAAATTGATTGCACATACAAATTCAAATCTAAGTTTAAGTTTTGGGCCAATGGTGTGTGCGATTTGCTACTCAACAGCCATAGGAAACTTCTCACCTTGCGTGGCATCATTCCAAGAAGCTCCATCATCAGGGCCAAATGATCCTACAAATTAAAAGAAAAGATGATGAATATTCAGTCATTTAAACAACTAAAAATAAATGTAGATTACGATCATGAAAATAGAGTTGAAAAAATGGGTTATGAGATGAATTCAGAGCTTTGATGTAGAAATGGAACACATAAAGTTAGCACAGGAGGTTTTTGGAGACCGTCTATCCAGGCAGAAACCACCACCAATAATAAAGCTAATGCATAATACAACATTCAAGCTTAAAATTAAATAACAGAAGTAGTATTTCAAACAAATGTTGCATCTGTCTATAGTCAAGTAACGTTGACTCGAAAACTGAATCAGCAGCACTCAAGTTACAAAGGAATTAGAAAAAGAAATGAAAACTGTAGAGAGGCAAAAAGGGGAAACAAACCAAAAAACAGCAGAACCTGCTTTATCTACTTCAGCCCAAACTGAAAACAATCAGTTGAGAGAAGACATCTGATTCCCACATCAATATCATCTGCATGATAAAATTAGTGCTGTATTTTAGCCTAGAAAAAATTTAATAACTAACAAGTGATCTACAGAGATCATCATGAACTTAATTCATTAGATATTCTTATACATCTAGGCCAACAACATAACTGTCATGTAAATAAATTACATAGTAACTTATTCAAATTAGGCCTGTTCCATGTTCCATGTTCCACGTTCCATGTTCCATGTTCCAAGTTCCAAGGTCCCCTCTAGTAAGATTCACATGTAGTGTAGCCAATATCATTGTGCCATATCAAAGCAAAACTTTTACGTAAAGCAAATGACTGGTTCATAAAGTAAGGCAACAAATTATATAATCATTCTTGCCAAAGAGCCTATAGAAGATTACAAACTGAGCCCCCAGCTATATATGCCTGCACGCCAAATCCATTGAAAAAATTTAGATACATGATCTTAAAACAATACAATAACAGGTTATACTTATGTTAGAGAAAATTGGCTCGAGAGGTTTGCTATTCTATCTTTATAGTCCAATTCATCTCCATAATTATATTCACCATGCACTTCTAAGTAGTATACCTTCCTATGGATTTGGGAATTTCATGACAAATATTTTCCACTAGAGATGATTTACATTGTTTTGTGACTAAGTGCTGATGATGATAATATGGCAGCAGAGTTAATTTCTAAAAGATTTTTTTTTTTCTCCCATCAAAAAGAAAAAGCAGGAAGGAAATAAAGACGGAAAAGTTAGTGGTTTATCCATTTTCCAGCTTTTTTCCGAATTTAGTTCCTTCTCCTTCCTTTGTATATCAGTGCTTGCCAACTCAAACAGAAATCTTGACAAGTATAAAAAAAATTTCAAACATAGACTAGATGGTTTAGCTAGATGGGATGATTTTACAGGCAAAACATTAGCATCAAATTTATTTTATGAGAAAAGAAGCATCAACTTACTTACAAATGAAGATTTTCAATTGGTGCGTCATTTTATACAACACATCACTACTGATGCTATCTCTATATAATTGTTTGAGATAAGGTACTTAATATGGCCCAGATATATTAAGTCAGAAAACTCAAACCACATGAAAGCAACTTGACCCACACCAGTCATTTTCTCGTCAGGAACGGCACACAAAAACCAAGGACTTATAGGAGTATAGTCTCCAAAAAAAATTAAAAAAGCACCTAATAACATTTTAATAAGAAAATAACCAAATCCATGCTGATTGAGACAAAGAAAATCAACCAAAATTTAGTTATCACCATGCAATCCAATTCCCAGAGTAAATAGCTTCATAAAAGTAAACAGAAGTCCCTACATGAACTAGATGAGCAGATATATATGAAATAAAAGGAATAAGGATTAAGCAAAGACCACCAAGCACTTTAGCACAACAGTATTGTCATTGTTCATATGCATATAATAGTTAGAAAAAAGAATACCTCATCACGATCATAGTTTTCACCACTATGTGGATCAAAGAGAACATCGCCAGTGGCCAGCTCAAAGCAAATGCAAGCAAGTGACCACATATCAGCTGATGTTGAGTACTTAGATCCCAAAATAACCTCCGGACATCTGTACTGCCTTGTCTGAATATCGCTTGTGAACTGTTTGTAAACCCAACAGGCATTTCCAAAATCAACTAATTTGCAATTTAGGTCAACCTCAGCCAAGAGCTTCTGCCTTGCAGACCGGCTACCTCTCTTATTGGCTTTCGTCCCAACACAAGCATCATTTGCTCCATCATTGTTTGCTGCTTCAGCAACTGAAGCTTTGTTTTGCTCTTCAACGGACTCTCCATTGGATTTATCATCCTGATGAGAATCTTCAGGACCACTTGCCTCATTATCTGGCTCAGCTTCCTCAGAAGCTTCATTCCCACCACACTTTCGAGCGGCTCGCTTAGCCTTTCTTCGGATTTTCTTTTTCTGGTTCTTAGTCAGGTCACTATATGACCCCTTAACATCTTTAGAAGCCTCAGACTCGGATGCAATCTTCCCTTTATTGGATGGGAGAATAAGAGGTGCCCCCGACTTTCTAGGATCTTTAGATGGATCTATCATTGACAGAAGCAATATGTTCTCTGGCTTCAGATCTGTGTGTATGATTGATAGTTGACGATGCAGATAATCCAATCCCACTAAAATGTGGAAGCAAACTTCTTTTACGATGTGAAGGGGAACACCTCTGTAGTCTGAATACTTAATTAAGGTCAAAAGATTGTCTCCCAAGTATTCAAAAACCATACAGATGTGCTGCCCATTTGGCCCTGAATGCTTAAAGTGATCCAAAAGCTTCACAACACATTTCTTGTCTTCTGGATCACCCTCAGCAACCTGTTTTAAAATAGTGATCTCATCCATTGCTGCTTCAGTGTAGTGTTGTGCACTCTTTTGAACTTTCAGAGCTACATACATCTATCACCAGATTCATAAAAGAAAAGTAAAACAAATTATTCCCTTGTCAATTACATTAATCATGAATTACTTAGCAAGTTGTCAACGATAATATATTTCATGTAGATGTCCCCCCCACTCCCACCCCACAAAGAGTGTGAGTTGCCTCTGTGTTCACATACTTCATACTTGTTTCTTCCCATCAATTATGTTGCATACCAACATGCAAGTTTTCACAAGGTAGAAAATTTTGCGAAATGGGTTTTTTCTTCTTCACTTTCTTGAATCCAAAAATTCCTTTTCCACAAAACAGCTAAGAACTAATATAATTATGCCAACAAAATCAACAATCTCATTCAATATCCACCTGAAGTCATATTTTATGATATATATGTTTGCTTTGAAAATGAAGAAAAATTCTAATGCTTTGAGAATATGTGCAATCCCTTGCAGGTGTTCACATGTTTAAAAGAATTATTACATGAAGCAAGACAACACATAGTCAAACAAAGACCAGACTTTTACAAGAAACACACTAGCTAAAACAGGCTAGTAGAGAGAATATATGAACAAATGAAACAAAATATATACCTTCAACAACAGGAGGATTAAGACTTATAATAAGAACTCAATTAACATAGATGAAAAATTTCCTGTTCTTTTTGGACATAAAAACCAAAATGGCAATGATTAATAGCATACATTTACACACTCATAAAAGAAGAATTCCTTTTCTTTTCGCACACAAAAAGAAAATTGCAAATTTCGGATGAACCAAATGCAAAAACTTCACCCTCAGTTGTAACTTCTGGAAGTAGCAAAACTCTCTTAGTTGAGGTTTCTGACCAATAAAAGATCATTTTACACATTCAGAATCACAAAAAAGAGAGAAATTTCTTAAAATAAAAATTAGTTGTGTACCCATACTGATAACTTATAATTTAATGCATTTCCTGAATTTACTAGCTACATACAGAAATTGACACATAGGAGTGCAAACTAACATAGCAGCACCACAAATACCACAAAGTATCAGAAAATGCTGGCAGATTGGAAGGCTAACCAATAATACACAATTAGGCATATATTGCTCAAGAAACGTGAAAATCTGCGAAGAACGGATAAGACTAATAGAGAAAAGTTACAGATTTCTGAGTGTCCCAAGCTAGCCAGACAGTGGAGAAATGGCCCCAGCCGAGCTTGCTCTGAACAACATATCTTCCGTGCTTGAAGGTGTCACCGATCCGCACAGCGTGATATCCTCCGCGCCTATAGTCCTCTGTCCCCTCATCCTCCGAAGTGTAGTCGCTCGTCTCGCTCCGATCGCCGCCATTACTGTCCGCCGCGGCCGCCTCCTCCGCCATCAGTGAATCAAAGGCACTGGAAATCCTATATTTTTAATAGAGTTAACAGGAGATCGAGCTCGAAGAAACTTCAGCCTTGGACAGAAGTCTGTACAGTTTGTGACTCCCGCAACAGGAGAAGAGAGAGGTTAGGGTTTATTTTCTTTAATTTGAGTGGAGTTGAAGAAGAGGGTATTATTTTATTTCCTTTTACTTTATTATTATTCATTATCGGCAGTCACAGTGTCACACAGACTTTCTTTTATTTATTGGATGGTCTATTTATTTGTGAATGGGATTAAAAATCAATAACAGGACTAAAATCGGTTTAAAATTGCTCAACAGACACTATATCAAAATATTATTACTCTTATTAAAGAAGAAGAAAATTAATTTTTGAAAAGGCGTGTGTCATATACACAACTTTCCAAAAAAACACACTTTATATTCACGTTTTTTCGAAAAGATACATTCCACCTTCGTCCTTCAATTATTTTATTAAAATCGATCGTTTTCACATAATTTGTTAATAACTTTTTAATTAACTATAAACTATTAAAAAAATCCAAAATAAAAGATGTAAACATACGAGTTTTACATACATTTATAATTTTACTTTCAAAATCAGTCAATTAAATATTAAGACTTTTACATTATTACTTTAAATAAGATAATATATGAAAAAATTATTTATTTAAAAAAAATCTTATTTATAACATCCAATAGAGCAATTTCAGCGAGCGAATAAAGATGAATTGGTTAGACTATAAGAAACGAGGTAATAAATTTTAAGAGAATATTTTTTAAAAAATAATTGATCCAACGTATATAAATTATTACATATAAATTTCAAATGAATATTATATATTGGGGCTGTAATTCAAAATTTATTAGTTACATAGGCTTGAATCTTATTACTTGAATAAAATTTATTTAACGACGAAAAAATATTATAATTCTTTAAATGATAATATAATGACCAATCCCATAAATTAGAATAAAAGGACATAATGCTATGGAACATTATCATGAGTTATGATTAACTACTTTAAGATTTTGTGTATGGAATTGAATTTAAATTCAGTTTTTTGAGATTAGTTAACGATTTAACATAAAGGCTAACTTGAACTGAAGTTCCTTTTTTGGGGGAAAAGTGAAAGAAAGCGTGGAAGAGAGGAGGGGTGGGAAGCTTTTCTTGATGTGGTATCTAGAAATTGAAGCAATGAATAATAATGGTCAAAGTGACTTTCTTTTTTTGTACAACAAATAAAAAAAAGTTAAGTGAAAGGACTAGCAATTATTTTCATTCAACAAGTTTGCATATTTATGGGTTGAGTATTTTATAAGACATTCTCTTTCCAAAAGGTGTACTCTCTTTTTATAAACATTGATTGAGTTTCTTTTTGGTGTGTCATCAGTATTTATTTTTTCCATATTTATCAGCACTTTAATTGTCTCTCGTTTTCACTATGCACTTTGAAGTTTGTATAATTGAACTCACACATGCTGAACTAGAGGGGCAAAAGGAAAAAAGAAAAAAGAAAAAAAAGGAATTTTTTGATCTTCTATTGTTTCTTTGTTAGATTTGGAGGTTTGATATACCCCAAGTAAGAAACACAATAATTTAAAGTATCCAGGGTTGGTGTATGTAAAATTTGATTTGTCTTAATTGAGTCGAGTAGGTAATTTAAATTTGATTTACATATAAAAGAAAATAATTAATTAAAAAACGAGTAAAACTACCTTGAATCTGACAAATATGTATGAACTAGAATTTTCACTAATTTTGTTTTCGTGATCATAAAAAGTGTTTTTTGCATAAGTAAAAATTAAATAAAAATTGTGGGGTGAAACTCTATTTGAAGTGACGTAATGATAAAATATTTGAGGTATAAAATAAAAGATTCGTGGTTCGAATTTCTCATGGAGCACTTTGGCCCATATGGAGGAGTTTTCGAGCCCTTTCTTCGGACTCTATGTGGGGTGAGCCATTGTATCAAAACAAGAGTTAAGGTGTCGAATGCCTATTTTGAGTGTGTATAAGTTGTTATAACGATAGCATTTACTCGTTGAATCAGGGAAAAATTCTGTTCACCCCCAATATTAGTAAAATCAAGTGTGAACATATGGATTATCTTAAAAATAAATAAATAAATTGTGGGTTGAATGTCAATTCTAACTTTTTTTTTTTTTTTAATTTAGTGAAATTCATTTCAATGAAGTGGGCTTAGATTAGATGGGAATGGATTTGCACGAGGGAATCGATGATGATGGGCCCGGTACAGTGACAATTCGTTTGGGGTATCCACAAAACCCAACCCAGCTTAGTCTCCGTAAATCATTCTCAATAAAAAAATTCTGTTTTATATTTTTCCACTTTTCAGAATATGTTGAGAATAATTATTGTTTATTGCTTGATTATCAGATTATTTGAGATTATCCTTTGTTTGTGGATGCATTGTGTTACATCAAAGATTTCAATTTATCAGGCATGACACCAATGATTTTTTTTAACTCTTATATGATTTCTCTTGCCAAATTTTATTAGATTCTTTAATTTCAGCCCATGAATCTTAAAAGATAGATTATTAGAAAACATTGAACTCAAACGTATGTTTTTGAGGCCCATATTAATGGGATAATATATAATACTAATTTTAATTACTCGGAGAGTGAGCAAACGAATAATTATCAACTACAATCTACAAAAATGTGTATTTTCGTATGGTATTAGAGTCAGATTCACCTGAAATTGTGATCTATTTTACATTGCTTCTTAAACTATAGTGATCATCTATACATATATGAAAATTCTAAAATATTTGAAAACTCTGAATGAAGCCCGGATGGAAAAACGTTCTGGTCCTCCATAAATATTGATTTGTGGAATTCATGTGTAATTTACATAGAGGTTCCACATAATCACTTGTATTACCAATAGTCATTTTAATGTTCTATTTTAATTTGACGTTACACGTCGTGTTGCACTTCATAAACGTACATCAACGATAAATAATTTATACTAAATATATAATTAAAAAATATTATATATATTTAAAATATTAAATTAGAATAAAAGAAAGTTTCTACCCATGAGTTGGACCAAATTGCTCTCACATAACTATCCAAAAGTGGAATTATTAGAAAAAGAAAAACTACCCAAAAGTGGAAACTAGTGAAGGACAAGATTTGGTTGGTTGAAAATGGAAATAAATTTCCAACAAAATTGATTCACTTCTTTTAGTCTTCATATTTAGACATTTCGTGTCAGTATTTTATCCAGTTCGATGAGTTTGTTGAATTAAAAATATACGTGGAAATGAAGGATTTGACCTTTGTAAACTTTGAAGTTATCACATTAACAAATTCATGACTGAATTACTAAATCAATGTTTGATTGGCATCTGGGAATGAAGGACAAGAGGTTGGTTGAAGATGGAAACAAATTTCCAACGTAATTGATTGACTTCTTTTAGTCTTCAAATTTCGTGTCAGCATTTTGTCCAGTGCGATGAGCCTGCTGATTTAAGAACATCTGTGGAAATGAAGGATTTGTCTTTTGTAAACTTTGAAGTTATCACATTAACAAATTCATGGCTGAATTGCTAAGTCAGTGTTTGATTAACATCTCGGAGTGATTGAGGGAAGGTTTATTGGAGGAAGAATTTGAATGAAAGTAATGTTTGGTTTGTATTTTGAGAGGAGATAGATTCCACTTTGAATGTCATTTCTTGTAAGATTTTGTTGTTTAATGATGTTAGGTCATATTTTTTTTAAATGTTATGTGTTATATATTTTTATATATTTATAATAATAAAAATTAAAAATTGTAATGATGTTGTTTTAGATTAGGTCACATTTTGTTTGGGAGATTAAGAAATTGTATTGAAGAAAAAGCATAAATCTTATGATTGTTTTTGGGGAAAAATTGGTGGATTTTTTTTACATAATTATAAAGTGGTTAGTTCATGAATTATACTAATTGTATTATGCTTCTCTACCTTGCTTGTTAATTGAATCTGTTGCTTCAGTACTCAGCAGAGGGGAGAATATGAAAATTCAATGAAAATTTTGAAACTAGCTAGTTCAAATGACTATTACTCAGGAAGAAACAGAATTTTCAAAATTCATCATGAATAACCAAGCAATTAATAAAAATAACAATTATTAGGTAATAATTATATTTAAACATTTGAAATAATACCTTCACCAAATGAGATATACATGCATGCATATTATGTCAAATATTTTATTTTTTATTAAATATATATTAAATATAGCATCGACAAGATAATACGATAAATATCGATCATATATTACGTCGTGCGTCAAACTTTGAACATAATTAACTTTGAACATAATTTCAGCAGTCACAACTCACTGACCAAAGATTCTGCCAGCAGAAATCACAGGTCACAATCTTAATTAGTGGGATTAATTAATTGTAATTATGCAAATAAAATTATTGGTTTTAAATACTACTGCCTCAAATTAAATTCTGTAGGTTGCAATATCTAGTGAGAAAGTTTACCACTTTTATTAAATTTTTAAAATATTTCTGCTGAGATAGGTCAACTAAAATCATACCAAACACATTTTTTGTATATAAGTCATATTTCAAAGGCAAAGTTCAAATCTCCACGGCATTGGTTAGGTTGGAAATGAACACAATTACTAGTTAACGACCTAGAAGTAGATCAGAATATGACCTTTTACTTTTTAAAATGATAAAAAAAAAAATTGTAGATTAATGGGCTGTCTTAACCGATTGATTTTGTGGGATTGTGATGGAGATAAAAAGGCAAAAAAAATATAAAATTGCTTCGAATGGACAAGAAACATGACTTATAAAAAATTAATAATAATTTGTACTTTTGTTTGAAAGACGTAAGACATGACGAAAGTCATACTTGATTTAGTCCATGCAACATAATTTTAGGATAAAAAGATTTAGAAAATATTAAGTTTAAGTTTCAACATATTTTGTCCTCTTGGGTTTGAAAAAATGACGAATTTTGTGGCAGATTAGAAGAATTTGGTGTTAAAAATTCAATTTTTATGATTTAAAAGCAAAACAATGACCATTATTTTAATAATATGTGAAACACTTTAGAAATTTTGAGATATATTACATATAATGAAAAGAGAAACAAAATATACTTGTAAATTGACAAATGCTTCTTGAAATATATCCGCAAAAGGCCTTTTAATATTTTTTAAAATGTAAATCAAGAAAAATATTTTTCTCTGATACTATAAAAAAGAATAATATTAGTGATAAAAAATTAAGTGACAATGTGAAAGTTGTTATTAATAACATGTATGAAGTGACAATAATTTTTATTTGGTCAATAATGATAAGTATTAAGTGACAATAATTTTTATTTTATTACAATAATGACTTAATAATGTCAAAAATTAGTATTTCAAGTTGTCATTATTGATAATTAATAATTAATTAATGACAACAATTTTTTTTATCACAAATCATAACTATAAATTTTTTGTTACTATACATGCATCACTAATTACTAAACAACTTAAATACAATTTTATCACTATTAAACTTAAAAAAATATATTTATAACAGAAAAAACTTTGTTACTATTACTTAATATATCGTCCTAATTTTGTTTTTCCTTGTAGTGTGATGTGTTATTCACGTAGAACACTCTATGAATGGTTTTGTTCCTATCAAATCAGGTTTGGTGGATTAAATTCTTGAAAACCTATGAGAATAAATTGCAGTTTAATTACCTTTATTTTGTCACCACAAATTATTATCTGATGTATAAAAATACCAAAAAATTAATTATCATATTAATCAATCCAGTTAGAACACAACACTTAGATACTAAAAAATGTGAATACATAAAATTTCAAATCAATTAATTAGAAAAAGTGAGTCTACATAATTTGTTACTCCATCATCTTCATGAAATATATTTCCAAGAAATTTACATGTTCTAAATTTTCTATTCTCAATTTTTTTTTTTTTCAAATATGCAGAAGTTTGTATAGATTTGCAATTTAGAAATACTGAAATTTTAACAGAACCTCCCCCTAATGATAAGGTAAAACTTTACCATTTCTAAATTTTGAAATAAATTTTTACCAGTTTGCTTTCTACTTATGGTCAGAATTCTACGGCACAGTTTGACGTGCGACCAATTATGGTTCACGACCAGAAGATTATTGGATGGTTGGACTCAATTCAGACATTGTTATTTGTGTTATTTTGTAGTTATTTATGTACTGATTAGAATGGAAAATAATTCTTGTATAAAAAAGACGGTGTTTGGTTAAATATATTTAAAGAAATTTGTAAATTCTTATAACTTATAAGATATTTTTTGAATTTATAAGATATTAAATTTTATTTTAAAAATTTAATATAAAATAATATATGATGCTTATATAAAATTAGTAATAGCAATTTTTGTAATAAATTGGATAAAAAAAAGAGTTTGTTAAAATATTAAATATAAGTGAGGATCTCTTTATTTTATTTAAAAGAGTTTATAAAATCCTAAAATTTTATTTTGGGAGTTTATAAGCTCATTTTCTACAAATTTTACCAAATACTTGAGGATATCTTTATATCTTATAAGATGTTTTCAAAAATCACCCAAACACCCTCTAATTCTTCACCCCCTTTTTTTTTTTTTTCTTTTTTCTTTTTAATATCCCTTTATTGTGTAAAGTATTAATGTGTTAAATTTATCCAAACAATTTAATTGCAATAATTTTCTTTTTTACAAAAATTAAGAGATCATGTGATCTTTGACTGATAAGCACGCAGTTACGTGGTAAAATTGGAAGCAAACTAATAGAAAAAGTTAGCTTTTCAATGTGATTGAGACTAAGCCACTCATCCCATTATCATCCTGGAAAATTGAGCTGGCCATGATTAATCATATAGATCTAGGCCACCAAACATGCACTTAATTATCATGATCATGCACGAGATCTTACTTCCCCAGATAGAGGACATGCCTGCAAAACTCCTATTTTATTACAGCTACAAGTTGGCAAGGAGACAAAGAGGAAGAAAGTACAACTTAATTTTCATTGCAATCTTTTTCAATAAGAATATTGTTATAATAACACAAGTATACAAGAAGCAGGTATGAAGAGTTGTTATGGTATACAATGACAAAAACATTTACTATATGTTCTAGTAGAGAGACCCTTTCTTAGGATGAACATAATTAATTATAAGCTAGAGCTTAAACATATTTTCAAGCCCCAAGATTTGAAAAAGAAAATAAATAATAATTCATTTTTGATGTGCATTCTAGTCTAGAGAATGGCAAATCTGTTTGAAGGTTGTCAAGTTTTCACGAAACAGAGGAACAAAAACGTCGATGCTTCCATCTCCTGTGAAGGATGGGAGAAGAAATATCATGCCCTCTGTTGGGGAGAAGGAAGGCATGAAAATGTAGGGGCCTCCACTTCCAAAATCCAGGTCATAAAATGGAAACCTTAGCCAGCTATCGACCTCCAAATTTGGCCACAATATTGACTCTTTTGTGTCAGCCATGGCATTTGGAACAAGATCTTCCTCCCTTACCTTGTGATTTGCAAAATCGATAAATGATTTAAAATAGTTGTCGTTAACGTTCATGACCGCCTCATGTAAAAGCTTAGCGGCATAAGGGAGAGGTTCCCTTAATAGGTCATTCACTTTAGCTCTTGCGAATGCCCATAATACCAAATTGCCAAAATACTCATTTGGCACCCTAGGGTTTAGCCGAGCACGACCGTCCACGGATATTCTTACTTGGGTGGTCTCAAGTCCATTTAAGCCACGAGCCTTGGTTATGGCTCTCCAAAGATGAGCCACAAGGCTCTCAAAAGTGCTAAAGGGCTTGTTGGTTCCATTCATTGAAGAAGCCCTAGCCTTGAGCTTGGAAAGAAAATCTGCAGTGTAATGAACTTTGTGTGCCACAATATCGTCCACACTATTATCAATTAGAGGATATACCTTTTTGAAGTTTTTGGTAATGTATTCTACCCCTCTATGCTCAAAATCAAATTTGGGAGGGTTTCGAGGGGAGAATATTGTACGGTCATGGAAAGGTAGTGGACTAATTTCAAGTCCTCGACAAGCTTGGCCCCATGCAACCAAAAAGTTGCTTGTCGCGTGTCCATCTGCCACGAGGTGGTGGGCGGTGAACCCCACCACCATTGAGCCACACGAAAATCTTGTGAGTTGAATTTGAACGAGCTCCACCACGCCCTCCAAGCTAGGGTGGAGGCTTAGCAGAGTCGCCGAAGGTCTGAAAGGCACTGTTTGATCGAGTGCACGATCAACCGATGCTTCCACAAACCTAACACCCTCATCATTGAGAAGAACGATAGGCTCCCCATTGCTATCTTTGGCGAGCCTCCCGGCCCACTCACGATACACGGCCAATGCCTTTCTGAGCCCTAGCTCTATGGTTGCATTCGGTGGGGTTGGCGGGCGATAGGCGTAAATAATAGCTACATGTTGGTCGTAGGTGACCTTATCAAAGACAGATAGGGGAATGTAGTCTGTTGTTGGAGGAGGGTTGCCTTCATAGATAGGCTTAACAAGCTTTGAGCTTCCTATTTTCACTTTCATGGTTTGTTTATACCAAACTTGGACAATAAGGCAATCAAAATACACTTTGGTTTGAGCTTCGTGGAGGCCATACCAGGGGTTTATATACTTGAACTCAATGCACTATACATTCTTTATTTTTACACTTCAATTTTCTAATAAGTATACCAATTCAAACTATAGTTGCCTAATGTATTGTCTGTTATAGAAAATTGGGGTTGTGCCCTTTAAAAAATAGTCCCAATATTAACAACCAATGGGCGTCCAAAAGTCATCCCATGTCTTGGTTCTTTAGGCACAGCTGTTTCTTGGGGTTTGGTAGAAATTTTTTGATTTTTTTTATAATGTTTTGACTTGTGAGCAAATAAAGGAATTATAAATTGTGGCAATGAAGGCCAGGTTTCAGGCTCTATTGGGACGCGACAACTGGGTTAGGTGAAGAAGATGAGAGAACAAAGAAAATATGTATGTTTGTCTCTTTGAAATTAAACCTTGGCTAGGGGCCTACGGCTTCGGTTTGTGGTTGGTTGGGTCGAGTAATAACTATGTGGCGATAAAAAATCTTATGTGGTCGCACATTTGTTTCATATATGGAAGATTTGGATGCAGGATTTAGACACGCCATACTCGCTCGCTTTCTCATTTATGATAGTTTTAAGTTGTTACAAAGTGATAAAGTTGAGATTTTAAATTAAAAAATCATGAGTTTGAATTTCACTTAAGTATGGATAATAGTCTATTGCTTTGTTATAGAACCATTAAATGTCATTAATTAGTTTTAAATATTTTGATGTGATTAATTAATTCATCATTTATCTGGAAAAAAAAAAAGAGTTTTTATAGATTCTTATGTATGGATGATAGTCTATTGCTTTATGGAGAACTGTTAAACGTCATTAATTGGTTTTAATTATAATGTAATTAATTAATTCAACATTTATTTGGAAAAAAATGAGTTTTTGTAGATTCTTAATTTAAGATACATTGGAGAATTACAGGGTTAAAATAATAGTTTTTAGTACATTACAAGAAAAAATAATATTAATAATAAAATATTAAGTGACAATGTGAAAATTATCATTCATAAGTAATGATATATATTAATTAGGGACCATAAGTATTATTTTGACATAATAGTGGCTTAGTAAATTTAATAGTGACAAAAAATACTGTTTAAATTGTTAAAATTAACAATTGGTTAAATATGTGTAGTCTTTAGGTTGTCGCTATTAATGAATTTTATTAGTTACCAAAATTATTATTTAAGTTATTAAAATTAATAATTAGTGACATATGTATAGTGTTTAAGTTGTCACTATTAAAAAATTTAATAACTATCAAAATTAATGTTTAAGCTGTTAAAATTAACAATTAATAATATATATAATGTTTAAGTTGTCATTATTGATAAATAATCACACGTGTATACTGACAACAAAAATTACCATTATAATTTGTGGCCAAATTTTTGTTGCACCATATGTGCAACTAATTATTGACAATCACAACTTAAACATAATTTTTATCACTATTAAACTTATAAAATCAATATTGGGATAAAATAAAATTTCTTATTATTTAATATTTGTAGTTAGTGACAACTTCATATATATTATCACTAATCATCTTGTCATTAATATTTCTATTTTTATTTTCTTGCAATGATTTTTCTTTTTTTGTTCTTTTTTTTTTCTTGTAGTTGTGGTACAATGGGTTTATCATTTTCGTGGAGCCTGGCCAAATGAAGGGTTCATTGCTATTCTTTTTGTATTCATTAGAATCCCAAATTCAAAATAATTTTGTATGCTCACACCTCTAACAAGGACTTCTAAATTAAAATCTCAATTTTATTACATGATTAGTTAAGTTTTGTTAGCTACATAGTACTAAAATTATTCTTAGAAAAATATAAAGAACGCATTCCAATATATTATCATCATAATAGAATGATGTCGTGATATCATCAACAAATATAATTATGATTATTATTAATCAATATGATCAAAGTATCTCATAAATATATATTTTCTCAATTAACAAAAGAACATTATACATCTAAATACCTGTATATCGTGAATCCTAACACATATAATAAATTACTAAATTTAAATAAATTCTCACTTCAATCAACTCAAACTACTATCTATTGTACAAGTATAGTTGTACTTTACAAAAAGATAGATAATTATCACTCATTTGCAAATTTTACATAAATATGTAACACACATAGGGGTAATTAGACTTATGTGATAATTATAAAATTGATGGTTTAAAAGAAGTTACACGTACGAGGGTGTAAATATATAGTGAGATATATATTCATTATATATCATCGAATATAACATTTATAAAATTGAAGTTTTTTTTTTTTGTATTTTTACAAAATTGGAACTAAAATAAAGTATCATTATCCTAGGCATGGGGGGACATTAATACTTGATTAACAATTTTGGTGATGCACTATGAGACTAGTTAAATAACTAACATGAAATGGACGTGGGAGGCGGCATCTGGAGAATTGATAAACCTTGGACTAATACCATTTCTTGTCTCCCTAAATTCATAATTATTGTCTATATATCTATAATTATATGATAAAATCAATCATTCACTCATTAGTATATTACTAAAATCAACTCTATTTAAGTTGACATTTTGTTTTATTTTTATTTTTTGCTTTTTCTTTATCATGAACAGAAAATTGATACATATGGGATGTGAAATTATGAACAACTTTTCAAAGCAGATAACTTTTTATACTAATTATGAGAATGATATTGCAGCAGTTGGAAATTAAATATTTTTTGGGTATTAAAAATGACATTAGCAATATTTGACCATGTAATGTAATGGTAATTAAGATGTATTAGCATACTATGCAAGTACGTAGTCGACTTTAATTAGAGATAATCCCAACAAATTGAATCTTTCTTACATATGAGAACATAGAACTTTAATACAAACCCCCACCCCACCACCACCACCACCCCACCACCACAAGAAAAATAAATAAAAATCCATCAACTTTTATTTGCATATAACGTTAAAAAATAAATCATACTGCAACTGTGTTAGTTTAATTAGCATATGGAGTGTATTGAAATATGATCATAAAAGTCAAAAAATAAAATAATTTTCTTAATTAGTTAGGTAATTGAAGACCTTAAGAACATATATAGTCTTCATAATGTTCACATGCAAACTTAAGAAGAGAAATTCAAAAGCAAATGGCCTCAAATTAAGGATGTAAAGTGTAATTTGACTTGAAAATTTCCTTCTCCTTTTCCTTTTCTTCACTAAAAAAGTTTATATTAATAGCAAAATGTTCATTGATAGTGTTAAAGTTGTCATGTGATATATATTTAGTGAATGAATTTTCATTTTGTCATATAATGATTTTTATAAATTTATTTATGACAAAAATTATGTCTAAATTATAACTTTTGAACATTAGTGACATATGTATAATATAACTCAATTAATACGTGGAATATAGTTAGTAAAATAGGAGCATAAAAGTCAAAACAATAAAAAAAATCTTAATTAGTTAGGTAATTTAGGTAATTGAATAACTTAAGTACTCATTTAGTCTTCATAAGATAGCAAATTGCATTAATTTAAAGATGTAAAGTGTAATTAGCATGAGTTGAAAGTTTCCTTGTTTTTCTTTTTCACTACAAGAAAAAACAGTACTAATGGTAAAATGTCATTAAATTTATCTTCGGTGATATATATTTTGTAATACGATTTTTTTTATTATAATAATAATTTTTATAAATTTAATTGTGACAAATATTATATATAAATTATCGTTATCAACAATTAGTTGAATAGGTATAGGGAAATTCATATGTGGAGAATTTTATTATTACTGCATTGTCACAACTTAAACATAATTATTATTACTATTTAAAATTGTGAAACTGTTCTTATGACAAAATCAAAGATTGTTATCACTAAATAGATAACACCGTAGTGTTATCACGGATATTATTTTTTTATAGTCAATTAGAAGACTTCCTAAGGATAATAGTAAATGGATATTAACCACTCTCATCAGTCAAAGTTATCTTTATCTATAGTGTTGGAGATTATTTAATAGATAAACACTGAATTTTATTCTAATTTGGTTTTGTGTCGGTAAAGCATAACAAAATGTTTGGTGTTCTTAATTTGCTACTACATAAATTTGAAATTTAAGCATAAAAATTTAAAATCGCTAAATGGAAACAGAGGCTTCGTATAATTTTCTTTTTGTTAAGAATTTTCATTTTCAGTATTTTTAGCAGAGACTTTTGTGTGAAACTGAAAATCTGTTTGAATAATTATTTTCAGGTAGAAAATTTATATTATTGATAATAATATTATGTTTGTTTCATTATTTTTAATGGAATCATTTCAGAACATATGTATATAATACTAAGTGATTTGGTAGTAATGAGTATACAATTAATATTTTATATGAATTAAATATTTTCATAGAATAAATTTTAAGTGATGAGTCTCATATTAATAATATAATTGGTAATAAAAATATAACAATGAGAGTTAGTGGGAATTGTTAATAAAAATTAATATATAGTTGTGATGTCAATAATAATAACAATATATTAATGAGAGTTAATTAGTGAGTAATTGTGAGTGCTATCATGTAAGATTAGAAACACACGAGTTGGTTGAAAGGAAAGATTAATTGACATTTTGCAATAATATATTTTAAAATAAGAGGAATAGGATTAGAAAACATTTTGAGTGAAAAATGTGAAGATAAAATAGATTATTTTTAAATAAAATTTAATAAAAATAAAAATTATTTATGCATTTAAAATAATAAAAACTGAAAAATTATTAAAATGAAAAACAAACTAGACCAGAGTTTGCCAATAAAAGGTATATCGTCTATAAAGAAAGCTTGAAATAAATTGCAATATATATTATTTCTTTTCAACGAAACATATACATTCCCTTTGGTCCATATTTAGATATCCAATTCACTACATTACAAAGTAAAGCTATTTAAAATTTTACTAACTTGTTATTATATTAAGTTTTCAACGATTTTGCTATTGTAAAATCTAAAATTATACACAATACTCCTTCTTTGTTTTTTATTTATTACTATTAAAATAATTTTTGGAAATCAGTTAAAAATTCCAATCATTTATGAAATAGTCAAATGAATTAGCCAGCCAGCATGACAAATCGGACATTTAATTTGGACAGAGAATATTAAAGTTTATGCTCATAATTAGGAGAGAAAAAAATAAAGATAAACAACGATGAAGAGAATGTTCGGATGAATTTGTCACATATCACCGACAAATAAAAAAAAAACTGTATAACGAGGATGTTTAATGATGAAAATTATAATTGCTAAACAATTAAAATAAACAATTGACTTTGAAAACTGAGAATGTCATGGGATCCCATGAACAAATTGTTGGTGGGTTTCTTTGCCGGTGGATCAATTCTAGGAAACAATTAAATTCAACTCTATTAATGTCATTTTCTAGTCTGGATTTTGAAATTAAAGATGCAAAAAATTGGTCGTGCACCATGAAGGGCAAAATTATCATATCACAATGATCATAATTGATTAGCAGAAGATTAATTATTGGAGAAAAGAGAGTGGGGATGCAAATTGCACAATGTACGATTTTGTGTTTTTTTTTTATTTCAAAAAATTTATTTCATTCCAATAATTTATTTGTTTTTAAAACAAAAAATAAATTTTCATTTTTTAGCATAGATATAATTTCCTCGATGATATATATATGTATACAAAAATATTTATAAATATATAATAAATGTCTCAATCAATACACACCATCAAATATAACATCTATACGAACAGTTTTATGGTATGAACTACCCATTGTAATTTTACGTTAAACACATTTCTCCTTTATGCTTTGTTCTAATTAACTTGGAGTAGTTATTAGCATACGAATCAAATGCAACATCATCAAAGAGTATTGATAGAATTAGTAAATTTAGAAGTAGAGAGTATTTTATTCCTTTTTCTTTTTTTATTTTTATAATGAAAAGCGATAAAGTTTTAATTTGAAAAATACAATATTACAAAAGGCATAATAAAGTCATGTATTGATGAGATCTTTTCATGATGGTCAAAATTAAGGTTTCAAAACTTTAAGAACAACATGAGATTTTAGGTTCAAATCCCATTAAATTATTGGTATTTATCTTACTTGTAATAAAATTGTTATTTTATTATACATTATAATTTATTAATTACTGATGAATGTATTGAATGAATTATTGCTTAAAATATCGACATAATTATGTAATCACGACTTCCCTCAAAAAAAGAAAAAAGAAAAAAAATGGAGTTGTAATTTGGATCTGATCACCAGTTAAGCATTTGCAATAATTTGCTTCCCATCAAGTTCATGTGCAATAATTCCAATATAATTTGCAGAAATTAGATGATTCTCAAGTATTGCACCATCAAAAAGGGGCAATCTTGTCGTATAAATTGCATAAAAATATCATCTTGAGGTGATGTATTGCTTGAAATATTATTTAACAATCGTTCTTATTTTGTGTATGGTACTTTACTTACCAAACATCATGTTTTTATCAAGACATTGATGCTATGTTTGGATCTATGATCTTTATAAAATAAAAATAAAAATAAAACAAAAAGTACTATTATTTAAAATGATTTTTTTTTTTTTTCCTCGCTAAAAAATCCAAGGATCAAACAGAGACTGAAAGTTTTCATTCGCAAGAATTTCTTTGCATCCCACACAACACAACTGATTAAGAAGGATCAAAATGTTACAGAACAACAATGACAAAGTCAAAATTGAATGAACATAATTCTAATTGTATACAAGTATTCCAATCAAAGATCCAGTTTTCTTAAATAACAAGTTGCACAAACATGTTTCCTGTATAAAAGAAATGTACTATTCCTGTATGAATTTTTTTGTACAACACGGTCAGAGTAATCCTGTGCTAACTACGAAATGCTCTTCCTAAGATCACAGAACAAATGCAACCACTAAAAAAGAGCAAATGAAAGATGCAACTAGTGTAACCTGTCGATGACTATAAGAATATCGGACAGGGAAATTAAGAAAAAATAAAAATAAAATTAAAAATCTTGACGGGGTGCATCAATAGTTTTTATAAGAATGGAAAAACACCAAAGAATACTATATGCAACAAGAAAGCTATAATGGTACTTGGTATTAGCTTGTATGGCTCGTAATGCGCTGAATTATTGTTGTCAAGTTGTCCCGTGTTAACAAATTCGGTTTTACCAGTGTTACTTGTAGAGACATTCACAGACGATGAACCTACAAGACATGAATTTGTATGAATGAGTCGGAACAAGTATAAAGACATAATTTAGTGTTTTAAGTGAGGGGGAAAGGGGGACGAGGAAGAAAAAAAAAACAGAGCAATGATACCATGTGTTAAAGTACTAGGACAAAGTGTTCCATTTTTGACTCCAAAACCATTGTTTAAATACTGATATTTATATATGTTCACGCTAGTTGATATAAGTGTAAGGTTTAAGCAAACTAGAATATAATACACAATACATTTTTACATCCCACAGCAAAACCAAAATGAAGAAATGTTATTTCCAGGAGGCATATGCAGTAATAGTTGTATATGGGGGTGGTAATGAAACTTACAGTCATAGTTGGCCCATCCAATCCTTTGACCAGCCAAATCATATACAACAATTTTATCTTTCAAAATAAGGTCTGTAGAAAGGATCACAAAGAATTATGTAAGATGATATATTATCCATATTTGAGCAATCAAGACAAAAGTAGAAACAGAACTTGAGAGCAGACACTGGGAAGTAGAGATTAAAAGCCAAATGGAAAGCACTTTTTCAATCATGCTCACGACGAACATGAATATTCCACAACGGAATTTAGTGAAAAAAATTGTACAGTAAAATGCATGGCAACATTTGTCAACCTCAGTAAGGACTAGTTGATAGTCAAATATACTGGCATAAAGATAAGGGTGAAAAAACGAAAACAAACACAAACACTGTTTCAGGATCTCTCTGTTTAGATCTTGGATTTTGCGAAGCAAAGTGAGAAGGAAAAGCCATAGCATTAGAGACTAAATTTCATCTCTGTTAACAAGTACCAACTTGAGAAACTTAAATGTGTGATATGATACGTCACTCATAATTATAATTGCACAAGCATTTTCTTAGCATTTCCCTTGCTAGATTTCAGGTCCAAACATATGGATATGCCTATTTATTGGCAATAGAAGTTTCTGTGGATATAAAGTGTAACAATTGCGCATATACAATTATTTTCAGACAGAGTAGGGGGTGAAACTCAGCAGAAAGTTCAAGCAGTAGTATGCTCTATGCTTCATACCTCCTAAAATTGTAATTCCTTGACCCTGAAGTTTCTGAATGCCAATGCACCATACTGCAGCACCACCCTACACAAGAAAAACATGGCACATTACCAATAAACTATTAACTATCAAGAAACTCACAAGCTTGTTTGAAAGCTTATAAACGCATGAGAATTATCTTACAGCTAATAATTGCAAACGCTGATATATGTTGCAACTCAAAAGAAAGTCAAATAAAGTATACTTTAACCCAGAAAAAGTACACGGAGAATGAAAATATGTATTTCATTTCCAGATAGGACATTGAAAATGAGTTTTGTTCATTTCCAGATAGGACATTTTTTGTTTTAGATGCCCATATCATGTAAGATTTTGTTTGGTAGTGGCATCAAACTTTTACATTATTATATGTTATTTTATATTAATATAATGATTGAAAAATATATACTTCTACTAAGATAATGACTAATAGATATAAATATATATAATTTTTAATTGATATAATGAATGGAATATGTATAAGATATATATATATATATGTAATAACTGGAATACATGTATGTATAGATATGTTTAATAATGATTAGGGTTTTTTAAAATATTTTTGGTGGAAGAGGGAAATGCCTTTTGGAATAAAAATTGGAAAGGCTTTACAGTGAATGGTTTCATTTCTCGGGGTATTAAAGCATTCCCCCAAAATAATGAAAAACATTTTCTAAGTTCCCCAATGTTGGGGTTAAAGGATACAAGTTCTGAGAAGAGAATTAATATGAAATGTTGGCTTACAATAGAGTTCTGCTGCAAAAGGTAATCCTCAGGCCTCAGTACCATTGATGCACCACCAGCAAAGTTTAAACTAACTGGAGGGAAAATTTCAGAGACACTAGAGAGAAAATTGAATAGACAAAAATAATGAGAAGCAGCAATTGAATAGAAAGACGTGTAAACAAGAATGCTGCATCTCAGAATGAAAACCTGGAGGTAGTTAGATAGCACTGGTTTCCCTTGGAAAAAAGAGGGCGGACAGATTGCGAAACAGTTTGCAGAATCTGCAGACCAAAAAGATGCCATATTTAGGGTTCTAATTAATATGTAATCTTACATAAAACATCAGAAAAATTGACAAATTTGATGGTTCAAGATGCATAGATTCCCAATGAGCATTAATCAAGAAATCCAAAATACTTTTTCCTGAAACTCACTGCATTAACGAAAGGATCATAAGCCTCTTCTGCAAGGTATGCCAATGTTGTTCCGGAATCAATTATTGTTCCTCTGTTGTTTGATGTTGCAAATACCGATGAATCAATGGGTAATATCTGTCCGTTTACAGCAATGCTTTGTAGATTTACATTGTAATGTGGCCTGAGAATTTGGAAGCAGAAAGAATGAATCAAACTACAATGTCTGTGGCTCACTGAGATAATGATATTTGGTAGTTCTTTGAGTACACAAAAACGTGCATATCAGATGCAGACATGCAAAAAAAGAAAAGGCCTCCAAGATGGCATTATGAATTCATCAAAAGCTCATGATTCAACAGTCAAAACTATCCATGAACTCTAAAATGAACATTTTGAGGCTCCTCAGCATCAAGTATAATTGTAACGGGACAACAAGGAGAAATTCATTAAGAAAATTAAACTAGTCAGAGGGGCCTATTTTGAGTCAGGTAAAATATCAGGACTTGATTATTGTCAGAATCCAAGCATCTCCAGACATTCCCTTCCACACAAAATATATTCATAGTACTTCCAAGCAAAAGAGAAGACAAAAAATATATCAAATATCAATGATCTAAAATGTCGACTTCAATCTTTTTCGCTTTTCACCTCAAATTGTTGTGGCTGATTATTGGAGGCCAGATATAAATCCACCAATGAGAGGAATTTCCTGAGCAAGGCAATAGAAAAAATAACTCTTCCCCTAAACTGGCTTCATCATAGAACTCTAATATGTAATGATTTATTTGTCTGCGAATTGTCAAAATCGAAGAAATTCCACTCCGACTTAGCTAACCCCAATCATGTCTTTCCCCTGAATCTACAGGGTTTAAGCACAGATAAACTGGCTGATCCAAGGTCGAAGTCTGTCGGCTCAGAAGATATAGAGCAGTATACTGTAATAATCTTGCTAATCAAATCATGGTTAAAGAAACTAAGGTCTACATAAATGCCATATTACATCTCTATGAATGAGACAGTCTCTCATCTGGAGTTCTTCTTACCCTTCATTCTGAAAACATCTTGCTTGAGTTTAGAAAAAGCAGATTCTAGATGTTACGTTACAGGAAAACTTGAACTCAACTCAGATCAGTTGACATAGGGAATTAAACATGCTAACAAACAGATGATGACAGAGTAAACCACTTCATATCATTGAAGAGATCACTTGAATATGGTAAAAAAATGTATCATTTCTTCTTCTTGTATCATACCACAGAAATAGGTTTGCTTCTTGTCGATTATTATCCTTTAGGACTTATGTCTACATGTCAGCTCGTCAATCTCAGTGCCCATAAAATGGCTAAAATTTTAGGAAGTTTACTATAAAATTATGGAATAAAGATTTCAAAAAAGAATACCAATAATTTTGTTCATCTGAATCCAAAATAGCCCAAAAATTCAAATCAAGCACACGAGACGCAAGAATGTTGATGGAGCTTGCTTAAAAGAATTTAAATGAGTATGTTGACCATTCTTTCTGCACTGGCGCTTCAGTCCACTAAAATTATTTTACAATCTCAGTTTTTAAGTGATATACTGAAATTAAAATGAATCTACTTGAATGCATGTAATTTAGAAGTTCTTCAAATTTTCCAATCTTCATAATGAAAACCTGAAATTTAATCAAATTCCCACGATTCAGATATGAAAAATTGAACTGTTGCAGTCCTCTTGTCCCAGAAAAAGAGACAAGAAGGAAAAAATATGACTAGTCTTGAAAGTAGTCGAGCAGGAAAAATACATACTGTGATGGAACAAGCGGAGTGTAGACGATATTTGGCTCCACAATCTGGCCAAGCACCAATATACCACCACCACCATTTCCTCCTTTCAGGCAATGAGAAAATGCATTTGGGACAATTCCCTGCGAAGAAAGTTGTGAAATCACAGACAAGCCCTGCTGACCAAAACCAAATATACCATCAACTGCCCTATCTGGCTTGGTAAGATCTCCAGTCTGTGATGTGCTACAGCTGTGTCAAAAACAACACAGGGCATGCAACTAGGTCAATCGAAAGATAAAACAGGCACTAACGACACAGATCAATGAGAACTCACCCAAAAACAACAGGTGCTGAAGAATTTGAAGTCAATGAATTCCCGACTATTGAGTCCAAATACATCGAGTCTGATACATAATATCCTGATGACCCACTGCCATCACCATACTGGAATATATAGCCACACTGATTCTGACTTGAACAAAGAGAATCAGAAGATTGTTCTCCCAAAGCACACCTTTGGTCTGAACATGAAATCCGCGATGCAGTTGATGAGCTGGAAGGATCGAAAAACTCGAGCTGAATCTGTTACAAGGCAAGAAATTTCAATAAAATCGCATCCTCTGAATCTGTTCTACCAAAACAAGATTCAAAGAAGAAATTGAAATTTTAATAACATAGAGGATGGATTTACCTGGAGCCCGCTGGATGTTGGGCAACCGGAACAGGGATTGCAACTGACCCACAGCACATCACTTCCAGTATCAATCTGTACATAAAATTCTTTTGGAGGAGTCCCAAGTTTAACTCTTGTAAAGTATAGCCTATAAAACAAGATTCAACAGTTCAATAAGTACCTGTTGAATTATGATAAATTCCCCTATAAATCAACTAATGATGTGCTACCAGAGGGGGGTGGGTGGGTGGGAGGGTGTTTGTTCAAGAAAATCATCAAGAATTTGATATAAGGACAGCAATTCAAGAATTCTTTTATTTATTTCATTCCATAAATTTGTCTGGCCCAGAATCAGTTCTTTTGGGAGGATTAATTACACAACCATCAAATTAAAGAGACAGAAAAATCAAAGTTTGTAATAAATATTAGACAACTCATAAAAATCCAGCAAGAAATGATTAAAACGTTAAACAAAAAAATATATCAAAAATTAAACTCATTTTTCTATGTCCAATACAAATGCTAAGAAAAAAAGCAGTCTTTGTTCAACCCCACCATTACTTATAAATTGCTAAACATGTCCTCATGAAGTACTCCTATACTACACTTATATACGTACATTATTTTTTTCTTAAAAAAAAAGGAAATCAAGAGAATATAAATATATACCCAACAAGATAAGGATCATAGGTGCCTTGAACGGGGAAATCAACGACGCCAAGAGGCTGTTGCTGCAAGAATCTGCCGTGTCTAACCCGGTCACGGTCTCTGAGTCGACTCAGCTCCACTCCGTCGTGACTCGCCCTCTCCAGAGTCAACGTCACGCTCTTCCCTTCCCCACCAACCGCCGCAACCGTCACCACCAGAAACACCGCCACCACAACCGGAATATTTACCGGCGGCATTTCCTACAAACAAGCACCTCTCTTCCCTTTTTCTTAGTTCTTAGTTTTTTCTTTCTTCTCTCTTTCCTTCCCTTTTACTCTAAGCAACACTACGGCTATACGTTACAAGAAAATTTTATACAAATATCCGTGTGTACATATCATGTGTCTCTATAGGTTATGTATATGCATATATATATCATATGTTTATGTGAGTATTTCAGAGAGAGAAAGAATGAGAAGAGAGAGAGAGATTGCGGGAGAGCCAACAGCAGATAACCGAAGTTTGATTTGAAAAATCTGGATTACGTTGTATTTATATGTGGGCACGTCGGATATAGCCAATGTAAAAACTATAAATTAATAAAATGCTTTAAATGCTGATACGTTTATTGGTCACATTTGGATTTTATTATTAGATTTTCATTTAAGCTTTTACTAAATATATCATTGTTTCAACATTTACTGTTGCAAAGTTGTCGACTTTTTTTCAATTCTTTTAGTTCTTTTCGTTTTCCTTTTTTTTTTTTTATTTCTTGGACACTTGGCTTCCATAGTTTCAGCCTTTCAGGCAGTTGGTGAATCTTCTCCTTTCCTTTTCCTTTTCCTTTTCCTTTTTCTTTTTCTTTTTCTTTTTAATAACAGTGTTATTTTGAGGATAAGGAGACTCGTGTCATTAGTTGCTAATTATTAATCCAACTTAATTTCAAGAAGCAAAAATTCATAAACTTATTGTTTAGGATGTTGAATTTCTAAAGATGATCAAGTTATTTCCCCATCAGAGACAAGCTTCAAAGCCAAAACTTCGCAAAAAATACTAAATTTGACGTGTATCTAACTTAAAACAATCAAACATTGATGTGCAGGTAACATAACTTAAACATGTGTAGGTGCTTGCTTAATTATGCTTATTACAAATTCTATTGCTGCTATTTCTTTTTTAAGATATCAATAAGTAGTACCTCGTTTAAAATAATGATGTATCAATATTAGTTCGAAATTAGTGTCTTTGAGGGTAAAATTGTAAAAATACTCAAACTCCCGCTTCTACAATAATTATTTATGCTTTTTTTGAAGTATTGTATCCACGCCTCAACGAAAATATATGTTGATCTTACAAGAAATATGTCTTACCTGAAATCAACAAATTGAAGAAGATAGAATCTTGATGGGTTCTACTTAAACTTCAATATCTAATCACTAAATACAAATAGATTCTTAAGTTCGTTGGGATAGCTATAATTCTAACTTTTCGTTGTCTAGATTGAAAAAGAAAGATCAAATATGATCAAACGAGTTTAAAAGAAAACATTTAATATTGTATTAATTTTAAAAATTTAATACTACAAAAGAGTCATATTTATAATATCTTGTCCTTAAACGTAGTTCCATCATGTTCGAGTGTAATGCGCACTTTATGTGAACGAAAAATTTAATTTAAATAAAATAATGTTCAGATCGAATCTGACCAATAGATAAACACACAAATCTTTCGTTTTGTTTTATTTTAGATGGACAATTTTATCATTTTAACCCACCACATCATATCTCATTTGAAGTTGCCAAAGTGTTTCAATCTTTAAATTAAAGCTACTAATAAAAGACAAGAATTGAGCTTTCACCGAACAAAAAACCATTACTTTCTCTTAATCTTGGTGGCTGTCCCATAAACAAAAGCATTCAAAAAATTTGTGTTGCATGATTCCCACCTTCTTGTTTGTCACTTTTGAGATTCTAAAGCAAAACCACACAACCTTTTTGATACCATTCTTTTATAGAGTTTGAATCCCCAGTTCCCCACTACCAAGTCCAACTTTAGTTCTTGCATTCTGACTCTGCACTTTTTAGCATACTTGGACTTGGTGCCTCAATTATTTCAAGTTTTCCACTTTGCTCCCTCCTTTTAGTTCTTTTATTTTATTTTTCTTTTTTCATTTGAAGCCTGCAAGAGATGCCTTCAAAAGTAAAGTGGGCTTGCCTTTTGTTAATTACCAATCTACCCCCATATTATCTTTTGCTGTTTTTCCTATCCAAGTCCAATCTATTTGCTTCAAAAGGCAACAGGAAAACTCAACTTCAAAAGTATTCTAAAAACAGAAACAAATGGTTTTATATACAATCATTGCTTTTACAAACGGTGATCAAATCAATCCTTTTATGAGTAATGATTTAAGTGGTCTGACCAATTTAATTGTTGGTCTAATTAATTTAATAAAAATTAATTAAATTTTATTTAATATATTATATAAAATAGTGATATAATAAATTAATTTTTATGTACAATGTAAAAAAAATACTTAATTAAAAAATATATTACCAAAATTTAACATTCAAATAATTATATACATATAATCAAATATAAAGTTTAACCTTTCAAAAAATAAAAAAAATAAAAAACAAAAAACAAAAAAAATCTAAGCAATTTGATCGTTTCAATTGATTTTAACCAATTTGATCGAGTTTTTAATTTTTGTATGATCGGATCAAGCATCTATTCGGACCGGTCAAACTAACCAGTTGGATTTAGAACATTGTATACAATCTTAGTTTCGCTGATTTTTTTTGACAAGTTTGTAAACGTTTTTTATTTGTCGAGTAATGAGATATTAATTACATAAGTATTATACTAGTGTAAAGAGATATAAGAAAGAAAATTTAGCTCTTAAACTCATTTAATTCTACAAAACTTTTTTTAGTTGTTCCTACTTTTTCTAACTTTTAGAGCAAACAATTTCCAAAATCAATAGAAAACTTATCCTACGAAACTAAAACAAGTGTAACTTTTAGGAAGTTTCAAAAGTTTAATTTCAAAACAATCAAGATCATTTTTATTCAATGAATTCCACATACTGACCATATTGATTGCTGTCATTATCTCGAAACTCGGTGTCTCAAGCACTATCATATGGTTCATTAATCTTGATGAACATACTTGGAATTATTATTATTATTATTATTATTATTATTTGTTTATATTTTTTTTAATAGTCTTTTGGTTTGACCCAGAAGTAGGTGACCAGTGCTCATATCCCAACTAGACAGAAGAATGTGGAGAATGCAACGTAGCAAATAACAATGAAACCTGTCTGAGATCGTTTCTACACCAGTACTTCAAATCTTGGACCAAGTGTAGGAAGTAAAGAAAATAGGACTCAGCTTATTAAAGACGAGAATTTATAAATAATGCATTTAGAAATAGTGTTTTTTTTAAATGTATTTTCGAGTTTTTGCTTCGTTAAAGTTTCACAAAATTCATGTAAGACTTTGGTAATATTGAGGTAAAAGGAAAATATATGGTGTAACTTGATATAATTTATTTTTCACGTTTTTCAAGACATTAGGACAACTAATAAGATCGTGTTAGCTTTATTCTCTTATTTTACATGTATATAGCTAACTAGAGTAAAAACTATTTGAATTAAAGTAGTTGCTATATGAAGCAAGTTATTATTCAGTCAAACATAGTATCATTGTTTTTTAGTGGGATAAAAAGGGGGAATTACTACATTAATCAAACAAAAATAACACAACATTTTACTACGAATTATAAAAAGAGGATATTAGGAATATATTTTTGCAAAATATTTGAGAAATTCGAGAGGTAGAGTGTATAATCTTTATTCGACATTGTCTTTCAAATGAATTAGTTTTAAAATCATGCATTTTGTCAATCCACATGGTTTGGTTTAGTAGTTAATAATATGCCTAAAGTTGTAAGATTGAAACGCGAAAATTCTATATTTAAAAGTTTTTAGATCAAGTTTTATTTACGTGTAAATATTCATCTACTTTAATAGTAATTTATACTGGTATATACTTTCATTAGAGTCATTGATTATATTTAGTTAATATTTTATATTCTAATACAATAAATGATATAATTAATCACTTTTCTCAATAATCAGAAGAAAAAAATAATCTTAACAATGTGAGAACCACATAACAAATTTTAAGCTAATTAAAATAGAAGAAAGAATAGGTTAAGTAAATAGATTAATCGCACATCCCGCAGAATTCAGTCATAATTTTATGAAAAAGTAATTAAATAATTGCATTCTTTTATGCTAGTTAATGGGTTTTTTCTTTTTTCTTTTTTTTTTGTGCTACAGTTTCGATGGTTGCAAATACTCCAAACTCCAAGTATCTTTGATAATATTAAGAAGTTACAATTTCCTAATTTATACAACTTCATTAAAATTTATCGATACAATATAACAAGATATATATAATAAAATTCTTTCAGACACACACAAAAAAAAAAAAAATGGTGAAAAGACCCTCCTAGAACTTTAGATAATTATGTATTTTCTTGTATAATTGTTTCTATATTTAGATGTAATTGCATTTTCTCTTTTTCGTGGGGCATCAAAGTTGTACATGCCCATCTCAAATCACATTGATGAATCCAATTCCATTTGGCTGGAAGGACAGGACAAAAATGTTGTAGGAACCTTTTTCTCTTGTTTTCTACGAAGAAGTGGAAATAGAGGCAAGTGGAAGAGCCACATCAATTTCTTGTCACTTTATAATTATTAACTTTTGTCTCATCTCAAAAGATTATACCCTTTCTCTTATTGCAATAATGCCTTTTATTTATTTATTTATTTATTTTTGCTATGCATAATTATAAAAAATGTAGGATAACCCTTTATTAGGATTTAAATTTTGAACCCTAGAGCTGCAACTGGATGAGCAGCGTCATAACTGATAACAATTTAATTCTAGGAACATGAATCAAATAATTCTTCGAGTGTGTTTGGCTAAGTTTAATGAAATATTTTATAAATTGCTACCTTTTATAAGTTATTTTGAAATTTATAAGAAATCAATTCTTATTTTACAAATAAATTATTAAAATTTTGAATTGAAAAAAAAAACAATAAAACTTATAAGAGTTTGTTAATACTGATAAATTTATAATTTATATTGTCAAACAAAATGGGCTTGTTAATATCTTAAAAAAAGATCTTCAAAACTTTTCTCATGATTTTATTTTTTGGGCTTATAAACTTATCTTCTAGAATTTTGTTAAATACTATAAATTATTTTATAAACTGTCAAACAGAAATTTATAAGCTCAATCAAACACCCCTATCGTATATTTTAGTTATGCTACTAACTATAACTTCTAACTATATTATTGCATCAATTTTATACACTTAAAAAAAAATATCAATTTCGAGACTCATTTTATATGAAAAAGTTCAAACTTGATTTAATCGAATCCAAATCAAATAATTGGAACAATTATGGTCTGACCAAAATTTTCCTGATAAAAATCACGACTAAAGCCACACAAAATATTGAGAGTATTTGGTAGCTTAAAATTGAATTTTTGAATTTTAAATACAGGAATTACACTTTATTTATATCTAAATCAACTTTTTGATGAATTTCAGTTTCAAAAGAGACTAATTTCATGAATCATGCCACCTAATGCAGCAAAAATCATCAAATGGATTAATTAAACTCTTCAAATTTTGTAATCTCTTGGAGGGTTTGTATAGAAGTTATGACAGAAACTTTGCTTAATCATTTATTTAATTAGAACTATTAGAATTGTACCTAAACCAGGCAGGTGGACCATATTCTTACATAACGTGTTCATAATTTAGGCATTGTTCATGCGTCACGGCATATGTATTCCCTAATTATTGTACAATTTCTGTAGCTTGTACGAGGAATCAAAGAAAAAAACCACTCCTATAGATAGTATAATAAATTGAATTTAAATGGAGAAAAAGCCAACCGCGTTATTTGACTAAATAATGCATATTCGGTCAATAAATATCATAGTAATTCTAGAACACTTCGATTTTTTTTTATAATTTAGTATTATATTTCATAAAAACACATCAAAAATATATTTAATAAAATATTTTATATAATTGACATATATTTAAGAAAATTGTTACTATCATTTTTTTTTAATGTGTTATTTTCTCTTAACTTCTTTACCGGCCTACCTTTTTTTACCATGATCAAATTTTGTATTGTAAAGAATTGATATTATGATATTATGGTTATTCAATTATGGTATTAATTATAAATTCTATCTATGTTATTACATCAGTTGCATACATTAATAAAAAGAAATTAATTTTCAAACTCATTTTTTATAAAAAGTTCAAACTTAATTTGATCGAATCCAAAATAACAATGGGACCTATTATGGTCTAACCAAAACTTTCCTGATAAAAATCATGACAAAATCAATGACTAAAGCAATACAAATATTGATAGTGTTTGGTAGCTGGTAGCGTAAAATTGAATTCTTGGATTTCAAAAAATAAAATTATCGATTTTTTATAGTTAAATCATTTTTTTGATGAATTTCATTTTCAATAGAGATATCATTTCATGAATCATTACACCTAATGCAACAAAAACCATCAAATTGATTTTTTTTAATCTTTTGCTTGATCATTTATTTAATTAGTATTTAGAAGTACTAGAATCCTACCAAAAATCAGGTAGGTGGACCAATATATGTATTTCAAAAAAGGTGTAATTTATGTTGATATTATATATATATATATATATATATTTAGAAAGAAAAAAAAAAGGGTGTGCTAAAATAGCATAATTTTTAATCCGCTAGAAGGAGGGCTTGAACCTCCGACCTTGTGGTTAACAGCCACACGCTCTAACCAACTGAGCTATTCCAGCTTGTTTAATTAAATTATGTTTATATTTCATTTAGTCAGCGCATATGTATCACCTCATCAATGTAAAATGTATGCAGCGTGTACGAGGGATCAAAGAAAAAACTCTCCCCTACAAATAGCAAAATAAATTGAAATTAAAGGGAGAAAAAGTCAGCCGTGTTGTTTTGACTAATGCATATTAGGTCAATAAATGTCATTCTAGAAAGCTGGTACTATCACTTTTAATGTCATTCATACATTTGTCCTTTTTTTTTTTTTTTTTTGGTGTTTAAGTGAATATTTGGTTGCGAATGAAAAATTAATTTAATATACAAAATTTTGTTATTCGGCATATATTCTCGACCACATATATCCTAAACATATATTAAGATGTGAATTTTTTATTTCATAAACTCAATTTTTAAAATTTAAAATTTATTCTTTTTTAAGTCATTCAATTGAATCACTTTCAATAAGTTTTAAATAAATCGACCCCAAATAATAAACCTATTTATATTATTTTCTCTAAACTTTCCTAACCTCTAAATAGAATAAAGTTGAGTTTGACCAAGTTCTTGAAAAATTATTTTTTACCAATAATCACCTTTTGTATTGTTTGATTTTATGAAATTATGGTTAATCAAAAGCTTCATTTTATGACTTGGACAAAATGCTTATTACGTGTGTTCCGATTATTCAAAAGGGACTCCAATTTATGTTGTCAATTGCTCGACAAATTATTGTAGATCATAAGTTTACGCGCTTTGCCCAAATAGTAAAATTGAGATTTCAAAATTTTGTAAGTTTTCACATTAAATATAATATGTGTTCATAGAAAATTATTATTTATACTTTATTAGTATTTCATATAACATATTAATGTGACAAATGATGTAATAAACTTTTATCTTAAAAAAAAAAAAAAAAACCTTTGTAATTTTGACTTTCAAAACATTTTAATGACTCGTGGAAACATTTTTGCTCATAAAACAACCTAATAAATAATACTGCTGACAAAGAAACAAAAATTAGCCCACACGGAAACAAAAACTGTCTGTAAACAAAACTGTGTTGTAGTCTTGTAGATGTTGTTGAACAAAGACCACTGAAAATATGTTATTGCCATAGGGAAGGTTCCTGTTTGGATACGGAGATATTGAATGAAGTGACTGGGGGAGGCTTTCTTAATTACAGATGATGGCCACACGTTTTCTGCAATTGGTGATTTCAGCAGATGGGCCAAATCTTATTCTCTGTTTGGTTTTCTTCAAAAGTCAATTCTAGACATATATATATATATATATTTTTTTTTTAATACCTAAATTCCTGACTTACACCAGTCAATTCTGGACCACCTAATCACTTGTCCAAGCATTTAAGAGGAGGTAAATCGCGGGATATGTTTCAAATTGGATCACGGGGGAACTGTACACTTTTGCGCACAAGGAGCCGCCTTCAAAGTAATTGCTCCATACTAAACTCCGATCGCAGGGTCCCACGGGAGATACAGTGATTGTTTCATACCGAAATTCAGCTGTAGGTTCCCACCAGGATTCGAACCCCCACCCTACCGCTGGAAGCGTTGTCTGAGAATAATACGATTATTAGCTCCAAAACTTCAGAATTTAATGTTTTAAAAATTGAATCGATAAGTTTCGATATAATCTATTTGAGTGTAAAAAATAAAAAAAATCAATCAAATCAAATGGATCAATTGAACTAGACAATTTTTTGTGTTATTTTATTTTAATTTTTTTAAAAATATGATTATTTGAATATTAAACTTTATTCATCTTTTTATTTTGTACACAATAATTATTAGTTTATTACTATATTACTATTTTATATAATATAATAAGAAAATGCAATTAATTTTGATTAGACTAGTTGGATTGACGATTGAATCAATTTGATTAATTGAACCGCTGACCAACAATAAGATTAATTTGATTATTGATCCGATTATGATTCCTTCCCTCTTTTTTTTTTTTTTATTTCAATAAATATAGTAATAATACATTAGTTATCATATATTTTTGAGATGGTCGAAACCAACCAGTGATATAATTTGATCTTAAATGTAGTGTAATTTATAATTTGCAAAGTATTAATTAAGTGTCAAATACGAAGAAAATATTTGTAACGAACTGCAAATCTACAAAGAAATTTGAGGGCTGATTTTTGGAGGTTGATTCTTGTATATTAGTACGTAGTGAATAATATTTTTATGGTTAATTAGAGTAGAACTTATTGCCTGTTACGTAAATATCATTGTTTTAATGCTTGAAGATAGATAGTCTTTCAACCATGCAGCGTTTCTAATATGTAACTTTTTAACGCTTGAACATTATTTTTTGTTTTCTGTGAACTTAATTTTCCAAATAATTTTGGGCACGTATAAGTTAGTATATGTCTAATTCTGTAATTTTGAGTGGGCCTATTTGTGGGCTTCTAATTAATTTTCCGAGACGTCTTGTTGGGCAACCCAAAATCGACGGTGTGGAAAACCCAAACTCAAAATAGTATTGTTTGTCTGTATCCGGGTCAAATCTGGATCAGAGTTGGATCCATTTACCATTGATGCTTGACCGGCACAATTTCCATTTCCTCGCACCACCTCAGACGCCTTCATGAGTTGAGCTAATTCCACTTGGAACGGCGTCGTTACACTATTACAAGTTTTGGCCTTTTCCAGTATATTGCAGAAATTCTTGAATTATGTAGCTGAAGCACTCCGTCACTAGTTTAATTGGAGAGTTGAAAAAAACTATAAAAATAATAAAAAAATTAAATTTATTTATAAAGTATTTCTAAAAAATAGTGAATTAAGAATTAGTAATAACACGTTATAATTTTAAAGAGGGATTTATGAAAAAAAAAAAGAGTAATATTATTTAAACAATAAAAAGGTTGTTGTAGTAAGATTAACTTTCAAACTCTGCGTTCTACGTGCGAAAATAACTAGGGATAAAAATGAGGCGAATATAATTTGAACTAGCTTCATTTGATGCTGATTTTTAATAGTATAAATATAGATTTGAATTGAATCTTTATTTTTTATTTTCAAACACGATCCGTTTAACTTATATAAATAAATAAATATATTTTAAATTTATTACATATACATTTATGTAATGTTATTTTTATAAAAAATAATTTTTTTAAAAATATTTTGTTAATATTATTTTCAAAAATATATTTTTAATAATTTTATAATTATAAAATAAATCTAATAAGTTTACTCATTCAATCCAAGTCCAGAGTGACTTTCAATTTAAGTCTTTAATAGTTTTAATGAGATAAATTTTAAATTTTAATAAACCCGATCCAAGTTCGATCCTTGCCAATCTAAAGAGGACCTAGCGAATTTTTTAGTATTTTTGGAGATGCACCATGATTCCTCCAACAAAGCAAAGACAACTGTGAAATGTGGAGATTTTTTAATTTGAGCATTTTGTGTGAAGCCCAACTATATAAGCTAGGGGTGCTACAAAGCCCAAATGTCAATTTTAGTTAGGAACATAAAGCCCAATAATCTACTGGCTTTTCAAGTCTAGCCCAGCTTCATCTGTCAGTTAAACATGTTTTACATGAGCTGTCTTTAAAAATTTTTTTTTTTGTATTTTTCTTTTTTAATTTAGTACGTTATGAAATTCACAACGAATTGATCAAACAAATCAGACAATGATTGTAAGATGAAATCCACATAAAACTCATTATCCGTAACAACTTCTAGGGATTCAATTATAGTAAAATTGTGGATGTTTTTTTAAGTATTGAACTAAAAAACATGAAAGACAAGAACAATTAGTATATCGATCCTCCCATAATTAGTAACTAATATCTAATCTTCTTATCCGGTTTTGCCCTACAATCTTCTACCAATCAAAACATTCTTAAAAAGGCGTGATTCAAATATAATTAATTAAAAACCTAAAAATAATATTAGTTTTTCTTTTTCATAATAACAACTGAAAAAGTGTTTGATCCACTATAACCATTATGCACCTCATTTTCTTTGAAGTGATTATTATTCTTGTCCGTCATTCACCATACACCTCTTTTCCAGTCATTTTTCAACTAAAATTTCCCAAAAGTTTAATATTTTTTTTCCTAGTGATTAAATTGTCAAAAGCTTGATATAAACATGCTTGCTGAAATTATTCTCAATGGACTTTGTTTCCTCGCTTCCTACATCAAAAAATATTTTTCTCAAAATTGGCATTTTTTATCAGTATATTTCAGACAAGAGTAAGTGGTATTTTTATGTAAATTCAGAAAGTTCATTATGATGCAGTTGTTTCTGTTGCAACCTAAACTCACTGAGTGGATAAAGGGAATTTTAATCATGAGGAGATAAGGCACTATGTCCCATTCATGGTGTTACATTTATACTATTTGATTTATTAAATTAATATTTGCAAATTCAGACAACACTTAAAAATGTCTAACGAGTGGCACAAACGAATAGTATATTGCAAACAACGACAACAACAATAATAATTTTTTTTGTAACATTTAGAATAATTTCAACTTTGATCCCGTGGTTATGCCACTAATTAAATCAATTTTATTCCCCCGGTATGAAAATATATACATATAATACATGTGATCTAGCCAACCAACAAAAGGGCATCATCAGCACCTTCCTTGTAAAGTTGTATCACCATCATAGATACAATGGATTGCACATCATATGCTTTTCAACATGCATATCTCTTAATGTAAGAAGGAGCTAATTTTATTTCTCATTTATCAAAAAGGAAAAATTATGTTGAAAAGCATAAGATTGTATACCCCCAAAAAAGGGGTCGGATCGAGATTCAATTCAAAATCAAAAATTAGGTTGAGTGAGATGCCCGCCATATAGACCTGATAGGTCTCGAGTCTCGATGGGAATGAACAATAATACCACTATGAGTATTTTTTTCAATATAAGCCAAGATTGAATCATATATAGATATGATATGTATCTATGAAGTGCAATACGAAATATAATTTTAAAGAACACAAAAAAAAATAAATTGGGAGTCTCAACTCCAAAAATCAGGTTGAGTGAGATGTCCGTGCTATGTAGACCCGATGGGTCTCAGGTCGGGTGCAATAATACTACTATGAGTATTTTTTTTAGTACATACCTCTGTTGGATAGAATTTCATTGGAGTGAATCATATATATTTGATGTATATTTATAAAATGTAACAGGAGATGCAATTTTAAATTTGTGCAGAAAATTCAAAGTGATGACCATTTCAATGCAGTTAGAATTGACCTTTGAATTTTGGATACTTATATCTCAATTGGGAAGAGGACATACATTTTATGATGATTCAATCATCACAAGTATATTATTTTTCATTGTAGGACTTAAGCTTCCTAAAAAAAAAAAAATAGTACTTATTCTATTTCTTCAAGGCCTGAAGATCAGCATAATATGTTGTAAGCCATCCTTCAATAATCTTAATCTCTATGTTTCTTTGCATGACCAGCCACTCTGGATCAGTTTTGGCTGCTGGAAGTATGTCCAGACAATGTGAACCTACGCAATCGATGCAGTACAATTAGAGGATTTAAACACATATTATGTGTATATTATAAAATATTATTAAAAAATGCTATTTCGCAATCAAGTAAATCTTTAATTTTATTTTTAAGGTCTAAACCAAATATAAGAAGTAGTGATCCTACTAATCCATCTAAATGCATTTGTACATCATTTCTTGCCAAGATAAAAGACATGAAATAAAAATGAAACGGGTATATAGTGCTTCACTTTATTTATTCTAATTTTTTTATTGTATTTTATATTTTATATTCATATGCACGTTTGCACATATATGTGATTAATTTTAAGTATATATTTATAAAAAATATTTTATACACAAGACATGCATATTTGATATGGAATACAAAATGCAATGCAAAAATAGAATATAATATCTAAATTAATTTTTTTAATAAAGATTAATACACATACCATTGAGCGTCGTTACGGCAACGACACTTTTGGATAAGTCCTCCAACACCCTATGATTGGATAGGAGAAGTAAAATAAATAAATAAAACATGGTAATTAATCCAAATAATTAAATTAAAATGAGTAGTTGCTCTTGTAAAAAGAAAAAAAGAGTGAACAATGGCTATATAGCTGCTTCATTTACCCTCCACTACTGTATGGATCTCTTAGGCCATTGGAGAAAATAATGTTGCTCCCAAACCGGTTAAGAACCAATTTAATATCCTGTATTTTTAAGGAGCAAAAAATTAATTACAATTAGTAGAGATGAAAATATTTAATGTGAAAATCAACAAACTAATTAAGGTTTGAATTGTAATTATTACATATAATTTTAAGATAATCATAAACACAACTTACATGGCCCCCATAGTAAGTTGTAACCCAATGAGGTCGAGGTGGGACACCGTAGAAGCCCTTACAGTCTTTGATAAATTGGTGTAAATTGAAAGGTGATGCTGGAAACATTGTGTCGTGTTCACTTCTCCCAATTGGTATCACCATTTCACTACAAGTCTACATATGAAACAAAGCCCACACATATATTCAACTGAATAATTAACTATCAAAGACATTTCTTAGCATATTGAATTCTCTTTAAATGTTGACAAGGCACCTAACCATGTAATATCTAACAGTTTATTAACTATGCATTGGGACCAACATTAAATTTTGATCTATAGTTTGTTGACTTGCGTTGTTCTTTAGGGACAAAAGTTACATGATAACATTGTTTGGAAAAACGACAACAACGATAATGCAGGCACGCACACACAAATTGCCCTCACTAAAATGTGATATTTCATCCGATCTGACCCATAATTTTGTACAAATCACAAGTTCGAACTTGTTTACTGTAATAGTCCACGAATAAATCTATTACAAATCTTTGAACATAACTCACATCAACGCAAGGGGAAGAACCCCAAAGAGTTATAGTTTTATCTAAAGGTTTATAACAAATAGTATCAGAGCAGATACTATGTATTCAATAAAGCTAGCTATTAAAAAAAAAGTGTTCAAAAAATTTTAAACCCTATAATAAAAGCCGTACTTTTAATGTGGGACAAGATCATAGCAAAGTCACGTATGTGGTGGAAGGATTTCAGTCACTTTGATATTTGGTGGGGTTATGGTAACAGGTTCAACATTTGGATAGTAATTATAGTTCAATCATAACAACTCTTATTATTATGTCAAACGATTTTTTTAATTTAAAAAAAATAGAAATTGAATAGATAACTCACTTGCCATCGCCATCCAATGTTAGTTTGGGAGGGATAATTGTAGTAATTTGTATCATAACATTTCTTTTTCCCTTTATAAGAGACAACGCCGGCGAAAACACGGCCAATAATATCAGTTTCTTTGGGAGCTCCATCAATCCCTTTACACACCATTGTGACTGGATAACTTGGTGGCTCATTATACTGAGCTGCCGTTGAGTACATTGAGTCCAAGAAATCCTTCAGCTCACCAGAACTAGTCAAATGCCTGAACCAATTAAGTACAATTTAATCTATAATATCAGTAATCTGTAAATTTTTTCGATTTTTCGTTTCAATTTAATATTTTATTTTATATTTCATGCACGTTAAATATGTGTAATTTAAAAAATAAAAAATCATCGGACGGCAAAGTTCTTGACTGAAGGAGTAAAAATAGGAGTATATATTAGATTACGAGCAAGTCTTGAATCTTTGACTGAGAATGGAGAGGCCACTAGGTTTTGATGCTACTTTGTCAATTTCTGCCCATGATTTTCGAATAGTTTGGTAGCAATTCTTGCTAACCTCCTGCAAAAAAAAAAAAAGAAAAAAAAAACAATTAGCTAATGATTTTAGATTTAAATAATGCATTAAAAGAGAAATGGGTTTAATAAATTTTATTCAAATAAAAAATACCTTGAAGTCCTTGGTTACAATCGAGTAGTATCCATTTTGTGGAGTAATGTTGTCAAAATAAAGAATAGGGGCTGATGAGGCTAGTGCACCTACAGCAATGTGTGGATACTTAAGCCGAAACCACGAAGCTAACACTGAAAAATGAAGGAATGAAAATTATTAAGAAAACATAGCATAAAATTAACAATAATTTTAAAATATTCTGCACGTATAATTTCAAATTTTTTATAAAAAAAATAATTCTGATTTAATTACTTACTTCCTCCATATGATCCTCCAACGACAATAATTGGAGAATTCTGTGCTGAAAATTTTTTCTTTACGTGTATCAAAATCTCTGCATAATCAGCTATAGCTTGAGCTGAATTAAAATATCCACGAGTTGTATCATTTTCCATGGCCTCCTCCATTGATCCAAAAGGGATTGATTTTCCATAATATCGATGCTAAACCAAATCAAACCAAGAAAAAACCTATCAACACCATTGTCCCGAAATAATCGCTCAATTTGCGATAGTACAAAATTAATTTTTTTAATTTTTTTTACTAACTTATCATATCAATTATTTTGACATTACTAAACTTTCAAATTATAACATTTATTATGTTATTTGACATATTATTCAATTAAGTATCATTTGTTATTATACTGAAAAAAAAGTAGTTTAATTGGCTGATCAACTTTATTAGTACCAAAATTATTCTTTTCTTTTCGGGATAGAGGCATAAAAATGGACATGATTTTTTATTTGTAAACTTTATTGCATCCTCTGATGCATTGTATGTCGTCATGTGTGCACTTTACGAATAGATTTTACTCGTGATGGATAATCAATTCTTTGTAATAAAAGATGTAATATGATTTATAATAAAAGATCTATATATATATATGTGTGTGTGTGTGTGTATATATTAATTTTACCTCGATGAAAACCGAAAGGGACTTGAAATAAGGAGCATTATCATTGAGAAAACCAATAACTTCCAAGTCATCATCCAGTGGTTCTTCTGCCCCAAGATATGCAAAAATTGGAGAGTTAGAACTTGGGCCACCCCAGTGTTTAGAATTCAGCACATATCTTTGTTTGAAGGTGGCATAACTCTGGGATGCGTAGTTGAAATGGTCAAGTGTCTGAGTGTAAAAGTATGTCTTAAAATCCTTTGAAATGGCTGATGCACTGAAACTGTCATCATTAGGGTTCCTCAAGATTAGGGCTTCTTTATGATGTGGAGACAGCCTTGGAACTTTGTGTGGAAATGTTGAAACAGTTTGCAGGAGTAATGGAAGAAGAAGGAGAGGGTAGAATTGGAACAAAAGTACTACTCTGAATGGTGCCATGGCAGTGGGGAGTGACAAACTTGTTACAGTTTGGATTCTTGAATTTTTTGATCCATGGATTAAGGTATTTATAGACACCCATTGCCACAATATGTGGAAGACTATGATTTAGTTGAGAAAAAAGATTTAAGTTTTAGGTTGACCAAATCAAGTTAAAAGATTATTTTCTGAATTTGTTGAGGGCATGAGGCAAATATGCTACAGAGCAATGATAATATTGCTATATATTATCGTTTTTTTTTTTTTTTTTTTCATTAAATTTGATAAGAAATCACTGCAATTAATCCACTTGAATTGAGTAAAAATCATACCTTTTAAATTATACAAAAATAGTAAAGAATTGGAGTACTAGGTCATGATTTATAGTATTTTTATATCGTAAAATCTACTAGAAAAAAAATTAAAAAATATAGTAAGATAGACTCACTATTGTATGTAAGGAGTAATTTGGCAAATGAAACATAAGGTAGAAAATTCAATATTAGAACCTTCTGAAAACATTGCCAACTCTTCTCTTGTACTATCTCGAATTTTTTATTTCAATTTTTGACGATTTATCTCATATTTTATTTCACAGATATAAGTCAAGTGCATATAATTCACGTCAAATGTATATTTAAAAAATATTTTAAATAATTAACATGCATTTATGACGTTAAATACGAAATAAAACATCAAATTAAAACAGAGGATTCGAATCGCTGATATACTAGTAGAAATATTCCCAGCATAAATCACTTCATAAATGAATGATTCTTCTTTTTGAAACTGAAATAACTATAACTTGATAAGGATTGTTATTTTTGCATCGGAAGTCCTTTTTGTAAACCGCACTAAAAGAACTCTATTTTAGAATTTAAAAAACTTTATACAAAGAAAGGCACATCATGCCAAAGTCCCAAGGTGAAAGATTGTTGTCAAAATTTGGTTGTATTAATATTTCAGATTAATGTATATACTAGCAGTCTTGGCATGTATTATTGTTTGTATGATGTTTGATATACTTATACAACTTTTCAATCCCTTTTTTTCCCATTAGTGATGGTAAAAAAAAGTAGAAAATAGGGATAGTGGATTGTTAATTGAGCCCTCATCTCTTCATTTAGAAAGCAATTCACGAACCAACTAGTATCATTCTTTGAAAAAAATAAAAAAAATCGAACCCCGTTATTTGATGTTTTAGGATTTGGCACACAAAAATTTAGTATATAGCAATATCAATATCTTTGTTATTAAGTGAGAATTGATTTTTTTTTTTAAATATATATATATATATATATAACGAAAAATGTAGATAAATAGATATACATAACAATACACACAAAGACCCCAAGCACCACCATAGAATAGGAAGAAAGAAAATTAAGGCACCAAAATATATCACTAAGTAATCAACTTTAAGTTTTGCTTATTTTTATTAATTACCCAAAATGGCGTGTGCATGTCTTCGGCCTAGTGAATTTGAGTTGATAATTTTTTTTATTATAAATTTTATTTCATTTTCTTTATATTGTATCGGTTGCATGTTATATGTAAAATTTTATTTGTTAAAATACACGTAACGACAATAAAAAATCATATTCGGAGCTTGAGCTACTCAATTATTCAAGATTTTTCCAAAATTGGAGGGTTCACTAAAAGAAAGTTTGCCAAAAATTTCAAAAATTTATCTGTTTTGTTCTGTGATCATATTAAAAACTCATCAAGCACATGAGCACTTTTCCCCCCTTTTCCCATTTTCTTTTTAGTGGAGTGGGGTGTGGGGGATGAAATGGGACGGCGAAGACTAGATAGGTAGTGGAAACTTTATAGTCAACAGGGGGTGTTTATTGAGTTGGGTCTACTCAAAATTCTATGCTTTTATTCGTTTATATTTAAGTTGAATTTAATTAAATATGAATAAAGTTGAATTTGAATTTTTAAATTGAGTTCGATGAATTTGTAATAGGAATTTGGGCCTTTCTAGGTTTAGTTCAAATAAATTAATATTTAATAATTTTAAACATCTCATATAGTTATATAACTAAATTATTTTTGGAATTTCGGTGAAGTATGATTTGTAGCAGGTTCTTGCTGCAAGTTGATTAAAATGATGAAGTACATATACTAGTGCTAATTCTTGTGGAAATATTTTCGAAATAACTTTCATATTATTATGTCATATCAATACTATTTATAAATACTTTAAATTTGATAAGCATTATTCTAAACTTGGTATGGCTTGCTTTTCAAATCAAAATATTGGTTAATATTTTACTACGGAGTATAAGTTTAAAATTTATATATTTTTCTAAGCCTAAAGTCTACTTTGATCTATTTGAACATTCGAATGGAATTAAAATAAGGGTGAAAAGGGAACACTAATATAATGACGAGCATAATGATACATCACATTTCCCACGTATCATTATTTTGCATATTTCATTTAATTTATTAAGAGACAACAATGCCCCATACAAAAGTTGTCGACCATAATAATTGAGATCCCAACTCTTTATCATGTCCCCTCTTCACTCTTAATTCAAATTGGCTCGATTAAATTTTTTAAAAAATATAAGTATTTATTGACTTTTTATTTTATTTATTCTCTTTTTTGGGTGTGTCGCACACACGTTGAGACCCAGAATGGTGCTATTCAAAAAGTTCATTATGATGAAGATTTTTATTTTTTGGTAATTAACTTTGACTAGGAAAAATTTGGAATCATGATGAGACAAGGCACTATAAGTCACATTCGAGTTGTTACTTCAACTATTTTTATTAATCTAACAACCCTCGGGCTGATTATTTAGACTAACAGTGAACTGTCTTGTCAATTTATTTGAAAAATTGCGTTGTTTACATTCGATTTGATCACACTCAAATTATTAAATAAATAAATTATATTTTCGATATAATTAGTTATCTAAATCATTCACATTCGATTTGATCGTACTCAATTAATTATTAAATAAATAAATTATACCATCGATATGATCGGGTATGTAATATTCAACGGAAGTATTATTAAATTTGAACTTTTGATATAAATATTTTCATTTTTTGATATATATATATATATATATATATATATATATGAACTTAACTTGCTTCATTTTCTTTTGTTATTCTTTTTTTTTTTCTAAATTTAAAAGGTTTCACGAGGATTCAGAAAATTAGAAAAATGGAATTTTACTATAGTACGCATAGTGAACTTAAGAAAAAATTGAAAAATAATCCAGCATAGTTGTCTAGAAGAGAAAAACTCGGAAAATGAAAATTATATAGTGCAAAAAATCTTATTTTTAAGTTTATACACATCTTTTATCAACTTCTATTAGTTAAAACTCGTATAATGCTGGTATAGTATACATAATAAGTTTTGAACTTAAATAATAATATTTATATTTTTATAATAAAATATTTAGTACACATATTACTATGTGTTTTAAATCCCTAATATATATCCAAATAGGGAAACTCACACGAGATTAAATAAAAGATTATTTTTTCCGCTGAGTATTAAGTTTAAACAATTTGTTCCAACATAATAATTCGTTCTAACATCACTTTTCATGCCCGAAAAATATTCCCTTACTATGAAACTCATACAAGCACCATTAAATAAATTGAGTTATATTCGCTGCTCAAAAGACGAAAAATAAAACGATACTCGTGTGTAGTTTAACAATTATTTATAAATGAGTTCACTTTTGTGTAGTTGAGTTAATATTAAAACTTCCCCAAGTTCTCTATCTGGTCCAGTTTTCTTTCTTCACGCGTATGAACTAAAGAAGGTCCACTTTTTATATTTTTAGTAAATCTTAGTTTTCAAGTTACAGGAACATGGTATATTTGCTGCAGCTTTCACATTGTCAATCCATCAATTTAGTAAACCCCCCACCCCCACCCCACCCACCCCACAAAAAAAAAAAAGAAAATAAATTAGTCTTTTCACAATATTAATTAAATGCTAAATCTACAATTTTCATTAATTTGAAATTCACTTGAGATTTAAAAATAAATGTAGAGGGTTCACAAATATGGTCTCAACTGAAATAAATAAATATCTACAAATCGTCAAATTGCTTCATATTTCTAAGTTCCCTCTCTAAAAATATTTAACTTAACATTTGCCAAATGGGTTTCTTCTAGATAGGCAGACAGCATAATTTCGTAGTAAGAACTTTATATAATTAAAGTAGTTTCAAACTTCTACAGTTTTCTCTTCTGAAAAACATGCTATATTAAATATATTTTTGTACGAGTTAAGGACTTACGCATAAGAATTTATAAAATATTTTAAATTAACTTAATCAAACATTACATAATCCAAGTTCTGAAAGTGCCAAAATGTGAAACCTAAATAATAATAATAATAAAAAAAAGTTAGTCAAGTTGGCCCGTTGAAGCAAAATTTATTGGGAAATCGAGCTACCATCAAATATTTCTCCATTATGAATATCCCCATCCTATACGCATGGAAAAAAAGTGGTCCTTGCTTAATTTTCAAGCTCAAAAATCCACTTCAATTTTCATGGCGTACAAACATTGAGTTGATAATTGGACTTTTTTCTGTGTCTTTTTTGTTTTCCAATTTCTGTGGAGCACACACAAATTTATTTATTTATTTATTTTTACGATATATTTTCTTGCATCTTTCACGCAATATGTTGTGTAATAGTTAGAGACGAGAGTTCTATCACATTTCATCAGTCAAAACACGTCTCTCTTGTGATGGTGAAGTTTATTGTGTTTTAATTTTTCACATCAATTGAGCTGTATTCATTCGTAAAGAAATTCAATCAGAATGAGAATAAGACACCGTTGTAGTCAATAGTTCATGTTGTCTGGATTTGTATCCATTTATGTATAGAGAGGTTTTTGTTTCTACTTTCCTTAAAACTCTTTAAGATTATTTCACTATATGTTTGAGAGTTTTTATATATGTTGGAGACAAGTGTTTGATATTTTAGGAAAGGAATTTATTAGCTCCAAGCTTCTTAAAAAACAGCAAAAATAACTTAAATTTATCTTTTATAATTTTAATGAATTCCTTTAGTTTGATCATATAAATTGCAAAATATTACTAATATTTTATAAGTTTCGTGAGCTAATTATTTTATCCATTCATTTGAAAAAATAATTTTTAGTACATAAAATTAAAATATAAAAACTTGTGAAGTGTTTGAAATAAACTTAACCAACCACTCTCATTATCACAAATTGGATTAACTTTTTTCGATTCACCCAATTGCTTCTACAATATCAATATAATATATTGATAAACACCTTGCATCCTACGATACCATTGATCATAAATTCGAATTATTGAAGAGAAGTAACCAATCACTATTCTCTTTTCTTTTATATATATATATATAAAAAAAAAGAGAAAACCCAGTTGGCTTCTACAATGCCGATGGTCTCATTTGAGCTATCTTCACTAGAACATAACAAAATCTTAAAAGAATTAGTACATTATCCATTGACACTAAGAAAACAAACAAAATACCATGGAAGGATTATTTCCACTGAATTTATACATTAGTTTAGCTTCCGCCTGAATAAATTTTCCAATGATTCTGATATCTCACAGGATCAGAACTAAAATGACAAGAATTAATAATATTTCAACCCATTGGTTCTTGAACGCTTGATCGCATTGTGGAATACAACTGCTTAGCAACAAAAATTTCAACAGAAGCTACACTCTGTCCTGGGAACTTATGCCTTTCAAGGCCGAAAGTAACCCAGACGAAAATCGATGATTATAACATACAAAAGGCACATTTGCTCACATGTACAACGACAAAAGTAACCAAGCAGATCATGCTCATAAGATATGCACACACAATGCTGTAGATTATAGTACGTATAGAGATACAAAACACAAGAAGTTCAACCAGCAGCAGTAGTACACAAGGTACAACGTATCCGAGCATCATCATCGCCACCATCATCCTCATCTTCATCATCACCGTTATCATATTTATAATAGGATAAGTCCTCCCGGGTAGGGGCTGGTGACTTCTTTTTGCTACTAATTGAATCGATGGAATCCATCAGGCATGTCTCGTGGTATGCATGACAGCAGAAAAAAACATATATTGACACATCCTGTATGGAAAACGGATCGAAACACATGCAACACCTTGTGCCACCCCTGATTTTTGACTTGACCTCCATGTTTCTGATGCTCAGAGATCTCTCAGCCAACTGAGAAGCCCTATTTTTATCCCTTTTGGTACGTGACTCATCTTCCTCATTACTTAAGTATATAGCACGCCTTGCTTCCTTGTAATACTTAATTAGCAAATTGACACAATCCGCCTGCAGGTTTATCACGATCATTATCAAATGCATCACTTCAGCTGGTACACAAAGGAATACTCATAGCTGAGATTTTACCTTGAGTATATCATTGCACCCATGTCTGAGAGAAGTTTCTGTCCTATAGTCTGTGATGATTTTGACTAGACGGTCCCGAAGCCTGAAACAAAATGTATTTTACTTCAACAAATTTAGCAAATTAAAAAGAGTAGCATTGCAATGGGAGATCAAACAGTGTACAATAGAAGTGCATTTCAACAGAAGGAAATGATACATAGGCCTTTAACCCGTAAGTACAGATCCATTGCTCATGTAATGACCTCAAGTCATAAGGATTTTAAATCCTTCAGTAAATCCACATGCATTTTAGTTGCCCATGATGCAAATCCACCCAAAATTATAGTACTCAAATCTTCACCATTCTCAATTAATTAACATAATTTGAGCTATAGATCCAATTCTTTTTGCCAAAATCTTTTGCGACCCAACAAAATGGATTGTAAAAGAAAAGATTTTATATCTTTTGATCGATACAAGCTAAAAACATTTTCAAATCCAAATGCAGCCAAAGAGAAGAAAATTGGAGGAGAACAAAACTCTCATTTCACATTTATGGCCTTTAGGTTTCGCTTCAGTGCAAGAGGAGATAGAATAAGATTTTTTGAAAATTAATATATTCAACATCGCAAAAATATAGATTTTTAATACTATATTCATTTTTTTTTTTTTATTTGGGTATGGTTTGTTTGGTTTTGAACAGAAACCAAACTGACAAACCAATTAATCCAATTTATTAGAAGCGATCCCAAGCCGAAAACGATAAAACAAACCGAGCAATAAATTCAGTTCATTTTGTTTTGGTTCATTTCGGTTTGGGTTTGGTTCCGACACCCCTAGTTGTACCAAAGTGCAATGATTGTAGAACTGGGACTAAAGCAGACAAGTAAAATATGTGGACAAAACTGGGAAAGGGTACAGAAAGAAATGCTTCTTGCTTTATAACACAGGCCTGTAATTAAATGAAATTTCTGTACATGTTCCGGAGATATCAAGGGGGGTTCTGGGGTAAAACACCATCAAAACATTGATTAGCAGTACCAAACTGGAAATAAAGCCAAAATGTAAGAAACTTGCATGAAATTGGGTCAAGGGAACTATTCATGTATAGTAAGACCAGAAAAGATGCTTGGTGAAGCCAAAGCTCAAAGTCACCTACCATGACCACAAAAAAGAAATTAGACAAAAGCAAACCTACTCACCGAGGTATCTCTAAGCCATTGGGCACCATATTTACAATATGCAGGGGATCAAGATTGCCAACAGTATGCTCCAACAATACCCCTACCTGCCAATTTGGAAAGCATTAGATAAAACCAAGCAAAAGAGTTATATCGTGTAGTAATGCAATCTCATATGCATTTTATCAGCATGCTCAGTTTACAACTTACCATCTCAGGTTTGTTTAGACACTGCTTAATCAGCTCTTCCCAGAGTTCATCATCATGCTGCATACTTACAAATTCTATGGCCTGCAAAAATTCATGAGACATACTTAATCTCAACACAGTTTCAAAACTGAGAAATGGATAACTTAGAGTATCGAGGTGAGCACCTCTTCTATATCCCCCAATTTATTAATAATTACGGCTAAAGCTTGCTTCGAGTTTCCCATTCTTCCAAGGATAAAGACTTGCTCTCTTAATAGATCTCTTTTAACACAAATTTCATGAGCCTGAGACCAATTTTCATGAATAGTCAAAGACCACAAGATGATAGACTATTGAAGAGAAATCACCCACTTATAGAGTAAACCTTTTCAAGTGTATAATGCTGACTACTCCGAAGAAAGGGAAGCAGCATTTTCGGATCATAATCAGCATAGAGCTCAACCTGTTGACAATCACCAGAAAAAATAGCCAAATGTTAAAAAAACAAATCCCGTTCATGAAGATTCGTATTACATGGCTTCAGGAAAACTCAAAATAAAGCAGGTCAGAAGCTCTTAAAATGCATGCATAAAAGAAAAGAACTGCATCAAGGACCTAGATACTCTTTCCAAGTTACTTATGCATCAAGAATGATGGATCCACACAAATTAGTGGTAGATATTTTACCAGGCAGAGAATTGCTCAGCAGGAGAAGAGCCAGATTCACAAAGAGGTACTTGTAAAACTGAAAATCATTTAATTCAAACATAACAAATATTGAGAAGTCTATCCTTCTTTTGACCATCTTCTTCCCCCACCCTCTGCCCCCTTCCTTCTCCCTAAGAGTCAATATGGATTAATTGACTTCACTTGTTTGAGTTTCCAAATATTTCCACAAGGAATATTAAAACTAATTAGACAAGTTTTGCATGTCCATCTTGTTCTTAATTGGAGTAGAACTTACAAAATTGACAACAGATTAAGCATAGGCGAATTCAGTCACTTCAATCTGGTCTGAGCAATAGCCATGGGATGCAGGAGAAAGACAACAAATAATAGTGAAGCAGTCTCAAATGCTACAAAGGAAATTAAATGATCAATTTCTCCAGTTTGTATGAGTGAAGAGTTCATGATGGAGGGTGGAATTCGTGGGCTGAAATTATGTCACTCAAGTAACACCAAATTCTCCCTTCTTTAATTTTTTGTCTTACATTTTTGAGTTAACAGCAGGCAAGGCTGGAGTAGAACTTACAAAATTGACAACAGATTAAGCATAGGTGAATTCAGTCACTTCAACCTGGTCTGAGCAAAAGCCATGGGATACAGGAGAAGGACAAACAAATAATAGTGAAGCAGTCTCAAATGCTACAAAGGAAATTAAATGATCAATTTCTCCAGTTTGTATGAGTGAAGAGTTCATGATGGAGGGTGGAATTCGTGGGCTGAAATTATGTCACTCAAGTCACACCAAATTCTTCCTTCTTTAATTTTTTGTCTTACATTTTTGAGTTAACAGCAGGCAAGGCTGGAATAGTTTGTCTGAACACTGTCATCTCTTTTCTGTTTCATGTAGAATTAACTTCGGTAATGCCAATAGGGGGAGTTTGGCATAGACCCCTACCTCTTTATAAATTTCCAGAAAGAGTGCACAAGGAGGAGGGAATGAACCTGACCTTCAAGTTTACTGTCCTTCATTTACTTTATTAAGAATATTAATTAATAAAAACAATATATATGCTTTCTTAAGAAAGTCTACATAATGGAAAAGATAAAACATTGGTAAAGGAGTGCCCCATCTATACAAACCTGCATGTCATGGTAATCCCTTCCAGCATGGGGATTTGACTCAAACAGTGAATGCAGATACAGATGCAAAAAGTATCGGTAGTCACACTTATTCTTTGCAGCCCGAAGTTGTGAAACTACATCAGATGGGCTTACGAGATCTCTGTGCTGGATAAACAATGGAATTGCACGTTTGCAGTCTATCATCATAAGCTGAGCAACCTGCAAAGCGATGTGAGACCAATCAAAAAAAATCATACAATTGTGTAAGGTAAGGAATTCGATTGAATGTCCTGGTTTGACTGGGTAAAATCATTTAAATCAGATATAAATGTGGTTTAGGAATGTAGTTGTTGCATTATATTTCATACGGCACGACATGAAAAGATGTAGAACCAATATTTGGCTTTGAATGCAAGGAAGCAACAAAAGTCAGATTATTTCAGTTTGGCAAAAAATATACAAGGAAGAACTTTTAGGAAAGAGGACCTTAGCTGAGAATCAGATAAAAGAAACAGGATCTACTGTACTGCAAATGATTGTTGGTAAATTATATTTAGACTTCAATTTTCAGATATATAAAAGCTGTTGTGAAAATAATTCTCTCATTGAATGTACCTTTTCTCGAATGCCATCATGCAAATTATGCTTGTCAATGAAGTCAAATATATCCGGCTTCATAAGCTGAAATACACAGAAATAAAAAAATTACATAGAGGAACCAAGTACATTAAAACAGAAACTATTGCACGACCCAAATGGCACATTATAGCTCCATTTAATAAGATTGAATCCACAGGCAGAGCACTTACATCAGCATACAGGCTGAAGGCTTTCTCATATTGTCCATCAATTACATATAGCTCAGCAAGAGCCTGACATGAAACTAGCACCTTGTAAGATGTAAGTAGAATTGTATGCAGGAATTAAATTGTACTCCCAGGCACTAACCTCTTTAAGAGCATCAGTCGTAGATGAAGTATTAAGCTGAGGTTCTATAGCTGAGATAACGGGCAAAGCAGAATATATTACAGGTGGCCAAGTTTTAACAATTGTCAGGAGATCCTTGTGAAATGATGTATTCGTTGCCAAAGCAACAAGAGCAACCTAGTGCATAACAAATATTTCAGGCATCAACTACAGATTTGACATGATCAAAAAAAACAAAAAGAAGTGAGGTGAGTGCAAATGCAACACTAATAATTACACACCTCATAAGCTGTATCACGTAACCTTGGATTTTCTGTTGGTATGTAGGGAACCAACACAGGAAGTTGACGGAGATGAGCGAAATGGAAAACCCACCTGTATGAGGTAATCCAACCCCGGTTAATAAAACAAACTGAAAGTAAGTTATGAACTTAAAACTAAATATATGCCGATGTACATAAGTATCATAGTACCTTTCCCATGCAGAAGCTGATCCTCGCAGTAATTTGGGACATAAAGACGCTGCTTCAGCATATTTGCGTTCCACAATCAGATGGTCAAGATATCTAGATCCCACCTGTTTAAATCAAACAAATTAGAGTATGTACTCTGTAAGAATGCATCTTGACATGGTTCTGTTAATGGGCAAATGACGTTGCTATCACTAAACGTAACTAGTGTGATAGACACTGTGATGATTCTACCAAATCCTCTTTTAGCAACTCAATAAAAAACTCTCTAGTTTTTGCAAGTCAGCAGTAGCACTCTCCAAATAGAAACGGCAGAGATACATTTCTAATTTACGTAAAAAGACTTGATGCCTAGCCAAACCTATGGATCAACCATACACTTTACTGCAGATTATTCTTCTTGTTTTTCTTAAGGATTACATTATTGTTGTACTTTTTCTTCCATGAAAACAAGCTTCGTGGCATTAGTACAACTTCCCAGGAAGTCATACAATGGATAATAAGAAAATGAAAAGTGAAGTGCCAAATACTCTGCAACAAAAAAAACAAGAAACAATCAAAGTAGCCAACAGCATGAAACGACCATAAACGAACCAAGGTATTAGCAATCACGTAATAACTTATCTGTTTCTTTTAATTCATAAGAAAACCAATCAGCAAAATCAATCAACTTGCCCTAGTTCTGGAATTTTGAAGAAAATTCTGGATCAAATAATTACACCATACAAAGTACAATTACTCTTATTTTAAATGTATGTATATATGGTCCAATACCCTCTCAACTAATAATAATAGTAAAACATTCACCATGAGTGTATTGCACATCAGATTTAAGGTACAGGATTAGCTTTTCTCCATCATAAACTAGATGCCACAATAAATAACTAGAAGCAATTTCACATTCACACCATTTTCCAGTCACTCAAGTGTGATTTCCAATGTTGGGCACCTCCTCATGTAGAGAATGGCCCAATCATAAAGCCTAATAGTTTCATCATTTGCTTTATGGTCCAAATTAGTGGTTGTTACTTGTGCCCTTTTACTTGACTAACCATGTCTCTCATTTTCTTCGAAGGTAAAATATACGAGTGTCAACATTTTGAGTTTCATTCAAGGAGATATCTAATATCAGATTCCTAAAGTGAGCATATAAAAATTAGCAGTCAGATCTCACTCCAGAAAATAATTCCTCTGGTACTGTGATACTCAAGTTCAGCAATGTGCAAACAATGTATGAGCATCAAAGAAAAAGGCATACAAAAAAGACACACACATACACACAAAAAAAGGGAAACCTGAAGTAATGAGAAGACAGATATGAAACAGAGAAGGCATTCCATGACATCATTAACTAAAATTTTAGATATGATCTTATAGAGCCAAAACCACCAGCATGAACAGATCTTTTACATTTAAAACCCAGGCAAACCCAAGTTAAACACAGTACCTCATCAAGAAGCTCACTCCGACCCTGACCAGCTTCAACTGCTGCCAAGGCTTTCTCATGCCATCCATGTTGAAGAAGCCAAGATATGTGATCTTCTGTATCCCTAACACCCAAATTTGAATAACTTACATAATTCAGAACCTTTGTATTTAGAAAATTCCTACAATAGTATGAATAAGGTATGAGATTAATACAGCAGTTGTTAATGAAATTTTATATTTCTCGTGTCCTCTTTCTGGGTGAAGTGATGAGAGAGTTATACAGCTACATGAAAAACCGCAAGCCGACATCTACAAACAATGTAATTAATAAAAAACCAGACAAAAAGAAGAAGCCTTTAGGTACAGACATCCCTCTATAACAAGTAACCACAAACAAAGCATTCTAATAAATGAAGATAATTCCAGAAAGCATCCTCCTCTTTACTGGACTGCCTCACCAAAACCCTCCCAGATATATACTATCCAGAAAAGCTCACTAATTTCATCCTCCCCAAAATCCCAGGATGAAACTTCACCCAGAAATAATCTGGCAGATCCCATACAATATATGCAAAACCAACAATTTTTTTTCCAACAAAAGGATAAAGCAACATACTACCACGCATTAAACTATGCCATACCTACTAACAGCCTTCTAAGGGCTGGTAGAGCTAAATTGGCAGGAGAAACAAGCAGACTAAACCAGCCAGCTAAATAGCACATAAATCCACATGGCGTTGCTTGTCAAAACATTTGAAATCTTATCATTCACTCCATCATTCTATTTAGTTATGTGATTAAAATTCAGCACATGGCCATATCAAATGAGAAGGACAAACCAGGAAGAATAACCAAGGGTTCTCTTTAATACTAAAATATTAAGCACTGAAAACATTGGATGCCAAACAAAACTTATTTTCATCCGCCCACTAGTCACATGAACATAACAGAACAGAAGTCAAAGGTAATATTTAATGGAAGACAAGGAAAAGACAATCACTAACCTAGGCTTAGCAATAACTACATCCTTTGGGGACACAATATAGTACAATGGTTCATCACCAGCAGCCCACTGACCGCCTGCATAGCTGCTACCTATAATCAAGTGCATAATGTCATCTCCTCCATCCCAGATCTCATTTAACAGTAATACAATTATAATAGACCCAGAAAGGATCAAGCAAACAGCTACAAGCATCTCTATTTAAGTTGAAATTACATATAAAAACAAGCTTTACCTGAGAAAGGAGCATGAGCAAGGGAATAATCTTTGGCCTTGTAATGCTCAAAGCCATGTATAGGTAGTGCATCAGTTGCCAGTTCATCATTATTCCAAGTGACAACTCTCACTTCAGGTCTCTGAGCATTTCCCTGTTATTACAGATCATAACAATAAGCAGTTAGTTTACTTCATTAGGCAATGAGTGAGCAATCATTCACAAACAGACACATAATTTATCTAGAGAGATTAAAGGTGGTCCAGCCCCTCTAAAAACCAAATTGCATCCCATAAAAAGTGAAACATCTACAACCCTACTTGTCAAAGAACTACTCGTCAAAGCCATTTTATGAAACAGACAGATTAATCCAGAAGAAAACTAAGCACCAGAAGGATTTTGCATCTGGAATTGATGGATTCCATAAAATGTTAAACAGAGGTCATTTAAGAGGAACTTCCAAGCACAAGCAAAATCCTCCGCTGTTGAACTATCATTTATCATTTTACACTTTACATTTATAATTTACTGGAACCAAAGATGATTGCTTTGAAAAAACAACAATGGGAAAAGAAACACAAAACAAAAAGAACAGAAAATTTTCCCTCCATGCCAAACACCCAGCAACTGTTTTCTTCTAAACCAACCACTTAGTATTTAATAGGTCCCCCATCTGATCAGTAATTCACACGGTTAAAAGAAATGGTTGTTTGGATGAAGTAAAAAGTTCCTTGCGACAAGTAAGCCAACAGCCCCAATAAGTAAAAAGCATCTTCCACAAGATGTTACTTGCCATCTAAACCCACTAGGGAAAAGTAGTCAGCTGTCAGACAAGACGCAACAGCCTTTCTTGACTTTCATGAAAGAGGTAAAATTTCCATGAAACAGCAAGGAAGCAGAAAAGCAAACTCCACTCTGTTGGTTTAAATGAACCTGAAGCAAATGTATCAAGAAGAATACTGCATAATCGTGCAAGTTAAAAATTCTCTGGAGGACATGTACGACACAAACCCAGGATAACAAAAACTAGCTCAAAAATAATAGAAAAATGCTTTTTTGAATCCATGGAGAAAGCATTCGACCAATATAAAGGAAGTTTATAGAAGACATAACATTAGCAATGTAAAAATAACTAGGCACCTTGATATCAAAATGTAATATCCTATACTTGAGAGTGAATGACAAAATACCTGGCGTGAAGGAATAGTACTACTGAAGTCCTTCTCTCCATCTTCTTCCACGGGGATATATGCTAGAACAACCAAAGAATCACCAAAGGGAGCAATTCCTGAAATGAAATAGCTGGTTTGAAAAGATGCCACAATATCCACCTGGTTCATGCTAGACATTTGAATATGCTTATAAGTCCCATTGGCGCCTTTATTCTGATTGTTTCTTATTGATACTATTTTAACAGATGTTCCCCATCCAATGACCAGCAGAGCATCATCCTGAATGAAGTGCAAAACACGTAAGGAAAAGCACCATTATCGGCAGTTATGCTGTTTATTTATTTCACATGGTACTTGGCCTGTAGTTATTTTGTTCTTTCAGACCGTTACCATTTTTCATGGGCTTTATACAGCTATCTCCATACTTATCATCTACTAACCTGCCAAACTAAATGAGGGAGCAGAAGCTCGGGCCGTGGGCTTCCACGAGGTCTTTCGATGAATGTTACACGTTGATCATTAGCAGCATCATAAACTTTTACACCGGCGTCATTAGCCCAGGCAATGAGACTAGTTCTCCACTTCACCGAGTGAATTGGTCCTTCACCAGAGTGCAAAACCTGGGACAAGGAAATTTCCTTCACTGAGAGGTCAAAGTTTCAGAAAGCTTTTCAGAGTTCTTTAAGATAGCACACATGTACAGAGTGTCAGAAACCTAAATAAACCTGGTCTCGATAGCCTATCCATTTCTTCACGTTAAAATATAAATGACCAGCTAAACCTCCAGTAACAAATCTTCTGGATGATTTCCTCACATATTCTGGGTCTAAAGCAATGGCCTTCATAGGGCGATGATACTCAAATTTCATTCTTTCGTCAGTAAAAAGACTACTAATTACAACAGAACCATCATCCGAGCAGCTTCCAATGTATTCACCTTCGATATCAAAGCAAAGATCATTAACTGCAGCAGTGTGAGCAATGAATTCTTTAACCTGGAGAAGAAGAAATTTGTTATTCATCTGAAATGTCAAGTGCATACTTGATCTACTAAATGAGTCAAGTTACATATCAGCTAAAATATGTACTTGTTGAAAAGAGCCACAAATGCATTATGTTACATTCACCTCAACGAAGTTAATAATATGTTATGCTACTAGACTGAACATTATGGTACTAAATTGTAACTGGATAAATCACATGTTTGTAACATATTTCTAAAGATACAGGTACATTTATTCACCCTTTTCCGTATCAGCAAAAGAAGGCACTTCGATAAAACAGTAAATAGAATTTTCCGGAGGCAATGCAGGAAGCAATGGCCCCTATTACCAAGCTGTATCCTCTCTCGGAGCAATTGGGGAATAAGAACACAGATGCTAAAAACTGGTATCATAGAATGAATGATCTGGTACAAATGTAGGGTTCCATGAGTTAAGATGATAACAAGACAAGTCATGCATTTGTGCAAGATAAAGTAGTAGGTGATACAATGACTCCAAGGCTAAGGGAAAGGATTACCAATGTCCATGTGGATCACAGCGGAAATTGAACAACAACCAAGGTAAAAGATTAAAACGTTTCATTTCAGCCAGGATTGAATTCTTACTCATGTATCTAAGATTAGATAGTGTTTCTTGGTACACAGATTCATTGGGGTGATAAACAAATTGAAAAATAATGGCAATTGTGGCGGACATTGCAACAAGTTTTGCTAATTTAAGTTGAAATGTAACTGTTATTAAGTAATTATAGTTTTTCAGGATTTCTCAATTTCCAGAGTAAAGGGCTATGTTTGGTTTTGTTTTTCCAAAACAAAACTCTTCCCAATTCATCCCAAAGCAAAACCAAACATACATCACATTCTCCAATACATTTTTCTACTAATACCTCACATTTTCCAATACATCACATCAAAACTCATTCTCCTCAAATACTTTTCCCAAAACACCCAAAACAAAACCAAACATTACCAAGAATTTTCTGTATTTTCGATCATGGACCAAAGTTTTGTTCCATGCATCTTAATTTTGAGATTCAAATTTATTAGGGTGTTGTTTGGAGTCTCGAATGTTCTCGATTAGTCAGCACAAATATTCTCAATTTGTCTTGATCCTTTTAACTCCAATAAAGGGTGTCTCCATGACACAGGGCTCCAGCCATAGTAAGATAAAAAGCCATACCCCCAACAAGTGGAGATGTTATTTCTGTTACCTGAACTTGTCCAACGGGTCGCATTGACTCCTCATAAATTCTACCTAATGCCCACAACATACGACAATCAAATTGTCATCTTTCAATCAAATGTCAAAGGCAAGGGGAATTTGAGAGATGAAATTTGTACAGAGAACACCCATGGGTAAGATTCTGTCCAAACTCAAAAACATGCTTACTTATCTAGGGCAATCAAAGAATTGTCAAAATCGTGACAATAAATATAAAGATTTACTAAGTATGACGCCCAAAAGAACACAGTATTTCTGCTGTAGTTCTTAAATGCTGTTGCATTGTAATAATTGAGTTATCAGCCTACAACAGACTTTAGTTTTGATATACTACCATGAATTATCAACAAAAACTCAACTAACCTCTTCGCAATCAGATAATAAAATCCACATGAAGAATAGATAATCTGGAAATTTTGAGGTGTTAGTATTCACTTCAAATACTGAGAAAAATTCCCCCACATTACTCGTAATGAAAAAATATACTTGGAGACAAACACCTACATAGATGTGGTGCACCATAAGATGGCATGGTCAATGTTAAGCTTATTAGTCAATCTTTTATCTCCTGCACTAGTTAGAAAGCTAATGAAGTATAATATATTTGAAAAGGGTAATTGCACTTTTAAAGAAATTCATGCAGGGCATGTTATTATATGGACTTACTAACTGGCATAATCTGCCAACAAAGGAATAGCAACACAACCCTAGTGTGAAGAAGCTTCTTTTTTAAGATTCTGGAGAGCCTTCCTACACCATGTTTTCTAGAAATAAAATCAATGGCACGTACAGAGTTTGGATTGACACATTCATATATCTTTAACTTGGACAAAATGTAGCTTATCATAGAAAATGTTAATATAGGTGTAAATTTGAAAACAAAGTTAGCTGGCCCAAACTCAAACAAGTTCCTTATCATTTCTGCAAATTGTTTCACTCTATACATGAGATGACAGTCTTGACGAACAACTACGATTACATTATGATGACACATGCTAAAAAGTTAATGAAATTAAATGGTAACCAAATGCTCAACAATCAAGTCAACAAAGGCTGATTTCAATGATGATACAGAATGAATGAGATCATTGCAATCCACAAAAGGTTTGTAATAACAAGCCAAATCTTCATTCACAAGGAAACAATATTTTGTTCCTGGAAAATAGGCGGAACCAATTGAATAAAACCAACACTACCAATTGATATTGGGAGGAGAAGCATTTTAAGCCAAGGATTTCAGAGTTCAACAGAACTATAATTCACATAGTTTGTTAAGATCTCCACAAACAAGCACACATGACCATAACTCTCAAGGAAACATGACATCTCAGATCCCAGAGAATACAGATACGGCAGCTTGATTGTCAAGTTTCAACTACTAATAAAGAGCAAGATTTTAGTTCAACCATCATATACTGATCAATCTACAACAGAATTTTAGGTATGGAGCTACTTTTGGTCGGCCACATGCAATAGAAAGAAACCCTAGTCTATTAGTATTCCTTTCTTTACTCTTTTCTCAGAAAGAGGATTGTTAGGAGACACGGGAAGCTTTGCAATTGTAGGGAAGCTTCTCAAGAATCAACGAAATAAAGCATGAAAGTTTCAATACTCCTATAGTGAAACACTAATTACCATGCTGCCTGATATCTTGTTTAACCATTTGACTTGAAGCCATGTTATTGGACACAGTTAAAATCTGTAAGCATAAACATGCTGTGTGTCTCTCTACTTGGGAAAAGTCAATTTCAATCAATCCTACTCATGATCATCACAAAAATCTCCCAATCGCAAGCAAATACTCTCTAAACACCCATCAAAATACACAATCCAATCGAATAAAGACCACAAAATCCAACCAAAAAGAATACGAAAAAGTAACTCACTTGGTTTCCAAGAAAATCAAGAATGTGGACGGAGCCGGCGTGGGTGCCGAGCGCGATCATGCGTTCGGCAACGGCAATACACGAAGCGGCGTCGCTTTGGAGGAGCGTGGGCACGCTGCCGCCCATGCGCTGGTACTTAAGCCTCGGCTCCTCCTCCTCCTCCTCCTCCTCCCCTTCTGCCTCCGAATTCTCTTCTTCTGATTCTTCTTCTCTTTCGTCGTCGCCTTCCATTCCGTTCTCCGATGGCTTCGGCGACATTCTGGAAAAGCTTTACAGGAAACTATAGGCAACGAGAAAGGAATGATTGAACGATTGTACAAAGAAAGAAAGATCTGTCGGGGGTGGATCGGGTTTGGTCTAATTTCTTTTGTTTAGAGGCTTTTGGGAAATAGTATAGAATAGTTGATATTTGATATTTATGTAACTAAAATTCATTTGCAAGGGGACATTTAAAATAGTGCCTAAAGTGTTAGTGACAATGTGACACTTGTACTTATTGGAAAAAAACGTCATATTAAATTAGAGTTAGATTCTTGAAATGAAATTAACAATTTTTTATTTTTTGGTGGGGAGACACAAAGATTCAATCTTTTAATTCCAAAGACTTTATTAGAAAAAAAAAAACAATCAATTTATTGTGTTATTAGGGTGTCTTCTAGGAAAAATAAAAATAAAAATCATATTAATTACATCTAAATGAAAAAGGGTGTGATCAATATTAAATGCCAAATATGGAGTGAAGGGGGAGAGGATTGGTTCCAAATTTTGTGGGAGCGTCCTTGCAATGGTGTTGGAGAGATGTAGGTAGTGTACATTATGTGTGTATTTTAGACATTCACGTATAATTACATACTTATTTATGTATATGTGTGTGTGAATATGGGTGAGGTGCTACACTATTAATGTGTGGGTCTTCATTATCATATATATATATATATATATATATATATATATATTATGATTGTACTTTATTAAAATTGGGCAAAGGCCCAAAATACAATAAGGATAAAGGATCATAAATGTCCATCTTGTAATTGATAACATTAAGTAGACAAAATATTTGAAGACCAAAAAGAAAAGAAAAAGAAATAATTGAAATATACAATAAACCCTTCAACCATTGTTACCTAACCTCACATTTTATATGCGAGAAAGAATCATATAATAATGTTGAATAAATTTTAATGCAATGCAAGCACTTGTATTTTTCTTTCTTTCTTTTTTTTTTTTTTTTTTTTTTTTTTTTTTTTTTTTGCATTCATTGAACTTTTTGTTTCAGTTTTACTCTACAATGGGAGTTGACAAACTTAATAGTTGAAGCATTGTCATACAAGTGCCAAGGAATTAAAGAAGCAAATCTGTATAGATTCAAAATTATATTATGATAATGCCAGAGCAATTCTCCTACCTTTTACCCTAACACTTCTTTGTCCTATTTATATAATTTCATGTTTCCACACCACTAATCAAAGACCATCCACTCTTTAATTATTTGTTAGGTCAACGTCACTTTACCTATTTATTTTTATAGAATATTACTTTACCCTCTATATTTTCAATTGTCTTATTTTATCACTTTATACTCTCATTATCTCACTTACCTTCTTATACTTTAAAAATATTAAACAAATTATCTTTACCTATTATTTATAGTAAAATTATATTAAAAAGTACTAAGAAAATAGGCTTGTACTTATATATTAATATTTTCAACATAATTAATAACACTTAACACTAAATTCGTCGAAATTTTATTATTTTTAAATTCTAATAGCTATTTTTTTATAAACATTGTTTCTATTAAATTTATACATTGATATTTTTTATTAATTAATATATTTTATTTATAAATTTTCTACTTATCATAAATATAAAAAATATAAAACATATTTCTAAAAAAATATTTTTTTGAATATGTAAAATATTAGTAATAAATTTATCATTGTTGATGGAATTATCAAAATTTCATAAAAACAATGTTAAATTCAAAATAAGTTATTTTTAAGTAATTTAATAATATTAAATAAATTATAAATAGTTGAATTATCATAAAGTAATAGATACTATGTTCTATTTAAAAAAAATCATAGTGATTTGAGTATTTAATTTTATTACTATTACTTGATTATAATAATTATTTTTGAATTTAACATAGTTTCCTAGTAATATTTATGTATTTAATAAAATATTATTTAGAAATATTTTATATTTTTTTTGAATTTATATTGAGTAGGAAATTCATAAGTAAAGTGTATTAGTTAATAAAAAATATTCTACTATATACTAATTTCATAGAAACTATGGTAAATTAAAAAATAACTATTAAAATTTAAGTACAATAAAAAAATTAATATTGATTTTTAATTAATTAAAAAATATTAGAATATAAATATAAGTCTATTAATTCTAAAATATTTTAAAGTAAATTTACTATAAATAATATGTAAGGATAATTTGGTTAATATTTTTGGAGTAGAAGAGGTAAAATAAGATATTGAAGGTACAATAAAGTAAAGTAAGATAGAATGAGAGTACAATGAGATAAAATGAGATAATTGAGAATACAAGAATGTAAAGTAATACTCATTAAGAGTTGAGGGGCTAAATTGAAATTAATCCATATTTGTTTCAAAAATATACAATGCATTATTCTAGTATAGAATTTATAGTGAGTTAACACATGAAACATCAAAAACCCATTTTCGTCCAAATATAATTTGCAGCAAAATTTGTTTTGCTTGGGATGTTGGATATTTGTAATTTGAATATGGGGTGACGAAATTTTAGGCACATGATCTAAAATGTAAAAGTAACGCTTATATGGTTATCCATTATGAGTCCATCTTGGTTTTGGGCCGAGGATGATCGTTTAGAAGTCCTCCTCCTAAATTCTATTTTTATTTTGGGAAAACAGTGGAATTTTTGTTAAAAAATTTATAAAATATTTGAAAGTTTATAAAATATTATAAAATATTTAATAAAAATTTTAGAAAAAGATTTTATAAGTTCTCAAAATTAAATGTTAAAATCTTACAAGCTATTTTTTTTAAAATTTTAATTTATTTTTAAAATATTAACAAACTCATTTAGTATTTTAACCATATTAATTACAAAATTATTATTACTAATATTTTATAAGTTTCATAATTTTATTTTATCAAACAGTTCAAGAGTTTATTCTAAAAATAATATTTTATATTTTATATATTCTAAAAATAGAAGCTTAAGATTTTTTGGATAAATTTAGCCAAATCTTTTTTCTTTCAGCTTTTTTTTTTCTTTTTTTCTTTTGATATAAAACTCTTTATAATCCATTTGAGTGAGAGAAGTATCTTTGGATTTCATTTCATTTACGTCAGGTGTTTGAATCTTGAATTTTGAGGAACAAAATGAAAAGGAAATTAAAGGACAAAAATATATGAAAACTACCTGAAGTATAACATTATATCATTTGCATGATAAAAATGATGAATTATAAAAATTATATTTAAAATTTAACCTAATTACTAAAAAAATTATCTAACTTTCAAAAGTACAAAGACTCCTTTCAAAAGTACAAAGGCTCCTGACTACCGGAAGTATTAGTCAAATAATGAAATTGATGAAAAGTCAAAATTATCCTTGCAAACCAATATTATTATTTTTTAAAAAAAATATGAAAAACAACTTTGTTCCCAATTTAAAATAAAGGATAAATTATAAAAACTACCCTGAGCTTTATTCAAATTATAAAAAAATTTAATTATCTTTTAAAATTATAATTTTTTTTTAAGATTTGTCTTTATTTTACAATAACTCTTAATATGTGCAATTTGTAAAATAAAAACAAATATCAATGAAATATTTGTAATTTACAAACTAAGATAGAATTTTTGTAAATAATTCAAACTTCAAGATTAATATTTATAATTGACCCCAAAATAAAATATCAATCGTTTATCTTATCAATCACAATCCAAATATCCATAATTTTTACTTTAACAATTTAAAAAAAATAACAAAAACGAAAAACTCCCGCGCCCACCTCAATGATGATTTTTGTAATTTTGAATGTTAACTAATTTTTTTATAAATTGGTAAAATTTCAAAAATAATTTTTATAATTCAACCGTGAAACTTAATGTTTTCCGTCATTAAAATCTAGCAATCAAACATAGTACTTTGAAAATGAGAGAGAACACAAAGAGCAAACGGGGGAAAGTCAACATGAAAATAAAATATCTATTCTTTGTGAAAAAATTCTTGATATAAAATCATTATTATTTGCAAATTCTCTTACAAATGGACAAGCGTATGTGTTTTTCCTTTAACATCATCGATCCCTTTTGTTAAAAGTTTTGCACATAAAAAAAATTCCTGTCCGGTTATTTAGCTTTGCTTGGTGGGCATCCCTTCCGACCATCTTTCAGTCTCTTCAATTCTTGAATATCATTTGTCATTTATTTATGTATAAAACCATTAATGGCTTATCTATTTCGCTGCAACAGGAGACTGCGTTATTCTACCTACCATGCTCAGTGCTACACAGGGCTGATCCACAGGTACCTGAAAATCATAGCAAATAAATGTACTAGTTAAAGATATATCAGATCTATTTTTAATTTTTATTTAATAATAATATTTGAGAGATAAAAATAATATAGGTCGGATAAATTTTTCTATTGTAAAATCTATTATAGTATACCAATTATTCACAAAATGTGTACATAGCATCAATTCGTGCAATACAACATAATTTGTAATAAAAAATTCAAACCGCATATCACTTGCAGGTTTAAGATTGCACGTATAAATTAGACCCTAGGTCACTTTCAGGTGTTGTACCTAATCGGGGCCAAATTTCGAATTTGAATATTATGCACTGATTCCTCTATTTAATATAAAATACATTATATCTCCTCAATTATATGGTGTTATAGATATTATCTTTGATAATATATAATGGATATATATTTTACCTCACACTCACATACATAATGTAGGTGTGTGTAAAATGTATACGAGATGCACACTCGGTGGACATCATCGGGTGTAACATCTCTTAAACCGAATTATAACTATGATCGGAAAGACTCTCTTAAATTAATAAATATAAGACTTAACCTCCATGAATTAAATATTTAGACAAAATTGTCATTGTTCCACGTGAATTTATAGACTTCCAGATAAGCATTTCACACCCTTAACTGAACTTCAATTCCTTTCTTAATACGAAAAAATATTTTTAATTATAATATAAAAAAAATAATTAGTAACTTAAGTAATTCAAACTTTAAAAATGAGTATAACAAGTGACATATAATTTCACAAAGTTACCATTGATGTTCTCATGAAATACTTATAGAAAAGAATATTCAAATACGAAAAGATCAAACCACATCAATTTGTTATAATATATAGAAAAAAAATGTTTTATCTAACATATTTCTTAAGGGCATAGATGCTAATACGATATATGAAATTTTTAGATGAATTTAGTGTAATATATTCAATTCATTCACTAGATTAAGGGGGGCGGGGCGGCCTGAAATCTAATAGCCAAAATGGCCAGCAGTGAACTGGGTGCAATTTGATCTACTGTAAAATGACAGACTAAGACACATATTAGTCTGACATGAGAAACATGAGCAGAGATGATGATTAGGACAGCACAAATTAGCAACCAGAACAGAAAAATGTGTGGGGTTCTTTTCATCAATGGAGAATGGGACTGGAGAGTGGAGAGCCATGACCATAATTTGCAGACAGAGAACAAAAACATTGATTATAAATGAGGTGGAGAAATTTGACTTACAAAGTGGCCAGCTCCAAGAATCCAGTAGAAATGTAAATTCCTGTATGACTTGGTGAAGCCCTTTGTTATTTTTGAGTCCCCACAGTAGATTGGAGTTCTGTCCATGCTCAAGAAAGTCTTTATCCCATCCCACCTGATAGATAAATAAATAGCGTGGTCATTTTGTGAATATCGTGATAGAATCAAATATACTCGTTTAGTACATGTGAGTTTTATAAAAAAAAATAAATTAAAAAAGAAAAAGAACATTTGTCGACAATCTTACTTGAGTTTTTTGATCCATGCTTCAGTTCCCTTGGCCGCGCAAATGACGTCGAGCTAGAATAAACCAACCAATTTACATTAGTTTTGGTGTATCAAAGCCAATTAGGTGTAAAAATTACATATTTGCATAATTTTGTTCAATCAAAAACTTATTACAAAAATGAAAGTTGAAGTCAAGTGCAATAGGATGATGCAAGGAGTACAAAATTAAGTTCTTACTTGACCATTATATACAGTCACATTGACTCCCTTCTTAAGCAGCTTATCAACCTGTAAAAGATAGAAAACCAAGTGGACAAAATTACTAGAAGCAAGTTTGGCACTTGTACTTGTAAATGTGTGGAGTTGACTGTCTAATTTTTGTTAAATGTGCCTACATATCCTCTTAAATATTCTGTCGAAATTTTAATATACTTTGGGCGTGTTGTACTTTGCTATGCGACGTTTAAAAAATATATATTTAACTATTTAAAATATTTTAAAATATTATAATTTACTATTTAATCCTTATTTTGATGGAATGAAGTAGAATATTTTTACCAAATTATTGTTGTGTGTTACTCAATTGTCAATATTTTAACATTTCAATAAACTTTAAGTTTTTTTTTATTATTATAAACTAATTTTATATTTATGTTTCTCTAGGTATACGCATGTGAGATTAAAAATAATTTTTATTATTAAACCCCAAATTATTATTATATCATATATAACTTCACGTGTATTTATCTAGTGAAGAATATTGGGCTATTTTTAATTCAAATATAAGAATACATGAAAGAGATATTACTGATACTAAGATCTACTTATTATATTTTGTACCAATATCCAACCAACATGATCTCACTCATCCTTACTCAAATTAGAACCCCAAACAACTTATACCCTCACAAGACAAATAATCATAAATTTGTACAAATACCATAATAATGAATTGAGGGAAAACTCTAAAAACAACTTAGACAAACATAACCAAAACAAATTAAATTACAATAACAATAACTTGAATTCACTGAAATATCAAAATATTGTTGGTTAAATATTTCATTTCATTCCATCAAAATAAGCACTCAATGATAAAGTGAAATATTTTTAAAAAAATTAAATAATTAAATGCATGTTTTTTAAAATATCGGAGAATAAAGTACACCCTAAAAGTATTCCATGTGCAATGGTTGGGGGCAAAGTACAAGAGGGTAATTTACTCTTAAACCCTTAAAAAAAAAAAAAAAAAAGGAAAGAAACCCTTCTATAGGTGACAGTAGACACAGTAGATTTATTACAACAGCAAGAAAAAGTGGGCTTGTTTAACTTTCCACGGCTACTGCCTAGTACAGGCGAAGAGTGATGTCTGCATCTTTCATTCTATCAATTAGGTGAATAAACCGTAGCATAATAAACTGAAGAAAAAAGAAGACTATCGTCTTGTATTAAAAGCCAAGCAACAAAAAAGTTATTCAGTCCTGTTCAATCAACTACATTTTCCTTGCCAATTTACTTTGTCCCAACTAACCTTTTATTAGGGGTGTGCACGCTTTGCTAAATTGATCAAATGTCTGAAATTAAAATTTTGGTATAAATTGTATTTTTTAAAAATTGATCAAATATCGAAATTGAAATTTTGGTATAAATTGTATTTTTTAAAAAATTTGGTGTACAGTTCGATATTGATATTTGAGTTTGATATACCGTAACGAATTAAATATCGATTTTTTTAATTTTAATTTATTTTTTTAAAACATTATTAATTAATTTTGACATTTTAAGTATTTTTTAATTTATTATTCTTATGTTCAATTATTTAGTAATTAATTAATAATTATTTAGTTGGTATTTATGAAGATGATTAAAATTTAACTTGATAAAAATAATATATATATTTTTTATTTTTAATAACTAAAAGAGTCCATTTTTTTTGTTTGATGAAGTGCATCACCAAAATTCCGATTGAGGATTAGACTACATATAATTTGATTCTTTAATTATTTATTATTAGTCACAAATGGAATAAATATATAAATATATTTTTATTTTCAACAATTCAATTATTTATTTTTGCCTAAATAATACTCATTTATGTTTGAAAATAAATTATAAAAAATAGTTAAAATAAATAAATTATATTTTTCATAGGTCACAACTCCTTTGATTAATAATTGTTATGGATGAATTCTTGAAAAAAGAGGGAGTAATTTTTTTTTATAAATTTCGATTTTACCGAAATCGTACTGAATTATCGAATTTTTTTCAGTAATTACCAAATCAATTCGGTATTCGGTTTGGAAAAATTTCGTACCGAAATTTCAATACGATTCGATACAGTTTTACCAAATGCGGTGTATTATCCTGAAATTTCATTCTTGATTGTCTAAATAATTGCATTTTATTTCATATTTTGTCCTTAGGAATGAATACATCGATTAAACCGGGCAGTTTTTGTATTTCGACCGAATCTCAGAAAATATGGGCGTAATTTAGCAAGAAAAATAATCAGAGTACTTTCTAAAACAAAATGCCTAACTTGTTACCTCATGGATCCTTGGTCTCATGAAATCTCCTTCTAGTGCAGAGAAAACAAGATCTGATTGCCCACCCCATCTGCAAAAACACAATGCCACCCCTTGATTAATAAAGAGAAAGGGGCAAAATTCTAAAGAAGATTTCATCAAAAGAGAACTGTAACTTACTGAACATCTCTCGGGATAATCTTCAGCTTCTTCTTGATCTCACCATTCATTAGGCTATCAAGATCACCATCACCACCAGGAGTAGACCTCAAGGAGTTCAGATATCTCGAGTACCGTCTCGTTGCAATGTGCTGTGATGATAGCTCAGAAGCTGTCAAGGACACAGGGTCCATTCCTGAATCCAACAAGAAATTGTAGAAATCCTGCAAACAATTCATTGCAATGAATGCATTCCCAAAAATATAGTCGAGGCAAACGATTTTATACGTGGTGAACAATCAATACGCAGAGGAAAAGAAGAGGGACAATGTGAAATTCTACCACTGAATTACTGCTGGAAAGGATAACATCCTCGAGCTCACGCCATGAATCAGTTGCCTTGACATACTTACCAGAATTAAGTTGCTGTTTTATCTGCTCTGCTAAACTGTTTTCTGAAAATAAATCTATTAGCCATCGATGAAATCTTTCAACTGTAAAGAACATCAACACATAATTTAGGCCTTATAGCAGCAGTTTTTAAAGAAGGTAGACCTGTTTGACTTCACCAGGCCATTGTTGTCAAGCCTGGAGACATCTTTCAGGAGAGGACCCCATGAAAACTGCATAAACATGTGAAAATCATGACAAAGTGCCTGGCTTAGTTGTCATGTGTAGAAAGAATTAATGACTAACAGCTGAAAAGATGTTCATTTACAGTTGAATCAGAAGGAATACCACAAAATGTTCTGGTGAAATCCAAGAGTCTCCCAGTGCAATTCCTGGAGACAGAAAATTTCCAAATTGTAAGTAGTAGCAGGGAGAAAGATTGTACAACCAAGAAAGCATCATCATGGTTAAACTGCAGCCATTGTTACTCAATTCAAGATTCAAATTTTGGGTTTTCTTTTTTACATAGATTCAAAACAAGTTGTACCTCCAAGCTTGAGCTTTAGTTTTCCAGCCTCAATTGCCTTGAGAGCTGATAGTCCAAGGGTAACAGCAAATTTTCCTCCGTAAGACTCTGCTACTATGTAAAGAGGGCTCTTTTGGAGGGTTTCATTTCTGTTGAAAACTTCAATCAACAGTGTGGTTAAATCAGCTGCAGCCTCATCATCAGTTTTCACCAACAGTTTTGTATCCTCCACAAAACTGTATCCAGTCCCAACAGGATTATCCTATACACAAAACCAAACAAACAATTGAATCAATGAACCCAAAAAAAATCCAAAATTATGGAATGTTGAGAACAAATGTAGAGAATGTCAAGTCTCACCACAAACAGAAGATCAGCTTTGCTGAGCCATGTTGAGTTTCTAGGCTTCAGATATGTGTCCAAAGGCCCAATCTCTTCAAAATTTCCAATCCCGACTCCAGAGGCACCCTAAGATACAAGAATTCAAGAATTACAATGTTGACATCTAACTTCTTTAATGTCAAGTAAGAAACTGTGAAAAATTACTGATCAAGATTTTCTGTCCTGATTTTTCTACTGAAAATTATAGAAGTAAATATACTGACAGGTCCACCCTGCAGCCAAAGAATGATAGGCCATGGCTTGGCTGGATCTTGAGTCCTGCATGGACTTCTGTAATACCACCAAAACATGTGGGCTTCTGTTCACATAACACACACAAAAAAAAAACACAAAATCAGAATACCATAATGCATGAAAATCATAACTGAAACAGAAAAAGATGCAAAATTTGGAGATTCAGAATTTGTATCCTACTGGGCCTGACTTCAACATATCCCCAGGCTTCTGATCCATCTTCTGCTCCTGCAGCGTTGGCTACTGATCCACCGTGAAAAGCTGGAATGAAGAATAATACATAAACAAGAAGGGAAAAAACAATAAGGGACTTTTCCATTTTCAAAAGCAGAAAAAGATTTGAAGTCCCCCACTCCACAGAATGAAAAAAAAAAGGCTGTTTGCACAAGTGAGAATGTGCAACTGGTGCCTTTTTATATGCAAATGGGATGATGATTGGATGGTCTTCTTAAGTTCTTCTCTCTGACTCCAACAATATAACCAAAAAAAAAAAAAAACAGTGGCACCTGCAAATCAAAAGGGGACCAGAAATTTGACTTTACAGATGATCTTTCATTAAATTTTGCACCCAAGAATAGGTATTTTATACATCTGTCAGGCTGTGCAAAGAATCATAGTGATCTCCGTACTTAAAAATGTTTTTACATGCCAAAGGGGTAGTTTAAAATTGTAGTAAAATAGCTCAAATCTGTTCACTAAATTATTGTGCAAGCTGTTCAAAAATATTCTTTCTATAATACTCTTATCATATGATTGCTAAGAATCAAATATCATTGCAAAATCATAATAATATATTATGATATTTTTTATTTAATTTGATTCATTTTTTCCTTATTTCTTCACATGTCTAATTAATCTATATTAATATAAATATTCATTGCAATATCAAATCAAATTTATAATATTATCAAATCAAGAGAAACCAATAAAAATATTATAGTCCTTTCAGCACTTCATTATAGACCAAATGGTCAAATTACTTCTATCTCTTCAATTTTTTCTGTCTTCAGAATTCAACATGATATCAAATCACAATAACATATAGTAATTCAACATGGTATTAGGTTTTAGGCCTTTATTGCAAGATCATAATAATAAATTGTGATATTTTTGAATTGATTTTCGAGTGATTTCTTTCTTTTTTTATTTCTTTATATGTCTAATTCGCTTATTTATATAGGTGTTGTTTGTAATATCAAATCAAGAAAGAACAATATAAGTGTTATACTCTTTTAGGCCAAACCATGTTATTCTCTATCTATCCATAATTCAACAATGATCATGTAATTATTGACATTTATGTTTTGGTCACGGGAGTGTATATTATTACATAATATGTGCATTGGCTTTAGTGACACAGATTGCTTTTATAATGGGCCACAATAAAAATATAACTTAGTATAGATAATAATAATTCGATGCACATTATCCATTTTAGCATAAATCATCCCATTTTACATAACCTTTACTTAAAAAAAAAAAATGTTACCTAAATCTTACATTATTTCAATTTTTATTTTTTTTATTTTTCATCCATACCTCCTAAATTACTTAGTTTATTAAGACCTTGCATTTGATTGCACATGTAATGTGGTTTTGTAGATAGCAAAACAAGTATCATTTTTAGATCTTCTTAAAATGGTAAATATCATGTTATATTTGTTATGTTTTGGCAGTTAACAAAGACGCGAAAGGTAACCTGCATTATTTACTTGTTCCTTTCCTTCTTCTGACAAACAGAAAAATAAAGAAGCTTTTTGCACATGCTTTGTGTAAAAAAAAAATGTGTTACTGTTTAAATTTATTTAATTTTGTATTTAATTTTAAAAAAATTATTATTTAATTTAATTATTAATTAAATTGAGTTTGAACGAATTTTAATCGAAAAATACAAGTCAAGTTTGAATATTTTAATTTTTTTATATATATTTTTTATTTTTTTATTAATTAAATTGAGTTCGAGCATATTTTTAAATTTTATCTATAAAAAAAAATATATTCAAATTTGTCAAACGTTAAAGAGATTATGACAATTGACCAACAAGATTTATTTTTAATTAATGTTTAACGGTACTCATTTTTCTTTTCTGCAGAGTCATATCACTTGTTTTTTTTAAATTTTATTGAGTCGTGACAGCTCAATTTGATATACAAATTTTCTGAAAATTTTACTGATTAAAATCAAATGAGAAATTGGTATGAAAAAAATTAATCTATTTTTTGCACTTATTTTTTGTTTGCACTGAAATATCATTCATAAAGAAAAAATATATATTAGACGTGTTTAATGGGATAAGGTAGAGAGGAAGATTGCGTGCCAGAACATTGTTTATACTTTTTGCAGTTAGAAAAGGGATATGACAGACTCAAGACTTTTGGTATTTTTGAATTAATATTTTCATAATTAAATTATTCTTGTTGTCGATCTACAATTTAATCGATTATTAATTTTATTTTTATATTATTATTCATTTAGTCATATCGAATATATCATGAAAAAATAAATAAATGATTATAATTAAATTAAGATGTACGCGGTATATCCCTTATTAAAAAATATTTTATACTAATTTGATATTTATGGTATAAATCAGGTATCAATTATAATATTTTATATTATAAAAACCCTTTAAAATATTTTTCTATCCAAAAAATCATTCCATCAACTTTTTATTTAAAAAAAACCCAATAATTATTTTTTTTGACTAAATTACTCTAGAACTTCTTGATTAAGAAATTTAATGAATTGATATCTTCTTAAAATTAAAAGTTCAATGGTAATTTCGTCCAAAAATAGGTAAAAGTTAATGATTGGGTTTTTGGAATTGAAAAGTTGGTGGAATGGATTTTTTGGACCAAAAAATAAATTTATGAACTATTTTAGATATAAAATTTTATTTTATAGACTATAATCTTTATCTTTAGCACTTTATCCCATTCATTTGTGACAATTGACCTACCAAATTTATTCCTTCTACAAAAACAAAAACCAAGTATAAAAAGACAAAGAAGGTATAATTTGATGATATGATTTCATACCCTAATATTTCTTTCCAAACATCTTCTACATTTTTTCAATTTTCGTATGGTTGGTTACAACAAGGGAATGGGCACATTTTTTATTTTTGTTTCTTCATTTTCTTTTTTATTTTTGGGTCATTTTTAAAAAAGGGATAAAATAGGTACGTCACTTGTAATTTTTTAAAAAATTATTGTAATTAAAGCATATTGAACAATTAAAAGGAAATTTCGTGACATGCATAAAAGCTTCTTAACTTTTGTGTATGTGTGTGTGTGTGTGTCTACATAAACAAATATATCTTCAAAAAATAGCAAAAAATCTTTCTGAACCCACCCCCCAAAAAAATAATAATAAAAAAGAATACCAAATATTCTCCGATTTTAAAAAGGGCAAAAACTCAGACATGAATTGGAAGCATGATTTACTTTGAAATTTATTAGATATTCACTTATAAAAAGACACATATATATTCTCTTATTTATATTAAACCATTTTTTGGGATGGGAGGTGGGGTGCCGGGAGTTTTTGGGTTGGGGTGCGGCAGGTGGCGGTGGTGGCATTGGTTGGGTTGCGAGGGTGGGGCGGCGGCGATGCTGGGGTTGGTGTGACATGGAGAGATTTTTGGTAAAAAAGGTTAAGAAAAAATAAGAAAAAAGAAATAATAAATATAAAACGGGAGAAAGAAGGTAAAAAAAAAAGAGAAAAAATTAATTGGAAAATACATAAAGTGGGTAAGGGTATTTTAGTCTTTACACTACCGGTGCATATTTTTAAAATTCAGGGAGGCTATTTGATTTTTCTTTTTTTGGCGGATTTTTTTGACCATTTTCCTATTTTAGAGGGGGGGCATTGTTCTTAACCCAAAAAAAAATATCAATAAATGTATCGATGTTGTCCAAAAAGAAGTTTGATAATTAAAAAAAAAAAAAAAACAGAAAAGGTCTTGTAATAGTAACAAGAAATGAGCGAAAGCCAATTTGTTTGACGTGTAAACTGATTCAATTTTGGAGTCGACGAAACCAACTGGTAAGGAACAATAAGCCATGTGCTGTCAAACTCTTTGTTGTAGTTGACGATCAATATCAGCCAACGATTACTATAGTGTCCCTAATAATACAGGCATTATAAGCACTTGCAAATTCAATTTTTTTTATTAGTAGCATTATAATATTATATTTGTCACTTTTATTTATTTTTGGGGGATATTTTAAAATAAAATTTTATTTTCTAAATTATTTTTTTCCCAAAAGATTAAAAAATCATTTCAATTAAAGTAATGATACGATACTATTAGCTTTTAACCATTATTTTTAAGAGCAATTGTATAAAAATGTACGCGTCAAACTAATACGGATCACCTTCTTGTAATGGAATTGACGAGTTGTATAGTTGCGGACTTGGAGCGCTGATTGATTACAAATGTGGTGGGTTGCTACTTACGTCACAAACTAGCATTAGGGATGTCGGGGGTTGCCCAACAAAGACCCTCCGGCACTCAAGTCAGTAAGTTGCGTAGGTGAATTAAATTAGAAACTAAAGAACGTTTAAGGTTTAATCGAATTCGTATATTTTAATTATGAAATGATAGGATATTTATAGCAAAAAATGAAATTTTCATAGGCTATCGGGCTTCTGGCCCATTGAAAAAATTTTCTTTTGGCCTTTAACTTCTAAACTTACTCTTTTTACGCATATTATTTGAGTCAATTCATTTGGATTAGACTTATCATAATATGGGTCCAATTTATTTGGGTTAGACTCATCATAATATTTATATTTTTTCAACTTAAATATATATAAAATTGGAGGGGGCCCGCTTGAGTCCATTGCCTAGGCCCTTTTTTTCAACAATAGGTTCAAAGTGGGCTTTAATTTATCCCACATCGTTTATTTTTTTATTTTAATATGTATGTATATATTTATGTAATATTATTTTTTTAAATAATATTTATAAAATATTAGTAATTTTATTTTTTAATATTTTTAAATTATAAAATAAATCTAATAAGTTTGTTTGGTTTGAGTCGAATATGGATCCTTAAAAATTTTAGCAGGGTAGATCTCAAATTTTAACAAACCTGTCTCATTGTCATGGCCGTGTTTACTCATATAAATCTGGATATCAAATCAAACTAAACCCATAATTTTAAAACATAGAATTAGTATATATAATAATTGAGTATTGTACAATAATAAATGGTTATTTATATATAAAAAAAAACATAAAAATAAATGGTTGCAAGCACGGTTTCATACTAGAAAACCCAAGTTAATGACCAAAAAAGAACGAAAGTGAAAAAACAAATATAGCTTGGGAAACCTCTTGCTCAAGTTGGACGTAGCAAGTGTTATCGTATTTATCATATAATTTATTATTTTTTTTGTAATATATATTAATTATATGACAAATATAATTTATTCATTATATTATTAATTAGGGTCCGGACAAACTCTATTCAAACTAAAATTTCCCATATGGAGGGACTCTAAAATTTAGTGGTTGCATCAAACTTGTGTCCTAAACGGTGCCTAACGTATATACACAATTTAAACAAATTGTGTGTTTTTGTGTAATTGTGCGTATATACTTCTATTTGGTGTTAAAATGCAGTAGAATCTTTTACGACATATAGTTAAAAAACAAGGTGGTCATTTTGTACCGTTGATTAATTAAATTAATTATTTTTTAAAATGCATTGTTATATAATTCAATAAATCTTTAAAAATCAATTAAAATTATTAAATATAAATATTAGGATTTAAAAGTTTAATAACATCAAAATTGTCATATGATTGTTATAATAAGTTAGTCAAAAAATTAAATAATTTGATTTTATATCATAGCAAAGGTAGCAAATAATTGAGACAGAAGAGTTTATGAAATGCATAAGGTAATAATAAACAAGTTATGTGAAAAGCAACCATTAGAACAAATACTTCAGCAATGAGAACTACAATGGAGCATCATATTACTTTGAAAACATATTGTAACAATGTCTGAATTATTTACAAGTTAACAACATTATCACCATTATGCATATTTCTAAGCCGTTTCATCATATATATAAATAATATACACACAAAAGTATATTTATAAACCAAATAAGTGTAAACATAAATAAAAAATTTATAAGTTATATATACTTTAGATAATCGAAAAATTTCGATGGGAGATATATTATATATCTTTCTTATAATAGCTGCTCGTCATCCTAAAAATTTGAAATATAGAAGATAATTTAATACTTTGAACTTAGGCTTCACTGTGATAATTTTCATAAATATATATTTTACGAATATCCCATTCAGTAGGTGTTACTCTATTATTATTTATAAAATGAAATTATTTTTATTACGTGTTAATATCAAATGGGTTATATAGTTTGGGCTTGCTGATTATTGCAGGAAAACAAAAAAAAAAACAACAACTTTCCCCAGGTGGGTAGTTGACTTCCAGGAGGCCCAACTTTATTTGAGGGCCCAATAAACATTGCAACTAGAAGCTGTGAAGATGAAAGATTAACCTTATTGTTTTGGTCATCGATTTTTTTTTTGACTAAATTTATTTTTGTAAAAATATAAACTCTTACATCTTACAAAATATTTTTAGAATTTATATAATATTAAATTTATTTTAAAAATAATTTTTTAAGATGTTTTTTTATAAAATAAGATCATGTAGTTTAAAAGATTTTTTTATAAAATTAAAATTAAAAGAATTTGTTAAGAATTATTTTTAAAAGAATTTATAAAATTCTAAAATTTTATTTTGGGAGCACGTAAATCCATCTTTTAAAAATCTTACCAAATATTTTAAAATATCTTATAAACTCTAAAATATCGTATAAGTCATATTAAAAAAATTTAAGCTAACCCAAATACTTTCTAAGTCTAATTTGTGCTTAGGTTTTCATGTTTTTTTTAGTAAGTCAAAGGTAAAGAATAGATGACAATTAGAAGGATGTGATAATAGGAATCTCTCGTCACTGGAATATTCTGATTGAATTTTAACTACTACATAAAATGCAAGCCCGTTACCACAAAAACATATTTATGGTCATAGTTGGCTTGTGTTTGGCTAAGCTCAATTAAAAAATCTTATAAGCTTCTATATCTTATAAAATATTTTTAAAAATTATAAGATATTAGATCTTATTTTAAAAATAAGTTGTTAAAATATTTGGATAAAATAAGATTATAAATATTTTAAGATATTAGTAATGACAATTTTGTAATTAAAATTATTAAAATTAAAGGAGTTTGTTAAAATAAAATCTTAATTTAAAAATAAGTTGGGGTGGAGGTATTTTTTTTAGGAGTTTATAAACTCTTAAACAATATTTTTTTTAATCTTATAAGTTATTTTAGAAAAAAATTATCAAACACTTTTTAAAAATTTATAAGCTCTTAAACAACTTATAAAATATTAAATATTTTGAAAAACTTAATAGTTAAGCCAAACACCCATACTATCGGTCAATATTTTATGCTCAAATTCAAGTTTAGCATATGCTAAGTTGTTGACAAAGTTCCATAGTTTTTAACACCGTCTTGTCTAATACTTAGCTCATTATTTATGATTTTGGTGTGTACATAATATGTTTACAATATATTAATATTTATGTCATACAAAAACGTAACATGTTAAAATATAATATATATCAAGATTTATGTTCATTTCAATTTATATTAAATATCTTGACCGTATATTTATTATACTAGACAATAATTCTTTTTTTTTTCTCACCCTAACATCATTGATACAATTTTTCTTTTACACAAATTATCAAATACTTCATATACTAAATTTTATGTAACAAATTATACTCGTAATACACTCTCTATATATTTTTTTATAATTTTTGTATTACAATGTTTATATTATATCGTATTCGTGTTTCTTATCCATATACATATCACTATTCTGCATCATAAATTAAGAATATCGCTTCAATCAAATACAAAAAACAAAAGACTTTGGAATTGATCTTTGATAAATAATGATGTGGTTGGGATAATTCTTGACTTTTGGTACCACAATTATGTGAGAATTATCAATTAGAATGATTGTAGCAAATGCTGGTTGGACTTGTGTTGAATCAAGTTGAGTATACGTAACCTCGACTCCACTAATTTGATTGACAGCTCTGCGGATATGAAACACAAGAATGTAAATTGAAAATTATACATGCTTGTTTCCTTTTTTTTTTTTTTCTTTTTTCCTTTTAAAAATTATAAATTTAGTTTAGTATAAATAGTAATGGTGACAAAATAATCTATTTTTTTTATGTATTTTTCATGATATTAAGAATTTTAAAATTTATAGTATTTGTTTAATTAGAAAGGAAAATAGAAGAAATTTAGAATTCGATTTTCCTTTTTCTTATTATTTGTTGGGGAAAGTAGGTGTAACTTTAGATGACTAAGAAAATTTGTACAGGATAGGAAATAATGATCGAAGTAAGACTTGAACTCTTACCAGAATGTTATGAACATTAGTGCGAGTGTGAGTTGTAGTCCAAAATTATTAAAATATAAGTTCTTTTCCCTTCCAAAAACTACTGGCCTAAACTCAAATATTAAATTTATATTATATATAATTATTAGCCTGAACTCAAATATTAAATTTGGACTATATAAAGTAATTTACAACCTTTTTAATTTCCACCTTGTAGAAAGTAGAAACAACAACTCTAGAAGCAATAAAAATACTTCAAACTTTATACATTCAACGTAGTTTAAGGGAGTAAAAAATAATTTACATTCTATTTTTTTTTTTAAATAGCTTACCTTTGTTACACTAATGGTAAATGTACTCAACTCTGTTCCCTAGGGACTTCCCATGAATATTAGGCTTGGCAGAGTTTATAAGTTTATAAAATTTATTAAAGTGTTTGGTAATTTTTTTAGAACAATAGCTTATAAGTATGGATGATAAATGGTCGGGGTTGTTTGGATCGAAGATTCGACCCATTACAATTTTTAAAGACCCAGCCTCGGACCTAATGGGTAGACCAATTAGACTTATTAAACCCACTTTATAATTTAAAAAATCAAGAATTATACTTTTTAAAAATAATATTATTAAAACTTTCTAAAATTTTATTTTTCTAAAAAAAATCATATAAGAATATAAATATTTTAAAAATAAAAAAATAAATAGGTCGGATTTGGGTCATGTCAGGTTTGAAAATGAAAAATTCATGACCTAACCCACACCTCATGTATACTATTAAAATCCACTCCAAGTAGAGTGGGTCGGGAATTTGACTCGTTTCATTGTCATCCTTACTTATAAGCTCCAAAAAAAAGATATTAAAATCTCATAAATTATTTTTAGAGAAAAGTAAAAGAAGATTATTTTCAAAATAAGATCTTATTTTAACAATTTTTATAATTTCGATAATTTTTATTATAAAATTTTCATTACTAATATCTTAAAACTCCATGAGTTTATTTAATCCAAACACTTCAACAACTTATTTTTTAAAATTAATATCTAACATCTTATAAATTTTAAAAATATTTTATATAATATAAGAGCTTATAAGATTTTTTTAATAATTTTAACCAAACACCCTCTAAATAGTACCCTCTTAAACATGTTACCTTCACATTAATTTGTTGAGTACAATACTATTATTATGATGATAATTATTATTATTATTATTACTATTTGTTGCATTGTCATGTTATACATGCATCAAGTTGTTGTAATACTTCCAAAATATTTGAAGGGGTGTGGATGAATACAATTGAAAGTGGGGTGGTGGGGAAGGAAAATGTGGTTGCTTTCGAATAAAATTCTTTGAAAAAATTCCATGCCTATACATACATTCTTACGTCTCTCTCTCTATATATATAAACCTTTGGAAATATGTTCCAAATTCAGAAGGGTATCCTATGCAAATTATATGTATATGGACAATTTAGAGAGAGAGAGGTAAGATATTGACGTGATTGGTGAGGAGAGAGAAGATAAGGCTACACAGCCCGTCATATTCGGAGGACGTAGCCTCAGGACCTGCCTTTGCTAGAGATACCCATACAAACTCCTTTTCATTTTTTTTGCCACCACAACAACCCCCCCCCCCCCCCCCCCCCTCTCCCACCGGCCTTTTGCAAGATTTTCATTATTAAATTGGCTTTTCCAATCGTAACCTCGTGCAAGAACTCAATTCTTCCATATAATAATGCAATTTTGGAACTGGAGGGAGTATTCGATTCAATTTCATTCAATTATTTGTATAATAGTTATGAAATCTTTTTTTTTTAATAAAAATATTGAGGTCCTAAAATTTTAAGGTCAAAGTTCGAGTTTCACTAAGGAATGGGTATTTAATCTAAGGATATCTGTACCCACTTCAAATCATCCCTACTTGGGACAAATGTTAATAAAATAAACGATTTTGGATCATATTTTGAATTTTTTATTTTTAAATTCGACCAACACCCATCATGTTTAAGTTTTTTATTTTTAATATTTTATTATATATATTTATATAATATTTTTTATAAAATATAATTTTTAAAGAAAAATTAATAGTGTTATTTTTTAAAATATAATTTTTAATATTTTTTAAATCATAAAGTGGGTTTAGCGGGTCTACCTATTAGCATGGGTCTGAATTCTTAAAAATTTTAGCGAGTTGGATCTCGAGTCCAGACAATAGACCCGATTCATGGTCATCCCTATATTTATCTACTTCTAATTTAGTTGTTTGTTGACGATTTATGCAAATTATTGATTGATAATTCATTGTTAATTAATATCAAAATATAATGATGTATTTAATCGCTCAATTGAAAAATAATAATTATATAATAAATTTAATCGTAATTGTTTATAATTCAGATTTGATTTGGCTGTATTTACCCAATCATATAGCAAATATGATTATACTTTTTTTACAATTAGTGATCAATAGTTTTAGAGTAGGAAACATTTGATCACAATATGATTTCTACTTTCTTTATGATTCCTTATGGACTAGAATTTTGCGCGAGGAAGATATCTAAGGTATCTATCTAATTAGTTATTGGCTGGTGCCACTTGTTGTTCGGCATTATAGCTTCTAGATTAATTTAATTGCTGACAGAAACAAAAAGGCATTGAAAGTCAGCCCATTTATGATAATTTTATTGGCTTTCAAAGAATTAATTATGATCATCTCGAAATTTCTTGCTTTTATACATCTATATTTTTCATTTAAGTCTTCATACTTTTGACATTTTTTAATAATTAATTTGATGTGGACACATTTTTTTTTTTTTATGAATAAGTGTAGGCGAGAAGATACAAAATAGAAAATACAACAAAATTATTGTATAATAATAATAATAAAGTATGGAGTTGAGTATAATAATAATAAATATCCATGTTACACCTAGTGTACATATTAGGTATATGAATTCAATATCAAATGTATTATTTAATGCAATGTGAGACATTTGACAGTAAATACATGCACTATATGCATTCTAATAATTCATAAATAATTTTTAACAATAATTATTATTTACAATTTTTCAAGATGAAAATTACATGAATATTAAAGGTACTATATATACCACATAAATAAAAAAAGAAGGCAAAAAAAATCAAGTAGGAATATAGTCCAAATCCTCTCATAATGCATGATTATCCAAGTTGAAAAATATCTCAAAGCTGTCATACAGAGAAATAAGGAGACCCCCTCACCCAACCGTCCGTCACTCTATCTTTGAAATATCCAATGAAAGAATGGGTTGCATGAGGAGAAGGCTACACAATCCTACTACAACACAACACAGAATTTTTCGCTATATAAGAAAGAAAATACTATCCAAAACCAAATTAACTCATTGTCAACTTCTCCTCCCCACAATCCAACCCCCCCCACCCACCCACCCACGCATCTTAAAACCTGCAAAGTTCGTCTATCTCTGCAAGTTTTTTCCTTCTTTCGTCTTCTTGAAACCATGTCTAAAGATCATACTACAGTTCAAGAAAATTCAAAGCAAGATGCTAAAATAGAAAAGAAAGAAGGAGAAAACAGTGGGCCGAAGACAGAACTTGAAAACATCGATGAAGGGTACGAAACTCCGACGTCTGAGGAACACAAGATTCCTGCTGTAGTTTTGAGCTGCCCACCTCCGGCGCCGAAGAAGCGGCAAAGGTTGTTCATGGACGGGAAAAAATTGCAGAAGATAGGGGTGGTTGAGAGTACTATTATAATAGAAGAGGAGGAACTAGAATTGTTCTTCCAATCATTCGCCGAGGAATCTAGGGTTCCACCAGCTCCAGGGCCGAGCATCAGTTCGAAGAAGAGACGTATTGATAAATGATTTTTTATTTTAAAGGTATTTTGCCTTAGGTGTTAGAGAATTATATGTGTGCATAATATTTTTTTTTTTTTTTTTTGCATTATAATTTTTGGAACTGGATTCTTATGGCTTAGAGTTTAGGTTATACTCATTTAAAAGTAGTAGGCTATGTGTGATGAATAAATTTATGTTTTTTAGGAAAATTAAAATTAGTATTAATTATATTTATGACCTTGCAGTATAGGGATTCTTATTGAGAGATTTGTGTTCTAATCTTCAGGTGCTGAGCGTAATCAATTTTTAAATTAATTCGAAGCATTAAATAAAATTAGGAAAATTACTAAAAACACGAATTTAAAGAAAACATGAATTAGGTTATAATTTTCTGTCTCCTTTGAATTTAAAGGGAGATGATATCTTTGTACCAATATCACTACTAGAGATATTAATTAATTATCTAACAATTTTTCATATGTTTTCTTCATAACACTCGTTTCGTTATAAAAGTATTTAAAATTGATACTTATTTTACACAAAGTAGAAGATCGAATTTAATTTCAAATGTTTTTTCTTAGTAAAATTTAAGGTCCAAACATAATTTTCCATGTTAGAAAATATAATGTAAGAATTAACTTTATGAAAGCAACACACACCCACATGAATCGTTTGGTTGTTTCTGGTTCTTGTGTATTATTATCGTCCACGCGTATCCTCGGATTCCTTATTATCACCATTCGAACCAGTTTCAATGCTATAATGTTTTGTCCAAAATACCAAAAACCCACGAAAATTGAATACCAAGAAAATAATAATAATAATAATAATAATAATATTAATTAAAAAAAATAAAAACTCAGTGAGCAACATTTTTGGCAAACCTCTAAACCAATTGGACTGAATTGTGTATGAAAGCATTCATTTTACTATTTGAAGTTTTGGGGTACTTATCCAGACAATGTTGACATAGGTACTAAATTAATTTAAACATTTTCTCTGCCGCGTGAGGCTTGTTTTGAATTAATTAATGTTGATTTACTATGGTCTGTTTTGTGTTCATATAGTTTAGTTGTTTTATTGCCAAATCAGCTTTCATTACTTGTTGACAATATTACAGCTAATGATATTTGAGACATTTTTTTTTATATTGTATACGTGAGATCTTAATTTAGAGATAAAGTAGTTGAATTCACTTCGTATTATTTATTTTAATTTTATATTGTATTTATGTCCTATATAACATATATCTATATGCATGTCACGTGTATATAATTAATTTTAAGTGTTTATTTAATAAAATAGTTTATATACATAACATGCACATTTTTTATATAATACAAGATATAGTACAAAATTAGAATAGATGAACAAAACTGATCAGAATTAAGGATTCTAAAAAATTTATAAATGTACTTCCTTTATCCCAAAATTATGATCTAATTTGACACAACTTTTTAAATGAGAGTTGAAATAGTTTAAATGTTATGTAACGTTATTATTGTTAAAACGAGTAATTGAGAGTTAGAAAGTATTTATAAGATTTGGGGTTATTTGTGCCACATAATTATGTGATTTAATTATTTACATGTCCGACTATCATAGAATTACCATCTTCATTAAATAAAACAAAGAAACATTAATGTTCCATTTTTTAAATTTGTTTTCATAGAAACGATGTATCAACTATCAATAACATATATATATATATATATATATATATAAAACGATAAATAATTCATCTGTGTTGTTATCTATCTAATAATTGATCCCATCCTATCTTATCTCTTAGTCCAAAAATTTATGCCCAAAGACAAACAAATTAAAACCGAATCTATTACAATTCGGCACAACAAAAGAGATATGCCCTGGGAGATTTTCACCTGAACATTTCATTAATATTTGTGTACAGAGATTCTTTGTCCAATCCTGATCTTGCCTACGTTCCTATCAATCTGTCCTTTCCTTCTATTCCTAATTGGTTGGTACTTGGGTACATGTTTCAATCCTTGTAATCTCAGTGGGAATGAGGACGATGGGACTAGGGCCGGGTCTCCTTGGATTCGATTTTCCGTCCTATACTCGTACCTATGAAAACACGTTCATATATGAGTAATATTACGTCAAGTGCATTGATTATACTGTTAATGTTGTATGATTTTTCAGTCGTTGGGTACGAGATTTTTTTTCCAAATGTACACTCATTACATGTTCGTCCATGTGGGAATGAGGATGATGGGATTAGGGATCGGGTTTCTTTGGATTCAATTATTTCCGTCTTATACTCATGTCTATGAAAATATTTTCTTATATTTGGTAATAAAGGCCAATATTGAGGATAATATAATATCAGTCCTTGATTATATTGTTAATGTTGTATGATTTTTCAACGTTGGGTGTAAAATGATATTTTTTTTTAAGCATACACTCATTGTATGATCGTTTGTATGGGAGTAAGGATGATGGGACCAGGCATGGCCTCCTCGGATTTGATTTTTTGTCCTATGTTCATGCCTATGAAAATACTTTTTTTTTTTCATATATTGAGTGTCAAACACTAATATTGAAGATAATATCACGTCAATACGTTAATTATTGTTAATGTGAAAAAATTTCCCAAGCCACACTCATTGTATGATCCTCTATCTATTATCAAGATGTTCCTTGATTTTTGTTGGAACCAACTTGATATTAATATTGTTAGTAGACGTGAGCTAGAACTCTAGGCTATTCAAGATAATAGAGATCGTTTGAGTTCTCAAGAAATCACTTTTAAATATGAGAAACGAACACGCATTAATTTAACATGAGACTCAGCAGAATGTATTTAAATCCATAAGTCGCATGTTTTGGCTCAAGTCCACCTCCAATTGGATACATATTTAACTTGCCAGATGTGATGCAAAGAACTGTAAATAGTCCTGATTGGATACATAAAACATTAAGCAATATTTTAGCAAGCTATAAAAGTTTACAAGTAATGCATATCAAAATCTAAAATCTTTATAAATAATAAAAATTGATAAAAAAAAAACATGAAAGTTATTCCCAAAATCCCTTCCATAAGAATTTGTACTTATATATGTACTTGGTCATCTTGTTAAGTTTCTAGTACTAACGTTCCACAAATCTTAAACGATATTTCGAAAATGATTTAGTTATATGATAACAAATAACTATACTGAGTAATTTAAAAAATTGTGGCTAAAATATGAAATATTCAAATTTATTCAGGCAAAACCTAAAAAGTTCAAATTCAACTTATAAATTCATCAAATTTAATTTTAATGCTCAACAACTTAAAATAGGCGAAGTGATGGTTTAGTAACAGTTGTGGTCATCGAATTAAAGTGAAATTACAATCCTGAAAGGGAAAGGGAATGAACTAACAGACAGACCATCTTCATGCACCAAGAATATCAAGACATGACATGTGGGAAATATCATCACTTCTGACATGGTCTGTACTTGCTTCTAATAATAGGTCATTCATAGTAGTATTTGTTTGATTGCCAACATTGTCCTCCGACCCTAGTTCATGGAAATTAACGGAAAAGTTCCATCCTGCTTGTTTGGATACTATTCAATATTTCTCATTTTAATACTATATATATATATATATATATATGATTTGGGAATAAATTAATTTACCTGAGTTCGAATTAAAGTGATTTGAGAACGAATACATGAATTTGTGGTGACCTGAAATGATAATATACGTTAGATTTGTTGGGGTGTCCTCTAGTAAAAAACCTTATGATGCTTAAGTTAGTTCAAGTGTTGAAGTCGTGAGGAACTGATATGTTAAATAAATAAAAGATGTAAAAGTTATTTTACGAGACTTATGTATCGGGTATTTATACTAATCGATACTCATAGGTCATACAAGTTATGGTCTAGATATTATAATCTGATTGACTAGCACATCTCATCGATCTGCTTCATTAATAATAGAGAGCTCGAGTCGACCCAAAATCGAGACCGAGTCGAGGTTAAAAATGCACGAATCTTTGAGTATTTTTATCATTTTAATGATATTTCAATGAGACGAATGTAATTTTAGTGTCTGGTACATTAATATAGAAAAGGATTTTTTTGAAAAATAATTGTGTGCATAATAATGTTGTAAAATAAAATAATGATGTGGTTATATATAATTCTCGACTTATAATTTATTTAAATACTACCTAAGTGGATAACTTATAATTTGTCTTATCTAACTAAATAAATACATTTATATTTTTCTTCTCCCATATTCATTTTTAGGAGTATCTCAATTTGCATAGTAGTCCTTTTGAATCCAACTTATTCTAGCTCGATTCCCACTATTTTTCCAATAGAAATGTAACTATGCTAATAAATTCAGATTTGTATGACATACTGCTTTCATCTTGAATTAGTCTCACCACTGTTCATTTCCATATCTTGAGTATATTTTTTTAAAATTCATATCATTTAATTTTTAAAGATGATTTATTACTAAAAAACAATATAAAAATTGCTATAATTTTAAAAGTTTAAGGTATCAGCATTACCAAAAAATGGAATAATATTTAGTTGAACGCTAGCCATTACTTGAACATTCTAGTGTAGAATATTTTTTTTTATTAATTTACAGAAAAAAATTAATTACCTTTAGTTATTACAATTAATTAACTATTATTCATTAGAACTGCCGTAAACGTTATCGGTTTCAAAACTCTTTTTTAAAGCAATTAAATACTTCAATCAACAATATTGAATTATCAATCATTGATCACCAATTTATAAATATTAATTTATCATTTTTACTATAAAAAGTTTAAAAAATATTATACCCGTTGATACATATCTCACCATACATTTTAAACGAGTGTTGTATTGTTAAATCTAGGAGCCTAAGAGACTTTGGGGCCGAACCCAGCCCAACAAAAATAGTACGGCTCGAAATGGGCCTGGCATGCTGGTCATTCCCTATATGAACCAGGGGAAACTGCTGGACACCTGGTCCAAAAGGTCAATTTCTTTACCTTTCACTTTTTAACCACCACGTAGCAGTAATGGGATAATCATTCGACACGTGTACTCCACGTGGTGGCCTCTAGAACCCTCACCACTCTACTTATGAACTTTCAAGAACAACGGAGCAATCGATTATATCCGCAACTTTTTAAAAAAGAAACGGAAATTTCCAGTTGTCTACGCAGAAATATATATCTTGTTTGAGAAGGAGAAAATGGCACCAAAAAGGCGGCCGGGGAGGGCGATGAAGACGGTGGTGACGGCCAAGAAAGTGGTGGAGAAAACCTTCAGAGTGGTGGTTACTCCGGGAGGCGAAGGAGAGAGTGAGGAAGTGGAACTGGTTTCTGCTTCCACCAAAGAGAATGAGAATGTGGAGGTTTTCACTTCTCCACAGGCGAAAGAGCCCGTATTGAAAACCATTCCAGTTCAAGAAAAAGGAAAACAACCACAACAAGACGAAGACGAAGAGGAAGAGGAAGAGGAAGACGAAACACAACCGGCTTCAGAGCCCGAAACCGCCCCCACGCCACCGCAAAAGGAAGCGACGCCACCAAAACCCGTAGAACCAGAAACCCCACAGGAGAAAGTGGAGGAAAAGAAGGAAACCAGGAAAAGGAAAGCCCAAGAACAAGTGAAAGATGGAGAGGAGAAGACCCAAAAAGTACATGGAAAAAGGCGCAGAAAGAGCGGTGGCGGCCGCCGGGAAGGGTACAAGAGGTACGTGTTTAAGGTGATGAAGCAGGTGCACCCGGACATGGGAATTTCGTCCATGGCTATGACGATTATCAACAACCTGATCTCGGATATGTTCGAGAGGATAGCGCAGGAGGCGGCGCGGCTGCAGAAGTACACGGGGCGGAGCACGCTGTCGTCGAGGGAGATACAGGGGGCGGTGAAGCTGGTGCTGCCGGGGGAGTTGGGAAGGCACGCCATTGCTGAGGGAACCAAGGCTGTTAGCAACTACATTTCAACTGTTTCAGGCGGGAAGGCATAATAAACATAGTCCTAGTGTTTATCATGTTTAGGGTTGTAATTGTCTGGAAAGTTTGTACAATATTTTAGGGTTCGTAGCATATGATGGGAGATTGCTTGCGTCCAACTTGGACATGTCATTTTTTGGTAATGTATCAAACCGTACGTTGGATGTGGGGGACTTCGGGTATATCTAGGTAGTTGGTGGTTATTAGCCATGTAAAATAATGCTGATTTATTTCGTTGAATGCTGATCCAAGTCTTCTTTAAATTCTTTATTGATATTATTATTTCATTTGCATAACAATTATTTAAGGTGACAAAACCTAAAATTTGACTCCAACAATTTCTAGTCACTAATAAAATGAGACTGGAATTGTGATTGAAGATCTTTCGTCCCAATGTATCCCAATAAATTTTAGTAGTAAAAGTTGTGATGGAAGAACTTTTGCCCCGTGTACCAAACCGATATTCATATATTCTATAAAGATAACTGAATTAATTTTTCATGTGTTTGGTTTCATTTTCAAATCTATTTTTACATTTTTATTTTCAAATCTATTTTTACGATTTTTTTATGATAGCATTTTAAATGTTGAAAATATTTTCAATAAAAATAAAAATATATTTAAAATTGGTATGTTTTTTAGAAAATGAGATATATTTATTTTATGAATTTTTATATAAAAAGATGTGAAATGTCAATAGATTTAAAAATATAAATTTGGTACAATGAGAATATATTTATTTGATGAATTTTTTTATATAAAAAAATATGAAATCTTAGTAAATTTAAATATAAATTTAGTAAGTGCATGATAATATGTGAAATATTTGTAGGTTTGAAAAATAAAAATAAAAATAAATTATTTTTTGATGAAATTGATAAAATAAATATATTTTTGAGTTTTAACTAATAAAAAATAAAAAATACTTTGTGGAAATGAAAATAAATGGGAACTGTATATTTTATATATGAATAGAATTTTATATTATTGTATTACATGTCGCTAAGTGTATAAATTTAATAAAAAAACTTAAAGTAATGCTCTAGTGTATTAATTTTAGACGTGGATATAATTTTATATTATTCTATTACATGATTGTTGTTATAAATTTAATAAAAAAAGTTAAAGTAATATTCCAGTGTATTAATTTTACAGTAACAATCAACACAATATTACAATAAAATATGTTACTATATTATTCACGTAGTATGCGATGTACACTAAGTTCTTCGTACCACCACAAAACAAAACAAAGTCGTGGGATCCAGTGCTAGTCTGTGTCACGGCCAGGTGACCGGTTCATTTGGCAAGTCCCCATGGCTGTCTTGTTGATGGGCTCGATCATGAGCCCGCTGCCCGCCCATGCGTGTCATGCAAGTTCAATAGACTTGGGCCTCTCTTGATCCCCATGTCTTGCAAGCTAATGATCTCTTCAAACGTTCGAAGTACTTTGTCTGTTTCAATATAATATCCACGTCATCCTGTACAGATTAGTCAAGCTATCGAATTTTTTGATAAATATTTCGTTTCATAAAAAATAAAATATTTGTCATCATTCAAGCCTCCAATATACTATTCACGATATGTAGTATTTCAAAATTCATGTTTCAAATTAGATGTTTGTATTTTCTTCTAATACGAGATATTCACATTTTTCAGAATCACAATCTTCTAATTGAAAATCAATATATCATCTATGATACGACTTATTAATTTCAAACAATAGTGTTAAGGGCAAAAAAGTAAATATATCCAAAACTTTTAATGTTTAATATGCCAGCATGTAACAAAAGCATGGAATGAAACGAATGTGAGGCATCTCCAACCCATAATATCAAATTTAGTATTTTAGTGTAATTCGACCTAAATCACATCAAACCACTACATCAAATTTTACACTAAATGAATTTTTATTTTTTTCAATTATCACTTATTTATTTATTTATAAAGTTATTTAATCACTTAAATTTTATATAAGTTATTATCTACTCAAAAATGATCTACCAGACTATTAAATTTTATGTAGTATTTTATTTTTTAAATTTTAGTTTTCAATATTTATATTATATTTTACTTTTAAATTTGATGCAAGTAATGTTATTTTATTGTATTTACTTATTATTGTTAATTATTATAATTTATCGTAAATGTTAATTATTACAAAAGTTATTGTAAACAATTATAAAAATAAAAATAAATAAGTTATTAAATTATAAATTAAATAAATATACAATATATGATACAAATAGAATTAAAATTTAAAGTAGAACAACAAATTTGGGTACAAAATATAAATATATACATTACACCAAATTTAATATAATATTTTATGCTTAATGAATAATGAATTACATCAAATTTAATGTAATTGTGTAAAAAATAGTGCTTCATTCCAGATGCCCTTGACTGCGTGCCATGCAGTAAAATAAAGCCTAGCCATGTCGAGATGTAATTAAGTAAACAGTTGGAATTATTTGTTTAGCAAACGTTTTGTTTCAAACCCAAAAAAGAATTGGTTCATTTTTTTTTATCCATATCAAGAGCCAAGGGCCAACTCGCCCCAATTGAAATTTGAGTTAACAAGGAGAGTCTCTGGGCTGATTCAAAACCCATTTTAGCTCTACATAATTAGCCTCAATCAAAGAGTTAAGTTATGCACGAATAATCTTAAAAATAGTTTCGTGTAGTATTGAATACTCCGTATCACCTATATCGAATACAGATAGTGGGTACTTTATGATATTCTTTAAAATTTAGGATCAAATTTAAAATACAAAATAAGAATTTAAAATTTATTTCAAATCTTTTTGCACAATTTTCTTTAATTATTATCTTCTGTGATCTTTTCATTCTTTCATTTTCAACTAATTTACGACCAAACCCATAAAAAAAGATAAGTGACATTATGAGGTTAAAAAATCAATTATGAGTTAAACTTATAATTTTATTTTATATTTCTACCAATGATATTCTAACGTCTAAAAATTTTGTGTTACATATACACATATATATATATATATATATATATAATGTCATTGGTATTCCATAATGTCAATTTAAAATAATTCATTATACTTTAAAAATATGAGTTTTCACTAAATAAAAATATATAAATAAACAGACGAACAATCAAGAATTCCAATTCCAGAAATGAGTGATTATTTATTATTATTTCTATATTAATTTATAGTTCAACAATATAAATTTATTGTATTTTTAATATACCTGAAAAAGATAAGTATTTAGTAAATAAACGGAAACCAAAAATAGATGAATCTAATTCGAATAAACAATTTTACGCACCAATGATCGTTTATTATTATTATTATTATTTATATATGCATATGCATGCATGCACCATATTAGGTTTTAATTTTTTGAAAAATTATAATATTTTTCATTTATATTATAGCACATCCGTGTCGCCGTATCCATATTCATCCACAGTAATTTAATTCCCTTCAGCCCGGATGCTGCAGAATCATGTGTTTCTTCATCTGTTTGTGTGCATTGATTTGAATGAATACACTATCATGATGATCAATATTGATTAGGGTAGATCAGTCACAAAATCATGATTATCCAATTGATTAGGTTAAATCCAAATAATCATGATAAGTTAGATCAGTTATTTCATGAATGACTTATTCTGTTTCATTATTATATTTCATATATGGTATAATGTATAGATTAGATATATTATCCCCCTCCATTACCGATACACAAGTAAACTTCAATTTTTTAAGATTTGGAAGTAGAGACAGATTTAGGGAATCGGCACCAGCAGTCGCTCTCTCGACTTCATAAAAAAATTAAAATTAATTTAAATTCAATATGTAAAATTATTAAATTTATAATTTTAACTTTTAAAAAAATTAAAAAATATATTTTTATCTATTATTTAAATAAATAAATATCATCCCCTAATTTTTGTTTTCTAGTTCTGTGCTTGTTTGGGAGGTGAAGACTCAAGATTGATCGACATGTGCATGCATTTAAAAATGAAAAAATATATGTAATCGTAAAGATATAATAATGACATCGATTGATAACCATATGTGTTGAATTTATCACGCTTGCACCTACTCGACTTATTTAATCTTGAAAAATTCTCTTTCCTAGTTCCTTGTTTAGGCGATCATGTAAGTTTAACAAGCTAAGCACGAAAAAAATCTTCTTTATTATATTTTTTATTATATTATATTAATTATCGCAATATGTACACTTTAAGTATAAAATTTTATATACAAAATGAATATGATTTTATTCGTAAAATGAGCATATATAATATAATGGATAATGCCATAAAATTTATAATACAAAATCAGACTTTTGGCCAAGATTTTTCTAACGTAGTGGATGATTTTAATCTTTTTATGACACTTAGCTTATTAAATTTATATGATCACCCAAATAAGGAACTAGGAAAGGCAATTGTTCAATGTATTTCTCGAGTAGGTGCAAGCATGATTAATTTAACATACATGGTTATTGATGGATGTCATTAGTAAATATTTACATTTACATATATTTTCTCTTTCATAAAAATAAAATAAAATAAAGTTCACCCCAAAAATCAATTATTCTATTGAGCAATTTTCAAGGCCCAACGAGAAAGAAACTCGTGTTTGCTAGTGTAACACCCGGCCCAATTATTTGATATAGAATTTAAATTATCAAGTGGGAGTTTAAAAAAAAAAGATATAATATGGGTTTTATTATTCGAATGATTTGATTAAAGGGACTAATATAATATTTGAGATAGTTATATATATATATATATATTTCTATATACTTAAAGGAAATAAAGCATAGCCAAAGAAAAAAAAAGGAGAAAAAGAAGAACAAGAAGAAGATCGTGAAAATGAAAAAACAAAAGATCAGTTGAAAAGAAGATAGGGAGAGGTAAAGAGAAGAAGAAAGCCAAATTTGGAATACCTACTGATATGCAAATTGGTACTATAATATTTTGCTCTTAAAGGTTTAATTGTTATTATTTTGTTTATTTAATTTCAGTCATTTTCAAATATTGGGTATGAGATCGTAAAAGAAAATGATAATTTGTCTGGAACACTAAATTTAAACAATAAATTAATATTCTGAAAGGAAGACATGGACAATTGATTTAGAGTATTCTATGAACAAGCAATCGGTGTTCCAATTTAAATGGTTTTCCTTTGTTGTAATAGTTTGAGGGAAGTTATATAATTTATTGAATTGATTTTTCTTTATAAAATAATTTGTTGGTCAATGACATAGTTGCATCATGTTTATATATGAAGAAATGATGGTTGATATGTGGTGGCAGATTTATAGAATGCATATGCATCTTATTCAATTGACGTTATTTACACTTTTTCGTATAGTTCTACATAACTAGTTAAAGTATTATTAAGTACGAAGTTTATGAATATATATATAAAGAAGTATCTGAAATAAATAGGAGATATTTAATAATGGTGGTTTGTTAATAGACTTTTAATTTACTTGATCTTATGGATAGTTAAATATTGGAGTTAATGAAAGGCCTTAGAAATTAGATAATTGGGCTTATTAGATTTCAATTTAGATAATTGAGATAAATAGTTTGATAAATTGATTATTTAGTATATTTTATTAGATTTTGTTACGAGTAAGACTAATTCTGACACTTTGTGCCTTCATTAAGTGTGGAGATTGAAATAAGTGATCCTTCACTATTCTAGTTTACATAAACTTGTATATGTAATACTTTTGGTGTGCGTTGTAAATCTTCTTATAACTTGGATCAAGTAAGCTTACATATGTATTGAATTATGAAAAATGTGAAATAATTTGAATATTGTGAATTTTAAATACGAAAGTTGAGCATGTATTGAAATATGATTTCGTGAACGTGGTAATTTGTAATGTTGGTATTGTGGAGATGTTTTTAAAACCCATTGTTGAGACCCTAAATTGTTGACTATTTCGAAATAGGTAATGAACAATTGATACTTATTGGAATTTGAGTGCTTGGTCAGTGGCCCAGTGCAGAGGGATCAAGCTTGCACCAGTAACCCAATACAGGGGAATTAAACATGTACAAGGACCTAACACAGGGAGGTTAAATCTGTTTTTAACCACAGTTGTTTTATATGTTTGATTTTGCATTGTGGATTTTATGTGAAGTTTGGTTGATTTTCTTGACTGCATGTTTTTTTTAATTTATTATTTTATAATAGTGAATTGTTGATCATTCTCTTTTGGAGTTTAAGTGATAAATCAAATATTTTTTATTAATTAAAAATATATTATTACTTTTCTATCTTGTTTGATTCAACTAGTTGGGAGTGAAGTTATTTACTGGGATATCGTGCTCGTGATTCTACTAATATTTTTCAAATATCGATACTTAGTAGTTGAGAAAAATAATCCGTAGAGTATCGCATAATTTATGGAAGAAGTTGAAATTTGTTATTTTGTTATTTTAACTTTAATTAATCGAATGGATTGAAAAAAAAAAACTAAGAATGTATTATTTTCTTGTGACTTGATAGTTAATTTTACATATTAACATGTTTATATTTGAGGATATTTATATTTTAAGAGTTTTGTTACTTCTTATTAGGTGGAGTATTGATAAATTCTTGATTTATTTGATGGATGGTTTACTTTAAGTTATAGTTTTTAACATGATTCGAGGTATGGATGCTTTATACCAAAATTTAAGTATTAAACTATACGAAGATTGATGGGTTAGCCTTGCAAGCTTTTAGAATGCGGCGGTTGTCATAGGCTTGGGGTTGGCGGCGTGACATTTACATTAAATAATACCTAAATATAATTTGAGAATGTAAAAATTATTATGATATTTATTTTACTTTTTATTTTATTTAATTACATGCTCGAAGTTGTTCTCACTCTCAAGTATTTTATGATTTTGTTAATCTTCCTCTTTTGCTTTCACGCACCCACCCTCGCTTTCATTCTATGTAACTTACAGACATAATATATTATAAGAGTTTTCTAACATTATCTTTTATTACAAATTTTATTTTATCATTTATTATATTGTATTAATTATCACAGTATATACACTTTATGCATAATAATTTATGTACATAGCAGACAAAATTTTATTCATAAATTATATACATACAATATAATAAATAATACAATAAAATTTATGATAGAATATCAAACTTTTGGGCTAGAATTTTCAAACGTAGTGGATAAATCTGAAATTCACACAAGATATGCATTCTTGCATTTATTAGGAATGTGAAAATCTAAATGGTATTCCTCCACATATATAACACAAATAAAATTAGAAAAATTCAGTTAGCATGACGTACTTCATGGATAACGTGGGCAGCTTCGACCATCGAAAATCCAAAACCGGGAGCCGTCGAACTCTTTTTTGAGATGATGTCCAAACAAAACGGACTTCGCCATCTCTATATCCAGATAATTTTTTCACGTAAAATATCTAGAAATATCAACAACCTTCACTAAAACCAGACAAGAGCAAAAGAAAATTGGTTTTTAATTAGAGTATTTTATAGAGAGTTTGACGTACGAAATGTTTTAATAAGGTGAAAGATCCAAATGATTATTTTTAAGATGAATGGGATATGTGAATCATAGGACTTGCAATAGTTGGAAATATTATTTATGCACTTATTTTTTGAAAGATTATCAAAAATTAAATAATAAAAAAAGGGGATTCAAGTATTCTATACATTTTGAAAGAATGTTTTATTAATCTTTTATAGAACTTGGGGAGAAACTCTAAAATTAATTGAATTTATGTCATCTAAATTCATTCCATGTGTTTTTTTATATTTATTTATTTTTAAGTCAAATTCTTTTTTTCTTCACAAGCTAATAGACCACAATCAAACATGTAGAGGTCCGATTTCATTACCATTTAACATAAATGTCTTTCACTTTGTATTCGTCATCAATTACATACGTAGAACATTTGTGAATGTGTGAATATATATAAATTCGTATATTATGTTCGAATTGTATTGTGTCCCCAAAATTTAAAAAATGATTGTTCTCGTGTCAATATTTTTATTGGTGCTTTGATATTAAATACTGAAAATAATATTGCGTTATATAAGACTCATCTTATAATAATATAGCATAATACTATTTAATATTAAACACTTACAATTGTATCATAATCAACAAATTATTATATTGGTATAATTATATAGTCTTTATTTTCTCTATTAGTTCAAAAAGAAAATACATTTTTTATTATTATTATGGGTGTTGAATAAGAAATATATACTACTACACAACAATTAACTCAAATTAAATTCTACCCTTAGAATCGTTTTCTATAATAATCGTTCTAACAGTGAAAACACACACACACACCCGTACCCCCCACCCCCACCCCACAAATTACCGAGGGACTGGTATGGATTACATCTTCCTATTAACTGCAGCTTCAGCTCTCAACATTGCAAGAGCTGCGCTCTCTCTGGTCTCTGCCTAGTCTTTATCTTTGCCGCTTGGGTAGATAAAGATGAACCCCACCGCATTATTAATATACAGAAGGCTACTCCAAGTAGCAGAAGTAGAAAATGTTTCGGAAATTAGCTCTCTCTCCCCCACCACCGTCGCCGGAGACCCCAGTTTCCTGCCCATCAATAGCTCCTCAACCGCCGCCGTCAGAAGACCCTTCAACCCCAACACACACTTCGACTCCTCCATGGCCCTAACAATCCTCGTCCTCCTCACCGCCCTCTTCTTCATGGGATTCTTCTCCGTCTACATCCGCCGCTTCACCGCCGCCGAGGACCCCTCCCCTCCCTCCCCCGCCTCCGTCTCCCGCCGCCCACCCCCACCGCCCAACCACAAGCGTGGCCTCGACCCCTCCGCCGTCAATTCCCTGCCCCTCGTGGCGTACGGTAAGGCCGCGAGGCACCAGATGATCGACGACTGCCCAATCTGCTTGAGCGAGTTCCAGGAGAGAGAGACTGTAAAGCTAATCCCCTACTGCGGTCACGTGTTCCACTCCAGGTGTATTGACACGTGGCTTTCGTTGCACGTGACCTGCCCACTTTGTCGGTCTGCCCAGCTGTTCAAGAGAGTTGAGGAAGGTTTGTTTGGATGCGAAGCAGGAGAAGAATGAGTATGGTACGAGTGGATTGGGGAGAGATCGACGGTGGAGAGTAGAGACACGTGGAGGGATGAGGGTTCAGCTTGATTGAGGAGGACACGTAGCTGCCCAAACTTGGCTAATCGAGCGGTGTTGCAGAGAAGCACAAGTTTTTGACATTGTAGGTGATAAGTATCTTATTTTATTTTTGGGTGGTGTTAATAATGTATAGAGGGGTCTGGCAAAGTTGGGGAGTGGAGATTGTAATTACTTGTAGAGCAATCAAATTGACTAATTGGTAGGGTTTAATGTTTTAATTATTTTAGTAAAATTGTTGTTGGCTGAATTTATGCCGCACATGCACTGAGCTATTAAATGTTGAATCTAAGTATTTTATTTTTTATTAAATAAAATATTTAAATGGTATTTGATTGAATTTATAAAAAAATTTAAAAACATAAAATATTTAAAATTTATAAGATGTCTTCAACTGTTTGATTAAGATTTTAAAAAAATTGAACTTATTAGTTCTTTTAGGAAAAATAAAGAGATCCTATTTATTTTTTAAAATTTTAATAATTTTTTTTAAGTTTTGATTATACTAATTATAAATTTGTCATTAGTAAGTTTTATAATTTTAATTTATCTAAATATTTCAAAAATATTTTTTAAAATAAAATATAATAATTTGTAAATTCTAAAAGTATCTTGTAAAATGTAGGGGTTTATAAATTTGTTTAAATAAATTTAGTTAAAATCTTCTTACATATACATATGTGCATGCATGATTGCATCATCACCGACTATTAATTTATGATTTTAGCGAGATGAAGGATAGAAAATATTCAATAATAGTTGTAAGCATTTTTTATTGTTTTATACATTTATTTTATGTGTGGTTTTATGGTACTCAATTATATTAGATAATATTTGCATTTTATCCTTGTTTTGTCAGGAAAGAAAATTCTGTGGAATTAAGTGTTTTATTTGTTTTTCTTACTTAAATCCAAAGGTAAAACAAAAATACTATGATAGTATGATTTTATGCATATTGTAATAGTTACTATGATAGTACAACAATCCAATGACTTAATTGATTCCTAATTTGGAGGGTTTAAGTGTTTTAATTTTTTAGCAAGGTTATGTTTTCGATATAGGATTTTAGTAAGGGAAAAAAAATTATTTTAAAGAAAACAAGAAAGAAATATTTGTATAAATATAGTGGTTGATTATTTAATTCTGATATTCAATTAAATTCAAAAAAATGTTGTGGATTAACACTTATCTCGTTTAGAAATAAAATAAGATGGAATGTAATTTATTAATTTTCCTTTTCTTTTTATATACTAAGATCTTAAAGTATGTTGTAGAGGGTGCTGCGTGCTTGCTAATCGAATTTCTAATAATTTTATCATTTAATAATTTATAATTAGATATTGATAAATAGTGCACATATGGAAGTTACTCTTATAGCATAGGTTTAGATTCAACCTTAATGGAAAAGAAAATATAGATTACAGTACCTAACATTTTGCAACTTGACAATTTAAAATAAACTCTTCAAGATGAGAAAATTTATAATTCTTCCAATAATTTAAGACACCACTTAAATAATATCTAAATGAATGGCAGAGAATAAGTCTATAAAAACTTTATATCAGCCACTTGGATAATATCCAAATAAATTTATGAATCATTACAATAAAAAAAATCTTATATATAATCCAGTAATTCATAATTTTTACTTAAATATTATCCAAATAAATAAATTATAAATATAGACTTTCAATTTGAATTTATAAATTCTCAATTTGTCAATAAATATCTAAAGTACGTAATTAGTTTTTACAATTTTATTTGTGAATATATATATATATATATATACACCCAACAATGCACCAAAATCCAAAATTCAGTCAATTTATCAATAGTATTTTCTTAACGTAAAGTTGAAACATTTTTCATTTAACACACACTCTCCCTTTATATATATATATATATATATATATATTGGTGGAAGCCTATGAGTCAATATAATTTATTGACTAGCGTTTTATATCTATAATTTTATTAGTCATGAGTTTAAATTATTTAAAAATAAATTAAAAAATTAAAAAATATTTTTTTAATATACGATTTTATTGATTAATAGTTTGAATCATTGAAAAGATATTAAAATATTAAATATTCTTTAAACAAAATAATAAATAAATAAAAAATTATTTTGGTGGAAGTGAAAAGCCGCATTATTATGGGAAAGAGTGGCTGATACCAAATTTTTAAAGATGATATGCATTGAGTTTGCATGAGTGCCACGTTGCTCTCTGTATTTTGATTGCACGTCAAAACTATCAGAAAAAAGGCGGTGCAAAGTGGATCACCACAAGTTTTGGGTCCACCACAAGAAAATTGATTAATGATTAATAGGATAATTATAGAAAATATTCTTAAAATTTAGTTTATTTATAAAATAATTTAATCAAATTTTAAAATTAAAATATTTTCTTATAATTTGTTTTACAATTTTCAAAATAAAAATAAATATCATGAAATATTTATAATTTATAAATTAAATTAAATTTTTATAAATTGGTCAAGTTTTAAGGACAGTTTCTATAATTTATTCTGACTATATTCTCCTTCAATCCCAAAAATAAACAAAAGAAAAATAAAAATCTTTGAGTATTTTCATATTATACTTCACAAAACACTTGTTAAAAATTGGGAGTGTCACGTATAAGTTCATTAATTTTCAAAGTAAAATTTTGAGGCAATAAGTTTTTAAAGTTTTAGAAATAAGTAATAGATTTATTTTTCTGATGCTTAAATATAGAATACATGATGATACGGCTGAATAATGATATTAAAATATTATATTAGACAATCACCAGTGTTCAGAATTTGGAATTATTCATTGTTCAATACTAGCTTAATGTATTTTTTAACAACAAAAAAAATCATTTTTAATTAAAATAAAAGTAGAACAAGTTTATAATAGAAAAAGGATATTTGAAAGTTGAAACATCAGAATGTTCATAACATCATTGAATTTTTCATGGGTTCGGTTAATTTTATTTGATAATCAGAGAATAGAAAAGATTCCGACAATACAAAGAAGAAATATTAAAATAAAATTCAGACAATCACCTTTGGCCTGTGCCTTGCTCATTTTAATCTGAATTAATTTATATTATTGTAATAAAAGATGAAATATCAATTGTATTAAAGAGAAGTCGAGTTCTAGTTCGACTCATCATTAAACAAAGAGTATAATTTGTACATTAACAAAAATTTCAGTTCTCTTTCTTTCGGCAAAACGAATAATGCCATAGCATTCGAAATAATCAATCATAATCTGCACGATAGTTCGATCGACCAGATCATGTTCATCTCCATTAACTTAGATAATCAACCCTTATGAGAGTGCACAGCTTCATCAAGCCTTCTATTTCTGCTATTCCAGGAAGTTTATTCACAATAAACTTCAGTAGTAATCTGGTTTATAGCAAACTGCAGTAGCTGCAACACTTTCTGCCACTGTGCCAAAAATAATTGACTGCACAGAAATAAGATGCATCAAATAATTATGATTTTAACAATAAATCAGAGGAGTCATCTGCAAAAAAAAAAAAAAAAAATTCAAATTTTACTACAGATAGATGGCAATATGTAAGACAGAGAATCAAGAAAGTACTATGCCGAAGGTATATATATGTAATGGGATATAGAGGGTTTACCTAGTGGAACTCCAGAAACAATTTGCATCATTCTACTCTTTGTATTTTTACCTATATGCTGTGTTTCTTTTCTATTACTGGATGAAATAAGCTCGGACCACCTCAACTGCTGGGGCCTCACACATGGGACACTTCCCGTTACATTGGACCAAATTTTCTGCACACTGCGAACAGGCGCACATGTGCCCACACCTGTATGAATAAGAAAGAGATGGTCTTATTGTTTTGGCAAATAGAGAAATGATTGTGTTTAACACTTTGCATTTCCATGCTAAGAATTGCATCAAGAACATGGATAGGTTGCCAAAAAGGAACCCCCGCAACATTTCCAATTCAAGCAAACAGAATGTTTTCAAGAAACTGAGGCCTGGTCCAGTGCTATGCATATCTATGGAATTATGTCCAAACAATCTAATTCTGGAATAGTACAATCATTTTTTTAACTTATTCCTGCACTGGTGAGGCAAGAAATTGCAAATGACATAGGCAGAGATTAATTCCTTACCTGAACAGCAAGGAATCAATTTTACTATCCCGACATAGGCAGCAAATTCCTTTCCTTACATGATCCCACTGAGATTCATCGTGAAGCAGATTGTCCTCAGATTCATCTGCACCTGATAGTATCATCGAGAATGGTCAACTCATAGTCATGGAGAGAAAAGCAAAACACTGTATGCTGATAGGCAATTTAGATGTGCAAAGGAGAGAGGCAGGAGTGCCATATTCAAGGAAGCAAACACTTGCTTCCTTTCCGCCATGCAAAAAGGAAAGGAGAGATTTCACAAAGAAAACAAAATATCTCATGTAAAAGTGGACGGATGATGACTTCCACAATCTCCAGTTGGAAACTCACCTCTTGGAAAGATTGATCGATTTAAAGCCGCAGAAACCTCCTGCCGCACTGAACGCTGCAGCTCTATTTGCATGTCCATGCATGCTTCCAGCATACTTTGCATATTGTTCATCCTCTGCTGAAGCCTAGCCATGTCAATCCTCAACTCATTGATGACCTCCCACTCCTGATAATCGTAACCAGAAAGTGATGATAAGTTGTAAGGAATAAGGACAAAATGCTTCAACGAGTGAAAGAATCAAAGATGTAATAGCTAACTAAAATTTTATATGATTAAAAAGAAGTTAAGAGGCCATAACCACTGGGAAACTATTGACAGATCCCTCATTTTTTTAAAAGAACAAATTTTCAACTAGTGTGTGATAGACCAGTTAACAAATCACAAGTCCAAAATATTTGGCATATATCTTAAAAATTTTAGGCTGAACAAGGGAGATTTCTGGTGCTGATACATTTCTTTCTCAATATTTGGTCAGAAATTAGATGACAGGCAAACTTCTCCTTAAACATATACACTGTCATAAAAACTCTCTTACATAAGCCAACAAGAAATTCCAGTGCATACAAAAAACCAAATGACAACAAAATATTAGAAAAAGTTGAACCAAAGGATGCTTATGCTCACTGTTTCTAACTGCTGATTTGAGTTGTGGTATGGCCAATTTGCACCCTGCAACTCCTCATCCCAAAGTGGCTGGGATGCAGCAAAAAGGGTTGAAGAGGGAGGAGCAAATGGGTTTCTTTCAGCGCCATCAGCTAGAGCCAAAGTTTGGTCACCATTTAGTTGTTCCTGGTCTTCTTCAATTAAGGCGGGAAAAGAAGATGTATTGTCCAGTTCCCAATCAACAGAAGCATGACCTAGCCTTTCCACATGGGACTGTAGCACCTGATCTAGACTCTCACGGAAACTACTGCGAAGAAGACTAGAGACACGTCTCCTGCAGCAGAAAAGATAAGCTGTTTACCCAAAAGTCATCAATCTAGTGCAGGATATCATTTGAGTCAAATGTAATTAGATAGCATACCGGCTGAAAAGCTCCCTGAGTTCCATACTATGAACATTATCATCATCTGGGAAATAAAGTGTATCAATTCTTCCAACAGACCCGCCGACCTCTCCAGAAGGCATATCTAGCCAACTGTCAATAGCCTCTTGCAAATCATGGCTTGGCCAGTCTTCGTGTGATTCTTGCATCTGGTCTTGCTCTTCAACATTGTTATCAGATGGTTCTGGAAACGATCGATTAGCAGAGCTTTCCCGCCAACTTCTGGCCGTGTCTTCTCTGCTACCATCAGCCCACTCAGTAAATGCAACAGAATTTAGCTGTTGCCAGGCACTGTCTTCAATCTCGATTACTGACTCTTGGAACTCTTCCACTTGAACTGAACCATCTTGCGAAGCAAATTCCTCATTTGTGTTCCCTTCCAAGTCAGTAGTATGACCATCTACTTCACGAACATAACTTGCACCACTTCTTGGTTCATAATTTTCATTATGAACTTCAAGGGATTCACTACAATTCTCCTCCTCAGACACCAATGATGATTCATTGGTAATAGTGACATTGATCTGTTCACCATGTCTACTACCATAATACTCGACATCAGTTAATACATCTTGCTGCCTAGCTTCAGTGTCCAAAGCGGGCTCCTCTCTACTACTAGCACTTCCAGCACCAAGCGACACTTGTTGCTCACTTACCTCATCGTCCAAAACAGAATGCTCTGCTTCTGTCACTTGTACTTCAAGTTCTGGCATATTCCTGTTTCCATCAGCACCACTTTCCAAGTCTGATGCTGTATGAATCCCAGTAACTTCTTCCCTGCATGTAGACTCTGATTCACCATTATGTCCATCACTAAAAGAGGAATCAGACTCAGCTGTGTTCACTGAAGTGGAAGCAGAATTGTCCAATTTGGAGAGGAATCCTTCCCTGTATCACCATACCATGATGCCATTAGGATATTAAGGAACATAAGTTTAAAAAAATAGCAGCAAAGGTATTATCCAGATAAACTTGTTACTCAAGATGTCAAGTTCAATTTAAGTTAACAACATTAACAAATAAAGTCAAAGAGTGAGCCTACTACATAACCAGAGACAAGTAATGTGAAAAAGTTTACCAAAATACTAGAGATGAATCATAAAGCACGTATGATTTGAGTATAAATTATAATTCAAAATTAAGCAATGAAATCCAGTTAGCATCTTCCAACAAGGATATTTGCTAACAATCTTAAAAATTATTTTGAAAAATCAATTAGTGGTCTGTTCCAAGCCACAAGAATGCAGTTTATTCAAAGAATTGAACAAGTTGAGTAGCAATGGCAGAAATGATCGGATCAGCCAATGACTCCAACCACAGGCCCACCCCCTAGAGAGAAAAAATAAATAAATAAATAAAAGGAAAGAAAGCAAATGACAAAAAAAAAATGTAATGAAAATACAACTGTGAATCCTAGTCCATTAGGTTATAAAATTAATATCCTCTGTTCACATTGCATCTAAGCTTAGTAATTTTGAATCCTTAGATCCAACCATGAATACAAGCACAAATTAGACAGTGAATATAAATAATTACGAGTTCAAAAATGGTTGTCATTGCTTTCTATAAACCAAAAAAGGAGCAACAATATAAAAAGCAATAACAAAATGCTAAGCAACACAAAAGCAGCTCAACAGAAAGAAGACAAATTTCGTCACAGATTGCCTACTTCATTGGGGCCTAAGATTCTGAAACATATCGCTTATAATTACCTGAGGTCAGAAACTGTTTGTCTTTGCCTCAGCAAACCCAGTTCAGTTGCAGCCATTGAAGATGGTCTCTCATCCAGGACCAAACTTTCATTTCGTAGGAACCTACCTCTAAGGAGCGCCTGCAAAGTGGTTTAAGATTAGTCAAGGTGAAAGATTACTCGTGTCTATGGACTCAAAGTCACATAACTCCACATTGTATTTTATAAGCAGACATGGAAATTATTATAGATCCATTATCTCAAATTAGAGTGATCTTGTGCAGATAAAACTAGATGCTCAGTCCTTGCCTTTGGCCATCAAATGTAATCCATCATTTTAACAGTTTTTTAGGAGAGATATTTTTAGTTGTTTTGTGGAATACTAACATAATGTCAACTTCACGTAAAGCCTACAGAAAAAAAAAAAAAGCCATCTTTGCAACATTAACACTCCATATGTAACATAAGATGATGCAAGGTAATTAGATAAAAAGGTGTTCCTGAGAAGCCATATAATTGGGTTGACAAGCCCTGCCAGTGAGACGGCAAAGTAGTACAGAAAGGAGTAAAAGAATATCTACTGTGGAAATGTATTCGATGATAAATTATCACCTGAATTCGATTGCGATAAGCAAAATCCGACACTGGCCTCTGCTCCGACAGACCCAGAAGTTCTCTTTTTCTTTGACTCTGAGCCCTCAGAAGAAGATCCAGAAGAGTCTGTCTACCACATAATCTTCGAATGGGCCTTCGTGCACCAATCTCCGGATGAGTGGTTACTGTACCTTCACGCACCTGCTCAATTTGAGAACCAACTTCCGCAACTCCATCTCTAAGTGATCCAGAATTGTTTCTCTGCTGGGCAGTCATCTGTACCCATTCTCTGATAATTCTCACCCTTTCACATTCATTCTCACCAAGCCATTGTCCCGAACGGTGGTTTACATGGAATCCATAAGATGAATGACCCTTAGAACCACTATTCATCCATTCTCGAAAAATTTGTCTCACTTTTTCCCGTTCAATCTCTCCCAAGTCACAAGATTGTTCCGATATAATACTGTTATTATCCTCATGCTCCATCTCTGAACCAGTGAAGCCTTGATTCTCAGACTCATCAGAATTTTGAGAGATATCATCACCATTATCGCTCCCTTGTCCAACAGACATGGAAGTACTTAAGCACTCAGAATCCGAACCATTTCTCTGTTGCCTTGACCTATAAGATTGACTCACCACATGTTCACCCTCGAGCTCCCGCCACATTTGCAAGAGAGTGGATGCCCGGGTGCCAGGCCTACTGTGGTCATCATCCCACCGCCTTGACACCGGGGACTGCGACTCACCAAAGAAGGACGGACCAAAAGCCGATACATTGTGCAAACCGGCAACAGCCATTTTTAATAATTTTATCACAGTAAAAGCGATTCACTAATGTGATAGTTGTCTGCTAGCTCAAAAAGACCACACAGCTGAATATAATTACCGAAAAAATGATCAGTGATTGCAGAAAACCATATCAAATGATTGTAGCCATGAATCATCATCAGTAGTTCCACTGGCACTTGAAAGCCAATATACAACACACATAAGACCAGTGCCTGCAAAAGATCTTGAAAATTCTACATTATTTTTGTTTATACTCAAGTACAAAGATCACGCAATCCAAGTTAGATTTCAGAAACGTTTATCCACCCCTTCCAAAAAGAAAATCTAAAGATGCTTACAAAAATTAAATAATTAAATAAGAATAAGAAAAAGAAAAAAGGTGGTGACTTGCAGATCCATCTTGTCCCTGACCAATGACAACTCACCAAAAGGAAAAAGGGAATGAAAAGCAACTTCCCCAACAACATTCAAATTGCTAACAGTTTAAAAATTGAAACCAAGAAACATATCCAAATGGGTTTAAGGAAAAACTGATAAAATTAACTTATTTCAACCCAAAATCTTCTTTGTTCCATAAAAACCTATATCAAAGTCAAACCAACAGAACACATACAAGAAACTCATACTATGTAGTACTTGTTTGTTTTTGTTGCTGTCTGGTCCTTATTGATGCAATCAATGGTACTTCGTACTAGTTCTGTTAAAGATCAAGAAAAGCAAACAGAATACCATTGTTTTTCACTAATATTTTCACAAAAAAGAAGAGAAGAAATATGATATAATACCTTTCTGCAACTATTATTCAGCCCGGTTCTTCACATCAAGAGTAACAATATGAGTAATGGGTAGACAGAGAATCCGTTACAGAGAAAAATTAAGACAGAGAGAAGAAGAGGTGGGATTTAAGAATAATAAATAGTAACAGCAAAAAATTAGGAGGGTGGGGAGGACGCCCGCGGCGCCATTTAATATATTGTACTCATTTCACTTCGGAAATTTTGCCGTAACTCCAACGTCTATTTTTTCTTGTGCCCGTGAAAAATCATTGTTTTTGACTAACAAATAGTGCCCGCCGCGTGTAGACAGCTCCTTTTTCATTATATGAAATCACGAAATTGACCCCCACAATCTTGAATTTAACGGTAAGCTGCATTGTAATGAGATTATGGTAGTCTGATACGTATTTTTGATTGGATTCTTTGTTATAATTGATCTTTCACCTTTTATAATGGAATTGTGGTGGCATGGTAGGTATTTTTGGGTCAAAATCTTTTATTGTAATTTTATCTTTTAGTAATAAAATTGCGGTAGTCTAACAGGTATACTCAATTCTCCGATTATTTCAGTCAGAATCCTATTATTTCAGTTCAAATCATTTATTAGTAATTGATCTTTTATCTTTTGTAATAAATTTGGGGTAGTCATCAAGGTATTTTTCGATTTGAATCCTCTATTATAATTTATATTTCATATTTTGTAATGGGATTGTGATGGCTTGGTATATATTTTTCAATCCAGGTCTTTTATTATAACCTTTCATCTCTTGTTATGGGACTGTGGTAATCTGAGGGTATTTTTCAATTGGAATTTTCTACTGTAATTAATATTTCAACTCTTGTAATGGGTATGTGGTAGCCTGATAGGTATTTTTCATATCCTCTACTGTAATTAATATTTTATCTTGTAATGGGATTGTGGTAGCATGGTAGGTATTTTTTAGTCTAAATCCTCTATTGAAATTCATATTTTATATTCTTTTATAATATTATTAAGGGTAAAATACACTTTATCCATTATACTATTATTTGTGTACCAATTAACCAATCTACTATTAGAATCTTCTTATACCCCTAAAATACTAAAATTTATATTAATGGATAAAAAAAATCTTAAATTAAATAAAAAATTAAATTCACTTTGCCCCATCTCTTATAAACTATATAATATTTTACCCCCTCTATAATTAAATATCAATTATTTGATATCATATTTTATTTAATACTAATTTTATTAAATAAATTAACCTTCAATTAAATCTAAAATAATTAAACAACAAAAATATAATGTTAATAGCACAGAGAAGATATATTAAATTTTTAAAAGAATATTTCACATATATTTATATTACTACCATTTTATATAAAGTATTTTATTAAGTAAATATTATATTTAGGGTTAATTAGTTGATATTATTAATGTATAAATATTTTTATTATATAAGGTGGGCATGTGAATGTCAAACATATGAACTAATATAACTTATTACATGGTTATTTATTTGTGAAAGAAAAATAAAAATTAGAAAATAAAAAACAAAAAATATTATAAAATATATTTTACTCCCTTGACAATCAAATGTCAATTAATTTGACTCCAGATTTTATTCAACACTAATTTTATTAAATATTTTAATCTTCAATTAAATAAAAAATAAAAATAGCAAAATATAATTTTAATAATATAGAGAAGGCACATTAAATTTAAATAAATTATCTCACATAAATTTATATTACTAATATCTTATATATCCAAAAAAAATTGATTGCATTAATATACTTTATGAGATTTTTTATTTTTTTATTTTAATTTTTCTTTCATAAATAAATAAATAATGTTTAAATTAGGTTCGTTATTATATTTGACATACAAATGCCCACCTTACATAATAGAATTATTTATACCATTAAATATTATCAACTAATTTGATTCCAAATTTTAATTCTTACTACTAAAGAAATATATAAATAAATGGTGGTTGTATAAATTTACGTAATATATTTCTTTTAAATTTAATATGTCTTATTATATTTTGCTACTTGTTTATTTTAAATTTAATTAAAGTTAGCATTAAATAAAATATACGATCAAATAATTGATATTTAATTATAAATGGAGCAAAATACTATACAGTTTATAAGAAAAGAGGCCAAGTGAATTCAATTTATTATTTAATTTATGGGTATTTTTGTCTATTATTATAATTTTTATTATTTTATGGGATATTTGAAAGTTTTATTAATAGAGGAAGTTAATTGATGCAAAATCAATATATAAGAGATAAAATATATTTAATTATATTATCAATACACACTATAAATATAAAATAATATTATCAATAACTTAATATGTATTAGTGGTATAATGATAGGAGATGGAATATACTGGTTATTTTCCGCTAACATGGAGTGGAGCAACACTTAACTTTTCTTTTTCTTTTTCTTTTTTTTTTTTGGCATTAATTGACTGTTAAATTACATGACAAATATGGATGTTTGGACACTTAGTCGTGACTGTCACTGTCATATTGAAAATTCTGGCTATGGAGTTGCCATGGAATCTGGATTTTACGAGGGTAAATTGATATACTGAGTGTTTTTTGTTTTTTTTTTATAATAGGTGTTATTTTGATATTTGTGGTAAACTTTGAATTCGAATATTTGTAAAAAATTATCTATTAATTTGATTTATTGACAAAATTAAAGCACCTAATTATTTTTATTGTTTTTCTCTGTAAGCTAATTTTTGTATTCTAAATTTTAGGATTTATAGTCGACTTCTCCTTTCATATTTTGTCATGGTTGAAATATCATAATTTCTCTTATTATTATTATTAGTTCAGCTTTTTTAATTTCTCAAAGATATATTTTTTTTTATCTAGCACTAATTCATGAGATATTGATTTGAAGTTCCACATAGCTTATAAGTATTTTTGAATATTGTTATTTCATTATTGGTTATATTAATTTATTATTTATGATTTTTTTGTACTAATTACAAATTTAATATAATATAATTTAATTACTTCACTCAAAAAACAAAAGTTTTATTAAATTTATAAACTATTCACTCTTAAATATTCATCCAGCTGTCATGTGAATTTCTTTCATCCTTTTTTTTTTTACCTCAAACTAAATTATTATTGAATTAATGATTGACATTAAAGAAAAGTGATATTTTTCAAGACTTTGTTTGTATTCACTCACGTGGCCACTTTGGAATAATTATTACAAGAATCCACACACTCCAAATAATTCTTGCACACTAGCTATTATGCATAAGACACTTCAAAAAAATTATTCTTATTGTGTGGGACATAACATGTTTTCGACATATTTAAAAATTAAACAAAAATAAAAAATTATAATACATTTGATGATAGGTTGAAAACATTATCGATGGCATATCCAAAATTTCTTGTACGCATAAGATTTTTTTCATATATTTTAGAAAGTTAAAAATAAACTAAAAGTCAGAATATTCTAAAACAATTTGAGAAAATAATATTGTCTCATCCAAAATCGTTTTCTCTCTTTATATTTCTTTGTGAAAATCAAACTCTTTTTTTTTTCTCCATAATATATAGTTTACAAATCACACTAATAATTCATAATAATGCATAGTTTACAAATCACAATTATACATAGTTTAAAATTTTTTATGAAAATCAAAACTCTTTTTTTTTTCCCTTCATAATACATTGTTTACTAATTACAGTAACAAAAATTGGCACAATCAATTGATTGAAACATATCCCATGCGTTTAAGAGGTTTAGAATAATTTGACGCAAATTAGAAATTTGGGTTATAAAAAAAAAATTGGCACAATCAAGGATATTAACTTTTTCTTTCTACCTGTGCTAATGAATACTTATATAATACTTTCACCTACTTTCACTGTCCCAAATTAAATGAGAAAGTCTTGATGTTTTAAAAATTGTCCATAAAAATAGTGATTGAGAGACATTATTAATTTAAATAACAGTGTATTTAAAGAAAAAGAATTTATATTTTAAAAAATAAAATCTTACATTAGGAGGTCCCAAAAATGAAATAAGAGTCATAAATCTAGGACGGAACAGAGTATAAAAATATTTATATATATTAGGAAGTTATGTTAGAATAATATCGTGTCCTGAAATTTTTGAAAAATGCCATATTACTCTGTGGCATTATTGTATTAAATCCGTGTTAACGTGTCCATATTCGTACATTAATATAAAACCAGTCATAGTTGAAATCATCTGGTTTTTCAGATTCACACGAATGACACTTTCAATAGCAAAATCATTTCAGTTAAAGTTGAAACCCAACTAATGTTCATCCACTTGGTTTTATTATAAACTTCTATTCTTACTATATTATGCAAATGTTCTGACTACTTAATAAATTTTGTTAAAGCTTCCATTTAAAGTGACACAATGTAAAGCGGTTGGGTATTTTTTGGAGGATCAAGGTTTAATTTTTTAATGAAGTACTTTAATTCTTGGAGGTGTTCGTTGGTGGGTGAATTTTTTGACCCGTTTTTGAGTTCCAAATAAATGAACGACTGTGTCATGACAAGAATTATCATCAAATGTTCATTCTAAATATATATAAATTATTGTTATGCCAACATTTATCTGATAGTCGAATTACGGGTGGAGGTCGTCCACCCTAAAATTAATCAAACCAAAGATTGACACTTGAATTATCGAAAAATAAATAAATAAATAAAAATAAAATTTTGTTAAAAATATGTGACATAATAAATTTGGTATGTCCAATCAAATGAACTACATATATATATATATATATAGTGTCAAATAATATAAAATTTCTAACAGAACGAATAAAAAGTGACATGTCGTGGATGTTTATCCAATAATAATTTTAAGTCGGCTTTATTTATTTTATGCTGAAAATCATGTCTTCGTCGTAGGGAATTTAACAAAAAAAAAAATGTTAATGCCATTGGTCCTAATGATTAACTAGTAAATAAATCATGCAAATGTCTGAGAATCCACATCACAAACTTTTTTTTTTTCTTTTTTTTATGACTTTAGTCGACGTGCAGGCATAACCATGAGCCAGATTGTTCATCTGCCTTTGAACATTGAACTTTGGATAGCCCGAAATGATTATACCTACAGACATGTACTTTGTTCATATGATTAGAAAATACAAGGAATGATGAGATGAGATGAGATGAGATTGAGAAGTATATAGCACCGTAGCAGCATTGATTTGTTTATTATTTACTCTCATTTCCAAATAATTATGGGGCATTGGCCCTGCTATTGTAATAAAATATAGAGTTCAAGATAAAGCAGATCATGTAACAACTATTTGTGTTGTGCGTTTCAGATTTTTATTTCATATTATATATATATATATAAATTTCTATTTTTATAGTTCATTTATAATGTGAAATATAATATAAAATAATAATTTTAATTAACACATTTCAAATCAAATCCAAAACATATTTAACTTTAGTCCAATTAAACACTTTGACATAAAAGGTCTTTGCGGTTTAGACACATCAGATATTAACCTAACACGATCAAATCACATCAAAAGCTTGATCGATGTCTATGTAAATAATTTTAAATACCCTTTCACTCATTCTTATTTATTATGTATATAATTCATGCGCTCAATTCTACCTTTAAGTTTAGTTGTAATTTATTTGCTCAATTTCAACTTTAAGTTTAATTTTGTTCTCTTTGACACTTGATCACTTAAGTATTTGAGGGATTTCGGAGAGGTTTTTCCAATACACTTTTAGGGACCTATAACAGTTTGTTTTTCAATACACCTAGAACATCTATAAAAGAGTTGCTCGTAGATCTATTTTTAAAAAGGAGTTCATATCAATACAAGAAATATTCATTCATCTAAGGGTAAGAAAATATTCACTCGTATTAAATTTGAAATCGATTATTCAAAATTTTCAAACTACAATAATGAGGTCGCCGTGCCTTATCAATTACATGTGAAAAATTACAACGGTAAATTACAAATTTGGTCCAATCATATTTGTCATATGATGAAAATATTTGTAGTTGTCATATGATTGGTTAATATTTTTGAGAGGGAGTTGCTAGGCGTTACATGATAAACAAAATTATATTGGCCTGTCATGTGTGACATGGAATTTTCTTGTTTGGAGGTGAACACGAAACACAGGCCATGCCGCCAACATGTGAATTCACATAAAGTAGCTATGGCTATGTTTGTTTATGATGTGGTTGTTTTGGGGAATTATGGCTTCGGAGAATGAAAGGATAATGAAACTAATATTTTTTTGTATTTTGATATTGTATAATTTTTGTTGTAGCAGTTAGTATTGTGTTGGGTAAGTGATATCATTTTAATGTTATATGCTATATTTTTTAACATAAAAAAAAAAGATGTTATATATATTTGTAGTAATATAATAATTGCATAGTGTAATGATTTTGATATACAATGGGCAATATTTTGGGAGAAGAATGAAATTATTTTGAGGTAATGACTTTGCCAAACGGAATCTTGTTCCACGAAATGAAATATTTTCCACACTCGTAACCAAACATATCCTATGTAAAATATTTTTTTACTCGATTCATATTTTTCCACAGTGATACACACACTATAAGAAAAGATAAAATTAAATTAGTGGCAAAACATAAAGTAATAATATTAAAATTACCATTAGTAATGTATATTCGATGACAAAAAAATTTATATTGTCACTAAATACTTCTTATAATATTTTTATTCATAATATTAACAATTAATGACACATGTATAAATATATATACACGAGCCAACAAATAATATCAGTGACAAATTAAGAACAAATTCTGTTGTAATAATCATTTTGATGGTAAAAGAAAAGTAGATAGGTTATATCATATCTACTATCAACAACTACAACAATTATCAACCAAAGTTATTAACAATTTATAATTAACTAATAACTACTAAAAAAAAATATACGAAAACTCAGACTCAATTGGTAATCAAACTTCAAACCTCATAATTTTGGAGCCTCAACTTTGAAGTTGAGTCGGGCCTCATCAATTGCCACTTAAGATATGTAATTAACTACGGTATTTACCTTGCAACTTTAACATATCGCCACTAAGTTTAATTTTTATTATAGTTGATACCAATGTTTTAAAAAATGGATCGGTTCTCAAATCAGTTTTGTTACGGTCAGACTGATTCAACCGGTGGTTGGATCGATTTAATAAAAATTAATTATATTTTTTTATTTTATTATGTAAAATAATAATATAATATATTAATTATTATGTAATATATTTTAAATATAAAAATAAATAACTAAGTATATAAAAAAATATATAATAAAATATATAACAAAACACAAATTTAAATAATTATATAAATATAATAAAATATTAAATTTAAATTTTTATAAAAATTTAAAATGAAAAAAGAAAAAAATAATGAAAATCGATCAAACAAATTTTGACCAGTTATTGACTAGTCAAATGATTTTTTGAATTAACTCGATTGAATTGAACAGACCTCTAATTTTTAATCGGATCCAACGATTGAATTCGATTTTAAAAATATTGATTCATACTATCAAGTTCTTGCATTATTTGAGTATCTATTTACTAAACCTAAGAAAGTACAATTCATACATATGCTACATGGTATGTCAGTAGTTCATGTCGGTGGATCATGGGCTACATGCATATTTCCATGCTCAGATGTGTTTGTTGTAACAAAGACAAAAGCATAATTCTGGGAGGAAAATGCTGCTGTATTAGGTGTGACCCATCTGTCAAATCCCCCTCAGGTTCATGAACACTGATTTTACTCTTACAAATCATTTCTAGTACTTCTTATCGTTTTGCATATCATTTTTTGCACTTTGGCCCTTCGTTTTTTCTTTTCATCCCATTTCTAATCAGTTCACTGTGAAGTATTGCCAACTTAAAAGTTGTTTGGGGCCAAGCATGCGTAAAAAGAATGTAGGCTTTTTGGTTACACAAATGTACATCAGTTTCACTTTTACCTCCCCACTTATTGGCTTTTTTAAAGGATGACCATTATAATTATTTATTTTAATTTGATATTTTATATTATAAAAACATATTTAGTGTATAAAATATTTATTTAAATATATATTTATATGAATTATATACATTTAACGTCAATTTGTAAAGTAAAATACAAAATGAAACACAAACTAAGGAGATTGAAAATGATGGATGATTATAATAATATTTAAATGAACCTTAATAAACATTGTTGGACCAAAAAGATCTTTCCTTTTGTTCTTTCTTTTCCTAGGAAGAAAAATAAGGAAATGAAAAGAAAGTTTAAAGTCTGATTAGTAGGTTTGGTTGTCTTTTTTTCTCTACTAAACTTCGACATTTACATTGACAAATTTTTTGGCTTTGTTTGGTTTCATTTTCAAAATTTTATTTTTCTTCTCTCGAAACCAAAACGTGTTTATCACTTATATTTTTTAAAAATGATATTTTCATTCTTCAAAAATATTAATTATTCATTACAATATTCAAATAATTGTATACCTTATTATATCTCCACTAACTACAACAAACAATATCGATAAGAAATCCACAGTTGAAAATATTTTTTACTAATTACAATAAACAACATTGACAAAATATTTAAATATTTTTCAAAATATATCATATTATTTTTTTTAAATAAAACATCCAAAAATACCAAACAAAGCCTTAGATGGAGTTTTCCATATAAAATTCAATGAACATATGATATGGAGTGAAAAAACAATGACAATTTTAGGCTATAGTGCCTATGTATATCATACAAAGTTTCTAAGTGGAGGGGGCATATAATATTGAAATCAGAAACTATAATTGTAATTTTCAGTAATAAATGGTCCTCTTATGTAGGTACAACTAACTTGTATGTGCCTGTATTTTTTATTAATTTGATTTATTTTTTTACAATTAACCAGTGCTAAATTACTAAAACCCCATCTATTTACTGGACTTAAAAACCATTAAAACTACCTAGCATGATAATACAATTTTAATTACATACCTTTTTTTTTTCTTTTTTCTTTTTAAGATGTTGTGGGCAGATAATGTTTGCGTACTTCTAAATATATTTACTGCTGTTATTTCTTGCTAGAGCAAAGAGAGGTAGAAAAGTAATTATAACTATTTAAGTAACATGTAGCATTAATTTATTTTAGAAATTCATTTTATAAATAATACACTTTCTTTACCAAATTAATATAACTCGTGTATAAATCAATAAAAAGTGAAAAAAATAAATCAGGGAAAAGAGACCAAAGCTAGGAGGGCGAATATGATTAGATATCTTAATAGTCACAACAGTAAACGGCAGATACTAAACATTGTGCATATTTACCCTTATACTATTATAGCTAACGCATTAAATATACCATTCGGTGAAATTAAAAGAAATTGGGATGATTTATCCAAACGGTGAAGCATGTGGTTTAAAATTAAAAGTAATATTTTTAAAATTAGAGTGAATTGATCGATTTAATTGAAAATTGAAAATTGGATTACTGATTTAACCTGTCAAAACCAATTCAAAATCTGTCAAATTGGTTTGACCATTTTTTTATTTTTTTAAATTAATTTTAATATTTTATTATATATTTTGTATTTTGTTAAATGTCTTTTTAGATAGTTATTTATTTATTTTATATTAAAAATATATTATATAATAAATAATCTATTATATTATTATTTTATATAATATAATAAGAAAATATAATTAATTTTCATTAGACTAGTTCAACCGATAGTTAAACCGATCCGATTGATTAAACCATTAATTGATAGCAAAATTAATTTAATTATCGATGTAATTATAAAAACATGATTAAAAGTCTTTATCGGGACATTAAATCTGGGAGTGGTTGAAAAATAGATTGATAGCATTTTGCCACTGTGGCCTCTTGGATTTCATTACCACATTGTTAAAATAATCATATCAGAAGTTAGGAGAAGTCATTTTCCCTTGCAATAATAGCTTCAATTTTAAGTAATTTATATTATTAGACTTAGGCCACAATCAATTTTTTATTTATTTTAATTAAGATTAATATCAAAACCATCTCTTTTCTTGTAAAACATGTTTCCTTGTAGAATCAAATTATTGAAACCCCAGTGTAATTACACTTCACTTTTTATTGGGGTCCAACAACTTTATATTTCAATTATTATATATCCCTATAAGGAACAAAATGAAGATGACAAAGAAAAAGGGAGGAGTAATGGAGATCTATTTTTCTTTTCTTTTTTTTTTTGGTTAGAAAAAATGCACTATTAAATTGGATGCTCATGCATGATTGAATCTATATAAATACTATTTATTTTGTGACAGTCAGATATACAAAGTAATTAATTTGATATATCTTTCGATAAAATTAGGTATATATTTCTATATCTATCTCCGCTCTCTTCATATAACATATTCTTTATTTTTATTTTTATTTTTTGTTTTCGTTAACATTATAATTTTACTCTCTTATAACTTTTCTCTTCTCTTGTATCGTGTTGTCTCTATTTTTTTTTCTTTTTTATTTATTTATTTAAGTTTTAGAACGCCGGTTGCTTTTGTTTCCTTTAGTAAACCCAAATAAATACATATAATAATTATGAAAATTATTATCATATTAAAAAAAGAGGAAGTATTTAAATTTTATAAATTTGAAAAAATATAAGTACGCACATTAATTCGTGCGAACATCGCTAGTATTAAAATTAATGCAAATTCGAAGCCAAATAATTTTTAATCATAAGACCTAATGGTCCTCAACTTCTCAAGACTTGAACTAGCAAAATTGGGACCATAGTCCTCGAATCAAGGAAGTACAATTTCAGGTAAAAATCCAGAGACAGTACAAAGAAAGCGTACCATGTGTTGAGAAGGAGATTTCAGTACCAAACTTTAAAGTCAGTACTCCTTATATAATAGGATAGTTAACGGGCCGACTTTAGTAGTTGGCTAGTTACCTTTTATCTAAATTAGAGGTGGTCCAGTTTATTTGGGTTGGGCCTGCACAGGTAACATGCAGATCATTGGTGGCGACAATTCATTGTGATATTAATTGGTCCTCTCTTTCAACATTATTACTTAAATGTATTTGTATAGAATGATTTGAATTTAAAATAATTTTAAATTTGATGTCAATTGTGGATATTAGTCTACTTTCTTATAACATCACTAGATATATGCTTTGATTTATTAATTGTAAATATTTTAATGCATTAAATGATGTATTTGAAATTAAACAAAATTGCTATGAACAGAAACCATTTTGTTCTAGGTTTTGACATTCATGGTATTTATTTTACTAAAGAACTTTGTATTTTTGGTAATAAAAGCAAGCGATATGTCCGTGATTTAACTAGATGGGGTTATAGAATAAATTAGTATTTTTATAATTGAATCGATAACTAAATCGATCTTGCTAACGATTAGCAGTTCAATTGGTCAAACAGATTCAATTGTCGGTTCGACCGATCTAATGAAAATTAATTATTTTTTTATTATATTAGGTAATATGGCAATATAATATATTAATTATTATGTAATATATTTTGAAAGTAAAAAAAAGAAAGATAAATAACTAAATAAAAAATATATAATAAATCACAAAATCCAAATAACCATATATATACATATAACAAAATATCAAGTTTAAATTTCTTAAAAATTAAAAAATTAAAAAATTAAAAAATTAAAAAATTAAAATCAATTTAACCAATTTTGATTGATTTAACCAGTTTTTGATTGGTTTTTATCGATTGAACTAAAACTTCAGTTATTTAAGGTGAATTGGACAAGACCGACTGTCGATTTCTAACTGAACCAATTGACCCCGATTCGATCAAGTTTTGAAAGCGTTGGAATAAAGTTAATTTCTAATTAGGGATGCTTCCACTATGAAACAAAATATATGTACTAAGTCATGCCACGTTAATATCATGTACATCCTACTACACTTCGTATAAAATTATTGTCACCGTTTGATATGAAAATATCGAATATAAGTAAGAATTTTTCGAAAAAAAGAGGAGGAGAATAATAGGATACAAAATTGATGTTTTGCAAACCCCTAAAGTGGAGATGAATTAAGCATTGTTCTTGGCAATTGCAAATGCTTATGGATCCCTTTCATCCGAAGTCCAAAAAATGAAAATAAGAGACTATAGGGAGTATGAGTATTCTAGGTTGCTAACTTAAAAAACGCCAAAATTTAACAATTAATCATAGTTTCAAAATGCAATAAAAATCTGAGAAACGTAGAAACTTTCACATTATATACTTCTCCAAATACAATCGAATTCAAAAAATAAAATAAAAAATACAATTGGATGTCACACCAAGTGAATTGAAATACTCGAACATTACAAGGGGGGAAAAAACCAAGAACTCATAAATCCAACATTGGACACTCGTAAGATCAACACAAATAAAACAAATATAAATGAATAATAATAATAAAAAAAAAAACTCAAGAACACTGATTTATAACCTCATTGCTAGCTTTAATCATCAATATCTGCATCACAGAAAACCCTCTCAAAACCCTTAGACGAATAAAACGGCACTGTCACCGGGCCACAAAGAACCTTCAGCTTCCGATGGATTTTGAAAACCCCAACCTTCAACCTGATCTTGGCCCTGATTTTCACGTCCAAGTCCACACTCCCGGAGGCCTTCTCCATCCTCAAATCCCGGGCCACGGCCCCATAAAGCGCAGCGTCTTTCGCCACCAAATCCATATCCAAATGCGTGACATTTCTCCTTGGCTGATAAAATGGATGAACATTGTTGATAGACAGCTTCTGATCCTCGTACAGCACCGTAACATCGATCCTGTCGTAGTACAATGATATCCTTCTGTTGGGATTGTTGGCCCGGAGCACGAAGTGAAAGTTGGCGTTGAGGTGGTCGTTTGTCAAGTTGTAGCCGCTGATGGAGCCCTGTTCGAGGGAGTATTTTAGTTTTTTTGGTTGCACTGCTAGCCAAATGATGAGGACTATCAGGCCGGTAAGGATTATGAGGGCTAGAAGAACTCCGGCGATGCATCTCACCAGGGCTGAGTGCCGTGGCCGCGCCTGCCCTTGCTGTGGTGCTGGTGGCGCCATGGTGGTTGCAGCTAATTATCTAATTTTCAGTGATTTTGTGATAGCGGGGAGGGATGGGTAAGTTGATTTATACAGGTGGAAAACAATTGCACAGTTATGTTTTCATAATCTTTTCTTTTTTTAATAGTTGTTAAGCTTTTTTGATTTCTTGCATGAAACTCAAGAAATAAACGAGTAAAAGATTTGGGTTCCATGGATGGGAAAAAAAAGAAGATAGGTGAAGATGAATATTCTTGTCTTGCAGAGTTTAAAGAAGTCTTTTCTATGGAAATTTTGGAATCTCATGTTTAATCAATTGGTGGGAATTGCTTCGCACTCAAGGTATTCTAAAACCATCTTTAAAGTTGTCCTTTTTGTCATGGATTAGAGTTCTTTTGTCTGATTAGGACATGATAAGGATGTATGAGGAATTTAAAGTTTCATTGATGAGGTATTAATGAGTTCACATTCTTTTAGATAAACGTTAAATGTATAAAATAAGTTTTTAAATATATATTTAGTGTGAAACATATATATTTTATATATATATATATTGATGCATCCAATAATAATAAAATGTCTAATTCAATAAGACCAAATCCACAGTTTAAGAGGTCCCATCAAGCATATTTGTAAGAATATTAATTAAACTCAAAAATATTTAATTTTAGCTATAAGACGAAGTTCAAGAAACTCATGTCTCAAGTTAAATACTTATAAATGCTCTCTTTCATGCCGCTCTAAATAGACGCAATTTTATTTAGTTATCTACCATTATTAATTCTCTATTTTCATATTATTCATCTTTTTTATTCTAATTTGAGCGTCGTGGGGGTTTCGTCGTTGATGCCCTAACAACTTACGTATGTCACAGACAAAAATCCATCTAAGAATTAAAAACTCGTGAGAAACCGACGTTTAAAGATTTGGATTCATGCAACATCATTTTGCCTAAAGAATTGTGTGTATCGCAGTTAAAAACCCATCTAAAAATTAAAAACTCCTAAATAGTTAACTTTTGAAAATTTAAATTTATATCACATTATATATTATATTAAATGAAAAACTAAATAAAATATCAATATAAAATAAAACAAAAAGATCCAAATTACTTAACGATAAGCAGACTCTCTTTAACTTTGTGATGAATGAATACATATAAATAAAATGATATGGACATAAGATAGACGATTCTTAAAAAATGTTGAGACGCAACATAGTTGCTGCAAGGGATATATAAGCATTTATCTTGTGCATATATGTGAAAATAGCCATATTAATTGCAATTAAATTAAAGGACAAACTGGTGCCTATCTCAATTTCGGTAATGGAGAACAGTGAATTTCTGTACGTATATAAGAAAATTAGCATTCTCTATTGGACGGAAATGTCCCTCAAGCTTAGACCAATTTTTGGATAAACTTGTAAGCCCATTTCAAATTATCAATTAAACTGGTAAGCCCATTTTCTCGAGGAAGGGCAGGACCCGGTAACCAAATGTTCTTGTTTGAATGACAAGTGTATGGGTCAGATGAAGTTCGGATTTAACCAGACCAAAGCCCAAAGAAGGCCCATTAAGGTTCAAACTTGAATACGTTTGGAAAAATTAAAATTGTCCTAATAGATTTTTTAGCATACAATATTAAAAAATAAAATAAAAATATATGGACATATGAACGTACATTATTGAAATTGTGGAGTTTGAATGATATACCAATTGAATTAATCAATTCATATTTACTCTATTGATTTCACAAAACCAATCTTTCAATTACCGTTGATTCATAAAAAAAAAAAGTCAAATATTTAAATCAACTAATTTACAACACGTACAATAAACAAAGTATGTTTGTGTATATATATATATATATGTATGTGTATGTATATATATGAATATATATTTAGTAGAAATTGCCAAGGAAAACCCACGTCATTCTTAATGCGTGACGCTACTATAACATCCAAAAGAGAATAAAACGAGGAATTTGTGCGTTGCTTAATTGCTACAGGTAATTATTCAACAAACACGTGCTTTGATGTTGTCCTATCACACATCACATGTTTGAGCATTTCTCTCTGCCAAACTTGCATTTTTTGCCTCAGATTGTTTGTACTTCTCAAACTGGCCGGTGATCTTGATACCGACAACTTTACATTGTTATCTTAATTTAAGGAAGGATTTTAGCTTTTTTACATATATATTCTAGATGTCTGAGTTAGCTTATGTATATTTTAACTAATTCACCATTATAATCCGATCAAAGTTAAACCATTCGTGTCAAAACTAAGGGATTTATAAGAAAATTCATTGCAGTTCGGCCGATTCAAAGAAATTAGCCTAGCAAGATGTTGAATTCATGACCATACGTGTCACAAGTTCTCACTAGACCAATTCTTAGAATTGTCGCTTTCGGAACACTTTTTGATTTATTGCTCTCTCTTTACCTTCTAAGACACAACAAAAACTATACTATCAAATAATGAAACCCATATGCATTGGACCCTTGATCTAGACCCTACATATATCATAAGACCACAAGAAGCAAGACTTAGGTTGAAATGCTTGCAACATGACATCATATGCCTCTAGTTATATTAGGTATATTAAATGGTGTATGTTGGGCCAATGTGTGCTAAATACAGATTACCAAAATTAGGTAACATTCTCCCAAACAACTTTTTGTGCCTTCCTACAAATCAATATGCTCCAACTAAAATGGGAACTTTCACTTGACATAGCAAAATGTGTCCTCCTTCCAAATGCCTTGAAGTGGGCTCTCTCTCCTTGTTTTGATCAAACCATTTACATTAAAAAAAAAAAAAAAAAACTTTAATTATATATATAAAAAAAAAATCTAAAGAAGACAAGAAAAAGCACCCACAAAGATTTTGAATTGTCAAGACAAAGCCCATTGCTATTGGTTACTTTTTCACATAGAAATGCGGTTCGCATATTTGTTATTGGTACACTTGTCGCGAATTCCGGCCAACCACAAACGTACATGAGGAATTACATAATAATAAATGTAGTAAGATTATTATTTTTTTAAAGAAAAAGGTAAGAGGGCTGGCTGACAAAAGAAAATGGAAAAAAGGACTAAAACTAAAAGTGTCATGATCAAATGTGGGGCAATGGAGGTGGTCGCCGCATATCCCTTGGAATTATCCCATCCTTTGCAAACCCATGGGAGAAGGAAGCATATTCTACTGTTACAATCCCTTGAATACACTTTCCAATATTACCTCTTCACAAACTTATATATGACCAACCTTCAGGCTACTATGCATCCCTCGTAAATATACTAGACACACTGGCTAGTTAGCACCGCCACGTCCACCATGGAGCCGCCACGCCGTGGTCTATCCCGGCGGCGGTGCTGGTGGTGGTGGTCACTCTGTTTCTTAGGCTTTAATGGGAAGAAATGAAGATAATTAAACTTGAAAAGAATTTCGATCGTTCTCCGACAGGGCAACTTCGATCCTTTGGCATATTTTCATGATTCCTAATCAAGAATGGCTTCGGCTTCTTGAAGTTTTTCGGCTTGGTGAAGGGCTATTTTCTCCAACAGCAACTATGAAAATCAAGACCCTAGTTTTTTATAGTATGATCCATTATTGTCTATTATTCTTCTCGGGTTCTTTTTTTGTTTATGTATGAAATAAAAATCGGAAGACTGTCTTCTTCTGTATGTTAGTGGCATAGTTTCCTGGTTGTCTGTGCAAGATACTATCCCTGTACTCCAGAGTGTTTGAAATGCAGGATACTGTAATCTGTATTAGGACAATTCAATGCTTTGAGCTTGTAGTTCCAATTTTTATCACATTTTCTTCATAACTCAGAGATTGCATATGCTGTTTTTATTACTCCTATTATTTCTTATGTTGATAGAATCATTCTTGATGCTATTTTATATAGCTCAATAATTTGATGGTTTAATGAATCCAAACAAGTGCTTAAAATAATCAGTTCAAAGCTGGATTGAGTTTCAAGTGTATTAGGCCTCATTCTAGCTTTTAAAGTCTTGGGATCCAACCCAATAACTGCGAGTTGGAGCGAATTCAAGTCGAGTTTGAATTGTTTGGATGGTTTGCTTTATATTTAACTATGCCTTAATAGCTTAATAAATCAAAATTATTTACGAGCTTATAATTTTTTCAAACTAGTTTATATAATCATGACGAGAGTATGTGCTCAATGAGGATTTCCTTAAAATAGGATATAGAGGGGCTGTGATAAAATAGGTTGATATTCACTAATACAATAGTGGCAATGTAATATGATTATGCAATTAAAATGGTTCATTAGTATTTCTTGTTCAATTTGATGGACTGAATCAATGCATGTAGATAAGAGACAGTCATGAGAAATGACTACTCTAAAGGCGACTCATATATATGGATTTTAAAGATGGCTCGCGCTAAATTTGCTAGATAATGAAGTATAAAACGAAATCACAATATAAAGAAAATAACTCATATACATACCAGAGTATTATCACAACAAAACATATAAATATATATAGAGAGAGAGAATAATACAATGTAATTTTCAGTTCTAATGGCACTTAACACCCATATACTTCATAAAATAGTTGATGCACCTTATTACTACTTGAGTTCCAAAAAACTTAAAAGAGTTTACTTTAATAGGTCCGAGTTCAGAGGTTTAAGAGGCTCTATGAACATAATTATAAGATAGACATATTTTAATTAAATTCAAAAATATTAAATTTGAGTCTAATAAGGCGTGCAAGCCCACAAGACCCCAAAAATACGCAAAAGACCAGACTCAAGTCTTAAATTAAACACTTATAAATAATTCTTTCAAATCATTTTCAAATTCGTAATTGAATATTTATTGTTTTCTATCTTTTCTTTATTTTCTCATTCTTTTAGTGACTTGAGGGTTAAAGGGTTTCTCGAAACCCTAATTGTTTGTTCATATCGCGGCTAAAATTTCGCCAAACAGTCACTTCTTGGTTAGGAGGAATCAGAGGAGACTATCTTGAAGAGATCTAATGTTAAGCCACATTAATAATAAAAAGTTACAATTCCTAGTAAATTTGCAGTTAAGGGAGCAGGGAGCTGATACAATGCTCACCATATCCAGTATTATTTTGCTTCTTCCTTATCGCCCATTAGTAGTCTGGTTCATGAAAATGTATTCTTATACATCCAAAAAATAAGCGCCTTTGGGTGTCTGATTGGTCATCTTCTTAGTATAAGCGCTAAAATCTACCACGCCCATAGAGCACTCTTATTCTTTTGGTTGGTGAAACTCAGATAATGGATAACAGGAACTATTTTTGAGAGTGGAGGTCAACTGCTCGGCCAGTAGAATCTTCCCTTACTACGAGTATTTGGACTAATATATTTTTGGGTTAAATAAAATAGTTAAATTATAAACTTTTTCCATTCCTCCTTCATAATCACCAAAATCTTCCCTCTAGGTTTGTTACGTTAAAAATTATTTACGAAAATCATGAATTGATCATTTGCCCTATCAAAATTTTTTTTTTTTAAGAAAAGAAAGTCAAATCATTAGTTTATTAAACAACCATTCTACCTGAACGACATTATGGTAATGTTTATATATTTGGAATGAGTATATTTGTAATGTTTCTATAACCAAATAGGTACATTTTGCATATTGGTAATTAAAATTTATTGTTTTAAAAACTTCAAGATATTTTATATACAAATATCCTTTTTTGCCCCCTCCTCGCCCTCTAATTGTTATATAGAAAGTATTTGAATCTTAAGAGTTAAAGCTCTCTTTTGAAATAGACCCCATCCCAATTTTTCTTGTTTGTATTAGGGGTGTATATAAACGCTCACATACTGAGCCAATTGTACGCCTGAGTCCTGAGTCCGCCTTAATCGCAATCCAACTTCTATGTGTACAAATATATACATCTATATGTATATATAGTTAAGATATATAATAGACACATCCATATATGTAATGTATTTATTTATTTCGTCATAATTTATTTTTATCAATCCTCAAAAGCTTTTCAATTTCCATGAAAGCATGAGAATTTAGTTTTTGTTTAATAACACCCATTCTCTCTCTCTCTCTCTCTCTCTCTCTCTCTCTCTCTCTCTCTCTCTCTCGCCTATGATTTCTCTTTGTATTTATTTGTTTAGTACAACAACAAATAAGTTCTTTGATATTTTTAATTATCATTATTTGTTTAAGTTGTAACTATAAATAAGTTGATTGAGAGAAAATATAACTAAATTTTATTGACCGGTAAATTCGACCACTATTTAAAAAGGTATTTGTGTAATAATAGGTTAATATTTTTATGAGGTAAATTGAATTTTTTTATGTGACAGCACAATATCAATTGTATGCACTCCTAATTTATACTAAATTGAAAGAGGTTCAATATCATAAAACACTATATCAACTATCTTGCTCTCCCAATATCAGGCTTCAATTCTTTTGTTTCAATTTTTGCATTCCATTGTATGGATATATAACACATGCCTATGATATAAATATGTGATGTTAATTATTTGAACATAATTTATCTCATAAATACGTGTTATATATCCAAAAAATAGAATATAAATATAAAAAAAAAAAATAAAACAGAAAATTCAAAGCCCCAACACCATCGCCGCTGCCTCCCTTCTACTACTACCCATATTTTTTTTTCTCTCTCACTCCCTCCTTCCACCACCATTTCCATTTTCCTCCCTTACACCATTCATCTCTCCTGTTCCTCCCCTTACTCTATCACTGCCTCAGTCTCTCTTTATCCTCTCACATCTTCCTTTATCTCATCTCTCCAACCTTTTTCTCTCTCTCCTTCTCCTCTACCACTTCCCTCCCCTCCTCACCCCACATTTCCCTTTCTCTCCCCTCTAATATCCAACATTTCCTCCCTGCCACCTCCACCTTCATCTCTCACTAACGAAAAAAATATATGTATTACTAATTAAATATTAAGTGACATGTAAAGGTTGTCAATAATTATATGCATTAAGCGACAATAATTATTATTTTGCCTTACTGACATATTTCACAATTTTAATAGTAGCAATAACTAATGTTTGATTTGTCATCGTTGATAATTAATAATGTATATATAATATTTTAAGTTACTATTATTGATAATTAATTAGACATGTATAGTGATAATCTAATAACAACAAAATTATCTCTATGACTTATGATAAAAATTTTATTGTCACTATACATGCAATATTAATTATCAATAGTGATAATTTGAACTTAGTTCTTATTACTATGGAGCTTAGTAAAAATTCTTATCAACAATACATATTTAATTATATAAATTTTACATTGTTATTTAACTTAACATCTTGTGATCTGATATTCTTTATTCTTATAGTGTTTCTCCTTCACTGTCACCTCCATTGGTGTCTCTCGTTGGTTGCCCACCACATGCCATCTGCCCCCCACCCCAAGTTTTCCCCATCTCCACGTTCTGGAAGAGAAGAAAAGTAATAGTCGGAAAAGGAAAAAAAAATGAGAGAAAAAAAAAAGAAAAAGTAAGAGCACATTAGAGAATTTTTAATTATTTTTTTAAAATTAACTCTAATTATTTTTTCAAATGCACTTTTTCTAGTGTATTTCAATCCTACAATATTAGAATTACTTGAGCAAGTGTATTTTTATTTTTATTTTTTTTTGACAAAGGCAATAATAGTTGTTAGTCTACCATATTTATAAGTAGGACCAAAAAGTAGTCATTAGTGACTATTTTTTTGGCCTCAAACAGCTAATTTTTTTTCCAACGATTAATTATTTGAACAGTGTTTCATTATATTTGCTCTTTTATGTATCTAATTCTTATATTTACATGTCCTCCAAATTTCAAATCTTATAACAAGTATTTTAGTCAGTTAAACATAAGGACAATTAAATTAGAGACAAAATAGAAAATTTACCAAATCTTTTAGCTAACATCATTGTTTTCTGTCCAAAATACTAAGAGCAAAGGAAGTTTGGTAAATGGGGCAAGCTCTACTGGAAGGTTTTTATAATCATGAAAGAGGAAAGAAATGAATTGATTATCTAATTATTCTAGAGGAAAATAAGTAAAAAATAACACTATATTTTTTTATACTAGGGAAATATCATTTGCGTGCACATTGAGTAACATTATAATTGTATTTGTATATAACAAATATCACATAGCACGTTTTAATCTCAATTTAAATTTTGATGATAATAATAGTACTGAAAACATTTTTTGATGATAATAATAGTACTGAAAACATTTTTTGTATTTTAGTTAAAGGCATTTACCTTTTATGAGTCAGCTTCTTATAGATTTTACTGACTTTAACATCTTTATAGCATTTGTTTTTGTTTTTTTTTTTTTTTTAGTATAAGATGCTTATGTGTAGTTGTCAAATGCGATGGGCTAACTAGCCCCACTCATTATTAGCCCACTAAAAATCACTTTAAAATCGATTTATAAACAATAACAAGTTATTTGGGTCGGTTCTTATATATGAGTTTGACCACTATTGATTTTAGTAGATAAAACTCAGCCTGACCCGTCAAAACCCAAACCCACTTTAGGATCGATCCAAGTTCAAGATCGACCCAGAGTCAACCCAGACTCATTACTGTCCTTTTAATATTATATATATTATTTTTATTATAATTTATAGTTTTTCAATAAAAATTAATAATTGTAACATCATATTAGAAATTGTGACCTACTGCAAAGAAAATAATCCTCAAACCATTGAATCGACCTCAATTCAATTGAAAATCTTAGAAGCAAATTTATATTAACAAGGATCATAATATACTATAAAATAGTTTTATAGTAAACTAAAAAAAGTCATGATAATAATAATCATAAGTATTATATTAAACTAAAAAAAGGCATGAAAATTAAAATGAAAACTTAGTAAGTAAGTCTATTAATAACAAAAAAAAATATACTAAGTACTAAGTATACTAAAGTAAAAAGAGTTACAAAAATAGTAAGGAAGACTATTACTAACAAAATAAAGTAGTTCTAAGTATTATAGTAAATTAAAAAAAATTATAAAAATTAAAATATAAACTTAATAGGTAAATCTATTACTAACAAAATAAAATAGCAGTAAGTATACTAAATTAAAAAATATATATTAAAATTAAAATATAAATTGAGAAAGTAAGTCGATTAGTAATAAAAAAAATGTACTAAGTGTTAAGTATTCTACACTAAGAAAAGTTATGAAACTTAAAATATAATTTAAGATGAATATATATTAATTAAAATATCAAATGAATATACTAAATGAAAAATTAAAATCTAAACTTAGTATAACTCAATAGTCAAATAAAAATAATGTATACTAATTATATAAGATAATTCACAAGATAAATACTTAAATTTATAGGAATAAACTTAGACTATTCAAATAAAAGTTAAATCTAAATTTTAAGATGATAGACTTTAAATAATGAAATTTATAATTTTTAAATTCAATTTTAGGACATAACTCAAATTTAATATATAATTTATAATAAATAAAGTTTGTAAATCCTATGTTAAGATATATCATATAAGTTATACACTTTCAGTTTTATTTTTTTTAAAAGAACAACTCGTGGGCCTAACCCGCAGCTCATGAGATCCGGACCAGGCCCAAGACCGCCCAATTAGCACCAGGCTAGTGGGTTGAGATGGACTTACCTTTCAAAAATTAACCTAAAATAAATAGTACTTTATCCCCTAAAATTTGATTATTTTAGTACATTATTCTCAAAAAATAAATTAAATATCTTATCTTTTCAAAGTTAATTATTTTAATATGTACTTTTAAAATAGAGTCGTGGATCGTCCCCACGGTACATATTCTAATGCTGTGAGAGTAAATATTGAGATTGCACGTTATCTATGCTTGGAGTTGATGTCTATTTATGCAAGACGTCAGACCTGGTGTTCTACTTATCTTTTCGAAAAAGACTTTCTTGAAATTCAATCTTTAATTTAGTCGCACTCAAGTTATGAGACCTTAGTATGTAACTATTTTGATTGGATATTATTATAATACAAGAGTTGCTTTAAATAATGCCAAGTGTCTATTTATATAAAGATAAAATTATCCCTTATCAATAAAAAATAATCATCAAAATTAATTTTTAACCACGGAAATTTAGAAAATATTCATAGCACGATCTTAGTTAGTTAAATATAGGACGAAAAATTTCAACTTTTAATACATACAAGTATTTTATAATTTTTTACTAAAAGTTACAATGAAAGAATTAGTCAAAATTATAAAAATGAATAATATAAGAATTTATAAATGTACATGTAAAATACGAATGTAATAGAATTATTCAAAATAAAAGTACGATTTATTTTAATATTATTTTTAAAGCAAAATACATAAAACCATCTCACCTTCGCTTATAGTCCAAACACCATCTAAACTTAAAAATGTAATATTTACTCCTCCTAAAATTATAATTATAATATTTACCCCTTTAAATTTATTATTTGGATAAGATTACCTTCAATGCAATGAATTTATATAGTTTTTACTGTATTTTAAATATTTTGCACCCAAAATTCAATTTTAAATTATTTTTTATTTACAAAAATATTTTAAAAGTATAATTTTTTGAAGAAAAAAAATGGTACCTTAAATAATTCAAATTTGAAAAAAATTGTAATAAAATAGTATAATAAATACACAAAAAATATTAAACAAGAAAAAATCATTTTAATTATTTGAACTCAAAATAAAGTATTAACTACTTAATCTAAATGAATATTGAACTCTTTTGGATAAAGATGAATAAGTTATTTTTGTAAACTTATATATATATATATATATATATATGAACTCAATAAAAGTAATTTATGCATCTTTATTTAAAAGGGCCCAAATTTTTTGAAATATATCTTTGTTTAATTTTAAAAAAATTATAAATCTAAATATCAATGGAGCCATACTTATTTATTTTTATTTAAAAAAAGTTCAAAATTCTTTTAAATTAAATAGATAATACTTTATTTTGAATTCAAATCATTAAAATACCTTTTTAATATTTAATATTTTTAGTGTATTTACTATACTCTTTTGTTACCTTAGTTTTTTTAAAATTTGAGTTAATTAAGTTACTAATTACTTTTATAAAAAAATTTGAAATAATTTTTATGATGAAAAAAGAATTTAATTGAATTTGAGGTGTAAAATATTTAAAATACACTAAAAACTATATAAATTCAATGTATTGACATAAATTTTATCCAAATTTAATTTGGAGGATGTAAATATTACACTTGTAAGTTTAGAAGAGTGTTTGCAATAGGGTTGTAAATGCCTCAACCCGCTTGCGAGCTATTTGAATCTCGGTTCAAAAATAAATTCATTCGAGATCGATCATTAACTTTAACGAGTCGAGTTCTCAAATTCGAATATTTTATCGAGCTGAACTCGAGTTTAGTAGTATTTGCCTCGTTAGTTTACGAGCCTATTCACGAGTTGACTCGTTTCACGAGCTCAAGCTCGCGAGCCTGCTCATTTATATGCTTGAGTTCGACTTGTTTATATACTCACCAACATGTTCGCGAGCTTGAGTCGTTTAATAAGTTCACAGACATGTTCGCAAGCAGCTCGTTTAGAAGTTCGATAATAGACTCGATAAAATTATCAAAAATTTTAAACACAAAACTTTCTAATGGAATCGAACATAACACATTTGAAAAAAGTATGAAAATTCACACCACTAATCCAACTACATTTTTATATAATCAAGTATAATCAAATATTCTTTAAAAACTAGTATAATCAATAAATAAAATTTAATGTAAATCTTATAATGGTATATTTAGAATAATTAATTAAATAATTTTATATAACCAAGATAATTCATAAAATAAGAATACAAATTTAGAATAATTAATAAAATTAGGCTAATCAAGTAAAACGAACTCTTAGTATGATATATGAAACATTTAAAATAGGACCTACTTGAAATTAATAAATTTCGTACATTTAAAAAATTATAAATAAGAATATAAATAGAGAATAATAAATTTAGATTAATCAATGCAAATCCTATAATAGTATATTTAGAATAATTAATTAACTAATTATATATAACCAAGATAATTCATAAAATAAGAATATAAATTTAGAATAATTAATAAAATTAGGCTAATAAAATAAAACCAACTCTTAGTATGATTTAGGAAACATTTATAGTATGATCTACTTGAAATTAATAAAATTCTCTATATTTAAAATATTTAAAAATAAGAATATAAATAGAGAATAATAAATTTAGATTAATCAACTTAGAGCAATAAATAAAATTTAATAATATACTATACAACCATCGATTTAAAATAATTAAATAAAAAATAAAAGTCAAACATAAGATAATAAATAAAAAATAAAATAAAATAAGAAAAAAATATAACATAATAAAATTAAAACTAATCAAATATCATACTTTAAGATAATAGATTTAGTTAAAAATTAAAATTAGTTAGAAGATTAGATAGTTTGCTTTAAAATTTAAAAAACATAAAAATATAAATATGTAATAATATACTTAGTCTAATCAACTAAAATTAATTCTAAATGATGATAAACTATAATAATAAACTAAAATTTTATATATTAACTATATTTAAAATAATTCAAAAACTAAGAACTTCAATTAATAATAATAAGCATAAATTAAAATATAAAATAAATAATTAAATTTCAACTTAAGATAATTTATTAAAATAAGATTAAATTTAGAATTATAAGTTCATTTTAATTTAACGAAATATACATGTATCCGAATTCATGTCATTCAACGATATTTTTTCAATCTTTTTTGTATTATATTCGAATAAATTTTGAATTACGAATTATTATGAATGTCGAATAATACCCGCACATATTTTTTTTTACTATGTTCTCAGGGAGTGATTAGTATATAAAAATAAAATTATATGGGAATAGAATGAATTTGGAATGCCAAATAAATTTGTTACATTTAAAATATTTAACAATAAGAATATAAATAGAAAATAATAAATTTAGAGTAATTAAAAAAAAACGCAATTCTAAATTCTAAGATGATAAACTATAATAGTCAAATAGAAATTTTATATACTAACTACACTTTACATCATTCATAAAAATTTCAAGTTAATAATAATAAACTTAGTATTATAAGCAAAATTTAATAATATACTATAGAACCATGATTTAGAATAATTAAATACAAAATAAAAGTCAAACTTAAGATAATAAATAAAAATTAAGATAAAAGAAGAATAAAAATATAAAATAATAAATAAAAATTAATCAAATATCATACTTTAAGATAATACATTTAGATTAAAATTAGTTAGAAGATTAGATAGTTATTTCATTTTAAAATTTAAAAAACATAAAAATATAAATATGTAATGATATATTTAGTCTAATCAACTAAAATTCAATTCTAAATCTTAGGATGATAAACCATAATAATAAACTAAAATTTTATATATTAACTATATTTAAAATAATTCATAAACTAAAAACTTCAATTAATAATAATAAGCATGGATTAAAATATAAAATAAAATATGTTGTTTTTTTTTTTTTTGAAATGAAATGTGTTTATCAAGCTTGAGTTTGATTATATGCTTAACGAGCTCAAACTCAAGATTGATTGTATGCTTAACGAGTTCGAACGAAACTCAAGTTTTCTAATCATTTAACGAGTCGAATTCGAACTAAACTCGTTTAACATACTAAATGATTCATTTTTAAATCAAGCTCGAGCCGTTCACGAACTTAATAATTTTCAAACAAATCGAGTTCAAACTTAATTATAAAAGTTCAAATCGAGGTCGAACATATGAAAAATTCAAAAGAGTCGAACTCGAACTTTTTCCTGTTCGTCTCGATTCGGTTCGATTACAACCCTAATTTGCGACCATATATATATATATAATGGGGATTTATGTATTTTGCCCTTATTACATTTTAAGAATTGTATTTGTACTTCTATATTATGCAAAAAAAAATGTTTTGTGTCCTATATTACTTAATTTATTATTATTTTTTATTTACATGATATTCCGTTAATACTTAAAAAAATATTTAAATTATATTTAAATACTATAAGTATTTATTAAAATAGAATAATATTCGTCAAGTATTAAGTATAACACGTGTACTAAACGTTTTATTTCAAAAGTACAAAGTATTACTCGACAGTTCAGAATATATATGAGAATTAAAAATATTTTTTAATTATTTATATGTATGTGAACTATACGAGCATAATACGAGTTTTAATTAATAGATAATATAATACGATACTAAAATATTTTTATGATTTTTCCTAAATTTACTAGCCATACATACATAATAGTTGAAAATTTTGAAAATCTGGGCGCAAACGTTGAAGTCAAAAACCGTGTGTAATTTAAATTCCACTTAAGAAAAAAATTAAATTTGTAACCTATTTTAAAAAGACAAATATAGTTAGAAATAAATTCGAACGCTTGGAGAGAGAAATGCATATAGCCTGCGAACGCAATAATAATCTCACGACAAATTTCACCGTCTGCACCAACCTGTAATAATTTTTGTATAAAAGCCCTACACCTTCATCCACAAGAGAATTTTGCCTTCGTGATTGGAGATCCATTTGCATAAAGAGTCTATTTTTGCAAGATTTTAGAAGTGTGAATTCCAATTGATACAAAATTGAAAACACCCTATCAATTTTTCAAGGTAAGCTTCTCTTTTTCCTCATCAATCTCATTTCGTTACATTCACTTTTAATTTCCTGCACCTGCATTCATACATGGATTGATTCAGTGCTCTAATTTAGTATTTTACTAATAAAATTTATTTATTTGCTATAATTTTTTTTCTAGGCCTAAAAAACAATTTCTCAATTCTTCAAGAAAAACTAATGAAACACATATATACAACGTCTGTTTGTTTTTGTTTGTTTTTTTTTTTTTTTTAAGACGATGCAATTTTTAAGATTCTTTGCTAAAAGTTGACATGCATGGATTTTTTTTTTCTCATAAATACAAAGCCATTAATTTAAAAAAAAAATAATTAAATTTTTTATTTTCAACACTCAACTTTTCATTCAAACGTGACAAAATATATTATTTTTTTTATGAAAATCCCTTAAAATAAATGTTTACATAAAAAAAATATATTTTTTTTTACTTCTACAGTAGCAATGTTACGGTGTAATGATTTTGGATTAAATTACCCTCCTTCTTAGATTAAGAAATTAATCAATGGATTTATTTTACAGAATTTTTTTGGGGTTTTTTTTTTAAATTGATAGGTTTTTTCCATTGCAATTTTAATTTTAAGATTTTAATTTTTAGGATTTTTTTTGGTAACATCTTAAAAATAACAAATATTTTTGAGTTAATTAATATATTATTATTAAGTTCATACGAATTCAAAATTTTACAATTCATATAATAATTTAATATCAGCATACAAAAATTTAAAATCATCATAATACAATAACTTATTATTTGAGAAATCCCAAAGAAAAGTTTTAAAAATAATTTAATTAGGAAGGGCATTTGGGGTGAGTTTTTAAACTTATAGACGAGTTTGGGGTGAATTTTGATTTTTTATTTTTAAACACATTTAGCCCCGTTAAATTTTTTGTTTTTTTTTAATTTTTATATATTTATGTAATATTATATTTTAAAAAATATTTTTTAACAAAAAATTAGAGGTGTTATTTTTTAAAAAATAAATATATTTTTTATATTTTAAATATATAACAGGTCTAACAGATCTAATTTGTACTTGACTAGTTTGGGACGGGTTTCAAATTTTGATAAATTTACTCTATTGTTATCCCTAAATTTAATCCACTAAGTTTTTTATGTTAACGGAAAAGTTAGTATTTAGAAATTTTTGGGAAGAAAATAATAATTGTGGAATGGCTTTTTGACTGAATTATATTATTACGTATTTTTTCATATAAAAACTAAATTTGGTAGTTTATATTATATGCAAGATTTCTGTCCGGAACAAAGATGCTAAGGGGTGTCTGGTCTTGTTTTCATTGAAAATTCTCTTTTCAATGTTTCTATTTAATATTTATTTTTCTATTAATTTTTGTATTTAAAAATATATTTGGATAAAATGGAGAAATGTTAATTTTATTAAATTAAAAATAATATTTTAATATAAGAATAATAGTTGGTGGGTCTCATTCTCTTCGAGTTAAAAAATTATTATTTATTTTATTATGGGTCTCATTATTTTTTTTACGTCTCATCAATTAAATTATGTGGGTGAAAATATTATTATTTAATTTATTATAAACCACATTGTAGAAAATAAATAATTATTTAATAAGTTAATAAATTTTAAGTATTTTAAAATTAACAACATATCATATCAAATATTACTAAATTGGGTTTCAATTTAACTAAATAGTTGGGTAGGTTTGAATTGAGGATTATGGGAATTAAAATGAGAAGATGTGGTATTTTTTTTATTTTTTTTTGTTAAAAATAGGTTAAAAAATATAATTTTAGGTTCTAGAATAGTGTAGAATTATAAATGACCACTTAAAAATGAAAACAAACATTACCTAACATTTTCACAAAATTCCATCCACACCATTATTTATTTTGGGTCATGAATCTTTGATCCGGTCGATTAATTAATTTGTTAGTTGCTCACTAATCCTAGCCGGCCCGGGCATATTCAAATTGATAATAGATTAAAATTCATTTTATTAAAAAATATATTAGAAAGTTTTATTAGCATTATTTTAAAAATAATATTTTAAATTTTAAAAAATGAATTCAACTCGTTGAATTCGTGGCAATCTGAATCCTTACAAACTTTGATGTGGTGTGTCTTAGATTTTGACAAAACGTCCTAAATCCATCCTATTCCTATCTCGGGAGCAAATTGAGGTTGAACCAAAACTTATAAGATATGGATCGGATTATCAATTTTGGGAATCTAGTTTTAACCCAAAATGGACCAAATGTTTATGCATTAATAATATAGGGTCTCAATTGACATAATTTAAAATTTGAATGAAAGTCCAGGGATCCCAAGTAACCATTAGTGAAATTTTTAGACAGTATCTGATTTTCGTTTAGAGTGTTTAGGGAAAAATAGATTTTAATTTTTAGATATAATTTCTTACATGTATATAGAATTTTGTGTGATTAATGGTATCATATTATTATTTTATGTCACTATATATTATTTTAATATGAATATAATGCTTGAACTATACATTTTGTATTGATGTAACAATTGAAAAATATAAATATATTTTATTAATATAATAATATGAGTATATATAAAGATATATATAATTTTATTGAGATATTTGTATGTAATGATTAGAATTTTTTAAAAGTATTTTTGGGGAAGAAGAAAATGTATTTTGGAAGAAAAATTATTAAATGTTTAATTTATTTTCCGGGGGGTTCCAAAAAAGGAAAAAAGCCAAATCAAAAGAAGCTCTCAATAAATTCAAATTTCTAAATAAAATCCAAAAGTATGGTAAATTATTATTGGGGTGTTCACTTAGAAACCAATTTTTGTTGTATTGTATCTGTCTCAGATCCTTATTATTCTGTTTTCTTGAAAGAGAGAAAAAAACCCTAATTCCATGAATCACAAACAGTTCATGTCCAAATCTTAAAATACTAGATAGTATATACTGTACATATACCAATACACACACATGTATGTATTTTATGTTTGTATATATAGCGGGAATTTAAAGATGTTGGGAGTTTTTTTTAATCTGGAACATGACTTTTGCTATACCTACGTTGTAGGTCTATTTACCCCCAAAACTCAGAACAATTCGCCTTCTTCCCTCCACATTATTCTTGGGAACTTGAAGTTCGTAATCAAGAAATCGTTCTGCCTCATCTCTCTCCCTTATTGGCAGTCGACGTCATCAGGTATGGAACATATCGCCTCTAGCTCTTTATTTTTTCCCCATGGTTTCTGGGTTTTTGCTTTTGATTTCAGCAATCTCTTTGTGCGTCGAATGCTGAGCATGACTGCAGGGGAAATCTTGATACAATCAATTGATTGGGAAAATATTGCAGTAGGGATTGAATTTAGGTTTAATTTTTTTATATTTGAAAACACCCAAAAACTTTATGTTTTGCTCCTTTTGTTTCCCCCATATTGCTGTTCCAACCAGATTAGTTGTGTTATGGATTTCTGGTTTGCTGATAAAATATAGAATCAAGCTAGACGCTTAGTTTCTTCACTCGTTTTGTTTTTAATTTTTTTCAATATAAAAAAATCTCATAATATTAATTATCAGAACATGGGATTTGCTTCAGAAGTATGATATATTAGCATATTGATTTTCCACGTATATGAGTATGTTCTTTTTTGCTTTCATGTGATTAAGGGGGTTTGAACTTTTTGATATTAGGATGTTGTAAATTAGTCTACATTAGATATCTCAATAATTTAGTTTAGATGTTGGAAAGATTTTTTTTCCTTGTTTGCATGTGCCACAAAGGCTTCCCCCTCCCCTCCCCTTCATATAATTAAGGGGTTTTGAACTTTTTGATTTTATGATATTAGTTAATTAGTTAGGTATATATACATATATATATGGTATGTGTGTGTGTGTGTGTGTTTATTCAGTCTTTGTTTTCTATTTGCTACAAGGGCATCCCTCACCCCTTCTATATCTTGTTTTAGAGTATGTTCAAGTTTATATAACTTATCATTTAGGATATGGTTAATAACACATACTTCCATTCTAAAATAGTTAAATTATGAGCTCCACCCCTCCATTTTTCATGATTACAAAAATCTCTCTTTAGAAAAGTTATAGATAAAGGTCAAATTATCAAAATTTTAATGACTATTTTGCCCCCCGTGTCTTGGTAATGTTATATATACTTAAGGACAGGTATATTTGTAATGCTTATGTAGTACGTTTCAATATATTAGTGTTTAAATTTCATTCCAGTTGCCGCCTCGTCCCACCACCACTACCCCCTTACCATCATCTCCTCCCCCACCATTTCCCACCCCTTCCTTTCTTCCCACTTCTCTCTCTTTCCATATCGGGGCTTCCCTTTTGTTTCACTCCGTATTCTCCCACCCCTCGTCCCCACCCTCTCATCTCATCTCTCTCCCCGCCGCCAGCCTTTCCTACCTTTTGGCCAACTGCTTTATCTCTTTCTCCCCCCGTGTCGCCAACCTCTCCCTTCCTCATCTTCCCAATCACCACACTCTAAAAGAAAAGAAAAAATAATTGCTGAAAAAGGAAAAGAAGTGAGATAGAAAATAGAAAAGAGAAATATAATTAAAATTTTAATTAAATTTTAATTTCTATGTTAAAGTAAGTCTAATATTTTCTTAAATTAAGTATAAGTATAATGTTTATCACTTTTTAATAGTTTTGTGTCTATATATTTTAAATTATTCTTAAGTTAAATTTAATATAATATTTTTGCTCATAGTAATTTGAAGAACTATTAAGTTATAATAAACATATTAAGTTTTATGTTTAATATAAACATGAACTAAAAATATTTTAAAAGAGAAACTTATAAAGAAAGAAAAACTTTAAATATAATCAACAATTTATTACATTTTGCATCATCTCAATTTTCTTAGTTTTTATTTCAATCCTGGAACACTAGAAGAAGTACTTAAACCAGTGTTTTCATAACCGGACTGGTAACCAAACCGATCTTGCTATCAATTAGCGGTTCAACCGTCGGTCGGACCGGTCTAATGACAATTGATTATATTTTTTTATTATATTATGTAAAATGATAATACAATAGACTAATTGTTATGTAACACATTTTAATGTAAAAAAAAGATAAATAACTACCTAAAAAAAATCTAACAAAACACAAAATCCAAATAACCACATAAATATAACAAAATATCAAATTTAAACTTCTTAAAAAAATAATAAAAAAATAATAAAATCGGTCAAACTGGTTTTCTTGGACCGGTTAAACCGGAAATCCGGTTATATATGCCTAATCGGACCGGACCGCCCGGTTCAATTAGTTCAACTGGGAATCAGAGGTCGGTCCGGTCCAGTTTTCAAAACATTGACTTGAACAAGTCATTTTTCCAACAAATGCAATAATGGTTATTAATCTATCGTATCTATGAGGGATGACAAAAAAAGCTGGTAATGATATTTTTTTTTTTCGAAAATTACTAAATTTTTTCATCCAACGAATATATTACTGGAACAATGTTTTTTAACATATTGCCCTTATATATATATGTTTATTTATTTATTTCATTTGCACCCCTTTTAAGTTTTAAATCTTACTAAGAGTATTTTGGTCGGTAAAATATAAGGACAGTTGGGTTTGGGGCAAAAATGGAAAGTTTACTACTTCCATCATTTGCACCCCTTTTAAGTTTTAAATCTTACTAAGCGTATTTTGGTCAATGAAATATAAGGACAAGGACAGTTGGGTTAAGAGCAAAAGTAGGAAGTTTGCTACTTCCGTCTCAAATTTATCACTCCTATTTTCTTTTTAGGACGTCCCAGAATAAAGCTCTATATTCTAATATGAAAATTGTCTCCAAAACACCCTCTTACCTTAAGTAATGATGTGACATCACTAACTCTTATCACTACTTTTAAAGTCAATAATGTAAAGATACACAAATTTTCACTTTTTCAATTCTCAGTTAAAACTCTGTGTTTGGTCAAATGGGAGCTATAAAATTGGGACAAAGTATTTTTTTTTTTTTAAGTCGGCATTTTCTGTCCAAAACCTAATGGATGAGGAAGTTGGGTAAATGTGGTAAACTCATTTGGTAGGTTCCTTTTTAATTATGGAGGAGGGAAGGGATGGGTTCATATTTTAGCTATTAAGTAAGTGAAATTTATCCTTAATTATATCTATGCCAACTGAACGTTTCATTTGACACTTGTGTAGAAGCTTGGTGCATTTAATCGTGTTATCAATTTGTTTTATGTTGAATGTGCAATGTATGACATTACTTGAATGATACATGTACCACAATTTCTTAATTTAGTCTTCCTACATGACTACTGGCAGCGAACATTACTGTAAGAATAAAATTCAAGTGCTTCAGGTTTCCTTAGAAACAATATATGGAATTCCTTACTACAATTTCTTTAATTCAGTTTTCCAACATGACTACCAGCAGTCAACATAGTAGCAAGAACAAAGTTCAATTGCATCAGGTTTCCTTAGTAACAAACTAACAATCAATGGAATTAGCTACTTTAGATCAAGATGACAACAATACGAGTGGTATGTTAAGATGTTAGATTGAAAAGCCAGCAATTATTTGCCCGCATAGAAAGCGAGTTATGCGTGGTGATGCCAGATACCTTAAACTAAGACTTCAATATTCCGATTGAAAATAACAAGAAGATATGGCTAGAAATGAAATAAATCTCTATGAAATTGTCTACATGTTGTGTTTACTATATTTACCATCTTATCTTTTCTTATATTCTTGAGCACTTGCACTATTCTAACTTTCTGATTACCACATAAATGCAGCAAAAGATTAATATTCAAGAGGATCCTCAAGTTAGGAAAGTAGTTTTCAAGCAATTGAGTTGCCAACATTGGAATTATCTTTACCAGTTGCATTGCAGTTACATTAAGAACAACAATGATTAGGAAATACTGCACAAGCCCCTGTTGGACTGATTCCAAATGATTGTTATCATTTTCCAAAGAAATTTTGGTTGGATGATATCCTGGTATGATTATTTGTTTGATCTAAATAGTTTTCTTCTACTAGTATTGTCATGCATGTATGCATTTCTTTTAAATTTTATAAGAAAATGGTAGTTTAGGTGTTCATCTAATTTTCTGAGTATTATAACCCGAGTGATGAGAAATACTACCAAATGGCATTGATAGATATGATATGATACAATTATGGATTCATCATTATCCTGTTGAGATTTGCTGTGCAAATTACATATGCTTGCTAGTGAACATCTTTAATTTTTCAAGTATCATGTGTGTACCTTTATGTATTATTCAACCTTATTAAGATTATGCTGTAAACATGCTGAGAGATTATTTTGTTCAAGAGTAGATAATAAGAGTAAGAGAATAAAGAAATATTTAACAAACATTGGCCTTCAGATTTAGCTGTCTAGAAATAATAGTTGGTAATTTCAGAGTATAGTTCAAAAGGTCTTTGCAAAAGAGTTGACACGTTTCACCATAGCAGTAAGAAAAATGTAATACACAAAAACGCATACATGTGCATGAAAGCTCTTCTCGAATCTTGATTTTCTTTTCTGGAGACTTGATGCTTATTTTCAGTTTTGGATTATTTTTGAAATAATGATTCATAATGATGCTGATGTTCCTCTTAAACGAATGTGCACTTGAAATAGTTGATTCTAAAGTATATGACATCTGTTATGTGAGAAAAGGAGTTTGCATAAACTGGCAAGAAAAGATAGTAGTTTCCAGTTACATATATACAATGTAATCAGGTTCAAATTTATGATATGTATTTGCACATTTCTAGACATTATAATGTGTTTGATACCTCATTATGAAATGTTTCCTCAAGTTTTGCAATTAATTATTTAAAAATAACTAATTATTCAACTAAGTATTTATGGAGTTCATTTTGTGTTGCAGCGATACTGATGGACAAAGTCAATAGCCAGGGCAATTACAATCCCCAAGTAAGCAAAATTTTCAGTTTTTAACTTCTCGGTTCTGTGGTTGCCTTTTCTATTGATAAGGCCAAAATTAACTTTATTGATTTTCTTTACCTTTTTATTATTTTTTCCTGAAGAGTAGATAGATAACTATTTGACCAACTAAAAAGTTCTTTGTTCAATGGTCAAGTATTAAGGTGGATTACTAAGTGTTGCATTAATTCTGTGCATATACTGATGATCACACTTGTGAGATGTGCACCATGTAAATATATATGTAAATGTATTGCCACTTATACTATAAAGTTTAAGATATTCGTTTGGTCTATGTTTTGCATAATAAATTACTTTTTTCTAAATCGTGAGGTGTAATACTCTTCTACCATGAACAAGGTACTAGGACTTTATTAAGTGAATCTTTCAGCAAAAGTTTCCAATTACCATTATTCAACAAATTCGTGATCTATTATATTTTCTGCCCTAAACCCAAGATACATGTATCTCTTAATTTTTCCTAGATAAATCTAAATTTTCATATCTAAAGAGATTTGAGGGCAAATTTCTTGCATTTTGAATCACACATGTATGCGCGTATGTTGTACTGGAAAAAAAAAGAGGGTTGCTTGTGATTTTGGGCATTATTTGATTTTGGGCATTACATGTAATTGGAATTGTTTAAACATTACTAAATCTACATTATTGACGTTTTAGTGCACTTTTTTTTTGTTTGTATGGTTAGGGCATGAAAACGAACTTTGAGTATTCTCTTGTGGAAACTTTGACATATGCGTTAAACAATGTAATCGTAACTCTAATAATACTATTTTACATAAATAAGTTATACTATTTTTGTGTTTTTCCTTAGACCTCATCTTGCACATATGACATACAAACATAGGTTCTACTAATCCTAGTTAGTTAAATACGGGATGGGAAAGATTAACCATTTAATATGCACAAGTATATTATGAATTTTTGTTAAAAGTTAAGATGAAAAAGTCTGTCAAAAAAGACAAAAATGGGCAATAAATGAATTCGTAGACATATGGTAAAACACGACTGTAAAAGAATTATTGGGAGCAAAAGTACAACTTATTTTGGATATCATTTTTAAATATATTGTGCTTGTACTTATTATTAAATTTTGCAAAAATTATTTGTGTATTTTTATATTATTTAATTTATAACTATGACACAACTTAGAGATACTACTTTACAACAATTAGTATTTTTATAAATTATTAGGATTTTATTTTCTACTTATATGATATTAGAGATAGAGGGCAGACAGTAGATGTTTTGTGCTGCAAGAGAAACCAAGAGGATAGGCATAGAATCAATAGCTAAACACTAGTAAATCACAATACCCATCTCTTTTCCCTTTTATCTGCCCCAAAATTTCTGACCCTTTTCTTTTATATTCACTCACAGGGTCAGCATCCAGCACTTAACTAATATTTTTAATTAGAACTCCCGTTGAGGCTATTATTACTTCTTTTTATCTTAAATAAAAAGAAGGTGAATAAACCTTTTGAGGTAAAAAATGTCATGGGTGTTTTCACTGTTGTTTTTTCCGTGTTTTACTCTTCGATCCTCCGGCCTTTTCTTTTTGGAAGTATGATCTTTGGCTGCTTTTTTATTGTATTAACTCAATTTACAAAAAACACTAATCTTTGCAAACTTTTCTGATTATCAGTGGCACTATTGGTGGCAATATGAGAGCATCTTTCACAACCGAAACTTAATTGTCCAAACACTTGTATAAATAATTTCTTTGAGAAAGCACTTTGAATAGGAAAGGCAAATCGAGAAACATAAAAGTTTTGCATAGAATTGAAGGAAAAAGGAAAAAAGGGCTCTTAACTGTCACCCTGTGTACCTCTCTCCTTGAAGTATCTTTCTTGACTATTTAAGCTCTTCTAATTAATTCGTGGTGCTGAAACTGACTAAGTGCGATACTGATGCTCTACTGGATTTAGAATTTTGATTGAGAAGGCTAATTGTCGTCGGAAATTGAAGAATGGTTTAGTGGAAAAAAGTGGAAGTTACCTGGTTGTAGGGCAGTCTGACGTTTAATCTCAATTTGGTGTAATTCTTGCTGAAAAAACGTGGTAAAGGCAGTTCCCATATCTGCAGCAAATTTTGCTGCTGAAAAACTTTAGGAGAATGAGCCTAGATGTGGGTTCAGTTTGAGGTTCACATTTACTGAACCATTTTGATTCCCGCACAGTTCTTAGTGAGACAAAGTTGTTTTAGTAAGACACTATTGGCAAACAGCCCGTTAATAAAGGAATATAAAAATACAAGGCAAATTTGACGTTGTATGAATTCTGCCCAAAAAATTCCTTAGTTCTTCCCTTTCTGATTCCTTTTTTTGCTTCAATTGATCTTTGTATCTCTTCACAGAATCTTGAAATACACGTGGATGAGTGTATTCATTGTTATGATTATTAGTCCATTCTGCCATTATGTGAATCTGGAAAATCAGAATCAAGAAAATCTTAGGTTGCTCCTATATTCTGATATTTATGGTTTGTTTTTTTACTTCCTGTTTCTGATGAAGATCTTGATTTGTTGATAATATGGATCTCTGATGTTTGATAATAGGCCTATGTGATTGATGTTACTTTCTGTTGTTTTTTGTTCCAATGTTGAAGGATATGGATTCAGGTGATATAGTGGTTTCTTCCATTCGGGCTGGGATGAAGAGGGAGTTTGCAATGATGATGAAGACCCAGTCAGAAATGGGTGGGCTTCCAGAAGGCCGAAGGAGAGTGACCAGGTCGCAAAGTGCCGGTAGTTCAAGCAAAGGTTATGTGGGAAGTGATGGTAAGATTAATAAGAAAGTAAAGGGGTCTGATTCTAAGAAAATGAAAAATGACAAAGAAGAAAAATTGGGAGGGAAGGATGTGGGGAAGTTGGAGGTCATTGATGTTTTGGACGGCGACAAAGGGGCGAAGAGGGATGTATTGCAGTTAGGGTCTAATGTAGGACAGGATTCGAGAAGTTTAGAGGCTGAGTTAGTTGCTGTAGAGAGGAGTGAGACAGAGAAAGTGGGGGCTGATTTTAGGGAATGCGTGGTCCAGCCTTTGTGCACAGAATCACTATTGCCTCAGGTTGCAGGTAATGATATAGATTTTATTCATGAAGATGAAAGAACACTTGGAGGAGCCTCTGATTTAGGATGCGAGACAAGTGGAGAGGCTACAAGTGGGTTGTCAGAGAAGCCACTGAGGAGGTTCACTCGCTCGGCTTTGAAGCTGCAGGATGAGGAGATGGAGTTAGGATCAAGGGCAGGAGTGGTAGAGAGTGGCAGTGCAGTGACTTTGACCACTAGTCCGTCTAAGTTAGAGCTGAAGATGTCCAAGAAGGTGGAGTTCAAAAGGATTCCAACGAAGTTGAAGAATCTTCTTGAGACAGGGCTACTGGAGGGCTTACACGTTCGCTACATCCATGGCTCAAAGGTAAATTATTTGACATCTAGTTTGCATTTGGTTCAGTTTTTGATATGTGATTAATTGTTCTCTTTTCTTTGGACATTTATAGGGGAGGAGACGGCCAGAATCTGAACTTCAGGGAGTTATCCAAGGAACTGGGATATTGTGTTCATGTCACGAATGCAAGGGAAGAAAGGTAAAGGATCTGAACATTACTGATGACCAATTGATTCGGATGATTCTGTTCTACTTACTCTTGGCTGTTGTTGATGTAGGTCGTCACGCCTAATCAATTTGAGTTGCATGCGGGTAGTGGAAATAAGCGTCCACCAGAGTATATTTATTTGGAAAATGGGAAGTGTCTCAGAGATGTGCTGAACGCTTGCAAAGTCAATCTTTCAGACTCGCTGGAGTCAGTGATCCAGAACGCCATTGGTCGTTCAAATTATACGACTGCTTTCTGTCTCAGTTGTAAAGGTGATATTCATGGTCATTTCTTTGATATGTCATACGTTGTATGTGCGTTTAAATCGGATATTTGACATTCCATTTTTTTTTTTTTGGGTTTTATGCCTTTAGGGTTGATTCCTGAAGCCGGAGCTGGCAGATCAATGCTGCTCTGTGATTCATGTGTTCTGCCAAAGGAGTCTGATCCCAGCCATATTCAGATCAGTGATACCGCTCATAGGTAATGTAGCTAGCTGTGAGGTTAAATCCATGAAACTATATTTGATTTCGTGCTTTTTTCTTATATATGTAATAGCATTAAACATCTTTGCTCAGTAACCTTTACATTAACTAAATCAATTCAAAGAAACCATATCAGTGAATATGGTTAGATAGTTGAGATTTATGAAAACATCTTTTTTTCTCTATTAAAACTGCTTATCGAACTCAGAATTTAAGGGAATGAAGCAAAATAACAGATAATGAAGAGAAAAAAGAAACACGGAGGGTTATTTTTCTGTAAGGTATATGAAGATCAAATTCTGCATTGATACATATATTTTTTTATTGGGAAGAGAATCGAGTTGAAGAATGAGTTCCAAATATAACATTCAGATGCTCAGGTATTGGTTTATGAATTGTGTTTTGCACAGGTCCACCTCATAGATAATATTTGCATAACCAAATACTGACCACTTTTGAGCCTGAAACAAACCATAGAGTTGAGGAAAGAAATTCAAGACATCTCCACTCCAGTTTCTTGCCTCCAAATCATGTAATCAAGCTTTTGAATTTCTCTGTTTATTGGATGGGCAAATAAATAGACATATACAGTATCTTAGAACTTGTAGGAAGGGCAGAAAATTGGTTCAAGGGAAATGTCTCTAAAGGCACATAGGTTGTAAATATTTATTGAAGTTTTTCCACTTTCTCTATAGCTGTGGAACTCCACTGCAGTCACCATATGCTATTAAGCCTGTTCTATCTTCCTGTGGTATGCATTATTGAAGTGGTCTGTTTATGGCGAGCATTTTAGGTCTCCGTTGGCTGGTTCATCGTCTCCTGTTTCCTCTAGTTGTCAGCCTGAAGTTCCAGAAAGTGCTCAAATTTTTTCAAGTAGTCAACCTCAAACGAAACGTCAGGGGAAGCTAACACGGAAGTAAGTACCCTTTACATCTATGCTATTACAGTATATTCTATAGTTTCAAAAGTGCAGAGTCATCTTCCAATCCAACATGTTTTTCTATAGCTGTTTGCATCATAAAGCTATTCTTGTTGTTTCCATTTTGCAGGGACTTGAGAATGCATAAATCAGTCTTAGCAGAAAATGTGCTTCCTGATGGCACCGCTTTGTCGTATGTTATGCATGGAAAGGTGAATTCAAATTGTCATTAACTCTCTGTATATCTCCTGGTTTGAATAATTTCTTGGAATTGCTTATCGAGACTGTAAAAGTAGTTCTGGGTTTCTGGAAATGATGCTGAATTTTTTTCTGTTGAAATGATTTTTAACACTTATTACATTCTCGCTATGGAGCAGAAAAGGCTTGAGGGTTATAAGAAAGATGGTGCTATCTTCTGCCTGTGCTGCAAAGAAGTGGTATTTTTTTTATGTGGAATTTTAAATTCATTTTTTGTGTGATGTACCTGGAAGTTACTTGTATGTGATGTTGGCAACCTTCCTGTTTATGAACAGGTGAGCCCTTCGCAGTTTGAGGCTCATGCTGGTTTTGCTTCACGTCGAAAGCCGTGAGTATTTCTTTGAGTCTCTTTTTTTCATGATTTTCATTGCATCTGAGCATTTGTACTTTCTCTGCCACATAAACATTAATAGTTTTGACTTGGGCAACATAAGGATTACTAGGTACATGAGTGGGAGGCTTAGGGAACAAGTACTTAAAGGTTTGTAAACATATTTTCTGTTTCATTTTCTTTGACTTGGATCTGCTTGGCTTACAGGTACATGAGTATATACACTTCAAATGGAGTGTCTCTGCATCAGCTATCCCTGGAACTATCCAAACACCGTAAATCGTCTTCGGAGGAAAATGATGATCTCTGTTCTATATGTGAGGATGGAGGAGATTTGTTATGCTGTGAAAATTGTCCTCGAGCTTTTCACACTGGTGAGAATATTGTCACGTAGCATTTGTTTTAGGATGTTTTATTTTGGTGAGTTTTATACGAGTCTAAAATCATAGAAAACTGCAGTTGTGGAAAGTTTATGCCTTTGAAACATATACTATTCATGATTCCCTGCAAGAATCACTGAAAAATCCAGTCATTAGAACACTGCAAATTGTTCTGCTGGTTCTTTCCATCTAGGACCTCATTTTCACCTGGTTTTTAGATGCATTGTTTTTCTATTGTTGTTGTTCTCTTTAGTTTAGGTTCTTAACTTACTATTCTGTATTAAACCCACAGTCCTGCCAGCTCCATTTTTGGTTAGCTTTGTTGTTAGCATGTTAATCCCTTTCCCCACTTCTTACATTGCTTACTTTGCTCACTTGGTTCTTCTTGCAGAATGTGTCGGTCTCTCGAATATTCCCCTAGGAACATGGTATTGCAAATACTGCCGAAACATGTTCGAAAAGGAAAAATTTGCGGAGCGTGATGCTAATGCAATTGCTGCTGGAAGAGTACCTGGTGTTGACCCTCTTGCGGAAATAACACAACGGTGCATCCGTATTGTTGGAACTTTTGAAGCTGACATAGGTGGATGTGCCATTTGCAGGTTGTGTATCTTCTTTTCTTTTTCTATATCGTGTGCCAGTTTATATTTTGCATTTAATTCAAACCTTTGATTGTTGTCTTAATGAATCAATTATGTCTACGTATTCAATTATCCCCTATTTTTTTCAAATAAATGACTATAGCAGAAAAAACATGTTTCAGCAGGGTAGTTTGTTTTAGTCTTAATGGATATCGTTAAATTCGACACTTCAACTGTGTTGAGTAGTATGTAATTTGCTATGTTGCTTCATTAAGGCTCTTTTCTATCTACTCTACCCCAAACACCTTTATCTTCTTCTTTCTTTCTTTTTTTTTTTTTTTTTGTTTTCTTTCATTTTGTTTTTGGTAACTGTGTTGAGATTTGGTTCTTGCAGGGGTCATGATTTCAGCAAGTCAGGATTTAATGGCCGCACAGTTATTATATGCGATCAGGTAGTAATGTGTTCTCTTATGTTATACGTTGAAACAGGTTTAGGAATCAGGTTGAAATGCTTTGCTGTTTCTGATGTCACAAGCATGATAAACCGTGTGTCTGGTTTTTTGTAGTGTGAGAAAGAATACCATGTCGGTTGTCTAAGGGAGCAAAAGATTGATGATTTAAAGGTTTGCTGACACTATTACTATGTTTATGTTTCCTCAGTTTTCATAATTGATAAATGCACTTAAGGCCTCTCTTGTAAACGAATGGTACCATACAAACTGCAGGCATTGCCGGAAGATGAATGGTTCTGTTGCCGACAGTGCAGCAATATTAACTCCGCCCTTCAGAAGTTGATTGCAGATGGCGAGCAGAGGCTTCCAGAAGCTCTTTCAAACATTCTGAAGAAGAAATGTGTTGGTCAAGGGTCAGATCAGAATCCTGAGCTTGATATAAGATGGAGGCTGCTTAGTGGGAAAAAGTCTTCAGAAGACACCAGGGTGTGGCTTTCTGGCGCTGTCACTATTTTTCATGTGAGTACCTGGTGACTGCCGTTTCCTGTTGTCATTTAATATGTTCCCTTTCTTTGAAATGTTTATAGTTATATTTGCCTCATTATTTAAGCTATCATTTTCTGTGTTTCTAATCTTCATCTTCAGGGACTAGTATTGATTTGTGAGAAACTTAGTGATGACATATGTAGTAAAGTTCTCTTCCCTTCACAAAATTGGCACCATGAGCAAATAAATTCAAATGCAATGAGTTTAGAATTGTTTGCACCAAATCTAGTTTTAATGCCCAGCAAATTATTTTATTTGGGTAATCATGCTTTTCTTCTGATGGCACTTTTTGAGCCTAAGAAAATTATGTGAGAGTTGATTTCCATCTACCAAATTTCTTTAGGACCGATTTGATCCAATCGCTGATGCCAGCACTGGCCGTCTTGACCTTATCCCACACATGGTGTACGGGTAATGAGTCTGTTGTACTTTTTCGCATGCCTTGTTTATGTACCCTCTTCTCTTTTACTGACCTAGTGTCAACTATTGCTGATGATCTGCAGGAGGCACTTCAAAGACCAGGATTTTTGTGGCATGTATTGTGCCATACTGATAGTCGAGTAAGAATACTATGATTTCCTATTGCATTATTTATTATTATTATTTTAATTTGACCTCTGATATAGTCCATTGTGTCTGCAGCTCGGTGGTAGTATCTGCTGGAATTGTTCGTATATTTGGGGAGGAAGTTGCAGAGCTTCCCTAGTCGCAACAAGGAGTGACTGTCAAGGAAAGGTGGGCTTACTCAATTGGAGGCTAATAGGACTAGTCTTGTCTGAACTTCCTTTTGCTATCTTGATTATAAGAAGATTTGGGATACAAAAGTGAGGTTTTTCAGGTGCCTCATATATTTTACATATCACTACTTCTTTTGTAGGGATACTTTCAGTCACTCTTCTTCTGTATTGAGGATCTTTTAGCATCCCTCAATGTGAAAGATCTGGTGCTTCCTGCTGCTGATGAAGCAGAATCATTGTGGAAAAACAGATTCGGGTTTGAAAAACTTGGCCAGGAACAGGTTAGTTAATAATATTTTTTGGCTTGTATCTATCGATTGCGCAAGTCTTGGGCAAACTTCCAAGTAGAATTCTTTTTTACTCTTGATCTGTTTGTTGCTTTGCAGTTAGATCGATACAAAAAGAGCCATCAAATGATGATATTTCAAGGAACGTCAGTTTTACATAAGACGATCTCCAAGTCTTGAAATATCAAACCCTTTTTGACTGGTGGTGCATGTTCAAGATTTGAAGTGGTTTTTTGGCTTCTCTCTCTGGCAAAGCTTCTTACATTCTTTGGTAGTTGGATTTGTTTATCTTATAGAAGGTGAAATCTCTAGTTGATAGGTATACATCCAGGCCACAGGTCCAATATTTATTGTAGGATGATCGTGGTTAGAAAATCAAATTAACTAATCTGCAAGGTTTTTCGGAGTAATTGGATCTATTTTGTCCAAGTCTGGAGAAGATTTTCTGTTCTTTCGAAACTGGAATTATAATTGTTTTTGTGTTAGCTGAGGTATTTTATTACCATCTTTCCATTCGCTGTTCAAATCTTGGTGTCATAATTTATTGTTGTCGCATGCTTGCAAGTCTTTATGGAGATTCATTAACCAGCTCTGAAGCTAGTTAAATTGTAGAAGATAATTGTTCTGAGTGGATACTTGTTTTAGTGATCTGTGGTGGAATGAGAAGCAGATTATGAGATACTTGTTAAGTCCTTAATATTGTTGTAAATTGAGCCTAGTTTGTTTGAGTTGAAGTTCATTTGTAAATGCCATTGAGTTTTGGACTGGCCAGACATATGCCATCCCAACTTGGAGGTGGGACAGAACAATCCAGGTGAGCACAAATTGTACTTTTCTAGTTAAATGTCTTATATGCCCTTGCATTAGCATATTCATTTACAGAAATACCCTCAACGCAGTTGGTAAGAGTTCTTCCCCACTGTGAAACGTCTTACACATCCCAAAGGCTTTGCCTTCTATTTTCCCTTCTCTGCAAATGAAAAAATCGTTTTTCGGCGCCGCCCAAGCCATTGTGCAACATATTTCAAAAGAGATAAGGGAAGAAAAAGGAAAGAGGAGTGCTGATGGAGGTGGCGGCGGCGGTGGTTATTGTGTTGTGGGAGGCAAGAGAGAATGAGATATGAGATATACAAAGAGGAGAAAAATCAAGAAAGAAAAAAAAGGAAGGGAGAAAAAAAATGAGGGGAAAAGGAAGGGAGAAAGATGAGATATGCTTCATGAATTTGAAGAAGGAAACAGAGATAAGAAGAGGGGAGTTTTTGGAAGAGATGAGAAGAAAAAAGAAAAAAATAAAAACGAAAGCGAAAGAAAGCTGAAAAAAAAGAACAAATTAAGTTGTATTAGTGATGTAATTGAGTTATTAAAATATATATTAATATATGTATGTATTTTTAGATTTTAATACTAGTTTTTTTTTATCACATTGTGTTAGTAATGTAATTGATCGTTTATGTCTTAAAAAAATATTGCATATACATATACTAAAACATGAATGATTTTTTAGTTATGCAGAGTGGCATAAGTAGTGACAAAAAAGAACCTAAAAGCTTGTATGAAAATGCATTGCTTTCAAACTTTTACATCATACAAGCAAATTAGTTCAAACTAACTAAATATGGAAAGCGATAAAGAAAGTTACACCGAAAGCAACTTAGAATAAGATGGATTCATAAATTCTTATCTCAAAAAATGCAAAAAAAATGATTTAATCAAAATCAAGATCTTCAAAAGACCTTTTAAACACACTGGAGTGTGGACTCCAAAAATATTTATATTATAAAAAATTCTATAGAATCTTTCTTCATAGGGTGCTCTTTAATTTCTCTTTGTTTTTTCAAAATTAAAATTTTAATTGAAAAAATCTGGTATTTTAAAGTAAAATCATCTAAACTTTTCGTTGTCAAATGCGCCCTTAAACACACTTGTGTGCCACCATAGCGAATGCTCTCCCCAAGTGGTGAAACCCGTTGCTGTCTCGATTGTGCTACCGGAAGCTTTGGGAAAGTTGGAATAGGAGAGCACTCGTCTTGGTGTGGGCTTATTGTTTAGATGCTAGAGAGTTGTAAAAAAAAAAAAAAAAGATTTAACACATGTGTCAATTTTTTTCTTTTTAAAGAAAAAATTCTTATTCCCTCAACGTTTCTTCATTTATTCTAACAAATCTAACTTTTAGATTTTATGTTTATATTTTTTCTTATCACATTTTATGCCAACCAACCAATGTACAAAGTATTTAGGCCACATCATAATGATTTGCAAATCCGCGATGTATATATAATTAAGAGTCAATGTACAAAATTATTCAATTTAGATAGTAATCTAAAATGAATAACTTCATAAGTTCAATTTAGCGCTCCAATTTCATTAGTTTCCCATCACTTGCTATTTGTAATCGTTATTCTCGTGAGTCTTAGAAAATAAGAAGTTATACTTATTAGAACTGCTTTTCAATAATGATTAAGATTTACATAGTTTAAATCTTATTGTGAAACAACACCTCCACGTATATTATAATTATATAAAACTATATAATATGTCTATTGTAGGATGCATTGTGAAAATATAATCATAGTAAATAAATAATATAATTTTCTTCATAAAATATTGCCCCCACCCAAAAAAAAAAATAAAAATAAAAGGTACCAGTAGTCTTAGACTCTTAGCACAGTTAATTGATAAATAAGCAGAAAAGAAAATTGATAAAACCAAACCAAATCATGCTAATATTGAAAGCGGGAAATTCTTCGAAATTTGAAATTCAAATTAAAGTCCCTTATTTCAATTCCGAAAACAACCTTCTGAAGACCAAAGCAATCATTTTCCCCTAGAATACACTTCTTTTTGCATTTTCCCCCACGCCCATTCATTCCCTCTCTCGCAATCTCTGATTCTCTCTCCAAGGTCTCTTTCTGTCTCTCTCTCTCTCAAACACACACGGACAATTAAGCGTCACTTCTCATCGCTAACAGGTTTTGGAATTTGTTGATTTTTTTTTTACAGACTGAATCGCGAAATCAGCTATCGGTTATTTTCACAGAAGTCAATAGAAAATGGGTCAGATACAGTACTCCGAGAAGTACTTTGATGACACCTACGAGTACAGGTGCTTTTGGCTTAATCTGCGTTTTTCCTTGTCATAGTTTCTTAGGAATGTTATTCTTCAATGAAGATATGCTCTTTTATATATTTTCTTGATGGATTTTGGGATTTTTCAGACATGTGGTTCTTCCAGCGGAGGTCGCCAAACTGCTTCCCAAGAATCGCCTACTCTCAGAAGTAAATTATTTGTAATTATATGTATAGTTAGGGTTTTTGTGTTGATTTTTCTAATATTTATTAAGTGACTTCTGCGTAATTAGGGTTTTGTTTTTCATTGTTTTCGTTTGGTGTTTGAATTCAGAAATTTTGTGTATTGAGTTTTTATGAATGGTGGCTGTGATCTGTGATGTTTTTAAAGAATCTACTCAATTAATGATTTCACTACTTAGTAAATCTTCTATTTTGCTTGGAAAAATAATAGATGCTTCTTATAGAATTTTATTAGATCTGATTTTTATTATATTTTCGATTTATAACTGCGATTGTGATTTTTCTAAAATTTCCAAATCATGTTTTTGTAAAGTTTTGTTTATATTCCTTGTTCTTGGAATGTCCGGACTTGGCTTTCCTATAACTCTGGAAGTGTTATGTTAGTTTTCTGGATGTTGAATTAGGACTTAGGCGTGTTGATATAAATTATGGCATGTGTATTGCATAAAGCGAGGGATATTCTTGTCTTCGTGCCTATAAGTTGTATTTGTTTATGAGCAGCAGACTAGTTTGGGTTGTGTCTACATGTTCTGTAATTCATGTTTTTCATTTTTTTTTTCTTTTCTGGGTTAGAATGAGTGGCGTGCTATTGGGGTTCAGCAAAGTCGAGGGTGGGTCCACTATGCAATTCATCGCCCAGAGCCACACATTATGCTCTTCAGGAGGCCACTGAACTTCCAGCAGCAGCAGGAGAATCAAGCTCAGCAAAACATGCTTGTCAAGTGAAGTTCCACTACTGGGGTTCTAAATTCTGAGCTTTAGTTTGGAAAGGCTACTCTGATTTCCTCTGGAAATGTACCTATTACATTCTACTCTATTAAGAAACTTGTGTTCTCTAAGTGAATGTTGGAGTGCTCAGTAATGTACTGGTGGAGAAAATTTTAATGTTGAAGAGGAATTTTCAATGACTTACGATGTTACCAGCACCTGAAATATATAGTAGTGTGTCGGATACTTAACTAAAATGTTCTTATTCCATTCACTTGTTTGTTAATAGTGATTCTGTTTCTTTATATTGTTTTGGCACTTGACACTTGTGGTACTTGGCTAGCAGTAATTATAATATTTTGGGGACCAGGATTCTGCTTGCTTGTCTTGTTTTGCATTTATGAGTCCCTTATTCAGTGGTGATGTTGAAAACTTCCAATGGGGCCTGAGAATTAACATAGAATAGTATTGTTTTTTTGTGGCCAAGCTTCTTTCTCTGTTTGAACTTTTGTTTTGGAAAGCACTACTGATATTTTGATTATTTTGCCCAATATATGTCCATAATTAATTGGTGCAAGTGCATTTAATTGTTGTGGTCTTTGCATACTAACTGCCAGTTTTGACATCGATATAGAGAAATATGATGGTGAGGAGTTGCTTTGTCAAGGTCCTTAAGGAGTTCAGAGCAGTGTTATAGGTCTTGTATCTATATTTCAGAATTTGGATCATCTTTGTTCTGGATTGCATCTATGACTAGTTAATGCAAATGTCTTTTGGATCTGTATGTGTAGTAAAGTTATATGTTTACGAGGAAAATTCAGAATTTCATGCACTTAGTGGATTTAATTTGCTCCCTAGATTGTTTTCAGCTTTTGCTTGCGATGCATTTAACAGTGATGCGAGTAAACATTGATCCAAGTTGCACTTCTTGCCATGCTCTTTTAGTTTGTGGAGTACCACTAACATTAACCCATATAGACTAAAATGATTCTGTTGGTTTAGAGAAGCCTAAACGGCTTCGTAACTTGCTTTTCAGACTTGTGCGCTTAAATGGCTTTTTATTCTTGTCTTCCATAATTCTATGCACTTGTCATTCTGATTATTGTTTCGCTTAAAGATGTTTTGTGCTTTAGATTGGGCTGGATTATCTTCTTCACATCTTAAGTTCACATAAAGTAGCCCTTTTCTATTGATACATAATCCTTTTGAAGCAATTTCTAAAGATTTTGTAGTACAGTGTTCCTATTACTTCAGTAAGCTTGAACTTGCACTTAGCAGCAATCGAAATTACAGCAATTTCTTTCTCTCTTTTTACTGAATTATATAAAATATATATGTGCTTATCTGACTCAACTTCATCTTATATTGATGTTAATTTGGTAATTCATTTGTCAAGATAGAAACAAGGTATTGAAACACTAGCATTCACCAAACCTTTTGAGAATCTGTAATTCATCTGCAACAAGACTCCACTACATATATGTGGTACCAACCCACCCCCCCAACACAGAACAAAATTAAAGAATAGCCCTACTACAAATTCCTATTGTCAGCCTTCACAATAGATTTCAACTGATTATAAACTAACTGAGCTCTTCTAGCCTCAATGGCAGCCTCTTCCATTTCCAGCTCCATCCATTTCTCATCTAAACCCTTTAAAATATCCTCTCCCAAACCCCTCAACCCTTGTTTATATACCTCACCACTTCTGGGAAAGTCCCTTGAAACTTGCCTCATCAAGAATGGAAAACCACTCCACTTTATTGTGCTTCCACTCCTGCCTTTGGAATCCTCTTTCTTTTCATCGTCCAATGGTGTCGGAGAGGATATTCTTGTCTGTTTGGGTCCCCAAATCTTGCGTGCAATCTCATATGTTTTGCGATCATGAGCGGTCTTTATGGAAGACTTCGACCTTGCTTGCTTATGGTACCTTTGTTTCAGTCTTCTGATCTTATCAGTTATCTGAGCCTCGCTGAAATGGCCTTCAGGAATCCCGATTCCGATGGAGTTCGAGAGTGATTGTAGGAGGTCTATTTCATCCTTTTGCGTGAAGAGTCTGTGGGGTTGTTGGGAGGTGGAGGAAGGTGGTTTTGAGGGTAATTTGGTGGAGCTGCGGAGGTTCATGGCGGAGATGGTGGTAGGCGTTGACTTGGTAATGGTATGATTGGAAATTGGGATCTACTCTTGACGTGTGAAACGGTTCTTGATGTGGCCTTTCATTTTATATCTTACAAACTTGGACTTTGTTAGGGGAAGTTCAAAATGAATTCCACTTTTCTTAAAATTGTGATTTTGTTTGGTATTTTTGTTTTTCTCTGCCTAAATATCCTTCCATCGAATCTAAATTGAGAAAAATATCCCAATATTTGATATTTCACTTGAGCATGTTATTGGCGATCCAATTTAATTGCATTTTTACGGAAATGAAATTTAGTAATGAATATATTACAAAAATATCCCTTTAATAACAGAAGTAATATAAACACAACCCCTTAAAAATATATTTACATTATCAAAATACTATGATCATCTGAGAATTTTTTTTAATTTTTTAAGTCAAAGACAAAATAATCAATTCATGACTTCTTTTTGATCTTTTAACAAAAAAAAAATCAAGAGGGAAAGAAAGTGTAATTAACTCTATATAATAAGTAAAAAGACTTTTTATTTTGTGGCAATAACCCTTAATTTTTCACAAATTTAAGGGTGACTTTAGCCGTTCCCAAAATCACGTTTGAACTTCTACTGCAATCTCAAGGGCCCTTAGCAACCTAAACTTAAAATCACTTTTAATAATCATGATTTCAAGAGGTATTTGACATCTCAAGTTATAATAATCACTTTTGAATTGTTTAAACGCATATTTTTTAAAGTTAAAATTTAGAGTTTTAGGCCAATCATAATTTCTTAGAGTCAATTATTTCAAAGTATTTTTTTGTAAAATCAATTACTTTAAAATTAATTACACCAAAATCAAATTCTTGTATAAACACTATTCCAAAAGTTGACAAGAGTTGTGTATAACCTGTCACCATAAAAAATTAATAATAAAATAATTATTTATAAACTGTCACTATTAAGAATTAACTACATATATAATAATAACAAAATTTCTACGATAAAATCATGATTATTTTTGTATTGTTGCTAATTTTCAACGGTTAGATATTGATCACTATGAAAATCATTATTGTCATTTGCTGTATATTATTGGTGACAATATTGACAGTGCCACTTATATTTGTTTATTAATATTAATGGTTAATACTTCTCGGTGGAGCCAACTACCATTCGGAGAATTGAGCTTCAGACAAGACTCATTACCCCAATATGAATCGGTTCTGGTTCAGTAGAATTGGTGTGTCCTCACCTCTTTTTCATGGTTTAAAAATTTTGAAATAATTGTTAATAGTAATTATGAACCTTTGAATGGATTGCATAAAATAAATATGAATTTTATTGACAAAACACAATATTACTAAGAGAGTTGTTTAGGCGCTAAGATTAGATCCAAAATGATATAAATATGGATCATGGATTTAAATGCCCTAAACAAACTTGGCAGTTCATTATTTCTATAAGATCACAGTAAAAATTCTACGATTGTCTATTTAAGAAGAAGATTAATTACTGCCCGATTTTCACATATTATGTGGGATTAGTGCTTCTAAATACAAATAAAATTTTTACTCTCCTTTGAATTATTAAATTGTCCTCTAAATACAAATGAAAATACTCAACTCACCTTTTATCACTAAGAATTATAAGATATTCTATAAATTAAAAAAAAAAGATAATTTATGTAATGTGATTTAAATGAATTAATTAGAGGTAAATTAATAACGATCTATCTGAAAATTTGTGTTTGGATAGTCTCTTTTTCTAAATTTTGTATTTTGCATTTTTCATAGAAATGATTTCGACCCAAAAAACAATGTTGAGATTGATAAACCTATCTTGAAAAGGCCCAAAAAAAAAAAAAAAAAAAAAGAGCAGAAAACAACAAGCCCTTTACATCTAACCACAGGACAAAACAAGACCTCCAGGAAATCTAAGAACTAGTAAACTTGGTGACAGCCTTAGTCCCCTCCGAAACAGCATGCTTAGCAAGCTCTCCAGGCAACACCAATCTAACAGCAGTCTGAATCTCCCTCGAAGTAATCGTGGGCTTCTTGTTGTACCTTGCCAATCGCGACGATTCCTGAGCAAGCTTCTCGAAAATGTCGTTGATGAAGCTGTTCATGATCCCCATGGACTTGCTGGAGATTCCAATGTCAGGGTGCACTTGCTTCAGCACCTTGAAGATGTAAATCTTGTAAGTCTCCACGCTCTTCTTCGCCTTCTTCTTCTTCTTCTCTCCGGCCGCGGCGCCGCCGTCTTTGGGGAGCTTCTTCCCGGCCTTGGGCTTCTTCTCTGCCGCCGGGGCCTTTTCCGCCACGGTGGTTTTCTTTTCCTCCGCTGGCTTTTTCTCGGCGGGCTTCTTGTCTGCTGCCTTAGGTGCCATTTTTGTAACTTGATTTGTTCTAGATGTGGACTATTCGGAAATTCTTTTTAGATGGAGCGAGGAAAGGGTAGGGTATTAGAGTTGTTTAAATAGAGAAAAGGTAGGAATTTGATTGGTGGAATTGGCGTGACTCAGATTTTGGCTTTACACCGTTGATTAAAATATGAACTAATGGTGAGTAATCTGAATGGTGCGATGTTATGAACTTACGGGATCAGAAGTGTGTTTTGATTGGTTAGAATTTACGGATCTGGATCTATAATCCAGCCCGTTGATTAAGATGAATATCTGTGGAAGAGATTTTGTTTGGGAATGCGGGGAAATTTGTGCGTGGATAAGTTTTGGGAATAATTTGAAAATTTGCTATTTGGGTCATTCTATTTTGGATTACATGTTATTACCACATTAACAATTCAAGATTTGTGAAATATTTGCTAATTTTTAAAATTTATAATTTAAATATTAATTGAGATAATTTGAACAAAAATTGATAAAATTCGTCTACATAACAAAAGTAATCATTACAATTTGTGATTAATTCAAAAATATATTAAAATAATATATTTATGTGTGAAAATTATCAATAGAAATTATGTTATCCAATATATATATATATATGTATGTATTTAAAAAATAAAAAATAACTTGGTATATTATAATTTTAATAAAATAAATTACTAATTCAGAAATAAATTACTAATTCAAGATATTTTATCATATTATTATTTACGAAAGATATATACAAGATTCTATTTTTCACCATTCAATCAATTTAATTTAACAGTCTTGACGGGTTAAAAAGTGTTGCTCCTGAACCATCAAAATTTGTTATAAAATAATCTAAATTTGTTAACAATTTCAATTAGGTGCAAAAGGTAAACTCATCAGTATCTAACAAATTTGACTTTTTAATTAGTTAACAGGCTACGAATTTTTTTAAAATATATTCTTTTTATATTATTATACCTCACTAAATCGAAATCAGTTTTGGACTTGATTTAAAGAGACGCTTGACAACCCTAGTTAGAATCAGTATAGGGTGTTTAAATGCAAACAATATTTTGTAAAAGTTAAAAATTGACGCTTTTTGCCAAATCACTATTTGATAAAATCCATTTTTTTTAAATTATATTTTTTTTTTTATAAAAACTAACTGTTGTAAAAATCAATTAGGCTAAAATCAATTCTTGTAGAATCAATTCTCCAAAAAAATAGGCTAAACTCACCCTTAAAATAAAAATCATCCGCGCATCTTGTTTCCTCCCCTTCAACATATTGCTGCAGTAATAGATATCAATTTGGAAAAGTAGGTTAGGGTGGACATAGTGGTTCTAATATTTTGAAGAGAGAATAAATGAGATTTAAAGGGTCCATAGTCTTCTTTACGTAATGAAAAAGTATTGGTAAAGATTTTACATTATTGATAATTATTAACTATGGCCAATGAAGCATATAGAAAAGTTAAGATTTTGTTTAGTTTTATTTTTGGTTGTTTTGAGGAAACTGTTTTGAAATAATGTATTTTGGTAGTAAATTGGAGAATGTATAGGAAATAAAAATATATTTAAATATTTTGTTGGAAAAAAATGATAAAATTTATTTGGGGAATATCTTTTATTATAGATGTTTTGTCAATGTTATTTGTTATATTCAGTGAAAGATATTTTTAATTATAGATGTCTTATTAATATTATTTTATTGTAGATAGTAGAGGTATAATAGAGTATAGGTTATTTAAATATTGTAATAAATAATTGATATTTTTTTAGAATAAAAATACAATTTTTAGAAAAAATAAATAACAAACGCATTTTTATTTCCAAAGAGAAAAAAAATGATAGAATGAAAATGTAACAAAACCTAAGCCCTCCAAGATTATCAAGTCTTGTGTTGGAATCCCACAAAAAAAATTAGTATTTTCTACTTAGTACTTAGTTTTATAATAGTTGTTGGTAGGTATTATTGTAAATTGTTGATTGATAATTTGAAAAATTATAGTCCTTTTATGTTTGGTTAAACCCAATTCGGTACTTGTTATGTAAGTAGTGTACATTTTAAAGAGAATGATTAATCATAAATAGCAAGTGTTGCTACAAGTGCATGTGATTAGTTAGATGTGGTAAAATTTGTTTTGAGTAAGAATTGTTTAATAATAATAATGATCTATCTGAAAATTTATGTTTGTATAATTTTTTTTCTAAATTTTGTATTTTTCATTTTTCGTAGAAATGATTGTACCAAAAAAAAGTAGAAAAACAAAAATATTTCATTTAAATAATGTCCTAAACCACAATTATAAGATTCCATGAACCTATCTAGAAAAGGCCAAAGTTAAAAAAAAAAGCCGAAAACAACAAGTCCTTTACATCTAACCCACAAAACAAAACAAGACCTCAGGAAATTTTTGAAATATTTTTAAACATAACAAAGATATATAAAATTTATTAAACAAAAAAATAATATTAATTAATTAATTAAGTATTATTAAAAATATTTATGTATATACAAAAGATAAAAACAAACATTTTAATTGAGAATATACAATTAGAATAAAAGTGAATTTTTAAACTTAATAAAGAAAAATATTTTTTTAAAAGATAAAATAGGATAGCGCATTAATAGTATTGTACCAAATCTGGCACAATACTGTTGACTGCACCAAGATGGCACCAGGGATTGCGCCGTCTTGGATTTATTTTATTTTATTTTTTTAACACCCAAACATGCATTTGACACGGTTGGATTTGCTCCTTAGTCCCATTCGAAACAGCATGCTTAGCAAGCTCTCCAGGCAACATCAATCGAACAGCAGTCTGAATCTCCCTCAACTTAATTGTGGGCTTCTTGTTGTACCTTGCCAATGGCAACACTTCTTGCACAAGCTTCTAAAAAATTCATTGATGAAGTTGTTCATGATCCCATGGACTTGTTGGAGATTCTAATGTCGGGGTGCACTTGATTCAACACCTTGAAGATGTAAATCTTGCAAGTCTCCACGCTGTTTTTTGCCTTCTCTCCGGCTGTAGCAACGCCGTCCTTGGGGAGCTTCTTCCCGGCCTTGGGCTTCTTCTCCGCAGTCGGGGCCTTTTTCTCCATGGTGGTTTTCTTCTCTTCAACTGGATTTTTCTTGGAGGGCTTCTTATCTGCTACTTAGGTAACAAACTGCGACTCTACCCGATCGCATTTTTTTTCGGAGGTTAGAGATTTGAAGAAAGCATATTCATCGAAGGAAAGATTTTAATGACAATGTGGAAAAGTCTAAAAGTTTTTCGAAATTCCGCAATAATCTATACACTTTTAAAAGATGTTGGAAGATTATAAAAAGTTATAAACGATTCTAAAACTTTTCACACAAATAGAGAATATTATGAAATATTTCGGAGTATTCAAGAGAACTGGTTCAAATATGTAGAAACACTTAAAGATGTCTAGAAGTATGTAAAAAAGTTAATCTCATTTTATCTACTTCTATTTTTGTTGAGTATCAATTTACACCCATATATTCTCATTTTATATCACTTTATCATCTTGTATTCTCATTCTATATCACTTTATTATCTTGTACTATCATTTTATATCACTTTACCCCTTTGTACTCTAAAAAAATTAACCAAATTACCATTACCAATTATTTATAATAAAATTACTTTAAAAAGTTCTAAAATTAATAAACTTGTATTTATATTTTTTTTTTTCAACTTAATTAATAACACTTACCGTTAAATTCATTTGAAATTTTATTATTCTTAAATTTTAATAGATATTTTTTATAAATATAATTCTTATTAAATTTATATACCGTACGATATTTTTTATTAACTAATACATTTTACTTATAAATTGTGCTTATCATAAATATAAAAAATATATAACATATTTCTAAAAATTATTTTGTTAAATACTAAAATATTAGTAATAAATTTTTCATTGTTAATGGAATTATTAAAAATTCATAAAAACAATGTTAAATTAAAAAAAATAAAAAATTTAGGTATAATTTAATACTATTAAATAAATTATCCAATAGTCGAATTATCAAAATTTAATAAATACTATGTTCTATTTAAAAAAAATCATAGTCATTTTAGTATTTAATTTTATTACTATTTACTTGATTATAAAGATTATTTTTGAATTTAACATATTTTATATGAACTTATGATAATTCTATTAAAAATAAAAGATGTATTGCTAATATTCTATGTATTTAGTAAGATGTTATTTAAAAATATTTTTTATATTTTTTATATTTATATTGAGTAGAAAATTCATAAATAAAGTGTATTAGCTAATAAAAAATATTCTACTACATACTAATTTAGTAGGAATTATGTTAAATTAAAAAAATAACTATTAAAATATAAGTATAATAAAATTTTAAATAAATTTAATATCAAATATTAATTAATTAAATTAAAAAAATATTACAATATAAATATAAATTTATTGATTTTAAAGTAATTTTACTATACATAATATGTAAGGTAATTTGATTATATTTTTTAGAATACAAGGGGCAAAATGAGATAATGAGAATATAAAAACATAAGTGAGACAGAATGAGAGTACATGGAAATAAAATAAGATAATTGAAAGTATAATAAAATAAAACAATACTCCAAAATAGATGGAGTAAAGTGGAATTAACCCTATATAAATTATATAATAGAGAGAGATCTGGAAACATAAAGAAGAGTAGAAAAATTTATAAGAATTACACATTTGTAAATATCTAGTAGAATATGATAGAAATATTTTTAGAGAGATGTAGAAAGCTTCTTGCAATCGTAGGATGCTTTTTTATCTTAAACACTTGTGTATTTTTATCTTAAACACTTCTTGCTACAACCATCCATTGGGGTTGATGGAAAATGTAAATAGGAGATATATGCTCAGTTGTAACCATTGAGTGAAGGATTAAAGCTTCACTCTTACTAAATACTTTTTTATCTTAAACACTTGTGTATTTTTTTTAGTCAAATCTTCTCTAATCACTTCAACTCTTTTCTTCACATAGCAAAGCAGCAAGAGCCGGGAAGGAAGAGAAGCTTACTTAACTAAGGTGCAAATGGCAGAAAGGAACTACGGCCACACTTATTGAGGGAACTAGTCTTGACACTTAAGTGTCATTTTTGTCACTGGACTTGTTTCTAAATGTGGGCTAATGGAAAATTCTCTTTAACGAATAAATGGAGCGGGAAAGGGTAGAGTATTAGAGTTGTTTAAAAACTTTAAATAGAGGAAAAGGAGGAATTTGATTGATGGAATTGATGTGAACTAATGGTGAGGAACTTGATGGTACTATGTTAAGAATTGATGTGTATTTTGGTTGGCTCAAATTCATAAATATGTATTTACAATCCAATTCATTGATTAAGATGAGTATTTGTGGAAGAGATTTTGTTTGGAAGTGTGGGAACATTTGTGTGTGGTTAAGTTTTGTGCATAATTTCAGATTTTTTTTACAGAATTTTAAGTTTTTTTGATAAAAAACTCGTCTAAATAACAAAAATTATCATTAGAATCCGTGATTAAATCAATATTATATCGTTACAATATTCTAATTAATTTATTAAAATAATATATTTATGTGAGAAGATTATTAGTGAAAATTATGTTATCTAATAATATATATATATATATTAAAAAATATAAAAAAAGACTTAGTATATTGTAAATTTATCAAAATAAAAATAAAAATAAATTATGAAATAAATTGCTATATAAATAAAAAATTGAATTTTTGTCACATTACTATTTATGAAATATATATGTATATAACTTCAACATTCTATAAAAATATTATGTTTTATTCAATTTATTTTTAAAATTTAAAAAAATTTGTTACTATGGGTTACTACTGATGATTAAATTATAAGAAATATATTTTTCACCAATCATTTTAATATAATAGTATAGGTTTCAATTAGGTGCAAAAGGTAAGCTCTTCATATCTAACAAAACTGATTTTTTTAACTAGTTAACAGGTTATGATTTTTTCTAATATATTCTATTTATATTATTATACGTCACTGAATTGAAATCACTTTTGGTCTTGATTTAAAGACACGCTTGACAACCCAAGTTAGAATCAATATGTATTTAAATGCAACTAATATTTTGTAAAAGTTAAAAATTGCAGTTTTTGGCCAAATCACTATTTGACAAAATCATTTCTTTTAAAATTATTTTTTTTATTGTAAAAATCAATTAGGCTGAAATCAATTCTTGTAAAATCAATTTTCCAAAAAATAGGCCAAACTCACCCTTAAAATAAAATTCATCCGCACATCTTGTTTCCCCCATGAACAACAATATATTGCTGCAGTGAAAGACATCAATTGGGAAAAGTAGGTTAGTATGTACACAGTGGTTCTAATATTTTGAAGAGAGAATAAATGAGATTTTAAGGGTCCATAGTCTTCTTTACATAATGAAAAAGTATTGGTAATATTTTACTTTATTGATAATTATTTAACTATGGCCAATGAAACATAATTTAAGTAGAAAAGTTAAGGCTTTGTTTGGTTTTATTTTCAGTTATTTTAAGAAAAATATTTTGAGATAATATATTTTGATGGTGAGATTGGAGAATATGTACAAAATAAAAATATATTTGGATATTTTATTGAAAACAAATGATATGATTTATTTTGGGGGACATCTTTTACTTAAATATTTTGTTAATATTATTTATTGTAGTTAATGAGATATACTTTCAATTTTAAATATCTTATTAATATTGTTTTGTTGTAGTTAGTAGGGGCATAATATGATATATGTTATTTAAATATTATAATAGATGATTAATATTTTTTGAAAATGAAAATATCATTTTCAAAAATATAAATAGTAAATATATTTTTATTTCTAGAGAAAAAAAAAATGGTAGAATGAAAGCAAACAAAGCCTAAGCTATCCAAGATTACGAAGTCTTGTGTTGGAATCCCACAAAAAAAATATAGTATTTTCTACTTAGTACTTAGATTTATAGTAGTTTGTTGATTGGTTGATTGTTGGTAGTTATTATTGTAAATTGTTGATTGATAATTAGAAAAATTCTTGTCCCTTTGGGTTTTGCCAAACCCAAGTCAATTAAGTGGTCAGTGAATTGAACTTGTCATACAAGTAGATGTACACTTTAAAAAGGATGATTAATCATAAATAGCAACTGTTACTACATGTGCATGTGATTAATTAGATGTGGTAAAACTTATTTTGAGTAGGAATTTTGAATAATTAATTATTACAGATACTCCTAATAAATGATATTGCAGTCATTTCACTTAAATAATAATTAATTATCATGGGTATATTAAGTTAGTTGCAGTGGAACAATATGATCCATTATTACATCAAGTCAGCGAGAATGTGACAACAATTTAATGGCAAAATTACAAAACTCATCCTATATATGATCCATTATATTTAGTCTTTTATTTTTGAAATCATTAATTTATATTAATTTTTAAAAAATTATAATTTTACTTCGATTTTAATCAAAAAATTCAATTTCTTCGAAAATTGACGACTTTGCACAGGAATTTGATTCATTGGCTTAAAATTTAGAAATTTTTATATTTTGGAGGGAAAATTAGTAATGAGGTAGTTATGTAACAATGATTTGGACAAAATGGGAGAAAAAATTTATATTCTTGCCAAGTGGATATAATTTTTTTTATTAATAGTTTCTTTCATATTTATTAAAATAATAAAATTTAATATTTGAAAACTAGAAAATATATGTAATTCAAACTTTAAATAAATAAAAATAAAAAATAGTTTAGATAATAAAATTTAACATATCTATATTCAAAATATAATAAACAATATGAAAAAACTATTTAATGATATATTTATATTATTTATTAGTTGACAAGAAAAAACTAGTATAAATTTAATATAGCTACGAAATTTTTTAATTTAAATAGTTTTTCAAAAATATAAATAATTTAAGTTTTATTTATAGAAATAGAAAAATGATGTTAATAAAATTTTATAATAATAAAAATATATTTAATAATTAAAAGATTTACTTAAATAAGTTTTTAAATTATTTATATATAAATAATTTAAAATAATTACAGAAAATAAAAAAAATTGTTAATAAAAGCTTAAAGTTTGCTCATTATATCGCATAGCACTAAATAATGTTAATAGAATTTCAAATTTAATAATTTAAATATTAAAAGATTTTTTTAATATATATATATAATTATATATTATATCTAAATTATCCTTTATCACTTATAAAATATAAAACAAACTAAAAAATTAAAAAAAAATCATCTTCCTCAACCAAGCCCCATGCCCCACCCCACCCCACCCCAAAGCCCATCTCCAAACCAGTGAACCCCCTTCTTCCACCCTGAACCACCGTCCCCTTTCCTGTCTCCTCGATTCGCTTTGCTTGTCGCCCACCATTACACCCCCAAATCTCTGTAACATACACACACATATATTTACATATATATATATAACTATATATATAATTTTAGATGATGGGTTTTGGAGATGTGAAGGAGTGAGAGCCAGCAGGGGAGGCGGGTTTGGGTGGTATTGATGGTGGGTTTTGGGTTGGGCGGGGGGAGCGGGGGGAGCGGGGGAAGGGAGAAGGGAAAGAAGATGGGTTTTGGGGTGGGGAAGAAGGTGATTCTTTTATATATATATATATATAATTTATTTTACATATTGTTAATTATGAAAGGTGTGTTGCATTTTTTACTTTACAAGTTAATATCTTTATTTTATTTTATTTTTTGTCTAGATTATTGCCATATCCTCAATTTTCTATTCAAAACATAATTTTTTTTTAATTTTAGTTAATCTAAGTAAATTCTAACTAATTTTTTTGCCAATTCAGTAATTTTTGATAAAATCAAATTAAAATTATGATTTTTCGAAAGTCAATGCATATAAATCGATAATTAAAAAATAAAAAAATTAAAATACTGTACATGTCAACGAGGATGAATTTTATAATTCTGCCACAGTCTGATTGTGCATATTATTGAAATTAGTTGTGCATGTAGTAGGATTGTCAACAAATTCAAGTCAGTTGGAAGCTCGGCTTGATATAATTTGAAGTTGCGCTTTAGCCTCATGACCTAAAAGTTAGGGATTTTAATTTGAATTTAAGCAATTATGCCAAGTGTCCATGAAGATGTGATTGATTTGAATTGGGTTTGGTCTTGTACTAGAAATTTTAAGGACAATATAGTGCATTTGAGTTAGGAAAAAAAAAAAACCTTAATTTTTTTGGAATAATTACAAGTTGAAGATGCATTAGATTTTTATTTTATTTATTATAGAGATAATTGGTGTTCTACCTTAGTGAATTTGAGTTTAATTATTTGTCAATATAGAATGGATAAAATTTGATTTTTATTATTTGAAAGTGTAATGAGATTGTTAGTTTTTTTTTTATTTGGTAATTTAAATTACTTTTATTTATTGTACTAAAATAGAATTGAAAAATTGGACCAACCTGAACTCGACTTGAAACTCGCATGAATTTTCAAACCAACCTATATTTTCAAATATGTTTTTTAGTTAAATACTTCTACAACAAAACCACCTCCATTAATCTACTTGTAGATGTTGAAACATTAATGAAAAAGTTTCTTCAAGAAAGTGATTATATGCAAGTGAAAAATCATATGTACAAATCCAAAAGAAAAGTAAAGTGATAAATGGTAATAAACACCAAAAGTTGAGCAAACGTGAGGACTCTGCAGTTATCCTTAACATGATCAGAAAGTTGCTTATTTTTTTTTCCCTCGGATAAGAGTGTTGGCATGAAAATAACCTTCAATTCAATTCCTACTGTTAGAGATTTTGTACAATGTCAAATACGCGTGGTTGTACAATGTTTTTATGGGGATAATTATGTAGACATTATCTCGACTACAGTGAAAATATAGAAATTATTTTTATTATTATAATTATATTGATATGATATTTTTACTATGGATCTATCCTTTTAATTTTTTATTTTTTTTGATAATTTAGATGTCTACGCTTGAGTTGATTAATTTTGGGGTGAACGTTATTCCCTTTTGGTTCGACCATCAGATAAATGCTAGTGTGGTGTGATAATAACTTATACATATTCAAAATGAACATTCGATACGTTAACTTTTGCAAGCACATCCACAAATAATCAAATTGCTCCATGCGGGGATTCGAACTATCAATCATCTTATTCGAACTATCAATCATCATATTATGCACAAATGTTTTACTGCGCAATTTCAAGCGGAGGCCTTTTTCAATTTTTTTGGCATCACTAAAAAAAAGCACTGAAATGCCAACTTTACCCTTGGCGACTTGGTCCTCACTTTTGACCAATTTTCCGAACAAAAATGCTCCCATGAACCTAGATGTCATTATCAAATATAGCAAGGGGTGTTCTGTAATATTATGTCAAAATGTGAATATGACCATGCAATTTTATATTATTTATACCCCTTTTTTTTAATAATCTATTGTTATATAATTATTAGTTGTTTTATCTATATTCGTTAAGTCAGATTGTTTGGTTACATAAGGATTTGAAGATAAATTATTTGAAAGCACACAATTTTTTAAACTAAAATATAAATATTTTTAATTACAATGTTTTCAAATAAGGAAGCTGTTAAATGTAATTATTCTTAATTCTTAATTATTTTTTAGTTATGCTATTTTAAAAGATTTTAAAGATTGTACGTCTAATTTTAGGGGTTTGAAAACACTGCAAACCTTCTCTTGTACAGGTACCTTCAATTTTTTTCTATATTCTTTAATTGAAATAAAATTGGAAAATAACTATGAATTATTTTTAGCTAATCAAATAATTAATAATTAATTTTTGTTACCAATTAATAATTAATTGTTGATTTTTAACTACTGAAATAAATAATAATCAAATAAGTAATAATTTATTATTTCTGAGGTTGAACTAATCATTAATATTAATTAGTGACTAAAGAAATAACTTAATCATGATGAAATATATGAATAACCAAGCAAAAATTTAAATAGAATAAGAAATACAAATATAAAATTTATTATTCCTCATTATTTTTCTTTTCTATTTCCCTTCTTTTTCTTTCATCTTCAATTTTTTTTATTTTTTTTGGTTCCTTCTTCCGCAACGCAACCTACCCTACCCCACGTTCATTCTGCAACCCAACTTACCCACCATCACCAAGCCCCAATACCCAAGTCACGCACCAAACCCTGCCATCCAGAAAACAGCTGCGCGCCCTACCAACCAGCCAACCACAATAAACCGCTCCCAAATATTTCTATATTTGAGGAGAGAGGAGAGAGCAAAAAAATCGGGATTTTTTTTGTACTTTGAAATTTTTATATAAAAGGATATAAAACTAAGGATGATAGTTAAAAGGGTTCAAATCCAAACCATAATAAATCTATTCTATTTAGAGTGGGTCTAAACCCGATTAAATGAGTTCGAAGTGGGTAACGGATTTATATGCTTACTTTATTTATTTATTTACCTTGATAGGTTTGAGCACGTCCCATTATATATGTAATAAATATATATACATATATACACATACATTGTAATCTCAATTCATTCAAATCATCTTGTAGTGCTTGTAGATATTAAAAATTTATAGTCAATTATGCATTGAGATGTGTAATATATTTTTATTTATTAATTTTATATTTTTATTTATTTTTGGAATATTATTGATTTTTATAATTAAATAAGATATTTAATTTATAGAGTTAAATATTTTCATATTATTATATTTTGGCAATAAAGATTGTGTCTTGGAGATTATGGAAGTGAATATCAATATTTTGATAATTCAAATCACATCTTGTGATTAAGATAATAAATGTCTATCAAATTATGAAAGACCAATAAAATCTTCCCATATCACCAAGTAAAAATGGCAAAAGTCTTCTTCCTACAAGTATAAATAGGGGTCATTTTCAACATTTTAAACACAAGTTGAAAAGAAGAAGAAGTGCAAGCAAGAAAGGTGTTAAATGAAGTTATTTCAAGGCGTTCGTCGTGGATCTCATTTATCTCAACTCAAGTCCATCAAATTCAAGGAGTCCACGATATTCAAGGCGAAAATCAAGACGTTCGTCGCGAATCTCATCAAATTATGACGTTTAATTCGAGATTAAGTTGTTAAACAGTCGAATTAACGTTATTGAAAATCAAGTCAATCTTGGAGGAGATCGGATGATCAATTCCATAAAAAAATTACCAAATTCACAAAGTCAACATTCTTGAAAAGAAGAATAAGAGAATCAATGGAGATTGTATCTACATATTTTCAATAAATTCAATAAAACTTTATTTATACTATTTTTCTTGTTTGTAATTTTTGCAGACAACAAAATTTGTATTACAAATTTCTGGCACGCTTAGTAGGACCATCTCTACCTCTCATCTTTTCTTTTTAAATCAAGTTCGAAGTTCAAATGGAGATGAAGGACAATAACTCCAACTTCACAAATGTCAAATTTCTTATGTTGAGGCATGAGGGGGCAAAATAAGATGATATTTTGTTGAGTTCTGAAGCCACTACTCCAAAATACAAGCATTGAGAGGCAAAAAAAGATGGTGTTTTGTTGAGCCATGAAGGAACCACTACAAAATACAAGTATAAATGGGTAAGACAAGATATTGTGTTGTCGAGCCATGAAGCCACTACTCCAAAATACAAGCATGAGGGGGAAGAGAAGATGGTATTTTGTCGAATCACGAAGCCACCACCCCAAAATACAAGCATGAGGGGTCAAGAGAATATGGTATTTTGACATTGCCAATCAAATTTCCACTAAAGTTGGGGCAAAGCAAGAAATAGAAGTTGCGGAGAAAGAGTTGTTGAATCCAATGAATCCAACTACGATGCTCGAATCTGCTACAAGCTCGAATTTTGAAGTTGCAACAGTCATGATGGTCCAAACTACTTCAATAGAAGAGCAAATTGCAAATTTGATGAAAGCTGTTGAGGAACTCACGAAGCATATTCAAGAACAAGACTCTCAAATCACGAAGTTAATGAACAAAGTGGACAATGCTGATACTGGTCGCCTAATGAGCGAGTTCAACTGGTTGGATTTGCTGGATTTCGAGTCCAGGGCAGAAAGAGGCAAGTTCTTAAATGAGGTGGGCGAGTCTCGAGTCCAATTTTTTTTGGGCGGGTCGGATCTTGGATTTAATCAAACCTATTCTATTCCCTCCCACTATTTTTTTGGGTCAGAAAACATTAACATGGAGTGTTAGTGTAATTATGTAAATAATATGGTAGTTTTAAATTTATAATATATTGCACGGGATGTTTATGTAATTATTTTATTTTTATTAGTTTGAATATATCTTTAAATTAAAAACAAGAAATGTAGTTGATCATCCATGAGTATTGAATGACTACATCAACTAAAATATTAAAATATTAGAAAATAGAGATATTAAATATTTAATATTTTTATTACACCCCTCACAGGCAAATAGATATTAAATATTTCTAGTATGTCCATGTAGGCGGTATTCTTTTTTTATAATGGGTAGTTGTAATATTTGAATCTAAGACCTCTTGTTTGGCCTACTATAATAGGATTAGCTTATTTAAAAATTTAGAGGTGATTGGTATGTAGGAATAGTGTTAGATAAAAATGAAATAGATTTAGAAATGAAATAATTATGAGAAATATATTTAGAAATGAAATGATGATGGAAAATAAATAATATATGAGTACAACATTTCTATACTTGATATGTATAAGTAATGAGAAAAATCATCATTTCTTGTTTGATTTCAATCACATGATTCGTAATTATAAAATTTTAGTAGTAATTGATAATTTTTTTAATGACCAAATTATCATTCAGTAAAAAAAAATTAAAATAAAATTATTATTCAATATGTTTTAGATAAATAAGTATGTTACCGTTTTAGTGTTAAAATAATATATATATATATATATATATATATACAAATAAAATCTTACATTCATATAAATATTCTGTTAATACAAAATAAAATGTTAGATTTTTTGTGTTTGTCTAGTTTTATTAAGGATAATAATGAGTTTGAATAAAATCACTACCTGCCTTGCCTCGCACCAGCTCCACCCTACCTTGCTTGGCATAGATTTTGAAACCACAAACTGGTCTCGAGTTTTAATTTTCAAACCCAAGCCTATATGTATATATGACAAAACATGTACACATGTCACATATATACTCATATATAAAATATAAACATAATAATCTTATAAATTAAAAACTAAAATAATAAATAGTTAACTATATAAATGTCATAAAATGATTTAATAGTTTTATCAAATACTTTTGTTAAGTTTATAAGAATAATTTTGTCAATGAATAAAATATACCTATTACATGACTGATTCATAATAGTTAAACTCATAGAAATGAAAAGAATCACTAATCCCATATTTTTTGGAATGAGATCATTCCTATTCTAATGGAAATAAAATTTAAAATTTAAAATTATACTAATCATGTAATTATAAATGAACTTGTGAACGTTCATTTCATTCCACTCAATTCCTACGTCCAATTCATGTCATAAAGTATTAGAGAAGAGGGCAATGAGGCTCATGTAAAAATCTCAGGCACACACCTAACCCTCAAGCTGATTTTTGTTGCTTTATTGCTGTGATCTCCTATCTTTGTGAAGGAAAAAATTCACAAGATGCCTGTAGAATTAAGGAAAATGATACATATATAGCACTACGTTAATTGTAATTATCTTCCTGAGATGATATGCAAAGTCATTCAATGCACTCTTTTATAAAAGTTTCAGATTCACACATGCAAAACTATGGCTTTTGAACGTATGGAACCTGCCCGAGTTTGTGTCAGATGGGTAATAAGAGATTTTGTCGATCTTTTCTTCTTCATCTTATGTTGTGGACCGATATTCCAGGCTACGTTGTACATTTATCAAGTTTCTGTACATGATCCTTCTTTGGATTTTATAAAAATTTGAATTTACCCGAGAAAAAAAAGAAAGAAAAAAAGATACATTTGACACAGTGCAAGAAGACAATAACTAGATTGAAGTCGTGTTGTCGCCGCAAGTACAAGTGGTGAGTGTAAAAGAATTCTACACAAACGCGACTCTCGTTACAGGGTTATTCTATATTTTAGGAATTTAATAAAAACAGCAGCGCAATAATAAGCTTGTGTGTGTAGAATTCTTTTACACCTCATGAAGTATACTATATATTTAATGATCGTAAGCCCCTATGGCAGTATTCCACAAAGATTCGAACTTGGAAAAGTACCTATGAACTATAGCAAGCCAACAAAATTAAATCTACGTACTAAAACATTGCATTGAAATTTACAGCACAGATGAAGATTAAGCTGCCTATTAGTGGTCCAGGGGAAAATTTTGATTACCTGCTTTCATCCAGTTACATTTGTGCAGAATTTTGAGCTCTATTCCCCATTTTGGTCAACGAATTCACAGCCGGTGTGTGGCCAACGAACAAGGCGACATGGCCCATGAGCTTGTCCTTTCGCGAAAACGTCGTTCCACACGAGCACTGCCACTTGAGATCACCGCAGTGCTTCTCGTGAGTCCGCAAATCCGACAGCACCGAGAACTGCTTCCTGTTGCACCTCTTGCACACGTACATTTTCGGGCAATGGCTTCTCTTATAGTGATTCTTGACACAAATCATGGATTTCAGGGGCTGGAACTTGGCGTGGTTCTTGTTCCAGCGGCAGCCTTCGTGCGGGCACGAGTATTTTCTCGGCGGCTTGGGGATGCCGCCGGTGTTTTCTCCACTCATATTGGCGGCATTATTTTTCATGGGGTTGCTCAGAGCAGCGCTGGACTTGTATTCGTCCCCGTGAGCCCTCATGTGCATTCGCAGATTCGCGTCCCGCTTAAACCCTTTGCCACAAACTTGGCAGTAGTGCGTGTACTTGGCTAATAAATCAGCAGCATCCAATTCAACAATATCGCAGTTCTTGGGAGAAATCCCTTCTGATCCTTCATATGTTTCTGTTTTCTGAGGCAACTCCCTCGCACAATTACCTTCAATACCATTACCAATAGCAACAATTGTACTCCGAGTACTGTTGTTATTATCATCGGTTGAGTTGCAATTGTTGTAACTGTCAGCATACCAGTGATCAACTGTGTCATGATGATTGGAAAAGAAGGCCGCCGAGGGCCCTCTTTCCACCACCGCACGGCTGCCACCCGATTGGGCTAGTTGGCCACCTGCGGCATCGGTTATCTTATTAGCCCTGTGGTGGTGCAACTCGAAGGTGTTGTTATTGTTGGTGGAAGGTGAGCCAAGAGCCATCTGCTGGCAAGCAAACATCATTGATGATGCTGTCACAATAATTTCTTGAATTAAGGTACCCATCGTTGGTATGGCTATGGCCGTTGACTCGGGCGGCTGGCCATGATCAGGCGACAAGAAAATACTCGCTAGTGATTGTACCTGGTGGACTTTATCTTTAAGAATTGAAAGATTGTAAAGGAAAGAGCTGGGGTGTGTGGCTGGAACCGAAGAATTTGCTTCAAGAGAGGAAGAAATTACTTCTTCATGAACTCCATATATTGGTATCCCTTGTGGCCCAATAGGGTAACAAGGAGTGGCCCCCGTGATCATCATGGAGAGGAAAAAAGGAAGCTTCTTGTTTTTCAATCCAATCTTCCTCTAAAGTGCCTCCCCCTTTTTTGGATTCTTCTTTTTGTGCTAAATCTGTTTCAAATCTTTTCCCTACAAAAACCCTGCATATTTATGTATAGGAGAGTGATATATAGGGAGGAAGGAGTAAAACAAATATGCTGAAACAGGCTGCTTTTAGCCTTCTAGTTGACATAGCAACAAACAAGAAAGTTTGGAGGGAGGATAGGGGAAGATAAAATTCTACCCGGTGTTCGTGCGCCCAGTCGTTGGATAAAGTTATAAAGCGCGTGTGTAAAAAACGTGTGTTCGAACGCAATCCAACCTGCCATTTTGCCCTTGGCGTACAAACACCATGGTGTAGGAGAGGATTTCTTGAGGTGGCCAAGTCAACTTTTGAGCTTAAATCCATCACCACTTAAGACCTCCCTCAAATGCCACCGATCTCACATTTAGACAAACCCTTCACGAAGAAAGAGTTTTTGAGCTTTACCGGATAGGTTTTATTAATAATGATAATGTACAACCATTTACTTGTATAATTTTTTAATGTGCTTTATTCTTCTCCCAAGTTGGGGATTAATAAATGCTTATTTTATTTTATTCAAACTCACTTTCTTTGGTATGATTTGTGGCGTCAACCATCACGCATGAAATGGGGTTGAAATTTTCAAAATTTCAAGAGGGTGTCATCTTGGCATAAAATATTGACCTTCTCCTGATTCATGAATACTCATGGTGTGTACACATCACTTACCCAAATTTTTAAATCTTTGTTGAGAATCTAGTTTCCTAAGACTTTTTGATTGGTTATTTTTTGTGTGCAATAACATATAATAACTATTTATAATTAAATATTTTGCAATTCTTTCTCATAATATACTTTTTACAAAATTATAACTCTATTTGTTACAATATAAAGTCAAACGGTTTAATATTTGAATTAATTTTTTATATTTGAATTATAAATCTTAATATTCGTTATATAACATTATTCAACCAGATTTTATAAAAAATAATCAAATTATTTATTATGGTACTTAAAAAATAATCAACTTAACTTATTAATAGCATCAACGGAATAGCTAGGATGCTAGCTCCCTTCGTTCGTGCCCCTCACACAAGAAACACCCCTAGATTGATTAAAATCAGTATCCTATGATAGGAACAACATCAATGAATCTGTAATATTTTGATGGAGGGAGTATGATTCATGATCGTGAATCAAAAAAATGTTGTCTGATCCTATTTTTGAAACTTCTCTTGATGTGTTTTGTGGTTAGTAGATTTGGAGGCTGCTAGCAGTTCTTAATGATTGAATTAAAATGAATTTACTGATAAAAACAATTTTGAATCTTACTTAAATAAAAAAAAAAAAAACTATTGATGGGAGTGTTGGTAGAGCACAACCCTCAAACAACTGGGAAACGTGCATTCTCACACGTTGAGACAAAAATCCGTTCCAAAACAAAGAAATGAACTCCCTTAGATCGGCCTTTCCCCTCATCCGAATTTTCCATTTAAATGCTCTAACCCCATGATCCTTATTAGTGTCCAAATCAACGTGCTTAAATCTGCCAATCTGTTACCCATGAAGACCGTCGAGATTTTTTTTTTCTATGTTTCATTTGTTATTATACATAATAAATGCATATCAAGCGTATTAAATATTTTTTTAATATTCATTTGACATAAATTATATATGCTTGACGTATATTTATAAAGTGTAATACGAAATGAAATATTAAATTATAATAGAAAATTTGAAGTAATAGAAAATTTGAAGTGCCGTGAACCTACCTATCTCTATGGTCATTTTATTCAAGGGGAACGTAGAATTCACACCAATCGAGATCAATGAGCATAGCGTTTTCAAGAAAGACATTTAAGAATCATATGGCTATTTTTGGTTTTGTTTGGTGTGTTTTGAGAAAAATATTTTGAAAAATGTGTTTTAGGAAAATGTAGTATGGTTTTATTTTGGAAATTATTGATTTTGCGTGTGTTTTGTTTAAGAATAAGTAGATTTTTATCAAACGGTCCAGAGGACATGTTTTTATGTGGTTGAAGAACATAAGGAATCATAATTCTGTAATTACTGATTTTATATTTGATTAGGGATAAATCTAATCCTATATATATATATATATATACTTCAATCTTGGGAATTACAAGATGCCCTCATGAAAGGATTAATAGTTGCATGCTGACTTTAGGATGATCAGGCTGTATGAAATAAAGTTGTTAACAGTTGCAATTGAGACAGGTAATTCTCATGTTAGCAAAATTAATAATTCCATTATTACAAGAATCTAAACTTGGAGAGGTTCTTTGCTATCTTTAATTTCCCAATCGGGGGAGAGAGGAACATATATCTTGCATGCGCATAAAAGAACATTTTTTTTTTTACGCAAGATTTTTTTTAATTTGAAATAAAGTCACACTATTATGGATGAGGACTAAGACACTTATCCCCAATTTGTAGATATCACTCAAAACAATAGTACATGATTTTTTGACACGATAATTTGCTCTTAATATAATTAAATGACTAATTTATGATTTTTAAAGTAAGCCCTCTATTAATTTGTAATTTTAAATATTTACTAAGAAAGAGTTTCTCATCCATATACAAGAATGGGATAATTCTTTATCATATAAAATTTTGGCTAACTTTTTAGACTTAATTTTTTTTTTGAATTTTCTTAAAGGAAAATTTGAATGGAGTAAAAGGAAATTGAAGGAAGAATTATTATTTTTTCATTCTTTTTAATTTCCAAAGTGAAGACACAGAAGCTGGCGTAATCATTGAAACGATTTTTTTTATATATATATATAAACCTTAGACAAGTAATCCAACAGCAAGTTCATGTAAATGATGTGATATGGTACTTATATAATAATAATTGTGGTTGTCAATTCTAAGACAGCATCTACCTGCGATTATGCGAACAATTTTACTGTTATTTATTGAAGGGGTCACCATTTTGTTACCAACTATCGTGAATGGGAAATGGATTCGCCAAACTTCTTTGTCATGACCTTTTTTATATTATGCAATTTTATCTTGAAATTATAGATTATTTTTATAAAAATTTCGAACTTGATTCGTTCCTCTTCTACGATATTCTTGAAAAAAAATGAGTTGTTAAATTCATATGATATACTGAAATGTAAAAACAATGACAAAATATGGTGTATTTATTCTTCTTCATCAATTTATTTTTTCTTAGAGTCGTTAGAAATCACATAATATTAAATTTTAAATAAAAAATTGAAGTGAGATGTGTATCTCAAAATAAAATGAAAAGCATCTAAGTCAGGGTGTAAGGAGATTGAGTAGGGACATTGGATTTGTGTCGAAGTCTATATTTGAGATACTCACCTATTAAGGTTTTTAAGGGCTTGGACTTAAATTTGATAAGTAAATCTGTTAAACCTGCTAAATTTACTTTATAATTTAAAAAATATAAAATATACACTTTTTAAAAGTAATATTATTAAAAAAAATTAATAATTATTTTTTTAAAAAATAAAATATTAAATAGATCGAATCTAAATGTGAATCGAATTTAAAAATAAAAAATTTAAAATCTAACACGAACTTATTTCAACTATTAAAATGCACCCCAAATGAAACGAATTTGGGGCGAGTCTCCCAAAGATTGAGAGGTCAGATGAGAGAGAAAGATTTCATTTACTTTGAGACACAATTGCTTAAACTGAGTTGTTCAACAGTACAATTAATCACTTCCAAATGACAATAATTTGAAACATTCAACGTAATATATTATTGGCTCATCGATGATGTTTTATCTAAATATTTAATTTTTGGTAGGTATAATTAACCTTTTGCCTATACTTTTAGAGAAAATATGTGATGCAAATATAATTATTGCACATAAACAGACTTGTGCCTTTTAAATTCCCCACAATGTGGCAGTCAACTCCCTACCTAACCGAAGCAATTTAACTGCAGTCAATGAATGCAACTGGTTAATGGAATTTCATCTTTTAGTTATGTGTCAATTAATTTTTCCAAATGTCAACAATTTAGTAGGGGATATATCCTGGTCCATGTAAAAGATCATTTATCACAATTTATTTATTTTTCATTTATGCGTTGTATCAATTTTAGAATCTAGCGTCTATTCATACTAAGATTTATTATTAATAGCAATAGTGCTACACATATTTCTAAAATTTCTCTACAGCCCGAACACATTTAAACTTCTAGGCTCAAACCTGGAATTTTTACCATAAAAACAATTATTACCGCCAATACTTTTATAATCGGATTAGTAGATTCGATCGATTTAATTACAAATTGGTGATCGGTTCGATTTGTTTAAATGCAAAAAAAATAAAAAATTCGGTTAAATTATTATTTTTTTTTTAAATTCAAACTTGATATTTAGTTACATGTACGTGTTTGTTTGGATTTTAAATTTTATTATCTGTATTTTTCAGTTGATTATTTATTTTTTTACTTTGTACATAAAAATTAATATATGAAATTATTATTAAATTCGTTGTATCGGTCCGACCAATTGAATCGATTATAAAAACATTGGTTGCGATATATGCTAACACGAGTGCATTTCTATCTAGTATAGTATATATCCAGACCCACAAAAAAATTAATTAGAATAGCTGATGTATAAATATGGCACAAAATATATGATAAGACAATTGTGAAACATTACAGCGGGTGAGGCATGTATTATACAGATTTGTGGTTATGGTGGTGATAAAGTATGCCGGGTTGGAAGCTGATTTGGATACAAGTTTGCAGCAGATTTACTACTTTCTTTGTTGGCAAAATTTATGGTATGGGCAAATCCTGGAGGAAATTTGGAGTAATTGCAAGGCATCTCAAAACATTCATGGGAAATTATTGAGAATATTAACAAGCAGCTTAATAAGAGAAAAAGGTACAAAGAGTCATGAATTCTTGATAGATTTTGTACTACTTCAGTGGAAAATTGTTCTAAACACAAAATAAATTTGGACAGAAAAATTAAAGTTCCATTCATGTATAAAGAGCACTACACCATTCCTCAATCTGCACAAATCAAGCTCCAAAGATGAATTTTACAAGCTTTCTGGTGGTGTTCCTGTGGCTGGTGGTTATTGGCACCCCAGTCTTCACTCAGACAACTGCAGAAGAAAATATGGTGGTGCAAGCTACTCTTTCTGACGATGATGGGAATGCATCACACCACCACCATCACCACCACCACCACCATCACCACACCACCACCATCACCACCACCACCACCACCACTACCACTACTGCCACCACGATCATAATAATTGTCATGCTAAACCTCCAAAGCCCCATGGCCATCAAACTCCGCCACCAAAGCATGAGCATGCACCGTCTCCACATGCTTCTCCTCCGCACAATCATGGGCATCGCATCAGTCCTCACCATGCACCTGCCCCCATCACCGTCATCCACCCTCACACCATCATGCTCCCCCAGCACAAAGCCAACTATTGGCTTTCTGGGAGCGAATTCTTTCTGAAAGTTCAGATTAGTGTAACTATTTAATGCATGAATAAGGATCAAACTTATTTTTCTACAGAATTTCCTTTGCTTGAAATCCTCTACTTTATTGTGTCCTCATTTTAGTTATCAAATATGCCTGAAGTTTACCATCTTCTAGTAATACTACTAACCTAATTATTAACTTTTGAACAAAATTAAAGGTAGTATATATATATATATATATATATATATATATGTGTGTGTGTGTGTGTGTGTGTATTTCAGATAAACAAGTGTCCAAATCAGAACATATATTCAAGGTAGAAATTATTATTAAATTAGATAAATACTTATACGGGTAAAATTCGAATCTAATAATTGTTAATTATTGAGTACTTATGAATATTTTGCAATTTGGGGCAATATTTTTTTTAATGAGGTGCGATCAATACATCAAATATTAATTAAAAATAGATGAATAATAATCGATCAATAATTTACAAGTAGAATATCAACAAACTAACTACCACCCATCTTATATAAACTCAAGACACTAGAATTTTGGGGTCTTGATTTTACACTTGAGCTCAACTTTATTAACACAATTTGTGGTAATAAGTTATAAATTGGATGAGAATATATGAGTGTAGTTTTCAGGAGACTATTTTCCATATCTTGACAATGTGTATGAAAATTGAATCGTTTCTACGAATTCAATGACAAATATCCTATTTGGTATAAAATGGAATACCTGGCAATAGATATATATATTAAGTGTATATACATTGAGTACAATATCTACAAAATGATATATGGGATGCATTTGAATTGTAGCTACAGCTACGGGCATTTGATACTACTCCATTAGATAGGAATTTGAACAATAACATCAATTATTATTAGTTAGGAACCGCCAATTATTATTAGTTAGGAACCGCGCCTAGCAAATTGAATTTCACAGGTTGCTTCAAGCCACCGTTCACAAATTAGAGGGAAAGTGTCCTAATATGTAAAACAAATTTAGTCTATAATATAAAATGTAATTTGAAATGTATGATTAAATCATTGTATCTTGCAATATCATCCTTTTAAACACAAATGAACAAAATTAATTATCTAAACTTGTCTTGGATCAAACTAGCGAAACTTTAATTGCATTGTCGGCAAGTAAATTGGTTCTAACCGTTACTTTATTTAGTATAAGTTTAGGTTTAATTCAAGTTGAGCCTTACTCCTTTTGACTTAATTTAGTTGAAATTCGTATTATGCTTCATTTAAAATAATCAAATTGAACTTGTGAACTTCGAAGGGATTAAACTCGATTAAAGTGCAAAGTATAGTTAACATTTACGCTATGTTTGGATTGGATTTTAATGAGGGAAAAATTAAAAAGAAATTATTTACTCACTTCAAATAATTTGTACTTATGTTTTAAATATTTTATTTTTCTGTCTTTTTTCTCATCAAAATTCAAGGTCCATTTTTATTTTTCTGGGCTTCGAAGGTAAAACTAGCCCAATGAATTTGGCCCCAAATATTCACTCTCATAATATTGAGTACAGACTTCACAGATAAGATTATTATGTGAAGTATTTACCAACATAAAGAAACTAGCCATCGAGCATTCTGCATTTCAAGAATTTCACAGTGAAAAGAAGGAAGAATTCTGGAAATGACTTCTACAAGTCTTTCATGGACTTCATCATCATGGCTTCGACATCATAGCTTGACAAAGAACCTTACTACTGACACCACGAAAGCCGCTGACAGAGCCTCAGTTTTAACGGTTGTGGCTCAAAAAAAAGCCAAGAAAATGCGGAAGGTACACGACATGCTTCTTGACAAGAAATGGGTTCTTTTCCTTTTCTTTATTTTGAGTTCTTAAACTGGGTTTTAAGTTGTTTTTAATCTTTCTTCTTTTGTATTTAGATTATATTGAAGGGGGATGTGACAAAGTTGGGTAAAAAGGGACAGCTGATGGATGTGAAAGCTGGGTATTTTAGGAACTTTCTGCTACCTATGGGCATGGCACAAATTGTTACACCCGATCTTCTCAAGTAATTATTCTCCTTTCAATTATGATTAGCATTAACATGTTTAGAAATCCCTGCTTTTTGGCGATTTTGTACTTCATATAATGGTTTTTAATGTATCTTTCTTGCTTCTAGTTAGATATGTTTTTGCTTGCTTGTACAAATTTTGTGCGCACCTGCGATGAAAGTGCTTGTTCTTAGCAGAGTAGCTTTTTTTTGCAGATTTCTTTCTTTCTCTGAATTATAGCATATGTTGATGTGCTTATTGTATGGAAAAAGTATTCACGATCATTAAAATTGCATCTTACATCCATTTTCTGACCAAATGTAAATGGAATTTTCGCCATCTAATTAATGAATGATTTTTATCTTCTGGAAAATAAAGGGATATGGTCAACACATACTTTGAGGGTTTACTTCTTTTACACTTAAATAGATTGATGAAACAGATTCAAATTCAGATATAGGGCCAGTTTTATGATTCCCAAATTTTATGATATCATAGCTAGGTTGATTCATCATGCCATTTGCTTATATTGATTTCCAAGGGCCATCTTGACAAACCTTTCACCCCAAGTTTTATCCTGAAATAGAGGTCTGGGATTTTGGATTTGAAATTTCAGTAATTCCAAGTATATGCATTTTTCATTTATCTACAAAGCCAACTAGAGAAAACTCATCGATTGTCAATTCTTGGCTAAATATATTTGCAGTGATTGGTGCCCAAATTTCTTTTTTTTCTCTTTTTTTTAGGGTTTTCTTTTCAATACTCATTTTTGGCTTAGGTTAGCATTTTACCATGATTATGCTTTTTCCTGATAAATTCATGTCATATTGTGTTCTTATTCTTCCAGTAATTGAAAGCTAAGGTCCTATTTAATAGAGTATTTCTGTTTAAAGAAGTTTGAATTTTTCTCATGGACAACTTTTTCTGTTAATGCATCTTTCAGCTTGCTCTGTTTTACTGCATTATGTTAATTGGGTTAGATCTAACATCAATGACAATTTGATTAGACAAGCTTGAAAGCAAAATTATTGAACACGACATTGAATTATCTGTTGGCTGAGATTATGCTGATAAACTGTGACCTGCATTTTGTTGAAATCATGTCAGTCACTTACCGTGACACCCACGATGCTGTTACCATTCTTTGAGGACTATATTATGAACCTTATTACTAAAATGACACCTGTGCTGCACACGGGTTTATCATAATCATTTTGAAAGTAATATAAGAAGAAGAGAAATGTTTTACTTGATAATGGTGCGGTGCAGGTGTATCACACTTGATATAGATTGCTAGTTTTGAACACAACAAGAATGAGCCTTTGATGTTTGACTATTACATGTAGAATTTGTCCTATTTGATGTTTTCTGTTTCTTCCTCAGGGAAATGAAGATGGAAGAGGAAAGAATTGAGGCTGAGAAAAAAAGAGTAATGAGTTCTAGCCATTTTAGATTATGCTTAATTGTCTATAGAAGTCAGACACGATTTTTTATATTAGCTTGCTATGTTCATATTTGACAACTACAGTACTGTGCATCTTTCTTTGAAGAAAGGTTACTTTATCCTTCTAGACTTCAGTGTACTGTACACTGTTGACCCTTTGATGGAATATGTAGTTCTTGTCAAAAGACCCCTGAAATTTGTGATATTATCATATGGGAATATTGTCACATGACTTCAGCTTGTTCCCTGTTATCCACTGTTGACCCTTTGATGGCATATGTAGTTATTGTTAAAAAAAAAAAATGATCCTATCATGGTAATATTGTCATGACTTCAGCTTGTTCCCTGTTTGCCACTACTTCCATGGGCTATGTTTGTATTGACTTTCTGTAATGATCATGATTTGTCACTAAATCTGAGCATTTGATGAGGACAGTTGCTGTTCTGGAAAGAAGATAAAAGTTTACAACCAATAACCTAGACTTTCTAGGTCGCAGGCATCGTGATTGTGGGCCTTTTCACTTATGATTTATCCTCAATTTCCAGAATTTTAAATAAATTTTGTTGGTTCTCCCACCAGACTTAAAAAATGAACATATATTAGTGTTTGCTACAGGATTCATGGAGATATAAAATACAACTATACATCTTTGTATTTGCTCTTAAAAGAAGTATTTCTTCGTAATTGTGTATTTTCATTTCATCCATCATGAGTTTTCATTGTCGATACTTGAATCAACCATTCTAAGGCTAAATTTTTTTTATTGAAACTGATTTCACTCAGTTAATTGTTTTGGAAGAATGATCTCTTGCAATTCTTATCTGACGGTATTTAAGGGTAGTTTTTTTATTTGATCATCTGCCTTCAGGTGAAGGAAGAGGCACAACAGCTTGCTCTAATTTTTGAGACAGTTGGAGCTTTCAAGGTGAAGCGCAAGGGTGGGAAAGGAAAACAAATTTTTGGAACGTAAGTTGTGTTTGAAATTTAATAAGCGTGTAATAAACATATCTCTTGAGCATACTGCTGATTTATGCTCATCTTGTTAGTGTCACTGCTCAAGATCTTGTTGACATTGTCAAGGCACAACTCCAAAGGTATAGCTTCGAATTCATGCTTATGCTATATATATGTCACTGTCACCTATGAATAACTTTTCCAAACTAAATTAAGTGATTTATATAGTGTTCATTGCAGTCTTAAACTTATGTTTTTCTGCTATTGCTGACTTCGACTCAATTTGTTCTCTTTTTCAATTCCCAGAGAACATGTCTCTATGCTTCAAAAATCCTGTAATATTTACTGATATCCTAGACCTTGCATGTGCATTTCAAATAGGATACAAGTTTTTGCACGTATCTTGGACCATCTAATTCCAAAATCCTGCATATATCACAGTTCCTTCTACTTGCTAGTGATCCAAAATTAAAAGTAATATTGGTGATCAAATTTATTATCTATATGCTATTATTACCTTCTACATGCTTGCAATGAACATTATTGGATTGAGTTCACAAAGTGCGAATTACCTGATTTTTCCTCTGTTGCTATAAAGCCGCCATGATTTTTGCGTTCCATATTAATTCTTAACCATTCTGCTATTTAGCTCTGCGGACACTATGGAACAAGTGAAATATTGGTAAAAATCATTATCATGTTTATTTTTATAGGGATGTGGACAAAAGAATTGTCTCTCTTCCAGAGATCAGAGAAACAGGAGAATATATTGCAGAGCTAAAGCTCCATCCTGAAGTTACAGCTCGAGTAAGGCTGACTGTATATGCTAATTGAGGGCATGCACTTTCTGGAGCAACTCAAGTCAGGCCCTAAATTTGCTATTCTGGTTCGTTTTACAAGGTGTGTGGTTAATCGGTTACTGGAATCATTAGGTAATAAATAGAATATAAAGTGTCAATGTACATGAATACATCTACATATTCCACCAGGAACACACTCATTAGTCTTAATTCCAATTGCTGGTTATATAAATAGTTCTTAAGTAGAGCAATCAGTTTACCAAGCTCGAAAAATGCTTGCTGAGCCTTCTCATTTCAAGCCCGGCTTAGGGTAAGTATGAGCTGGTTTGAGTTTGGGCTGTATATGAACCCTGAATAAAATGTCAGTGAGCCTCAATTTGATAGACTAATGCTGAACCAGGCTCAGCCTGACTAAATTATATTGAAACAAAGTAAAATATAATTGATTAAACACATTCATTAAATCATATGATAATATTCGATTTTCCATTTGAAATTTACTACTTTTCACTACAAAAAGTTGATTTTTATTCTTTAAATGTCAAAAGCATTCTAGGATTTTAGACGTAGGAGCAACTAATATTTGTGCGAAATAGTTGTAAGTTACGCAATTAAAGGTTCTTAGTAACTTATAAGTGAATTAATGATTGTTGATGGCATATTTTCATAATTTTCATGATTGAAGCTTGTTTTCTGTTCATTTTGATGTATAGGATAAAAACAATCCTATATTTCGTGGCTCTTCATAAAATTAGTATTGTCATTTTTTCAGGAGTATGTCTGTGTTAGCTTGCCCAAACTCGGGGCAAAGTTAATAAAATTAGTGAGTTGAACTTGAATGGTGATTGTATATTGAACAAATAATTGAACTTAGGCATCTCAGACACATAGTAACATGAGCTTGAGCCACCCCAGTGCCAATTCATAGACCAATTGGCAGCCTACACTGAAATTGCTTTATAATTCTCTGTCCCCCTCGGATACGACCCAGGTTTTGAGTGTTAGATTTGACTAAATTTAGACCTTACTGAAAAATGTTGTATCGTCAAATTTTTTAATTCCCTCCTAAAGGCTTGTGTTTTTTGCTCTTTTGTATAGGATTTTGTCCTACAAATGTAGAATATACCTTGAGTTACTGCTGGAGGGCCCCAGATCTGTAAGTTTTTTCTTATTAACTTACATTTGCTTAGCCTAGCCTTGCATTATTCTTCTATAATTTTCTTTAGTGTAGTTGTAATCTTGTTGGAGAGTTATGGAACAACGGAGAACAGTCAATGTACTTGCATATTCTATTCAAGTTCGCAACCTCTTCTCACTAAATGATTTATGTTGATAGCAACTTCAATAAATTAAATTATCTGGTCTGTTAGGTTTGTGAATTGATGAAAACAAAAGGAGTCGCAGTTTTCTAGATCTCTGTTTTATCTTTTTCTTATCCTCATCCGCCTTCATTTGGTGCTTGCCATTAGATCCAATGCTAGGTTTGCTTATTCAAGGTATTGCCTTTTCTTTTCATTTCAAGAATGCAAGTTGTTGGATCCCTCATTAAGTGATTGGTAAGAACACCTTGATGTAGCATTTACTACAGTGATGTAGTAATTCTCTGATTGGCGAGAATATGCCGGTTGACTCCTCCGCTTTGTGTATCTGATTTCATGATGGTTCCTCGCCTACAATAACTAAGTCAAATCCTTGAGTCCGTTTCACTCTTGGGCCCATTGGACCAGGCCTATTTGTCCATTGGACTAGAACTATTTGTTTACAATGAATTTCGACTTGTTGAGCTATGTGGATTTAAAATAAGTCATTTAAAATTTTTTCCTTAAAATTCTCTTATAAAATTTAAAACCTTTTATCCAAATAGAACCTTAAACATAAGCAAATATTGTCTCTAAAGTTCTTTTTCCAGATTTTTGTATACACATAAATTTTAACTCATTCCCTTGTTTAATTGAGGTTGGATTATGTCTTTTTTTTTTTCCTTGTGGTATGATCGTAAATATGTATATTTGTATACGCAGAAACACTTACACATACATAGTATGTGAATTGGGTACCATATTAATAACAAAGTAGCTATAAACTTCTCGTTTGAATGGAGTGAGTAATTATCATATCAATCCCAATTCTCATTGCTTTTAACACTCAAAAATCGTTGATTAATTCAACGAAAGTAGATAAAACTGTAAAGAATGAACCAAAAGAAGACCTGGCTATATACTTGACTTAATGTTTAAGATATACTAAGGTTTAAGCAAATGTGAAAAAATAGTTGTCGGTGAAGTGTTAGTCAAAATTCGTATTATATTCGTATAGTATATGTATATAAAAATAATTAAAAATATTTTTGTTTTTTATAAATATTTTGAATTATCGAGTAATACTTTATATTTTTGAAGTGAAATATTGTGTACATGTATTATATTTATTTTTATAATACTTAATGAATAATATTTTATTTTAATAAATATTTATAATATTTAAATATAATTTAAAAATTATTCAAAAGTTATTTGTAAGTATTATTTGAATATGATATAGATCAAAAAGTAAAAATTCTAATGATTTATGAATATACTATTTATTATTAAATAGTTATCTTTAAGTTATGTCGTATTTATAAATTAAATAATATAAAAATACTTATAAAATATTTTTTGCATAATTTAAAAATAAGTACAATTACAATTCGTATAAAAATAATATTAGAATAAATTGTATTTTTATTTTTAAATAATTATATTACATTCTTATTTTATCCGTTCGCCTACAAATTCATATATTAACTATTTTTATAATTTTTACTGATTTTTTAATTATTATTTTCATAATATACTTGTACCTATTAAATGGTAAAATTTTCTAATCTTATGTTTAACTAACTAGGTTGAAGCTAAGAATCTCCACAATTAATCATACACATGAAATTCTCCAAACAATATACTATATATATATGTACATCTATATATATATATAAAGGGGTGTGTGTGTGCGCGCCTAATTGATAACATTAGGCCAAATTGTTGTGTACTTTGTTGAATACTTTGCGTACAGGACAATGATCATAATCATAATATTAGTTACCTAATATATTCTGGTCTTGTGCGTGTCTTCCGGGGAACACACTTACCAGCTCCAAGTTCCCACTTTACCAGCTCAAATATTCAATCATTGACATTTAATTTTCTTTTTTAAAAATATAAACACCATACAAACCAAAAGAAGAATTTCATTGGTCCCTCCATGGATTATTGTCATTATTTTTTTTCGTAATGGATTCCAGTGCTGTAAAAATTACTATTTGTGATAGTTTCTATGAAATTTCTGGGTTGTGACTGATAAATAATTTTCTTCACTAAATTCGTAGGTCCAAAGGCACAATTTTTATGATTGGTTCTAGTTGTTCTTGGCGTGGAAAAAAGATTAAATTCGAAATTACAAAAATTAATATATATTTTAAATAAAGTAACTAATCATAAGATAATATTATTGTATTTGTCGTATAATTAATTTAGTAAAGGTAAACCTGTTTTGGACAAAAAAAAAAATTGTACGTATCACTTCCATATGCCTCGCACAATTTAGAGGGTCCAATAACATGTGTTGTTTGGGTCAACAATAATTTAAATTAAAAATAAAAATAGCAGGCTGGTTTGATAATCGTACAACGTACGACTTTTTCCGAAGTCTACTTTAATAGTGTATAGTAAGTCAACTGAAAATTCTCAAGTCTTTGTTATGTTGCTTGTCATCACTATCTTAGAATTAGATAATAGTGCTCTTCATTCCAAGTACTTTCCCCCACACACACAAAAAAAAAAAAAAAAAAGAGGAAAAGAAAAACCCAAGAAGAAGAATGGAGAATTTGAGTGTTCAAATGTTTTATAAAACATTAGAGAGGAATAATTTCAGTGTTCAAATTATAATCTCCAATAGAAAAATAGTACTTTTTGTTATATTATATAAATATTAATTGAATTTTTCTACAACAACTTAAATTTTTATGTAAGATGGTTATTTAATATGATATTATAGACAGAGGACTTCATATAAGAATATTGTTTGGATGTGAATATGGAAGATAATAGGATGAATTTAAATTCAAACCTGGCCTCTTGAAACAAATTTTTAAAATCATAAATGAGTTTGGGGCGGGTATTGATTTTTTATTTTCAAATTCGTCTCATCCTGAATTCATCCCTTTTAATTTTTTTATTTTAATTTTTATGTATTTATATAATATTATTTTTAAATTTATAAAGCGGGTATTGCGGTCTAACTTAGACACGAAAGATTTAGAACGAATTTGGGTCCTTAAAAATTTGTGTCAAGCGAGTTTTGGATTTGACAAATTTACTTCATTGTTATTCATACAGGTAAGGGACTTGAGGATCGGGTTAGAATTATTAAATGACTCTGCTCCTATTTTTTTTCTTAAATAAAAAATGACAGGACAAAAAGAAAATATATATTTCTTTTGGTGGACATTAACAATTGTTGTTATTATTCTTTATCTCTTCATATCCAAGGTAATCTGTTGCTGCAATAGCCGGGCAAACGTTACCGCTTCATTAGGGCGGCCGGGGCAGGGGAAAAAAAGGGAAAAAATCACAGATAATTGCTATACTGCACCAACGCTAATAACTAATATTTCCATCAATAATCACGTCCACATGATGAGCTGTCTCAAACTTTGTAAAAGTCGCAAATACACATACACAAACACAAACACAAACACGTGTGCGTGCGTGTGTGTGTACAACTTGGGTGTGGGTCATTTTTTCATAGTTTATATGAATGAAATTCCGTTTCTGAATTAAGATGGAAAAAAAAAAGAGGTAGAGAAATATTTGAGGCGTGTTTGGGGGTAATTATCCAAATTGAGAACCAACCAGCTGTCAAGTGGTGAAGGACTCCACCTCGAATATGTGGGTGCTGAGCTGTCCACATGACCTCTTCGAATTAGCTATTTTGCACGCACAAGCCTCATATATACTATATAGCTCTTGATAGTGACCATTAATGCGCTTTTATATATTAAATTATGGAACCACAAAAAATCAGTAAATATCAATTTATATCTTGCTTAAACCTACATTTAAAAACATTTCTAAATTAAAAGCTTTAATTAAACCATCTCCAAAATATAACATCAAATTTGATGTTTTGGTATAATTTGGTCTAAATCATTTTCAACTACATTAAATTTACACTAAATGAATATTTTATTCTTACTTTTCTTATTTTTTAATTATCAATAATTTATTTATTTATAACGTTATTTAATTACTTATATGTTGTTGTTATTAATTCTACTAAATAAAAAATATATAATTAATATTACATTTATTGATTATTTTACAAAAATAAATATTACAATTAACATATTATAAATATTATTTATTTATTAATTATTACAATTAATTATTATAAATGTTAGTGCAAAATAATAACTAAATTAAAATTAAATAAATTAAATTAAATTATAAATTAATTAAATATACAGTATATGATACAAATAGAATTAAAATTTGAAGAAAAACAAATTGGAGGGCAAAATTGGGTTACATGCATAACACCAAATTTGATATAAATAAATAATATTACATCGAATTTAGTGCAACACTATTTATTATACCAAATTTAATATAATATTTGGTGTTCTATTAGAGAAGAAATTACATCATATTTGATGTAATAGTATAAGATTTGATGTTCCATTAAATAGGCCCGTAGTAACTGAGAATTAGTGTGTCACATCTTTATTTTAATTGAGATTGTAACTTTAAAATAATTTTTTTATTCAGGACATTATAAAAAATAAAATATAAGTCATAATTTTGGGTAAAGGAAGTATCATTTTTATTTTTTTCTTGACTTTCAACTAAAATATTTTATAAATTTATGTAGATATTAATTTATGAACAACGACAACAAATATTCTAAGGCAAAATTGTAATTTTGGTCTTGTAAATACACTAATTATTAATTTTTCGCACCAAACTCATCTATACGTTGACCAATACCCTATAATTAACTCGATTGGCGGATATGCGCCTCAAATGTTAATAGATAATAAAAAAAAATCTCCTATTTAATACAATCCACTAATTATGTTTAACTAATAGTAGCATTTGAGACACCTGCAAGACAATTAGGCAAAGGAGTAACTAATTTTCCCATCTCTTTCAAAATTTTGAGTGGCCAAAAATGAGGAACAACTTTAAGTATTTAATTTTCCTTCTTTATGAATTTAAGAATTAATCAGAAAAAGATTAATAACTAATTAATTAAGAGGTGATTAAGAGGGTAGATACAAAATAGACAGGGTAGTACCCACTAACATGTGCCCATTTTGAATGAATCCCCTTAATCTCTGTAGTTTGGACATCTCACGCAATGTGCCCACATGCTTTTGCTTAGCAATAATCACCCAAAACGTGCACATAACAAACACTCCCAACAACAATGAGCTAAGTCACTTAACCCCACCCACCCCCTATGTGTGTGTGTGTGTGTGTTAGAGGAATTAATTATTAGCTTATTCTAAATGACTACATGATCTGTTTACATTAAGTGCAAAATCAGCTTAATCAAATTGATTAAACTCCATGATAAGATAGTGGAACCATAAACATAGAATGATCATGAGGTTATGCTTCACCTAATTGATTGTGTACCTTGAGTTTTTTTAATCTTTAATTTTCCCCCTTTTTCTTATTTTTAAGAGATATCCAAGCTCGGAAATTACATTCTTTTTACTTTTTTGTTCTAAATTTATTGACGTTAAAGTTTATTTTTTTAGAAAAATGTCATCTCGTTTAAAGTAATGATGCGACACTGCTAACTTTAAACCACTACTTTAATTATAATACTGTAGAAATAATTTAATGTTTATTTTTTAAATTTTATTTAAATTTTTTATAAATATATATAATTTTTTTTATGACGGGGAATATGCAGTTACTACCCTTCACGTGCGTACTGGGTAAATCCTCGAATTGATACAATAACCTGCAAATCACACCACTCAGGTAAACCGCATTAGGTAAGTTCGGTGTGACAGACTCGACCGACAAAGTGTTGGGAGGGAATTCCAACTCGAAACATGACGTTCCGCGCAATTCTCATCCACCAACTCGACCACCTCTTGCGGACTTTTATAAATGTTGCGCTCAGTTTACATGGATATTGTGTATTAGTACCGACATATAATGTACTCATGAATTCAACCTATCTGAAACTTATTAACGAGTCAAATGGGCTGCATAATATTGGAATGAATTGGGTATTTATTTATATTTTTGGTGAAGAGAAGTGGAGAATGGGTAGAGTCAGTTAAGAAACTTGAAAAGTTAGGGATTATTCAGTTGAATAATTAGGTGTGAATTGGTGGGGGGTGAGAGGTACAAGTGAAGTGATGTGATCAAACCTAGCAAGAAACAGCTTCAAAAATGTATATTTTATAAGGATGTATGTGTATAGAAATACAGATGGATACACATGGGATTGGCAGTTACCAACCTATCTTTCCTATCCATTTATTCCTTGTCATTTAATGGAAAGTGGAAACAGACACTCAGCCAAGTTTTTATTTCGCTTTATTTGTAATCAAAAAAACACCAAAGCCAACCTAATCCACGACTTCTGGTTGTGGTGCTGGTTTTGCCTAACCCTAGCCATGCCATGCCATGCCATCCCCCCCACCCCCCCAACACACACACACACTCACACGTTGGAGTGTTAAACATCGCTCTCCCACTCCAAAAAATAACATGAAGTTAAAACAATTTTTAAATTAAAAAGAAAAAAAAAAAAAGATGCCCCATCACTCACTTTTCGTGAATGACAGGCAACCATGAATAGTAACCACTTACTCACTCCAAGAATTCAACTTCAGCAACAAAATCAATCAAATTGGCATTGGCCTTGTTCAAAGAATTAATAACAATTGCAATAATGTCTAATGGGACTTATAATTTTATAATGAAAAAAGAAAATGGTGGAAATTAACAAATAATTATTCACATTGATCAAATGTCAACCCACACTTCTCTCCTATCTAGTAGTGGCAATCCACCAGTGACGCGGCGGAGAAGACGAGATGTGGCTGCTGTTTGGGTGGGAACTGATGGAATTTGTCATCTTCCGGCGGCGCCGGGAGGTTGAGATCCAATGCCAACATGTTTCTGGGCTTCTCACCAACATCATGGGACGACGAATCGTTATCTATACTCGTGCCGGTTCTGGTACTAGCACTAGGTGCTGGCCTATGCCTTCTCATGTGGCCACCCAATGCTTGTCCTGATGCAAACTCCGACCCACAAATTGAGCACTCATGAATTTTAGGCTTGTTCTGATCATTATGGCAACTTTTGTTGGGCAATTGTGTTGAAGGTGGCGGAGTAATAGTATTGAATCTAGTGAATTGCCCTTCTTCTTCTTCTTGATCATCCGGTGGCGGCGGCGGCGACTTTTTCTGATCATTATCTGTGGTGGTGGGCTTAGGCTTCTTGTGACTTGCCCTGTGGCCACCCAAGGCTTGAAATGATGGGAAAGTTCTGTTGCAAGTCTTGCACTCGTAAACGTAGATGCCCACTTTTCCGTTTGTTGTGGTGGCCATCTCTGTGAATTTCCGGCTGCTGAATTTATTCTCCGCCGCCTTGATTCCTTCCTCTACTTGTGGCGGAGAACTCCCACGTGCCAGGAGAATCAAACAGTTGGCCATGTCCTCGTCTTCTTCCGTACTTGTCGATATTCCACTAGAGGTGGTGGGAGACGAAACCAAAGAATTATAAAACTCACCGCCTCCGCCTCCGCCGCTTGAGGAGGTGGAGGACGACGGCCTTGGCCGCTTGGTGCGCTTCCCTTTAACGATCATTTGATCGTTAGAGCCCGTAAACTCTTCCAAGATTTCCATCTTCATCATCCCAAGAACTGCCCAAAAGAATATATATTAAAAGAAGATAGAATATCAACTACAGAAAACTTGGAAAAGAACACTACTAGTGAGTGGAAGTGTGAGAAAGTGAAGAGGAGCGATGAGAGAAACTGTGAATGGGATAGTGCGGTCTATAAAATGCGCACACACACACACACACATATATATATATAGTGTAAGTATATGTACAGATGTAGTGAAGGGTAAGAAAGATTGTCTGGAGTCAAAAGCCGCCCTCGTGAACAGTTTCCCATGAAGTAGTTTGTAGGCAACCAATCTTTCTTGCTTGAGTTTCCAACTTAAAGTATAAAAGTGTTTTTCTTTATATATATGTATTTGCACAATTAATAAGTTCTTTTACTCACATAATATAATAAAGTAAATTATGTTTTTATATTTTTAATGCATATTTAAAAAATATACTAGTAATTAAATACAAATATTTTTGGCGTAGCATTATCGATTTCATTTACATTAATGATGCCACTTTTTTTAATAAGTATAAAAGTTTCTGGCTCAACAATGAATATATGGAACATATATTAGTGTGTATTTAATAAGCTCATTGAAAGCTAAAGCCAGTTAGAAACGAGAACAGATACTTTAACTCACTCTTACTGTAAATAAAATAAATGTGGGTTCATTATTTCATTTCGTTTCTTTAATCTCCAATTTATTGTTTCTATTTTCTTTTTAAAACGTCTAGAAATTGTAGCTATCAACTCTCGACCACAATCTTTAAGAGCAATGTTGTGAAAATATTCAATTGCTTCACTTTGTTAACTTTTATTTAAAACTATGTAACGAGTCAAACAGGATAGAGAGTATTATTTTTTCTAGGCAGATTTAATTTATTATGTATTATGGCACTCTATTATGAGAAATTCTTGTTTTTTACTAAAATATGTATTAGTAAATTGAAGTATTTAATAGCTTATAAAAGGTACTACAAAATGGAACGAAACTCTAAAATAATTACGTATCTCCTATTATATAAACTAATTTGCGACACGTGTATAAATGTATGGTCGTGATATATAAAGGTGGGGATCACAATAAATAACTAAATAAATAAAAGGTTATGGTAGGGTGTAATTAGAAGAGAAATATATTAAGATGAAGTAAGGTTGGTGGTAACGTTTATAAGTCGGTTTTGGAGTATGTTGATGAGATTTTGCCAGCGAAAGTCAGGAATAAACACAAGCATTAAAGCAAGGGGGGTTGCACGTTAAAGGCATGCTCCACCTCATTCACTCCATGTCTTCTTAAACTTAAAGAAAAGTATACTCTACAGACAGAGGAAGTGATCAGGCAAACCAAACAAGATTCGGTTGGCTTTCAAGCAAACCCATAACCTCTTTTCATCAACTCTATTTATATTCCTTTACACCATAAAATTGGTTCTCCACTATCTATCCACTACACATACATACCACCAATTCTTGAAGTTTTAAGGTTAAATTACAAAAATTATCTCTGAAATTTGGTATAATTATAAATAAAACTTATTTAACTTTCAAAATTATAAATACCCTCCTTACATTTATTACTATTTTTACAATTTATACCTGTTGAGCAGATTTTTGTAAAATAAAGATAAATTCCAAAGGATATTTGTGATTTGAAACATGAAGAGGTGTTTTTATAAATAGGTCAAAACTCACTTATAGTTTTTTGTTATTTACTCATACTTTAATAAAGTGACAAGCTGGTCCTAATAAATAGGCATGCATCATTCCAAGATATAATAGTATTTGAATTGCTCATCTGTATTACATACATGTTTATACACATAACACGTTATGATATGTTTTAAAGTTATAAGCCCACGATCAAAATGATCGTAGTGAGGGATTACAGTTCGTATGTGAAATCTAATTGTAATCTCTTTATAACTCTTTGTGTGATTCTATAGTGAATCTTTGTTTTCTATGTTCATGAATGTAGTCTGATTTAAATAAATTACGTAAAATTTTATGTCGATTTTGTATGTCATGTTCTTAATTTGTAGTGCTTTATTTCTAACATAAAACTATTTAAGTGTATATATACTCACGATTGTCCCATACATATATCCAAGGGTTGTGGAAAAAGACTTGTGTAGGGACACTAAATGGCCATTCTCAAGTGGGGTTGGAGTGATGGAGTGGCAAGGATTGGTGAAGAGTGTGTTTACACTGTGCACCATAAGAGTAACTGTCATATGGGACACTTTTGTGACTTGTGACTATTATGCACCTTAATGGCATCTTGCCCTTGCAATCTACGCCTTCCACAATTTAATTCAATTACTTTTATTGTACAATTTATAAGTGATCTCTTGGGAAAATCAACAACAATTTTAACATTTATGGAATTAATTGCCAGTTGCCACGTACTTTTTTGTGTGTTATGTACCCACAAGGAGAAAGGAAAAAGGTCAACTTGATTTATTATTTTTTTTATTCTCAATTTGACAAATTGTTGCCCCAAAGAGGATTAAAAAATAAAAAAATATTCCGAAAATCCACAATTAAAAGACTTGGTTAACAATTGACTTATTTCTATTGATTAATTTGGTAATTTCGCTGTTTTTGTTGAAGTAGGTCTATTTTTTTGTTAGCGGGTCTATTTGCATATACTTTCTTTGTTTGAGAAAACGAAAATTTAAAGTATTTTTACATTATTATCCTCTAAAATAGTGATTGAGAGTTGCGTTATCACATTATTATTTTATTTGAATTGAAAGAGTAATTTTAAAATATATTTTTTTTAATAAAAAAAATAAAGTTATTTTTCAGAACATTCCAAAAAGAACATGAGTAATAAACTTAAGACATACAGAGTAGTATATTATATGGTTGAATAATCTCACTAGGAAAGTTATGCTTCGTTTTTTTCAGACTTTGGAGAGTTTGCGACGAGTAATAAGAAATTGTTACCGAAATATATTAAACCGCGACAGTAAAATCATACAAATATTATTTAGAAATCCATGTAACAGAAAAATTGATGTCCAAAAACATTTAAAGAAGGCACAAAAAAAATGAGTGTAAAAAGAAGTCAAACAAATGCAATGAAAGAATATATATGCAAAAAGAGACGTGCCCCAAAATGTGTTGTCTGATAATCATATAAAGGCCAATCAATATTTGTGTTCTTCACGTATATATATATATATATATATATCCTAACAACCAAGTCTGAAAGTTAAATTAAATTGAGCTTATGGCTCTTAGATATCAAACGAGGGTATATAATTCCAACATGTATTAAGGGCATTATACTAAGTATTAATTTGATTTTTGGTTGAGTATATTTGCATTTTTCAAATCTTTAATCTTTTTAAAAGTGGTTATTATTTTATAAAAAAATTAAAAGTCAAAGTAAATTGTTTTGGCAAGAGAATATTATTTATTAATTAGTACATTGGATGTAGACTTGCCATCTTGGCAAAAATAAAGAAAAAGACAAAGGCGTAACTACCTCAAACAGAACCACAACAGTCAAAACCACTTAGGATTAGCTAAAGTCTTGTAAATGATACGTACATTTCATTATATATTTACATATATACTCACACATATATACATATAAGTGTATGTGAAATATGCACATCAATTACACATCACTTTATCTGTTAAATTTTGGGAAGGAGTGTTACAAGTAATGAAATTGCGACAATAAAAAATTGCAATAAATAAATTGTGAGAAAATTGCATGACTTAGTTATCAAATGAAATGTGATTGACCTCTACATCAATTCATCATGTCGTCTCAAGAACTTGAGTACTATTTAATTGGAGTTATGTATCATTAAATTATCATTATTTTACGTGGACAATATCCAAATGGATGGAATAAAATTTTCTCATTAAATTTACTTCTAATATGGTTATTAATATATATAATAAATGGTTCGACAACAGAGTTCAATAAGTATAGTAATATATATAATAAATGGTTCGATAACAGAGTTCAATAAGTATAGCGAGAACTAATACAGAATTAGAATATTTATATATTTGGTGGGATTTAAACTCAATATATAATTACAAGGTATGATTTGATAAATTATAATGTAAATTGGGGGAGAAAAATAATTTAGTTAATTTCAAATATTAAAGAGTATGGTATATAGTGGGTCTCTCCATTATGTAATCTACTTAGTCAGCGGGAGTTAGAAATATTGCGGCTGACAAAAAGAAAGTGTAGAAGTGGAAGAGGTGGATATGATTCTTAGCGTAACAAATTCAGATGAAGTTTGGTTGGTAGTGTGGAGCACGTAAGGTACTTAGGATGTTGCAACGCCACCGTTTTGCAGTTATTGTTTTGGTGGTGGGTGCTAAGTAACACACACACACACACACACACACACACACACACATATATATATATATATATATATATATATGTATTTTTCTAATATATAATGTTACACAAATAAATCTTGTTAATTGAATAATTAGTAAACCAAAATTATTCTTGTATGCAATTAAATGGTGTATTTCTATCAAACCCTTTTATGATTTTTATAAAGTTTATGAAATTAAACTTCAAATTAAGACTCCGAGCTATAGGGTTTATGTTGAATCGCACCAAAAATATGTATTTATCTATTTTTTATAATAATTAGTTGGTTACTGATTTGATAGTTGTTAATGGTTGATAGTTGATGATTGATGAAATTTATTTTAATTAATATTATGTACGTACTGAACGAATTGTTTGCAGAGTAATTGTTGGCAATTTATTGACAAAGAAATTTATTTATTCTTTTCTTGAGTTGGCATTCTTGCAATTCTTAGTACACTCACTTCCATTGCTTACTTCTCGCTCCTACCCTTAATTCTTATTGCTCTCATTTAGTAATATTACATTTTGGTTAAAATCTACTATTTATCTTACATATTAATTGCTATTTTTGTCACATTCACACATGTTTTGACTTAGTAGATGTACCACATTTCTGTCGTGGTCCAAAAACTACATTGCTGTGCCTATTCAAATTATTATTGGAAAAATTATATTTCCTTTGAATAAACAGATAGATTCATAATTTATTTGGCAAAGACTACCCTTTCTTCACACTAATAATAGAAATTAATACGTAAATTTAAATGAAAATTACATTATTCTTGACAAGTTCAGATGTTCAATTCTAAATACGCATTTCATCATATAAAATATTTTATTAAATAAATATTTAGTTATAGATAACATATATTTAGCGTGTACACATGAATTACAATATACAATAAAATACAAATTAGAACAGAACAAAGAATCCAAAATCCTCGGTGATGTAACAGTTATATATCATTCTTTTGCACTATCATTACATATTTTGATCTAGACCCAAGACTTAGAGTACATGTTAGAAAGAAGTTAATCAGTCTTACCACACTAATTAATTCTTAAGTCTTACTCAAAGAGGCTCATTAGATTTTTTGATAATGTTTATTAAATGAGGTGTTGTGCAAGGCACTCATGTGTTCACATTGTGCAATTTAACCTAATAAGAGATTTTTTTTTTCTTTTCTTTTTTTCTTTTTTTTTAACCTAATAAGAGTTGTGTTTTAGAGAGGGGTCACAGTCAAATTACATCTTAATATAACCTTTTTGCTTTATGCTTGCAGTAACATGCTGAAAAAAAATGCATTATCCTAGTGTACTTAATTAAGTGTGTTTAACCACTTTCCTCTCTCTCAAACATAAGGGATATCAAGAAAAATATTTTTTTTATTATTATTAAACTCAGGCACAAACCCACCATTTATACTACGTCGAACCCCTAATCTCCCATACAAAGGTGGGAGACGGTACACCAGGACAAGTGGTTGGTGGTGGATATTAAGAAGGATATAGCAACACAAATGTTAAAGTGATTGACCACAAAGGGTTGTGTTTACGAGAATGACATATAATTGTTCCTGACCATATAGAGAATTCAAGAGACAATAAGCAAATGTTCTCACGACCTAACTCTAAGAACTAGGGACGAAGTCAGGGGAGCTGTCAAGGCGACCCCTCCCCCAACTCCAGAAAATTTTTAGTAGTACAAATGTCAAATGTAAAATTATTAAATTTTAAAATTTTGTCCTCATCTCAAAAAAATTAAAAATATCTCTTTTTCTATCATAAAAAATTCAAACTCATCCCTCAATCTAAATTTTCTGACTCCATCCTGCTAAAAATATTTTAGAAACATTACGTACGGGTCACTAGTTCTAATGGTGACACATACATAACATGGGATGGGATTCAAGGCATATAAAAACAACAAAATTATCATACTTTAAAGGCAGAAATTTCAAGTGATTAGCTACTGTTTTGCTTTCTATGTCAACACAAATGTGTGTAATGCTTAAAGTAGTAAGTAGATGCAAGTGGGTTTAGTGATGTGTAGGAGAACCACTTGTTGGAGGTTGCAACCAATGCACATAAATGAAAGCCAAAACAAAGAAAAGGCAGATAAGTTGCCTATTAAGCTCCTACCTTTATTGATGCTGACTTTATGCCAACTCTACTACTTGCAAAGCACAGCTGAACCTCTCACACTTTGCCTTGTGAGACTTATCAATTCTTCTAAATCAAGCCTTAAAACTACCTCTCCTCACTCTTATCCCTCTTGTGCATTAACACACTTGTACCCCATTATTGTCCTAAACATGTTCTACCACAACACATTTTGCCTGCTCTTTCACGGTTCTATGCCCTCCTAAAAAGGGTTCATTATCATTCCCTCTTAAAAAGGGTTCGATATCATCGATTAATAAAAAATATATGTGATTTGCAAGAAATAAACACCTAGTATCCTGAGATGATTTTCGCAATTTATACTCATTGTTGTAAAACTTTTTGTGTCCAAACAGTCACTACACTTGTTTATTTAATTAGTGTTATATTTGGATTAGTCTCGGGGAGTTTTATTTTTCTAGAATATTGAAAAGTGAAACTAAGTCAATCAGATATAAAGGTACCTATTAAATTATGGGGTATTAAATTAGTTGAAATTGAAGTTCTGGAAAATGAAATTGAAGGATAACCAAGAGGACTAGTGTTATCACAAACTTTAAAGCAAGTTGCTAATAATAAATTAAGTTTGCCACTCTCATAAGTAATCCTACCTAATACTCAAGATCAGAAAGCAACTGTTGACAAAACGCAACATTGGTAAATATTAGGTGAAATGATATCACTTTAGTTTTGTCAAGATTCATCCAAAGGTAGTTTCTTTTTTTCACTACACTTTTTCTGTTGCAAACCCATAATCTCAATTCCTCCTCAGGTTTCATTATTAGCCAAAGAATTTCTTAAGATGCTCTTAATTTAGAAATGCTTCAAGAATGAAAATACACTCAGGACTTGGGATATTTCATTTCCAATTTCCTGCTACTTGTTCTTGTCTGCTTGCTTAAAGTCTTAATCGATGAAATGCACACTATGATTATCAATAATTAACCTATTTACCAAAAAATTTAGCCACTCTACCCTGGACTATTCTTAGGAAGTCTCATTATAATGGGACCATGCGGAACCCACCATGCACCAACAGTGTTTCGGATTTGAAGTAATGAGACTCCCTAAGATTAATATACAAGAGAAGGAAATAGGAATGCATCTCTTTCAAGTCCTACTATTTCTAGCAAATTCAAAAATGAAGGATTCAACTTCATGATGCCAAATATAGTACCAATTTTTTCGGCCACAAACCTGAAGTTATTAGGCTGTGGGATATTTCTATCTTCAGCTGTGCGGTAACAACCCTGTGAACTACAAAGCAGCTTTCGGGACTGAATATATCCCAGCATCACCAGTCTGTTCCCCCTCTTCATCATTCTTAGGTGGATAAAAGGCGTGCGAAACATCAGTAAATGTATAGCAATTCTCCCAGAAAGATTAATTATTGCAAAAGTTAAGATAGGGTGAAATTGCAGTGTCTGCCAAAATATGAAACAAATGTTCTTTTAGTAATTGTAATTCCCTAGTCGTGCATTTTTAATGAAGCAAAGATAGTTGCAATAGTGTCATTATGGAGCTCAAACTTTTTATTTTTAAAGGCAGAAGATTTTTTCAAACTTCCATGGTGCAACTGAAGGCTATCCACTTTTACAGAGTTCCCATACATCACCAACTTATTGCATAGAGAATGTCACATAGCAATTATTTGATATATAAGGACAAATCGCTGCCACCATATGCCTCTATATGAACCATAGAAAAGTTACAGAGTGTACACCGGGTTGATTTCCACAGGGAGCAACCACTACAGGGGAGTCAATCCAACAACACCTGCATATCACATAAAAAAGGAGCACACTTTAGTACATAATGAAGTAATTGTGCTGCAAAGGATAAAATATGAGAATGATATACTTTTTATAAGAGTTACATTCCCTTTGCAGCTAAAAAATTAGACGGAATCTAGAATTTTTTATCAGACTCCACCTTTTCAACATAAGATGACAATGTATTTAAAGATAAGTGCAAAATCACTTTTTAGAAAACTGTAATTTCTAAATTTATTTCTCACTTTGCCAAACTTATTTCTCACATTAACAATTTCCATTATTGAGGACGCATGAAGTATCTCCTGAAATATGGGAAAAAACCAGTCGTCCAACAGGCCATGTGAGAAACAAAAGTGGTCCAACAAATGAATAAATAGGTCTTACAGGTTGCAAAACAAAGTTGCAAGAAGCCAAGGATCAATCTAGTGAGTAAGGTTCCACTGCTATGTACTGCAATCCAAACCATTCAAATACATCCCACCCACTCCAACCCCATTCCCACGTGCAACAAAAAAGGCATACACAACAAAGAAAAAAAATAGAAAGAGCACCTAGAATTCAACCATGAATTAGGGGCTTCACAAAAGCAGTTGTCACATCCAGGAAAGAAACAAACATTAAAACCTTGCACTGTTGTAAATGTAAAAACGATTCATCAAAAAGAGAGAGATGAAACCTGGACTTAAATAAAAATATGGCCACTAATCTCTGTTACAGCCGAGAACAATAAGAAATCTCATCTGACCTTCATCCATGCTAAGGTATAATAAGTAGGATCCCACACTTGGGTTCACTGCTCAGTACCTTCACTATATGTCCTTTCCAAATTTCGAAATATTATGCTCTTCTGATCCTATACCTTGTGCTGTAAAAATATTTTCCCTAATTTAGGACAAGAAGCAACAAGCTTTACCGAAATAGCCCTGAGCTAGGGCAAAGCCAAAGAGTCAGACCAAAAAATAAACTATATCCATATTATCATTAATAGGCATAATATGAATACTCTGTTACAAAAGCAATTTTTGCTTGATTTAAATACTACATTGATTTCCAATTTCCCTACACCTGTAAGATAGGAATTCCTTTGTTCACAACAATGCAGTAATTGCTTGATTTCTCACACACACATACTGACACACAAACGATGCCATAACTACCTTGAGAAATAAGCATCGAGTTTTTTTAGTTCAAGAGATGATGTGAAGCCCAAATATTTCATGTGATTGCAAGTACAGTACTGTATGTAACTATGTGTAGGAATCACCAGGATGAAAAAGCTGAACTAAACAATGTGTCGAAACACATTGAAAAGTCTAAAAGCACACAAATTCTGGATTGTAATTAAAATGTTTTGCATAATAGCATCTGCAAATTAAAAATTCCATCCACAGAGTCGCATAGAGCCGCATGCCAAGATTCATATAAGAGCTAAAATAGTATTGGCACCTTGATGCCTATCCACAAGAAAAAAGATTCCAGATATATGAGAAGATCTGAACCAAAAAGAAATTTACAGGATCCATATGTATATTGCAATCAGTGATGGAACAGATATAACCTTAAAAAATACATATACAGCTAGTACCTTGTCTATTAAGATAAGAGAAAGAGCAGCAGTGCTCAACATAGTGTTGCATAAGCTGTTCATGGGGGCTCTTCACCCGATATGAACTGTTCAATAAAGCCTTTCTCATATTTGGCGTACTTGTATCTTTATTTCAATTTATTACTTACACTCAAATTACATTTTTCCTTGTTCTTGAAGAGAGCTGGAACTCTTTGCTAGGGCACTTGTGCTTAAGTCTTCTATTGATCTATTCTGGGATACTGCCGAACTGGCTTATACAACAATATTGATTATTCGTGCATGTTCATCACTTTAAGAATTAATGTCAACCAAGCACACGTGCTACTTACTTGCATAAGATCTATTAAAGTTCAAACTCACTACCCAAAAGAATGGAGAGGGAACACTAGAGATAGTGAGCATGAAGTTTCAAATTTGCACTGAATGCATAGACTATGATCATCTATATTATAAACCAAACATCATGTCATATATTTATTAAATTATTTACGTAATCAAATTATGCCAAACTGTGCAAGCTTCTTTTAACTCAGTAAATACCACATACTTCTCATCCTTTTTCTAATGCTTCCACCTACTTTCTCTAATATTTCCAAAACAGCCGCGCACAGATGGCCCCCACAAGAATTTGTTTCTTCCCTTCATATTGCAACCTTTCAAAACCAATGTATAGTATTCCTTTTAAGAGATATAAGCAGGAATAGTTAAGACATTGTAGGTTAATATGTGAAGAAGACTTTCGAGTTCTTAGGATAAAGCTACAGCTCAAGATGACAATAAATATGTAAACTCCTCAATTAATGCAAAATTGTCATTAGCAAGTTTGCACAGCAGCATTTATATCAGAGAGGGTGTTTCGCGAAAGTGGAACTTCACAAACCATTTGGATTTAAAAATTACAATGCAAATAAACATGACTCAGCCTTCACGGGCGAAAATAATATCAGTATGTTTGTGGGATACATATATATTTGTTATATATGAATCATAATAAATATGAATAGACGCTTGCACACTTGGTCCTTTAACATATTTGTGTCAAAAAAAAAACAATGGTCAAAGTTGTCAATATGTACACAATGTTGTGGTGTCCTGCTGTTATTAGTTTCCCTTTTGGACTATGAAAACGAAAATTGCTTAAAAGAACAGATAGCAATTGTTAGAAAAGTTTATACACATACAAAAATTCTCAATGAATATAAAGATCTGATTTTCAGCAATTCCACTATCTCTCTAGAAAATTAGCCATCAGAGTTAGCTGTATACATAATGGGTCAGTAATTATTCATTAGCTATTTAGGTTTCCTAGAACCAAGACGAGATTACCTAGCCATCATCAATAACCCATTTAATAGAGTTTATAATAGCCAATGAAGACAATAATTGTCTGGTGATAGTACGGAAATAGCAAGCATCTTGATAAAAAGAACCACAGTTTTATAAAGTTGTTCATAAAAGCCAACAATAAGAAGTTCTTAACACTTAGATGGCTGACAATTTCCAAAAAGCATCAACCGTAAACCCGTAATTATGTTCACTTGCAACAAATTAACAATTAAAGAAACTGGAGTATAGTTTGAGCCTGCTTAGGATGAAAAAAGTAAATTCAGAAAAAATAAATTGCATACCACATGCCAAACGCCCCCCAGCATTGCCAGTAGAAAGACTGAGTTCATGATCGCCTGCATTGCAAAGTATGTGAGAAAAAGTGAGTACAAATTGCATGCAAAATAAGGGGGAAACATGGTGACTGACATTGTTGTGGACCAAACCAAAAGATGACTCCACAGAGAAATTTTGACCACCACAAGGGAAAACGGGTTTCATTCATAAAAAAGAACTATATAATATTACCCTTTCCAAGATCATCTTCAAGTTCATGAACAACAAAAGCTCTTCCAACAACTGAGTTAGGACCACTCAATGGTATCTGCATATTTTTCACCGCAAGACATTTATATCTTTAACCGTGAGAGTAATCATTACAATGAAATTTGAACACACACACACACATACAGACAAATGTAGTAGCCTAGAATACTGAATACTACCTGACTGTCCACTATTGTTGCTTCAGCCACACCTGTATCAAACACATTACAAGCCATTAAAGAAAACTGAAAAAACACTTCTATTGTGGAAAAAGAGTTAAAGAAAATCATGGTAACAAAATACCATCAGCATTAGCAATTATGTTTCCCAGGTCACCCGCATGACGAACTTCGTCCTCTGGAGCTCCATGTGTCAAACCATTTGGATTAAAATGTGCTCCTATGAGCAAGAAAGAGTATCAATGCTTAGTAATCTATAGAAAAATCCATAACAAACCAGCTTTTCAACTTATCTGAATTTCAAAAAACATGGTAAAATCCCAACCTGTTGATATGCATCCATTTGTAGTGTCGCCATAGTCATGCTACAAATCCCAATAGAGAACAGAATTTACTATCACAACTTCATATATATAAGTTTTTTGCATCAAATCAGCTAAAAATAAGTTAAATTATCAAAAAACAAAGATACTGACTAGATGAAAACCGTGTTTCCCTGGACTAAGTCCAGTCACTCGAATATTCACAGTAGTTGGACCTATAACATCAAAAACGCATCCAAGAAAGTAAGGAAACCGAATCAAGATGCAAATATACATTCATATGCGTATTGACAAGCGGAAACAATTAAGTCGAGGGCTGCGCTTTAAATTCCAATTCAACAAAGCTTTGCAGAGCAAAATTAAAGAATATCAAGCACAATATGTTCAAACAAGCAATTAAATTCGTAAATATAATAAATAGGATTATTTGTGCTTAAAAAAGTTGAAAGAGTTAGAAGGGCTTGACCATTGTCTTCCTGTGTGAGAGTGACAACACCCTCGACACTAGAGGTGCCTTTGAGAACGGAGACGGCCTTCTTGGCGGCGGAGACAACGGTGAGGGGCTTGGGAACAGTAGCGGCGGAGAGAGATAGGAATGGGCGGACATTTGTTTTAAGAGCGACGCCGTCGAAGGAAGAATGAAGTGGGAGCGATGAAGAACGAGAGTAAATGTTGGAGGTAGGAATGGAGGAGATAGGGAAGAGGAGGGAGTGATGGGATGTCGGGGCAGCGGCGGAGAGAACTGTATGCGCAGCCATGGCTGCGAGTGCTGCCTGCATCGTTTTGGGATTGTGGAAATTATTGAATGTTTTAGCGAGTTATTTAGATTAGAATTTTTTTGTTTTTTCTCATTGGGGATCAATAATTAATTAGTTTAAATTGTTTAATTCACAATTTCACTAGCTAACACTTTTTTTTTTTACCAGGTTCAAGAGAACCTTTGTCCCAAATTAATTTTGAAAGAGAATCGATCTTCTTTTAATTCGATCTTTCGATAAATTAGATGAACGAGCAGTGCGCACTCGGATCAAAAATTCGTATTAATTATTTTTTTTCTTTGGACGCACCTTAAACGCGAATGATACTCTCGAACGCTCCTACCTCTAAAAAGAAATCGAATCCATGATTTATTATATTTTTCCTTAAATGCTCGTCACTGCGCCGTATCCGCGAGGACTACTAGCTTACTTTAAAAGATGGGGGAAGAGGTCTATTTTGCTTTATAACTTTACTATATATAATGCTAAGTGTACACTTTTGAATAAAATTCTTTTCTTTATTTTAAAAAATATATAAATATTAATTAATTCCCAACTCTTTTTGAGATTAGAAGTTTGAAAACTTTCCTAACTCAATCAAACTAGAATTTGTAAAATCTGATTAATAGATAATGTTGTTCAAATTAGTTTTAACTATTGATTGCGACGGGTTCAATCTTCACAGTCTTAGGGAGCTATCCAGTTTTAATTAGTTTTTGATAGTGGATTTCGGATCAGAGTGGCTTCTTTAACATTGTTGTTCACAAGTGATGCTACAACATGAATGTCATGACCTTCATAATATTTTCATTCTTTATCCATTAACTATGACTTTAATTATTTTCATAATTATTGAAAGAACAAAAAAAAAAAAAAATGTCATCTGGAAATCGTAAAATTTAGCCAAAGACACTTGTCTGTTTGGATCTTCTGTAGTTAATGTTTTCATTTATATCTTTATTTATGTATGTTTTAATTCAAGACACAAAATTTCAATGAAAGTCATTTTTCATTGATTTTCTTTTTTTTTTTTCATTTTTACTTTCCCTGGCTAAATTCAAGATTCAACAATCACTGAGTTGGAATAAGATCGCTGAAAATGCATAGATGTTTTTTTTTTTTTTTCTCACTGAAATTCATGCTAATGCATTTTTTTATTTTACAGTCGTAGACTTAAACGTACTATAGAATTCCACAATCTCACTATCCAAATTTCAATAAGTGTATCTTAAATAAAATGAGAATGAGTCTATTGGTGAGGAATTTATCACCTTTTATTATTTTTTCTTAAGTAAATCGATTACTTCATCATTATATCAATAAATATCAATTATCATTATTTTTAGTAATTATTAACTAATCTTTAAATTAATTAATAATATTTTATAATTACTGGAAAATAGATAAATAAAAAAAAAAAAAAAACTAGATTCTGATGGGTTTCAAACCCAAACCCCCATAATCTTGGGCTTCAACTTCAACTCGTGAGTTAGGCCTTATTGGAGTCACCTTCAGTGATAACAACAAAGAATTTAGAAGGTGTAAGAAATGTCTTAGAATTGATTTATCTTAAAAACACAAATAAATTATACTCCATTAGGGTAAAAAAGATGAATTATATAATGCATAAGACGGACTCTTCAAAGTTAACGAGTTCATACACTCACACAAAACGTCCCCGGATATATAAACATATACAGAGACACACAAATATATATATATATATATATATATATATATGTATATATATATACATATATGTATGTATAAGCTAGTTATATACTTGATCATTTCTTAAGGGGGCAGGTGGTTAGAGGTGATCGTTTCTCAACTCCATAAAAATTTTAAATTAGTATAATTTTCATATGTAAAATTATTAAAGTTTAAAATTTTGTTTATTTAAAAAGTTGAAAGTATTTTTTTTAAGAAAAAATAAATTTTGTCCCCGATTCTCTATTTTTTGGGTCCGTCCTTAATCATTTCTCGTAAATGTGTTTATTACATTTGTTATCAGTGTGTTGCTACTGGTTAATTGTTGATTGCTAGAATAAAGTATCACATTTAATTTATTTTATATTATTATAAAAAAATATTATTAAATGTAATATTTACACAATATATTTATACACAAATATAAATAATTATATAAATAAGTGATAAGATGCATAGTCAAATACAGTATTTATTAAATTGGGATGAATGAAGAAAAACACGTCTTCTATAATTTAATAATTAACAATTATCTGGATGTATTAAACACGTTCTATTATAGAATGACTGATAGTGTCCACAGTCCATACTCAGAATTAATGCTTCCCCATAATCTATCCACTCACTCTCCAAACACATCAATATTTCCTAATACATCAACAATCTGTTTTCTTTCTTGATCACAATGTTTCTGATGGGTCTGATTTCCTCTTTTATTTTTGTATTTATTTTGTGGTTAGAATTCAAGCAACGTTCATATCGTGCACTAAGAATCTAAAAGGCAACTAAGAATTATTCCTCTTTCCACAGTCCACTCCACAAAACTCGAATCTGCAATCATTCTTGTCTACAATTTAATTATTGAACTAGTAGTCAATGTCAAAAATAGAAAGCAAAGGTGAACTGTTATTGATCCAAGTGTCCAAAAAAAAAAGTTGTGACATTGTGGTGCGATATGTATTCTTTTGGTAGTAATATTGTGGAATTCAAATTATAAATCGGGTTGTTATTTGCATCACAAAAATTGTTAGAAGTGTCGAGATTAATTCGACAAAAATCTTCCAACGCTCAAATCAGTTTCAAAATAAATAATTACAAATAAAAAATTTAGAGAATATAAAAGTATGTAATTAATCACGTATTTTTAATAATAAAATTTAAAGGTATTTATAATATTGATATGAAGGTATTCGTGGAAATGAACTTTATAGGCTAATGGGCATAGTCTGAACATTACAACCCATTTTATGTTATTATCTTGTAGAGCCTATGAACTCAATTCATTTTTCATCTTAAAAGTTTACGTTCTATTGGATCATGTCTTTGTTCCGAACCTTTATTTAGATGAATCTCTTAAACTTAGTATTTTGGGGATTATTTTGGACTTATAGCCTGTCACATTGTTTGGTAGCAATTAAAAAATTTAGATTATGTGGGGATTTGTTTCGGACGAAAAAGTTTTCTTTTTCCTTATAATTAAATATTGTTTGTTTTTCTTATTCATCTAAAATAATTTCTTCTTCTCTTAAAATAAAATGGGCCTCATTATCCATCAACATGATTATATTTTAATTTTATATTATTATGAATATTTTTTTTCTTGAATTCAAAAATACATCATGAAACATTAAAAAAAAATATATGACATCATTAACTAACAAAGACTTACAAGACATAATATTTTATATTAAAAAAATATCTCTTTCAAAATACAAATCAAACGTTACTTTAGTTCCCAGACCCTTCCCTAGTAGCACCTTCCTTCAAAACACTTCCCTTATTAGAAAGTACTTATCGATTGATTAACATGGAAGAATAAAGGAGTTTTTTTTTTATGGGTAAATGTACTTGTGATAATAAGATCATAACCGAATTACAAAAGTTTTTTTTTTTTTTACAATCTTTTTTCTTATAAATAGTATAGAATTAGTATCCCTTCATTAATATTTTAAATGAGATGATATTTAAAATATATATATATATATATATATACATTCAAGAAAATAAATAATATGTTGAAACAAAATATAAATATTATAATTGACTAAAAAAGTCAATCTGAATCTTTTATTATAATTTTAATAATATTTTATATTGCATATAATACGTACATATTACGAATATAATTATTTTTAAATATATATTTAAAAAAATATTTTATATATACAGTATTACAGTGGTTTCCCTAACCTCCTCCTTTCTTTGTGATTGGCTTTGGCCCCCTCTTATTTTTAAAAGTCAACTTTGCCCTTGGTTTATGAAAGATTTAGATAAATTGCCCTGATGATGTTTCATCAGAAAAAAGCCAAAAAACTTAAAAATTGAGGGGAATGTTCATGCATTACAGACAGAAATCAACCAAAAATGACAAGAAATCATACATGCCTTGTCTCCATGACTATTACAAGGGTACAAGTCATTGGACTTAGTGAAGATCTTGTCCCCACGAAAAATCTAATTTTCAGACAAAATAGTGTTACATGGATTTGATATCTTTCTGTACCTTCTTCTCCTCATCGTTTTAAATTTTGCCCAAAATTTCATATTCAATCATCATTTGAAACGAAATTCAATTTTTGATATAGTCAATTCTTTTTAACGATGCTTTGATGCTATTTTTTCAATTATTCAATTTTTTTTTTTTTTTTCATGATGGCAACCAAGAAAGAGAGAAGCTATCAAGCATCACAATTTAAAACCATTTTTAAACCCGTCAGAGGAAGAGAAATGCATTTTGGCGAAGGTAGGAAAAGAGGTAAATGACATTTTACTCCTTATGAAATGAGAAAAGATCAAATGATCTCTATGATTTTTTTTAAAAAAATAAAAAACTAGTATAATTATTATTATGCTAATTTATTTCAATATTTGATATTATTTTGAACACCTTCCAAGATAACATATACATTACTAATAAATATATAATCTACCTATGTGTATTAATGATATAACTTTATATGATTATGAAAAAGCAAAAACTAATAATTAAAGTAGAAATTTTCGTATAAGGGTAAGTTTGTCGTTTTCTACTTTAATAAATGATAAAATTAAGGTTAGGTATTACTTGTCTTTACTTTAAAAGCAAAAGGATGTAATTAGCCCTTTTTATTTTCAGGCAGTTATTTGCCCTTTTAATATTTCACAATTAGGTAAAAACCATTTACCCGTAGGAAAAGGTTGAGAATATTTTTTTTCGATTTGTTTTTTCTCTTGTTTTTTTGTTTTTCCTAGCCTTCTAAAAGTTTTGCAACATTCATTTCAATTGCTTTATAATTTACCACTTTTTTCCTTTATTTCTTCTTTTTGCTAATGCAAATCTAAGAGCAAAATTACCTTTTTAAGAGCAAAAAGTTGAGTATGTATTGTATTTTCCCCCTCCCACTGCCATGCAATTATGGGAAAGTGGGGGTAGTTTCTAGTAATATTTGATTCTCTTTGACAAAATGGTATCACAATCCACTTGATCTAGGTATCAATAGAAAACATTGAACTTATCCATAATAGTTATGCATTCATTTAAAAAAATAAAAAAATAAAAAAATAAAAAAATAATAATTTTATATGGTAAATTACAACCACCCTGATAAATTATGGTAATTGGATAAATTAAAAAATTAAAAGTTTGAATATTTCTTCCTCCTTTGTGTAAAATTGCATACTCCTATTATCTTATTCTTCTATTTCGGATATTTAGAACTACGTATTATTTTCAAAAAATAATAATTTTTTGATGTTAAGTTAATTATTATTTGATTATATTAACAAACCTTTTTTAATTTGATAATTATGATCAAATAAAATCTCTCGAGTTCTAGAGTACTCCACTCATGAACCGGTCGGCGCCCGACCATCCAGTCACATCACACAGGCCGAGTGACGTGGCCCTTATCTTATACACACACGTGTCAGTCCAGCATCGCCTTTCAGCTGACTGATTAGAAATACTATTGGTGGTCCCCTCCACCACCGCAATATCACACAATTTTCCTTTGAACCTGATAATAATATCCCACCGCACCGGCAACCGACTCCACCAGTTTCCAGCCAAAGCATGCACAATTTTCCAATATAAGTACTATGCCACTCAATTGCTCTTTTCTTACACTTTCAAAGTTTCAATTACACTCCCAAAAGAATAAAGTAACATTCTTGATTTTCCGACCATGCCGGGGCCGAACGAATACTTCAGCGTCCCCCTCAGTCGCGTCGCCATCGGCAACACCAATGAGTTCCGGCAGCCCGGCGCCGTGAAGGCGGCGGTGGCTGAATTCATCAGCACCCTCATCTTCGTCTTTGCCGGGTCTGGTTCCGGCATGGCCTACAACAAGATAACTGGGGATGCGCCAAACTCACCCGCTGGCCTCATCGCAGCGGCGGTTGCCCATGCTTTCGGCCTGTTCGTGGCCGTTTCTGTGGCTGCTAACATTTCTGGCGGCCACGTAAACCCGGCCGTTACCTTTGGGTTGTTCGTGGGTGGAAACATCACTCTTTTCCGCGGTATTCTCTACATCATCGCCCAGTTGCTTGGCTCTGTCGTTGCTTGCCTCCTTCTCACCTTCACTACTGGTGGCTTGGTATGTTTGATTACCAAGAACTTTTAAATTTCACTTACCTGTAAATTAATCCATCATTCTGAGCTGAAAATTTAGTTCAAATTCAGTTTGACACGAGTATCAAATTCTTTTTTACCAGGAAACGCCGGCATTTTCCCTGTCGGGAGTGTCAGTCTGGAGCGCCTTTGTATTCGAGATTGTGATGACTTTCGGACTTGTTTACACGGTTTACGCCACAGCCGTGGACCCGAAGAAGGGCGAAGTGGGCATCATCGCACCCATCGCAATTGGTTTCATCGTAGGAGCCAACATCCTCGCCGGCGGCGCGTTCACCGGAGCTTCAATGAACCCTGCAGTGTCATTCGGGCCCGCTTTGGTCAGCTTCACCTGGACCCACCATTGGGTATACTGGGCCGGGCCTCTCGTCGGAGGTGGGCTCGCTGGTATTGTGTATGAGGTGTTCTTCATCAGCCACTCCCACGAGCCATTGCCCGGCGGTGATTACTGAGAGGATTACGACTGTTTTCTTTGCTTTTTATGATGTAATTTGCTTGAAGAGGGGTTTTTATTTAGTTTCGTATTAACCCTTTTGTGCTTTTCATTAGATTATGTTGAAATCTATGGTGTAGTTACACGGCCTATGTTCTATTTCTATTAAAAAAAAAAAGGCCCAATTTTCCTTTTTTGGTTAATAATTCGTTTCCTTTTTCTTTTTAAAATTATTCACAAATCAATTACTTTACTGCTAATATCTGTTGCACAAGTAAGATTTTTAATATAAATGTATTTCATCGTATATTTATAAATAAATATACTTATGCCCTTATAAAATTAAGTGTGTAAGTAAAATATATGATGAGATGAATAATTAATGCACATTGTAACATATTATCAAATGCAGTATTACAAGACCTTACTTAATGCAGTATTACAAGACTTTACTTTAGTTAAGAAATTGACGTTATAAATTGGAGTAAATAACATACTAACATAAGTGTTAATGTTTTATTCTCGAGGGTACTTTTAGATTTAGTACTCATGTTAGTCTAAACAATCAAACTAAAGGCAAGTAAATGAGCATACTTGCTCCTTGTCCGAATTTAAAAGATTATGAATTGGATGTAGCTTAGGCAAAGTCACATGATTACTTTTTCATGTTTTCATTTTTTTATTTTTTTTTATAACGGAAAATTCACAACTGCTGCTTTCTGAATACGCATTGGATAAATTTTTGAAAAAATGCAATAGCCTGCAAATTATACCAATTAGATAAATCGTATTAGGCAAGCGGTGTGACATGTTAGATCAAGAAAATGTTGGATAGATAATTCATTTTTTTTAATTCATTTAATTCAAAAAATTTATTTTTTGTGATATCAATAATGATAGCGATCATAGGATCAAAATATAGGTTGAATTCTATAATATGGTGCTCTTAATCCAGCCATGGAAAACCTATATAAATGTCATTGCAAAAAACTTAAAAGAGTAATTTATGTTCACAAATTTCTACCTAGTTTGCTATATTAGTTGGGGTAGTTTATTTATTATTTATTTAAGTAAAACAATCTAATGTATCAATCTATCATATATCTATTAACAATGACTATGCAACAATTTATAAATTAACTATTAACAATTAAATTATAATTAATATAAAAATAGATTTACCTAATGGAATTCGAACCCGTAATTTCAATATTTTGAATTTGTAGTTTGGCTGGTGGCCACAAATAACAACTAGCACGTTCCAATTGAGGGCTTAATTATCGCTTTCCGTGTCCACCGACCACCTTTCCTTAATTCCGTCAATCGTCCACCGATTTACGAGGAAAAGGAAATGTATTTCGCTTTCCTCTATTTCAAATGATTTATCTTTTATTTTTAATATTATTAATACATATTAAGGATGTGAAATTATCATTACTATATATTTAATTTATATTGATAATTTTAAAATATGATATAAAAAAATATTTAAAATAGAAAATCCTGCTCTCTCCTAATGCTAAATTTAGAGTGGGAGTACCATATGTCATCCCTCCTTTTATCATCTTTTCATTTTTATTGATAAAAACTATTGCAATTAATTCATTCTAATTGATTTAATAAATCAATGTATACTTTCTAAACGTGGAAGAACAGTTGATGACTAACCAGTAATATATAGAATTTTCTTCAAATTTTATCTAGCCAAAAGGATGATAAATAGTTAAAAAACCCTTGCACAAGAGATATGTGATTTTAGAGAATAGGGAAAAAAAAAAACTAGTTTTGAAAATATATTTGGGTACGGGATCAAAATGTAATGATTAAAATTGATATATATATATATATATATAATAGAATATAAAATATTTTTAAAAATAATAATAAATAAAAATATATATAATTATTATAGTTGATGTGACATGTCTCGATTTATCTTTTTTTATGAAAATATATTTAGATATAAATATATTTTTAAAAAATAAAAATATATATTTATAATTTTTTTTAAGAAAAATTCACAAACAATCACAGCCAAAACCAACTTCCGACCCCATTGGTGCTTCAAATATGAAAATGGTAGATGGATAATTGTAAAAAAAAAAAACAATAAAAAAAATCAAAATCTCTATTAATAATAAGTATCGTTTTGACAAAGAATTTGAAGCTTCAATTGTTTTTCAGATTGATAAACAAATGAAATGATTATGTATAATCATTAAATTAAAAATATTAATTATTAATAAAGAATTGAACGATCAACAATCGTCTATTAATACGATTTAGCAATTAACTAAATAACTATTAAAAAAATAAACAAAATATTCACAATTTCAATGACATTAATTTGAACCTTAAACCAATTTTCAAAGTATAGAGACATGTGAATTTGGCATTTGTCTGCAGAATCAAGGAAAAGATATGTTTGCACCTGTCAACTTTTCCCCTTTTTTGTTTTTTCTTACGTATCACTGTATACGGATGGAGACATTTCATGTATAATGTAATTAATTACTCTATCAAATTTGAATGATTAAGAGGTTTAAAAAAAATTAACCATCATTTTGAAATGTGAAAGAGATTTGGAGTTGGAGATATTATTTTTTATTATTCTGGAGCTATCCATTTGGCAATTATGATGTATGCTTTAATGGATATTGCTGTTTAAAGAGTTGATTGAGTTTGAAATCTAAATGTGACATCATATGTACAAACAAATTAAAGATGGAATTTTCAAAAAAAATTCGTAAGTTCTTGTTACACTTTTGTTTATTTTTTTGTTACAAATTTTTTGAGATAAGTGTTTGATTTGGATCATACATATACATATACATATACATATATATATATATATATACATATACATATATATATATATATATGTATGTATGTGTATGTATGTATTGTTAATGATAAGAATGTATGGATGCTGTTAGGGTGTATTTGGCAAGAATTTTGAGGAACCGGACATGGATTCGTTCGACTCAAGCTTAACATCTATTAAATTATTTTATTATTTTAAAAATATTAAAAATATATTTTTTAAAAATAATATACATATATATATATATATATCTTTTAAAAGATACTACATAAATAAAATAAATTTATAAAAAATAAATAGGGCGAGATAGGTTTAAAAATAAAAATTCAAGACATATTTCGAATTTATTTACAATAGTAAAAATCTATCTCATATAGATTAGATTTAAAATGAATTTGAATTTGAATTCAATCCATAATCTATCGCTACACAATATAGGTCCATTTAGAACTCTTTCACTAATACTCGATCATACCATGTGGAGTTGTATCGATTGTGCGCCCTATTTTTGAATAATGATTTTCATATTTTGAAGTATTTTATATTCGTTGAAGTCATTTTCTGCTTTGGGAGTTCACACTTTGATAAATATGAAGAAAAAAAATATTTTTTTATAACAAAAGAGAAAAATTAATTGCAATAATATAGTAAATTAGATATAAGCAGGCGTGGGTTAAACTAATTACAACAATATATCACCTACTAGGATATTGTTGTACCACTTTATCTACTTATTATGATTTTGTGCACACATTTTATTGAAGGTAGTAACAATTGAGAAAAAAAAAATCATTAAAGTGTTTGTGTTGGCATCAATAAACGAATGGTAAATGGTGAGCACAAATTTTGGCATTTGTTATTGTGTCAAAACGAAATCTTCAATCTCTAGCTAAGCCGACACTATTTAGGAGGAGGGCAAAAATACGATAAGTAAATACATAATTTTTATTTTTCGAAAAAGAGTCATACGATGGTTGTAGCATCAACAGAAAAGTGATTTGGCAATTGTTTGAGGGTTCCCGACAATTAAGAGGGCTCAGCTCAATTTTTAATTTTCATAGCAGTTCAAACTTCACGATTTAATTTTAGCTCTATACGTCATACATAAACCTCGACTCTTGGTTATATCTAGTGCATATTCAATAAATGTATGCATTTTATGTCAAGTGTCACACTTAATAAAAAATAATAATAATAATAATATTTGACACAATATTCATACACTCGATATATATATATATATTAGATGCAACATGAATTCAGCCACTTACAAAATCACTCCTCAAATCTTCATTTAACGAAAATAATTGTTGTCACACTCAGTCCAACAATTTAAATTACTTTACATGGATTTCTATATTTCAAGATCATATGGTTCAACATTAAGAATCAATTGAGAATACTAAATTATTAACATATATTGTTTCACAAAATTACCACAAATCGAATTACCCACTCAATTATGATCATTAATCTTGTCTTTACCAAAAAAAGGTTAGAAAATGTTCTACTAACCTAACTAGCATAAAAGAGGATTATATATACATGTATATATATATATAAAGAAAAACAGCTGATAAGAAACAAATGCACCTGTCACTGTGTCGGAAACAAATGCACCTCTCACTGGGTCGAAAACGGTCTTAACTCATAAATTAAGTCGGTGGTCGGCACTGCTTGAAAGAGAAATGTCGGCCCCTGCTGGTTTTGAATTTGTTTCAATGTTTCCCATACCAAAAGTTTCTGTCTAGATTTCTACATTGTCATTAATATTGTTGATTATTTTAACTGTTTTTTAATATAAAATAATTAGATAATGGGAATCAAATAAATGATGCTTATTTGATTCGATACATAACTTTAAATGAAAAATGCTACACAAATTCTGTCATTCACCGTCACATTTTTCAAATAAAATGATTTTTGATGATGTCAATTTTCTTATCGCACAATAATAATAATAATAATAATAATAATAATAATGGGAATACAGGAGTGTCCCCAACACGATGAGGGCATACAAAAACTCAATTTAATGAAGCACCTTTTGGAACAGAATAACCAGATTAGGATAGTAAAGAATTTGAAACCGGTAAAGAGGAGGAATGATAATGCAGCGGGTTTAAACCAAAACTCACCACACCCCGCCTCATATTCTAAATGAATCTTTATTTTTTATTTATTTTAAATTTATTATATATATATATGTGATATTATTTTTTAAAATATATTATTTTAAAAAGTTTTACAGTAATTATTTTTAAAAATATTATTTTTTTAATATTTTTAAAATTATATAATAGGTTTAGCAGGTCAATTCATTTGGTCTACGTCCTAATAAATTTTAGTATGGCCGGTCTCAATAAACCTTTCTTTCGCTAGTAAAGAAGCTGTCATGTTTGCCCTTTTCTCAGTTTTAGGGGTTTTGTTAGTTGATTTGGACTTTGGACCACTTACGTGGGCTGGACTCGGCCCAACAAAAGAGAGTGTATATTGTGATTGAAAACTCAAATTGAAAAAGAGACCATCTTTGAAAAATTCTTCAAGAGTGTCTGATAAGTGATTCCATAAATATATAGTAACGATAATTTTATAATTTATATGGTCAAAAATAGGGGATTATAATAAAAAATATATATTAATGTCTATTCAATTTTTTTAATGATTAAAATTTTATTTTAGAAGCTTACTTTAAAAATTGTGTTAAAAAACTTTAAAACATCTCATAAATTATTAAACATTTTATAATAATACATTTTGAGTAACTTAGTCAAACACCCACTAAAACCTTTTTGTACAATCCAAAAATACTACTTATTGCGTATGCTTATTCTACTAATAAATCAGCTCGAAATTGTATCATTGTTTTGACATAAGAAGAATTTTCAAACCACGGCACACTATTTAATTTTGAGCTATAAGCATAAGAAACAAGTCAATTAAATTAAACACCCAAACACTCTTTTAATAAAGGAAAATGTGTCCGTGTGACGTAGTAATACATTAGGAACGACTACAACAAGTGAAAATCAAACAAGAGAAGAAGTAATGTTTTTATAGGAGATCGAAAATAGTCCAACATTGAACCTTTGACTTGATCAAGGTTGACCAAGGAATTTTCCACCAAGATGTGAAATTGATTGAACTTTAATCGAATCAAACAAGAATCGAATTAGAGTTACTTGAATTTTTTATAAATATTTTATTATTATTTTACTAATAAATTTTAAATTTAAATAAATTTTTAATAATTAATCTCGAATTAACAATCGAACTCCTAATAACTTATTTGAGGGCCAGATAATTAGTCTTACTCCCTCACATGAGGCCAAACACACACACACACACAGTCAATAAAATTGGAAAGACACTTTAAGTTGTAGCCTTGCTATTGTGCACATGTGAGTGGAACCTTTTTACAAAAGCGCCCTCTTTCCCTTTCACTTTAATTCAAAAACCTGGGACCCCGACACTGAGTCTAAATGTTAACCTACTTTTAACTTTTGATTTAATGTTCCAAATGTTTCTCCTTTTAATGCACATGTCCAACTTTATAACAACCAAAGGAATACAAAGATGTTGCTAATAACTTCAATCCTGCTACAAAATGAAATTCTCTCACTTGGATAGCAAATAAAAATAATATTAAAAAATAAATAAATAGATTGAATGCAACACACGAGGTTAGTCAGTAGCGACAACGAACCCCATATATTACCCTTATGCTATGATGGTGCAAATTTGAGATTTGACTTTTTTCAAGTTGAAAAATACTTGCAAAGACAGACAGACAGACAGACTAAAAGGGGTTAGACATCTTTTTGTAAATTTCTATGCATCTGATAATTGGATCCCACTTCTTGATTCATAAGGAATAAATTAAAGGGCTTTTTGACTTTAAATAACTTTCTATATTTGGTCAACCTGTCCTCCAAGGCATCAGTATCCTATGCTTCTTGGACCAAGTCAAGTCTCAAACTTTGATGATTTCGATATTTGAAGAAGTTGTCTGCCAGTTTTTCACTATTCTTCCCAAAGGCAATTAAATACGCACAAGCAAACAAATTCTAGCATTTCCCAACACCAGCAGATATCTTGACCTTCTCAACACCAAGATGATGCAATAATTGCTGCTGTCAAAGACAGTTTCGAAAATAGAAATGTAGAATAACAAAATATAACAAAGCCAGATTGAACTTTCCCATCACCATCTTTCTATACTAACTGTGATATTCTCATATACTAAATGTTCTAGGAATGTCAATCAGCAAATTCTTGATCCTGCCTGCATTGACTTTCTCACCACCAAGAATGACACCAAAGTTGGTTGAAATTTAGCAGAATTTGCTAGAATATAGGTGGTAAGAAAACAGAAAAGCTAATGCATTAGACAGCAGAATCACCTCAAACCCATTGATCCATCCACAAGGACAATTCCAAAATCTCAATCTACTTGTTTTCTTCAGTAAACAAGGTGACTGCTCCACCTTTCTTGGTTCGCGATTTACATGTAAATCATGCTATAGATTCAAAAAAAACTGAATTCATTGAGAAATAGAGAGCTTTGAATTACTGTATAAAAACATCCTTCTCCATTGATTCGTTTAGCTCCCGAATCTCAAACATGTGCTCTAGGAGTTACCCTTGCTGTCAGAAGATATTTTGGATTGTATTATAACCCGAGCTCCTGAAGCAAGCCTGTTGGACAAAATGAAAAAGAAAGTCTCAACCTACATGAATATGAAAAGCGGTCTAAACTAGTTAGTTGAGTAACTGCAGTAAGATTGAGAAGAGTCGGAATTTAACTTTCTTCAATTTTGATCACATTTCCGTTATGATTTCTGGAAGAATCTGGTCTGCTCGATTGTTTTTTCTCTGAGAGAGGCTCAGTCATTCTCTTGCTCCCGCCATTGGATGTGCCAGGCGTTGTTCGTGAACTTTCCACCCTATCAGATGAGATTCTAGGTCCCTCAGAAAGTGGGGATCTCATTGATTCACATCTTGGCTGCTTACTTAGAGAAGCCTTAATTGATCTAGGGATGCACTTCGTGCGTGTGGAACTTCCCTCTTCCTTATCTTCAGTAGAATCAAATTGCTCAGTACTTCTGCACAGCCAAATGATTTTCTTTGTCTCAATATGAAGAAGAAAAAGAACATATTCGTAAGCCAGTGGATGTTAACTACTTTGTAACACCAAAAAGCATCCATAAAAGGACCATGGAATTTCACCCCCAATAGCTACACTTTCTTTTTGTTCGATACAAGTCAAATTAGAGCAACCAAAATCGAAATGCTTGCCCAATAACATGTATATTAACTATTCACCAGCTCCATAATTAAGCACTACTATATATAATTAGGGCCAAAAACCAATAAGTATAGGATGTATGTGGTTCTAAAACCTAACCTAGTGCTTCAAGAGCTTTCAAGCTGAGGGTGACACTCAAAGATCTTATCTCTTGAATTATGATAAAAGCGAACTTCCTACAACTAGATGATGAAGAATCAAAATCGTGACATGGGTTTGGAGTAGCATGCTGAAAAAATCCACAAACTTGATTTAGGACAAAAAGAATAGTGAAGAGATCTGAAATTGGTTCAACCCATGATTCTGCAAAATTGAGTAATGATGGAACCATTGAAAACGGATTCACATAGTCCAGTCACAAAGCGTTCCCACTCACATATTATATGATTAGGAATAGAATGTCAATTGAGGTTAAGAGAACAGACTGACCTATCAGCATTGAACGAAGAAGATCGTTTTAGATTGGGTACTCCTTCCTTGAGCATATTCGTTTCAACCAAGCTCCCACTGAAGTACTCTTTGTCTTCCAATGTCATGCCCATTAGACGAGGATTTTCTGCCAGGCAATCAAGTTCTCCCAACATTAATGATGTTGAGAACAATGGAGAGGGAAATTTGGAGTGTGAAAACCTTGGCTTGTAGGTTGGAATCAGGCCAAAGCTGTGATCTTTCACAGTTATTGAACCACAAGAGATTAGTTGCATTATCATATTCGAAGCCTTCAGTTTCGCATTGGATGGCATTCGAAATTCCTCCTCTTCAAGTATCCTAAAGCTGTTGAGCTTCCTAGCATCAGCTCTAATGAGAGATTCCAAGGTATCGGTCCTACCACTTGATGAAGAAGCACTGGATGTAGATGGAGGTGGTGAAACAAAGTCTCTGCAAATCTCTGGAGTGTCTTTTACCCGAGGTACTTGGTTTGGACGAGTGCCACTAATCTCAGGCTCCACCAATCCATCATCAGTTGAAACACCTCTTGTACAAGTATCTCGAGTTCCAACAGCTCTGCTTGCATTTTCCTCGGTTTGAGTGGAAGCATCAGAAAGACCATCACTCTTGTAGACTTTATACTCTGTTAGGCTCAAAGAACCATTCCAAGAGGAATTTTTCCCAATGCTGAACTCTGGAGACACAGCTGATGAGCAAGGACGCTGATCCGGAGGAGATAATTCATCATCCTGAGAAGTCTTTGTAGTTCTGCCATTCAAGCTAGATGAAGATGAAGATTCCTCTTGGCTTCTGGAAGATGGTGGTTCTGGAAGTGCTTTCTGATTCTGTAATATGACAGTCTCAGCAGGACTAAAGTTACCTAGAAAACAAGAAGTATCAATTTTCAGAAATTCAGACTCTGCACGGGCTGTACACATGACTGCATCAATTCCTATCTCCAGAGAAAGAAAAGAGGCGCAGGTGCAAGGAAGATAAATTTGAATTATTATTATTTTTATTTATTTGCTATCTCCTTTTTTCCTTCAATCAAACAGGCACTATTTGTTTTCCCCTTCATCCAGAATAACTGAAAGCTTGAAAAAGACAATCTTAGCAGGTTTTTCCATTACCCACCAGTTGCAGGTGATAATGAAATTATTTCCAACACTGAAAGGAATACATGGTTACATAAAGATATAAAGAAAATTCTCAACCAAAACACCAAACACTACTAAGCCTTCGGTTTCTCAATTTTATTGCTTAGCACATAAAAGTACAAACCTCAGCTAATAGCCTGTTGCCATGGTTGAGTGCCAAGTCTAACTTATCATTCTGAAAAATAATTAAACAAGTTTACCCATTGAGTTCAATCAGAACTGTTTCTCACACAAGGTGCAGAGTATGATAAAACACTAAAACAGATAATCAATATACCAGAATTGGATTCTTCAAAGAGCTCTGAACCCTTGAGAACATACTCATTCCCATGTGCTGGAAGGATTAAATCATCGTCGCAAAGATCATGCCATACAAACCCATTCTTATAACTCCTGCATCCACAAATTACCCTGAAAACATTAGGCATGCACTTGCACAGGCAAAAAGAAGCCGAAATCAAACTATGAGAATAACGGAAAACAAAAAACAATGGACCATTTTCACCTCTTGCAAGACCAAGAATACATAGAAGCCATGCCTCTGCCTCTCAAAACATTAAGCCTTTCAATCACATCTTCAAAACAAAAACAACGTTCAAAATTCAAGAACATACCGTACCAAATAATTGATGTTTATTAAATACATATATGTGAATTGCATTTTGTTACCTTTCAAGTAAAGGCCATCAGGGGAAGAGAGTGGGACTTCCATGAAATGGGGATGCTCGAGTTGTCGATTCCTACATAGATAGTAAACTACCGGCACTTTATGGTTATGCGGCTGCTGCTGCTGCTGATTATAGTGATGATTGTAGTGATATTTGGGAGATTTTTCTGTCCATACTTTGGCTCGTTCAGGGCTCACTTGCCTATATTTCTTCATTCTCCCCTCCATTTTTTGCACCTTCAGAATCCAGTCGAAAATGAACTTTCCCAACTATCACAGATTTTCTACAAAAACACAATACTTCTTTGTGATTTTCCTTCAAGTGAAGCGGGGGTTCAAGAGTGAATAATCTCGGGTTACACAATCATCAGAGCTCAAAATCCCGCAAAATGTTGGAATAGACATCTACTTTTTAGATAATATCAATAAATATTTGATGTTGCTAAATGTGCAATAGATCTATATATGAGCTAAACTAGCTTTAAAATCTTAAAAACCAGCAAATAAGAAAACAAAAACCTCAAAAAGTCAAGAATATTGCACAATAAACCTTAATATCTCCCCGTACACAACTCCTAGTCCTATGTAAGAAAACAAACACGAGGGTCTCAGCAAGATTTCCCAAAAAGCGCAAACAAAAAGCAATTAAACCCAAGCAAACCCATTTGCAGATTGACATAATGAAGCCCAAAAATCAGTAAAAAACAATAAAAAAGTGGCTGTGTTTTTTAAGTGCATTTGAGGGAAACCGAAAAAAAGAAGAAAAAAAACAAAAAACGCCAACCTGGGATAGAGGGAAGTAAAGCTAAAAGCAGGACGCCCGAATTTAATGCACCAGTACCCGCCCACCCCATCCACTACGTGTTAGCGACAGCTTTGGGGAGAGTGAGGTGACTAATCACAGAAATGACAGAGCGGAGTTGAAGAAAGGGACTGGAGAGGGGGGATGGAGGAGAAAGAGGAGTTAATTTAGACTGTGGCTTGGCCTTTTGCCTGCTATTCAGGGCAAGACCCATGGATCTTATGGCCGATTTGAAATTTCTTGCTGATTTGGCTTTGGCTGCTTATGGCTTTCAAGCGTTTGTTAGTGGCCAGAGCCATTGTTCCATCCAAATCAACTCCGTTTTGTTTTCTTGTCTACGCTGTTCCAGTCGTGACTATTGGGACCTGTTTTTTCTTTTCTTTTTTTCATCATCTGAAAATGGGTTCTAATGATGTTTACGACATTATGTGAATTATTAGTTTGATGAGAAAATTATATTCTTTCTTTCTTTTTTTATGTTTATGAAGAGTTCGGTAAAATGTTTGAAAAGCTGCAAACATTATGTGAATTATTAGTTTGATGAGAAAATTATATTCTTTCTTTCTTTTTTTTATGTTTATGAAGAGTTCGGTAAAATGTTTGAAAAGCTGCAATGAAATAAGAGAAGTAGATGAAATTATTAGCTTGTGAGTTATTAAATGCTGGTTTCTATTTAGTATTTTCAACTAAATTCAGCTAAAATAGTTAATTTTATTCTATTTTATTAGGGTTCATCATTTTTTTATGAAACCTTTGAATAAGAATTCAAAAACATAACTACCTTCTCATAGTTAATTCTCATAAATCAACTTTTAAGAAAAATATTCTTCTAAGAACATTTATAATTTAAAAAACTTCACTTTATTAATATTTTTAATATTATATTGACACATTACTTTTTATCTCAACAAGTAAGAATTTAGCGGTACCTAAGCTGCAGTTCCCTTCGATGTGTTCCAGAGTTGTGTGAAAAAATTATCAAGATGATGGACAACGATCCTCATAGTCGGACTAGGATTAGGAACTTTTAGAGTATATATGAATAGCAGCTTGTTTTAATTTTCATAATAATATATGGTTATGAATAAGCAATCACCAAAATTTAAGAATTCAATTAGGTGGGATTTAAACTAATTCTCCATCTAAAACTTTTTTGTAAATATAAATATACTCTTGTAAATTTTAATTTAATTTTAATTATTCATTAAATTTTCATATATCCATTTGATTAACTAAGTCCCTATCATTGTGATGGCATAAATAAAGGTTAAGTATTGGCAACCATTTAATTAATTAGATAAAAAATATTAGTATTTTAAAAAAATGAAAATATATCTATGTGGTAAGCGATAATTTAGAATTAAAATTTATGTGATAAACTATGAAAATTAATTCTTGAAAGTTGATGTTTAAGGAAAATATTATAGCATAAGAGAAAAAAAAATGTTTTGTTTTTGTTGATTTTCTTCTCATGTTTTTGTTAAATAAGGTGAACTAATAAAACTAAAACTCCAAAAAAATTCTAAGAAATAAACAATACTTAAATTATGTTGCAGCAAAAGCATCTCCTTTAAATTAATATTAGTACGGGCTTAACGGAACTTTTCAAAAATTTATATTTAGATCTCACCGTGCAAATTCTAATTTTAAAATCGGTGCTCTTCATCCAATGTATTTTAATTTCAATCTCAATTATTTGATTGTAATCTTTTAACATCTTCTTTATATGGTCATTTATTGTTAGAAAATCAAAATGATAATTATAAATGAATAGTATTTAAAAGGATACATTTATCATTGTAGGAAATTTACTAAATAATTATGTAGTTCTTATTTAGGAATGTGCCAAAATTGAGATTTATGTGAAATTATTGTATTAATAAGAGTATTCTTAAAATTTATGTACCAACTTAACATTAATGACACAATTCAGATACCAAAATCACATCATAGTAAAATAATATTCTTTGGTCTTTACCCATCAATTATATTTCAATTACAATATTTTTTAAGCTATGAATATTTTATATCTTTCTTATATATTTTGTTCTTGTTACTCGCTACTACTGTGATAGAATTATTTGCTCAAAGAAAATATATTAAGAAAAAAGAATTAGCAGTAATGTGGAGTCTCGAAGGTTATAATTGTCATTATACTTTGAACATATAATTGAATGCAATTCATCTAATATGTACAAATTTGGTATCTATAGCAAAGTTCAGTTGCCAAACAGAATATTTGTGAAACCCATCACCAAATTGACATTAACGAAAAAATTGGTATAACAAAATAATTTTTACCCATTTTTAAGATGGGCATTTTCTACATTTTGCCATAACTATAGTGGCAGGTGTGAATAAAATGGTTCTCAAATTTGTTGTTTTGTATTAAATTAGACCCAAAAAATTTTAAGTGTTTTAATTTACATTTAAACTTTTTAAAAAATAAATAACAATTACATAATTACATCATATTTAAATAAAAAATGTATTCAATGCGTTGATCAATAATCAACAATTTATAATAAATAATTAGCTAACAAAATTATATAAGTGAGATAAGTATACATGATAGAATTTGAATTCAATACCTCGTGTATATAAAGTATTGGGACCTTAGCATGCTGAATAAAATCTCGCGGTCCACTTAAACTTCTAATAATAACACTTTTTTATAAAAAATAAATTATATATTTTCGTCCATATGTTATAAGGTTTTAACTTTTGATATCTTCCTCCCTTAAAATTTAAATTTTTAGTAGATATTAATTAAAGATTATAATATAATTTATTAAAAGACCAAAAGGCTCGCATTCCTATGCTTAAAAAAATGAGAGAACTTTTAAAAGAACTTATAAGACGTGGATTTTAATATGCATATTAACACACACACAAAATATATATATATATATATATTAACCAAATTTTAAGTTTTAAGGCCTTTCAATAATATAAGGGGTTATTTTATACTATTTTTTTAATGTGAAAAATATTTATACTTTTCGCAAGTACAAATTTATTACAATTTCACAATACATAGATTTCAAAACAAAGTAAAAAGTTAAATTTAATTACAAATACAATTTAATCATATATTCAGTTGTATTTTATTTTTCAAAAAAAATAAAAAATCAAATAAGAGTTATTAACAAAGTTATTTTTTTAACCTAAATAACAATTCATATTCTGTACACTATTAAACAAAATCTCATAATTTATGTTTTTGTCTATATATACATATTTTTTTTGAACTGTGCTTCTTAAAAAATGAATTGCTTAATAATTTCAATTAATGCTTTTATTTTGAAATACAAATTTTAATATATTATCCTTATTTTCAACAATGTGGCTTGTAGTTTTGATCTTTTACTTATTTTTGAAAATTATGCATTATGAATAATAACTATCAATTAGCTTTTATAATTTGTGTCTTTTTTCATAAGTATAAGGAAAAATTTAAATGTTTTGATCAAATAATGATAGAAGGAATATTTGACAAAAATTCAAACTTTAGCATAAGTGGATGCTAAAATCTAAAATATTAGTGGACGTAGATCCAAATATTTTTTGTTTGGGTGGTGAATTTAGCCAAAAAAAATAATCATATTTAGTAAGTAACAAAAATCATATCTAAGCCAAATTGGGCATGTGGGAATGCCTTTAGGCAATAACCTTGTAACAAATTATAGATTTAAAAATAAACTTGAGAATATTTAGAAATGTCTGGAAACGAGTAAATAGATATATGAACGAATGGATCATATTAATTTAAAAAATAAAAAAATTTGTACAAATTATATATTTCATTACCACTTTATGAAAAAACGTTTGATATAAATAATTTAAATATTTGTGACTGATCGTTTACAACTCATTTTCAAATTCCAACTACTATTTAAGCTATCCCGATTATAATGGATAACTAGTCAAAAATTAGATATGATTAGAGGAAATAGAACAAAAGATGCCACCCATATAATTGAACCTTTGATAACCCTTTAGCTTTTTCTCACCAATTTCCATGTTTATGTCATGGGATCATGTTATTGGTTCTATTTGGAGTCTTGTAAAAATAAATAATTGTTCCAATGACTCAAGGTAAAGGACAATTTGCAAAGTCTCGTCGGTATTAATGCCTCATCAATTTTAATGGGGGTTAAATTTAAAACTACATTTCAAGACTTGTCCACATTAGTTTAGCATCCATTAATTTCTCGAGAATAGTAGGAATTAAAAAAAAAAAAAAGACCTATGAAATATATATTCTGATTTTAGGATTTCAATGTGAAAAGCATAATATTTTCGTTTTAAATTATAACACAATGCAAATGCTTGCAGAAACATGACCATGATAGAGGATAATTAACTATTGCTTAATTTATTTTTCATGTTTAAATATAACCATGATAGAATTAACTCATACATTTATTAGTGAAAATGTTTATTGACACTATAAGTATGTCACTAGTGACAATTAATATTGTTACTAATCATAATTGAAATACAATTATTGTCTTTTTTATATTTGTGAATTTAATTAAGTAAAAATAATTGCCACTTAATATATGTAACAAGTGATAACTTTCACAATGTCAGTTACTTTATTATCACCAATATTATTTTTTCTTGACAATTGTGGAATATAATACTTATTTTTTAATTATTTATTTATCTTGTGTTTATTTATTTGTTACCTTTTTTGATGTGGTGGCATTTGTTAGTTAGCAAATTAATGAAATGGTCACAATGAACAAATACTTCAGTTTTAGTGTTCCACCAACCCATCATTAACTTCATTCATTCACTAGAAAATCGCTTTTCCAAGTCCCTTTATTTATTTATTTTTTTTGACAAAAACACCCTAAAGTGGATGGTAAAGACAATAATTATCAATTTGTAGATATTAATGAAAGTCAATAATACATAATATTTTACAAAAGATAGCAAAAGTAAAATAAAGAGTAATTTACACGTTTTAATGAGTTAATTTTATGTGGAGTTAAATAAAAAGAAATTCATCAAAAAGTGAATTAGTATGAATCATATATGTCTAAACGAGGATTCTAACTAATGCAAGAATTGACAAAGGTCATTGAGATGAGTGTGTTGCAAGCTTATTAACCAAGAAAGCTACAATTTTATTTCGTTTTCTATAATTGTGGTTAGTAATAGAGTCACTATGTTTCAAATTATTTGAAATTCTCACTAGTAGTTCTTGAAGTTTATAATGATCGTACGCTGAAAATGTGATAATTTGGATGATTGTTTGTGCATTAAATTCAATCCATAATTTTATGATGCCTATCTCCTTAGCAAATTCCAAACCTAAAAAATTATTTTTTAAAGTCTTTATGAGCCTATAATCAATATTCCCATGAATAATTCCAGTTTAAATGAACCTAGATAATACAAGTTGTATAATAGAGACTAGGGACAAGTACGTATTTTTATTAAAAGTAAATAATGTACGTCGAGCCAAGCGAAGTGTAATGCGTGGTTATCATAATTATTATGCTAATAAAGTTGTAATTAATTCTCAACTTATAGGAGATTTTATTGTCCAATTATTTTGAGTGACTTTAATGTAATAAAAAAAAGTACCATAATGCAATTCCCGCATTTTATGGATCTTGTAGTGACTAATATCATTGCTGGACCATTTCAAGCCTACTCGTGGCTATAACTATTGATGTTTTAAAGTATCTCATGATTATAAGTGAAACCAATTTTCTTTTCTAGCAACATAATATAGAAATTTTAAGGTTTTTCTTTTAAAGAATTATTGCACAACACGAATTATTGTCACTATTAAGTTTGTCAATATAAATATTGCGGCAAAGCAAAATTATTTGCACTTAATGCATATTATTAATGATAATTTTTGTATTATTATTTTTCTAGTAATAGGCGTTTTATTTTCACTTACACGTCCCTTATTTCACAAATTAATACGACCGTATTTCATCTATTATTCCTATTCAACATTTTAATGTGACTAGCTTTCAATCAAATTCTCTTTGATGGTTTTAAGCAGAAGTTTACTTAGGGCAAGGGGAAGAAAATTCTTGGTTGATTGTAACTTGTATTGTGAGATGATGGAATGTGAATGAATAAATGCAAACTACTAAATGAAACACAAATAGACAAATATTGATTATAGAAATTTAGGAATACATATTTACTAGTAAAATAATCTTGATTGGTGAGTGGCAGATTCAAATGCAACCCACAATTCCTTTATACAACATTGACATAAATTTTTATACATCATCTAATTTGAAGTTGTAAAGAAATGCTTGTCTGATATTCCATGTATGTTGTGTTTTCTTGTGAGCATAAATGGAGATATATTTAATGTTTGGTAGATGTGTACCACTTTGAATTGAAGTCTGCCAAAATGAGTTGTTTCAGTACCATTATTTTGATGGTATCAATTTGAATTTTGAAATAAATGTACTTTTTATTTGTTAAACAAACTCACAAATTCAATGAATTTGAAATTAATGTACTTTTTATTTGTTACCAAAGTTACAAATCCCAGATAAATGTATCATCCCAAGAAGAAGTATATACATGTTCTGCTGGTAGCAGACAATCAGGGCAATGGAGATTGCCTGGTCCAGTCTTTAATTTATTTTGGGCCTGCTCCAGGCCTTATTTTGTCCATCCACATGTATGGGCTCTCTAAAACCCCACATGCCTTTATGTTTTGTAATTTTACCCCAAATTAAGGTGTGTTAAGGTCCGAAATCTGTTAATATCCATAATACATCCGGCGTTTTTTCTATATGAAACTTCTATTGATTACACGTAATGCTATGTTTCAATTTAAAGAACGCATCTAAAATTATAATGTTAAATACAATGGTGCTTTTAGGCATGAAAACATGAAAAAACTTACACAAATTCACAAGGAAAAAGAGAACAAAAGAAACGCTGAGGAATTTTGGCTCCTGCGAAAGAATTAAGCTATCTTTATTGTGGAAAAGGAGTTGAAAAATATATAGATAGTAAATACATATACTTTTCGATAGATGAATCAGTAAGATATATTGAATTAATAGAAGATAAATAAAGGGGATTAAAGTTTCGATCATTTTAATGTGCAAAAATAATTACTTTGTACTTAAAAGCATATCACCAAAAGTTGTAATAATCTTTAATGGATCCGGAACAATTGAAGGTGCGAAGAGAACCTTTTTTTTTAGTACTACGAAGAGTGCATATGAAAGTGAAGCAAAGTATGAGTATAGTTGGTATCATTTTTTAATCTCCTTTTTATTTTTAATTTTTTTTTATTAAAATAAAATCAAACATATATTTTTTAATACATTCTTTTCTAACACATTATCTGATAACAAAACAAAAAAAAAAGAAAAAGAAAAAACAATACCAAACAAAGTGTATAATTTTTGTGTGCGAAATTTGGGATTTGGACTTGAAGAGAATGTGTGGGCTGGGCTGGGCTGGGCTGGCCACCACAACTGGAGTTCGGTGTCCAGGATCACCATCCCACAATAATTTTTCTGTCACAAAGCACAACCCATTATCTGTTGTGCAAAATATATACATATAACGTAAAGTGAAATACATAAATCTAAGCCATTAAAATATGAAAAAATAAATATTCGTTCATCTACTTCAATAGCATTGGCTAAATTTATTAAAATATTTTATAAATTCTTTCAATTTCATATTTAGAGCTTATAAAATATAGCACTTTATTTTAAAATAAGATAATCGAATGTATAAATATTTAACGACAATTTCTCAAACTACACAATTAAAATTGAAGCCACCTTACTTTTTTTAATGCTCTCTTAAATCATATCTTAATATTTTAAGTTTATATTTTTTTTTTCATAAATTTTTACAAGACACTCTTAATTATCTTATAAGCTTCCAAATATTTTAAAAAGTTTATAATTTTTTAATATCTTAAATAAAATCTAACAAATTGCTCTATGTAATCGTAAGAAAATGACTTAATTATTTTAAAATAAAATCCGATGCGAACCATCTCATTTCATTTATTTTTCTTTTTTGTTCTTATAATTTAAAGATTTCGATTCTTTTATACAAATTCAAAAAAAGGGAAGGAGAAAAAGCAAACAAGGGAGAGACATTCCTTCGACCTCTATTATTTATATTAGTATTATTTTTGTTGTCATCGTTTTCTTTTCTTTTCTTTTTCTCTAAACAAAGAAAACGGAAAAAGATTATAAATTTTGTACCAAAAATAAAAGGAGAGGAAAATATTTTCTTGAACCAAAGACGGCGTCGTTTGATGTAGAACCTCTGCCACTGCTCTCGCTCTCTGCACGGTTCACCGCAACACCAGCCTACTGCAGGATTTTAGTTCCACAGAAAGGAAATCGTACAATTTTCCCGCCATTTCTCTGTCCTCTCCGCAGTTGATGTTTTCACTCTGGTCATGCCGCAACCGCTCAATCCTCATCTCATTCTCTCTTAATCTCGCCGGAAAACTCCCCCTCTATCCCTCTCTGTCCTTCTCTTCAAAACCTTTATTCATCTTCACTAAGTCAAACCCTAGTCTGAGAACAATGTCCACCTCTCGCCCCTCAGCCTTTGATATTCTCATGTCCAATGCTTCCAAGAAAAAGAAAACCCCGTCTCAGTCCCAACCGCCAAAGCCACAAGAATCCTCACCCAGAAAACGCAAAGCCTCTGTTGAATCTTCCCAAACACCTAATCTAGACCCTAAAAATGGTAATTCCCGGAGTCCCGTTTCCCACCCAATTGAGAATGCCGCAGAAGAACACCAAGAACGTGTCAAGAACTCGAGTTCGGACCAAATTGGAGATGCCCAGGTGGATAATTCATTGAATAATAGTGCTGATGGCACCCTTAGTTCCATCCCAGCTGAAGATACCCGTTTGCCAGGAAGCACGAAAAAGCTGAAAGGATCAAGTTTAAAACAAACTGGGTCGAATTGTACGGATTCGAATGAAGGCTTGGTGGTGGTGAAGAAGCCCAGGGTGTCAATCAGCCCGGACGAGAGTCTAGTGGAGTTGAAGAAAAGGGCTGCAAATTTCATTGTGAAGAGGGCGGCTTATTGGGGGGAGGGAGAGAGGGTGCCTTTCATGTTTGTGGTGAAGGCGTTTGATGCTATATCAAAGGAGTCAGGTAGGATTGCCATCACGGAGATTGTGTGTAATATGCTGAGGACAGTGATCGAGACGACACCAAATGATTTATTGGCTGTTGTGTACCTGTTGGCAAATAGGATTGCATCTGCGCATGAGGGTTTGGAGCTTGGTATTGGGGATGCTTCGATTATCAAGGCCCTTGCAGAGGCTTGTGGGACTAAAGAAGCACATGTTAAGAAGCAATACAAGGTGATTAATTGAATTAGTTTTGTGCTGACTGAAGTTTGAAGTAATTTCTGGTGTGAAAATAATGAATTTTGTGCCTTTTGTTTTATCTTGTTCAGCTTAATTATTAGCTGAAGAAATTAGGGTTGACCAGGATGTGATCATTGGACAAATTAAATGTAGTGAATTGACTGCTGAGAGTGGATTTATTCATGGCTGGTCGCCTAGATCATCTTATTTATTTTGTTTAAACAGATATATAATTTAGTGCTGCTGTTTTGTGTGAATAATATTGAAGCACAGATAAAAAGTATGATGGTTTCTGCACATACTACATTTCAGAAACACCATTTAGAAAAATAATTAAGTGATCTATATAGTTGGATTTTTGACGGTAAATGTGATTGCTGGAAGCTTAGATGGTGCTTATATTAACTGTAGTGGTTTAATGGCTTGGTGGGGCTGAAGTACGTGCAAGTACCCATCTGTGTTCCTGGAATGATATGTGATGTGTGGATCAAAGATAAATCTATACACCTGAAAACATAGAAACTCTTTTGTGTTAGTTCTGTTACATCTTTTCTCATGTATTAGTTTCAATAACATATAGAAGTAATCAATATTTTTTTGGTGATATAATTTAGCCAACACCGTTGGGGATAGCACTTAATACATGTTCTCGCTCTTGTGAACTTTTCAATAAGCTATTGTTGAGCAACATGATAAACATTAGATTAATCTATACTGGCACGACTATTTTGAAAGTTAGAAAAGCACCAATTATCATACACAGTAATTAGGAAATGTAATTTTTGGTTATGATAGGTTTTGTTTTATTCTTAAAATACTATCATATATACCATAGTGCCAAATTGGTTGCCATGGAGATTTCTTTGTGTATGTTGGAGATGAGTAACTTACGCTAAATAGTTATAGGAATAGAATATAGGTAATAGTACCAGCGATAGGTGGGTCTGAAAAAAATATGCTGAACTGTCAAATTGATATATATCAAAATCCTAAGCCTGCTTCTACTCTTGTAGCACAAAATCATATCTTTTTAGCTTGAAATATATTTTGAAACAAATAATCTGTTGCTGTTTTTTTTTTTTTTAACAAAATCTGGTATATGATAGCAGTCATCATTATTGCAATAAAACGATCATTATGTAAATAAAGAATATGCGTATGATTGTTTTATAGCAGTCCATCCTGCTAGCTGATGCTCTTACACTGTGAGCATCTTCTATGTTGTGGCATGTACTTCTTATGGGAGATGGCATGTTGGTTGTGCTCATTTGTGCTTCTGTTATCTGTTTTATTCCATCTACCTTTTGTTATGGTTGGACACCATGTAACTATGATGGACCTCTTTCCATCTTTCTGAATTGTTTCCCTTTGCTCATATTGACTAATTTGTTGAAGTTCCTCGTTTCAATGTTTCATATTTGTAGGAGCTTGGAGATTTAGGCCTCGTAGCAAAAGCCAGTCGTTCATCACAGCCTTTGATGCGTAAACCAGAAGCATTAACCGTTGCCAAAGTTTTTGATACATTTCGGCTTATTGCTAAGGTACTCTGTTGTCATCGTGTTTGTTTTTTATTGATATGTTCCTAAATTTGTGAGATGCTCCTAAAAAGGTTAGTCGTGTCAGTCTTCAAGAAGTTAACAATCTCTCCCTATGACATTATAAAAAAGAGATTCGAGAGGCAATCTTACCCGGAGCTTTTGCCTCATCACTAATCCTGAAAAGGTGCTGTCCATGAGCAATATTCAAGGCTCTGATGCAATTTAGTCAGAAAGCCAATACTTTGATTTAACTCGTCTATTACAGCGGATAAAATAGTTTTGGACTTTGAAGTAAGTTTGTACCTAGAAGGCCCCAAGCTGGAGCTCCCTTGTGTTCAGATTACTGGCTTTTTATAATCACAGTGCTTATATTATCATTTTCTATGCTATCATAACTTAAAGAGTCTCAGTATTCTTATAAAACTTTCCTTAAAAAGAAGAAGAAATAGGATCAATCATTTTTGGTCCATATTTTCATTTGCGGTGACATGAGTAGAAAGGTTGAGTTTGTTTAAGTTTCTTCCAATTTCAACCCCTGCTCCTCCCCTTCTTTTTTGATTCCCACCTGACACCTAACAACTTGGAGATGTCTAATAATCCTTTTTCAGAGTGAAGGTCTTTGATATCTTCCTCATATCTTTTCCTAGTGTGTTAGTTTCCAAGGTGAATGTAACGTGCATGCATCACATTACAACTAACGAGCTTAAAAGCTCACTGATATTATTCAGGATGTTATAACACTGCATCAAAGATGCAGTTACTGATTCTCCCGAGAGTTCACAATTGCCTCGAGAAAACATATTAATGACGAGGAAGGCATTTTTCTTATGCTACTAATACTTGTAGTTGCTCGCCTATTCTGCGCAAGCCTGGCTGAGGAGTTCTATTTCTATTACAGATGCATAATGCTGTTTTCATTAGCTTGTGAGAGGGATTCTCTTTTCGTCTTTATTATTTTTTAAAGACAGTGTGCAGCAAGTGATGGTTCTCTTTGGAATTCTGACGTAGTTTTTCTTGGGTAATGTGTGAACTTTCACAGGAATATGGCAAAGATAGTCAAGAGAAAAAAAAGAATCACATAAAGGCACTGCTAGTTGCAGCCACTGATTGTGAACCTCAATATTTGATTCGTTTGCTCCAGGTCAATTAAATGCATTTATTTGATGTTCCATTTGGATCATGTCACATATCATAAACTTGGTTTGAGCAATATATGCAGACAAAATTGCGTATTGGTTTGGCAGAACAAACTCTCTTGGTAGCGCTGGGGCATGCTGCCGTATATTCTGAGAAGCATTCATCTCCTCCTGCAAATGTTGATAATCCTCTTGAAGAAGTAAGTTATTATGCTCTAGAACTGAGTACCTCCGTATTAGGCTTTTAGCCATTTTTCTGGAACCAAATTTTTAATTTTGTTTCACTATTTCAAATTTATAGCTTTTAGTAAAGATTTCTGGGTGTTGCTTTTCAATGTATCCTTCTGTCGACATAAAAAATGATACAGAACTGCAAATAAAAATAATAGAGCATGTTCTTGTATATAACTTATTGGTATAGTAGATGAAAAGGGAGATTATCTTGACTCCATCTTTCTAAATTAATTAGTGCTATCTATTTCACCTTTTTAGCAATGAGAATAACAAAATAAAATTTGTGATTACACCTTTTTCCTTCTAACTTTTCGTTTTTCTAATTTCTTCATTTCAGTGCAGTACAGTCTTTGTCAGATGGACTTTTATGATTCTCATACCAAATAGCACATCTTTTCACGAGTTTATTCTTAGGTTGATTATATTAAATCTTAAATTTTTGTACAGCACTGCACTTGCTGATTAAGTCTATATATGAAAGATGAACACTGGGACGGAACCATAATATTGGTTGAGTGGTGAGAGAAGTTCTGCTAAAGAATTTATTTGATAGATAAAATAAAAAAACACACTGCGGGTTTGGGATGCACAATCACCGCTTCAAACCCTCTTCTCGGTCTGTCCTTGGATCGTCTTTTGCTCTTTTGATGTGGACCTGTTAGATGAGTTTTCTGTGACCAACCAAGGACTTTACCTTCATTGGAAGGATGAATTAATTGTAACTCTGAAATTGGTATGTGAAGAGAATTGTTGGGTGTACTGCTTTGGTCATGTTTACAAGTTAAGACATTTAAGAGTCACTGACATATCTTAGCAAAAGAACTTAGCTAAATTAGTAAAATCGTCATAGATAGATACAACTACTTTGTATAGATTTTTGAAATAGCTGTGAAGTTTTTTTACCACATTGGTTGTGGGGGAATAGTGGGATTGGCTAATTAGCCATTGGACAGCTCTTAACTGGCAAGACGGGCTTAAGTATTTTGTGCTAGTTAGTTAGTGCCCAATGGTGGGACTTGGTTAGGAGACTTACTTGGGTCAAGCCATGGTTCCATTCACTTGGTGACCCTGGACTTGGGAATGTGCTGTTGCCCTCGAAATGGACGTGATGAGGATGTCTCATGCCCGCAAGCGGAAGAATAGTGTGGTTGGCTTATAAGGTTTTGGTTAGCTTCCACTTGGCAACTTCGGCTTCATAGTTTTGTGCTAGTTTGTCCAATAACTTTGGTACTTGATAGATCTAGGAGTTTGTACTTTTTATATTAGGGAATTTGCTGCTTTTAATGTGATTATAAAATGTCTGCTACTATTAATTGATGTTCCCATTTCAGTTATTTTTTTTCGCAAATCCAGATTATCATGTGTAGTCCACTGAACATAATAAACCTTAGCTAATTATTATTATGTACTGACACTCTGTTATTATGCAATGCACCTTCGCTAGTTAGTTGGCCATGCGTTATGTTGCTGACTTATGTACCTCTCCATTTTGTAATACTAATATGGTAATTTGAAAATCTGAGAATTGCATTTTTGTGGCAGAATACAAATAATTCATGTAATTAATGTTTCAGTGTTTCATAGATTAAAGATTGACATCAAGGGCATTTCCAGCTTTCTTTTTGTAATGATTTCTGGTACTGTGCAAGTTGCAACAAATACAACCATGATAAATATTGAGCTAAAAGCTACTAAAAGTTTGATATAGATGTAGCTAAATGAGAATTCGATGAGGAATATGGAAGATTAATAATTAATATAGTAAGAAATTTTCGTACTTGGCAAACTTTATTCTAGCAAACATACAAATATGTCATTTTAGCTTGGTTAGCAGTTGAGTAGATGTTTCAATTCGGAGAGCTGCTTTTTGCTTCCTATACCACCTAAAAAAGGTAAAGGTTATTTACTTGCTAGAGTTTTGGTTCAATATAAAAAGGGTCATGATACAAGAACTGTCAAGAGACTGATAATGCCATCGTAATCACTAGAAAGGCCTTACCCTATCATTGTTGTATCGAGCATTTTCTCCAAATTTAGTGAATTTGGAACCAGTGCTTGGAGACAGTCTCATGTCTTCCGTGGCTTGACTGGATGTCTAGTCTGAGCTTCTTTTTTTGTTCCACGTTTGTGTCAAATTGGCGAAAAATACTGTAAACTAGAATAATTCTTTTGGATCTTGTTTTTTGAGGTCTTCAGATTTAGGATTATCTCATCCATGTTCCTGACTGTCATAATGAATTTAACATGCTACATATACTTATATTGTGCCATTATTAGAATAGTTTTTTATAGGATTTACTCTTCTCCTTAAACATTCTTTTCTGACTGTCAGGCTGCAAAGATTGTCAAACAAGTTTATTCTGTAATTCCAGTCTATGATAAAATAGTTCCTGCTCTTCTGTCTGGTGGTGTGTGGAATCTCCCAAAGACATGTAGCTTTTCACCTGGTATTCCTGTTGGACCCATGTTAGCTAAACCAACCAAAGGAGTATCTGAAATTGTGGAAAAGTTTCAAGATATGGAGTTCACCTGTGAATACAAATATGATGGAGAACGTGCTCAGGTAATAATACCTAATAAAAGAAATATTCTTTTATTGGGGCATGGAATAAAGGGTACATTATGCAGTAACCGTTAACTTTCCATGTAGATACACTATATGGAGAATGGCTCAGTGGAGATATACAGTAGAAATGCAGAGCGGAATACTGGAAAGTTTCCGGATGTTGTTGCTACTATCACAAGGTAGTCTTTATTTTAGCTAATAGCTATAGGCCAATTTCATCTTTGGGATTCAAATTATGATACATAATTCTGGAATATATGTAGTCCAGTACCCCACAGGTTTTATAAACGTACCTTTCCAGCATAATGGATCCAGAATGCTTTAAGTGAGATATCTGGCATCTGCATTTGTCAAGCATAACAATGCTTATGCTGGAAAAGAGATGATTTCCTAAAAGGGCTATGCTTTTGTTGAATGATTCTATTGTATACCAAGCCTGATTTTGATGAAATGAAACTGATATGTATCTAACAGTTACATTCTTCTTTGTTTTCAAAGTGAATATTAATAGTTTTGTGGTCCTTGTGCTGTACTTTTGTACTTCTAACTGGTTGGTTGGGTACGAAAGAAAACAATTTTTAAAAACTCAAAGTCGTCAAAGAATAAGTTGATGTACTAAAAAAACTAAACATACTCTCCTCCATCAATAAAACTGAAGGTTCCCTCCCCTCTTTTTATACTCAGTGACATTGGGTACGTGTTAACTTTTATGCTGATAGAATTGGTATTTTATCCTATTTGTGTGGAGTTCTATGCCTAGAATACCGATGCAATAAGCTCTCTTCCTGGAGATCATTTAGAAGCTACTTTAGGAGTTCATAAGTTTTTAATACTATGGGTAATGCAAGGTTGTTTAATATTCATTATTATTTAATCCTAAGAGTGGCAACTTCTTGTATATGTGGCATAATTCATTTTGCTGAGAGATTACTCATGTTGGCAATTTTCTTGAACTTTTTTGAGGTGTGTAGACTTAGACATTATATTTTCTTGTCAGTAGTTACTAATATTTACCATCTAAGTGCAGATTAAAAAAGCCTTCTGTAACATCATTTGTTCTTGACTGTGAACTTGTTGCATACGACCGTGAGAAACAGAAAATCCAACCTTTCCAGGTGAAAATCTTGTGATAATTCATTTTCTACTTTAATAAGAACTAGCATCTGATAATTTATTTTCTATTTTTTGAATTATGGGTTCTTGATTGCTATTTTTCACTACAACAAAAGAAATTGAAGCCATTTCACAGATGTTGTATTGGTTGCTAGAACAGTGATCATAACTGCCATATAATTGTATTCTAATCTAGATTTGGATATTGATTTTAGCCTTGTATAATGCTTTTCAACAAGCAAATTATAAAATGCCCGTAGGAAATTATTGATAAAAGGTGTTGAACAACGTTTGGGCTGCACTACGCTGATAGATATCTAATTTTGTTTTGATTCTTCCTAGCCTATATCATTGCTCTGAAGATCACTGCCTTAGTTGTGTTGTCCTTTTATAACCCTTTCATCTTACATGCAGTTCAGTCATTTTTAATGATCTTCCTGCTATTCTCCATTCTTCTATAGCAATGGGACAAACTTTAAAGGTTATCCATTTCAATTTTGGAATATAGTTTTGATATATTAGGTTCTAGTCTGAATGAAGCTTTTTTTTTGTGAAAAATGGGCACAACTCTGAAGGTTAAAGGGTATGGACAATGACTGTATCTCAAATACCTCTTCATAGAGGTTGGAACTTGGAACAATGTATGGAACTAAAGATACTCAGCCTTAACAAAATAGAGGTTTTTCTCTTCATTTATTAAGTACTTATTAGTATCCTTGTTTCTACCTTTCTCCTTTGGCATTTCTTTCTAAGGCCCCTCCTCTGGTTTGATCTTTCATGTTGGTGCGTCGCTTCTGTTTTTCTTTATGTCGAGATACACCTGTTAGATCACTTTCTGTTTTGTTCGTTGATATGCATATTTTGTTTGTGAAATAAAACATATGGAGTTGTCAATTTTAATGTAGCCGTTCATCTCTAGTGTGACATGTTACTTACCAAATTTGCCTTGGTCAGATTCTCAGCACGCGTGCTCGGAAAAATGTTGTCATGAATGACATCAAAGTCAACGTTTGCATATATGCTTTTGACATCCTCTATCTTAATGGTCAACAACACTTGCAGGATCAACTCAGCGTTCGTAGAGAGGTATGATGTCCTTTGTGGCTTAATTATCTCAGACTTAATTATGTATTTTCCAGCAAACTAGATTTTTTTAGCAGTTTTGATGCTTCCATGTGGGTGATCAAGCTTCTTTCATAATATTGTTCATTTTCTATCTGTTAAACTGAAGAGTATGAATTTTCACTGAGTATTAGCTCAGACTTGGAGTCTTACCTTTCTTATGTAGCTTGTTGCATCAAATATGGAATCTTTATTCCGGGTGACTTGAAATTAATGATTTCCTATGTTACTCTGATATCTTTCAATGTTTTTTTGTCTAGCTTCCTTTGAAATCCACCGATTTCCAGAATCATTCTCTTTACTATCAACAGCGACCTTTAGTATTAATTTCTTACTTACAGATGTTATCTTTCATGAAGTAGATGATTAAGTTGAATACCACCTAAGTCAGCATCTGTGTTGTTACTTACTCTGTGTTGCAAGTTTGGACTGTCATTTTATCTTTCCTTTTGACATATAATAATATTTACTTACTTGTTTATCCTATTTGTGCAGCATCTTTACAAGTCATTTCAAGAAGAACATGGTTTTCTCCAGTTTGCCACTGCTATAACATCCAATGATCTCGAGGAAATACAAAAATTTCTTGATGATGCTGTTAATTCTAGGTAAGTCTAATTTTTATGGCTTCTAGTTACTTTAATGTTTTAGGCATTAAATGATCAAATTTGTGGATGTTTACTTCTCACACATTGTGGGTTCATCATCTTACTGAACATAGAGGGGCCTAGGGAATTCTGTGAGAGTATGTCAATTATCGGATATGGCCGTATTTTATTTTTCCATTATTGCATCTACAGTAGGAAGTGAAGAGAAGTTTGTGCACTAAGCTACGATTAGTTGTGTTGTATCAATTTTGGGATGATTTGGCGTCATTTTGACTATACGCTGAACGATTAGAGGACTTAGTAGCTTTTGGTTTTACCAAAGCTGTCATGTAATGTCAAGAATTTCCATCTTCTTTTTGATGTTGTTTGCTCCAGCTGTGAGGGGTTGATCATCAAAACATTGAACAAAGATGCTACTTATGAGCCTGCAAAACGGTCTAATAACTGGCTCAAATTGAAAAAGGATTATATGGAAAGGTAAGCCCTTAAGCTTATAACTGGTTTGAACTAATAAATACTGCTTAAGCTCATTTGGAGGTAGTGTTAATGATTTTATGCTCTGCAGTATTGGTGATTCGCTAGATTTGGTTCCCATTGCTGCATTTCATGGCAGGGGGAAACGCACTGGTAAGTTATTAAGTAGCTTTTCTTCTGATAGGATATCAACTATCTATAAATGCTTTGAATGTGACAGAGCGGTGTTTTCTCTTGCTTTTGTTTCTAGGTGTCTATGGTGCCTTTCTCCTTGCTTGTTATGACAGTGACAAAGAGGAATTCCAAAGCATATGTAAAATTGGTAAAGCTCTACTTCTTGATCTAAGCTGTGGTGCCGTTGTAAAAATCTTCCACCTGCCTGACTGAAAACATATTTAATGCTGCTTGATGGTTTTAAAAATCTATCTACCTATTTGTATTTTGGATGTCTAAGCAATGTGGGAATTTGTGGTTCTCATTAGGAACTGGATTTTCTGAAGCAATGCTTGAAGAGCGTTCCGCCAGTCTTCGCTCTAAAGTTATTCCCAAGCCAAAGGTTGGCTTGAATTCGTTTTTATCCCTTGGATATATATGATTTTTTTCTTTTTAATGGGATTATCAATCCTCACAGTTCGCTGACATATACGCCATGTCCAGTCATATTACAGGTATTCGGATACAATCAGTCCAGATGTATGGTTTGAACCAACTGAGGTAGCAATCAACATCTTTTACTTATTTGGTTTTCTAAATTTGGTTGCTCTCTTGTTTATTTATTTATTTTTTAATTTCTTAATTTTCTCTTTTGTCTAGGAAGCAATCATCCGTCCCATTTCATTATGTGTTGTGTATCAATACCTCACCATCCATGGTCATACCATTCTAACACCTATCTGCCGCACCATCATTTTTTTTAATCCAGAACCAGCTTCCTTACTCTATAGTGCAATTACTCTCCAATTACCTAAATTTCAAATTTTAAATTGTGCCAAACACTCTTCTGGCTGTTGTTCCTGACCTGTAATCTTGTGCTGTTGTGCATGCTGATAGTATATGCCTAGCCCATTTCTTTGGCTGGTAGCATCAAAGAACTAAGAAATGTTTCTCTTCTTAATAATGAGAGGAATTATTGTTGAATATCAGTGGATTCTAACAAAGGGAACTACCAGCTGTTTTCTGATAGCCATTAGCTTTTCAGAAAATTGTCACCCAAGCATGATGTCCAGGTGTAAGCATTTTATCCTCTAGAAGGAACAGATGATCTGCCACTCATTGGCAAGTTTGGTCGCTCTGATGGGCAATTGCAAATAAGGGTGCCAAAACTGTTGAGCCTGAGATGGAACTAATTTTCTTCATTTACGTTCCTTCTCATTGAGATCCTATTCTACCCTAGTGTACCATGTTTCTTATTTTATCTAATCAAATCTCCAAATTATCATGGTGGCAAGATGCAATTGCTCTCCCTTTGAGGGAAGTGAAACCCTCTTTAGAACAGGAAAATTTAGATTGTTTGTTTTTTAGTTTATTTATTTATTTATTATTATTGTTTTTTGGGGTGGGGGTGGGTGTCATGCGTTGAAGTGAAATTGGTTTTTGGTATTTGACATCAGGAAGTGTTTCCACACCTGTGTGAAACCGTTTTATAGAACAGAAAAAACAGGCTTAGCCTCTGCTGGAAAGGATGATATTTAAGAAAGTTGCCCTAGGAAAGTATTACTCTTCAACGAGACAAAGGAAAGGAGATGGACAACCCGTTGTTGTTAGCTGTTCTTTGATTTTTTTCTTCTTCTTCTAAGGATGTAGCATTTAACCCTACTGGATAGGAAATATAAATTTCTCCTGTATAGGATAACTCACATCAGTCGTATATCTTTTAGGTTTGGGAGGTCAAAGCTGCTGATCTCACTATTAGCCCTGTTCACCGTGCTGCCATTGGTATTGTGGATCCTGACAAGGTACCATTTAATTCTTTCAAGGAACATGATTTACGTGCAGCGTGCATTTTGTTATATACTTACCTGAACTCTAAGCTCGAGTAAACTTGGACTGAGGCAGTAGGGCCTTTGGTACTAAATATGTCTATCCTGTTATATTTTGTATTTTTACGAGTTAATAATTTTTCACAATTTATTGAATTTCAAGATTTAACTTCATTCCACTTATCTAATTGATGTTTTTTATACTCTGAAATTAGGTCCTCCCTTAAACCCCTCAAATCCAATCCCAAAAGAGAATATTTCTTTTATACTGCAGGGTTCTCTTTCTGTTGATGGCATAATTGAATTAAAGACAAATCGGATAAAATTTTAGTGCTTCGTAAAACTATAAGAACCAAGAGAACAATCAGATTTAAATGTCTTTTAGTTTGTTATTGTAGTGGCTCACTGATGTATAAGCCCTTTCATAGTGAACAAGGATATGAGATGATTAAGTTTATTATTGATTACTTTAGTAATTTTTAATTCGATCTTCTACCACAATTATCAGAGGTTTGACTGTATTTTAGATTCTACTTCGTGAAGCCATCTCTTCTTATCTTGCTTTTCCTTTTCATCTTCTGCCCTCGTTCTCCTCCCTATTTTACTGCTTTTGCATGTTTGTATGTCCCTGTGCGTGTTACAGCGCTCCACATTTACACATTTTCAAACTCGGAGTCTAGAAGGAGTTTCATCCATGGGAGGTGAAAGCTTTATTTCTTAGTCTGTACTTTTGATTAAATGGCTAACATTCTTTCATCTTGCTTGTTCTATCTTCACTAAGGGAATTTCACTGCGGTTTCCACGATTACTTCGTGTCCGAGAAGATAAGAATCCAGAGCAGGCCTCCTCATCTGATATAGTAACTATTCGATGTCATATTTTGGTTTCTGTCCACTCAACCTATCCTGCTTATTTTTGTCGGCATAGTTCCTTGATATTTAATTGGATCCGTTTCTTTGCTAAATTCAGGTTGCAGATATGTATAATGCGCAGAAGCACAACCAAAGAGACAACCAAGATGAAAATGAGGATGATTGAGATTGAGAAAAGAATGCCTCTTTCGTTAATTTTTGGAAGTGATGTCTCCTGTACATATGTAATGAATGTCGTTCACATAAGTAAGTTGGTTCCTTTTTGCAATATGTTTTGATATCTTACAGTCGTATTGTTCTCTCACACCCTGAAGAGCTACGTTCAACTGTCTGATTTAGTGACATCAGACCTTTGTTTCCCTGTTAATTTTTTCAAAGATCGTAATGTTTCCAATATAAAGTCAAGTGGTGATAACCATCTAATATGATTTTCATTCTATCTTGAGGTTCCAAATTTTTCTGCCATTTGAAATTTGAGAAAATTTAATTGGAATTGATGTGCAATTCAATGACATCAATTTAAGCAAATTGTTTGCCTTTCCTAAAACCTAACTAATAATAACTAGAAAGAAGCAGAAAAAGAAGGCTAGCTATGTTTCCAGTTTTTATTTTCTCCGTTGGTTGTGAAAAACTTCTAATTATCCCCTAATAGTTTGAATATATGTGACTTCCTAAGGGGTTCCATTAGATCTGCCCCCCTTTCATTATCTTGGCCTAATGTTGTTAAACTTCTTTCTGCTGCTCATTGCCTCCTTAGAAATTATGGTTTTTTCATGCTTTGTGATAAGAATATATTAGTCATTGACACAAAAAATTAAAAATTAAAAATTAAAAAAAATCATAATAACAAGTCAAAAATTTTGCATAATGTGCAAAGTTTATTGCACTAGTGGGAGTTGAGATGCATATTTTGTAGCAAGAGGGCAATTTGTTCATTTCTGAAGCTAAAGGGTTATTTGCAATTCCTCCTTTTTTGGATTGTGCTCTGTCGTCATTTGTTTGACCTGGCAGGACAGCAACCGTGTACGGTGGAGTGAGTAGCAGACACGGTGGTTCATGCTACAGATCCAGGTGTTAGGCGGTAGACCGGTAAGACAATCAATGATAGAGACCTCATTTGCAGCCACGTTTAAAGTGAATTGTCTTGAAACTGGTGCTAGCATCCTTTTATTTCCTGTGTCAATTGTATTACCCAAATCCTATCCACTAGTTTCATTCTTTCTGTTGCCAATTTTTCTCACTACATACTGTTGTACATATGAAAGAACAGTTTTACAATTAACTGCTGGTGCCTGAAAACTAGCTATTTCACAGTTTAGTCTATTCTTCAGTTGGCGGGTGGAAAATATTACACCATGCGGAATACACTTGAATGTCTGTTCCTTTGGTACATTGTGAACATTTTTCCATTGGAAAAGATGAAGCCATAGAAAGAAAGCTTGCAATATATAGCTGTATGCCCTCAATGGATAGGTAGTCATGCGTGGAATATGCGCATTTGTGAGTGTTCGGGTTGGCAAGTTTAGACATTTGGCATAGGAGCATGTGCCTGAAAAAATGGGATGTAGAGATTTTTTGAAATGGATTGATGGAAACTGGAGAAACTGGGGGTGGGGGCAAGGGAACGTGATCCAGGCATTGAATTTCAATGTTGATTTGTTTTTCCTCTTGATTTTGCCGTGTGGACCAGTCTTGACTCTTGAAGCCATATTTCTTTGCTTTGGCCCCCCCTAATTCTAACCGTCTCTCACGCTCAAATTCACCAACCTTACCCTGTAAGAATCCTTTCTTTCTTTCCGTTCTCTTTTTGCTTTTTGTGCGTGTGTGTGTGTATTGCTTGAAGTTTCCTGTTCTTAGGGCATGAAAGGTTTAGGGAATTTTAGTTCAAATTTGATTTGATCGAACCCAATTAATCATGTGGAAGTGTAATTGTAATTGTATTTCTTGTGTTTTGTCACTATAATAAGAAAGTGAACCTCTTATATGAATATAAAATTCGCTTGTGACTGTTTGACTGATCAAATCGAAATTGAATTAGAATTCGGTCCTAGTATTTATTTCGAAGCTTCACTCGTGCATTTCGTGATTTCCATTTTAATGCAAGTTTGGGACCGACGCTCGCATGTTTAGAAATTAGTAAATTGACCCTCTTGAAAGTGAGAAAAATAAAAGGATGCCCCGTGTGGGTGTTCTAATGAGTCTCGACATGTATTATTTGCGAATGTTTATTTTGAGCATGTATAAGTTGCGTCTAAGTTTGGATTTACCTAGCAGTCGAATCAGGGACACCTAAAATTACGCTTGGATTTACCTAGCGATCGAATCAAGAGTTCCTGAAATTAATTAGACTAAGTGTGTATACTTGAATTATATATATATAAAAAAAGGAAAATATGTTCTTTTAACTAAGATGCCATGCTTTCTATTTTTAGTTGTCTTGTCCTTTACTATAAAAACAAAACATAATGCACTTCAATTTATATTTAAAAAAGATCGAATTTAAATTCTTTTTGCCATAATACAATGACCTTAAATACGCAGAAAAGGTTTTATATACAAAACAGAAGCCAAAAAAGAAAATCAAATTTAAATCATGTCTTCCATTGTGGAAGCAATTTTTTTCTTTGCACTTTTTAATCCGACAATAAGTTTTCATGGTTTTTTTTTTTTTTTCAAATTTACTATGTTAGTTACTCAAGAATAACTTGAATCTGTTACAAATTATTTTTATCATCGTTTGGTATATTTATCTTATTGGAAGAATTGTGGTCAAATAAGTATAATTAAATTTTACGCAATTCACATTACTAACTTTAATTTTTGCATGTTATGTAATTGATTGCTCATAATTATCTTTGATACGAATGATTATTTCATCCTACAATACAAGAAGACCCGTTATGTAATTGATTACTCATAATTACCCTCGAGGCCAATAATTATTTCCCCTACAAAAAGAGAAGAGTCGAGTATATAAGTTAATCATATTGGAAGCGTAATTTTATTTGATCTATGATTGATTTGAGTCTTATTCCATCAAATGTAGCATAAAATTTTCCTATTGATGTCCTTTTTGAAGAATTTCTTGAGCAATTGCAACTCATCTTTCATGGAGAAAAGGATTTTGTGCGCTCAAGGAAGGCAAGCTGTGGTTCTTTTTGCTTATCTTTTGTAACATAAAAATATTTTAATGAGTGCAAAATAGTTATAAAGAGATGGAGTAAATGATATTTCATCTCCAAATTTAATAATTTTAGTATTTTTTATTTTTTAAAAGTAAATTTAAATACTTTATCCCCTCAAACTTAATTATTTTGATAAAATATATTTTTCACATTTTGTCCCCTTAATTTTTATTTGTTATAGACTTAGCCGCCAATTTTGTTTTCACTTTAAATTTTCATCGAAATGCTCCTCTCTTCATGAGCCGCTATTTTTTATTTTTTTTCACTCATGAGAAAATGACATCATAATATTTTTTTTTATTAGTGCCAATGATGAAAATACGGCAAGCGATATCATCTAAAATATTTTTAATACTACGATCGATATTATTTGAGTAAATATACTATCGTTTGTTGTGTTTTTAGCATTGATAATAATAAAATAGAAAGAAGGGGGTAAATAATAATAATGACTAATTAAAAGAATTTTGATAATAAATAATCTAAAAATAACATTAAGAACAAAGTATTTTAATTTTGTTTTTAAGGTAAAATGCTATAATTATTAAGTTTGAGGAATAAAGTGCTGAGTTACCCTAAAAGATTTGAGGCAGATAATAAGAAAGTAAAATTATTAGGTTAAACAAAGAAAAACAAATGATTTAAGAGGCATCATTTCAACTTAAAAACAATTAGACATGGGTCAAGTAGTAGATCCCAATTCTGATTTGTGGGAACCCATTCAATCCGACAAGCGGGGCCTTTCACACCTTCTGGTTGTTGCACATACCCCACCCCACCCCACCCCACCCCCGATGTAACAATTCCAGAGTCAGTCCACACACACACAACCTAAGTTTTGACACGTACAAACATGAAAACACACATATCACATACTCCTGTAGAACCGTTGAAGATTTCTTGTTACATCTCTAATAATATTATAGAAAATCTATCCCTTTCCACAAGGTGAACACCAGGTAGAAGAAGAGTAAAAAGAAAGAAGACTAATTATGTGAGGAAAGAGAGGCTCCAACCAAAATGCAGGCCAACAAAACAAGAACAAGCCTCAAATGGTCAAGCTTGGATCTTCACTTCATAAATTAAACCACTGTACAAATGCTAAATCATCTGCAGTTCCCACCTTCCTAATCTTGACTAGTAATTGTTGGAAGTTGAATGACAAAGACAGTGCCAAAAGTAGACATGTTTACTTAGATGTCAATGGAGAACAATCCTTTGGTACTTCAAATCAATGGAGGAATCAGATCCCTCAGACAGAACTCTTTTCCTGTTTATCCTACCACAGTTGTTAATGTTGATGTTGCTGTGAAATGAGTCTTGGTTGATGGAGTGAGTGGACAGTGTTGGTAGAGGTGGTGGTGGTGGTGGTGATGGAATTATCACTGGTGGGGGTGGAATTTGATAGGTGTCAAGTGGTGGTGGAGGGTGGCGCCACTGCGGCAGAGGGCCGGCAAGGAGGAGGGTCTGGAGCAGTGGCCCTGCTTCAATCACTGCTTGCAGAAGCTTACCCTTTTCTGGTAATGGCCTGTCTAGCACTATAGGCAACTCTGGTTCTGCTTCTGGTGGTGGCTGCGACGGTGGTGCTGGTGGCATGTGGTGTGGTGATGAAACAATGCTTTCATCACAATCTGAGGAAGAAAATCCATTGTTGGAGTCCATTCCTCTTCTGGGATCATCTTCAATGCTTGAAATCCCAGAATGTGGAGTTGATTGCTGGCACTGTTGTTGTAGCTGGTGTTGGAGCAATAGCTTCTCAAAGAACACTTTTTGGCACTTTTCTTGAGCTTCATCCCTCTCTTTGATGGTCCTGCCGAGCAGCTCTCTGAGTTGGGCTATTTGTTCATCTCTCATTTTGAGCTCCTCCTGTGCCTTCAGCCTCGTATCTTCCAGCTCCATAGTCAGCAGAAGCGATTGCCTAAGCTCATCCATACTCTGCTTTAAACAATTAAATACACCATGCCCACTTCAAGTTAAAACACTTCTTTTTGTCATCTATCAACAAAAACAAACCCCATCTAGTATAAAATCCTTTAGCAGCAAGCAAACAGCATTCTACCCTACTCTTGCTTCAGACAAAAAATGCATACACAAGCACATCACATTTCAATCAGCCAACAGTTTTATGCCTACCTACAATTAATGCTATCATAATATTGGTGAAGTAGATAAGAGCTTTCTCACCTTTTCTTGGTGGAAATAAGTCCAATTAAGAAGAAGGCTTCTTTGATTATCCATGCCCCTTTACCAAATATGTTTGAGATGTGGGGTTGAGAGTAGACTCAGGAATTGGAGAGTAGACTCAGGAATTGGAGAGTAGGAGAGCGAGGGAATGAGTCAGTGATTTCTGCTTCTTATAAGGACTAAACTTTTGGGCTTTGGCACTGTTTTCTTTACTCTCACAAGAGTCTGCCCCTTCAATTTCTTTCTTTCTTTTCTTTCTTTTCTTTCTGGGGGGTGGGGTTGTTGGGGTGTTGGACTAAGGCAGAAAAAGCCAAGAGCCTCACTGACAAACCTAAAAGACTCTATTGTGTACTATAACATAACAGGATATATCTAATCTTAATCTGACTGAAGATTGAAAAGAGTCTTGAGTTTTGTTTTGGTGGTCAGGGGCTGGTGTGTAGGCATCACAGGCAAAGTTGCCTATCGGCCGCGGGGAATTTACATTATCAGCGACATTTGCGGGAGTAAAGACAACTCTGATTCACTGATGTGATTTTGCATTCCAATTTGCAAACTCTGCCAATTAGAATTAGTGGAACATTATATTTAATCATGTTGTTGATTAAAAATGATTGAGTTTGGGCATTACTTAAGTTATGTTTAAGTCATAAGGCAAATTATTGTCTTTTTTTTTTTTTTTTTTTAAGGATTTTATAATCCCGGGATGATTAGTGGGGTAGTTTTGAAATTAGAGGATGCTTAGTGCATGAGAATGCATTTTATATTAAATTTTGTCATAGTATTTAATATGCAAATTTCGATTGCTTTATTTATTTATTTTTTAAAGCCATGAAATATATTATTATATTAAACATTAATATCGATAAATTAATAATTTCTCTATAAAATTAATACTCTATAAATTTATAATCTCTATTATGTAATAATTTTTTATGATCCCGACTTGGGCTAATAAGCTAAATTAATAATTTTGATAAATTAATAAGATAATACATTATATAACTATGTGGTTCCGTTCATATCATAAATTAATAATTTGCTAAAATTAGAAATATAATGGATTATGATATTTTCTTAAAATATGACTCTATTGTAATTTATTTTTTCTTGAAATTTAAATCTAGTTGGATTTATCTCTAATGCTTGAGTATATTTGATATTGTAACTTGATTAACTTTTAAGTGAAATATTCAAGCGAAATTTTTCAAAAAACCATTTTTGCTAAAATTATTTTTGAGTGCATGTCGGATGCTCTTACTATATTAATTGCATAATGCTTTACCCATCTCATCTATCAATATTGATTTTTGAACACTTTTTAGATGAGAAGCCAGTGTACTTATGAAATATAAGAAAATTTTGTGTTTGTTTATATAAAAATTATTTTTAATCTAATTCATTGAATAATTAAATTAAATTAATGTAATAAATATTTTTTGATTAATTTAAGATATATTTAGTAGATTAAATCCATGTTCAGTTGATTAGATTGGTAAAATACAACAAATTTATAGTTGGTTAAATGTACTTTCATTGAATTTTAAATACACTTGGAATAATTTATATTCAATTGATTAAATTGATAAAATAAAATGAATTTTTAGTTGATTAAATATATGTTGGTTGAATTGTAAATACACTTGAATTAATTCATATTCAATTGATTAAAATGAAAAAATACAATGAATTTTATTTGATTAAATGTATGTATATTAAATTATAAATACACAGTATAAATTAATATATTATTAATTTATTGATTAATTAATAGATGTAAATTGTTAATACACTCTATAAAATTAATAAATTATGAATTTATCAATTAATTAATAGATTTTATATGGTTCTAAGACTATTAATTTGTAGAGATTTTACTGTACTAACTATAATAAAAGCCGACAAAATAATTACATATTTGATGAGATTCAAACTCCAAATGTGGGAATCCATTATTTTATTTCATGTTAGTTATTTGCCATGCAAATTGCAAGTGTTCAACTATTTAGATTTTTGGATTGACTTGAGCCTTGATAAGAATCGATTTTATTTTATTTTTAATTTTTTAGTTATTTTCTTCGGAATGAATGAATATCTTATATATTATTTTCAGTAAATTGCCTATCTACCTTTATAGATGATATTAAATTTCTGCCTCAGTACTAGGAAAAATTGCATGTACCTCCCGGGGACTAGGGCACTTTAGCAATTGACACCCAAATATTTCAGAATTTGGCTAAGAGCCCCCTTCCGTCACTCTACCATTAGGATTTCTCTCAACTTGGATATCAATTGCCCAAAATGTCTTTATTTTGAATGGTTAGAATCAATTTATCCTAATTTTAAACAGAAAAATAAATTAAAATATAGTAGCTGAAAAACCTAAAAGCAATAATCAGCTCTGGAACCTAAAATTGTTAATTACCAGAACTGCTAAATTAAATTAAAAAATGAGTATCAATTCCGTAATGATTATTTTGAAAATCTGTAAATTAGTTCACCCATGACATTTGATGGAACAATTTTGACATTTTTAATTTAAAACAATTTCGAAGCCCCAATTAATTCTTATTAGTAAAACCATATACCAATAATGAAAATTTGAAAATCAAATCAAAATAATTTGTTCATCATCGGTTAAATATATGCTATATTCGGTAGAGTGTGCATCGAATGAAAATTCACCATTCATCTACACACATCATATATATGTATGTGTTTTTGTATGTAGATAAAAAATGAATGCTACAATCAATACACTTCACCGAATATAATATCGAAAAGACGTGCGATATTACACTTCTACCAAAATAACTCATATGTAATAAAAGAGATAATTATGGCTAGCATATTCAAATTCACAACTCATGGATTGAATCAATTGAATCAATTGATCTGATGATAAAATCTTTTCTCAAATAGGACTGACAGAAATTGATTAATATAAATCTCCACATATGATTGTTCTAGAAATTTGTCACATTTTCTATATAACACAATGTTAATTCTTAGAATTTGTCAGTTTGCAACATAAATGGTCGTTCGACATCAAAAAAGAACATTTGTATGCCAAACTTGTCGGGGGCCACATGGTTGCTCACTCGGTAAAACTGTTTGCTTGTCTACGAGCTTTCGAGCACTCGTTTAATTATGTTTTCTTCCTTACATATGCTTCTCAATATATTTGTTGCAAGTCACTAAATTAATACTATGAAAATTGTTCATTTACCATAAAAAAAAATAAAAAATGAAAAGCACTTCTACATTATGAATGAAAAGAAGATTATAATTATAAAAGAATTTTTAACGAAGTGCTTAGCTTGAGTCGTTGTTGTTGATGTTGTTTTTTTTTTTTTTAATTTATTTCGATCCCTCGTTCCACTTTTTTAACTAAACGGTAGACTGAATTTGACTATTTACTGAGGAAAAAAAAAGAATAGAAAAGACTGATTTTGACTATTTTTACCTTGAGATACCACTCTATAAAGGCCTACTTTATTAGTGCTTAATCATGAGATTATTCATCCTTAAACAGTCTTGTGGAAGAATGTCGTAGCAAATTAGTCCTAAAATCATATTATTAAATAGAGCCATAATGGGAATTAGGTAGGATTCTTTAACTTTTGTGTAGAACTTCGAGAAACTTTTTGATTTATTTATTTAATTTAAAAATTGATTATACTCAAGATTATTATTATTTTTTTCCTCCAGCCGCGTTATGCTTAGAATTTTCTGTACGCGGAATTTTCCATTAGCCTTATTATATGGTAAATATTTTTTTTAATTTTATAGGAGGAAGTTGTAGTTGAAGAATAAAAAAATCGTGTCAAGTATTTGTCTCGAGAATATTTGTAGGTATAGCATTTTAAAACAGGGAGGTCTTCTTGCTATTTGATATATTAAAATAACAATAATAAGAAATGGGCTCGAGAAATTCCCACTAATTTATTTTAAATTTTTTATAATTGATAATCATATATATAACTTCAATGTGTGGATGGATTGACTTTGCTCAATGGGCGATGGGAACAAAATGAAAATAAATAGTACTATTTGTCAACGAGAATGGCATTATTTTGAACCAAAATAATAAATTAAATTTAAGAGATTTTCATTACTCAATAAGTTCGAAGATTAATTTGTCTGAACTGCATGGAAAAAAAATAGAATTATTTGAATTTGACTTGTTTAATAATCAAATTTAAATTAAAAAGCAATTTTAATTTGGATAAAAATAAATTTGATAAGAAGGAGAGAATTGAATAAATTAGTATGGTTATCAAATGAGTTGCTTTGGAAGGGAGAGCTGAATAATGTCGTAGATGATTAATGAATAGAATACATCAATTTTGCCCATGTTAAAAAGATACAAATTGCATATTTCTCTCTGGAGTTTTTCAAATTTTTGAATTAGGGACTGGCGGGGCTCGAACATGTTGAAGATAGAATAATCAATTAATCATGGTTCAGTAAACTACGTATTAGGAAAAAAAACTGTAGTTGTTTTTTCTAGTATTTAATCAGAGCATTTAGTCATGGTCGGAGCAAATATTATTAATTAATGGAAAATTAATGTAAGAAGTATTATAATAATAAGGGATATTCTTAGTTGGAGGTCTCAAAATGATTGTGGGTATACATACATGAATCTCGTAAATCAATAATTGTGGGTTGAAACTACTGACTAGCATGTTTAGAATCCACTATTTTTTATTTTTATTCATATTGCAGTGGGTATTATATTTTCTATCCCCACTATGTTATAGAAAATAGTACGTAATACACATATTATATAATTGATTTGAATTCGTTTAAATTTATTTTGAATTAAAATTTCATCAAAAATCAATTTCATTCTAATAAATATTTGTCTGAAAAAAAGAAATTATCCTTGGCACTTCAATTTTTTTTTATCCAACGTCAAATAAATTTTGTATTGAAATTGATACAATTTGGTTCGAAGCAAATCATGAAACTGTTTTTACGTGTCATGTGTTTGTATGTCTTTCACAACCTTAGCACATAATATGATCGAGCGCTGTACAAAGCGCAATAATTGGTATTTATATAAATAATTCTGTGAATTTTCATTACTATATATCTCAATCTCCTGTGCCGAACAGCTTATATACTAGAAGGAAAAGAAAAAAAAAAAAGGACTTCTCCTACATCACTACCTCTCAATATTTCCACTTTTGACTAAGTATTTTGTTTTCACAACTAATGTCTTGATTTAGAATGTAGGCATTATTTTTTTCACAAAAGTAAAATAATCATGTTCTTTCTTTTTAAAAAAATAGAGAAATAAAAACTAAATTTTATATATATCTTTTCACTATATATAGTTGAATTTCATGAAAATGAAATTGCTAATCATTGTTGCCATTATTGCTACATTCTTAATCATGCCCACATATATATTCTAAGAGAAGTCCATATTTTACAACGAATATGAAACAAGAATCGTGTACAAAGAAAAAAATGAAATTAGCACGCATTACTTGACTCCTTGAACACGATATGTGCTTGAAGTATCAAGATGACAAAATCACTTAAAATGGAAAATTACAAAAAAGTGAAGGCGTGGAGAGTTTGTAATTTAATTTTTTATAGTAAAAAATTATTTATTTTAATAAATTCATCATAAACAGGGAAAAAAAAAAAAAAACCGCCATTCTTCTTTCGATTTGAAACGGTTTGAAATGTAAATCAGGTTAGGTCATAGTTAAGTCTGAGTATAATCATATTTATTTCATGCTGAAATATTCAAAGGAATCCATTGCTAACATATCAGATGGGAAGATTTTTTTCAAAAATAAAATGGTTGATTAGCATCAAAGAAACGTTAATTTTGACTCAGAAAATGCTACCATGTGCACTTGACAATCAGCGTACATAAATTAACAGTATATGAAATGTTGAACATTCAAAGACTTTATTTTCCAAAAACTTTAGATACTTTTTCTTTCTTTTTATCTTTGACATGTGCCTTTATTTTAATTGTAGGAGTCAAAATTTTCATATTCATAATGGCGGACATAGAAAATTGATACTCGGGGCGAGAATTTTTTTTTAAAAATAATAAATAAAAAAATATTTTTTATTATTTAAAGAGAACGATTTTTAAATTTTTAATAATTTAATATATAAAAATCTATATAAATTTAAAAAAAAATAGATTTGAGGGCGGACCCCTCTCCTGTTCACAATAGTCATAAAAAGGAGGCGATTTACAAAAATCTCCAACTCTACCCTTGGGAGAGGCAAATTCTTCTTCACCAGGAAAGATTAGGCCTTGTATAGTTTTTATTTTCATTTTTCTGTGTTTTTAAGTTTAATTCTATTTTTGCATTAATTTTTATGCGAAAATAAAAATGTATTTAGATATAGTGTAGAAATATTGATTTTATTGGATTGAAAATAACATTTCAGTGTAAGAATAATAATTAATGAGTCTCATTATTTTTTTTTATATTTCACCAATTATGTTGGGTTGACAAATTATTATTTAATTTACTATGGTCTCGTTATATAAAGAAAAATTATTATTTAATTAGTTAGTATATTTTAATTATTTTAAAAAATTAATAAAATACCATATCAAATATTAATAATATGAGTCCTACTACTTTGACTAAATAGGTATTTAGGTTTGAAATAAATGATTATAAGTATAAAAACAAAAAAAATATGGTAAAATAAATTTATTCTTGATTTATAAATAGTAGAAAGGCAAAAATAGATTTTGAAAATGAAACCATACGAAGGCCTTATATTTGGGTTTGATACCATTTGATCCCAGTCATGTTTTTTTTTTTTTTAATTTTCGCTTACGAAATCTCATAATAATTTCTACTATATATATATACATACATATATATACACACACATTTATAAAGCCTATATAGAACCAAACTAGTAGGATCTCGTAATCTGATTTTAATGTGTTTATGATAAGCATACTTTAATTAGATCCAAGCGTCGTGCGATTTTAATCTAATGATGCATTCAAGCCTAAACGACTCAACTCTCGTGCCCTAGCCCAACAATGCGCACAAGTCTGTGAGACCTAAATTATATTAAAGACACATATAACAATGTCCCACTTAAAATTATATAAATACCTCAATTATTCTCATTTATAACATACGCAGTTTATTTGCTTCAATTATTATTTTTTATCTAAAACCAGTATTGTCTTGAATTTTGTGGATATAAAAAATCATTTAGGATTTTTTAGTATCTTTTTCCTTTGAAATATCTTTACAAAGCATTCATTTTCAACTCTATATTCAAAAGTTACACTGTATTTCCAAAGTTTATACTTCATTTTCAGAAAATTTAATTCAATTTTCAGAAACATTCTATCATAGGTTAAAAATAAGTAAATCAAATATTTTCTGTTGTTTTCTCATATCAAAATTAACAGGAAATGAATTGTATGAAACTTTTCCTCACTTTTCGGTTAAATTTTTGCAAATGACTTGGCATGTGATTTTTATGTAGTAATCAATATAGGTTTTTTTGGTTATTCCAAAAAAATAAAAGAAAAAGAAAAAGAAAACTTTACCTTAAAATAAATTATCAAAACTGTTTTCCATTGTTCCCTAAACAATAGATGTAAATGGCTGAAAAGTTGGAGGAAAAGGAAAATTTTAAACACCACTCGCCTTCTTTAGGCAGTCATTTTCATGCCAAATATTGCTACTTACGTGAGTACATTCATTTCAATGGAACTATTTTATTTATTTAATGTATTCGCTAAGCTATTAAAAAGCTTTTAGACTTCAAATGAAATTCTGGAAACATTAATAAACTTTGCTAATTGATTCAAAAATACCGTTATTCTTAATAAAACAAAAATTCTATTACTTTAGATTATACTAATTTTTGTAACCCACAATCTATATTTCTATACTAATGCGATGTGGTATGTTACTTGAGGTTAAGATGCGAACAGTTTATACAGAAATGATTTTCCTAAAAGTTGTTAGATTTTGAATATCTAATTGCAATACGAATAAACTGTTAGGAAGTCTCAAGAGTGTCATGGAGAAACTTTTTTGATGTTTAAGCATTTCAAAAATTCCATTCTACCAACTATCCATTCGAAAAAATGGGAACGTTAAATTTTAACCAGCACCGTCAAAGTTTTGTGGTTTTTGGACTAAAGTATCATTAGTTTCATATATTAAGAAATTAATGAATTAGTTTTTTTAGCCATATTTTTTTGTGACTATTAAAATTGGCTAATTGATATAAATTTTATTATTTTAGTATGCTAAATATTAAATTATTTTATGTTGACAATAAGAACTTTTAATTTGTAGGAACTTTATAATATGTTAATTAACTTAAAAATACGGATAAATCTCTAAGAAAATTAGACGTCACAACTAAAATCCTAATTGACGCACAATTTATCATTTAGTAAAATAAAAATATGAAATTGATTAAAAAATCCAACTCATTCATTTGCTAATCTATGAAATTAAGGGTAACTTAGTTAAAAAAATCATTGAACTTTAACAGTGTAAAGTTGACTTTTTTAGTATGAGAAGTTGGTCGAATGAATTTTTTGAATTGAAAATATCTTCATGAATGTTTTGAATTTTTTTTAATATAAAGTGTTTTTAGTAATTTTTCCTATCATAGAAAGTAGGCTTAAGTATTTCAGTATTGTTAGTGGTTCAAATCAAAAATCATTATATGATAAATGAATACAAGCAAAATCTTATAAGCCAATGATCAACTATAAATCAAAGCTCAATTTACAAAATCTTTTAAGCATCCAATTTACTCGAATCACTGCAGGAGGCGACGTGAATGCCATATTCGATGATGTATTTTGAGTATATACATTTCATCACATATTCACTTATAAAAATACACATGTATATGTATGATTAAACATGTGTGTTTTTAATCACATATTAACTAATAAAACGAGGAATTGAGAAATAATAAGAAGTATATTAGACTTTCTCTTATTATTTCAATAAAGTCCAATTTACTCGAATCATTAGCAAACTAATGATATATGCTTTTGGATAATTTACTAAATCTAATCTTGTCTTCTACATAACTAAAATAACATATTTTCATTTTTTGCTATCTTTTCATGTTGTTAATTTGAGTTAAGGAGACTATGCGTGGAGCAAAATATTTGATCGTAAATCCAAACACGAAACTGTAAGAAATGAGTATTGAAAAATGGGTTTTCATTTAATTTTGATCAATAAATAAAGTAAATTTTATTTTATAAAAATAGATATAAGTTGATTAAACATAATATACGCTGTGAGTAGATAAATTTAGTATATTTAATTTTTCAAAATCAATTTTAAGTGAACGAAAAATTAATGAATATAGTAAATCACTTAAATAAATAGTTGAATATGGAAAGTTGGAAATATGAAAATTCCCAATCCACGTTGGAAAAGTAGAACAACTTACTTTAGTAAGTAGTAATTAAGTGGAACTCTCTCATGATTTATTATAGTGGTCTTTTGGCTAGTTTTAGTTAGTTCAAAGAGTTACGAGAATGGTGTGTAGCACCATTCGAACTTGCATGCGCGCGCACGTCGCACGTCGTGCTTTAGAAGCGCACCTTGCACTTAGCACGTAAGTATCGTCCTAAGGGGCTTTAAATTTTTCAGAAATTGAACCAAGATGGATGTAATTGTACGACTCAAATTGATTTGCACCAAAAATTGCACTACTCACGAATTGAAACAACTTTTCAAAAACTATAAATAGATCCCCACATTTCATCATTTTCATCACATTTATTCATTCTTTTCTTATCTTACTCTCAAATTTATAAGAGAATTTTAAATACTTTTATAATTCGACGTTCTTGTGATTTGTAGTGCAACTATCACAAGATATAAAATCATTGTGGGAAGCGATTGTTATATTTCGTAAGCACAAAGTGCCGGACAATTGTGTCTAAAAAAAAAAAAAAAATCTAACCCTTACCTCGATTTTAAGCTGTTACTCTATCTAAATATTTTCAATCATTTCGACGTTACACTTACCAATTTCCTTACAAAAAAACTTCACCTTTTCTTTTTTATTTTTACATATGAAATGGTATTTTGTACCATAATCATTTTTACACAATTGTTATTATGAAATTTAACATCTGATTATTTGACTTTTTTTCCTTGATAGTTTCTTTAAAGCATAATTCAACACTATCAAGCTTCAAAGTTATAAGTATCCACAACAATATTGTACTTGATTATATCAGGCCAAGCTTCTTGTCAGGAAATTGTTTTTTAAAAATAAGTACGAACTCATACGAAAAGCAAGAAATAGAATTGATGATAAGTACTTATCTTAAAAATGCTCGAAAAAATTTAAAACTCTCCTCACAAAATATACGTATGTATATTTATATATATTCAAGCACTTAGCTAAACTTAAGAAATAATAAAATGGTTAATCTTGATAAATAATCAACTTAATTCGCTTTTCGGATTATATAAGCTTGTGATTTTATACTCTTATGTAGTTAAAAAGTTCCCATCACAAGAAAGAAATAATTAGTCAAATTCGGTGCCCCACTTTCTCTATGTACGGTCACTTCTCTCTTTATAAAAAGTGATGGGTGGGTGTGGGTGGTCTCTGATATGATAATATTTACATGGAAATCGAAATGGGAATCCCAAGTGGCCATTCACAGGAAAAAAAGCTTAAAAAAAGCTGCTACAAAATCGACTTATTTGCTGGAGGCAGTTGATATATTATATATACATATACATTTTATACTACGACTTTTTAGGTTTATTCATGTGGATATATAACGCGGTTTCTTTTTTCTTTTTCTTGTCTCGAAGTATGGGACAAATGATACATTGACGCTTTGTTTGGTTTTATTTTTTTATTCTTTCAGAAGGAAAATATGTTTAAGAAATAATATTCCTAAAAATATATTTTTATTTATAAAAATATTTATCAACTATTATTTTTATTAAATAATTATACATCTTACTAAATCCCCACTAATTATAACAAATAATATTAATAAAATATTTATATTTAAAAATATTTTTTATTAATCACAATAAAATAATATTAACAACACATATATAATTAAAAATATATCATAAAATATATCGTATTATCTTTTGCTAATTAAATATTAAATATACTTTTATTCTCTGGCCAAAAATATAATCTTTGAAAATATTTTCCCAAAACTCCAAATATAATACCAAACAAAACTTGAGTGTGTCTCCTCCCATGCAACAGCTCCATGTGAGGAGGATACTTTAGGTAAAGAAATTTTTATCCATCTATTTCAATACTGAAACTTTTATTTGACTCGATTCTAAGTTTTAGCCTAAAAAAATAAAAATAATAAAATTCTTGTAATATTATTCTTAAAAGTAAAGATTGAAAGTTAGTGATATACAATTACTATTTTAAGTAAAATAATATTTGAAAAAAATATTATAATAAAAAATGAGTCATATTTTGAGACATTAAGAAAAAAGAAAATGAACAATAAATTTGGGACTAGATGGTATGTGAGATTATGCGTGGGTTTGTCTTTTTGGGGAATTCAGAGTATAAAATTAGTGGCAGTAAAATGTCATTTCATTTATTAAAATTGCACCAATAGCTCTTATATATGGTATGATTTTTCTCTCATATTAAAACTAAAAACTGAAATACTCAATAATAATAAAAACGAAAGGTCATATATGCTTGAAAAGTATATATTTGAAAGGATGGGAAAACAGGTAGAAATAAATATATCTAGATATTATTTAGTTTTTCATATCACTATGGTTTGAATAAAATACTTTGAATAATAAATAGTAAATATATTTATTTCAACCACTATGAATATATCTAGTTTTATTTTAGTTATTATTTCTCACAAAAAGCTAGAAATAGCTTTACTTTTCATACTAATAGTTATTCGTGTAATGTCTTATATTTGATAAATTTGTAAGTGGATTATCATTACCGTAAAAGTAGATAAAGTAAATGAACAACTATTTTATGTACATTATATAATTATTTTATAAAATTTCTATTAAATGTTTTTTTAATGCTATTTGCCTGAAAGGAAGTATAAGATTTTTACTGTATCTCGAGCCATTTGGAACATTTTCCTAAACATAATATGCATTCGAGTTTTTCGATATTTATTCTATTTGTTTTAGGTGTTGACATTATGAATTTTCTTTTTAAAAATTCAACATATAAAAATTGTACAAATATAGCTTTTAGTTATCTTGGCTCAAATGTATGTCAGATGCCGCAATATAGTATAAAATAATGGAATTGTAGTTAAAAAAAACGAACAAACTAAAAATATGGCAAAAACATGCTGAAAAATAAAACATAAGAACTTCAAAAATACTCAAAAGAATAAGAAAACTAAACAATATTTTCTTCATTCCAAAATTGTGGGGCTGATTTAACATAATGCAAAATTTTAACTGAAAATTAAAAAATGTAAGTTTTATATACTTTTAATGAGAGTCAATATTATTACATCATTACTTTAATAGGATAAACTCTGAGAAATTTTTTATTTTTAAAAATACAATTTTATTTTGAGATGTCCCAAAAAGAAAATAAAAGTAATAAAGTTGGATGGGATTTACTTAAGAAAATGACCTTCTTACACATTTTTAGTGCTTTTTCCATTTTACAAGAACACAATTTTGATAATTGGAAGGATTTATTAAAATAAACCACTTTTGATTTTGATAAAAGAATTGCTCGCAGGCTGTTTAGATCTTCTTGTGTATGGGGCTTAGGCTTATTAAGCCCAAAAGTATTGGCGCTGCCAAAGTTTTTCACTTTAGGGCTTATAACAAGTAACAACTGGTGGAACCTTGTTTTCTTTTATTTCTTCTTTGATATAATTGCAAAATTATAATAATATATTCTGATATTTTTCATTTGATTTTAGAGTATTTTTTATTTTCTAATTTCTTCACATATTTAATTCACCTATATATTTGTTTATTGTAATATCAAATTAACATAATAAGGATTGCTGGTAGCCTTCAAGATTGAGAATGAGAACAATTTGCACACACAAACAATCTTGTTTCATTGTTTACCATGCCCAAATCCAAATATGGTAATACTACTAATAACTTTGGACCAAAACATTGTTCCTTAGGATTCATTTTGGATGGAGCGTACCATTAATATTAAAGATATAATAATTATTTTACAAAAACTTCTTTGTTCTTTCTCTTGACGCGAGTAGCTGACTTAATCGATCTTTAGCCAGTGAACTTCCAAGCTATCTAACAACTTTATGTAACATATTAAGATAGATTGAACCACTTCAGTACCAAGACAAAATGTTGGAGAAGAAATTGGCTTTCTGCAACAGATTAAGACCATACATCAATTTTCCACTCAATTCACAGGGATAATCAAATATTGGGATACTAGCAGGCAGTATCATTGTGGAAGCTCGGCTCGTGCTATAGTACTTATTCCTATCACTTTGGAAACTAAGATCATCTATATAAGTAGTAAAATTGGAAATGGGAATCAGAAATGTGCAATAAGGTCATTCACACCACTAAGCACCACTAAATCTTCCCATGACAGCCCATAATGCTATAACATATTTCTATAAATGGAGTGCGTGAGCATGGAAATTGATAAAACCTTACACCCAATTAAAATTTTATTGTTTGCATTTCCATTAAAGCGCACTTTGTCATTAGTTCAAGAATCCAGATTCTCAGTTCAACAGCAGTTGCAAATTGCCATTGCCTGCAGAAAAGATGAGTACATCATTTTCCAACTCGAAACTCAAAATAGATTGATAAGCAGCTCAATCCAAGCTCCCAGCATCTGTTATCTTCAAACTGTAGCAGCCATCCACTCACTTTATACCTTGAGGAAGACATCAGTAAGAACCTGTTTAGACTGCAAAGAAGCATTCAACAGCTTCACAGCCTAGGCAAAAAATATTTACACTTATGTCAGCAAGGAGTAGCCTGGAGAGCTCAATTAACAGTATAAGGATCCCTGGAAAGAAAAATAAAAGGGGAATGAATAATACCTCATCCATGCCCGAATTCACCACCTTTTCCTCCAATGCACTCACTTCCTTAACATTAAACTTGTTGAGCAAAGTGATGCTTGAGATATTAGACAAAGGCATCACAACCAAATCATCCATCACCATGTAAGTGACCACCCCCTTCACATATCCACCTTCACCAGACGCTTGTTGCACTGCAGGAGGAGCCACATATGATAAATTTGTGGACATTTTTAGGTCGCAATCTGGACAAACCGCACATGGATCATCAGAAACATATGATTCACATTCGCTGCACCAATAGAACTTCTTTACAGTCGTCAGTGCACCATTGAGGCCCAGCAGAGGAATAGAAGAACCAGAGACTGGAGGCACTGGTTTCAAAATGGTGTCCTTGGTCTGGTTTGGTTGTATGTAGGAGTCGTTCAGATTTTCTATGCTTTCATATAGGTTTGCTAATGACCCCACCATTTCTTGTTTTCTAAGCAGACTGATGCGGTATAACTTCTTGTCCCCTCCTCCAAGTTGGATGACAATTGAGAATTGAGATACTGCCTGTAACACAATAAGTCGTTAGGGGCACCGAATTGTCCCGACGATAACCCTTCGACGCTTAAGTAAGAAACAAAGGGAGAATTTAGTAAATAAAAGTTCGAGAGTGTGTTTTTACAAAATGAGTTGCTTACCTCTATCTAAAGGATGAAATGATATTTATAATGAATCCTGATGTGTTTAAGATAGTTCAAACTAAAATGTGGTCTTTGTGATTGAGCTTTCTTGTGTTGGGATCGGGTCATATATCATCATAAGCCCCCCCTCTCAGACAAGCATCGCGTAAGGAGAGTTGATCGAGAGTAGAAAATCTTAAACCCACTATCTATTCTAGAGAAATAACTTCTCAAGTCAGCGAGTCGGGGGGTTAAGGGGGCCGGCGCACCCCCTGCGGGGGTTTGGGGGCGGAGCCCCCGAAAGGTATTTGATTTTGACATCGCATATGCTGGAAAACCTTCTCATTTCTTTGAATTATTCATAAACGACCTTTTTTTTGTGCTTGTGTCGCGCTCAATTATGAGCCTTGGCTCTTACAAGGGTTTGAAGATTTGAGTGGTGTGCATTTGACAATACTAGAGGCCTTCCATTTTCAAGACCCAATTGTATATTTTTTCTTTCTAAGTTCTTCTCCAAATGGATTCTCAAGGTAAGTTGCATATCTATTCTCTTCCGTTTCTTCTATTCTCCAACTATCTTCCCTATCTCTCTCTCTTCTCGGCTATGTTTTTTGTTTTGGGCATTTTGTCGAGCACCTTCTAGAGCAAAAAAATATATGAGTGAAGCTCCACCAACTGAAAAAGAAAGAGGAAGAGGTCGACCAGGCTGCTCGACCTCTTCAGCTTGAGTCCACAGATCGAGCAACCTAGGTCGACCAGGCTGCTCGACCTGGAACCCCTTCCTAGGCTGCAGCAATGCCGTGGGCAGCGTCGCAGCTACAGGTCGAGCCCATGGCTCAACATGCATCTCTCTTCCTCTACCACTGGAAACTCAAGCTAGTGGCTCGAGCTGCCCGAGCAACCTATGTCGAGCACCCTGCTCGACCTGGAACTGCTTCCAGGTTGCAACGACGCCGTGGGTAGCATTGCAGTTGCAGGTCGAGTCCATGGCTCGACCTGTAGCTCCTTGATCTACATTTCTCATTCGCTGCTGGCGGGGGTTGCTCCCTCACCCATACTTCTTGCTTTGCCTGCTCGAGTCATAGGCTCGAGCTGCTCTCCACCACCGTGCCAAGCCAACGATTCTCTTCATCTTTTGTTGATGCAACCCGTTGAATCAACTTTGGGTTCAGTTTCGAGTCATGCTATTTTTTCTCATGTCCTTCACAAACATTTTCTCTAGGTAATGGTCCAGTTGATCCTGCTTGTCTTGAGGGATATTCATCTGAAAGGATTGATGCCATTCTCGGTCTTCCAAAATATACTAATGAATCTTGGGAAGATGAAGAGTTTGATGATTCGGGGGAGGATTCCTCTAAGTCCAGTGAAGGTAGAGCTCCATTGGGATATGAAGAGTTTGAGGGAGTAAGGGATTCATTTTCAGCAGGAGAAGATATGTCAATCGAAGTGTTAAATTCTAATTCTACAAGTAAGTCCCAATCAGTTTGTTCTCGAGCGATGGATGTGGACGGTTGTGATACTTTTTTGAGTTTTGATGATCTCAGGTTGGTACGTAGGAAGCTTTCTTTGCCTACTTGCCATAGGTTTGTTCTTCCTCACCAGGGCCAGTGAATCATGACTCCTCCTTAAGGGTATTTCACAACTTACATAACTTATATCACTTGTGGTCTTACCATCCCTCATAGTCCTCTACTCGTGGAGGTGCTCCGTAGTGTTGGATTTTGTCTCAGTCAACTTACTCCTAATGCTTTAATGCATTTTGAGGGATTTTGTCATCGCTTAGGATAACTTGGGCTTCCAGTTAACTTGGATAGTTTTCACACCTTGCTTGGGGTTCGCAAGGTGCCGCATGAGTCCTACTTCTACTTTTATCCTCGAGTTGGATGTAAGTTCCTAGGGGGATGTTCTTCTTCATGGGTTCCTTGGAAAGAAAGGTTTTTCTATATTCGGGATGATGATTGGGGCTTTCCATCGTCCTGGAGTAGTCTTTCTTCGAAGATGCAACTTAGAGAGGTGCACCATAATCTCCAGCTCCAGTTTACTGCAACAAGGTTGTTTGAAACTTTATTTGACATTGGGTGTTTGTTCCCCATCGGTATAAGTTTAGCTTGACTTTATGTAAATCCATGTTTACTTGGTTTTATCTTTTGCATTTCTTGTGTCTTATTTACTCGTTTAGTTTTGTTGTTGCATGATGTTCATTTATTCATCTCTAATATATTACGCACTGTAATTTTTTGTTTTTATATATAAAGGCAAAAAGTTTGATCTTGTGAATCTGTGATCCCACAAATTTTCTGAGTTATCTTCGGTTCCTCATCCTTCCAGTGGGAGGAACACCCAGACTGCTAGACTTGATCCAAGCCGTAGTGGAAGGAATGGCAATGGTGGGAGACCTCCTTCTTCCCCTCCCCATAAGGATGTCGAACGTGGGACGTCATCTCATAATATATATTCTAGTGATGAGAGTCGCCCTAATAATTTTCAGGTGGAGAGTAGCAATAAAAGGCCTCGAGATAGTGTTCGTGATGGAGATAATGCTGCTAGACGCCCTGGAGTTAGAAAATGATTATTTACCTATGGTATCAATCGGGTGGAGGGGATGGAATCACTATAGGACGATCATGACTTATCTTTAGGTTAGAGGAAGACGCACCCCATGGTGAGTCAGTACGACATTCAGAAATTTAGTGTGCATTCTAATGCTACTATTGATGAGGCCCTCACCACTGAGTTTGCTCGAGTGAGTACTTATTAATATTTTATCTTGGTGATTTTTTTTTGTATTCGAGAAGCATATTTTGATGTATGTTATTTGCTTTCATTCTTAGTACAGTGTATCACACTCGCGACTATTCCAAGCATGTGAAGAGTAGGTTATAAGGAGTTATTGGAGCGACTTGAACAGGTAGAACAAGGAGTTCAACGAAGATTATTTCACTAAAGAGTCATTTGAAAAGCAAAGAAGAGGAGTTGAAGAAGTTAGGCGATGAGCACAAACTATTGAATGAGAAAAATGCGCGAGAGATGTCTTTCAAGAAAAAGTTTCTTGCTTCTGAAGAAGGGAAGTCTTTCAAAGCCGAAGTGGAGGAGAAAACTATGGCTACTTTCAAGGCTTCTCCTGATTTCGATGATGTTGCCATGGAGTGAACTATATCCCTTTATGATGACATAGTGCGGGATTGTCGACGGATGTTGATGGAGTCTGGCTGAGTTACTGAGTACATATTCATGCTGATTGAGCCTAGGGTTCCTGAGCTGAGTGTCAATATTGATGTTGAGGATCTTTATTCTATTTTTGTTGTTGTCTTTGAGGGGGACCCTTTTGCTGAAGTCGTCGATGCAGTTGCTCTACGAGATCCTCGTAGTGGCTAGGCTAGGCTATTAGCTGAATTCACTTTATTCTCCTACTTGCCATTTTATCTTTCAGACTTTGCTTGATGATTAGAAACTTTTGCTTGTCATTTTGGCTTGGTTGTAAAACTTCATCGCCTCCATATTTTGTTGTGACGTCATCACTCCATACTTTGTTGTTCTGTGATATATTGCTGTTATGATGCCCTCGCATGGTTGTGATAGATGGCTAACATTTTGATATTTTGCTTCTAAAGGACGTCTTCCAATTAATGGGGGCTAAGGTTGGCTAGCCTCGAAGGATGATTAGTCATCTTGGATTGTATTTGACCTTCAGACCTTCAGATCTCTATGTTGATGACATTCTACTCATTAGAAATGATATAAGGATATTACAGTTAATGATGACTTGGTTATCTAATCAGTTTTCCATGAAGAACTTGGGAGATACATCTTTTATCCTAGGGATAAAGATCTATAGAAATAGATCCAGAAGAATGATCAGACTATCCCAGTCCATGTACATAGACAAAGTGCTAAAATGGTTTAGCATGGAGGAATTCAAGAGAGGATTTTTGCCTATAAGTCAGGTTTCATTCTCTAAGGTTATGTTTCCCAAGATACTAGAAGAGAGAGAAATGATGGCTCGCGTACCTTATGCTTCTATAATAGGGAGCATAATGTATGCAATGTTATGTGCAAGGCTTGATATAGCACATGCTCTGAGTGTCACGAGCAGATATCAGTCCAATCCAAAGAAAGAATACTAGAAAGTCGTTAAGATAATCCTCAATTATTTAAGAAGGACTAATGATATCTTTATAATATATGACAATTGAGAACTTAAAAAATCAATCTTTATTGTTATTGAAAATTTACTCCTGTTTTATACTACAAAATAATTAAAAGGATACTAGCGAATCCTTTTGATTGGTGTTGCTCTTCTGTATTGAGAACCTGATAGAATGGAGACATTTGGATCCCTACGAGTTCTGATAGTCCCTCTACAACAACTAGAGTGCACGGAAGGTATAATCTAAATTTAATATTTATTTATATATTCATTTGACTAAACGTGAACGTTAAAATCGCTTTCGAATTGAGAAGTTAAATTTATATTTGATAAAAAAATTTAATTTTTTGTTACGTATACCCCTGCGATTATAACGAACCCAACATTAAAAATATTGGTGTTGCCCAAGATTTTTACTTATAAAGCTTGTAACATATGGTGAGACTTTGTTTTTTCTTTTTCTCTTTTTTTTTTTTTTTTTTACATGTATTAGGAGTATTGTGCTTAATACACCTATTCATACCTAAAGGAAAGAGGAAAGTATTATGCACATAAGTTTGAATTTGGAAATGACAATGATGCAGCTTCTCAGTGATCAAATTCAAAATTCATTTCGTTAAATTAGGATTCGAATTCGACCCGATGAATTAGCAATGTTGAACTTTACCCCAATCAGGATCCTGATCGATTTGCCAAACATAATGAGGATTGCTATTAACCTTCAAGATTGAGAATGAGAACTTCATTGCAGAAACATTCTTATTTTGTTGTTTTCCATGCTAAAATTCAAATATAATAATACTCATAAATAACTTTGCACCAAAATGTTGTTCCTTTCGGTTCATTTGGGCTACCATTAACATATATAACCGTTATTTTACGTAAAATCCGATATAATGAAAGAGATCGATCTCTCAAATTCATAGACCATACTACAAGAATACCCAATCATCCACTACTTTCATTCATGTAAGTTCTTTATTTATTTATTTTTTTCTCCATGGTAACAGATTTCTTCTTTTTCATATTTTCTCTTGAGCCAGAATTGCCCTGGTGTTAGCCAGGGAACTTGATTGCGTGAAAGAGAGACAAAGCATTGACTTTGATAAATCCTTAGACCCAATTAACAGCGGTATTTCATTTTTGTTGTTTGCTTTTCCATTAAAGCAGACACTTTGTCATTACTTCAAGAATCCAGATTCTCAGTTCAAAAGAAATTGCAAATTGGCATTGCCTGGAGAAAAGATGAGCATATAATTTTCCAACTTGAAACTCAAAATAAATTGAAAAACAGAACATTCCAATCCATGATCCCTGCATCAGGTTTCTTTGAACTTGTAGCAGCCATCCACTGACTTAATACTAATCATACCATCGAGGAAGACATTAGTAAGAACCTTCTTAGACTGCAAAGAAGCATTCAACAGCTTCACAGCCTAGGCAAAAAAAATATTTACACTTATGTCAGTAAAGGAATAGCCTGGAGAGCTTAACTAGTAGTATAAGGAACGTAAATGAATGATACCTCATCCATGCCAAAATTCACCACCTTTCCTCCAATGCACTCACTTCCTTAACATTAAACTTGTTGAGCAAAGTGATGCTTGAGATATTGGACAATGGCATCACAACCAAATCATCCATCACCATGTAAGTGACCACCCTCTTCACAAATCCACCTTCGTCAGACACTTGTTGCCCTGCAGGTGTGTTGAAGATCAATGCTATCTATTAATTAAATTATTAAGTTATTAAATTATGTGTATTGCAATTTGTGTGGATTCAAATTAATTAGGTTTTTATAATTTGTGTGGTAGAAAATTAATTAGTTTAATTAAATGTTTGATTTGTATTTCATTTCTTCTTCTATAAATACCAAAATCCCTAGCCTTGTAAATTATCAAGGAGTGAAGAAGAAAATAAGACTAGTAGTTTTATATATAAGAGTATAGTCTTGTTAGTTTTGAATGTTTGTGAGAAATGATAGTTTTCTTTGTAATATTTTAAATTTTAATAAAGTCTTTGTTGTGTCTCTAATTTTAGAGTAAATTTCTTCTTTGAAAGATAAAATTTAGAATCATATATTCTAAATTTTTCTCAACATTTGGTATCAGAGTGGGACCGTCTAGGACTGAAGGGGTGTCACATCTCTTGAAATTCTAATTATGCTCTGCAATCACAATTTTGACTGAACTTTCATATCAGAAAATATTTCTTGAGATTGTCATAGAGGGAGTTTATTTGAGTCGTGAAGAGTTCAGTGCTCTGCAAGTTTATTGTCAAAACTTGTTCGATAATATAGAAATTCTACTGACACGATGGGAGATCTTCAAGTAGTTGGAGGAGTAAAAAAACTCAACAACCAAAATTACAACACGTGGGCTACGTGCATGTTGTCCTACTTGCAAGGACAAGATCTTTGGGAGGTCGTCGGTGGTAGTGAAGCTACACAACCGGCGACAGAAGATGCAAATGACATCTTGCGAAAATGAGAAATTAAAACAGGCAAAACAATGTTTGCTTTAAAGACCACAATTGAAGAAGAAATGGTGGAACACATTAGGGATGCCAAAACACCAAAAGAAGTATGAGACACTTTTGTTACACTTTTTTCAAAGAAGAATGATACAAGACTGCAATTTCTTGAGAACGAGTTGCTATCGATGGCACAACGTGACATGACGATGGCCCAGTACTTTCACAAGGTGAAATCGATATACCGTAAAATTTCAGAGTTAGATTCAATAGCTCCTATTGGGAAAACCATGATAAAAAGAATAATTATTCATGGTTTGAGACCCGAATATTTAGGGTTTGTTGTTGCTGTACAAGGATGACCGACACAACCATCACTTGTTGAGTTTAAAAATTTACTTGCAGGTTAAGAAGCTATGACCAAGCAAATGAGAGAAGTCTCGTTGAAGGGTAAAAAGGAAGCACTCACCAATAAAAGCAAATGTAGTTTCAAGCGACACACTGGTAGTGAATATAAAAAGGATGGTGACAAAGTGAAAATTCATCAAGGAAAGGGAGACTCTCATCCTGGAGGAGTTTCAAAGAATTGCAGTAATAGTAGAAAGTTCGATGGTGATTGTTACAACTATGGAAAACCAAGTCACATGGCGAAAGATTGTTTGGCCAAGAAAAAAATATGTTGAAAGTAATACTGCTACTTCCAATTCTAAGAAAAATAATGTCGATGGTTGGGACGCCGAAGCATTATTCGCTACAGTAGAAGAAGAATTAGCTCTCACACAGTGACAACATCTGAATAGATTGACTACAAGAATGACTGGATCGTAGATTCGGGCTGCTAAAATAATATGACAGGTGATAAACAAAAGTTGCAAAACCTATCTGAATACAAAGGAGGTCGTGTGGTGGTAACAGTTGATAACTCAAGGTTACCAATAACTCACACTGGTAAGATAATAGTTACGCTTCGATATAATTCTAACCAGGTGCCACTTAAAAATGTTTACCATGTCTCGGGAATGAAGAAAAACTTGCTATCTGTGGTTAAATTGACATTATCAGGCCTTTATGTCTTATTCGATCCCCAAGATGTGAAGGTATATCATAACCTTAAAATCTCATAAACACCGACAATGGAGGGGTGATGATTGGAGTCAGTTTATGTAATGTCAGCAGAGTCTGCATATGTAGACAAGACAAGAAAAAATGAGACATCAGATCTATGGCACACGAGGTTGGGCCATGTTAGCTATTTGAAGCTAAGTGAGATAGTGAATAAGTCAATACTTAAGGGGCTTCCTCAACTTGACGTACGAACAGACACGATATGTGCGGGATGCTAGTATGGTAAAGCTCACTAATTACCATACAAGAAATCAAAGTTTAAAGCAAAAGAATTGTTATAGTTAATTCACTCTGATGTGTTCGGACCTATTAAGCAACCTTCAATTGGTGGGATGCGGTACATGGTGACATTCATTGACGACTTCTCAAGGTATGTGTGGGTTTTTTTTATGAAAGAAAAATCTAACACATTCTTAAAATTTAAAGAGTTTAGAGAGTCAACTGAAGGAGAAGTGGGAAAGAGGATCCGTTGCTTGCGCACAGACAATGGGGAGAATATAACTCAAGCAAATTTTCTTAATACCTAAAGTAATACCGAATACATCATCAGTACACTTATGCCAACACACCACAACAGAATGGTATAGCAGAGAGAAAGAATTAACATCTTACAGAAATTTGTCGGAGTAATGAAAAGAATGTACCTGGAAGGTTTTGGGCTGAAGCAATGAGGACTGCAGCCTTTGTGATCAGCAGACTTCTTCAATCGAGGTTAGAATTTGTTTCACCCTTTGAGAAACTGTGGAATATGAAACCTACATTTAGTTATTTTTGAGTATTTGTTTGTGTATGTTATGTATTTGTTCATAATCATTTACGAAGCAAGTTTGAAAAACTGTTAGATGTATCTTTGTGGGATACGACAACCAGAGAAATGGGTGGAAATATTGTGATCCAACAAATGGAAGATGCTGCACTTCACGAGATGTAGTGTTCGACGAAGCATCTTCTTGGTGGTCTTCAAAGAATGAGGTTTTACTAGACTCCAGAGAATTTGGAGACAAGGTTCAACAAAAGATGAGGGAGCACACTGTTTAACTCCAACCAATTTTGGATGAATCAAGAGATCCAAATAGCAATAATGTCGAACAAAGAGCGACTCAGAATCCTTGACAAACTAGCATATATCAACAATCAGATGAAGAAGGTGGGCCTAGTGAAATGTAGGAATCAACTCCACAATCTCAACTATGAAGGTCAACAAGAACACGGAAACATTGAGGGTGAGCAAAGGAACAGAAGAACCAGAGACTGGAGCTACTGGTTTCAATAGGGTGTCCTTGGTCTGGTTTGGTTGCATGTAGGATTCATCCAGATTTTCTATGCTTTCATACAGGTTTGCCAATGGTTCCACCATTTCTTGTTTTCTAAGTAGACTAATGACGATACCTAGACCTGACCATGGTTTAGGAACCGCCGGTTCCACGGTTCAAGAAAATTCCGACTCTTAACCTTAACTGTCAAGCCCGGTTATGGTTCTGGTTAACCGCCGGTTCCGCTTCCGATCCTTATATTTTATTTTATTTTTTTTAAAATTTTTTGAACTTAAATTTGCAAAAAATATTGTTAATTTTTGAGTTTAATGAAAAAAATTTAACTTAAATTTGAAAAAAAATAGCTAAAATTTAAGCATATGGTCAAAAACAAAAGTGACTAAATTAATTTATGAAATTTTTAAAAAATAATTTTTTCATTTACAACATTATAATAATTTAATAATTCTAAATGAAAAGTTGAGGAATAAACACTAGATATTATAAAGTAACATCATTTACTTATTATTAGGATAATTATAAAGTAGCATCATTAGATAATTTTCAAAACTTTACTTATTATTAAGATGAAATATACAATGTTTAAATATAGGACTTGATTTATAACTTGTTGCAACTAATTAATAAAATTTAAAGAGGGGCGTAACACCAATTATATTGATTTTCAGAAACAAAACAAACAATTTGAGAGAAAAAAAATAAAAATTATGAGACTTATTTATACACTTATTCAAAATTATAAATATATGATTTATTAGCTTAGTTGGTTAAAGTGTTATGTTAATAACTTGAAGGTCATGGGTTAACTTTTATAAGACACTTTATACTATTTTTGTTAAAAAATAAAATAAAAAATAAAAAAATTAACAAACCATCGAGTCGGGCCCGGCGGTTTTTGGTTGGATAAAATCGTAACTGGCCCATGAACCGTAGTCAATGGATTCTGACCCGTTGACCATGGTCCGGTTTGGACCCGGCCCGTGGTCGGGTCTAACGGTACCCACCGACACAAAGAGAATGAGAAAGAGGAAATCCACAAAATCTTTGCCGCTTCGGCAAATAGGACTCTTTTGCCTTGGGTGTCAATCAAAAGCTTCAACCTCATTGTGGATCCTGCCATATTTGTTCAGTATGTTAACTTGCTGTTATCCTGTAAGACTTGTAATCGGATTCTATTCAGCCATCCTTCTTGACAAAAGCAACCACACCAAAAGCCAAAGCAAAAATGAAAAGAAAAAGTAAAATGGAACTTGAACTTTTCTCAAAAATTTATTCTTATTTGATATTTTAAGATAATTTTATTTTCCAATGGAATATTTTGGTAAAAATACTATATCACTTAAATAATAATATAATCGATTTCAACTACTATTTTTGAAGGTATTAATATATTTCTCTAAATTTCATCTAAAACTATATATTCTATCAAAATGAATACTTGAAATCCAAGTTTGCTTACCTTTTAAGGATGATGAGTGATTAATGAAATATGAATTATTTTATAATTTTATCTGATATAATTTAAGTGAGATACTCTTTGATTGATATGAAAAAATGTAAAAAAATATGATATTGAAAATAAATCAGTAAATAAACATCAGTTAATATTATTAATTCTTTTAGTTAAATTAACATTTGTCACTATTTTTCTCATTTCTTTTCTTTTTTGTTTTCCTCTTTGCTTTCCTTTGTTTTCCTTTTCCTTTTGCCTTCTTTCTACGCTTTCTTCCCCTTATTTCTCATCTTTTTTCCTTCTTTCTCCTTACTCACCCGTTATTTTCAAATTTCTTCTTTTTCTTTTTTTTTTTCTTTTCTTTTTTCTTTGTTTGTAGTTCTTCATGTAGACATCAAAATTTTATTGTGCCATAACATATTTTTATTTATCAGTTTTATATTTTTATTTATTTTTAAAGTCCTTATTTAATTTCAATATTAAATATGATATTTAAGGTAAATAAAAAATTGCCATGGATGAAATAAAGATATTTTGACAATTTAAATCAAATCTTGCAGGTTATGAAAGTGAATGTCAATAGTTTGATAATCCAAATCACATCTTGTAAAGAAGTTAATGTTGCGCGATCAAATTTGAGAGGACCAATTAGATCATGTCACTTCATCAAACAATCATAACAAAAGTTCAAATTCTACAAGTATAAATATGGGTGAATTATAAATACAATTTCACACAAGTATATATTCAATCAAGAGAGGCGAGGAGGTTCCAAATTCTTTCAAATTCAAATCCATCAAACTCAAGAAAACTCAAAGTCATTCAAGGCGAGGCTTAAGGCGTTCTTCACAAAAGCGCATCAAATTATAATGATTAATTTAAGATTATGATAATAAAATTTCAAATTAACATTATTGAAGGAAAACTTAACTTTGGAAGAAATCAATTCATCAAATTCCAAAAACTCTTATTTTTAAAGAGAAGAATTAGAGGATATATTAAAGATTGTATCCGCATTTATTCATTAAATTTTCAAACTATACTATTTCCCTTGTCTTTTTATTTTGTAGACACAAAATTTATGTTACAAATTTCTGACACGTCCAATGGGACGATTTCTGCCCCTCATCTTTTTTTTTTTTTTTATTTCCCAAAGCAAGTTAAAATTCACATAGAGAAGGACAATGACTCCAACTTTCACAAGTGTAAAATTTCTTAAATTAATCCATCAACTTTTTGAAGAAATATGCAAGTGGGGATAAATGAAGATGGTTCCATGTCTTTAGTCAAATTTCATTTGAAGGTGACAAATAAAGATAATGTTCTATGTCTTCACTAAAGGGGATAAATGAACATGATATTCCATGTCTTCATTCAAATTGTATTCAAAGGTGGCAAAAGATGAAACTGAAGTAGTTGAAAGCCAATTCCCAGCAAATAAAGAAGAAGAACTAAAATTATCTTCAAATTTCTAATATTTCTTGATACGAGCATAAATTTTCTAAAATTTTTAAATTAAGTCTAATCAAAATATTCCTAAACAAGCATTAACTATGTAAAATTTTCAAGTTGAAGTCTTCTCGTATATTTCTTGATAAAATAGACCCTTGAGAGGGTCTTGGAGGCTTATGAGGCCTATGTGAGTGAAAATGAATGAGGATATGTTTAGCGAGAATACCCTAACTAACACAGAGTTTATCTACAGAGTAGCGAGAGATGGCAGAGGAAATATTTTCTAAATCCCCCGCTTGAGAAAGAGGAGCATCCTCCTCCAAAACCTCTTATAAGGTTATTGGAACTATAGATAAAGGTTCTTCAGGGTGACCTAAAGAACCTGGGGAATTGGGAGAAGTGCCAGAAGAACCAAGCGCCGTTGGGAAATGGACATAGCTAAATAGTGCCTTGAACGGGTTGTTAAAAAAAATGAGAAATAGAAATAAGCCAAAAGTAATTTAGTTCAAAAACCATTATACATTGGCAATGTTACTTTAAAAGTTAATGATTGATTTCTCACAATGAAAAATTGGTTTTTTTGTAGTGAAAAATAATTTTATTATTAGTCTAGATATAAAAAATTATTTTAAGATATTTTTAGTTATTTTTCCAAATTCTTTTGTTTACTGATTTGCACAATCTAGTTGAATTTGAGATATAACATATGTCAACTGATGATAATTCAAATAGTCTTTTTCAATATATTGTGTTTTTATGTAACTTACTTTTACATCTCTAAAGGGAGACTAAATCATAGGAAATTATTATTTTTATCTATATAAGGTGTTTCTATACGAATGGTGAAAATTATCTCATGTTAGCGATGATTTTTTTTGTATTGACGTGATATAATTCTTACTATTCGATATAAAATATCTATTGTAAGTTACTATTTTCTAGAAATCCTCCAGGAAAATAAGATTTAGGAGTCCAGTAAAAAAATGTAAAAGTTTTGAGGGTTGTTAGCCCATTTCCAGCTTTTATTTTGCCTAAATTAAGTAGTGAAATGGTTGGATGGGGAAATTATGGGGCAAATTTTAAGTCATGATGAATTTAAATGAGTGTTAAAGTATAAGTTTTATGTTGTATTTTAAAGTAATGTTCGAATATTATCATTCATTACTTTAAGTGAAAGTATATTGTGGGAAAAAAAATATTTGAGAAAATAAAATTTTATTTTAAGATGTCTCCCTCCCCAAAAAATTAAAAATAATAAGTTTGGGACAAAAAGCATATAAAATAAAAAAGTATTATTGAAACCGTGGTAATTATGGTGATAAAAATAAAGTAAGCACATCCACATCTACTAAATACATAATATATATCTTCCGCTTCTTTCCATTTTCATATTATTTTTCCACATTTTTTACTTGAAGAATTGGAATGTGTATTAGCAAAAGGATTGAAAAACAAATCAAGTTACTCATTACTCGATTCAAAATCAATCGTTAAAAGTTTGTTTGAGCTTACTTCATTAACTAACAAATCAAACTTGAACGCAACTTTTCATTTGATAAGATCTGAAATTTGGTCGAATTCAACTTGATTATTAAAAAATAATACAATATGTGTAAAAATTTCAAGTTACTTGATCTTGATTTGTGTTTGATTTGATTAAAACTTATTCAAACTCGATTATTTTATTAATCAAACTAAACTTAAATATAAATTTTAAAACTTAGATAAAAATTGAGACAAATTTAAACAACAGCGTGTTCGATTCAATTCAGTTCGTTTAGAACTATTTAACAATCATAATACAAAATTTGATTCGTGACAAGCACATAGAACAATGACTGGTGAGATCTAAAGTTGGATGGTGATTGGTTAAGAAAATGACAATCTAAGAACACTATGGGTCTCTGAGGTCAATTTAGAGCTTGTTTTATAATAGAAAATATAAAAACCACATTTTTGATAATTGGAAGTATTTATTAAATTAAACCACTTTTGAAGTTGATAATGAATTATCAAGCTGTTTATTTCTTCTAGTGCATTATAACTTTGGGGTTTGGGATTATAAGCCCCAAAATAATGATGTTGCCCAATATTTTCATTGTAGGGCTTATAACTGTTAAAAATTTATCGTTTAAAATATTGATCACTTAAAGATTATTATAAGAGAGAACATTTAAACTATTCAATTTCAATACAATTTCATTCTTAACAAACTTTTCAAATATTTCTTTAAATTTTCTTAAGAAGCTTTGCTTCTAATCACTCTTATTTTTCTCTCTTTTATTTGATGATTTAACATTCTAAATGCAAGCTCCATTTATACTAGTTTTTAGTAAATCTCTATCACTAAATAAACAAACAACTTAAAATCACAATCATACATTTGTCAACTAAATTATCACATAATTTTTAATAATATCACCAACCTTACCTATCTTACCTAAAATTAGAAACTTCTAAAACTTGGACTAATATGAGCATGATTAAAATTTGGGCTTGAAACAAGTTTATTTTAACACTCCCCATTAAACTTGTTTTATGATGACAATTGAGTTTCTCAATCTCCCAAAGTGTTCATACTTCAGTAGCTTGGTACAAATGTCAACAACTTGGTCTTGCGATTTCACATACTTTACTTGAATTTCTTTTCTCGCAATGTAATCCTTGATATAGTAGTATCGAGTATCAATATCTTCCTTTGATTATGAAAAACTGGATTTTTGACCAAAGCTATTGCTGATTCGTTGTCGACATGAATTTATGTCGGCTTTTCTTGTAACATATTCAATTTTTTCAACAAATTTCTTAGCAAAATTGCATGACTCACACATGATGTAGCCGCCACATATTTAGTTTCACATGTTAAAATGGTAACAATTGGTTACTTCTTCGACAGCTAAGTAAATACAATGTCTCCCATGATCAAAAATGCAAAACACTTATGCTTTTACGATCATTGGTATCTCCAGCTCAATTGCTATCATTATATCCAATAAGTTTATAATGATTAAAAATTGAATATAACAAGCCGATGTTGATTGTACTTTTTATGTAACAAAGAATTCTTTTTGCGGATTTGAAGTGTGTGGTTGTTGTTGTTTACATGTAGTGACTCATGAGTCCAATTACATAGAGAATGTCAGGTCTTGTACATGTTATATACCTCAAACATCCAACTAGACTCTTGAGTAATGTTAGATCCATTTTATCTGCTTTATTATCCTTGAATAATTTTACTCTGCACTCAACCGTTGTGCTTATTGGATTGCTATCATCCATCTTAAATTTCTTGAGAATCTCTTTTGTATAGCCTTCTTGTGAGACAAAAATCTCATATTCTTTTTGTTTGACTTTGATGTCGAGGTACTGTGCCATCAACCTATTGTCGGTCATTTCAAACCCCTTTGTCAATTCTTTCTTAAATTCTTTGAACATGATTGAGTTGCTCCCTATAAAGATCAATTCTTCAACGTACAAGCAAACAATCAAAACATCACCATTGTTATTCATGATTTAGAGTGCATGCTCATAAGGACATTTGGTAAAGCCTTTTTTTTTTTGGTAAATATTTGTCAATTCTGCTATTCCACACTTTTGGTGCTTATTTCAATCTGTAGAGAACCTTATTTAATTTTAAAACTTTGTCTTCTTGTCATTTTATCACATAGCTCATTGGTTGTTCAATGTAAACTTCTTCCTCTAGTACTCCATTAAGAAAAGTCTGACTTTACATCAATCTAATGTATTTTCAAGTTATTTTGAGCTACTAAAGAATAATTAGTCCTATTGTTTCTAAATGAGCAACTGGAACAAATACCTCACCATAGTCAATGCCAGCTTTTTGACTATAGCCTTTTACAACTAGTTTGCCTTGTATCATTCAATCTCTCTAGTAGCATTCTTTTTCACCTTGTATACCCACTTTACACCAATGGTTTTATGACCTTTGAGAAGTGGAGCAAATTCTCAAGTGTTATTTTTCTTGATGGCTCTAATTTTATTATCCATTGCGTTTCTCCATTTTCCCTTTTGTGCAGCTTCTAGAAAGTTTACAGGCTCACAATCTGCAAATAGGCAAAATGGATAAGATTTTCAAGCTTACCAGTTACCACATAGAGTTCTTAAAGACTTCTTGTACGTTTTTCATTCCTCTTAGCTTAGAAAGATGGTGATGAATTTCTATCATCATTTAACAACGATAAAACAGGTGGTGTAGCAGGCTCTTCTCTCGATTTCTCGACAGTTGCTTATTCATCATCTTCAAATTTAGGAGCGAAGTTGTAATCTTTATGTTGTGGTCCCCAATCCATTGGCCTTTTTCATCAAAAATAACATCACGAGTAATGATTATATTTGCATTATTAGGATTATATAGCTTGTAGCATTTGGAGTTATTATCGTAACCAATGAAGACGAACTTCTCGTTTTTATCATCTAACTTGTTTCTTTGCTCATCTGGCACATGTACATGTACATCGCGTCTATTTTCTTTATTTTCTTCCACAAAATTGGCTCTCTCATTTACTTTAATATTGGGGTTTCTGCAACCTGTAGCATAGTGCACAAACTTCTGAGAATTATAACATTGAACTTGAGATTTATCATACCTTGAGTTTGAATTATCTCTGCTATGACCCCTCGTAGAGCTTTCGCCTTTCTCATAGTTGTTGTTGGAGTTATTGTTGAAATTCCAACCTCGTCCAATGACCATGACCATGACCATGACTTTGTCCTTGTCCACGATCTCTTCCATGTTGACTTCTATTATTATTGAATATTTATTCATTATTAGTTGGTTGGACTTTTATCTTAAGGAATTGATTAATGACACATTTTTTTCTTTTTTTTTTCGTGAGATTGCAGTGAACCCAAGAGTTGCTCAATCATGATTATTTCTAGATCATTAGTTTCTTCAAAAATAGTTGTGATACTCTTAAACTTCGCATCTAAAAATCGAAGAATTTTTTTCTAAATAAAACAAGATCTAAAATGTCCTTGGAGACCCATACTCTTCTTTGAATCTCATTTTCTTAAGTATTTTCCATCCAACTTTGGGTCTCACCAGTTATTAGGCGAGACTGCGAGCTGTCTTGAGTATTTTACTAAGTACAAACAATATTAGTAATAAATTTATCTTTGTTAATTGAGTTATAATAATTTAATAAAAAACTATGTTAAATTTAAAAAAGTAGCCATTATAATTGATTTATACAATTTTTTTACTCATCATAAATCTAAAAAATATGTAATATATTCTTAAATAATATTTTATTTAAAATATTAGTAATAAATTTATCATTATTAATCGAAGTATAGTATTTTTATAGAAATTATGTTAAATTTTAAAAAATTAGTGATTAAAATTTAAGTATAAAAAAATAGTCACTAAAATTTAAGTTTAATAAAAAACTATGTTAAACAAATATACTATTAAGTTAATTAATTAAAACTAAAAAACTATTGAAATGTAAATACAAGTCTATTAATATTAAAAATAATTTAAGTATTAATATAAAATCAATTAAATTCTAAAAATAATGGGTACACGTGATTCGGTTATTTATTAGAGTATAAATGATAAAGTGATGCAATTGATAGTACAAGAGAATAAAATAATAAATTGTTAAAGTAGAATGTGATATAATGATGTGATTAAAAGTACAAAAAAATAAGGAGATAGTAAAGTGGAATTAAATTATATATTTATGCACAATAAAAGCTAAAAATGGGGCTAATAACCCTCAGGTTCTTACTTTTACATTTTGCTGGAATCCTGAATCTTATTTTCCTACAAAAATACTTGCTTACAGCCAAAAAAAAAAAGAAAGTAATAAATGGTGAGATCATATCAAGTCAGTAGGAAATAAGTCTAATTGTTGATTTAAATATTATCAATGTAGATAAGAAAAAAGATGGATTTTCTCTGATTAAATCTCGATATAACTAATGACTTGTTTTACATTTTTACCTGAATGAAATTAAGTTACATAAAAACACAATACAGCACAAAAAGTACTATCTGGACTGTTGTCAAGTGACATACCTTATATCTCAAGTCCAATTAGTTCCTGCAAAAATGTAAACAAAAGAATTTGACAAAATTACTAAAAATCCTTTATTTTACAGTAGTATGATATAAAAGGCCGTGCTTTTAAGACTAGTCATTTTCTGCGATTGTGTGTTGTAACTCTTAAGAACACAATTATCATGTCCTCTAGTTGTACAGAAGGCTCAAGACGATCTAAGCTATAAACTCGTTATGAGCTCTATTCTTTAAGCACATCAAGTTCAATAAATATTTATTATTTTAAAAAATTTAACATTCGGCCCAAATTTGATTATTTATGAACTCGATTCATTAAGTACACCAAGTTCAATTATTATTTAATATTTAAAAAAATTTAAAATCCTACTCATGTTTATATAGATTAAAATCGATTAGAAAACATCTAGTCGTCAAATTAAATTTAAATACAATCTCAAACTCAAAAACAACTTCAAATCAACCTTAAATGTTTCCTTACTACTCGAATGTAATTTGTTTACGTATACAATGGTATTATAAAACAAAAAATATATATACATAATTCATAATAATCCAACTAATGATCTGACTTGTATATACCCAACTGATAGGATTACTTGTCTCTGGGAGTCAAGAGAATTTTGGCTCAGTTTGTTACAAGTTTAAATCCCATTAACCCAAACATTGTTTGTCTCAATTTGGAGTAATTAGATATTGATCCACGAGATTTCAGACCTGACAATGCATCCTCTAATCCTCGGGTAACAGCAGAACCTGGTGCACTCCTGCTGTGTTAATCTTGGATACTTCAACAGCCAAAGAAAATTGAATACATTGAAGTCATTGGAATCAAATCTCAGCCCCTATATAAACAGATGTTCAATAGAAATCCAGTTACAGAAGTACAACAGCAAGTTACATATATAAACAAATATGGCAGAATCCACAGTGAGCTTGAAGCTCTTGATTGACACCCAAGGCAAAAGAGTCCTATTTGCTGAGGCCAGCAAAGATTGTGTGGATTTCCTCTTTCACATACTCTCTCTGCCGGTGGCTACGCTCATTAGTCTAATGGGAAAACAAGGAATGGTGGGCTCATTGGCAAACCTGTATGAAAGCATAGAAAATCTGAATGAATCCTACATGCAACCAAACCAGACCAAGGACACCCTTTTGAAACCAGTGGCTCCAAGTCTCTGGTTCTTCTCTTCCACTGCTGCTGCTCAATGATGCACCGACGACTGTAAAGAAATTCTATAGATGCACTCAAGGTGGCAATTACGTTTCTTTTGACCCATGCACGATTTGTCCACATTGCAACCGGTATATGAACACAATTATGCAATATGCGGCTCCTCCTCCAAGAAAACAAGCGTCTGATGAAGGTGGATTTGTGAAGGGGGTGGTCACTTACATGGTGATGGATGACTTGGTTGCGATGCCCATGTCTACTATCTCAAGCATAACTTTATTGAACAAGTTTAATGTTAAGGAAGTTGGTGCATTGGAGGAAAAGGTGGTGAATTTGGGAATGGATGAAGCATCACTTCATATTACATTTCTTTCTAATTAAGAATACTTGTATTTGAATATGAGGTATGTTAAGCTCCCTAGGCTACTCACTGACATAATTATAAATGTTTTACTCTAGGCTGTGAAGTTGTTGAAGGCTTCTTTGGAGACCAAGAAGGTTCTTACCCATGTCTTCATGAAGGGAGTAAAGTGAGCGAGTGGCTGCCACTGGTTGAAGATACTGTTTTAGGGATTATGGCTAGCTGATCTTTTTTGTCGTTTGAGTCTCCTGTTGGAACATTTGTACTGTTCTTTTCTTTTTTTGATTATGAACTTGCAGTCGTTGTGTCAGTTCATATGCTTTGCCATGAAATGTTAATTATCTCTATGCTATTACTAGTTGAGTAGAAAGATGGGAAAAAAAATGTGCAGGTTGCCCGAAAGAGTATCGAAAAAATTTGATATAAAATATTACTTGAGAAAAATATTGTAATATATGTAAGTTGATGCGATAAAATGTTTGAAATTTATTTTTAAAGAATAAAATGTTAAAATCATTAAATTTGAGATAATAGGTTGTTTAAAATTTATTTTTGAGCGAAATATTATTTAATCAAATTTATATATAAAATAATTTATCTAAACTAAAATGATTTAGAATTTTATAGCAAAGAATTAATCGAGGTAATGCTTTTAAATAGTTTTTTCTTAACTAAATAGATGTCGTCTTCCAATTTATATATATATTTTATTTTGTTTGCCAACAGTGTTTTAAAAAAAAAACAAAAAAGAAAGTTTTATCACTTTTAAATATTATTTTTCTTTTGTTAAAACTTAAAAGCGTGCCGAATTTTTTTGAAACAAAAAATGGAAAAGGTTGGCGGGATATTGCTTTGCCCGCGCCAACGCTTTCCCACTCAAATCTTCTATCTTTTATTTTGAAAGTGTTGCCATTTCTCGTCCTCCTCTCCCCATTTCCTTCATTTCTTTCTCCTCTCTTTATTCTTTCTCCTCCAACCTCTCAACTCCTCGGCAGATATTTTTTCTCTTCGCACCTGACGGCAATTTCCGGACGGTAGCGGTGGCAGCGACGTCGGCGGCAACTAAAGTGTCTCCGGTAAATTAATTGTTTTTATTGCAACTATTTTTTTTTTTATATTGTGTATTTAGAAATGATAAGAAATGAAAAAATAGATTAGTAAAATAAGTGGATGTTTCTGTTTCGTAATGCCGTTACTTTCCCGAATCTCAATCTATTTTTTTCCCCTCTAATTCGAATCTATTTTTTTTGTTTTCCAGATCTATTTTCTTACCAAAATAAATATTTCTGAAGTAGATCTCCTCAATTCATATGGATATCAATTCCTATAATTTTAAAATTTTTAGGCAAATTTTTTTTTTAGTCTTGTAACTTGGTCTATTTTTATTCTTACTTCTTTAAAAGGTGGGTCTATCAATTTACATATAGCACTTCCCATATTTAGTTTAAATCTCGCTAAAAAATTAAATTTGGCATGAAAATGTCAAAGCCCAGAACATGACAACCGGAGGATTTTTTAAAACTGGAGAAAATATTACTTATGTAGAATTGTCTATTGGTTCTTTTTTGATGAAAAATGCTAAATCTCCCTCCAAATGACTTTTCACTTATTTTCCCACAAAAAAAATAAAAATAAAGAAGAAATTGAGCTTAATTTTTTTTTTATATATATATCTAATTTTTCATTATGGTGTTAATATACGTATAACATTTTTATCTCTATAAGATTATATTAAAATTTATTAAATTATTTTAAAGATCAAGTTAGTTATTGAACATGCACAACATCATAAAATATTATGAGATATATAAATATTATTTTATAATTATTTATTCCTCAATAAGGATTTTAAATTATTTTACTGTTAAGTTTACTTATCATAAATCAAATAAATTATTTTATTTTATCAAAAGTCAATATTATTGCCTATCATACAAGGAGTAGTTAAATGACATGTACAAAATGATTCAGCTTAAAAGTATATTTAATTTATTAAATGTAAAAATGATTTTTTTTTTGTGGTTATTCATATTGATTGTATTATAAATATTTGACAAAAGTTAAAAAAAAATTGATTGAAATGACTGATCCAAGTTAGATCTCAACTAGGAGATTTCTTCATTAATTACACATTTTGTAAAAACAACCAATTGAGAATTTCACACCAGTAACTATTCATCTATTTTTGAAAAGTCTCCAAATTCATGCAATGAAATTTTGACTAAATGTATCAAATTTTGAAAAAGAATATATGTAAATTATTAACCCACATTTCAAAAGACCAAAATAAAAGTAAACCAAGTAAACAACCAAAAATACATTTTTGCATTTATATCCATAAAACAATATCAAATTCAACAATGTCGATGAAGTCTTTTTGAGTTATGAAAATTAACTAAGAATTTTTAATTATTACTAAATTTTTAAGTATTTAACAATTTCATATCTTTAAATTCTATAATCAATTTGTTTTTTCCACAATTTCATATCTTTAAATTCTTATTCAATCAACTTTTATAATCAATTAATTTGTTTTCTCATCGATTCCTGCCTTCTACTATTTTGAAAAATAGTGTTGCTGAGCACTGTCTCTGTTTTTCGTCTGTTGTGCGGAAAAACAGACGGAAAAACAGAGGCAGCATAGCACTACCTTTGTTTTTCCGTCAGGGTGCTGCCTATGTTTATTCGTCTGTTTCTTCCGTCTATTTTTTGTTATTTGGGGGGAGGAAACGAAAATGCATAAAGTGCACACGAAATAACAGGAAAGATAAGATAGAAACGACGCCTTCTCTCGATTTTTTAAAAAAATATAAAATTAGTCTAAATTTGATGATTTTGCAACAAATTTGAAACATATTCTATTGCATGGTAATTTAATTTTTAATATTTTGTTAAAGCAGCTGCTTTTTTTCCTTTTTGCTTATTTTTGAGGAGGTTCCACCATTATAAAACAGATGCTGAATTCAAATCCAATTACAGGTCTTCAAGAATAACAGCAAGTTTTATGGCAGGATCCACAATGAGCTTGAAGCTCTTGATTGACACCCAAGGCAAAAGAGTCCTATTTGCCGAGGCCGGCAAAGATTTTGTGGATTTCCTCTTTCAAATACTATCTCTGCCGGCGGGTACCGTCATTAGTCTGCTTAGAAAACAAGAAATGGTGGGGTCATTAGCAAACCTATATGAAAGCATAGAAAATCTGAACGACTCCTATATACAACCAAACCAGACCAAGGACACCATTTTGAAACCAGTGCCTCCAGTCTCTGATTCTTCTATTCCTCCGCTGGGCCTCAATGGTGCACCGACGACTGTAAAGAAGTTCTATTGGTGCAGCGAATGTGAATCATATGTTTCTGATAACCCATATGCGGTTTGTCCAGAATGCGACCTAAAAATGTCCACAAATTTATCATGTGGCTCCTCCTGCAGTGCAACAAGCGTCTGGTGAAGGTGGATATGTGAATGGGGTGGTTACTTACATGGTAACAAACATGACTATTTATATAAAAGCACAGTACTCTCGGGTTTACAGACTTATAAACAGTAACATTTCAAAAATAATATAGAGTACATGTCTCAAAATATAATACAGAAAATTTTGTAGATCATGACAAAATCAACAAAATAGTCCAACAGGTTGTTATTCATGTACATTGATCATCAGAATTTGTAAGAATTCTAATGACTTGTCCAATAAGTCCATGTTATTAAGTATTACTAGATTCACCTAACGTTCATTAAGTGAAAATCATATACGTTGAAGTGATGATTTAATATATAAGATATATTTTTATGAAATCATGCAAGGAATGCAAGTTCCTAAATTAAAATAGTTTATTTAAAATCATTTTACATCATTTGGTTATTGACCTACTTATTATGTATTGGATAGAACTCTGAACAATATTAATAATCATACGGTCATAAACAAATTGATTCAGTTTAGGGGCCATCTCTTGGGATCAGCAGAGGTCCACCTCATATCTTCCCTGTTATCTTCTAGAAGTCTTTCCATTAGCGAAGTCAATAAGGGCATAGTCAAATGGTCCACTCTCTCGTAACCATCAGAGGCACACCTCTTTTCAACCTTTATGATCCTTTGAGAAGTAACACTCGTGATGACTTAAAATATCATATAAATAGGTTATAGAGGCCTCGGTATACTAGTAATGGCCAATCAAAATATTTTCTTTTTGAAAATAATGTCATGCATGCAAAACTTCAATTATGAGCATCTATTATGCATGCACGTATAAATGCTGATGAATGACATGTTCAATGACATAATGGATCCCATGTCCTATTATCCAAACAGCGTATGCACTCTAAGATATTTATAATATTCATAATACACTTATCAAAACACAAGGATCATATTTAATATCGATAAGGAAAGAAATACTATGTTCATGCATTGTACTTGCAAATGAATTTTCACTTACTTTTAATTGATCGTATCTTTTTAGGTGTTACTTTCCAACGTTAGGTGTGAATAATCTGTAAAACTATAAGATATCAATCACTATCCTCAATCAACAAGTTCATTATGCTTAATCCTATACAAGTATCTTGAATTTTAATTTCACTATGTAACAATCAAACTTTATTATTTAGGGACTAAAACTTAATACAACCTCCTAAATATCTTGATTTCTCATCTTAAATGTATGATAAAATTACTTAATTGATGTGTTATAACTCTTATAACAGTTCTCTAAATGCTAAACATCAATTTCACCATAAATATATTGAAACATAGCAAGAAGTAAAATGGAACATATTTTCATCTTCTATTTTCCTTACTGTCACATTAAGTTTTATAGAAATTTTGACATCCTTAAGCGTATTTATTCATTCTAAACTTTTTACCATACTTAGCTAACATATAAAAAAAATATAATCATGCCATAAAATTGCCAAAACTCTTGGATTTAGGTCCTCTAATTCAGTCTCCTTTACAACACATCAAAATATATTTTGCTACTTTGGCAGTTTGAGTGTAAATAGTGATAATTATAGGTTTTATTCAATATACCATGCACTTTAGAAGCCTAAAACACAATAAAACAGTAAGGTGATAGCTTATGCCACAAATATTTTCTATTAAGTGTTTGTCATCAAAAATCTTTTTTTTTGCATCAAAATCTAACTAAAAACTTTCTAACACTTTTATAAGAGATATTGAAATCTTAATAAACAATAAACCCATCAGAATAGTTTGAAAACTAAAAGCAAAAACGTAGGTAAGTTTTACCTATGCAGATTTTGAGGTTAAACTTGATGGTAATCACTTCTCCTTTACTTTTCTTGCTTTTATTTCAACTTGAAATCAATTTGGAGAGCTTGGAGACCTTAAGGTGTGTATTTGGAAGCTGAAAATGGTTGAAATGAGGGTTTGATTGTGGCTTAAGGGTAAAAAGTTTGAGGTGTTAGCTTGAGATGCTAGCTTAAGCTTAATAAGAAAGCATGAGATGTCAAATGGTAGTTTAAATATTATATTATACACAACTTATACAACTCTAATATAGTATTTCTCGGTATTTATTTCTTTATTTACAACCTATTTTAATTGTCGTACGATAGGATAATAAATTCTACCATAATTTATTAACCGTCCATTCAATCTTTAAACTGATTGACATCCGATTCTTAAATAGATTATCTAGTTTTTATTTCTAAAATCATATGGACATATAGACCATCTTTATTTCTAAATCATATGCACATTACCTTTATTTGTCTCCTATTTGACTAAAGACAAGGAACACCATCTTTATTTGTTCCCACTTGATTTTTTTTTGAATTTAACGAATAAATGTGGATACAATCTCTAATACATCCTCTAATTCTTCTCTTTAAAAATAAGAATTTTTGGAATTTGAATCTTTGAATGCAGAATTGATGAATTAATTTCTTCCAAGATCAAGTTGTCCTTTAATAATATTAATTTGAAGGTTTAGTATCATAATCTTAAATTAATCATTATAATTTGATGCGCTTTTTTGAAGAACGCCTTAAGCCTCGCCTTGAATGCCTTTGAGTCTTCTTGAGTTTGATGGATTTGAATTTGAAAGATTTTGGAACCTCCTCGTCTCTCTTGCTTGAATATATAATTGTGTGAAATTGTATTTATAATTCAGCCATATTTATACTTGTAGAATTTGAACTCTTGTTATGATTGTTTGATGAAATGACATGATCTAATTGGTCATTTCTAATTTGATCGCGCAACATTAACTTCTTTACAAGATGTGATTTGGATTATCAAACTATTGACATTCACTTTCATAACCTGTAAGATATGATTTAAATTGTCAAAATATCTTAATTTCATCCATGGCAATTTTTTATTTACCTTAAATATCATATTTAATATTGAAATTAAATAAAGACTTTAAAAATAAATAAAAATATAAAATTGATAAATAAAAATATGTTATGGCACAATAAAATTTTGATGTCTACATGAAGAACTACAAACAAAGAAAAAAGAAAAGAAAAAAAAAGAAAAAGAAGAAATTTGAAAATAACGGGTGAGTAAGGAGAAAGAAGGAAAAAAGATGAGAAATAAGGGGAAGAAAGCGTAGAAAGAAGGCAAAAGGAAAAGGAAAAGGAAAACAAAGGAAAGCAAAGAGGAAAACAAAAAAGAAAAGAAATGAGAAAAATAGTGACAAATGTTAATTTAACTAAAAGAATTAATAATATTAACTGATGTTTATTTTCTGATTTATTTTCAATATCATATTTTTTTTACATTTTTATCAATCATTTTTTCATATCAATCAAAGAGTAAACATTTATATCTCACTTAAATTATATCAGATAAAATTATAAAATAATTCATATCTCATTAATCACTCATCATCCTTAAAAGGTAAGCAAACTTGGATTTAAAGTATTCATTTTGATAGAATATATAGTTTTAGATGAAATTTAGAGAAATATATTAATACGTTCAAAAATTAGTAGTTGAAATCGATTATATTATTATTTGATTGATATAGTATTTTTAGCAAAATATTTCATTGAAAATAAAATTATCTTAAAACATCGAATAAGAATAATTTTTTAAGAAAAGTTAAAGTTCCCATTTTCCTTTTTTTTCATTTTTGCTTTGGCTTTTGGTGTGGATGCTTTTGTCAGGAAGGATGGCTGAATAGAAATCCAATTACAAGTCTTACAGAATAACAGCAAGTTACATACTAAAACAAATATGGCAGAATCCACAATGAGCTTGAAGCTTTTGATTGACACCCAAGGCAAAAGAGTCCTCTTTGCCGAAGCCGGCAAATATTTTGTGGATTTCCTCTTTCGCATTCTCTCTGTGCCGGTGGGTACCGTCATTAGTCTGCTTAGAAAACAAGAAATGGTGGGCTCATTTGCAAACCTGTATGAAAGCATAGAAAATCTGGATGAATCCTACATACAACCAAACCAGAACAAGGACACCCTTTTGAAACCAGTGGCTCCCGTCTCTGGTTCTTCTGTTCCTTTGCTCGCCCTCAATGAAGCACCGACTGTAAAGAAGTTCTATAGGTGCACGTGCAGCCAATCTGTCTCATATGTTTCTGATGACCCAAGCGCGGTTTGTCCATATTGCGGCCGAAAAATGATCACAAATGTGTCATATGTGGCTCTTCCTGCAGGGCAACAAGTGCCTGATGAAGCTGGATTCGTGAAGGGGGTGGTCACTTACATGGTGACGGATGATTTGGTTGTGATGCCATTGTCTAATATCTCAAGCATCACTTTGATCAACAAGTTTAATGTTAAGGAAGTGAGTGCATTGGAGGAAAAGGTGGTGAATTTTGGCATGGATGAGGTATCATTCATTTCCTGTTAATTTTTCTTTCCAGGGTTTCTTGTACTGCTTGTTAAGTTCTCCAGGCTACTCCTTGCTGACATTAAGTGTAAATATTTTTTGTCTAGGCTGTGAAGCTGTTGAATGCTTCTTTGCAGTCTAAGAAGGTTCTTACTGAGGTCTTCCTCAAGGGTATATGAAGTGAGTTGATGGCTGCTACAAGTTCAAAAAACCTGATGCAGGGATCATGGATTGAACTGTTATGTTTATCTGAGTTTCGAGTTGGAAAATGGTGTGCTCTTCTTTTCTCTAGGCAATGGCAATTTGCAATTACTTTTGAACTGAGAATCTGGATTCTTGAATTAGTAACAACTTGTCTGCTTTAAATGGAATGGCAAACAACAAAAATCAAACACTAGAGTTAGTTGGGTCGTCTAAGGATTTATCAATGTCCATGCTCGCACTCCATCTCCCATATAAAGATCATTCAAATTAAATGATTGAGAGACTACCATTTGTAGAATCTGTTATAGCATTATGGGGTGTGGTCGGAAGATTTTTAGCGGTGCTTAGTGGTGTGATGTACTACTTATATCAAACGAGTCGGGTTTCCAAGGTGATGCTACTAAGTAGTATAGGATGAAAAAAATGATGATTATATTCTTAATATTATTTGTATGATCCAAAAGGAACAATGTTTTGGTGCAAAGTTACTTAGGGCCGTTTGCTTTTTTTGGTTGGGGGTATAAAACAATTGATAAAAAAATGTGATTAGTTGTTAAATATAGATTGATTTTTTAGAAATTATTATATTTGTTTTGTTGGATTTTAAAAATGATATATTCATAGCAATTATAATTTAATGTGTACTTGATGATAAATGAGTGTGATTATAGTAAATTAGCATTAATGCCCTTAATGACATAGGTGAAATTAGGCTGATGTTCAAGCCCCTCCCTCTCTCTCCCTAAGGTTTCAGTTTTCCCTCCGTTGTCGCCGTCGTCGTGGCCATGAGATTCTCCTCGCCATCCAACTTTAGATCTCACCAGTCACTAGGCTAGAACTGACCACGGTTCAGAAACCGTCGGTTACGATTTGGAACCACCGGTTCCACGGTTCAAGAAAATTTCGACTATTAACCTTAATCATCAATGTCGGTTACGGTTCGGGTTCCGAAACCATCGGGTCGGTTCCAGTTACGATTCCGGTTAACAGTCGGTTCCGACTCTTGAATTTTTTTTTTTTTTTTTTTTACCTTATATTTTGAAAATTTGTAACTTTTTAACTAACTATTAATTCTACAAAATTGTAACTTTTGTAAAACAAAAACAAGGGTTTGAAATCTTAAACATATATTTGAATGAAAAATTTTTGAACTTAAATTTTAAAAAAAATATCATTAATTTTTGAACTTAATGAATGTTTAACTTAAATTTGAAAAAAAAATATTATCTAAAATTTAAATTATATAATTAAAAACCATTTTAAAAATAAAAATGGGTTTGAACTTAAATTTAAGTTGCCTACGTATCCTCTTAGGGTATAGAGGAATCAAAGCCCACGTAGTTCTCTTACCTTTTAACCCTTCTTACCTGAGAGAGTGGTATGACTCAATCACTCTCACCCGTTCCCGTCGTTGTTCCATTTGTGTCCTCATCTTTATCTTCCTCCGAATCCGGCTGACCTTGTTTTCGTAGTGAGACCTTGATCCAATCATCAAGACATGCTTGGGCTTTTAAATTCTCGGGAGGCAACGTTGAACATTTCTCACTCAATATATTGCCTCCCGCACTGAAAACTTGCTTCATTGCAACGGTTGAAGCAGGTGAAGCAAGTATCTCCTCCACCATCACGGACAAAATTGGATACGTTTGCTCCTTTTGCGACTACCATCGCAAAATATCGAACTCTCCATCGTCATCTGTCTCATTAAACTCAAATAAAATATTAAAATAAACTTGAAGATTTTCGAGGACGTTTAGTTCGTTCCCTGAGTAAAAGTTGTGCTGTCGTAAGCCTAAAACTATTACTACTACTAGTTCTATATATATCAACTTGAGTTGATTGTGAACCATATGTAGAACTATATTCATTATAAAATTTATTTAAAAGTGTTCTAATTTTAAATATAATATTATTAATATCTATAATATAATCATTTTCATTACATTTTAAAGCATTGTAATAAATTAATAACAAGTCTTGTAAACCATCTAATTTAAGTCCAGGATAAAAAACAACAGCAATTAAATTAATATTTGAAATTTCAAAGAAATGTTTTTTCCATTTCAACTGCATTGATAAATCACAATTTACTAAACTTTCATATTAGGGGTTAATATTTTCATGTAAAACTGATGCAATATTACAACAATTTAATAATACTAAATGAGAAGTTAGGGAATAAACATTAGATAATTGTAAAGTAGCATAATTAAATATTTTTAAAATATTATAAATTTTTTCACATACTGTCCAATGATGTGGATATAAATGAAAAGGAGTAGAAATAATTTGTACAAAAAATTGACATAATAAATCTTTATAGTCGATAGATTCTTCTAATAATCTATATGTTGAATTCCAACGGGTTGGAACATTCCGTGGAAATTTTTTAAACCTCACACCGTTAGCCTTACAAAATCTAAATTATTGTTTATTAATATGTGGATGTGTACATAAATAAGAAAATACTTGTTTAATTGGTTTAAGTTGATTATCTAAAACTTTTAAGCCATCTTGTACACATAAATTTAAAATATGTCATATACATCTAATATGAAAAAATTTACCATCAATTAATGGTTCACATACAACTTTACGATCACCAATACTAGCATTATTAGTTGCAGCATTGTCAAATGATATTGAAAAAAAATTATTAACTAAATTATATTCTTCTAATATTAAAAATATAATTTGTAAAATATTTACCGCTGTGTGTGGACTATCAAAAACTCTAAATGCAAGTAATCTTTTTTGAAGTGTCCAAGAATCATCAATCCAATGATATTTAATACTCATATATGAATGTATTTTCCAATAATCACTTCAAATATCACTACATAAAGAAATTTTATTATTTACATTATTTAATAATTCTTTTAACTATTTTTTAAATTTATTATATAATTTTTTTACATGGCGTATTAGTGTGGTTCGTAGAACACCTTTAGCCGCTGGATTATATGTTGTTTGAATTAATTCATTAAAAAAGAATTTATTTGCAAAACTAAAACTAAGATGTTCAACAGAAATAAATCTAGTTAAATTTTCTCAACATCTAACATCATTATATTTAAATAAAGAAAGATTGTTACTTCCACCGGTGCTGGAAGATGCGAATGATGATATTTGACTTTGGGTACGATCAATGTCAAATTCTATTGGATGCTTCTTCTCCACATGTCTTTTCGAGGATCCATAACCATCTCTGGATTGAAATTTGTAAAATTGCGGACAATATTTACACTTTGCTCGCATCTCTCCATTTGGAAGTGTTATTTTATCAAAATATTTTGTAAAAATAGAATATTTGAGAGATGGAATAGATCGAGTATGAGCATCACTCATTGTTTCTTGAATAGTATACAAGTGAGTTTACTCTTCATCACTTAACTCAACTTCACAATGTTGAACATTGTGAACATTGGTTGAACATTGGTTGCTCGTCAGTTGCGGACATCTTTCCCTTACCTCTATTGCTTGAACCGGCCATTATTTTATGAATGATGAAAATTTAGTATATAGAATTGAATAATAAATAATTCAAGATGAAATAAATGAAATATAAAAAAAGATTTAATGAAACAATTAAAATAATATAGAATTGAAAATGAATAATTAAGAATGAATATTAGAGTATTGAGAGTTGAGAATTAGATAATTGAGATTTGAGAATTGAAGTGTGAAAAAAATGAAGAATTGATTGGTATTTATAGAAGAAAAATTAAAAAAAAATTAAAAAAGTCAAATGGGTCAGCCACGGGTCGGGTCCGATTTGGACTCGGCCTGTGGTCAGGTCTGCACTAAGCAAGGTTGCGAGCTTTCTTAAGTATATTTTTTTATTGTCCTATATGCTTGTCACGAATCAAAATTTGTATTATGATTGTTAAATAGTTTTAAATGAATTGAATTGAATCGAATACGTTATTATTTAAAAAAGAAAGAAAAATAATATGAAAATAAAAAAAAGCAATATATATATATATACATATATATATATATATATATATATATATATTATGTATTTAGTGGATCTGGACGTGCTTACTTTATTTTTATTACTATAATTATCAAGATTTCAATAATATTTTATTTTATTTTATATGCTCTCTATACCAAATTTATTATTTTTAATTTTTTTGAGAGGGAGATATCTTAAAATAAAATTTCATTTTCTGACATGATTTTTTTTTCATAGTATACTTTCACTTAAATAATGATATGATGACATTACTTTTAAGAACTACATAAAACTTATACTTTAAGACTCATTTAAATTCATGATGACTTAGAATTTGCCCCATAATTCACCCATCCATCCTTTTCACTACTAAATTTAGGCATAGTAAAAGCTGCAAATGGGCTAAAATCCCTCAAAACTTTTACTTTTATTTTTTACTGGACTCCTAAATCTTATTTTCCTAGAGGTTTTCTAAAAAAAATACTAATTTACAATAGATATTTTATATCAAATAGTAAGAATTATGTCACGTCAATACAAAATGTTCCATCGTTGACATGAGATAATTTTTATCATTCGTATAAAAACACATGATATAGAGAAAAAAAAAGTCATTTTCTATGATTTAATCTCCCTTCACAGATGCAAAAGTAAGTTGCATAAAAACACAATATATTGAAAAGGACTATTTGAATTATCATCAATTGACATGTTATATCTCAAATTTAATTAGATTGTGAGAATCAGTAAACAAAAGAATTTGAAAAAAAAAAATAACTAAAAATCTCTTAAAATATTTTTTTATATCTAAACTAATAATAAAAATATCATCTTAATACAAAAAATCCAATTTTTCATTCCAAGAAATCCGTCATTAACTTTTACACTAAAATTTACTTTTAGCTAATTTCAATTTCTCTTTTTTTGACAAACCACCTAAAGCAGTCATGTCCATTTTCCAAGAGCGCTTGGTTCTTCTGGCACTTCTCCCGATTCCCAAGTTCTATAGGTCACTCTAAAGAACCTTTATCTATAGTTCCAGTAACGTTAGAAGAGGTTTTGGAGGAGGATGCTCCCCTTCTTCAAGAGGGGATTTAGAAAATATTCCCTCTAAGCTCTGCGATAATTTCTTCATTCTCGACGAAAACCATATCCTCATTCATTTTCACTCTGATATGCCCCACAGGCCTCCAGCAGGGTACCTTTCTTTCTTCACAGCCCAGTTGGAGGGAGGCCTCCGATTTTTCTTACTTGAACTGAAATCCCACATAGCTCACCTTTTTGGCATTCCCATGTAACAATTAGCTCCTAGTTCATTCTGTTTAATGGCAGGGCTTGCTCTAGCTCTCCACCATATACGAGAGTAGCGCACTGCCAAGCAATTTCATACCTTTTTTCAGCCTAAGACCCTCTCAATGGGTCTATTTTATCAAGGAGTACATGATAAAACTTCAACTTGAATTTTTTTAAATATTTTATGCATGTTTAAGAATAATTTGAAAATTTAGAAAGTTTATAGGATCTAAAAGTAATAGAAAATTGAAGATAATTCCACTTTTTCTTCTTTATTTGTTGGAAATTGTCTTTCAACTACTTTAGTTTCATCATTTGCCCTATTTGAATACAATTTGAGTGAATACATGAAACACCATGCTCATTTGTCCCCTTTTAGAGAAGACAGAACATTGCATTCATTTGTCTCCTTAAAATGTATTTGGCTAAAGACATGAAACACTGTCATAATTTTCTTCCACTTGCATATTTCTTCAAAAAGTTGATTAATGGCTTGATGCAAGAAATTTGACACTTGTGAAAGTTGGAGTTATTGTCCTTCATCTCCATATCAATTTTAATTTGATTTGTGAAAAAAAAAAAAACAAATATGAGAGGCAGAAATCATCCCACTGGACATACTAGAAATTTATAACATAAATTTTGTGTCTACAAAAATAAAAAGACAAGAAAAATAGTATAATTTGAAAATTTATTGAATTTAATGAATAAATATTGATACAATCTCTAATCGATCTTCTAATTCTTCTCTTTAAGAACAATATTTTTTGGAATTTGAAACTTTATACAGAATTGATGAATTGATTTCCTCCAAAATTAAGTCATCCTTCAATAATTTTAATTCAAGAGTTTAGTATCATAATCCTGAACTAATCGTTATAATTTGATGCGGTTTTTTTACGAATGCCATAAGCTTCATGTTGAATGTCTTTGAATTTTCGTGAGTTTGATGGATTTGAGTTTGAAAGAATTGTGAATCTCCTTCGCCTCTCTTGCTTGAATAAAGACTTGTGTGAAGTTATGTGTATAACTCACCTCTATTTATACTTGTAGGATTTGAACTCTTAAAAGATGTGATTTGTATTATCAAACTATTTACATTCACTTTCATAACCTGCAAGATATGATTTAAATTGTAAAAATGTTTTAATTTCATCCATGGTAATTTTTTATTTATTTTAAATATCTTATTTAATCTTGAAATTCAACAAAAAAATTAAAAATAAATAAAAAATATAAAATTGATAAATAAAAAATATATCATGCATATCAATGTATAATTAGCACAATAATTTTTTGATGTCTACATGAATAATTACAAATAAAGAAAAGAAAAAAGTAGAGAAAGAAAAAGAAGAAATTTGAAAAATAATAGATGGGTAAGGAGAAAGACGGAAAGAGAAGGAAAAACGATGAGAAATTTGTGGTAGAAAACATGGAAAGATGAGAAAATGGGCTCACTTGAATAATTGAAAAGCGGTGGGATTTGTATCAAACCAATAATCACACAAATTTAAAATTGGATTGGTCTTGTGGTTATCCAGTGGCCGAACTCCTCAAAAGTATACATGAGTTTAGGTTGGATTATTTAGTAAATTCAACCAATCCATGAAATTAAACCCTTATGATCAACCAAAGCTTCTAAAGAGAGTTTAGAGAAATATTTGAAAAGTATTTTAAGAGTGAAATTCTATTGAGATTTGAATAGTTTTGTTCTCTCTTCTAATAATATTTGATTGATCAATATTTTGAGTAATAAATTTCCAACAAAGTGGCATCATAGCTAGCTACATCTTCTAATTTTTTACTATTTATCTTTAGTTGATTGAAAATGGCTAAAACTCTAGAAAAGTAATCAGAAACAAACTCATATTCTTTCATATGCAACGAATCAAACTTTCTTTTTAAAGTTTGAAGTCATACATTCTTAATCTTTTCATCTCCTTTGTAAGAGACTTGGAGCCTGTCCCATGCTTGCTTGACAGAGATAGCACTTGAAATTTTCTCAAAGCCATCATCATCTAAAGCTTGGTAGATGAGGAAGACAGTCTTCTTGTCTCTCTTTCTTAAGTCTTTCAAACTATCATTTTGTATGACAGATAGTGCTGACTAGTAGTCTTTGTGTTCATTATAGCATTTCTCCATGACTTTCCATACATCATGTGCTCTAATAAGTGTTTTTATTTTGATACTCCAATTGTTAAAGTCGCATCCCTTGAGTTGTGGAACTTGGAATGTTGTCAAGTTGCTATTTGGCATTAACTCTCAATAGAATGTGAAATTTAAAATCTTGACTATACTGATGGATCCAGAGCACCGAAAAAATCTTTGGATAAACTTCGGTCAAAATTTGGGTTTGGTTAATACCTGGTCAACTATTGGTCAATAGTGGTCAACAGTCAAAGTCAACCATTTGACTTGGTTAATGCTCAGTTAATAGCTTCTTAACTCGGTCGATGGGTTTGATGACTCAACTTGACTCAATTCAACTTGGTGGGTTGGCTTAGAAACTTATAGTGCAGTGGTAATTGGAAGTATTTATCACAACAACTTTATTCTAAGTTACAATTGTCTAACTTTATTATGAGTTACAATTGTAAATTGGGTTGGGCCTAACTCGTAACCGAACCATTAAAAACCAGTCCAGAACCGGCTCATAAACAATAGGGCTATCTGAGCCAACTTTCAATATATAAATTGGGCATCTATTAGGTTTAGTTGATAAAACCTAGTTTAGCCTGTGAACTGGCCCACCTAAGCCTAGATCCAGGTTCAGGACCGACCCATGCCCGTCACAGACCATACTATTATATATTATAATTTATAATTATGTATTTATGTTATTTTAACAAAATAAACATTCTTGTTCTCAAAAAATTCAAAAATAAGACCTATGAAAGGAGGAAAGAGATTTAAACCACTAGACCAACTTTAATTATGTTGAAATGTTATCTCAACATATATATATATATATATTGACAAAACATGTTGTATCAAATTAATTTAGGATAATCATCATTTAAAAATAATATAAAATCTTTGGATGATACATTGAAAATAATCAACTAAATAATTATATACTAGTTATATTAAAGATAATTTATAAGATAAGAATATAAATTTAGAATAATATAGTAGTAAGTATAATAAACTTAGAAAGTAAATTTATTAATAACAAAATAAAATAGTATTGAGTATAATAAACTAAACTAAGTCATGAAAATTAAAATATAAACTTAAAAATTAAGTTTATTAATAACAAAATAAAATAGTACTAAGTATAATAAACTAAACTAAGTTATGAATATTAAAATATAAACTCAAAATGAATATTACTAATCAATATATCAAATGAAAAATCAAGATCTAAGCTTAGTATAACTCAATTATCAAATAAAAATAAGATATATTAATTATATGAATAATTCACAAGATAAAGTCTTAAATTTATAGTAATAAACTCAAAATAATAAAATAATGATTAAATCTAAATTTAGGATGATATACTTTAAATAATAAAGTTTAAAATTTATAAATTCAACTTTAGGATATAACTAATCTTAAGATATAAATTAGAGTAATAAATAAAATTTATAAATTCAATATTAGGATATATACATTTGAATTTGTTAGAAAAAAAAATCCATAAACTCGTGTAGCCCGACATAGGCCCGAGATCGGCTCACTAGCATCGGGCTAGTGGGCCGAGTTGGGTCTAAGTTTTAAAAATTTTATTCAACCCGGCCCAATCACCGGGTTGCTTCAGGACCGAACTTGGACTTAATCGATCCACCTCCCAAACGAGTTTATACGGGCTTGGGCCGATCCAGTCCAAACCGACTCGATTGACAACTATATTCCCAAAAATATTGGTGTTGCCCAAGATTTTTACTAGTAAAGCTTGTAATATCTGGTGAATCTTTGTTTTTTCTTTTTCTCTTTTTTTTTTACCTGCATTAGGAGTATTGTGCTTAATACACCTATTCATACCTAAAGGAAAGAGGAAACTATTATGCACATAAGTTTGAATATGGAAATGACAATGAAGTAGGTTGTTGGTGGATTTGAATAAATTCAAAATTCGTCTCTTTAAAGTTTTTTTTAGGATTTGAGTTCGGACCCAACGGATTAGCAATGTTGAACTTTACCCCAATCAAGTTGCCAAACATAACGAGGATTGCTATTAACCTTCAAGATTGAGAATGAGAACTTCATTGCAGAAACATTCTTATTTTGTTGTTTTCCATGCTAAAATTCAAATATAATAATACTCATAAATGACTTTGCCCCAAAATGTTGTTCCTTTCGGTTCATTTGGGCTACCATTAACATATATAACCGTTATTTTACGTAAAATCAGATATAATGAAAGAGAACGATCTCTCAAATTCATAGACCATACTACAAGAATACCCAATCATTCACTACTTTCATTCATGTAAGTTCTGTTTCATTTCTTCCTCTTTCATATTTTCTCTTGAGCCAGAATTGACCAGGTGTTGGCCAGGGAACTCGATTGCGTGAAAGAGAGACAAAGCATGGACATTGATAAATCCTTAGACCCAATTAACAGCGGTATTTCATTTTTGTTGTTTGCTTTTCCATTAAAGCAGACACTTTGCCATTACTTCAAGAATCCAGATTCTCAGTTCAAAAGCAATTGCAAATTGCCATTGCCTGGAGAAAAGATGAGTACATAATTTTCCAACTCGAAACTCAAAATAAATTGAAAAACGTAACATTCCAATCCATGATCCCTGCATCAGGTCTCTTTGAACTTGTAGCAGCCATCCACTCACTTAATACTAACCATACCATCGAGGAACACATCAGTAAGAACCTTCTTAGACTGCAAAGAAGCATTCAATAGCTTCACAGCCTAGGCAAAACAAATATTTACACTTATGTCAGTAAACGAATAGCCTGGAGAGAGCTTAACTAGTAGTACAAGGAACCCTGGAAAGAAAAAAACAACAGTAAATGAATGATACCTCATCCATGCCAAAATTCACCACCTTTTCCTCCAATGCACACACTTCCTTAACATTAAACTTGTTAAGCAAAGTGATGCTTGAGATAGTTGACAATGGCATCACAACCAAATCATCCATCACCATGTAAGTGACCACCCCCTTCACAAATCCACCTTCATCAGGCACTTGTTGCCCTGCAGGTGGAGCAACATATGACACATTTGTGATCATTTTTCGGCCGCAATTTGGACAAGCCGCTCGTGGGTCATCAGAAACATATGAGAAAGGTTGGCTGCACGTGCACCTATAGAACTTCTTTACAGTCGGTGCTTCATTGAGGGCGAGCAAAGGAACAGAAGAACCAGAGACTGGAGCCACTGGTTTCAAAAGGGTGTCCTTGTTCTGGTTTGGTTGTATGTAGGATTCATCCAGATTTTCTATGCTTTCATACAGGTTTGCCAATGATTCCACTATTTCTTCTTTTCTAAGCAGACTAATGACGGTACCCACCGGCACAGAGAGAATGCGAAAGAGGAAATCCACAAAATCTTTGCCGGCTTCGGCAAATAGGACTCTTTTGCCTTGGTGTCAATCAAAAGCTTCAACCTCATTGTGGATCCTGCCATATTTGTTTTAGTGTGTAACTTGCTGTTATTCTGTAAGACTTGTAATTGGATTTCTATTCAGCCATCCTTCCTGACAAAAGCATTCCACAGCAAAAGCCAAAGCAAAAATGAAAAGAAAAAGAAAATGGGTCCTTAACTTTTCTTAAAAATTTATTCTTATTTGATATTTTAAGATAATTTTATTTTCCATTGGAATATTTTTCTAAAAATACCATATATAATCGATTTAAACTACTATTTTTGAAGGTATTAATATATTTCTCTAAATTTCATCTAAAACTACATATTCTATCAAATGAATACTTTAAATACAAGTTTACTTACCTTTTAAGGATGTAGAGTGATTAATGAGAAGTGAGATATAAATGTTTACTCTTTGATTGGTATGAAAAATCATTAATAAAAAATATAAGAAAATATGATATTGAAAATAAATTAGTAAATAAATATCAGTTAATATTATTAATGTTTTTAGTTAAATTAACATTTGTCACTATTTTTCTCATTTTTCTTTTTTCTTTTTAATCTCTTTGCTTTCCTTTTCCTTTTACCTTCTTTCTACGCTTTCTTCCCCATATTTCTCATCTTTTTCCCTTCTTTCTCCTTACTCATCTGTTATTTTTCAAATTTCTTCTTTTTCTTTCTTTACCTTTCGCTTTTCTTTATTTGTAGTTCTTCATGTTGACACAAAAAATTTATTGTGCCATACAATATTTTTATTTATCAATTTTATATTTTTATTTATTTTTAAAGTCTTTATTAAATTTCAATATCAAATAAGATACTTAAGGAAAATTAAAAATTACCATTGATGAAATTATGATATTTTGATAATTTAAATCATATCTTGCATATATTATGAAAGTGAATGCTAATAGTTTGATAATCCAAATCACATCTTGTAAAGAAGTTAATGTTGCGTGATCAAATTAGAGAGGACCAATTAGATCATGTTACTTCATCAAACAATCGTAATAAGAGTTCATATCCTACAAATATATATATGGGTGAATTATAAACATAATTTCACACAAGTATATATTCAAGCAAGAGAGGCGAGAAGGTTCCAAATTCTTTCAAATTCAAATCAATCAAACTCAAGAAGACTCAAAGGCATTCAAGGCGAGGCTTAAGGCGTTCTTCAAAATAGCGCATCAAATTATAATGATTAATTTAAGATTATGATACTAAACCTTAAAATTAATATTATTGAAGGACAACTTAACTTTGAAGGAAATCAATTCATCAATTCTACAAAACTTCAAATTTCAAAAATTTTTATTTTTAAAAAGAAAGAATTAGAGGTTATATTATAGATTGTATCCGCATTTATTCTTTAAATTCAATGAGACAGAGGAGCATCCTCCTCCAAAATCTCTTATAAGGTTATTGGAATTACAGATAAAGGTTCTTCATGGTGACTAAAGAACCTGGGGAATTGGGAGAAGTGCCAGAAGAACCAAGCGCCCTTGGGAAATGGACATAGCTAAATAGTGCCTTGAACGGGTTGTTAAAAAAAAGAGAGGTATAGAAATAAGCCAAAAGTAATTTAGTTCAAAAACCATTATACATTGACAATGTTAGTTTAAAAGTTAATGATTGATTTATCGGAATGAAAAATTGGATTTTTTGTATTGAAAATAATTTTATTATTAATCTAGATATAAATTTTTTTTAAAATATTTTTAGTTATTTTTTCAAATTCTTTTGTGTACTGATTTGCACGATCTAGTTAAATTTGAGATATAACATATGTCAACTATGATAATTCAAATAGTCCTTTTCAATATATTGCGTTTTTATGTAACTTACTTTTAGATCTCTAAATGGAGATTAAATCATAGGAAATTATTTTTTTATCTATATTAGGTGTTTTTATAGGAATGGTGAAAATTATCTCATGTTAGCCATGAAATATTTTGTATTAACGTGATATAATTCTTACTATTTGATATAAAATATCTATTGTAAGTTACTATTTTTCTAGAAAACCTCTAGGAAAATAAGATTTACGAGTCTAGTAAAAAAATGTAAAAGTTTTGAGGGTTGTTAGCCCATTTCCAGCTTTTATTGTGCCTAAATTAAGTAGTGAAATGGTTGGATGGGAAAATTATGGGGCAAATTTTAAGTCATGATGAATTTAAATGAGTGTTAAAGTATAAATTTTATGTTGTTCTTAAAAGTAATGTTCGAAAATCAATATTATCATTCATGACTTTAAGTGAATGTATATTATGGAAAAATAAATCATCTGAGAACATGAAATTTTATTTTAAGATATCTCCCTCCCCATTAAATTAAAAACAATAAGTTTAGGAGATAGAGCATATAAAATAAAAAAATATTATTGAAACCCTGGTAATTATGGTAATAAAAATAAAGTAAGCGCATCTAGATCCACTAAATACATAATATATATCTTTTGCTTCTTTCCATTTTCATATTATTTTTCCACCTTTTTTACTTGAAGAATTGGAATGTGTATTAGCAGCAGGATTGAAAAACAAATCAAGTTACTCATGACTCAAAATCGATCGTTAAAAGTTCGTTTTAACTTAATTCGTTAACTAATAAATTAAACTTGAACACAACTTTTCATTTGATAAGATCTGAAATTTGGTCAAATTCAACTTAATTAATAAAAAATAATACAATATGTGTAAAAACTTCAAGGTACTTAAGTTTGATTTGTATTTGATTTGATTAAAACTTATTCAAACTCGATTCTTTTATTAATTAAATCAAACTCAAATATAATTTTTAAAACTTTAATAAAAATTGAGACAAATTTAAACAATAAGGTGTGTTCGATTAAATTTAATTCGTTTTGATATATTTAACAATCATAATACTAAATTTGATTCGTGACAAGCACATAGAACAATGACTAGTGAGATCTAAAGTTGGATGGTGATTGCTTAAGAAAATGACAATCTAAGAACACTATGGGTCTCTGAGGTCATTTTAGAGCTTTTTTTATATTAGAAAATATAAAAACCACATTTTTTATAATTGGAAGTATTTATTAAATTAAACCACTTTTGAAGTTGATAATGAATTGGCAAGCTGTTCATTTCTTCTACTGCATTATAACTTTGGGGTTTGGGATTATAAGCCCAAAATATTGACGTTGCCCAATATTTTCATTTTAGGGCTTATAACTGTTGAAAATTTATCACTTAATATTGATCACTTAAATATTATTATAAAAGAGAACATTCAAATTATTCAATTTCAATATAACTTTACTTTTAACAAATTTTTTAAATACTTCTTTAAATTCTCTTTAGAAGCTTTGCTTCTAATCACTCTTATTTCTCTCTCTTTTATTTGATGATTTAACACTTCAAATGCAAGCTCTATTTATACTAGTTTATAGTAAATCTCTATCACTAAATAAACAAACAACTTAAAATCACAACCGTATATTTATTAACTAAATTATCACATAATTTTTAATAATCTCACAAACCTTAACTATCTTACCTAATATTAAAAACTTCTAAAACTTGGACTAATATGAGGTTGATTAAAATTTGGGTTTGAAACAAGTTTATTTTCAACACTCCCCTTTAAACTTATTTTATGATGACAATTGAGTTTTTTAATCTCACAAAGTGTTCATACTTTAATATCTTGGTACAAATGTCAACAATTTGGTCTTATGATTTCAAATACTTTACTTGAATTTCCTTTCTCGCAATGTATTTCTTGATGTAGTGATATCGAGTATCAATTTGCTTGCTTCGGTTATATAAAATTGGATTTTTGGCCAAAGCTATTGCTGATTTGTTGTCGACATAAATTTATGTCGGCTTTTCTTGCAACATGTTCAATTCTTTCGACAAATTTCTTAACCAAATTGCATGACTCACACATGATGCAACAGCCACATATTCAGCTTCACATGTTGAAAGGGTGACAATTGGTTGCTTATTCGATAGCCAAGTAAATACAGTGTCTCCCAAGAAAAGTGCAAAGCAGTTGTGCTTTTACGATCATTGGTATCTCTAGCCCAATTGCTATCACTAATCCAATAAGTTTATAATGATTAAAAACTGAATAGAACAAGCCGATGTTGATTATACCTTTTAGGTAACAAATAATTCTTTTTGCAGCTTTGAAGTGTGTGGTTGTTGTTGTTTATGTGTAGCGACTCATGAGTCTAGTTACATAGAGAATATCAGGCCTTGTACATGTTAAATACTTCAAACATCCAACTAGACTCTTGAGCAATGTTGTATCCACTTTATCTGTTTTATCATCCTTCAATAATTTTACTCTGCACTCCACCAGTGTGCTTATTGGATTGCGATCATCCATCTTAAATTTTTTGAGAATCTCTTTTGTATAGTTTTCTTGTGAGATAAAAATCCCATCTTCCTTTTGTTTGACTTTGATGCCGAGGTACTGTGCCATCAACCCAATGTCGATTATGCCAAACTCATTTATCAATTCTTTCTTAAATTCTTTAAATATGATTGGGTTGCTCCCTATAAAGATCAAATCTTCAACGTACAAGCAAACAATCAAAACATCAACATTGTTATTCATGATGTAGAGTGCATGCTCATAAGGACATTTGGTAAAGCCTTTCTTTTGTAAATATTTGTCAATTTTGTTATTCCACACTTTTGGTGCTTCTTTCAATCTGTAGAGAGTATTTTTTAACTTTAAAACTTTGTCTTCTTGTCCTTTTATCACATAGCGCATTGGTTGTTCAATGTAAACTTCTTCCTCTAGTACTTCAATGAGAAAAAAGGCTGACTTTACATCAAAAAAGGCATTGAGTTATTTTGAGCTACTAAAGAATAATTAGTCTTATTGTTTCTAAATGAGCAACTGAAACAAATACCTCATCATACTCAATGCCAACTTTTTGACTATAGCCTTTTACAACTAGTCTTGCCTTATATTGTTCAATCTCTCTAGTAGCATTCTTTTTCACCTTGTATACCCATTTTACACCAATGGTTTTATGACCTTTGGGAAGTGGAGTAAATTCCCAAGTGTTATTTTTTTATGGCTCTAATTTCTTCATCCATTGTGTTTCTCCATTTTGCATTTTGTGCAGCTTCTAAAAAGTATATAAGCTCACAATCTCAAAGAGGCAAAATAGGATAAGATTTTCAAGCCTACCAGTTACCACGTAGAGTTCTTGAAGACTTCTTGTACATTCTTCATTCCTCTTAGCTAAGAAAGATGGTGGTGAATTTCTATCATCATTTAATAATGGTAAAATAGGTGGTGTAGCAGGCTCTTCTATCGATTTCTCAACAGTTGCTTATTCATCATCTTCAAATTTAGAAGCGTAGTTGTAATCTTTATGTTGTGGTCCCCAATCCCATTAGCCTTTTTCATCAAAAATAACATAACGGATATTGATTATCTTTGCATTATTAGGATTATATAGCTTGTAGCATTTGGAGTTATTATCATAACCAATGAACATGAACTTCTCACTTTTATCATCTAACTTTCTTCTTTGCTCATCTGGTACATGTACATGTACATCGCATCCATGTTCTTTATTTTCTTCCACAAATTGGCTCTCTCATTGATTTTAATATTGGGGTTTCCACAATCTATAGCATAGTGCCCAAACTTTTGACAATTATAGCATCGAACTTGAGATTTGTTATACCTTGAGTTTGAATTGTCTCAGTCATGACCCCTCGTAGAGCTTTTGTCTTTCTAATAGTTGTTGTTGGAGTTATTTGATGAGTGGATTTTATACTCATTAATTGAGTACCATTTGCTTAATTTTTTGTTTAGTTTTCAAGTGTTTTGTTACTTTTTATCCATTTAGTTTGAAATATTGTAGGTAATAGCATAATGAGAAGAAAATGGAAAGAAACATAAAACTTGGTTTAAATTTAGAATAATCCGCTTTTTGGTGCTATTGGGGCAGTATTCGTATTTTAATCATAACTTTTTGCTCCAATATCATTTTGACTTATTTCTTGAATAATTGGAAAGCCAAGAGATATATCTATAATGTTTATGTTTACTATAAAATTCAGTTCTTTCTATTTCAATGAGAAATTAATGGGTTAAATAATCTACACTTAACTGAAAATATCTGGTATGACATATCTTGGTATTTCAGGCATAAATCTTTCCACCGATTTCATATTGAGTTGATTCAAGTCCATATAAAAAGCCAAGACATAGAGGTACAATTCAAATGAAGAATCAAAAGCTAATTTAGCCTTGAAATGGGTGAAAAATAAGTTGGAAGAGGATATAAGCGCAACAGAGATCGAATTTGGACAACAAGAGCAGCGCCTAGGCGCTGCAATCACTGTCCAGGACAGAATGTGTAGTGCCTAGGCACTGGAAATCAGCGCCTCGGCACTGCCCTCACTGGACTGAAGCATGCTGCAGCGCCAATTGGCGCTTAGGCGCTGCCGGGCGGACAAGTGAGGGCAAAATCATCATTTTGCCCTATTTAAGGCATTTCCCATGTGATTTTCAAGTATTCAAAAGCCTCCAAGGGGAGGATATCAGATTTTTTTGGAGAGAGGGAGAGAGGGAGAGAAGAGAAAACAAGCCAAGAAAGAAGAAGGAAGAAGAAGAAGAAGAAGAGGAGAGAATTTTTCCAAAATTTGAGAAGAAGACATCTATAAGGGAAGAAACTCATCCTAGTTCTAAGTTTTATTTCATTTTCCTCTTTTTCTCATTAATTATGTTCATGGATATTGTTGTGTTATCTTTTATTTTTACCACCATGAACTAATATATTTCTCTAGGGTTATGATGTTTTGAATATTTGTATTAATTCAATTCTCGATTTATTTTGAAGTTGAGTTTTCTACATTGTTCTTAATGCTTTCAATTACTTGGCCACTAATTGAATAATTTGCTAATCATATTGACCCGAGAGGTGATATATGTGTCTAGTTCTATGTGTAGAAAACCATAAATTGCATGTAAGATAGGAATATACTTACATGGTTTGTGTAGTCTTGTTGGAGATCCATAAAACTTAATGAAATATTGATTATTGTAATTCACATAGGAATATAGTGGGTTAGCAATTGATGATATTTTCATTAGACCTTGGGAGAGGCCAGTGGATAATTTAGGGATTCTCGACTATCACTTAGGAAATAAATTGAGATTGATGCGATAAATTATTCAATTCGGATTAATGACGATGAAATCATAACCCTAGACTTTTAAGTTAGTGAATTTCATCTTTAAATGCTTTCTTTCATTAATTTAGTTTAGTTAAATTTAGTTTATAAGCAAAATTACAAAAATACATTCATTCAAATAAAATTAGAGTTGACATAATTTCGGTACTTAATAAATTAACAATCCTCGTGGGAACGATAATTGATTCATCACTTTATTACTTGTATAGGATAACGTGCACTTGCGTTCACGAATTTTTGCAATATTATTATTGAAATTCCAACCTCGTCCATGACCACGACCATGACCTTGTCCTTGTCCATGATCTCTTCCACGTTGGTTTCTATTATTGTTGAATATTTCTTCATTATTAGTTGGTTGGACTTCTATTTTAAAGAGTTGAGCAATGACACCTTTCTTCTTCTTTTTTTCTTTGTGAGATTGCAGTGAACACAAGAGTTGCTCAATCATCATTGTTTCTAGATCATTAGTTTCTTCAATAATAGTTGTGATACTCTCAAATTTCGCATCTAAAGATCGAACAATTTTCTCCATGATAGCTACATCTTCTATTTTTTTTACTATTTCTCTTTAGTTGATTGCAAATGGCTAAAACTCTAGAAAAATAATCAGAAACAAGCTCATATTCTTTCATATGCAACAAATCAAACTCTCTTCTTAAAGTTTGAAGTCATACATTCTTAACATTTTCCTCTCACTTGTAAGAGATTTGGAGCCTGTCCCACGCTTGCTTGGCAGAGATAGCACTTGAGATTTTCTCAAAGCCATCATCATCTAAAGCTTAGTAGATGAGGAAGAGAGCCTTCTTGTCTCTCTTTCTTAAGTCTTTCAAACTATCATTTTATATGATGGATAGTGCTGACTTGTCTTTGTGTTCATCATCGCATTTCTCCATGACTTTCCATACATCATGTGCTCCAAGAAGTGCATTTATTTTGATACTTCAATTATTAAAGTCGCATTCCTTGAATTGTGGAACTTGGAATGCTGCCAAATTGCTATTTGGCATTAACTCTCAATAGAGTGTGAAATTTGAAATTTTGACTATACGGATGGATCCGGAGCAACGAAAAATCTTTGGATAAACTTCGGTCAAAATTTGAGTTTGGTTATTGCCTGGTCAACTCTTGGTCAATAGTGGTCAACGATCAAAGTCAACCATTTGACCTGGTTAATGCTTGATTAATAGCTTCTTAACCCAGTCAATGGGTTTGATGACTCAGTTTAACTGAACTTGACTCGATTCAACTTGTTGAGTTGGTTTAGAAACTTCTAGTGCAGCGTAGCGGTGCTTCAAAACTCCGATTTTGTTGAATTTTTTTTTCTTCGACAACATGTTCATCTCAACGAACTCTTTTCTTTTGTGTAGCTGTGATGCTACTTTGTTGGAAATTTATCATTTAAAATATTGATCACTCAAATATTATTACAAGAGAGAATACTCAAACTATTCAATTTCAATACAACTTCACTCTTAAAAAACTTTACAAATATTTCTCTAAACTCTCTTTAGAAGTTTTGCTTCAAATCACTCTTGTTTTTTTCTCTTTTGTTTTATGATTTAACCCTCCAAATGCAAGCTCTATTTATACTAGTTTCTACCAAATCTCCACCACTAAATAAACAAATAATTTAAAATCAAAATCATACATTTGTCAATTAAATTGTCACATAATTTTTAATAATATCACCAACCTTACCTAATTTACATAAAATTAGAAACTTCTAAAATTTGAGCTAATATTGACTTGATTAAATTTTGAGTTCAAAACAAATTTAATTTCAACAATAACAATTGTTGGAACCTTTTTTCTTTGTTTCGTGCTAAAATCCAAATATGATAATAAGGGTTTACTTTCATGGATCGGTTGGATTTACTAAATAGTCCAACCTACACCCATGTATACTTTTGAGGAGTTCGGGCACTGGATAACCACAAGACCAATCCATTTTTAAATTTGTGTGATTATTGGTTTGATACAAATCCCACTTCTTTTTAATTATTCAAGTGAGCCACTTTCTCATCTTTCCACGTTTTCTTCCACAAATTTCTCATCGTTTTTCCTTCTCTTTCCGTCTTTCTCCTCACCCATCTGTTATTTTTCAAATTTCTTCTTTTTCTTGCTCTACTTTTTTCTTTTCTTTATTTGTAATTCTTCATCTAGACATCAAAAAATTATTGTGCCAATTATACATTGATATGCATGATATATTTTTATTTATCAATTTTATATTTTTATTTATTTTTAATTTTTTTGTTGAATTTCAAGATTAAATAAGATATTTAAAATAAATAAAAAATTACCATGGATGAAATTAAAACATTTTTACAATTTAAATCATATCTTGCAGGTTATGAAAGTGAATGTAAATAGTTTGATAATACAAATCACATCTTTTAAGAGTTCAAATCCTACAAGTATAAATAGAGGTGAGTTATACACATAACTTCACACAAGTCTTTATTCAAGCAAGAGAGGCGAAGGAGATTCACAATTCTTTCAAACTCAAATCCATCAAACTCACGAAAATTCAAAGACATTCAACATGAAGCTTATGGCATTCGTAAAAAAACCGCATCAAATTATAACGATTAGTTCAGGATTATGATACTAAACTCTTGAATTAAAATTATTGAAGGATGACTTAATTTTGGAGGAAATCAATTCATCAATTCTGTATAAAGTTTCAAATTCCAAAAAATATTGTTCTTAAAGAGAAGAATTAGAAGATCGATTAGAGATTGTATCAATATTTATTCATTAAATTCAATAAATTTTCAAATTATACTATTTTTCTTGTCTTTTTATTTTTGTAGACACAAAATTTATGTTATAAATTTCTAGTATGTCCAGTGGGATGATTTCTGCCTCTCATATTTGTTTTTTTTTTTTTCACAAATCAAATTAAAATTGATATGGAGATGAAGGACAATAACTCCAACTTTCACAAGTGTCAAATTTCTTGCATCAAGCCATTAATCAACTTTTTGAAGAAATATGCAAGTGGAAGAAAATTATGACAGTGTTTCATGTCTTTAGCCAAATACATTTTAAGGAGACAAATGAATGCAATGTTCTGTCTTCTCTAAAAGGGGACAAATGAGCATGGTGTTTCATGTATTCACTCAAATTGTATTCAAATAGGGCAAATGATGAAACTAAAGTAGTTGAAAGACAATTTCCAACAAATAAAGAAGAAAAAGTGGAATTATCTTCAATTTTCTATTACTTTTAGATCCTATAAACTTTCTAAATTTTCAAATTATTCTTAAACATGCATAAAATATTTAAAAAAATTCAAGTTGAAGTTTTATCATGTACTCCTTGATAAAATAGACCCATTGAGAGGGTCTTAGGCTGAAAAAAGGTATGAAATTGCTTGGCAGTGCGCTACTCTCGTATATGGTGGAGAGCTAGAGCAAGCCCTGCCATTAAACAGAATGAACTAGGAGCTAATTGTTACATGGGAATGCCAAAAAGGTGAGCTATGTGGGATTTCAGTTCAAGTAAGAAAAATCGGAGGCCTCCCTCCAACTGGGCTGTGAAGAAAGAAAGGTACCCTGCTGGAGGCCTGTGGGGCATATCAGAGTGAAAATGAATGAGGATATGGTTTTCGTCGAGAATGAAGAAATTATCGCAGAGCTTAGAGGGAATATTTTCTAAATCCCCTCTTGAAGAAGGGGAGCATCCTCCTCCAAAACCTCTTCTAACGTTACTGGAACTATAGATAAAGGTTCTTTAGAGTGACCTATAGAACTTGGGAATCGGGAGAAGTGCCAGAAGAACCAAGCGCTCTTGGAAAATGGACATGACTGCTTTAGGTGGTTTGTCAAAAAAAGAGAAATTGAAATTAGCTAAAAGTAAATTTTAGTGTAAAAGTTAATGACGGATTTCTTGGAATGAAAAATTGGATTTTTTGTATTAAGATGATATTTTTATTATTAGTTTAGATATAAAAAAATATTTTAAGAGATTTTTAGTTATTTTTTTTTTTCAAATTCTTTTGTTTACTGATTCTCACAATCTAATTAAATTTGAGATATAACATGTCAATTGATGATAATTCAAATAGTCCTTTTCAATATATTGTGTTTTTATGCAACTTACTTTTGCATCTGTGAAGGGAGATTAAATCATAGAAAATGACTTTTTTTTTTCTCTATATCATGTGTTTTTATACGAATGATAAAAATTATCTCATGTCAACGATGGAACATTTTGTATTGACGTGACATAATTCTTACTATTTGATATAAAATATCTATTGTAAATTAGTATTTTTCTAGAAAACCTCTAGGAAAATAAGATTTAGGAGTCCAATAAAAAATAAAAGTAAAAGTTTTGAGGGTTGTTAGCCCATTTCCGGCTTTTACTATGCCTAAATTAAGTAGTGAAAATGTTGGATGGGCGAATTATGGGGCAAATTCTAAGTTATGATGAATTTAAATGAGTGTTAAAGTATAAGTTTTATGTAGTTCTTAAAAGTAATATTTGAAAATCAATATCATCATATCATTATTTAAGTGAAAGTATACTATGAAAAAAATATCATGTCAGAAAATGAAATTCTATTTTAAGATATCTATCTCCCTCTCAAAAAAATTAAAAATAATAAATTTGGGATGGAGAGCATATAAAATAAAAAAAAAGTATTATTGAAACCTTGATAATTATAGTAATAAAAATAAAGTAGGCACATCCAGATCCACTAAATACATAATATATATCTTTTCCTTTTTTTACTATTTTCATATTATTTTTCCTCCTTTTTCAAAGAATAATGTGTTCGATTCAATTCAATTCGTTTAAAACTATTTAACAATCATAATACAAATTTTGATATGTGACAAGCACATAGGACAATAAAAAAATATACTTAAGAAAGCCCGTAGCCTTGCCTAGTGACTGGTGAGATCTAAAGTTGGATGGCGAGGACAATCTAATGGCCACGACGACCGGCAACAACGGAGGGAAAACTGAAACCTTGAGGAGAGAGAGGGAGGGGCTTAGACATCAGCCTAATTTCACTTATGTCATTAAGGGCATTAAGATTAATTTACTATAATCACACTCATTTATCATCAAGTACACATTAAATTATAATTGTTACGAATATATCATTTTTAAAATCTAACAAAATAAATATAATAGTTTCTAAAAAATCAATCTATATTTAATAACTAATCACATTTTTTTATCGATTGTTTTATGCCCCAACCAAAAAAAGCAAACGGCCCTAAGTAATTTTGCACCAAAGCATTGTTCCTTTTGGATCATACCAATAATATTAAGAATATAATCATCATTTTACAAAAAAAAAAAAAAAAAAGATAATTGAAAATCCACTTGAATGGATCCCTCATTTCCATAAACCATTCAGTTCTCAGTTTTTCTCCCTAATATAATAAATTTATTTCCATTTTCATTTATCTCTTGAGCACAGTAACTGACTTGATCGGGTTTTAATCAAAGAACATCCCCACTATCTTAACAAGGTTGATCCATTTATTGGTAGATGTTGGAGAGTGAATATTTTCTACCATAGCTTGAGAGACTACATCAATTTCCGTACAATTCACAGGGGTATCCAATTATCAGTTTCATCCCCACTATCAGTTTGATCCATTTGCTTTTTGTTGTTTGCCATTCCATTTAAATCAGACAAGTTGTTACTAATTCATGAATCCAGATTCTCAGTTCAAAAGTAATTGCAAATTGCCATTGCCTAGAGAAAAGAAGAGCACACCATTTTCCAACTCTAAACTCAGATAAACATAACAGTTCAATCCATGATCCCTGCATCAGGTTTCTTTGAACTTGTAGCAGCCATCAACTCACTTCATATACCCTTGAGGAAGACATCAGTAAGAACCTTCTTAGACTGCAAAGAAGCATTCAACAGCTTCACAGCCTAGACAAAAAATATTTACACTTAATGTCAGCAAGGAGTAGCCTGGAGAACTTAACAAGCAGTACAAGAAACACTGGAAAGAAAAACTAACAGGAAATGAATGATACCTCATCCATGCCAAAATTCACCACCTTTTCCTCCAATGCACTCACTTCCTTAACATTAAACTTTTTGAGCAAAGTGATGCTTGAGATATTAGACAATGGCATCACAACCAAATCATCCGTCACCATGTAAGTGACCACCCCCTTCACGAATCCAGCTTCATCAGACAATTGTTGCCCTGCAGGAAGAGCCACATATGACACACTTGTGATCATTTTTCGGCCGCAATATGGACAAACCGCGCTTGGGTCATCAGAAACATATGAGACAGATTGGCTGCACGTGCACCTATAGAACTTCTTTACAGTCGGTGCTTCATTGAGGGCGAGCAAAGGAACAGAAGAACCAGAGACTGGAGCCACTGGTTTCAAAAGGGTGTCCTTGTTCTGGTTTGGTTGTATGTAGGATTCATCCAGATTTTCTATGCTTTCATACAGGTTTGCCAATGATTCCACTATTTCTTCTTTTCTAAGCAGACTAATGACGGTACCCACTGGCACAGAGAGAATGCCAAAGAGGAAATCCACAAAATCTTTGCCGGCTTCGGCAAATAGGACTCTTTTGCCTTGGGTGTCAATCAAAAGCTTCAAGCTCATTGTGGATCCTGCCATATTTGTTTCAGTATGTTAAATTGCTGTTATTCTGTAAGACTTGTAATTGGATTTCTATTCTGCCATCCTTCTAGACAAAACCAACCACCCCAAAAGCCAAAGCAAAAATGAAAAGAAAAAGAAAATGGGTACTTTAACTTTTCTTAAAAATTTATTCTTATTTGATGTTTTAAGATAATTTTATTTTCCAATGAAATATTTTGCTAAAAATACTATATCACTTAAATAATAATATAATCTCCTTACCCGTCTGTTATTTTTCAAATTTCTTCTTTTCTTTCTCTACTTTTCTCTTTTCTTTGTTTGTAATTCTACATGTAGACATCAAAATTTTATTGTGCAATAACTATTTTTATTTATCAATTTTATATTTTTATTTATTTTTAAAGTCTTTATTTAATTTCAATATTAAATAAGATATTTAAGGTAAATCAAAAATTGCCATGGAGGAAATTAAGATATTTTGACAATTTAAATCATATCTTACATGTTATGGAAGTGAATATCAATAGTTTGATAATCTAAATCACATCTTGTAAAGAAGTTATTATTGCACGATCAAATTAGGTTCTCCATCAAACTCAAGAAGTTTCAAAGACATTCAAGGTGAGGTTTAAGGCGTTCTTCGAAAAAAAACAATAAATTATAATAATCAATTTGAAATTATCATATTAAATTTTCAAATTAATATTATTGAAAGGCAACTTAATTTTATAGGAAATCAATTCATCAATTCTGCATTCAAAGGTTCAAATTCCAAAAATTCTTCTTGTTAAAGAGAAGGATTAAAAGACCAATAAGAGATTATATCCACATTTATTCGTTAAATTCAATAAATTTTCAAACTATACTATTTTCCTTGTTTTTTATTTTTGCAAACACAATTTATGTTAAAAAATTCTAACACGTCTCTGCCTCTCATTTTTTTTTTTAACAAATCAAGTTAAAATTCAGATAGAGAAGAACAATGACTTCAACTTCACAAGTGTCAAATTTCTTGCGTTAATCCATTAATCAACTTTCTGAAAAAATATGCAAATGGGGGCAAATGAATATGGTTTCATGTCTTTAGTCAAATTCCATTTGAAAGAGACAAATGAAGGTCATGTTCTATGTCTTCACTAAAGGGGACAAATGAACGTGATATTCCATATCTTCACTCAAATTGTATTCAAAGAGGGCAAAAGATAAAATTGCAGTCGAAAGCCAATTCCCAACAAATAAAGAAGAAGAAAAAATGGTATCATCTTAATACTTCTAGATACAGCATAAACTTTTTAAATTTTCAAATTAAGTCTGCACAAAATATTCCTCAACAAATATAAACTCTCTAAAATTTTCAAATTGAAGTTTTTTCATATACTGCTTATAAAATAGACATGTTGAGAGGGTCTTGGGCTGAAAAAATGTATGGAATTGCTTGGCAATGGGCTGCTCTACTATATGGTGAAGTGCTAGAGCAAGCCCTGCCATTCAGTGGAAAGAGTTGGAAGCTAACTGGTTTAAGGGAATGCCAAAAAGATGAGCTATGTCGGAGTACAGTTCATGTAAGAAAAAACGGAGGCCTCCCTCCAATTGGGTTGTGAAGAAACAAAGGTACCCCAATGGAGGCTTATGAGGCCTATCTGAGTGAGAATGAATGAGGATATGGTATTTGGTGAGAATACCCAAATTAACGCAGAGTTTATCAACAGAGTAGCGAGAAATTTAGAGGGAATATTTTCTAAATCCCCGCTTGAGAAAGAGGAGCATCCTCCATCAAAACCTCTTCTAAGGTTATTGGAACTATAGATAAAGGTTCTTTAGGGTTCACCCTAAAAAACCTGGGGAATTTGAGAAGTGCCAGTAGAACCAAGCGCTCTTGGGAAATGGACATGGTTGAATAGTGCCTTGAATGGTTTGTAAAAAAAATGAGAAATAGAAATTAGCCGAAAGTAATTTAGTTCAAAATCCATTATATCTTGACAATATTAGTGTGAAAGTTAATGATGGATTTCTCGAAATGAAAATTTGGATTTTTTATATTAAAAATATTTTTATTATTAGTTTTGATATAAAAATTTATTTTAAGAGACTTTTAGTTATTTTTCCAAATTCTATTGTTCACTGATTTGCACAATTTGGTTAAGTTTGGGATATAAAATATGTCAATTGATGATAATTCAAATAGTCCTTTTCACTATATTGTGTTTTTATATAACTTATACATTTTCGAAGGGAAATTAAATCATAAAAAAATAATTTTTTTTTATCTATATCAGGTGTTTTTATACGAATGGTGAAAACTATTCCATATCTGATGACATATTTTGTGTTGACCTGGCATAATCCTTACTATTTGATATAAAATATTTATTGTAATTTAGTATTTTTCTAGAAAACCTCTAAAAAAACCAGATTTAGGATTCCAGTAAAAAATAAAAATAAAAATTTGAGGGATGTTAGCCCATTTCCAGCTTTTATTAATTGTGCCTAAATTAAGTAGTGAAAAGGTTGGATGGGAGAATTATGGGGCAAATTTTAAGTCATGATGAATTTAAATGAGTGTTAAAGTATAGGTTTTATGTATTTTTATACTATAAGTTCTTAAAAGTAATGACTCAAAATCAATATTATCATATCATTTCTTAAAATCAATATTATCATATCATTACTTTAAGTGAAAGTATTTTATGAAAAAAAAAACATCTTAGAATATGAAATTTTATTTTACGATGTCTCCTCCAAAAAAATTAAAAATAATAAGTTTGGGACAAAAAGCATATAAAATAAAAAAAAAAGTATTATTGAAATTGTGATAATTATAGTAATAAAAATAAAGTAAGCACATCAATCCACTAAATACATAATATATATCTTTTGGTTTTTTCCATTTTCATATTATATTTCCACCTTTTTTACTTGAATAATTGGAATGTTGGAATGTATATTAGTAATAGGACTGAAAAATAAATCAAGTTACTCAATATTCGATTTGATCGATCGTTAAAAACTCGTTTAAGCTTAGTTCGTTGATTTACAAATCTAACTGGCGGAGTATTCACGGGGGTACTGCAGAACATATGCGAGCCCCTTCGAATGGAAAAATCAAATTCAATGAGGATTTGGTTCATCCGACACGTACACGCCATGGACATCCTGCGTTTCTATGTTCTATAAATTTCTATGTAACTATTGAGAGTGAAGATATTCGACATAATGTAAATATTCCACTCCAAAGTTTTCTTTTAGTTCAAAACGATCAATATGTAGAATCAGAACAAGTGATTGCTGAGACTTGCGCAGGAACATCCACTTTGAATTTTAAAGAGAAGGTTTGAAAATATATTTATTCTGACTCAGATGGAGAAATGCACTGAGCACCGATGTGTATCATGCACCCAAATTTACATACAGTAATGTTCATCTATTACCAAAAACAAGTCATTTATGGATATTATTAGGAGGGCCGCGCAGATCTAGTCTAGTTTCACTTTCGCTCGATAACGATCAAGATCAAATGAGTGCGCATTCTCGTTCAGCCAAGAGAAAATCTACTTCTAACCTCTCGGGAACGGATAATCAGTCGAGATAAAAATTCTTTACTTCGGATTTTTCGTGTAAAAAAAAAATAGGATTCCTGATTATTCAGATCTTAGTCGAATTATATGTATTGGGCATTGTAATCTCATAGATCCGACCATTCTCTACCAAAATTCTGATTTATTCTCAAAGAGACAAAGAAATAGATTCATAATTCCACTCCAATCGATTCAAGAACGTGAGAACAAACTAATGTCTCATTTAGGTATCTCGATTGAAATCCCCATTAATGGCATTTTCTGTAGCAATAGTATTCTTACTTAATTCGATAATTCTCGATACAGAAGAAAGAGTTCGGGCATTACTAAATATGGGACTCTAGAAATGCATTCAATCATCAAAAAAGAGGATTTGATTGAGTATCGATGAGGCAAGGAATTTAGGCCAAAATACCAAATGAAAGTAGATCATTTCTTTTCATTCTCGAGAAAGTGCATATCTTACCCGGATCTTCTTCCATAATGGTATGGAACAATAGTATCATTGGGGTAGATGCACAAATTACTTTAAATATAAGAAGCCGAGTAGGCGGGTTGGTCCGAGTGGAGAGAAAAAAAATAATTGAACTTAAAATCTTTTATGGATATATCCATTTTCCTGGAGAAACAGATAAGATATCCCGACATAGCAGCGTTTTGATACTACCAAAAACAAGAAAACAAAATTCCAAGGAATCCAAAAAATGAAAAAATTGGATCTATGTTCAACGGATCACACCTAGCAAGAAAAAGTATTTTGTTTTGGTTCGGCCTGTCGTCACATATGAAATAACGGATGGTATAACTTTAGCAACGCTTTTCCCCCCAAATCTGTTGCAGGAAAGGGATAATGTGAAACTTCGAGTTGTTAATTATATCCTTTATGGAAATGGAAAACCAATTCGAGGAATTTCTGATACAAATATTGAATTAGTTCGGACTTGTTTAGTATTGAATTGGGACCAAGACAAAAAAAGTTCTTCTAGTCAAGAAGTCCGTGCTTCCTTTGTTGAAATAAGGACAAATGGTTTGATTCAACGTTTTCTAAGAATCGACTTAGTGAAATCCACTATTTCATATATCGAAAAAAGGAATGATCCATGGTCTCAGGATTGCTCTCTGATAATGGATCAGATCGCACCAATATCAATCCATTTTCTTCCATATATTCCAAGACAAGAATTCAACACCTCCTTAATCAAAATCAAAGAACTATTCATATGTTGTTGAATAGAAATACGAGATTTCAACCGTTGATAATTTTGTCATCATCCAATTATTTTCGAATTAGTCCATTCAATGATGTAAAATATCACAATGTGATAAAAAAATCAATTAAAATTATAAAAGATCCTCTAATTCCAATTAAGAATTTGCTGGGGCCTTTAGGAAAAGTCTTTCTAATTGTGAATGTTTATTCATTTTACCAATTAATAACTCATAATCAGATCTTGATAAATAATAATTAGTAACTTTACAATTTAATACAGACTTTTCAAGTAATTAAATATTATTTAATCGATGAAAATGAGAAAATTTATAACCCCGATCCATGCAGTAACATTATTTTCAATTTGAATTGGTATTTTCTCCATCCCAATTATTGTCAAGAGTCTTAGGCAATTTGTTTGTGAAAATATATGTATAGCTAAAAATGCACCACACCTAAAATCGGGTCAAGTTATACTTGTTCAAGTTGACTCTGTAGTAATACGACTAGCTAAGCCTTATTTAGCCACTCCAAGAGCAACTGTCCATGGCCATTATGGGGATATCTTGTACGAATGAGATGCTTTAATTATATTTATATATGAAAAGTCGATATATGATGATATAACCCAGGGGCTTCCAAAAGTAGAACAGGTGTCAAAAGTGCGTTCGATTGATTCAATATCGATGAATCTAGAAAATAGGGTTGAGGTTGAACGAATGGAAATGCATAACAAGAATTCTTGGAATGCCTTGGGCATTCTTGATTGGTGTTGAACTAACTATAGTGCAAAGTCAGATCTCTTTGATTAATAAGATCTAAAAGTCGATCCCATGGGGTGCAGATTCTTAATAGGCATATAAAAATTATTATACGTCAAATAACATCAAAGGTGTTGATTTCAAAAGATGGAATGTCTAATGTTTTTTCACCCAGAGAACTAAATGGATTGTTGCGAGTGGAACGAATGGGACGTGCATTGGAAGAAGCGATTTGTTATCGAGCCCTCTTATTGGGAATAACAAGAGCATCTTTCAATACTCAAAGTTTCATATTTGAAGCGAGTTTTCAAGAAACTGCTCAAGTTTTAGCAAAAACAAATCTTCAGGATCGAATCGATTGGTTGAAAGGCTTGAAAGAGAATGTTGTTTTGGGGAATATGATACCAGTTGATACCGGATTCAAAGGATTAGTGCCCCCTTCAAAACAACATAACAAGAGTCCTTTGGAAACAAAAAAAAAAAAAAAATAATCTATTCGAAGGGAAAATGAGATATATTTTGTTTCACCACAGAAAATTATTTGATTCTTTTCTTTCAAAGAATTTCCATGATAGACCAGAACAATCATTTATAGGATTTAATAATTCCTAAAAGTGGATTCATCTTTTTGACTATTTGTATTTGGTACAGTCATTTGATTTGGTAATCAAAATAGTAAGCAATTGAAAAGACTAATAGCTTGTTCGTCTATCTACGACCAATCTACAATAGAAGAGAATGTTCCATCGGAACAATTATTTATTTCAATTTAGGGTTCCTCGTCTCATTTTTATTTTTATTTTGAAATAAGAAGGGTGTGGGGAGAAATGCTAAGAAGATATTGGAACATCAACTTGGAAGAGATACTGGAGGCAGGAGTTCTTTTTGACCATGGTACTAGGAAATGGAATCCTAAAATGGCACCTTATATCTTTGCAAAGCGTAAAGGTATTCATATTACAAATCTTACTAGAACTGTTCGTTTTTATCTGAAGCCTGCGATTTGGTTTTTGATGCAGCAAGTAAGGGAAAATAATCCTTAATTGTTGGTACCAAAAATAAAGCAGCTGATTCAGTAGCATGGGTTGCAATAAAGGTTCGTTGTTATTGTGTTAATAAAAAATGGCTCGACGGGATATTAGCGAATTGGTTCACTACAAAAATGAGACTTTATAAGTTCAAGGACTTGAGAATAGAATAAAAAATGGGAAGACTTAACCGTCTTCTGAAAAGAGATGCGATTGTGGTGAAAAGACAATTATCTCGCTTGCAAACATATATCGGAGGGATTAAATATATGACAGGGTTGCTGATATTGTAATCATCATTGATCAGCATGAAGAATATACAGCCTTGCGAGAGTGTATCACTTTGGGAATTCCAACAATTTGTTTAATCGATACAAATTGTGACCTTGATCTTACAGATATTTCGATTCCAGCAATTGATGACGCTATATCTTCAATTCGCTTAATTCTTAACAATTCGCAATTTGTGAGGGTCGTTCTAGCTATATTAGAAACCCTTGATTAATAATAAGATAAATCACTTTTACTTCGCTTGAACACAATTTTTCATTTGATAAGATCTTAAATTCGGATCGAGTTTGAATTTATTAATAAAACTAATAAAAAAATATAAAAAAAAATCAAGCTGCACGAGCTCAATACGTTTGATTTGATTAAAATTTGTTCAAATTCAATTCGTTTAGTAATCAAGCAAACTCAAACATAATTTTTAAAATTCGATAAAATTTAAAGAATAGTGTTTGGCTTAATTCAACTTGCTTACAACTATTTAACAATCAAAATTCAAATTTTGATTCATGACAAGCACATAGAACAACAAAAACATATACTTCAGAAAGCTCGCAGCCCCACCTTGTGACTGGTGAGACCTAAAGTTGAATGGTAATTGCTTAAGAAAATGACATTCTAAGAACACTATGGATCTCTAAGGTCATTTTAGAGCTTGTTTTATATTAGAAAATATAAAAACCCCATTTTTTTATAATTGGAAGTATTTATTAAAATAAACCACTTTTAAGGTTGATAATGATTGGCAGGTTGTTTATTTCTTATAGTGCATTATACCTTTGGGGCTTGGGCTTAGAAGCCAAAAATATTGGTGTTGCCCAAGATTTTCATTTTTAGGGCTTATAATTTTGGTGCTAAAATCAAAATATGGTAATAATATAAGACCTCGTTTATTTTCATAGACTAAGTTGGATTTACTAAATAATCCAAGCTAATTCCATGCATACTTGGATGTTTTGGTCCACTGAATAACCATAAGCCTGGTGTAATTTTAAATTTGTATGATTATTGATTTGATACAAATCCCATCAAAGGGGTGAGATTTCAATTATCCAAGTGAACCTACCAAATGTATAGACGTACAAATTATCTATTTTACCCTTAAGTCATTCATCATCAATATGCATGGAGAATTCAAGATCCACCTCCCTTTCTCTGTGAGCAAACATGTCAAGAAGATCAAGGGATGTTGCTAGAAAATGGCTCGGCTTCGTCATCACAGTCTGGGTGCAAACAATTTCTGGTAACAATTATACCTTCTCTAATTATTCCAACGCCCTCAAATCCCTCATGGCGCTCACTCAACAGCCGCTCCATAGCCAAGGACGTTGGAAAAAACGAGAGCTTTTCATGGCGCTCACTCCCCTCGGGACTGGAACTCTTGTGCCCAGGGCTGAAAAGAGTGTGTGGATTCAATTGTATCTCTCCTCTTTCTCTCTCTTAAATGCTTTGAAGTAATGTTGATGATGAATGACTTAATTAGAGGAGATGGAAGTGGGCGAGGACAAGCTCATGGCGACGACAACGGTGACGGCGGAGGCGAAAACTTAAACATCAGCCTAATTTTGCTTATGTCAGTAAGGGCATTAAGGTTAATTTACCATAATCACACTCATTACACGTTAAATACACATTAAATTATAGTTGCTACTAATATATTATTCTTAAAATTCAATAAAATACATATAATATTTACTAAAAAAACAATTTATATCCAACAACAAATCATTTTCTTTTATCAATCATTTTGTGTCCCATTCAAAAACTAAAATAACCTAAGTGACTTTGCACCAAAACATTGTTCCTTTTGGATCATACCAATAATATAAAATATATAATCACCATTTTACAAAAATCAAAGATAAAAAAATCCACTTGAATAGATCCCTCATGTGCATAAACCAGTGTCAGTTTCTCTCCCTATTATAATAATTTTCTTTCCCTTTTCATTTTTCTCTTGAGCACAGTAGCTTACTTGATCGGGTTTTAACTCGAGAACTTCCTGACTATTTATAGGTCAATCCACTTATTGGTAGATGTTGGAGAGTGAATATTTTCTACCATAGCTTGAGAGACTACACCAACTTCCATACAGTTCACAGGTGTAATCAAATATTGGGAATTCGTCCTATACTAAGTAATATCACCTCGGAAACCCGACTCGTTTGATATAAGTAGTATAATTGTAAAAGAAAATCCCAAGGTCATTCATACCACTAAGCAACATTAAAATTCTCCCGACCACAGCGTATAATGCTATAACAGATTCTACCAATAGCAGTCTCTCAATCATTTAATTTGAACGATCTTTATATGGGAGATGGAGTGGATCAAAGGGGGACAAAACATGGACATTGATAAATCCTTAGACCCAACTAACTCAAGTATTTGATTTTTGTTGTTTGTCTTTTCCATTTAAAGCAGACACTTTGTTACTAGTTCAAGAATCCAAGATTCTCAGTTCAAAAGCAGTTGCAAATTGCCATTGCCCGGAGAAAAGATGAGTACATCATTGTCCAACTCGAAACTCAAAATAAATTGATAAACATAACAGTTCAATCCATGATCCCTGCATCAGGTTTCTTTGAACTTGTAGCAGCCATCCACTCACTTCATACCCTTGAGGAAGACATCAGTAAGAACCCTCTTAGACTGCAAAGAAGCATTCAACAGCTTCACAACCTAGGCAAAAAATATTTACACTTAAGTCAGTAAGGAGTAGCCTGGAGAACTTAATTAGTAGTACAAGGAACCCTGAAAATAAAAATTAACAGTCAATGAATGATACCTCATCCATGCTGAAATTCACCACCTTTTCCTCCAATGCACTCACTTCCTTAACATTAAACTTGTTGAGCAAAGTGACGCTTGAGATAGTAGACAATGGCGTCACAACCAAATCATCCATCACCATGTAAGTGACCACCCCCTTCACAAATCCACCTTCACCAGACGCAGAGGCTTGTTGCACTGTAGGAGGAGCCACATATGGCAAATTTACGGTCATTTTTCGGAAGCAATTCGGACAGTTTGCGCTAGGGTCATCAGAAACATACGAGACATATTGGCTACACGAACACTTATAGAACTTCTTTACAGTCGGTGCATCTTTGAGGGCCAGCAGAGGAACAGAAGAACCAGAGACTCGAGCCACTGGTTTCAAAAGGGTGTCCTTGGACTGGTTTGGTTGTATGTAGGAGTCATTTAGATTTTCTATGCTTTTATACAGGTTTGCTAATGAGCCCACCATTCCTTGTTTTTTGAGCAGACTAATGACGGTACCCAGCGGCAGAGAGAGTATGCGAAAGAGGAAATCCACAAAATCTTTGCCGGCCTCCGCAAACAGGACTCTTTTGCCTTGGGTGTCAATCAAGAGCTTCAAGCTCATTGTGGATTCTGCCATATTTGTTTATGTATGTAACTTGCTGTTATTCTGGAAGACTTGTAATTGGATTTCTATTCAGCATCTTTTTATAATGGTGGAATCCACCTCAAAGAAGCAAAAAAAAAAAAAAAAGGGAGAAGAGGCGAAACAGCAGCCATCCTTTTAGGCAAAAGCAACCACACCAAAAGCTAAAGCAAAAATGAAAAGAAAAAGAAAATGGGTACTTTAACTTTTCTCATTAAGGTATCTAATATTGAAAAACACAAGTATCTTTCTCATTAAGTTGTCTAGCCAGTATTGAAAAACATAAGTTATATATTTTTTTCCTTAAATTTATTTTTATTTAATATTTAAAATAATATTATTTTCTGATGAAATATTTTTCTAATAATACATTTCACTTAAATAGTAATATAACATATTTCAACCATTATATTTAAAGATATTAATATATATATTTTAAATGTCATAGAAAACTACATATTCTATCAAAATGGGTACTTTAAAATCGGCATTTACTTATCTCTTAAGGATGCAGAATGATTGATGTGATATGAATATTTTATTTTTTTATTTAATATAATTTAAGTGAGATATTAATGTCAGGGTCCATTAACTTATTTAAATGGTACGAAATATAGTTGTTAAATGACATACCTATATGATTGAATAATATTATTAAAATTTTGATACTTAAATTAACCTTCGCCACTATTTTTCTCATTTTTTGCTTTTTAAAATTCTCTACCGTTTCCTGCTTTACTTTTTTTCCTTTTCTTTTTTCCTTATTTCTACGCTTTCTTCCACCATTTTCTCATCTTTATGATATTATTAAAAATTTGTTACTTAAATTAACCTTTGTCACTATTTTTCTCATATATATATTGTTTCATTTGTGATTCTTCAACTCTACCAGAGCCACCATTGCCATCGTTGCGTGTCAATTGTGATATGAAGAGCGAAGACTTGCCAATTATTTTGAGGACATTTTTGTGATTTCAGTGAAATTTAACGGGCTCTTCAAATGTTTGAGAGTAACAACCTCCACTACCTCATCCTACTGTATAACTAAAAAAAGTTGGAATTTGCTTCCGGTGTAGCACAAAAATAAGACATGCAAAGAATAATTGTGAGTAGTAAGGTTCAAATTTTGGTGGGACGATGAGCGTGGCGTGTCTGTTGGGTTTTTTCTGTTTTACATCAAGGTGGATCCATTGACAGAGTTGATAATTATAGAATGTTTCTCCAAATATGTACAGGTCGTGATCATATTCGAATTTATTTGAAGGGCGGATCAGAGGGAAAGACCGTCTTCTTCCAATACCAGTCAAGCAAAGTCTAGTGGATGGGGTAGATCTGGAACCTGAGTTATTAAAAAAAAGGTTGGAATTTATCTATGGATGATTATGGTGCGATTTTGTAATTTTTTTCACTAATTTTAAATCGAATAACATGTGCGATTTTTGCTAAAAATTAATTTTAAATTATAGATTTATCAAATAAAATGAAAAACGCGATTTTAAACGATTTTGAGCGATTTGATAAAAAAATTTACCAATAAAGAATAATAATTAAGTAAAGAAAAATAAATATTAGTAGAAAAAATCACTTAAGCGTGAAAATAATACAATAGTTTTCGTGAAAATCATAACATAATCTTTCTAATACTAACATTTTAGCTATATTATTGTGCATAAATCTCAACTCATTTCATATATTCTACTTACTTATTTAATTTTATTTATATTATATAAATTATAATAGGCAGGTAGATAAAATAAAATCAAAATTCTCAATATTTCAAAATACACATACAAAAAAATTATTTGAATATATAAATGTCACTAACACAAAAACTTTTGAGTATGTATACAAAAAAATATTTATTTTCTTTATCTTTTAATTTTTGAGAAGAAAAATTGATTCATTCATATGTTATAAAACTATAAAAGAAAGTAAACAATTGGAAAATAAGTAGAAAAAAAATAAAAAAAAATCAATACTTCTAAAAGAAAAAAAATACTAAAATTTTTAATATTAAAATTAAACATACATGTTCCTTGTACAAATTGAGATAAATGAATAATAAATAAACTTTATGAAAAGTTGACGAACACATTAAGAATTAATTTCATAAAATTTAAATAAATATTACAATTACAATTTAATTGTCAAAACTAAAACTAGTATTAATTATTAATAAGTTCTATATATATATATATATATATATATAGGCGACGCACTTTGATTTTTTCAAACTCCAAACTGTCACCAAATTATATAAGACGGTGTGATTTTAATTGAATTTTCAAACTACAGTTTATATAATAATTTAATAAAAATAATTTGATACAATATTGTGCTATCGATTTGAGCGATTTTTGATTTTTTAATAATCACCCCTATTTATCTTGAACCCAATATCAATATTGGAGTCTCATTTTATTTTATATCCAACTTAAAATGCATAATAAACAACCTCAAACGGGTCATTTATTTTATTTTATTTTATTTTTCCTACTGCTACCATCTTCTCCTTTTTTTTTTTTTTTTTCATTTTTCCTTTTGTTTTTCTCCTCTATCATTGTTTGTTTGTCGCCGTCACAACAACCCTTGTTGTCCTTTTTCTTTCTTTTCGTTGCCTTTTTTCTCCCTTTATTTTTCTTCCTTTTGTTCATTTTTCTTCAAGTTGGGTGGTAGTGGAGATGTGATATTGGGGAAGCAAAACTTGGAAAAGAAAGGGACGTACATTTTTGTTTTTATGCATTATTGCATTCATGGATGGTCTCACCCTATCTCTCTCCAGGAATGCACATATGATCAAAATTGTAATTGAGCCCTCATAGGATAAATGGATAAATGGTATAGTTCACTCCAAACTTAAGCATTTGGCTATAGCCAAAACTAACATAAAAATATTTTATCCTTAATTTATTATTTTCAATTCAAACTTTCACTAAAACGCTCTTTATCAGTCCTTGTAGTACATGTTTGTTTGTTTTTTGCTTTTTTCTCACTCAAAGGCTAAGAAAAACACATTTTTTTACCACCGTAGAAGATAAAGGTACAAAAAATAGTTATATTTTTGTTGTAAATAATGGTAGTCATAGTACAAAAAATATGTGTTTGTCCCTATTTCTTACAAAAAAAAAAAAAACAAGAAAAAAATTTTGCAATATTTTTTATTATTACAAAGAGTGAATGCAAGATAAGTGTGGTACTTTTATTATAAATAATATTAGTCATGGTATGAGAAACAAGCTAAGTAGTTAGCATTCCTTGTGCTACTGAATTTAAGCCTCTATATAACTATATAAACATTGTATTGCACTGTCATCCACAATAAAATATGCATATATTTTTTCCTAACATCAATATTGTTCACAGCAAAGTATCATTATCTATTGCGCATTAACTATGATAGAGATAAAAAAATTAAAAAAAAATTGTTTGACTTTTGAGAGAAAAAAATTAAAAAAAAAATTGTTTGACTTTTGAGAAGACGTAATGATGGCTGTCAAAGAGTATTTCAATGATAATCAAGAAATTTCATTAGGGTGCGAAATCATACAATAAATGTAAGTTAGGTAAATAAAATGCTTTAAATTAGTATTGGAGAGTAAAATACCAAAATAGTTAAGTTTGAAAAGTAAAGTATCATTTATCCAAAAGGTAAACATAATGTTGGGTAGTAAATGGTATATCCCCTGAAGTGTTCACTCTCATCATATGTGATCCTATAATATGATTAAAATATCTCATTTAGAGATAAAAATAAAAGAGGGGTATATTATAATACGAGTACAATATTACAATATTTTTCAATGCTCAAATAATACAATTATACTTATAATTTTACAAACATTAGGCTCTCACACTCTAATTGCTTTGTTTCACTTTGATGACTTTTCCTCAATTGCCTTGATGACACTAGTTAATTATTATAATAAAATAAATGCTAGTTAAGCAGATTTGATGGATATTAATTCTAACCATCAATAATATTACATTAGAAAGTTTGTTCGTCAATTTGTCTAAATCAACAAATGTAAACAACACTCCGCTGTCATTCCTTGCATGTTGAATTGTAAATTAATACTTCATCATGTTTCTTCGATCTTGTAGCAGCAATCCACTCACTTCGTACCCTTGAGAAAGACATCAGTAAGAACCTTCTTAGACTGCAAAGAGGCATTCAACAGCTTCACAACCTAGGCAAAAAATAATTACACTTATGTCAGTAAGGAGTCGGGAGAGCTAACTAGTAGTACAAGGAAGCCAGGAAAGAAAAGTTAACTGTAAATGAATGATACCTCATCCTTGCCAAAATCTACCACCTTTTCCTCCAATGCACTCACTTCCTTAACATTAAATTTGTTGAGCAAAGTGATGCTTACGATAGTAGACAATGGCGTCACAACCAAATCATCCATCACCATGTAAGTGACCACCCCCTTCACAAATCCACCTTCACCAGACGCAGAGGTTTGTTGCACTGCAGGAGGAGCCACATATGGTACATTTACTGTCATTTTTCGCAAGCAATTGGGACAGTTTGCGCTAGGGTCATCAGAAACATATGAGACATATTGGCTACACGAGCACTTATAGAACTTCTTTACAGTCGGTGCATCTTTGAGGGCCAACAGGCGAGAGACTCGAGCCACTGGTTTCAACAGGGTGTCCTTGGACTGGTTTGGTTGTATGTAGGAGTCATTTAGATTTTCTATGCTTTTATACAGGTTTGCTAATGAGCCCACCATTCCTTGTTTTTTGAGCAGACTAATGACGGTACCCAGAGGCAGAGAGAGTATGCGAAAGAGGAAATCCACAAAATCTTTGCCGGCCTCCGCAAACAGAACTCTTTTGCCTTGGCTGTCAATCAAGAGCTTCAAGCTCATTGTGGATTCTGACATATTTGTTTATGTATGTAACTTGCTGTTATTCTGGAAGACTTGTAACTGGATTTCTGTTCAGCATCTTTTTATAATGGTGGAATCCACCTCAAAGAAGCAAAAAAAAAAAAAAAAAAAAATGAAGAAGAAGAAGAAGAGGGGAAAGAGCAGCCATCCTTTTAGGCAAAAGCAACCACACCAAAAGCTAAAGCGAAAATGAAAAGAAAAAGAAAATGGGTACTTCAACTTTTCTTATTAAGGTATCTAATATTGAAAAACACAAATACCTTTGTCATTAAGTTGTCTAGCCAGTATTGAAAAACATGTGTTATATTACTAGTTAGGTGAAATTTATTTTTATTTAATATTTTAAAATAAATTTATTTTCTGATGAAATATTTTTCTAAAAATACATTTCACCTAACTAGTAATATAACATATTTCAACCGCTAGTTTCAAAGATAGTATTATATATTCTTTTAATTTCATCTAAAACTACATATTCTATCAAAATGCATACTTTAAATTGGCGTTTACTTGTCTCTTAAGGATTGCAGAGTGATTGGAGAGAGATGAATTATTACACTTTTTATCCTGATTTAAGTGAAATATCGATATCAAAGACATATGGCTCATCAACTTTTTTGATTGGTACGAAAAACAGGATTGATAAAGAATATTAAAATTAAATTATTAAATAAATATCATGTATATCTTATATGATTGAATAATATTATTAAAATTTTGTTACTTAAATTAACCTTTGTCACTATTTTTCTCATTTTTTTTTTCTGAAGTACTCTTTGCTTCCCTTCTTTATTTGTGATTCTCACGCTTACCGCATCGGCCTCATCACGCCTCTGCCACCACCGCCATCGTTGCATGCGGATGATAATAGATTTTTGAGATGAAGGGTGAAGAGTAAAGACCAAAATTTTCTTCTTCAAATTTCTTCTTTTTCTTTCTATATTTTTCTCCCTTTTTTATGAATCTTCCCTACCACCGCCATTGATATCACCACCAACTGATTCTCACAAATTGTGGGATGAAGGGTGAAGAGTGAAGACCAAATTTAGATTTTTGAGATTAATTAATCCTAAGTTTCTTTCACTTTCATGGGATTTTTGGATTAATTCATATTGAAAATTCTACGATAGTTTGAGGGGACAAGGGTTAACTCGAAAATTTGGAAAAAAATGTTGAATAGTGAAGACTTGCCAATTATTTCGAGGGCATTTTTGTGATTTTAGTGAAATTTAACGGGCTTTTCAGCTGTTTGAGAGAAACCTTGACTACCTCATCATCCTACTGTATATATATATCTCTAGTTAGTTAAATAAGGGTATAGGAAAAAATTCTATATTTAATATGTACGAGCATATTTTGAATTTTTATTAAGAATTATGATGAAAAAAGCGATGAAAATGATTAATATACAAATTAATAGATAAACATGTAAAATACGAATATAGAATAATTATTTGAGAACAAAAATACGACTTATTCTGATATTAATCTAATTTCAATATTAGAGTCTCATCTTATTAATTAATTATAAATTTAGAGGGTTAATTTCACTTTACCCCCTTAACTCTTGTTGAATATCATTTTACCATTTTTTATTCTCAATTATTTCACTTTATCCCCTTATACTTTTATTCTATCTCATTTTACCCTTTATACTATTATTATTAAACTTTACCTCCTGCACTATAAGAAAATTTCTAAATTACCCTTACATGTTATTTATAATAAAAATATTTTAAAATTAATAAACTTATATTTATATTTTAATAAATTATTAATTTAATTAATTAATCCTTAATATTAAATTTATTTAAAATTTTATTATAGTTTTATTTTTTAATTTAACATAATTCCTATTAAATTACTATATCTTAGAATTTTTGTATTAGCTAATACACTTTACTTATGATATTTCTAGTCATTATAAATTAAAAAATATATATTAAATATTTCTAAATAATGTTTTATTAAATACATAAAATATTAGTAATAATTTTTTTATTATTAATGAAGTCATCGTAAGTTCATAGAAACTTAAATTCAAAAAATAATCATTAGTAATAAAATTAAATACTAAAATGACTATTATTTTTTTAAATTGAATATAGTATCTATTAAATTAGGATAATTCAACTATTTATAATTTATTTAATATATTAAATTATACCTTAAAATGACTTTTTTGAATTTAACATTATTTTTATGAAATTTTGATAATTCCATGAACAATAAAAAAAATTATTACTAATATTTTACGTGTTTAAAAAAATATTTTTTAGAAGTATGTCATACATTTTTTATATTTATGGTAAATAGAAAATTTATAAGTGAAATATATTAAGTAATAAAAAATATCATACAACATAGAAATTTAGTAAAAACTATATTTAATAAAAAATAACTATTAAAATTTAAGTACAATAAAATTTTAAATAAATTTAATATTATATGTTAATTAATTAAGTTAAAAAATTATTAAAATATAAATTCAAGTATATTAATTTTAGAACATAAAATAATTTTATTATAAATAATAAGTAAGAGTGATTTAATTATTTTTTTAGAATGCATTATGTAAAATAAAACAATGAAAGTATAAGGGATTAAAGTAAAAAATAACGAGAATATAAGAAAATAAAATAAAATAATTAAAAATATAAGAAGATAAAATAATATTTATTAAAAATAGATGAGATATAATGAAATTAACTTAAATTTATACCCAACCTAAATCCATAAAATAAACAACCTCAAGCGGATCGTTTATTTTATTTTATTTTTTCCTTTTGCTACCATCTTCTCTTCTCTTTTTTTTTTTTTTCTTTTTTCTTCTTTCTATTTTGTTTCTCCTTTATCTCTGTTTGTTTGTCGCCATCACAAGGCCCATGTTGTCCTTTTTCTTTCTTTTCGTTGCCTTTTTTCTCCCTTTATTTTTCTACCCTTTTTTCATTTTTCTTCAGATTGGGCGGAAATGGACGTGATATTGGGGAAGCAAAACTTGGAAAAGAAAGGGACATACTTTCTTCTTTTTTTTTTTTTTATGATTCATATATCCCAACTTCCTCAAATTAATTCTAAACCTTCAAAACACATGCCCCTAATACGTTGGAGGGGGTAAATCGCGGGATATGCTTCACTTGGCTCCCGAATTCCCAACAAAAACACTTCTGCACACAAGAAGCCCAACACACAGTGATTGGGTCATACTAAACTTCGGTCGCAGGGTTTCTCTGGCATCACAGTGATTGCTTCATACCGAAATTCAGCCGAAGGTTCCCACCAAAATTCGAACTCTCATTCTACCGCTGAAAGCGAATTTAAATTGATAGTTCCACCAATTGAATTGTGCCCAAAAACAAGTAATGTACTTTTTTGTTTTTATGCATTGCTGCATTCATGGATGGTTTCACCCTATCTCCCTCTTCCAATGCACAATAATCAAAATAATAATTAAGGCATAAATGGCGGTTCACTCCAAACTTAAAGCATTTTGCTATCTCCAAAACTAACTTTAAAACAATTTATTCTTAATTTATATTTATCATAGACTTTCATCCAAATAATTTTCAATTTAGATTTTTACTAAAGCTCACTTTTCGTCAATTGTCCTGTGCTTGTTTTTCCCTTTTTCTTAAAGACTAAGAAAAATACTTTGTAATATTTTTTACTATTGTCAATAATAAAATCACAAAAAATAATTATATTTTTACTGTAAATAGTATAAGAAATATGTGTTTTCCCTTCTTTCCTACAAAAAGACCAAGAAAAAAGTTATGTAATATTTTTTATTATTGCAAATAGTAAATGCAAAATAACTAGTGGCACTTTTGTTGCAAAAGTATTAATTATAATATGAAAAACAAGCTAAATAATTGCAAATAATGACAGTAAATAGTATCATTCGCATTGCTTGTGGTACTAGATTTAAGCTTCTATACAACTATATAAATATTGTGTTGTGTTGTCATCCGCAATGAAAAATATATATGTTTTGTACTTCGATCGATACTATTTATAGTAAAAATATCATCATTTATTGTTTATTCATCATTGACAATAATAAAAAATATTACGGATTTTTTTACTTTACTTTTGAGCAAGCAAGGGAAAAAACACGCAACCACGGCTGACAAAAAGTATTCCAGTGATGATATGAAAATGCCATTGATGTGCAAAGTTCTAGAACAAATGATAAAGTACTTTTAAATTAATTTTGAAGAGTAAAATATCAAAATAGTTAAGTTTGAAGAGTGAAGTGTCATTTAACCAAAAGGTAAACATAATATTAAGTAGGATAAAATGGTATATCCCCTAAAATACCTCATTTATGGATAACAATGAGACGGACCAAATCCAACCTAACTTGTTTGGGGCAAATTTTAATAGTATAAATGGGTTTATTATTGCAAATAGTAAATGCAAAATAACTAGTGGCACTTTTGTTGCAAAAGTATTAATTATAATATGAAAAACAAGGTAAATAATTGCAAATAATGACAGTAAATAGTATCATTCGCATTGCTTTGCTTGTGGTACTAGATTTAAGCTTCTATACAACTATATAAATATTGTGTTATGTTGTCATCCGCAATGAAAAATATATATGTTTTGTACTTCGATCGATACTATTTATAGTAAAAATATCATCATTTATTGTTTATTCATCATTGACAATAATAAAAAATATTACGGATTTTTTTACTTTACTTTTGAGCAAGCAAGGGAAAAAACACGCAACCACGGCTGACAAAAAGTATTCCAGTGATGATATGAAAATGTCATTGATGTGCAAAGTTCTAGAACAAATGATAAAGTACTTTTAAATTAATTTTGAAGAGTAAAATATCAAAATAGTTAAGTTTAAAGAGTGAAGTGTCATTTAACCAAAAGGTAAACATAATATTAGGTAGGATAAAATGGTATATCCCCTAAAATGCCTCATTTATGGATAACAATGAGACGGACCAAATCCAAACCTAACTTGTTTGGGGCAAATTTTAATAGTATAAATGGATTTATGTCGGATCCTATTTTTTTTTTTGTTTAAACTTGATTCAACTTAGATTCAACCTATTTATTTCTCTTATTTTTTTAAAATTTAATATATATATATATATATATATGTGTGTGTGTGTGTGTGTGTGTGTGACGTTATTTCAGAAAAACAAATATATTTTCATAATAATTTAGTAGTATAAAGAGAATGGGTCCGTTTCGCTGGATTTGGGCGGGTTTGGATTTAAATTCTTATAAATCCTAATGGGATGGGATTGGTGAGATCCGCATTATTACCATGCCTAGTCAAATTGCCTACTTGATTTCCTCTTATTTCCATTAACATGGTGTTCCTCTTCCCCAGCTATTTAAGATAGAAAAAAGAAAGAAAACAAGTACTTTAGGCTATGTTTGGTTTCATTTTCAACTATTTTTGAAAAATTATTTTACAAAAATGTATTTTTGAATAGTGGGACTGATAATGCATGGAGATTTGTTTGAATATTTTATTAAAAAATATGATGTGATGTATTTTGAAAAATATTTTTAATTATTAATATTTTATCAATATTGTTTCATAATAGTTAGTAGCAGACTTTCTTTAACTGTAAATATTTTTATGAATATTATTTTGTTGTAATTATTGGATGATATAATAAAGTATATGACTATTTAAAAATTCTAATGAATAATTTATATTTTGAGAAAAAATACTATTCTCCCAAAATATAAGTGATAAATACGTTTTTTTTTGTTTTGAAAGAAGAAAATTGATTACGGGAAAATGAAACCAAACATAGCATTAACTTTTCACATTAAGTTGTCTAATATTGAAAAATATAAGTTATATTTTTTTTCTTAAATTTACGGCTTAAATTTTTAAAAATATTTAAAATAATTTTGCCTTTTGATAAAATATTTTTCAAAAATATTAATTTACATAAATAATAATGTGACTCAATTACTATTTTTAAAGGTAGTAATATAAAAATATACTAAGATTTTTTTTTAAAATCTCATTTAAAACTATATGTGCCTTATAATATGAGTCAGTATGATCATACTTACAGTTGTAGGTACAACGTCATTGCTAAAAAGTTCGAGCATTGAGATAAATACTTTCTCGAATCATATATTAAGGTACGGGCCTTACAACTTGATTCATTATTCGTGTCTTTGGAACGATACAATTATTGACAACTCTTGAAGGACTTAAACTTGATTTGCACATTAATGAAACTTTTAATTGGCGCATCGTTGGCAGCCGCCGAGGAGCAGAAGAACCATATGTTATAGGCAAAGGTTAGATACGTCAATGGTATGAATTCAAATTCAAAGTCACGGGTAAAATTTTATTATTATAATATTTTTAAACTCGTTTTGCTTGAATCGGTCCTATTTATTTATTTTTAATTATTTTATACATATTTATATGATATTATTTTATTAAAAATATATTATTTGTAAAGTTTTATGGATTAACTTGCTTAGGTCAAAACTCAAAACTTAAAATATCTTGATATGGCGGATATCGAGTTTGACCAAATCCTTATACACATCAATCATTTGAAGAAATAAATCAAACTATTTAGTCGTAGGATATTTGCATATATCATTAACACTGTTTTTTACTTTTTATATAAACTAAAAATTAATCTATATTATTTTTATATAAAAAGACATGCTTTTAACACGAGTCACTTTATTTGATCTTGGTTTGTAACTCTTAAGAACACAATCGTGATCTCCTCTAATTGTACATATGGCTTAAGACGAATCAAATGAAAAGCTTAATTGAGTTCGGTTTGTCAAACATAACAAATTAAACTCAACACAGATTTGAATATAAGTTAAAAAATAATAAAAATATTAAATTATTCTAATTCCACTTAATTAAAGCTCATTTGAATTTGACTCCTTTAATAATTAAATCAAGATAAGAAATTCAACTCAACTCAACTCAATTCTTTTATACCCCTATTTATACGTAATGGTACCATAAAATATTAATTGTTATCCAGTTATTCGACTTGAATAGTAACCCAATGATAGTATTTCAGGTCTGTATCAAGTCAACAGAATTTTGGCTCAATAGATGAGTTTGTTAACCCAAATATTGTTTGTCTCAATTTGCAGTAATTAGATATTGATCAACGAGATTCCAGGGTGCATGTTAATCTTGGATACTTCAAAAGCCAAAGAGAAAAATGTAGATTGCAAGCAAAACCTGGTGCACTACAGCTGTGTTAATCTAGGATACTTCAACAGCCAAAGAGAACTGAATACAATGAAATCATTGGAATCAAAACTCAGCCCCTACATAAACAGATGCTCAATAGTGAAATCGAGTTAAAGTAGAACGGCAGCAAGTTACATACATAAACAGGTATATATGGCGAAATCCTCAGTAAGCTTGAAGCTCCTGATTGATACCCAAGCCGAAAGAGTCTTGTTTGCGGAGGCCGGCAAAGATTTTGTGGATTTCCTCTTTCACGTAATCTCTCTGCCGTTGGGTACCATCATTCGTCTGCTTAGAAAACAAGAAATGGTGGGCTCATTAGCAAACCTGTATGAAAGCATAGAAAATATGAATGAGTCCTACATACAACCAAACCAGAGCAAGGACACCCTTTTGAAACCAGTGGCTCCAGTCTCTGGTTCTTCTCTTCCTCTGCTGGCCCTCAATGAAGCACCGACTGTAAAGAAGTTCTATAGGTGCACGTGCAGCCAATATGTCTCATATGTTTCTGATGACCCACGCGCGGTTTGTCCAAATTGCGGCCGAAAAATGATCACAAATGTGTCATATGTGGCTCCACCTGCAGGGCAACAAGTGTCTAATGAAGGTGGATTTGTAAAGGGGGTGGTCACTTACATGGTGATGGATGATTTGGTTGTGATGCCATTGTCTAATATCTCAAGCATCACTTTGCTCAACAAGTTTAACGTTAAGGAAGTGAGTGCATTGGAGGAAAAGGTGGTGAATTTTGGCATGGATGAGGTATCATTCATTTACTGTTAATTTTTCCTTCGAAGGTTCCTTGTATTTGAATATCTCTTGGCTACTCACTGACATAATTATAAATGTTTTACTCTACGCTGTGAAGTTGTTGAAGGCTTCTTTGGAGACCAAGAAGGTTCTTACCCATGTCTTCATGAAGGGTGTAAAGTGAACGAGTGGCATCTTATAGTTGTAGGGATTATGGCTAATATGTTTGTCGTTTGAGTTTTCAGCAGGATAATAAAGATTTATGATATTTGTTCATTGGGGAGGTGGTTGCGTTCATCTGTAAAAATCAGTTGATTTAGTTAAAAGGGCATTTTGCATGTCTCACTTTATATGCTAAACCTAACCTCTCATTGTCTCCATTGATACCCGCGGGTCTCATAAGCCGTCGTCAACGCCCCAATATAGAACGCCTCTGCAAGTTGATATTAAATGATAAAATGTATCACTGAAAGCAAATTAATGTAAAATTGTGGCGTTTGATCAGTTCGGAGTTTGGATCCTCTCTTGAAAACAGGTTGAAAACAGGACAAGCTGCAAGGCCATCAAAAGAATCAAGGATTGCCAAAAGCAACTGAAAATTGCATTGAATAAATTAACTTGAGCACACGAACATACTTAGGTAGTTTTAGAGACTTTATACATAACATGTTCCTTGAGTAAATGTGCATGCATATGCAAAGGGATAATACAATTCTGGACTAAAATTTTGACTATAGGTCATTCTGGTCTCCTCATTTTGACATTGATGGGTCTTTCCTTGTAGGATTGAACCTTTTCAACTGCTTTCCGCGATGGTCTGGCAATAGATGTTCTTCGTGCTTCAGCTTCCAATCCAGATACACAACTACCATCAGTTAATACTCCTTCAATAGATGAAGTTAATAGGGAGCATGGTCCAACTTCATGGGTTGGTCTGTCTGAGGGCACAACAACTGGAAACTTGGCATCATCTATCTCAAACAAATTGTCTGTTGGTTCCTCATGTCTAATTCTCGAACTAGCAGATTGTCTTCTCAGACAACGCCTAAGAAAATAACCAATAGATGTTATTAGGCACAGGAAAACAAGTGCATTAACAACGGTTTAGTTGCTGAATGATACCTGCAGTACGAGGAATGACCATAATACTGAAGGGATTGTAAGATTTATAAGAATGGTTTTTTTGATCATGATGATAAACAGAATGAAGAGCTAAAGATTAAAAACTGAAAACTATAACAGGCATGCCATGATGAACAATAAGAGAAGCGTCGTGCAATATGGTAATTCGTAATGTCAAGAAGTTGTATACATTGCTAAGTCAAGCATAGATATAATACACAAGCAAGATCAAGTTGGTGCAGTTACAAATAAAGGTGAATTGCACTGAGATAAAAACCTTTTGCTTACTACAGCCTCCTTTTCAGCATGCTGCTGAGATATTGTTGAACTGCCCAAAGCTGCATATTGTGCACAGTAATACAGGTTACTTACTAATAACAGGGTTCATAAGATTGAAAAGCAGCATTTGGTCAAGGATTTACATCGGCTTCTGGAGAGACGGCGCCTTCTGCTGGCATTGCAAGATCTGGTATCCTCATTAATTCCAGATCCCTTAGTTACCACCTCTGGTTCCTTCACACCAAGAGAGTACTATAAATAGTTAGTGAGCATAAAAAAAAAAACAATGTTTATAGCCAAATAGCAGCTATAATGAGAACTCGGGTATCACACCTGAAATTCAGTTTTCTGAACATCCACTTCCTCCTTCCCTGAAGAAGTCGGCAGGCACATTAGTAAATTGGATAAACCTAATAATGAACTCAAAACCACGCAGTGTCAAATTACTCAGGAATTATTGTCCCATATATATATGGTGAATGTTTCTGATATCATGTAAGATGTGTTCAACTTTGTGCTAAATTGGTTGGATGTTTTTATGCTATCTGGGCATCATTACTTAGGTATTAGAATATAAAAACCTAATATAACTAGTTGTACTCTGAATTGGCTGTCTAATATATATAAAATTATCTGAAGTTGCATTTTGGATTGAATGATTTGAGAATTAAGGATTTCAAACTTATAATAACAAAGGCTTAGTTTGGAAAATTTCAAGTTACAATGAATTTTAAGTTCTTTAGCACCCACGTCGATCTATTCTCTCCATCATTGTGCTGAATTTCAAATCCACCACAACATGGGAATCATTTGAAATCATTAGCTTTAAATCCCTTTCTCAAGTCCAAATCCCTCAATCCAAACGCAACCTAGAATTCTATACACGGTTTGAATTGATACCAGAAAGTTATTAGAGTCAGAGAACTCGTGTTCTGTCCATGACACCAGGTATATGTTAAATTTTCTCATCATGTTTGGCGATGCACACTCTTTTAGGCATCTCACTTGAAAGGGTTTAACCACTCAATACTTTCCAAATCAAAGGAGACGCGAAATAAAAAAAAGTGAAGGGCTGGCTAGCGATACATAGCATTTTTTATACATTGGTACCTCTCACATCCAAGAATCATCTTCACAAACACAATAGTCAAACTCACACCTTATTAGTGATTAACAAATTAAGGATCCCAGAGCAAGTCAAACCACAACCATTCAACTAAGTTATAAATACATAATAACAAAAGAATTTTGAAGAACATTTGAATTATATATCATGGACTATGAATGAGCTTACCTTCAGTTGTAAATTCTTTGTTTTAAGAAGGGCTTCTTTACACACTACCTCATGCTGCAATGCTTTCAACTGTGAAGAGAAAGATTGATTTGATTGTAAGAGAATGATGTTAAATGCTGCGGCTCCATTGACAACACATAATCAAGTTTCCAATTTCAATTGACCATTCTCATAAAGCTTACCCTTTCTTTGCCCAAATTAAGTTCCTGCAAAAGGTAACACAGAACTTAAGAACTAAGTAAAACTGCTACATCATCCTTAATCCTATTCAGATTGGTCAAAAATGTGTGGGGGGGTGAGGACTGACCGCTAACATATGACTATTTGATTGAGCAAGGTTCCAATTCTGCAGTTGCATCTTCTGAAGACAGTTTCTCAAATTCTGAATCTCAATACCACTCAGTTCTATAATTTTGCTGTTTACAAAATTCAAAAATTACATCTATGATTAAAACCACATTAGAAAATAAAAACTGGAGAGTCATTGGTGCAAGCAGGCACACACTGAGACACAACATAACTGGTAATTAATTACTTTTTGTCTTGAATAAGCTTCACCAATGCCATTTTTTCCTGTACCAGAGTTAATGGAACACACAACAACAGATCAGTAAAATTCTGATAAAATGTGAGACATAAAATTATGCTAACACAAATGGAAAGGAAAGAAAAAAAAAATTGAAAATGTATACCTTGACAAGATGGTCGATGTATTCCTTAGCAGAAGCAGCATCAGGTGGCAATTTTTCAGGAAATGAAGGAGATTTAGGCTGTGGCTGAGAATTAGTAATGTCTGAAAGTCTCCTTCTCACCATGCTTCCAAAGGAGGATCTTTTTGCCATTTTATCCCCTTTCATTTTATATATATAACTATTTACCCCTCCACGAATCCTCAGAAATATATACTCAAATTTCAAGAAACCAAGAGGGTTTTCAAGAAAAAAAGTCGAAACTAAAACACGAGATTTTTCTACACAGTACTTTTTTACATCAAGAGAACAAATGGGTTGATTATAGGAAGTGGGTTCATATGGGTTTGCTTAAATTTGCCCCAACTGGAACATGAAAACCACGCAGTTGAAATTTTTTTCCTTGCAAACGGAATCTAGTGTGGGAGTGAAATAGTAAACTTGCACAGGGACACGGCCCGGGAGGGAATCAGTGGTGTGGGCAGCGAAAAATACGGAAAATTTAGAGAAAAAGAAAAGAAAGAAAGCAAAAGATGAAATTTAGCAAAAGAAGGTTTTGAAATTTCTCAAGGATCCAACGGCTTTCCGAACCGAGGCGTTTAAAGTTTCAAAAGGGATAACCGAACCTGATTTTTGAGTAGGCTCGGAAGGTGTGTTTGGCGACTTATGATTTTCTTGGCGATTTATGAAGAATAAAACACTTGCTAAACACTTGCTCCAATTGATAATTTTTTAGCTGGAAAAACAAAAAAAATAGTTATAAATTGCTATTGGGTGGTTGTCTAATACTCTCTCTGTTCTAATTAGATTTATATTTTTTGAAACGTCCAATATAATATTAATTTCTTGAATTATTTGATTCTAAAATATTTTTACTCAAAATAAATCAACTTTTTATATTTTAAAGACAATTTTATAAAAGATACTAGTATTTCACGTTAGCAACTCTTAGACTTCATTAGAATTGATATATTTGAAATTAAAATTTTCAAATTCATTAAATTTGGTTGGATAATTTTTTAATATAATGGATTTCAAATCATTGAACTCCTATTTTAAGTTATTTTTTGAATCATTGTGGTGGATTTTAAATTTATCTTATATATAGTTATTTGAAATTATTTCTCTAAATCCTCCTTTAAAATCAAAATACTTTCATCCAAATGCAATTTTAAGGATTAATCTTAAGCACATGTTATTTCAAAAGCAAAAAAAAAAAAAAAAAAAATCCCCATCCCAACATCCCCTAGGCACAAATTTTTTTTTAAAAAAAATAAGAATAAAATGTGGAAACATTATAATAATGATAATTAAGACTTTTTTTTTTTGTTCAAATTTTGATAATTGTGATATAATCATTTCTGAATTTTTCTTTCCCCAAATAATTTCATTTTTCATCCTTTTGATTTGCTATTGCATAAAAATAAGTAAAGATTTAAAGGCGTGCTTTTCATTAAATTGTTTGTTGAGAAGCAATTCTTAACTGGTATGGTACACCTACACTCTTTAGTAGACCTGACCACGGTTTAAGAATCGCCGGTTACGGTTCGGAACCGCCGGTTCCACGGTTCAAGAAAATCCCGATCCTTAACCTTAACCGTCAAAGTCGGTTACGGTCCGGGTTCCGGAACCGCCGATTTCGGTTCCGGTTACGGTTCCGGTTCCGATTCCGACCCTTATATTTTATTTTATTTTTTTAAAAAAAATAAGAATAAAATGTGGAAACATTATAATAATGATAATTAAGACTTTTTTTTTTTGTTCAAATTTTGATAATTGTGATATAATCATTTCTGAATTTTTCTTTCCCCAAATAATTTCATTTTTCATCCTTTTGATTTGCTATTGCATAAAAATAAGTAAAGATTTAAAGGCGTGCTTTTCATTAAATTGTTTGTTGAGAAGCAATTCTTAACTGGTATGGTACACCTACACTCTTTAGTAGACCTGACCACGGTTTAAGAATCGCCGGTTACGGTTCGGAACCGCCGGTTCCACGGTTCAAGAAAATCCCGATCCTTAACCTTAACCGTCAAAGTCGGTTACGGTCCGGGTTCCGGAACCGCCGATTTCGGTTCCGGTTACGGTTCCGGTTCCGATTCCGACCCTTATATTTTATTTTATTTTTTTAAAAAAAAATTGAACTTAAATTTGTAAAAAATATTGTTAATTTTTGAACTTAATGAAAAAAAATTAACTAAAATTTGAAAAAAAAATAGCTAAATTTTAAGCATATGGTCAAAAATAAAAGTGACTAAATTAATTTATGAAATTTCTAAAAAATAATTTTTCCATTTACACTGCATTGATAAAACACAATTTACTAAATTTTGATTTTTTGAGTTAATGTTATCATATAAAATCGATGCAACATTACAATAATTTAATAATAGTAAATGAGAAGTTAAGAAATAAACACTAGATATTATAAAGTAGCATCATTTACTTATTATTAAGATAATTATAAAGTAGCATCATTAGATAATTTTCAAAACTTTACTTATTATTAAGATGAAATATATAATGTTTAAATATAGGACTTCGTTTATAACTAGTTGCAACTAATTAATTAAATTTAAAGAGGGGCACAATAACAATTATATTGATTTTCAGAAACAAGACAAACAATTTGAAGAAAAAAAAAACGAAAAAAATAAATTATGAGACTTATTTATACACTTATTCAAAATTATAAACATATAATCTATTAGCTCAATTGGTTATAGTGTTATGTTAATAACTTGGAGGTCATGGGTTCAAAACTTCTATCTCACACTTTATACAATTTTTGTTAAAAAATTAAAAAATTAAAAATTAAAAATAAAAATAAAAAACCGCCAGGTTGGACCCGGCGGTTCCACGGGTCCGTGAACTCACGGGACGGTTTGAGATGTTTTCGGTTTTAAAAATAAAGTGTGAGATGTTTTCGGTTTGATAAAACCGTAATCGGCCCGTGAACTCACGGGCCGGTTCACGGTTCGAATCCGTGAACCGTGGTCAACGGGTTCTGACCCGTTGACCACGGTCCGGTCACGGGCCGGGTCCAGTTCTGACCCTGCCCGTGGTCGGGTCTACTCTTTAGCATATTCTTTACACCAAAAATTAATTTTAAACGACATATACTTACGTAATTTTGACTACCTTTTTTTCTTTTTTTGTTTTTGGGGGTCTAGTTTTACTGTTCTTCCTGCGTGCTAAACATATAAAGAGATGAAATTATTCTACTGGGTAAAAAGCTAGACACTCCGATACATACTAGCCCAATATATAGATTTTTTAGTATATCCGAATTATCTTATATTTACATTATGGTTATATTTTTCTAAGTAATGTTTGTGAAAACGATAATACAAATTTTTATACTTATCCTCTGTCCATTGTAATGATATAAACTATTGTCTGCTTCTTTGTTTTTTTTTTTGGGTGGGGGGCGCGTGGGGGAGGGGATTTGGAGTGAAAGTTCTTGAATGTAGCAACTTAATTCATTGCCAATTAAACTCTTGAACTATGTTACTTTCAAATGTTGAAGTTATTTCTGAATCAGGAATTTCTAGCTATATTAGAATAGGTGCACAATATATATATATATATATATTCATGAAAAGGTCATCAATGCTAGCTTACAAGAGAAGAAAATGCCAAAATCTGATGTATGTGAAGAAGAGACAGATATTCATAGGATAGCATAACATGCAAGCTTCCATGTGAATGACCTTCATATAAGACAGATCATGCACCGAATAATGCAAGAACTATTCCAAATTGTGTCTACTCAAGCACATCCACAAGCTGGATGGTTGAAAAAAGAAAAAACTGAAGGAATCAGTGGTAATTTAGGGACCAGTATGATATCTCTCGAGTTTAGTTTGAGTTTTCGTGATCTGAAAGATAATCGAGTTCGAGTTCAAAGGACTTATAAAAATAAACACATGTCAGGCTAGTCGAAGTTGTTTCCATCTAAAAAAATTCGATACTTAAGTTAGATTAAGATCTTGAAGTCGTTACTAACTTATAAATAAAGTGAGTAGAAAATTAGTTTATGATTAATATTAAGGACTATTTATAGTTTCTCACTATACATATGGGCATTCTTATAACGACAACTGACAAGTATTCTCATCGCAGAGGACTTAGATTACAATTGGCAGAGAAATCTATGACGCTCATTCCAGGGATCTTACTGTACTAGGCCTTTCTTAAATTTTTAGGGTCAACATGCATATACACACTGCTCATATCAAGTAGCATCAGAACTACAAATTTTTTATTACTAGGAATTGATTTCACTGAGCATGCATATACAGATTTTAGGGGCAACATGCATATACACACTGCTCAAATCCAATACAGATTGTATACAAGAATGGAGAAAAGTTTAGATATAAAGACATTAGATGTAGTCTGCTTTTGATTTAGACACAATTCTGTTGTCTGACTATATAGAATAAAGCAAGGAATTAGAAAATAAGAGAGACATTTCCTCTCAATGCATTCATTTACTGATTGACAGAGCCATTTCTGTCTCAGTTTCCTCAGCTTCATTCCTGAACTTCTTGTAGATATCACCTTTGTAGAATTCTCGTGTTCTTGAGACTAAAATCAGAGAAGAGAGAGCTCCAAAGAAGGTGACTGATGCCAAAATTATGAAGGCCAACCGATAACATCGTGTGCCAATGCAAGTCAGTTCTTTCACTGATGATCTTGTCATCCCCTTCTGTGCTAGCTCCTTCAGTGCCTGTCTATCATAAAGGGGTCCTGTAACTTTAACATTCAATATGTAGGAACCAAGTGGACTAGCCAGTTGCCCACAATTGAACAATGTGGAGTAGTACTTCAGCCCAAAAAGCTCAGAAATGATTGCAAAAATTAATGGCAGTTGAGCTCCAAATGAAAATCCAATAACTACTGATGCAACATAGACTGAGCCCTGAAATGGGAATGCAATGAGAAGGAGGCCAATGCAGGACAAGAAGAGGACTAATGTCATCATAAGGGGCCTGGGAAATTTGTATTTTGCAAGAAGGCTTTCCGACACAAATCCTGAGAAGATCCTCCCAAAGTAATTCCATATGCTGAGAAGTGACACAAATGATTTTATGGTTTTTGTGGGGTATCCTAGTGACTCTCCAATCTGTCCCAGGTTGTCCACAGCAGTTAAGCTTGATCCCAAACCGCAGAATGTGGCAAGAAACAGAATCAGCATATCAGTGCTCAAAAGTGCTTGTAAAATGGTGTAATCTTCTCCTCTTTCTGGTTTATTCAATATATTCGCAAAGCATGATGTTGTCGTTTTTGATTTCTCTTCTGGCTTTGTGAATTCAGGTTGAGGGACTTGAGTTGGTGATGCTGGTTTCAAGTCTTTTGACTCCATTGCTGCTGGATTCTCTATGGTTATTTGAGGAGCATTAGTGGGATTTTTCTTTTGACTCCAAATTACTGACTCTTCTCTAATTGCTATAAATAAAGGGACAAAGAGTAAGGCACAGACTACAGTGGCACTTCCTGCATAAGCCGCCTGTGAGAAAGCCACCACTTTCTGAACTATGGTCATGACCATGATAAACAGTGCCAGCACAATTGACACATAGAGAAATTGGTAAAAGACCTTAAGCTCATTCGGCTGCCTAACAACCTTCATTGCACGAATGGTATACACAAAAACCACAGACAAACAAGCTGGAAGCCAAGCAATGAGAAGAATAAGAGCCTTGGAATCATTTCCATATACAGCCAAGTAGATTTGAGTCAGAATGGCACCACTCAATCCTGTGAAACCTTTCAACAGGCCTAACATGATGCCTCGGCTTTCTGGGAAATTCCTGACAGAAGTAACAAGAGCACCAGTGTTTGCAAAGTTCTGAGAATTTGCTCCAAGGCATATGTACATGCACATTTGCCAAACTTTTGGCTTGGCAATCTTGCCGGTGACGGTCAACCATATCATGAAATAGCCTGCAAAATTCATAGCTGATCCAATTAATAACACAAACCATGTTGGAGTTACCTCAGCAATAAGGCCTGACAAGACTCCAACATTTGCACCAAGATCCTTGAAGAAGCCTAGGAGATTGAGTGTTGTCTGATCGTATCCAAGAGAGGCCTTTATCTCCTTGGAGTAAACTCCAAAGAGATAAGTTGCTCCTGCTCCAGCCATGATGAGGAAGGAGGCAAAAAGGGAAAACCACCGGCCTCGGATTATGTGAACAGCAAAGCTCAGCAGCTCACTGCCCCTGCCAATGCCGGCGGTGGCACCGGTGATTGTCGCCTCACCCATCTTTCCTGTTTTGGTTGTAGAAATTGCTGAAGAATGGAAGTGAAAAAAGCTATTTATAGAAATTGCTAATGTTTATAATTCTTTGTGTTGGATGTGTACATCAGGCCTAATTGGAGCAGTGGGGTTCATAAGATTTGATGGATTGTGCTGACCCAATTTTCTTGTTTTGCTTTCCAGGCAGGGAGAAAAGGGGGCACTTTAAACACTCTCTTGCACTATATCAGACCTCAAATCTCTTCACTTTTGAGCAATAACTCAAATTTTCTTTACTTTCAGTAAGGGCTCCCCATGGTATTGCTCTGGTTGAACCTGTGAAAGCCACTATTATCAAGAAGTGGTGGTGGTCTATATCTGGGGTTGCTCACATGTGGTGCAGCAAATCTTGAACCTCTCCACCTTCTCTTTGCCAGATTATTGATGCATTGACCTCAACCCCAATTGGAGTACCCTACTGTTTCCACACTTTGCTAAAGATATTCCACTGTACCATGTTACTTTTTGCAAATTTGGCTTTTCCTGATTTCTTACCTGCACATGTGACATGCCATAACATAATTTAAAGAAAAAAAAAAAAGTAAACTCTTAAAGCAATAATTGTGGATCTTTGATGACCATTTGACTGTTTTTCGAGAAGATAGAAGGGAAACAGAGAGGATAGTCTGAGTTCTCAGCCCACTTGCTCCACTCATGTATTTAAATGGAAAAGAACCTCAGTATTATTATAATAGTACCAAGTTATGATACTATAACTTGATTATTAAGAGTTCATTTGTCGTGTGGCTAAACCTCACAAGATAAGTTAATGATTGCAGTGTGTATAGTTTGCACATTCTTTCTTAAATTAAAGTTAGGATTGGGGGAATGAATCGAGGGGTCACAAGCATAACGACTTAGCTCAAGTAGGTTTCAACTTAGATTTAAGATTTTTCGGATTAACAATTATGATTTAAGTAGTCTCAATAGTCAAAGGCGGTTCCTTTAAAAGATTCTAGGTTTAAAAAAATTATAAAATAAATATATTTTTATTTCTAAATTTATTTAGTATATATAAAAACATAACTAATCTAAACAAGTTTTTATTTTTATACAAAAATTTAACTGAAAATATTTTCAACCTTAAAATTATTGTAAATATAAAAAAAAATCAAGCGGAGCACTATATTTTTCAATCAAGCTCGAGTACAAATTTAATAGAGCTTCAAATAAATAATTTTAAGAGGAGCTCTAGCTCAAATTTTTGCTTTAAAACGCGCAATAAAATTTCGATTATTTTACATATCTAATATAACTTTCAATGTGTGAGAATCTTACAAAATTATTATGGGTTACAGATATATCGCTATAGGTGTATGCGTAAGCATTTTGAACTCAAGAAGTGCACGTTTTGTGGAATGCCTCCTTACGCGTCACTTTCCAAAAAAATAATAGGATCCAATGTGAAAAGGGAAAGAGGATTAAGTAATATAGGGACTCCTTGACACTGCCCACTTTGCCATAAACACCCGTGATATTATTAAAGTGGGTGGTCATCAAACAAGAGTTTCAATCTAGGTCACATGTTCGAATCGATTTTATTATCGAATAATATCTTAATTGATTTGATGTTTCAATCTTTGTTTAATCAAATTATATTTTTTTATTATATCATATAAAATAATAATGTTATTAATTGTTATGTACAAGATAAAAAAGACAACATTCAGATAATTACATGTATATAATTAAATACTATATTTAAGCTTTTAAAAAAAAAATGATTGGTTTGATCAATTTTTTGGCCGACTCAATTCATTTGATTGAATTTTTTATTTTTTACACCCAAACAAATTGAACCAACCAATGGTTCACTATTAAATCGATCGAATCGATTAATTCGATCTAATTTTTAAAACATTGGATAGTAAATATGAAAGACTAGTGCAATTATTATGCAAAGTTTCTGGAAATACATTATTTTTTTGCAACAAACTAAGGATAAGTTTATTATTTTTTGAGTTTTTCAACAATATGATTAGGAGATATGCTTCTTGAAGTAGCTATCCTCTTGAGAACGACTTGACCTAACCTCCAAATTAGATAGTGCACAATCTTATTATCCACTCGGATCCTAACTTCCTCCGCAATTGCTTTGGTGGGAAATTGGTTTATCAGAAAGCCCTTCTCACCTAATTTTGATTAAGAGTGTGTTTGGTTAAATTTATTTAAAATATTTTATAAGCTATTACATTTTATAAGATATTTTTGAAGTTTATAAAATATTAAATTTTATTTTAAAAATAAGTTGTTGAAGTGTTTGAATAAAATAAGATCATAGAGCTTTTAACATGTTAGTAATTATATTTTTATAAGTAAAACTGTTAAAATTAAAAAAATTATGTTAAAATAAGATCTTAATTTAAAATAAGTTTGATGGAGATACTTTTTTTTAGTAGCTTATAAGCTCTTAAACAGCTTTTTTTGGACTCTTTTAGAAAAAAATTACTAAACACTTTTTAAAAGTTTATAAGCTTTTAAACAACTTATAAAATGTTTTGAATAGGATATAAGCTCAGCCAAACACCCTCCACGAAGGCATTTGAGTGAGCTTATAAGTTCTTTAAAATATTTTATATAAAGTTTTTTAGAGTGTATAAGATATTTTAAAGTATTTGATAAATTTTTTTAAAGATAAGTTTATATGTTCCCAAAATAAAATGTTAGAATTTTATATACTTTTTCAAAAAAGATAAAGAGTTTTTAATTTATTTTTAAGAGTTCTTTTAATTTTGATTATATTAATTATAAAATTATCATTACTAATATTTTATCAACTCCATTACCATATTTTATGGAAACACTTCAAGGGTTTTTTTTTAAAAAAAAATATTAGTATCTTATTAACTGCAAAAATATCTTATAAAATGTAAAAATTTATTAAATAAGTTCAGCCAACACTCTATAAAAGTTTGCCAAACTTGAAGTATTTCTTCTGTTATAGGGAAACCAACAAAGAGGCTGACGTGGAAACAATTTTTGTACATCATGGCAATCAGATCGACTTAAGAGGGAAATCAAGAATAATATTGTTGACATATTAATGGATGGGCCAACCACCAACACTATCGTCATATTTTAACATATATTTTTCATTAGGGGTGGATCAAGAATAGGAGTGATGAGAGGATCAAACTTCAATAGTTTGTAAAAAAAAAAAAAAAAATTGTACGATTTTTAACTATAAAAAATAAAAAATAAAAAATAATTAATTCACCTTAGGATCAAAAATTGTAAAATAAAAATAACAATATTATTATCAAAAGAAGAACTAAATATAATTAGAATGTATAATACTTCAACTTGACGTTAAAAATCAATGTATAGGAACTATCTATTAAAGTCAATTTAAACAATTAAAAGTGAATACAAAATTGCTCCAAAGTCCAATTTTTTTCTAAACACAAAAATGAGAAAAGAGAGAATATATATTATTTTTTTTGTTTTAATATTTTGGCTTATGAAAAATACTAAAAGATTGAGCAAACTAGTCATAAAAATTCGCCAACCTTTATGGGAGTAGAAATTGGGCAACGTAGACCCAACCGTGCCGTTAGGCGGTCCAATAAACCATTTGGTCTTATGATGGACAGTTAAAGCCCAGTCCATTTTTACGACTTATGCCAGAAACCCAAAAAGCCCAAGCTAGACGAGCCAAAACTCTCCAACTTAGTCACGAGTTGAAAAGTTGGCAAGAAAAATGATTTACCTCCTACAAAAAATCCCTCAAACAAATTAAGATAATACAAATTGGCAATTTTGTAAAAGATTTTGTGCGTGTTTGGGAGTAGTTTTGAAATGAAAATTCATCTATAAAATAAAAATTTTAATATGAATTTTTTTAAAAAAATTTATAAGTATTGTTAAGTATTTGGTAGAAATGTATTTTAACACTCATTTAGTATAAGTGCAAGAAAAAAAATTCAAAAATTAATAGATTTTTAGAGAAATAACTTATTTTAAAAGTTCATTCAAATATAATTATCAAATACATAATTTTTTTATAAATGTACTTTCATATCTAAAAGTCCATTTGAATTAGGTTTCCGAATGTACTTTCAATAACTAAATACTGCCAAATTTTTTTTATCTATTTTGTTAATTAATTATTATTCTAGTGGTTGCTAAAAGATGAAATTGAGTAGATAAAGAAGAACGAACGTACAAACAATGTGCTTCATTATTTGGTCTAGAAATATTAAACAATTATACTATTATCTTTTGATTTTGGTTACTATAGCCACCTCTAAGTATAAGTCATCAATCAAATTAAGAGGGTGTTTGGCTATAATTATTTTTAAAAAAATTATAATTTCTACATTTTATAATATATTTTTTAAATTTATAAAATATTATATCTTATTTTAAAATTAAACTATAGATAAAGTAAGATCGTAGAGCTTATAATATATTAGTAATGATAATTTTTTAATTAATATAAACAAAACCAAAAGAGTTTATTAAAATCTTGAAAATAAGTTGGTAATTCTTTATATTTTTTAACTTAGTTTATAAGATCCTAAAATTTTATTTTAAGAACTTGTAAGATTTTTTTAAAAAAAATTACTAAATATTTTATAAACTTTTAAATATCTTATAAAATATATTTATATATATACATACAATTGTGCATATATATACATAGTACTCCAAAAGTCCCAAAGTGTAGCATGTGCAGGCACAACTCATGTTCCACACCAGTAGGGGCATTATCCTATAAAGTACTTGTAATGTTGGGGCTCTTAGTTATGGGAGAACCCACAAGCCTTTTGATTTTAATTGTCCCCCTTACCAACTTTTATCCATGCAACTATCCCAATATTAATCATTTTAATCTTACGTTGGTGTTTCACCTTGTTGCCCTAGCCAACCATCACTATAATACTAGGAAATATGTTGTTAGTTAAATTAAATTGGGATGTTTCCATGGGTAAATGTTTTATTCAACTGGTGAAAATACCGTGAAATAATAATAAATTAATACCCAACTACTTGTTTACACATTTATATTAACTTTTGTTCAATAAGTTTTTATTAGCAACATAATTTTTATTTTGTAGATTATTATTGATTAGTTTTTTCTTGATTTTTTTAGTAGTTTTAAATGATTTAAATTATTTTCTTAATAGTTCAATTTGGACAAACAAAATATTGAAACACCCAACTAGTTGCATCTATTGGGGCGCACGAATTGTATATAAACACGAATTGTATATAAAATGTATACATGATATTCAAATTTTTTGTCCAAAACAATGATTCTAATCAATTTAAAAGTAAACAACCCTTTCCAGGTCCCATTTATTCCAATCATTATTGTTCAATGAAAGCATTGTAAATAAGTTTTTAATTTTGTCTAAATTTTCTATTTAAGCATTTTAGTTAATGTAACTAATAAAGTTGCCAAACTCCCACAAATTCAACGTGCTACAAAATATATGGATGTCTGAGGTAGCTAATAATTTGGAGGCGTTATTATGATAATAAACTCCAACACTTTATTTGTTGTGAAAAGGTACAATTATAATGGTATCTTATGGTCCATGTTCTCCCAATTGTTAATGGCAGAATTTGGTCCCATGATCTGTGTTTTCAGCAGCTAGCAAAATGGAGCTGAAGACTGAAAATATATCTGCAATCTGAGGGTCTGATGTATTTTTTTATGGATCTTGAGACCGTTGGCTCAAAGACATCGTAGTATGGGTGTGCACGCTTTAATAAATCCATCAAATCGTGTTGAAATTGAAAATTTGGTATGTATTTTTTTAAAATTTCAATATTCGGTTCGGTATCAGTATTTGAGTTCGGTATACCGTACCGAACCGAATACCGATTTTTATTTTTTTTGTAATTTATTTTTTTAAAACATTGTTGAATAATTTTAACATTTTAAGTATTTTTTAGTCTATTATCCTTATGTTCATTTGTTTAGTAATTAATTAATAATTATTTAATTGGTGCTTATGAAAATAATTAAAATTTAACTTAATAAAAATAATATATATATATATATATTATTTTTAATAACTAAAAGAGTGCAATTTTTTTTGTTTGATGAAATGTATCATCAAAATGTCGATTGAGTACTCACCACTTACGAATTAAACTAAATGTAATTTGATTTCTTAATTATTTATTGTTAGTCACAAATGAAATAAATATATAAGCATATTTTTGTTTTCACCAATTTAATTATTTACCATTGTTCAAATAATAGTCATTTATAATTGAAAATAAATTCTAAAAATTAGTACAAATAATTGAATTATATTTTATATAGGTCATAACTCCTTGATTAATAATTGTTATACATAAATTCTTGAAAAAAGTGGGAGTGAATTTTTTTTTTTTATAAATTTTGATTTTATCAAAATCGTACCGAATTATCGAATTTTTTTTTATAATTACCGAACAGAACCGAGTTATTTCGGTTCGCTATTTGATTTGAAAATTTTCCATACTGAAATTTTGGTATATCGAAATTTCGATTCGATTCAATACGATTTTATCGAATACACAACTCACCCACGTTGTAGTCGTTTATATGTGGGTTCTAAACATGGGACGTGAGATATATATAATTGTGATGTCCCATTAACTCAGAAATTTAAGAACCCACGAAAAATAACCTGTGTCCCACCCAATTCTTCTTATGTTTGTATACGAGGATATAATACACGGGCATGGAGCGGGAAGAAAAGGCGAGTGGTCCATGGCTGGCCCAAATGAATTGGACCCATCCTTTTTATCTTCAATATCGAAGCAGAAAAAACTACTATTTTAGTTCCAAAATAAATGCTCTTTTATTGTTGTTGATTAGTTAATTAGACTATTTTTTGTGTGCAATAATGAATAGTTCAGTTAATTTATTTAAAATTTAGATGAATTTTATTAAATAACATAATGATATTAACGTTTGAATAATTTATAATACAAAAATTATCAAAAGATCAATATAATAAAATAATTAAAAGATTAAACAGTTTAATTATGTAACGTAGTAAATTGAGCATTTCTTTTGAAAGTTCGGGAACAAAGGGAGTTTGGAACATAATTTTATCTAAGAACTCATTGGAAGCTATTTAACAAGAGCCATAACTAAGTTTAGGTTAGGTAATTTGTAATTACTTTATTGGTGTGTGTCAGACTCTTTTCGTTATAGTGATTTTTTAGATAAGTTCCCATTTACAAAACATACAAACGGTTTAGGGTTTCTGGGGTGCGCTAAAGGGTACTTTTTCAACTCTCAAATCAATTATAAAGCTTAAAAGAAAGAGTATGTAATAATTATTTTTTGTTCCTTATAATGAATTTAATAGGGATATTTATAATTATAAATGTAATTCTATAATATGACACATTTTATTTATTTTTAAATTTAGTTTATTAAACCTATTTTGAATTCATGACCCATCACTTATTAATGGATGACAGAAACCTATACTTCTTAAATCTCTAAATTAAATAGTGTCGACATTATAGGATTTAACTTTTTTTGTTAACCACATAATAAATTGCCCACACTTAATTTTAGACATAGCTATTGTTCAAAGAACAAGTTTGTTACCACAATCTTATCAATATGGCTGTCAGAAGTCAGATTAAAATTCTTCTATTATAGTTCACATAATACTACCTAAACAATTTTGAACCAATCACCTCTTTGTGATAAATATTTGGCCAAATCCAATAGAATACCACACTACAACAAAAAAGAATAAAAGTGACTATATATCAAGTGATAATAATAAAATTGTAACTAATTATTTATATATATATATAGTAATGAGAATTATTATTTTGTCACAATAACAATTTTTACAAGTTTAATAGTGATAAAATTATGTATAAGCATCACTATTAAAAATTAGTAATATAGAAATTATGTATAAATTGTAATTATTAACAAGTGACAAATTAATAAAAATAAAAGCTACCACTTTCATGATTTGTCACCATAGTTGTACTGTCGTATATATGATTACTAATTGTCAAAAGTTAACTCATACACATTTTTTTTATTTCTTTGTCATTGTTAAGTTTGTAAAATCATATCAGACATAATAATCACTCAATACATGTAACTAATAAAAAATTAATATTATCACCTAATATTTGTTAGTAATATTATGCTTTGTTGCAGTGACTAAGGAAGCCAATAAGTCAAGTTTGGATCGATTTTGCCTAAACTCGATATCCAACCCACTAATATTTTTAAGGATTCAGACCTAAACCCAATAGTTAGATTCGTTAGACTCGTTTTATAATATAAAAATATTATAAATTATATTTTAAAAAATAATACTATTAAAAAAAATTAAAATTATTTTTTTGAAAAAAATATCATATAAATATATGTAATAAGTTTTAAAAAAAATTAAAAGAGTCAAGTCTAAGTCGAGTCGGGTCAGGTCTGGAAATTAAAAACTCAAAACTTAACTCATACTCATTTATACTGTTAAAATTTATCTCGAACGAAACAAAGTTAAAACGCATTCGAATTTAAACTAATTCCATTGTCCTCTCTTACTTTATAATATGATTATATCTATTTCCTAAAACGCCTCGTCAATTAATCCAAACTGGGCTGGACTCACTGGAGCATGACTAATTATGGGATAAGGGCAATTTCAAAATCTTAAAGAAGTGGGGTAAGACAATCCAAAAGGTCAAATAATGTCCAAAAGGATGGTCCATATATGTACCTAGGCGGTGGCCGGTGCTGAGCAGCAGCAGCAGCCCTTTGCAGAAGTAAATTGACTAATAGTAACATATAAATACATGCAGACATATGTACATATAGTTTGAAATTGATTAATTTTGAGCACACATTTTTCCTACCCCATTCAATTTTCTTGTCGGGGTCAGGATGACTTTGCACTTTGTCTCATAAATTTCTCAAATTTTAGCTTCTGATCTAAATTGAATATCCTCACTTTTTTTTTGGAGAAGAAATGTGTTTGTAATGTTTGGATTCATTTTTTTAAAATTATTTCATCATTTTCAAACTGAAAATATATATTTTTTGGTTATAATTTACTATGCGCGATAGATAACCATAAAAAGAATATGTTTCTAAGTTAAATGACGACCATATGTTCTCAATAATTATACTTCAGTAAAAATATACAATTAATGAAGAAAATAATTAACTTAGATAATATGAATGCAAAGAAAAGTACAAAGAAAAAACCTGGAAAATAGAATGAAAGAACAATTATTCTCAAACAAGTATAAATCATAGAGAGTAGAGAATAAAAAACAGATAATCCCGTATTCAGAAATTAGAAAGAAATAGGTATAAATAAGTTGAGTTTTCATAATCAAAATAAGATATATATTCGCAAACAAATTCTCTTAATTCGCGGACATAGGAATGAAGTTATTCCTTAACAACATTTAATAAAAAATATTATACGCTGTATAGTAATGATTATGCACTTTTTTTCCTAAATTGTTCAAAATTTGTAACGTGTTTATAATTTTTACAACTATTTGTTTAAAAAAATTACTATATCTAAAATAAGACAAATTTTATTTATTCACACACAATGCACATACACTTTACTAGTAAAAATAAATGTTGACAAGCATTTGATACAAAAGAGAAAATTGAAAAGCATTGGCATTATTGAAAATAACAAAGTAGAATAAGATAATATGTTCCTGTTGATTAAACTCACGGGGAAAAGGACTGCCACTAAGATCTTAAAAAGTGTTAATCCTAAGTAAACAAATTCTTTCATTGGGTGGACCCTCATTTTTTTGACAGTTAATTCTGGTACCTATCTGGTTGTCATGACTCCTCACCTCATTTTATTGTCCACAACTGCAACTTGTCCCACTTAGACAAAACTTATTTTTCCCTTGATCTTTCAATAATTCATTGTTTTTTGGTTGCCACTCGCCCCACCAGACCAATGAAAGATGGAGATGGTAATATAGTTTTTCTTAGGAAAAAGTAGTTGTTGGTTATTGAATTTTTCTGAGTGTCATAAATTGCTCCATTTTTATTTGCATCATTACGAGTCTTGTGACAGTGTATTATACTATTGAATTATTATTATATATTCAAATTAGAGACAGAGCAAAGAGGTTGGGCTGCCAAAGGGTACAGTTTCAAATTATGTATAAATAAGATGAAAATTTTCAAGTCTTGTTCAAGTTCTTAATTTGCCCTCTTGTGTTAGGCAAGATATATTTATCTCGCCTCCATGACTTAGAATCCTGACTGTGTTCTTGATTTAGTAATACACAATCCCGCAACTTGTAGATATTTCACTCAGGATATATTTATTTGGTGTGTATGTATTTAGTAACAAGTATTTCATTTGACAAAAACTATGACTTAGCACAATATTTGATTTGGAAAGTATTCATGAGTATTTGACAAAAAATATAACTTAACCTAACATATAATGTGGGAAGTATACATGAGTTTGTGTCAAATTGAACTCTATCTAAGTTACTTTAATTTGGGAAAACCTGCAACACTTGAGATTCGTTAGTCTTGTTGAGTGATCTCTACTGACAGATTTGATATTTAAATCAGTTCAGATTGTGAAATTGTTATGCATTAGTAAGCGAAAAAAATATAAAAATATAAGTTGTCTTCTGATAGTTACGTAAAAAGATTGATCCACGTAGTCCGCACATTTTAGAATACAAATATCACAATTCGATCAGTTCATGAATCTTGTCAAACCCTATATCGATATTTTTGTTTTTAGATTAAACCCACCCTAATTGAATCGAAATTTATAAAAAAAAACGAAGATCTTGAAATATTTGTGATTTAGGTGAATAAGACAAATTTATAAAACTAGCAGCTGAAAAATATGTAAATACATTGACGACAACATGGATTAAATCTTCAATCTTCAATCTTCAATCTTCAATCTTCAATCTTCAAGTAGATAGTATATAAAAATTAGCCCATATTTACATGCTAACATGAGATGAAAGTTGTCTACTCCGGTTTGGTGCTTCTCAGCTTTGGAAATTGGCAGTTCATGTGCAAAGAATTCAACTTCTGAGAACATCATAAGAAATTAGCAGTCTTTATTTTTAAGAGCCTTTGCAGTTTGCACGTTCATAAAATCACATTGTCAAACTTCCTTATCCCCACTTTGCCCTTCCCAAATTCCATTGAACTTTCCCATTGCCCTCTTCGATCCGCATTTATGATATCTCTGTACTGGATTCTGCTGCCATAAATTCTACAATCTATAGCCCTTCTTCATCTGCACACCGTCACAGCTGTCCATTTTTAATGAGACAACGGCTATTTTTCCATAAGTACAGAAAATTAGATCAGCAGCTTAAATCCCATTTTCCCCATGTTGCAGAAGTCATCAGCTTTAAGCAAAAACTAATCACGACCAAGATTTAAAGTGTGTTAAAATATTGCATATTATATATATGTGTGTATGTGTGTGTGTGTGTGTGTTATGTGTATAAAATATAATAAAATTTATAATACTTTTTTATTATTGTTATTATTATTTTGCTCTTCAAATGTTACAACAGTGTATAAAAGAAGGCAAATACTATTATAGTTCTAACAAAAAAGATTTCTTTACTAAATATGTGAAAATTCTGAGGGCATTTCCAACCCTGTGCAAAATAGCGGTTCCTCCTCCAACGGGGTCGCCAAACCCTGCGCCGATTTGGCTATGTGAACATTGCTGCGCAAAGCATTTGTTCATCTGCTATCTTGTTTTAGTTTTTTTATTCTTATAAATTGTATAATAATGTATTATTTTAATTATAGTTTAAAAACTCTTATTTTACCCCAAGTGTATATCTTTTAATAAAATTACTTTTCTTTATATTTTATATATGTACATAAATATTTTTAATATTATTTAATTATTTTATTTATACTATTATTATATATATTAAATATTCTTATAATCTAAAATTTATTCTAAATATGTCATAAAAAAGAATTAAAATATAGAAATATGAGAATTACATAAATTAATTTCATATTTAACTTAATTCAATTTTGATTTATTTAGTTATTTAATATAATATCATATTTAATATAATATATTATTTTAATTAACTAAACGTGAAAATACAAGTTGAATATGTAATTATAGTAGTATATTAACAAAATTATAAATAAATATTTGATGAAGTAAAATAATTATTATAAATAGAATAATAAAAAGTATACAGAGAATATTCTTTTAGAATTTTGAAGTAAATAAATTGAAAATTAAGTTCAAACTTGATGAATCTTTTACACTGTTTATATTAAAATAAAGCTATGGATTAAAGACTGCTGAACCAGATAAATTTCAAAGTTGGGGCTATTCTTAGGTACCTATAAACAATAAATAAAATGGTTCATCCTTAGTGTTTAATTAAAAGAGGCAAGCAGGTCAAATAAGCTTTAAAGACAACTGATCATGCAAAAATTATTAACAGCTAATCCATGCCTAATTAGAAATTCCCATGCTTCTATATAATAGTACTGCTATAAATGAGGATGTTTTCGTCATTTCCAAAGTTGGAAAATTGAAGGCTCTAGTATTTATTTTAAATTTTCTATTCTAATTCATTTCATAATTTACATTATATATTCGAGCCACACTTATATACTTAAAATATACTATATATTCAAAAAATATTATATATATATATACGCTGTATATATATTGTACGGAATAGTAAATAAAACACCATGTTCAAATAAAAAAAATATCCAAATTGTCCAATACTAGGTGAAAGGACCGAGACAAACGCCGGTGTCTATTCTGCTTCATTAAAAATGTGACCACCTGCAAATACTCTCTCTCTCTCTCTGTCTGAACAATGCATGTCTTCTTCATGATTATAGTAATTTTTTTCTTGAAAACAGCAGAACTCAGGCAAAACCCGTCATTTGAATATTCACAATTTATTAATAATAGTATATGGAGTACAGGAGTAGCATATATGATCCGAAAGTAGATCAAACTTTCAATTTTTTTTATTCGTTTTTAATTCTTTGTTCTTCTTGAAGCAAAAACGAACTCCCAACAAATCATCCATCCCCTGTTTCTTAATCTTCACTTCACCAACAAAAACCAAATACAGAAAGCCCCATTTCAACGACTCCTCCTTTCATTATTTCTTTCCTCCAATGCTCTCTCTCTCTCTCTATTGAGTGGTTTAAGAGAGAGAAAGAGAAGTGAACTTGCTTGGAACCAGAAAGACCCCTTGAGGAGCAGAGGGTTGGTTCTATGCGAGGATGAGGCTTTTGCATGGCACAAGAAACAACAGAAATCCTGAGAAAGGGTTCTGTTACAGATACTTCAAATGGATTCTCTGGTTTTCCATTTCATTCTATTTCTTCTCCTCTTTTCTCATCACTCGCAATAAGCCCACCTCCTCTAATATTTCAAGAACCACCGTTTCCCATGCCAAACCATCTCGTGCTCTCATCGAAGAATCATTGCTCAACTCCTCCCTCCACCAACTCCAAAACCCCGATGGTAATTAAATAAACGAAAAAAAAAAAATCCTCTTGTCGATATGGGTTTTTCCAGAATTCTTTTTCTTTCTAATGATAGTTTTTGCTTACTTTTTGCCCATGGCATGTATTGTCTCAGGATTATTGAAGGGAATGAAGGTGTATGTTTACGAGTTGCCATCAAAATACAACAGCGACTGGCTATCAAACGAGCGGTGCAGCAACCATTTGTTTGCAGCGGAGGTGGCTATTCACAGGGCTTTGATGATGAGCGATGTGAGGACGTTGGACCCATGGGAGGCGGACTTTTTCTTCGTCCCTGTTTATGTCGCGTGCAATTTCAGCACCGTTAATGGTTTCCCCGCCATTGGTCACGCCCGCTCTCTCATGGCATCCGCCGTCGAGCATGTTTCATCTCAACTACCCTTTTGGAACCGCAGCCTTGGCGCTGACCATGTCTTCGTCGCGTCCCATGATTTTGGTTCTTGCTTTCACACCTTGGTATGCAGTTTTTTCGTGTTATTATTATTTTCTTCCCAGCTATGGGTTCGTTTGGATGGTTATTCATGTATGTTTTTATGGTGTTTGCAGGAGGATGTGGCAATTGCAGATGGAGTGCCTGAAATCTTGAGGAATTCAGTAATTTTGCAAACTTTTGGGGTAAAACATAAGCACCCATGTCAGGACGTGGAAAATGTGGTGATTCCACCTTACATCTCTCCGGAAAGTGTACGCGTTACCCTGGAAAACTCTCCGGTGACCGGTCGCCGTGACATTTTTGCGTTTTTCAGGGGTAAAATGGAAGTCCACCCCAAGAATGTCAGCGGTCGTTTTTACAGCAAGTAGGAAGTCATCCATTATTTTAACCATCTCATCGTTATTCGCGTTATTTTTCTTGGGAAAAGACATGATTAGTCCTGGTTTCTTCTTTTCACTGCAGGCGGGTGCGGACTGACATATGGCGGAAATACGGCAACGACCGGAGGTTCTACTTGCGGAGGCACAGGTTCGCCGGTTACCACTCTGAGATTGTGCGGTCAACGTTTTGTTTGTGCCCTTTGGGGTGGGCCCCATGGAGTCCCCGGCTGGTAGAATCCGTGGCCTTGGGGTGTGTCCCGGTCATCATAGCAGACGGCATCCGGTTGCCCTTTCCCTCCGCCGTGCCCTGGGCGGAAATATCCCTAACCGTGGCGGAGAACGACGTGGACAAGCTGGGTAAAATTCTTGAACACGTGGCCGCAACCAACCTCACTTCAATCCAGAGAAACCTGTGGGACCCGTCAGTTAGAAAGGCCCTACTGTTCAATGTCCCCATTTTGGAAGGTGATGCCACGTGGCAGGTGCTGGAGGCCCTCTCCCAGAAGCTCGACAGGTCCCACAAGAGGTCAAGTGTTTCTATCGAATGAGGTATGCCCACGTGGCTTGTTCTGATTGGAGGACTTGCCAGCTAAGGTTGGCGCTGCTAACTAGGTGGATGGATGTAGATAGTGGTAGACAGCTGGGATTTATTGGACTGCTCACAGACAATATTATCTATTGGGCTTGCATTATGCTGGGTGGGCCGAGGTTCAGGGCTTGTACGGCTGAGCTGGCGAGGTTTCATTGGTTGCCTTTGCGATGTGGTTGGACATCATCTATTCTACGTTGTACGTACAAATCTATTAGATTCTTTTGTAAATGTTGAAAGAGGAATAAATACTTTTGACAAAAAATAACGAGCAGATGGAGACGGAATAGTCTGTGGAGGTTCACATGGTCATCTGATCTGTTTGGTGTACAAAATACTTGGAGAAGAAAAGCGGATAGGAGTTGTGAGTATTTGTTGTTAGTTCAAATGACATTACAGCTGCTTAGGTACGTTACTTGAGTTGCATGAACTAATCAATTATAAAACAGGAGCAGGTTAAAGTTTTGCTGTAAAGTTAAGAAATGAAAAGCCTGTGTGTGGAATAGAAGTTGTGGAGTGGTGGCAGGTAGGGGTACATGTGGGGACGGATCCAAAAAAATTAAGTTTAGAGGGTGAGATTAATTTTTTTAAAAAAATAATACATATTAAAATATTTTAAATTTTTTTAAAATAATAAACCTATATATAAAATGTTATATTAAATTTAAAATTTTATGAAATTGAAGGGTTGGATTGTCCTTGCCTACCCCTACTCCGTCACTAGCACCTGACTTAATTTCTTTGGCTTTTTATCAAAATTTATAGGGTATTAATTATTGTGATTTTAAGAAATTTAAAATCAAAATTGATATGGTGTTGTGTGTGTGTGTGTGTGTGTGTGTGTGTACACGATGTGTTAAATTTTCAATCGTCATCTCCTTTCAAGCTAGCAACTTTAAGGTGGGCGCTTGATTACAAGACACCCAAGTCGAAAGGGCGTCATTATTGTCATGGCGAAAATTTTCCAAATGCTCAAATCAAAATCAAAATCAAAACAAGGGATAATAAATTATGAATTAAAAACTATAAATGTTCAATATAAACTATATAACTTCAAAATAGTATAAAAATGTGTATTTATAGATGTTTAACTTGAAAGTTAAGTCTTTTATTTTAAGCTAAAATTTTATATTTTTGAACTTAATTAAAATATCATCTCTTAATTTAATATTTTTTAGCTTAATTAAAATATCATCATCTTACTAATGTGCTAATAGTGTTTCTTAAGGCCATGCACTTAGTTGTATTGGGTTTGACCTCCTAAGTCTTTTTACACTTATCTCAATTTTCATATAATATTAGTGTAGGAAGTTTTGGCAAACTATTACAAATTTAGGATATAAATAATTGACATTTTACTTTGGTCTATTTTAATTGTTATTTATGTAGCAAATATACATATAAGAAATCCGATTTAAGAACAAATATTAACTTAGATCAAACATATACAACCGTATAAGACGCAACAAAAACTAGTGTGATGCTATTGTGATAATAAACAATAAATTTGAAGAACAATAAATAAATAAAGAATTAAATAAAATTAATTCATGTTTATTTAGGTTTGTTTTTTTACTAATTCCACCATACTAAGGTTTTTTCGAATTTTAATTTCTATTATACATATTCTTTAAATACTTTAAATCTTCTTATTTCATACTTTAATTGCAAAAAAGTAAACATGTAATTCTTGCTTAAGAATATGCTCTAGAATTTATATCAACTAATACTTATCCAGATGTAAGAACTGATTATTAATGTATCTACATATTAATTAACTGTTCAAAAAGTTCAGGAAAATAAGTCAATAAAAGACTACAAATCAAAATTTGACAATAAAACAGCGGATGTCTAATAAATATTTATAGAAAAATATGAATGGAATTTATTGTATATCAAATATATATTTGGTTTTGTATGTATTTTTTTATTAATATATTTGTAGAACTGAATCATACCAAAATTTTCGGTACAACATTTGTGTTAGGTTCGCCATAATTGCAGGTGCATGCGTAGCCGAAAATTATTTTTTTTTATCAAATATAAATTTATCAAATAAATTTATCCTCTCGATTTAAAAGCGATTCTAACGATCGTACTTATTCAAGTAAATATATATAAATAAATATATTAATTCGTATTATATATTTAATGTACTCAAATTGTTGTAGGGAATAAAACAATCAATTGTTTATCAAAACTTGTAGGGATTCAAGTGTCCCCTCTATTAGGTGTACAATATAAAAAGGTAACACCAATTAAAAGAATTCGTTAATATCATTTAAATCATTTACTAATTTAGACTCGAAGTAAATTTTATTTTTTCGATCCAATTGATGGAAAAGAACACTAAATATTGATTCTTTAATTTCTTAAAAGTTGAATATAAAGATAATATCAAAAAACTAATTTTCTTTTAAAGAACAAGAAAATTAAGATTTCAAGAAAATACTTTTTTTTTCTTTTTAACTTTTCTTTTCTTGGAGAGAAAAATAGAATACTTAACAAAATAAGTTTTGCCGAAATTTATATATAATTTTCAATTTTACCAAAAATTATATATAATTTTTGGCCCTCTCCCTTTGGATTTAAACTTTGCTCTACTCTAGTAGAAAATTTATCAATTTTGAATTAATTCAAAATTTGAACTTAGAAGAATTCTAAATTTTTCAATAACTTTTTTCATTTTCTCTCTCCAACGTATGTGTACTTGTTAGAAACTACATTAGTCACCAAAATTGTCTACATACATTTTTTATATTAATTAAAAAATTCAAATAATATCAAGATGGATATATGTCAAATATATACCTAAAATATATTTATATAAAATAAATTATAGTGGGATTATAAAAATCGATCACTTTATTTATTTATTTATAAATATATTAATTAATTAAATTATATTTATTTAATTTATTTTTTTCATATTTTAATGTGCTTCTTAAGTGTTCTGTTTTAATTTTTTTGGGCTTGGACTTAAAAATTCAAAAATCAATCCAATTGATTTCATTCTAAATTAATCAATCCAATTGATTAATTATAATTTACTCCAATTAGGTTTCTAATCAAATTAGGTTAAATTAAAAAATTCAACTACTTAATTGAATAATTCAATTTAACTATTAAATTAAATAAATTCCTTAATTATTTATCAATCAATATTAATTAATTAATTTTGAATTATTAAATAAATTTCAAAATTAGAAATATTATTTTCCATAAAGATGTGTGACCCTATTAGGTTCACTACTAAACTAGTAGTGAACTTGCAATATTTGTAACTCATGAATAATAATTATTTTAATTAATTAATATACTTAGAATTAACTTCTTAATTTCAAGAACCTCATTATTCATGAAAACACCTGACAAATAATCATGACAAACTAGTTTTAGGTGAAATAGCGAGTAAACTTATTTCAGTTGCAAAATACACGTACGATCCTTTCGATTGAATTTAAGGAATGAATTATAAGTCGAAACCCTAAATGATTAAATAAATGTGATCACATTTCAAGTTCCAATGATTCTGATAAATCACGATTCATTCTGCATTGACCAAAGTATTTAAATCATGAATTATGAAAATATAAAAAATTCTCTTGTTTAAAAATACAAATGTCGAATTTTATATTGACTACTGACAAATCTCTATCAATGCAACACCCAACATACCCCTTTGTGATTGTCAATCAATTAGAAGATATATTAAAATGATGCAGGATTCACACAATGCTACCATCATATCTCAAGTTCGAAAACTAGCTGTATACTATCACAACACAAAAGTTTTTATTTTGACAGGTAAAGCCTCCAACTAAGAATTTCTTGTAAACCATAGTTGGTGTACTTGTTCCCTAACAAGCACCCACATACATGCACATGCATCTCTATGCTAATGCTAATGGAATGCGATATTCTCGTCTCACGAGCATGTATTATATGTGCGAGTTTTACTGAACTATTTGATGTCTTATCTCGAAATGCTCTCGAGTGAAAATTTATTTAAAACCAAAACCTTATATACATGTTCTATGATCGTCATCATATGCGCGATCATATCCTATAGTTAAATTTGGTCTATGAACTTTATTTGATATACATAAATAAAAGATGAAAAATATAAAATAAAGAAAATATTTTTTTTTAATTAATATAATTTTCAATAAGATTGTTTTTATAAAAAAAAATAGTACAATATACCAATCTAATTAGGCGTTGCACATCCTACTTTAACACATTTGTTTTATACCAATTTTTTTATATTTTGAAAGAAAAAATATTAATTTGATACGATACGCTACAATTTAATAAGTATTAGTGTTGTGAATTTTTTTTCCTTAAACCAGGTTAAAAGACCTAACTAATCATATTCATCCAATATATAACTAATTTTGGATTGAATTGTATATATATATATATATATATATATAAAATGTACGGTAATTTGCAGAAGGTTTTTGGGGGACAACATTTAAAGAAACAGGGTGGGAGCTGATAAATGTCAGAGACTTTAATTTGGAATGGAGAAGGGTTGAGGGGAGGGACAGTGCCCAGTGTTTACTCTGTTTTCAAGATGGTTTTGATGGTGAGGTACCATTATAGGAGTATTTGGTTATTATGTATAATTGTTGGATTTTTTTTATTGAAATTAGATTGTTCAAATTAATTAATATCAGGTGAATTGTAATAGGAATAATATTTATTTTTTGATCGAGCATTCTTTCTGAATTTTACATTAATTACTATGTATTTATTTAAATCCGATCAAATTCAATTTAAACTAAAAAAATTCAAGAATGTTTGGATTTTAACCGAAACATTAAATATCTTATAAGCTTTGACTTGAGTTTATTGAAATTGAGATTGAACTATAATTTCCCCTAATTACAGCAAGAATTGAAAATCAACATGTATATATAATACGAACAAGTATTAAAATGCAATAAAATTTACAATAAAAAATCTAAAGTTGCATACTCAAAAACTTATTTGTATAATGATGAAGGTTTTCCTTATTAATAAGATTCAGCCCGAATTCACCTTATTTATTAGTCTGTAATGACAAAGCTTTACATGGGCCAAGAGGTAACCCAAATGGAGGTTGAGGCTAAAGTTCACTCCCGTGCACATGAGCCCAATTAGTCTATAAAATATTCCTTCTCTTAAAGATAAATCCTAGTATAATTTACTTGTAATGACGACAATGCATGCTTTACCATGATAAGTAACTAACATCAGATCCAAATTCAAAATTCTCAATTCTGAAAATCAATGAATGAAACAGAGTGATTTACAACCATCTTGACTTAGTTCCGACAGCAAACATACTTCATTTAATACTCTGTCGATCTTGATTTAAGTGGATACAGAGTTTTTGATGAAAATTGAAAATTTTATGACATTTTTAATGTTATTTTGAATGTTTTGATTGAAATATTATGAAAAATGGATTTTGAGAGTAAAATTGAGGAATATGTAGCGAATGGGTATGCATTTGAATAAATTATCGAAAAAAAATAATGTGATGTATTTTCGTGAAAATGCGTTTGAATGAATATTTTTTACTGATATTTTCTACGGTAGATATTTTTGATGTCACATAAAATTTGTATAATATTTTATATTGTTATTATGTAAAGATAATGATTGAAAAACACATGTTTACATTAAGACAATGATTAAAAGATATAAATATATGTTATATATTCTTGTAAAGATTAGGATATATATAAATTTATATATTTGATTTGATTAATAATTAAAAGATATAAAGATAAGATAAGGATTTTGGGAAAATGAAAATCATTTTGCAGATGTTTTGGGGAATAAAAATATCATTCTCCTAAAATACACTTATTCAACATATTTTTATTTCTAGGAGATGAAAATGCCTTTTACAAAAATGAAACCAAGATAATGTATAAAAGTTTTATATAACTGTACATTATTATCTTTAAAAAGTAGTGGTTGAGAGTCAGTGATATCAAATTATTATTTTAAATTATACAATACTTTCAAATATAAAATTTTTATTTTAGAAAATAAAATTTTTATTTTTGGAATGTCCCCGAAAAATTATAAGAGTGATAATTTGTGATGGAGAGAGTATCACATACACTTTTCATTTCGTCAAATGTACCACATACTGAACTCCATCCCAAATTATTAGCTCACTTCCTATACTTGACTAGTTAAATTGAGTATTTTTCTTAGTGCAATTATAAATAATTTAATCAATTTTCTTAAGAAGTAATTGAATAGTATTTAATAATATATAACATATTAAGATTTGAAAGTTTAGTAACATTAAAATTATCAAAAAAGCAATATGACTAATTAATCAAAAGATTAAAAAGTTTAATGCCCATACTATAGCAAATAAAGCAATTATTTTGGGATAGAACGAGTATATTGATAATAAAATATTAATTGTTGCTTGAAAATCGCAATTCTTACTTTTGAATATGGGACATTGTAATGCTACTTCGTATTTATAATAAAATGTGAAATGCAAAGATATACATTTAGAGGCACATCTCATGCCTTGACAAACCAAAGGGTATTTTCTTTCCCTCTCATCTCACTTTTAAATTATACTCACTTCACAAATTTATTAAACACACACACACACACACACACACACACAAATCAATTCAACTTCCAAATCTTTGGAGGCTTGGACGCTTTGCCTTCACCTACTCTTGTATATCTATTCTTGGCAAGTGGGCACATCTCAAGATTCTCCAAACCAATTGTATGAAAATAATAATATATGGCGCATGATTTAGAAATATTTATAACCAAGTCGCCAAACCCTAGCACTCGGGGGTGAGCCTATGGTCACGTTGTGGATCCCCACAATAATCATAAACCTTGTAATATTTTTGGACCCATGCCAGGGCCGCGTACTGCTGGCGGCTCATCCCCATGGAGCCGGACGGAGACCCGGAAGCGGGGCGGCACGAGGCGGGGCCGTTGGCGTTGCAGCCTCCTATCTTGAAATTGTTGTACTTGCCAACAAAGGGTTGGTAATTGTAGTCAGCTTTGTATTTTCCATTCTCGGTGGCCCATGAGGAGGCATCCCATATTGATCCGTACACCCACATGGGCCTCAAGGGAAATGTGGCGTCACTTTTCCTCGGGTACCTTCTGATGGGCACATCATCCACAAAAAATCTGCAGTTCCACATCATATGAAAATCCAATTTTGAGGCACTTATGAGAAAAAGGAAAGAATAATTACTGAAAAATTCTAATATTGGGAATAATGATTTTTGTGTCCATCTCTGTCGTATACTAAAACATGTAATTCGCAGTGTGTTCATGTCATACCTAAAATCAATCACTTCTAATGAAGTAAAATCGATATTAGGAATATATACCACTATAGTATGTGCATGTAAACTACTTGAAAATTTTATATTATTACATCAAACTCATATTTATTCGCAATTGGGTCAAGGGTCCAAAACTCGACCAAACTCAACCCAATTTCCAACACTAATAAAAATTCAAAATTAATTTGGTGTTGAAATATATATATATATATATATATGTGTGTGTGTGTGTGTGTGTGTGTGTGGATAATTTGGATTTTTGTAGATATATATTAGACTTACATGATCTCGGTGGGATTCCAGAGGATGGCATAATTGTGAAAATCTTTGGTGGGGTCGAACCAAAGGTGAAATTTCATCTCTCGCCCTATAATATTTCCATCTCCACTCCCTCTGATGTAAACATTGGTTTGGAGGACATAAGGCTTGTCCTGTGTGGTGCCCAGAAATTCAATATCAATCTCATCATGGTTCCCCGGATGGGCTTCATTGTTTGAAAGCTGCCATTTTTACCACACATATCAAGACTCTGCCAGTTTTAGATACAGCAGATTAACTGAAAAAAATATTTGTACAAGAGGGATTCTCACATAGAAAGATGTAATCACTCCAGCAGTATAACCAGTTTGGAGCTTGATGGCAGCCCCAAAATAACCAGATGAATAAGGATCCAGCGATTTGAATCCGCTTCCTGCGAAGACAAAATAAGCAGAGTGGCAATATTAGAGAGAGCCCACCAAAATTGTAGGGACTGTTCGGTACAATACATGTATCTAGTATATGGTATATACATGGAAAATGAGATAATTAGAGGATGGTATTTGCACCCAATATATGTGCACTGAATGCATTGAATGTAGCATCTACCATATCGGGACGGTATGTAACTAGAAAGAATATAGTTTCAACATTCACTTTGCATAAATATGCAAAACACACCAATTGGTATTGAACAACCACTTCATTTGAAAATTTAATTTATTAAAAAGATGAGAAATTTAATATTTAATATCTCTTACACTTGGTGTAAGATAAGGTACCGTTCGTGGTAGAAATAAAGGATAATGCTGAAGAACACGAAGGTAATTATTATATCAGCTTATTGCAGTCTGGCTAGTAGTAGTACCTGAGCTTCTGTCAAGCCAAATAGTGAGTGCCCCTTGGTCTAGTCTTTGATGCTGAGGACCCCAAAGATTCCTGAACCCTTGGTTGAACCCTATTGAGCCAATTCTGGAACTGGGGTAGTAGCCAGGAGAAGGTGGACCCTGAGCATTATTTCTCAAAGGGAACATGAAAAGGAAGAGGAGAGAAAGAAGGAGAGCCATATGCTGAGAACAAATGGGATAAAAGATAAAAAACCACTTGTATAGCTACTGTATAGCTGAATTGTTTTGCTATAGTTATGTGTATGGAAAATGTAGGCAGTATACGATGGTATAAATAAGAAGATTATGGGGTCCCACCTGAGAAAATGTAGTGATAAGGAGGTTGATGTGAAGACAACAATTTGTGATGCATGATCTATACGTATTGGGAACATGTTTCTTTGAAGTTTAATTTCTTTCTTATTATTGTTTATAATAAGCTAGCTAGCTAGGTAGCTTGTTAGTTAGGGTTTGCTCATTTTCCGTTGAAGTCTTTTTTGTGAAATATGTGATGCTTATGGCAACAAATGAATAAATGGAGAATTCACCTGCAAACAAGGATGGACAAGAACGAGTAAAAAACCACTGATTAACACTTTCATTTGGGTGATCACACGACTTATGAGACAAGCAAAAAAGATACAGTATCGATCAGTTTCAATTTGATATTTCATCTCGTATTTCACATAATAAATACATGTCAAATATATAAAATATTTTTTAAAATATTTATTTGGCACGAATCATATACACTTAATATTTTATATAAAGTAGAAAATGAAATACAATATAAAAAGAAGATATGAAGTAAAAAAAAATGATCTATATTACAACGATTGTAAGGTTCGATGTTTTAGTCTGAATCCACAACGTCCCAGATTTTGTTAAGTATAGAAGAGGGCATCTTGTCTATATGCAAATATTTAATTCTGAATAATTTTGATACGTCTCTCTGCGTGTATTAACTTAATTATTATCTTTAGACAAAAGAATTGTGAGCCTGGTTACGTTTGTTTTACAAAGATAAATAATTTTGTGGAGTATATATTCCAGCAATTTTGCCATTTCTGTACTTGCATAAAGCTTACACAATGCACTAGATTAACATTCTCAGAAAAGAGACAAGATTATGTTGTAAGTTTATTACACGAGATTACTAACCACTTGCAAGTAGTTGCAGGTTGATAATTAATGCATGACAAGAAATGGGCTACTGGGTATATGGTGCCGTGTATAGATATTGTTAAATATTGCAATTTATAATTCGGGAACAAAAATAGTAGGTGCTAGAAGAAAAATATCTTGATTAGTTTAAATCATTGGAAAATCAGCAGTCTAGATTAATATAATCTAAATTCAGATTATACAACGTAAGGCTTGTCCTTTCGAGAGGGTTCCACTGATTCATAATGACGAGCACACAGTAATCCCTGCCGATTATAATGTTAGCTGAGTTGATATCAAATGATTGGATATTTCAGAAGTTCACTAGTCCAAATCATGAACCAGATCAATTTACACCTTTTTTTTTTTTTTTTTTTTCAGTTTTTTAGGTCAGTAAAAGATAGGAAAATGATGACCAACGTGAAGTCTGCCACTACTACACAATGTTGATACCTACTATCTAAAACGCAAGCCGTCACCATAGCCTAGCAAGATGCAATTATCCATCACAATAGTGACTGATTTACGGATTATTACTGCAAATGGATTCGATTATATGTCATTTTTCTGGAAAATAATGGGTCAGACCAACTAAACTATAGCACTAATCTCGTTGAAGTTGAAGAAAATATGGACCAATGTGAAATTCCATGTTTTCGTTCTCTTTAATGACATGCTGTAATGATGTCTGAGATATGTGCATTGATGGCCTTGTGACCTTACAGGAACTATAGGACTAGTCATGAAATTTTTTCAAAGCATGGCAGACATGTTATTGTTCTGGGTTTTCTGAAAGGCATATATCCTCGTTTCAGCTCAAGAAAATCAGTTATCCATATCATTCACCTATCTATTTTCACTGTGTCAGATTTATCAGGAAAAAAATTACAATATCATCCCAAGACAGAAACATGTGTATATAAATAGGAAAATAAACATGGATTTGAGTTATATACAATAGTCACGAGTTGTGTCATATGTAACGTTTATGTGTAGTCTAGTTAACTCGGATATTTTATATTAGACGGGGACGTAATTTCCTGTATTTATTTCTCTCACAAATTATAGTGTATTTGTGTGGTTCCAACTCATATAACTATCATCGTCACCCCCATCAATTTTAATTCTCAGTATGGTTCATTTCTAGTCTGGCTAGTAATTGTTCATTGGAATCATGTGGGATTAAGGGGAACTCTTTTAATTTGGTTTCCTGGAAATTTGGGTGGATACCAAATGGGAATATACTTAACTTTTCTTAATTTTTTTTTTCGTTTCGTTTAGGATATTATTTAATTGATTGAGGTTTCTTAACTCCTTAATACAAGCAACATGGTTACTGATGCAAGATTATTACATATTTTAAGGATCAAATTAGTTCATAAGTAGGATTTTGTTTGTTGCAAATTTGGGTTATATATGGCAACAAACTTTTAGAGTGAAACAGTAAAAATGTCAACAAAAGATCTATTGATCAAAACTTGTGAAACTTTGAAAATTAGTGTATTGCAACTTTTCTTGAATTCTATTAGTTAAAATAGACCCCATTTAATTTCCTACCATTGACATTATAATGGAGAATGAGCGGCAACATGTCGACCTACTTATGCTTTATCTTGACATTATACAAAATAAAATCCCATTTTCTTAATCCCTTTATAGATATCCTAATCCAAATTGATGTCTAAGTATTTCCAAATATAAAATATTTTTTGTTTGATAACAATGCCAACAATAAGATACTACATACCTACTTTGTCCTAATTATGAATTCTAATGATTGGGCATTCTCAAAGTAATCTACTAATTTTTGTAATAGATTTCTTTTTCAAACTATCCTCTTATTCAAATCAATCAAAAATACGATACTACTAACTTTTAATTATTATTTTTTAAGATAACAATATAAACAGGAATGGAGTCAGAAAAATTTAACCTTGAGGGTGAGATTGAATTTTTTCTTAAAAATAATAGAAAAAACATATTTTCAATCACACGAAGGACAATTTTATTATATTTGTAAACAAAATTTTAAATTTTGATAAATTTATTTGTAATATAGACTTATATAAATTTGACGGAAATACTAACCCCCTCATACCCCACCTCCACCTCCACCTCCACCTCTGTCCTTGACTATAAACATCGCAAAATAATGGTCAAATTGGCTGAGGGACTGTGTTTTTCACCATGTAGAAAAGCTTTCAATGTAGCCAACCTCTCCAATTATAAGTTTGATGCGATATGTTGTACGGATGCATTATTCTGAATTATAGCATACAGTAAGTCAAATGATTGGTTTGGTGGGCAATAACTTTCAAATCCATGGACCAAATATGTGAACTTCTTCTTTTCACAAGCAACAGCTTCTATTGAAGACTGGCACAAATTGTGGAATTTGAGACAAAAGGGTTTTATTCAACTGTGTTGGGCGATTGTGGCCTGCGTGACCGAATATGTGCATAAATGGGGCCTCTCTGCCGACACTTTGGAAGGGCTCCGGCAATGACAATGGGCTATGACGTTTACAAATTGTCGGCATATCTCCATTACACATTTCTTGATGTACATGTTAACAAGGAAATTGTAGTTATAATTTTTCTACTTTTTTTTTTATTTAAATGAGTGGAATCAACGAGTAAATATCATTTTATTACATTAAGTACGATTTATTACATCAAAATCTCAAATAATTACACACTAAATTATTATGTAAATAAACTATCAAAATACCTTCTTTTTTTAGCTTTTAGGGTCTATTTTTTAATTCAACATACATTGGAATCAAAGAATTAGATGATCTGTTCCGACCAAAATGAAAGTGAATTCGGAACTCTTATTTATCCAAGGTTCAGTATTGAAATAATTTTAAAGATTTTCTGACTTTATTCGTGTCAACAAAATATCTCAATTTTTTTAAAACAAACTTGAACTCAAAATTTCTTAGTTTTGGAGTTACGGCCTTTAACACTTAGGTAAGACAGTATTGGCCAAAACTTCTACACTTGAAAAGTCACAAAAATGAGATTTTAATGTCAAATTGAGACCAAAAAAGAAACAAGACACCATGCATGTTTAATCAGGCTACCTTACAACAAAACAACTCCCATGGCATAAGATACAATGTTCTGTATCATCTATGTGGTGTTGACAGCGCTAAGTACATGCTTCCAGCATTAGGCCATAAAACAGGCCTAATGTTAAGTTGACCAATCAATTTACTACTTTTACGTTAGAGATTTCTTAAATCTGCTTGACATTTTTTTTTTATTTTTTTGGTAAATTGACAACTGAAAACTGATTTTGGAAAAATAAAATAACCAAAACTCAGATATATCAGTATTTCGGAAAATTAAATTAAAAAATATTGAGACCAGGATTTGGAGACAATTTTTATGCGTGGAGCTATTTGGACATATTGCTTTCAAATTATTTCTAGGAGAGATTTTATTTCCGTCCGTATTAATATGGGCGGATACGAATCTTGATGAATACAACATCCTGACATTTAAATCCCAACACCCATTACAACAAAGATTAAATAGCTTCTTCTTTTTGTCCTTTATTAATTGTGATGGATTATAGTTATTTTGAAAAGCTAAAAGGAATAGACAAATACTTCCACATCAATCATACATTGATGTGGCAAATAAGTTGCATTTTTTTTTTCTTCCAATGAAATTTTTTCCTAAAGGTTTAAGTAAAGATGGAAAATTCATGATTCAAAAAGAAATCAATCTCGGAAATCATATTTTCGTGGGATTGTATATGGATGGAAGAAAATAGCTCAAATCTATTTAAAAAAATAGCTCAAAATAAGAGATCAAAAATTTAAAATTCATTGTATTATAAGATTATTCAGATAAGTTCAATGAAATTTGTTTCATTACCTCAAATCTATCAATCCAAATGAAATTTAGGAGAAAAAGAGGAGAGTAAGACATTGGCCATATTCGACAATATTTTATTCTCAAATAAGTATTTTCAAGCAGGATTTTTTTTGTATAATTATTTCCTAACTAACACTCACATACATGCAGTAGTGCTCATACACCAATAGAGACAGAGCTAGTGGGGGCGTCAGTAGCCCCTCAATTCTATTTTTTATTTAAATTATTATAAATTATATATATATATATATATATATAATTATTAAATTTTAAAAATTTGCTCCATCCTTAAAAAATAAAAAAATATCTTTGTATTTATTATTTAAAAAACAATCTCGTTCCCCAATATCTATTTTGTGATTTCGTCCCTGGATACCAATATTCATGAAACCAAAAGATTTTTGAAAGCTAATGCAAAATAGTCAGTGTTGAAGATGATACACATGAGAGTACATTTATGCGCGAACAAAAGTGACAACTACTTTTATTACATACGCGTTTCTCTCCTAAGATATCGGTCTAATCGATTTGGGACGAATAGTATCATTTGACCAACTATTAGGACGAGAGCATGCCACAAGACTGACCATAAACTCATATTAATGCATCAATAATTCCACGACCAACTTGTATATCTACTCCTTAAACTACTATTTTGGTCTTCTCTATAGCTACGCAAAAGTCCTTTATTCAAAAACTGTAGTATAATAGTCGGTGGCCATAGCTTAAATTACGACAAGAAGTCAAGAACAAATTAATTACTAGGACAGGGATACCCTACCGACGATTCCAATAGTGTCCATGAATAGGATGTAGGACTAAATTCCAACCTTAGAAGCCTAAAACGAGTTTCCATTTTAGTATTAAACTTTCTGTGCATCATCCTAAACTCTGAGATCTTCTGACCCTATGAGAAACCCATAAATGTTCATCTTATCTGCCTTAAGAAATAATATTGTACTCCATTTGGGCAAAGACTTTTGGAGGACATGATTTCTGATGTCAGTTAGTGGATTTTAAATTCCTCTTGTATTACCATTATTATATCATCTAGGTTCAATTAGTTTAAGTAGCCTAACCCCACCCAGGCACCCCACAAGAAGGGGGGGGGGGGGGGGGGATGGGGGATGGGGGCATGGGCTTGGGAGAAGAATTAGGTTATAGTAAAAATAGGAAGAGAACTATGGATCAAAACCAGAGTTGCTGGCTGTCATTTCTTGTCTTAAAAAGCACTTTTACATGAGTTGGGAATATAAAAGAATTATTTATACAAATAAATGATCAAGTAAGGATCCTAATCTAGATATATTTATAAATGGGTTAATTGCACTTTGCCCCTTGCACTATCTCCAATTAAGAAAGTACTCTTTCTATCTTTTTATTGCATTACTTTACTCCCTCCAACTATTCAAAATAAATTTTTACAAATATTGCACCTAATAAACCAAATATGCCCCTCATAATAGTGCCCCTAATCTACCAAAAAGAAAAAAAAAACAAAAAAACTAATTCCATCCTTTTTTTTTTTTGTTTTTTGTTGAATAAAATATTTGATTAATATTTGTTCAAATATAATATACTAAAAAATCAAGAATCCACATATATTTCGAATTTGTCTAATAAGATTTTCTTTTATATCAATTGCTCTTGTGGAATGCATATATAGAGTAACAATTAATCCCTATATAGCTAAAGTTTATAAAAATAGGTTAATAAGATGTTGAAGGGAGGGAAAGAAGAGGGTGAGAGGATTATTATTTTTTTTCTTTTTTCTTTTATCTCTATATTTCATCTTAGGGGCATATTTGGTAGACTAGGTGCAAAATCTATAAAAAATTAATAGTTGAAGTATTTTGAAAAATTGAAGAAGGCAAAGTGGCATAGGGTGTACTATTTTAATTGAAGATAATACAAGGGGGCAACATGGAATTAATCCTTTATAATGATACAAATCCCATCTTATCCAAGCATTCATAGTATATTTTATGCAAAAATAAATATTTACAAACTATTTATGATATTATTTTTCTGAACATAAATTATTTTTATAGTTATTTCAGTGTCAAAATTTAGATTCTTAGACTTCTACCATATTCTGATTTTATTAAACTATTAAGAATTTGATCCCATTCGAGCTAAATTAGAATTCAAGTATAGATAGTGACTAAATTGGATCAGATCCGGAAAAAAATTGACCCATTGACAGTTCTGAAGTGAAAGTAAATATTTTTCCTAAAATGTGAGGTTGAACTTGTGAATTGTAGTAATCATTATTTTAGATATTAATACTGTTCATAATTGATAATCCTAATCATCTATATATAATTCTATTCCAATTTTGATTTTGACTCCGATCTCAGTTATACTTGGATCATGATTTGATCCATTAAGTAGATTGGGGCCTGAGCACCCATATCATGGTGAATGGGCCATGTTGGGTTAATTTTTTTATAAACTGTGTTTTCATGGGATCTTCCTGTTTATACCACTGAGTTGGGCTGGGCTATTATACTATGGCCCAACACCGTGCTGCTTAATATTCATATTTCAAAATTCCATGATATATTATGGTGGCTTTTAATAATTATGTCATTTATCTAGTGTTTGTACTGTCCCTTTTTTCATTTTTAGGAATAGTGGTACTTTAATTAAATAAATATTTAGATTTGATCAAACATTTGTCTCTAAAGTCATAAGTAACCCTTAATTGATTTAAAAGACTTATCAATTATTTTGAAAGTATTCTAGAAATCCAAGGGAGTGAGAGAAATCAAATTTTTAGGATTTGTTTGGTGATATTTATGACATTTTGAAAAAAATATTTTGAAGAATGTGCTTTGGGTAGTGGGATTAGGGAATATGTAGAGAATGAGAATGTGTTTGGATTTTATGTTCGGAAAATTATTTAATGTATTTTTGGAAGATATGTTTAATTGTAGATATTTTGTGAATGTGACTTGTTGTGATTACTATTGGATATTTTCAACTTAGATGTCCCGTTTGTTTTATTATAGTCAGTAGTGGTATAAAATGATATACAATTATTCAATTAAAGTAATAATTAATAAATATTTTGAAAGAATAAAAATGTATTTCTCCAAAATCTTAGAGTTTGTTTTGGTTTCATTTCTATTCTAGCATTTTCTTTTTCAAAAAAGAAAATGCGTTTGTACTTGTATTTTCTGAAAATAGTATTTTTATTTTTCAAAAATACCAATCATCAATTATAAAATTTAAATAATCATATCCCTTATTATACTCCCTCTAATTACAACAAATAATATTAACAAGACATTCATAATAAAAAATATCCCCCAAAATACATCACATCATTTCTTCCCAACAAAACATCCAAATATATTTTTATTCTCCACATATTCTCCAATTTCACTACCAAAATATATTCTATCAAAATAATTTTTATAAAATAATCAAAAATAAAACCTTAATCTCCAAACACATTTTTCATTTAGAAAAGAAAAAATATTTTAAAAAAATAGAACCTAACAAAACCTTAGAGGGCATTTCGTAAGCAGGAATTGAATTAGACGTGAATGAAATGAATTTAGATATAAAATGATGATAGAAAATAAATAATATGAGTATAATATTTTTCATGCTTGGTATGTACAAGAAATGAAGAAAGAATGGAATCGTTATTTCTTTTTTGATTCGAATCCCATGATTGATAATTAAAAATAAAAAATAGAAATAAAATAAAATTATTTTTAATGACTAAATTATCCTTTAGTAGAAAATTTTTAGAATAAAATTATTATTTGATATATTGTGCATATGTAGATTTTTTATAATTTTAGTCAGTATATATATATATAGACAATATCTCATACTGATATAAATATTTTTCTCATTAAAAAAATAAAACAAATAAAATTACTGTATATTTTTTTTTATTATTGACTGAATTAGGATAAAGAATTAAAAAAGACGATGCAAAAAAAAATAATATATTTTTTTTTGTGTTGACTTAATTTTATTAGAGATATAATATATTCGAATAAAACTCAAATCGCAAACCGCCCCAAACCTGCCTCACTTGAGGTAGGTTTTGAAACTATAAATATGTCTCGAGGTGAGTCTTAAATTTTAGTTTTAAGATCGAAACCCGATTCCGAAAACATTGTACATATTTTATTATTTATTAAGTTTTTATTTATGTGATGTATATTTATATATATATATATATAAATACATATATTATATATAATTGATATATAAAATATAACTATAATACTCTTATAAATTAAAATAATAATATAAAATTAATAAATAGTTAATTATATAAAAATAACAAGTATACTTGAAACTATTAATTTTTAAAAAATTAAAACATGTATATATAAGTTAAACAATCAGTTCTTTGTTGATAATATTATTTTTTTATATTTATAAAATTATGGTGATATTATTTTTTTTAAAAATAATTTTAATATTTTAATATTATAAATCAAGTTTAATGGGTTTAACAAATTGATTTTTGGGTTTGAGGCGAGTTTAAATTCGAGTTCATAAAAATTTTGAGAGGTCGAGTTTTTGGCCAACTCGACCCGATCCAATCAATTGTCATTTTTAAATTTTATAAAATATTTTTATTTAATTTTAAAAATAATTTTATCAAAAATAAATATAGGTTCATTCTCACTAATTGAAAATGAGTACACCCATAAAAAATAGAAGAAATGACTAAATTCTCCTTTTTAAAAATATTTTAATATTAAATTATATTAATAATACATTTGAGAATGAATTTAAAAATACTCATTTTATTCTCACTATATTTCAACATATAAATCATATATTTAAAAATAAATTTAGAAATATTCATTATATTCCAACTTCTTTTCAACGTACCAAATCATGGTAGGTGCTCAATTCAACCATAACTGAAAAAACAGAAACTTCCTTGAGGCCCCCAAACTTTACGCCTTCCCTCCTAAGTCCTCATCTAGTCAAAATCATGCGTTGAATTTTATGTAAAAATAAAGGATCTTCTTTTTCCATTTAACGACTCTGCTTTTTATCTGATATTTTTTTCTCCCAATTTGAGATTCTTTATGTAAAAAAATTCCGATCATCGGTCCCAAGTTTATTTACACAGCAGAAATCTCACGCAACTGCCAAAGGAAAGTGAAAATTCTCATTCTGCTTCAAAGAAATTATTCATCGACAAAAACATGGAAAAAGTGATGAATATATTGAAGCCGAAACCCAACCCACAGCAATTACTCAGAGATTGGCAGCGTCGCCTCCGCCAAGAGTGCCGCAATATCGAACGCCAAATCCGAGGTCGTTATTTATATTTTCTTGATATTATTATGTTTCTTTTTTTGGGGGGGGGCTTTTTGTTTCTTTGTTTTCTTTTTACATTAATGTTTTTTGACGAAAATTTTGGTTTATAATTGTTGTGGTTTGATTAGATATACAGAGAGAAGAGAAGAATGTGCAGAAATCGATCAAAGAGGCTGCCAAAAGAAATGACATGGGTTCTGCTAAGGCACTGTAATTATAATTTAGTTTAATCTAATAATTTCTGTGTTTGTTTACTTCTGTTTTTCTATTGTTTTTAGATAAGCATAGAGGGATGATTAACGCTGACTTGGTCTTTGGGAGATCTACTGAAGTTTTATTTTGATTTTTTTTTTTATTGTTTTTGAATATATGTGGATTGAGAGGCAAAGGCTTTAAGTTTTGTTTTCAATTCACCCTCCGGGTATATTATTATTTACTTGTATGGAAAAATACTCTTGAAGAACTATTTAAATTTCGGAAGAGCATGATTATTCTTTTTAACCTTTTGAATTTTTATGAATTAGAGAGAAACTCTCATTGGCACCCACTGTACTTTATTTGGCTGATAATTTAGAGGTACTGGGCGTATTACTTGTATATATATGATGGTATCTGGTTATCTCTCACTTAAAGGCAACCTACAAATATAGATCTTTGTGTATACCGTATTTCTTTCTTCCTCTAGCATGTGAAGAACCAATTATTTAGATTGGGCAGAACACTGGTCTCAAAGGCCTAGACATTTTAAGTGGGTCACAACAAAATGAAAAACAGGAGTGCTGTTGTTCACCTTAGGACTAACACTTTGGAATGGTGATTACTGCTGGTTGAAGATCCATGACATATTCAAGATATTGATAAGCCCCTGCCACCAAGAATGCATCTGTTTCCAAAAAGTGTTTTGAAATTAAAAGACTGAAGTTTTTCACTTGGATGCAATTCATTTAGTGTGGCACTGTTCAGTTGGTGGATGACTGAAGATGGTCATTTTTATTGATGTGTTGCCAAGGTGGTGTGGGTTATAAATTTGGGATAATAATGTTTTAGTAGATTGATCTTAGCAGTTAATTAAGTCAATAACTACACTTCATATAACATTGGGATTTGTTTCTGTTAGTTCCCACATTAATATCAAAGTGCATTATTAAATTTATGAGAACACTACGTGGCAGCAGAATGATGAGAGTTGGCATCTCATAAAGTGGGTGATGTAACCGTGCTGTTTCTCATTGTTTCAGATAAGCTTCATTTGGATGGTCCTCAGATAATTTGGTTGATTTTAAATTATTTAGAAGTCCAAAAGGTTTACATGAAAAGTTGGGAAGAAAATTGAAGAGGATGGGTCGAATAAGGATAAGGTATATCGGCTACAATAGAGGAAATGTATCTGAGTAATAGCATATGAGACGCAAGTGAATGAAACAGTTCCTCTGAAACAACTCAGTGGAGAACTATGGAAAAATTCTGTCCATTAAGGAATGGAGAGAAGAAGAATTGGCTGTACTTTTTAGAGATCAAGTATTCAAAGATAGAATGGCCTAATGAATTCCAAGTTCGTGTTCTTTGGTACTGAAATCTTTTAGTAGGTATAATGACGGAAATAGCTTCAACTTGATCAATCTCATATAGTAAACCACAAAGAGAAGGATTCGAAGATATGAAGTTACTTTTCTTTTATGAGTTTTCCATCTTGCTCCATAAAAATGGCACAATCAGCACCGTCTAACTTAATTGCTAATTCCTATATCTAATTGCTATATCTGTGATTTGAAGTCAATTAGGATTTTGGAGAAACGGCGTTTTCAGTTGCCCCTTCTGACTGCTGTTTGGGTGTCCTAGTGAAGCGCTAAATCTAAGTTATTTAGGTGTTGGTATCTGGAGTTTCTTGAGTATCTGCTAGCCTCCATTGAGTTATGGACAACAGCGCACCAGTTAAGTACAAGACAAAAAGAAACATCCTTGTATGCAATATATTTTGGTTAGCTGTATTTGGCCTTGATGGTTTAGACACTTGGTCTTCGTCCTTTTAAGGCCAACAAACTGGTAATCAATTCATATTTTGTTCTGTGGAATGAGTAGCGAGGTGCTCAACCATATCAAGAATCAAGCATGCTGTTGCACACTGCGAACACTACCCAAACAATTAAAGGAATGTGTGGTTGTTAGAATATATATACTCTTCAATATGTGTTTAATATATTGAAAAACTTGGGAAAAAATGTGAATTATATGTCTGATATGCTGCTTTGATCATTTAGGCACTGGCTAAAGAACTTGTGAGATCTAGGAAAACAGTGAACCGCCTCTATGAAAACAAGGCACAGTTGAATTCAATATCAATGCATCTTGGAGAAAGTGTTGGTATGATCCGGTTCATTTCACTTTTGCTTTCACTCTTTCATTTAATTGTTTTATGTGGATTTTAATTTCTGGTTATCGCTACTGATCCTGTATCTTCAGTGAAGTGTTTGATTTAATTTTGGGAGTTCTCAGTAACTGCAAATGATAGAAGTTAGTGCCTAGCCTTGGGAGTTTCAGATATGATTCATCCAGTGTATCAGGGTGATTACATAAATATATCTAAGACGAACCATATATGTATTCATTGTTCAGAATATCATCATGCTGTTGGCATGCTGTATGTTAAGCTACAAAGCCATACAATAGAGTTCAAACATGTATTTACAAATTGCAGTGTAATACAATATATGCGGCAGTTACATTAAATTGTATCTAGTGTAGTGATGAAATGCCCACCATAATGGTGGTAAAAGTTGGATGCATGTACAAACAGGACAGTGGAGATTTCACGAAGAGGCATATGCTTAGTCTCACCTGAACAAATTGCAGACAAATTTATTTACCAAGCATCTCTTGGTGCTTCTTCTAGTCTGTCTGCCTTCTGATTTTGTAATCTTACTCTTAGCAGAAATTAAAGACCCGTGCTTTTAACTGCCATTGCTTCTTGATTTGTCATTACACCACTTTTTTTCCTGAAATCCAGAAAGAATTGGAAAGCTTGAAGAATTTATATTATTTGTAGTTCAAGTTAGGGGTCTTTTTGAAGTGGGTGAATATTTTCTTCAAAATGTCAGTGTCAAGCTGAGAGTAAAGCCTTGGCAAGATGCATTTAGAGTTGCATTATATACTTTTTTCTAAGGGAGTTTTGAGTTGGAAGAATTGTCATAATATACTTTATTGTTTGTCTTCCTGGATCTTGCCATTTTGGTTTTTACTTTTTTTTCTTTTCTGAGCTGTTAATGACTTTCCACAGTTATTATTATTTTTTTTTCACTTAATTTGCTGTATTGATTTTGCAGCTATTGCTCGAACTGTGGGACATTTGTCCAAAAGTGCTGAAGTCATGAAGCTTGTCAATAATCTTATGAAGGCTCCAGAAGTAGCTGTCACCATGCAAGAATTCAGTAAAGAAATGACGAAGGTAAGTTTGCATTTTTCTGGCAATTTAGAGGAGCTTTTACCTGGTCCTTATTTCTGAGACAGACTGATATTTTGAAATGTTTTGGGCCTTCTTTTAACATCGATTATTGGGTCAAGTCAAGGAGGATCTTCTGGGAAGAAGCACTAATAGAGGGAGTGGCTATAATAATGTGGAAAAGATGGTCTCTGTGTCTATATGCCTGGAGTATTTTGTTTCAAGTTCTGAACTATAATGAAAAAGCTACAACACGTGTGCAGACCCAGGCAAAGTTGGATATGAAGCCTCAAAGAATATTTAACGGGCTGATTAGAGCATGATGGTTAAAAAGGTCACACGTTTTGAGTTGGACTAGGTGCTCCTTACTCATCGCTTTCCTTTCAAGGCCTTGTTAGATGTGAAAGTATCTATGAATCTTGATTTAGCAGTGTCATTTTGGCCAGCAGTGCCCACTAGTATCCTATTGTTGCAATACCAAGATAATACCTCCCTGACTAAGAAATATAAAGTGAACTATAATTACTCCCGCATTGGCCCATCAATCTCTTTATCCACACTTTCCAGTGAAATGTCATGCCTGACTTAGCCTGTGTAAAGATGTGGCACCTTTACATCTTCTGATCAAACTAACTCAACAATTGATAATCTCATATGTTCTTATATTTGCAATTTTTAAAGATGAGCCTTATCAAATTTCAATTGGAATTTCTGTGCCTTAGACCACAATGTTAGTTCTATTTTTATGCTCTCCTTTGTTTCTTATATGTGCTTAATTTGATAATAGTTCTGCAGTTTGTTTAATTTTTTCCCTTGATTTCACTATCAGTAATTTTTGCAAAATATTTGCTGTTTTGTAGCTTTAAATGCAATTGAGATTTTCTGTTTCTCGTGAACTGACACATTCTAAGAAACCCCTTTTTCTTTTTTATTATAAAACATGGGTTCTTCGATATAGCTCTTGAATTACATGATTGCATTAAATTTCCTAAGAAAGTTACATGAGAGACATTTTTGTCGTGAACAGATCAATTGAAATTCTTCTTTACTTGGTCTTTGCTGCGTATTTCTCAAGGTTTTTTTTTTTTTTTTTGTCAACCACTGAGATAGATATTACTAGAAAAAATGTTTGAACGCATATTTATTGCTAATTGTATATCTGCACTAGCTCACATTGTGGATTAGTATAGAAAATATCATAGAAATTCAAGGATATACAAAGAGGTAGTGTAGGTGCTGCATACAAATTTCGATTGTGCAGTTGTGTTGGTATAGCCCATTACCAGTAATACTTCCAGATATCTCAATGATGTATATTTGATAAGTATGCCTGGTGAAAAAGGCAGAAATAACTGAAAAAGAAATAAAATATCTGAAAGCTAAAAGTACTGACATGCTGAAATATGGTTGGGCCACACTCTAATCTAATTTCATATTTACTGAAAGCATATGGAGGATGATGACGGAAGGGCCCTGGCATTGAGAATTTGCTGAGGAGACATTTTATTTTCCCTTAAAGTTCTCTTTATCAATCTTTGAGGCATTGAGGCTGTATTCTGCAATTGCAGGCTGGTGTAATTGAAGAGATGATGAATGATGCCGTGGACAATGCACTGGATTCAGAGGACATAGAAGAGGAGACTGAGGAAGAAGTTGACAAGGTATTAACAGCAATTGCTGGTGAGACTGCTGCACAACTTCCTGAAGCAATCAGGAAAGAGAAACTAAAGCAACCTGCAACCAGCGAAGATGCAGAGGTATGTTTTACACCTGTCTCTGATGCTGTGTGTGGTTTTTCATCCCCTATTCCTTCTCCTGTCTTAAACTTGCAGAGTTCTTTTGTGAATTTATAGGAGAACATTGATGATGAGGAAGAGCTAGAAGAAATAAGGGCTCGTCTTGCCAGAGTTCGATCATAACTTCTTTTATTTGGTTGCCGTTATCCACTTGGTAAGGTTATAAAATATAAAATATGGAGTGAGTAAATAATCCGAAGTTGCTGGTTCAGAGTCAGTAGAACACAGAATGTGGAATGTAATCTTTATTTTATAAAGCCACACTCGTGTATCATAAAACCTTATGGTTGTATTATAAGCAACATCTGATTCTTGCTTTTGCTTTACTGGTTCTCCATTGTTTATGCTTTTTTGTTCTTAAATTTCTCTGAGAAGGGAAGAATGCGGAATTGTGTTGCTTCCTTTTGTATCGTGTTGCTTCCTTTTGTATCAGGCAAACTTGGTTAATCTTAGCAGATACACATGTTTTCAAATTGTCAGTCAGTCATGCTCTAATATACATGTTGGTGGGTTGTGACTGGTACTGATTTGGATTGTCTTATGTGCTAAGAGTCCTGGCACGCCTGCAAGTATGTAACATTGGCCTAGACTAGCTCTAAGTCGATAAAATTTAGCAACTGTCTCGTAGATTAAGTAGTTCTGCTGGTTGTTTACCGTATATCGTTGAATCATGCGTAATGATGTCATTATTTTCTTTTTTGATCTTATTATTTACTCATCACACAATAGTTCGTAGACCCACTTGCTTAACTTTAGTGGTGTGCCGAGTTCACAGAATTAACTGAGTCCGTTGCTTTAAGGTTACCATAAATAAGCAGGTCGTTTATTCGAGGATTTTAAGGTTTTCTATGCCTTGCAAGCAACAACTTCAAAATCCTTTCCTGTTGATGGTACTCAAAATCTTGTTTAGTTATTTTCAATCCCAACAACAATTTTCCATCCACATAACCCACAAAAGCTTCAGAATTAGATTACTAATACTTATAATGTTTCTCTTTTAAATTTAATTATTACTTCCTTATAATGTCTTATGATGTCATCTCTCAGCTAACTCTACCCAAAACAAAAAAATAGTATCAAAAAACTTTAACAAGAGGTATACGAGAGTCTTGTAAATTTGGCAATTGTACCTCAAAATAATTATAGTGCTATACTGCTTATATATAATTAGCTTGACACAAACAATGATACAGAATTATTTTCTAAAAATAAAAAATAATAAATTGTAAATACTTGTGGAAATCTAGACTTGTGTTAAAAAACTAAATTGCTCGAGAGTAATGGGATGATTAAAATTATATCTCTAAAATTATGAGAAAAGTAAATAAATGTAGAAAGTAGATATTAATCCAAGAGTTTTAAGAATATAAGTACTTAGACCTTATTGATGCGCAAACTATTGGATACTTGCGAATATGATGCACTAGCAAAACACTCCATGTCTCAATCATGTAAATATAAGATAGATTTTTCAAAGCTTATAATTCAAAACTATACCTCAATAATTCTAAAATATTCTTAAAATGTGGAATCAAGTCACGCCTTCACATATTCTTATAAAGATGAAGGCGTGATTGCTTCACAACTTCACCTTTATTATTATTTCTTTTGTTTTGTTTCTTTTTAAATTATTTTTCTGAAAATTATAATGATATTGTAGATGTTGGTCGTGTTGGGTAATGCACTATGTTAATATGATAATTCTTAGGAGGCTGGTTATATGTATAAATAAATTACATTAGAGGTGTGGACGTGTAAAATTTGATCAATTAAGTTGTCAGATTGATTCAATGTTTTATTTTGAAAATTATTTTTTAGAATTGTTTATTTTTCAATACAAAATAAATATTATGTTTTCAAAAAGATAGAGTGCATATTATTGTTTTTTTTTTAAATAAAGTGCATCTTTTTGAATATATATGATGTGAATTTTGAATAGAAAATAGAAAATTACAGAAAAATATTAGAATTAGAATTATTTTGTTTTAAGAATAAGCAAACAAAATTATATAGGTAAAATTATTTTGAGAAATAAAATCAAACCTTATGCAATTGTATATATAATTGTTCTGTTATCCATTTTTATTGAGTAGTAATTATTTCAGCTCCAATAATATCACATGCTATATTATTTATTTATACAAATAATCAACCTCCTAAAAATCCCCATATTAACATAATGCATCACCTAACATATACAATATCACCATAATTTCCACTTTATAAAAAATAACCAAAAAAATAATAACAAAACACCTTTTAAGAATATATGAAGGCTTGGCCTAGATCCACGCCATTAGAACTTTACCATATATTTATAAATCTTTTTTTTTTGTTATGGTAAAAAATAATTTTTTTATCATAAACAGTTAAAAAAGTCATTTAATTTTGTAAAAAGCTTCCATCTAAGATTGATAATAGAGCTAGCAGACCCGATGATGATAGAGTTGGCAAATTTAAATTATGATTCATAAGAGATGATGAAAACTAACTATTATTCAATTTAAAAAAAAAAAAAGAAGAAATGTTTAAGGAATTGATCAATCAATTCTTTGTTCTTGACAATTAAATAATTCAAAAATTATCAAAAATCAATTTTAAGTAAAATTGACTGAATTGCAGTCAAGTCACTCTTCAATATATATTAGTATAGATATCTTGTATTTCGATTTTGTGAATGCTACGTACAGTGAGCTTGTATCTCGCCATATATATACATATATGACTGTGCGTAAATTGTGTATGGTTAAAAGGAGAGCTTAAAGTGCATATGATTAGTGCCACAGAATGAATATAATCTTTTTTCAAGAAGCATTTCCATTCAATCCATGAAGAAAGAACACCATGTGTTTTGATGATGCAGTAAAATGTATTGCTGAAATAAAACAGAAGGTGAAATAAGTGTTTATTGATGAAATGGAATACGAACCAACCATTTTGTGAGATTCAAATTGCGATCCCCCCTTTCTTTCTGCTGTCTCTCTCACACACAGATGGAGAAAAAAAACACGCATACAATGCATATTTCTTACTCTAAGTCAATCTACCAAATGTTCTGTATATATTAACTCATATTGAAAACATCATTTGTATTCCTTGTCAGAAACATTAATCAGGAAATGGCCTCAACCCTTTCCTTTTCTCATTGCATTCTTTGTGTTCTTTTGTTTTTCCTCATTTCTACAACTTCTACATTAGCACAAATTAAAGATGACAGCCTTCTCATCTCTTCTTCCAGTCTGAAATTTCCAAAAATACAGGCAGAACAACTCATCAGAGGCCTCAACTTGTTCCCAAAGAATGAAGTGAACCATCATGCTGGGGAAGAATATGAATTTGGTGCATCAGGAATTGTCGAAAAGCAATTTAAATTCCCTTTTATCAGGGATTCAGGGGCTTCTGTACAAGACTTGGGCCACCATGCTGGTTATTATAGACTGCAGCATACTAAAGATGCAAGGTACAAATTACTTAAAACAATTTTATTTTTCTAATCTTGATCTGAAGGATTCAGTGTAATTTGTATTGTTTTTCAGGCATTTGTGTGTTTGTGTCTTCTTGTTCTGTACCTGATAAGATTTTTCTGTTTTCAGGGATTTATGAGAAGATTTAATTGTTTGACAGATTTTCAGGAGAAACAGAATATGGAAATTGAATTGTTTGATTCATTCTTTTTCAGAACCTGGAAAAAGATCCATGTAAAGGGTGTAGCTGACATATATGATTAAGGATCAGTGCTGTCCTGTTCAAGTTCTGCTGGTTTAACGGAAACTATACAGAAAATTTTTTATACAAGTTAATAGAAGTGGGCGATTGGACTCAAAAACATATCCATTTCATTCCAAAAATGTGTTGAAGTTTCCCTCCAGATGATTATTCAAATTTTCCAGATAAGCATGTTGTAATTATTCACAGAATTACTGGCAATTTCTGTAGTACAGTGAATAAGAGCACCACAGTTTTGTCAGTATTCCTTCTCCTGTCAGTGTTGTGGATGATCCTATGTGTGTTCTTTTATAATGCATCCGCAATATGGTTTAGTTATTCCTGAAATCATCTCTCTGGAGATCTAGTCTTCATAAATATGAAGCTCCCTAATAAATGCCAATTCCATGCTTTACATTTTCCTTCCTGTTTGTTAGTATTGAGGTAATTGTATGTGAATAAAGACCTTTTGCTCAGCTTCTTGAGATAATGTTGGCAGGATGTTCTACTTTTTCTTTGAATCGAGGAACAGCAGGATGGATCCTGTAGTAATATGGCTAACTGGAGGACCAGGGTGCAGTAGTGAATTGGCTTTGTTTTATGAAAATGGCCCATTCCACATAACACGCAACCTGTCGTTAGCATGGAATGATTTTGGATGGGATAAGGTACTTTAAAGCTTCCCTTTTCCAAGCCAAATATCGTTTTTATGCAAAGTTTTGATTGCCATCAAACATTTTTTCCTTTGCCCAGTTGCCTTTTCTTTCTAACCTTTAGCTATAATGTTGGTGAACACATATTTATAGAGGTTTTGCGAAGCAGGTATCAAATCTTATATATGTGGACCAGCCAACTGGAACAGGTTTCAGCTATAGTTCTGATGATGATGACATTAGGCACACTGAGGAGGGTGTTAGCAATGATCTATATGACTTCTTGCAGGTTTGTGTCTATGTGTAAATTTGGTATTTCGTAAAAATATGAAATCCACAATGAAATTCAAATGTAATTATATAACTTTCACTCATCAAAAGTGTCTTGAGATTAAGAAATGCGACAAAAATAAGAAAAGCTACTGCTTCCAAAATGAAGAAAATGCATCTACATAACTTGGACATAATGGGACTTTGTTCTATGGTTTTTAGGCCTTCTTCAAGGAGCATCCTCAGTATGCACATAATGATTTTTACATCACTGGAGAATCATATGCAGGGCACTACATTCCTGCTTTTGCTGCTCGGGTTCATCAAGGAAACAAAAAGAAAGAAGGACTTCATATTAATCTAAAGGCATCTTACTGAATTCCTGGCTACTGTTGCCTTCAAATTTCTTTTGTCATCCTGCTTTACGTAAGCTATTCGTTATTTCTCAGGGATTCGCCATTGGAAATGGACTTACAAACCCAGAAATACAGTACAAAGCACACCCCGATTATGCTTTGGACATGAAACTGATTACACAATCTGATTACAACAGCATGAGAGAGAAAGTTTTACGATGCCAACAAGCAATTAAGCTTTGTGGTAATTCCTAGTTCCAAATCCATGCCATTAGCCAAAACTGAATTGCAGCCTCCTAATAATTTATAGTACTTGGTATTCCATTTTCTGATGACTTCATATTATTTCTGCTTAATGAGAAATGTCTTTTTCCTTCTATTTTTCTTATTTAGGTGCTAAGGGTGGATCTTCTTGTGTGTCTGCTTACATGGTTTGCAACAAAATCTTCAACAAGATAGTGCGGATTTCTGGTGGTAAAAATGTAAGAAAATACTCTCAACATATCTTGGAGCATAATGAATAAGAAACATTGTTTGATCACGATTTTTTCGCCTTTCATAAGCAGTACTATGATATAAGAAAGAAGTGTGAGGGTGACATGTGCTACGACTTCTCCAACATGGAGGCTTTTCTGAACCTAAAATCAGTTAGAGATGCTCTTGGTGTTGGGGACATAGATTTCGTCTCGTGTAGCTCCACAGTGTACCAGGCCATGGTCACAGATCTGATGAGAAATCTTGAAGTTGGAATTCCTGAACTTCTGGAGAATGGAATCAAATTACTGGTATATGCTGGAGAGTATGATCTCATATGCAACTGGCTTGGTAAGATTCTTTCACCCGTATAAAAAATCAGCTTTTTTGTACTCCTTTGAGTATAAAGGAATGCAGAAAAGATCAATGGTATCTGTTGTGATATGGACAGGGAATTCAAGATGGGTTCATGCCATGGAATGGTCTGGACAGAAGGAATTTGCAGCAGCTCCCACCGTTCCATTCTCAGTCGACGGGGTGGAGGCTGGATTGCAGAAAGGCCATGGACCTCTTACCTTCCTCAAGGTGCATGACGCTGGTCACATGGTTCCGATGGATCAGCCAAAAGCATCCTTAGAAATGCTAAGGAGGTGGATGCATGGAAAATTCCCTTTGACACAAGCAGACGGTCGCGTTGCTCCTATGTGATTTGAACTAGCCATGCAACCCTTTCAAAATTTGGTCATTTGATATATATAAAAAAATTACAGAATCAGAATTTGATCATTTCATATGTTAAATCAATTTTTTTTATACAAATATAAATCCAAATAAGGGTAAAAAACAAACCAAACTACTTGATACTCGAATCGAGATTGATTGTTCATTTGAGTTCGATTCATTAAACATAACAAAACAAGTTGAACACATTTTTTTGTTTGATAAGATTTGGAGTTCGGTTTGAACTTGAGCTCGAATAATAAAAAGATAATAAAATATCTATAAAAAGATCAAGTTATTCGAGCTTAAATCGTGTTCGACTCGATTAAAACTCGTTCAAACTCAATTCGATTAACATATTTGCTTCAAATAAATTCGTTTACTCCCCTAAATCCAAATTTGTTGGACTGTGCATTTATATTTGTCAAATGATGCCTATATACAAATGAAAATTGAATAACAAATTATATTCCCATATACCAGAACTGTTTAAACAAATTGACAACATTTGAGATTTTCACTGGTCACTATTGTTTCCCAACTTTTAGTATAACAGATCTACAATATCATTTTATGAAAGCCAGAGGGTGAAAATAAGGGGGAAAACAAAGAATTGTTACCATCATTGGGAGTAGAAGACCTCTCCAATCTGCATATAAGAAGTCATTATTGCTTTTTAATCTCTAAATATCTATGAGTGATGTATGTATAATTAGCATAATTTCTAATACACCTATTATCTAACAAGCAATAATGCAGAATCAGCAATATAATCAAATCCACAGTTGAAACCATTTTCCTCTGAGAAACAATCCACAAGAATGCAACCAGCATTCTCTCATGGCTTTCTTTCTCTACTTCTCATTTTCTGCTTTCCCATTTTTTCTACTGCAGAAAGTTCTAAAGTTGGCAATCTTTCCCCATCATCAACAGTAGAATCTCCCAGGACACAAGTGGAAAAGATTATCAGACAGCTCAACTTGTTTCCTGAGCTAGATGTTAACATTGTTGAAGATGAACCCGCAGTCAATGAACCAAAACTCGTCGAAAAGCGTATCCGATTCCCCTATCTTAGTGATACAGGTGCCACTGTTCAGAACTTGGGGCACCATGCTGGCTATTTTAGACTTCCACACACCAGGAGTGCAAGGTATAATCTGTATTAAAATGGCCATCACATTATGATCCTTTAACATATGCATGATGTATATGTGCTCTGCTTGATAACCAAGACATTCTTCTGTCTAGATAGATCATTGCTGTTTCTTGTCTCTTTGAAAACACCACCAAAGTGTATTATTGGTTTGATAATTTTGATATGGTTATCACGAATAAAGTCAAATTTTCATCTGTAGAGTTCTTGTATTATCCTTGTGAGAAAAAGTTAGGCCCTCAGCTTGAGTAAAAATGGTTTGCAGGATGTTCTACTTTTTCTTTGAATCAAGGAACAACAGGAGTACTGACCCTGTTGTTGTGTGGTTAAGTGGGGGACCAGGATGCAGTGGCTCATTAGCTTTGTTTTATGAAAATGGCCCTTTTCACTTAGCAAACAACTTGTCACTTGTATGGAATGATTTTGGCTGGGACAAGGTACTTATTTCTAGTTTTCTTTAATACTATGTTCCCTGTCAGTGCTATTTCTAATGGTTGAGCCAACCGCTTCTACAACTAATTGATGCTTTGAGATTTGTATCTATAATATTGTTCATTCCTTGCCACCAACTTGGGTACCCAAGTGCAATTTTGAGGAGTTATTATTTTTTTTAAAGACATCATTATGTACACGTTTAACGGCTCATAAACCCACTTGACACTACCCAAGTGGGTGGAATGATTTTTCCTGAAATATATACATATTGTTGCTCTCCCAAGCATCTCACTTATGATTAAAGAACAAAATTGATGCAAAACTTCATTATAGATCGATAGAAAGAGAGTTGTTCATCTAGTTTCGTACAATATACTAGGGCCTCAGAGTTAGAACTGTAATGATTTTCTATAAAATTTGGATCGATGGTTTGTCAGTTTAAGAAACAATACATTGTGCGTATTTTTTCACATTTTTCCCGATAGTACAATAAGGATAGCAGAGAAGAACAAGAAATCATATTCTTACCTATTCTGATTATATCTCAAAGTAATCTAAAAATATTCCAATATGTAGGTTTCAAACCTCATATATGTGGACCAGCCAATTGGAACTGGATTCAGTTATACTTCTTACAGAGGAGACATTCGCAAGGGCACAGAGGCGGCAAGCGTCGATTTCTATGACTTCCTGCAGGTCTGTTGCCATATGGTGAAGTTAAAATATGAAAAACCACATAGAACATGAGAACTGCATTTGTAATAACAATCATATACTGGCATAGACTGAACTGAATAACCACGCAATTGCAGGCATTCTTCCGAAGGCACCGTAGATATGCAAAGAATGACTTTTACATGACAGGAGAATCATATGCGGGACACTACATTCCAGCCTTTTCTGTTCGAATTCACCAGGCAAACAAAAACAAGAAACCAACTTACATAAATATCAAAGTAAGCCTCTAGCGTTGTTTTTATCTGTAACTTTACACTAGTCAAATACTCGACGTATGTGTTTAACCTTTATTAAGCAGGGATTAGCTATTGGCAATGGACTGACAGACCCAGGTATCCAATACAAAGCGTACGCTGATTATGCTTTAGACATGAAATTGATCAACCAATCTTATTATAACAGCCTGATCAACTCATTCCCACTCTGTCAAAAGCTAATAAAACGTTGCGGTAATTCATAATCTAAACTCATCCCATTATGAACTTTTCTGCCCTAACCTCTAACCTTGCTTTGTCTATCTAATATCACTCATGAAGTAAAACTCAAGTTCTCTTTCTAATAAAAATTCCTTGGCAGGCAACAATGGTTCATTGTCTTGTCTCTTAGCATCCAGATTTTGCAACAGCATTTTTGAGGGCATACTCGGGAAAGCTAGTGATATAAATGTAATAAAACACAGTTTTGTAATAATATCAGACAGCACAAAATACTCATAAACTAATTAACAATATGCTGTATCTTTTCTTTCAGTACTATGATATTCGAAAAAGATGTGAAGGACCTCTATGCTACGACTTCTCAAATGTGGAGAAATTCCTAAACCAAAAATCTGTCAAAACAGCTCTTGGCGTCGGAGACATAAAATTTGTGTCATGTAGTTCAGTAGTGCACAATGCAATGACCAGGGAATTGATGAAGAATTTTGGGGCTGGTATTCCTGCATTACTAGAGGATGGAATCAAATTACTCGTATATGCTGGAGAGTATGATCTTATTTGCAACTGGCTTGGTAAGATTTTTTTCTTTCTTGAACTGAGATGATACCAGTCTTACTAAACTACCATAGTAATGTAATCTGACATGGTCAGGAAACTCGAGATGGGTTACTGCCATGGAGTGGTCTGGTCAGAAGAATTTTCAATCAGCTTCCTCAATTCCATTTGTGGTGGATGGTGTGAAGTCAGGATTGAAGAAAAGCTATGGTCCTCTTACTTTCCTCAAGGTCCATAATGCTGGTCACATGGTTCCAATGGATCAGCCAAAAGCATCATTGGAGATGCTAAGGAGGTGGATGCAAGGCCAGCCTCTATGAGAGGTCATTTAGTGGTTATGAAAACTCTGTACCCAAATGACATTGAATCATGTATTTTATATCCACATATCATGAGCTTCTACAAGAGAAAGTTCAAGAAAATGCAATCAATAATGTATACTATCAAACAGAAGTGAATTAGCAGGAGATTTCCTAGTACATTTACCAGAGTTTCACAGGAAAAACTAATTGATAAGGTGAAAAGAGGATAGGAAAGTTGAAAAAAATACACTATCTTGCTCTAACCCAAACTCTTTAACTGAACGCCCTATTGAAAGAGTAGCAGAAGCTCTCATTGAATTGATACATCTGAGGTGTACCTACGCCTCTAGCTCAGATGTTATCTGCTAACTCTAAGATATGACTTTTTAAGTTGTAAACACTGATGCTTGCTAATCAGTTCCTGAATCTTTTCCATTTCGGATAAGATCCAAACAGGTGAAAACTACGGCTAATTTTTCTCTCTGGGTGCATCAAGTGTATTAATCAATCCAGACATCCAACCATTTTGTACTCCGGTTAATCCAACATAATTTGTCATTGTTTATCAGCAATCAGAAACCATTTGTCATATCCACTAACAGAAAATGGAAACAAAGCATAGTTAAGTGTTTCTCAGAAGTTGCAGGCACCAATTTGGGTTGCCAATCCATGTATTAATGTATTAACCACTGCATTCTCATGTCTCGGCAGATTAAGCAGTGTTACTTCCTTTCATCTTTTGTGAAGCAGCAGTCAAAATTCATTAATTTTTTCATGATTTAAGTTAGTTCCTAGAATTAAATTCTTGATTACATCAATTGAGTGCTGATGTTATCCAAGTGCTCAAGTAAAAAGTTGTTACAGAATGTTTTACTTTCTGAATCAAGGAACAATAGGATCAGTGATCCTATTAACAACTTGTATATGTCTAACCTTATGTAATGGCCTAATGGAAGAAGGATGAAAAGTCCTCAAAATACTTTGTATATGCCCTGGTTGAAGTTTCCAGTTCTTTCTCAGCCACATTGACTCTGAGCATCATCATCATACATTGGAGTCTCTCAGAAATCTTGAGCACACATTAACATCAAAAGAAAAGGTAATTCTACAAGCTTGTTTTCCGTAGTGTGCTCTCTCATTAGCAATTGCTGTATACTGTGTTGGTCATCCAATAACAAAAAAATTTACAGGAAGACATCATACAGGAAATGCACATCAAACAGAATCATCATATCTTTCAGACATTTCGATGTGTAACTTCAGGTGGCAGGAGTCGAACTTTATTATACGTAGACCAGCCAAGAGGAACAGGTTTAGTTATTCTTCTAATGCAGACGACATATGCACCAACTCAGTGGGAGTCGGTGTGGATTTCTATTACTTCCTACGGTCTTTTTCCATATCCTCTCTCTTTCACTTTATACACAATTCATATCAATGACAGAAACTTCATGATATGTTGCAATTATTATTTGCACATGTCAGGCATTTTATGAAAAGCATCCTCAGTATGCAAATAATGATCTTTACATGACCAGAGAATCATATGCTGGGCATTATTCCTTCTTTTGCTGCTCGATTCACCAGAGAAACAAAAATTAACAAGGGATCGCAAAAACAAGAAATAATGTTTTCAGTTCTCTATCTTCAGATGTAATCCTATATTTATTCCCCAGAATTAAGGTGATATATGAGTCATAAAGCAGGGATTAATCAGATCTGCTTGCAGGAAGTCCATTCTCATTAATTATACATGCGTCAAAGTAGCTTGTAAGCAGCAAAGAGTTGCTATATCGGACAATTTTCGTTTTAGATACATCATTGACAAAAAACGTCAATTAAGTTGGTACGTTCTGTGAAAAACACGTGCATGGATACATTGGTATTTACCTACGAAGTAGAGTACAATGCAGCAAATCAACAGCAAAACTTCAGGAAAGAAAAATCTATACATTCATTTTAGTAACTTTTCAAATTTTCAGTGCGAAAATTGTCAGGGCTTGCAGGCAATTTGATAAAGTAACTACATCCTGGAATGCAGCTACAACTAATTGCACAAATTCATAGGTCGTAGGAAGTGTGTGCTTAGTAATAAAAGTCTCCCAATTGTTGTGCTATGCACAAGTTTTGAGTTTCAAATTAGTATCCGTCAAATTCAAAAAATTTCCATTTTCAAGTATGAAAACAAACTATTAAGATAGACATTAACCAGTAGAGAAGAGTATTTGATTATAGGATTGCTTCTTTGGCTCCCTTGGGACATGAAGTAAGCAATTACAAATCTTCCGTACTTAAAATGAGCAAAGGCATATAGGATTCCCACAGAGAAAAATTAAAAGATGTTTTCTGCAGCTAGATAGTAGGTAAATTCAGCATGATAAAGTTTGTTATGAAACCCCTCTTACTCGGTACAATTCCCTCAAGGTCTCAATAGCTGGCTGAAAACCAGACCGCAAGGGCACAACTGATACCACTCGCAGATGCTGGGCATTACCATTCTTTGGTTTTGACAATGTCACAGTTAACATCTCTCCCTCCAGTGCCCTACCAGCTGTCATAGCTGCGAAAGAAAATATTTTGAGACAATGAAATGAGTCAGAAAAGCAACCCAATCAATTAGCTTAGATGGGAAAGTGAACTGGAGGCTCATAGAGCCACATAAACTAAATATATAAGTACTATAACGAATATAGATACTAATCCAACATCTTGACGGTCAATAGCCACTGCATATAATAAGCTTTCAGCCAATTCAAATGAATATTGAACAAAAGGTAATCGATGAATCCCTGCAAAAACTTGCATTTCACTTTAATTTCATCATGGGAAAATTTTCCAAAGAATCTCATTATGAAAAAGTAAGTTTCAATATCACTCCATTCTCATATTACCTCTGACGTCAACAGAGAATTCTAAAGCTACAATCTGAAGCAGGGTGTATCAACAACTTAAAGTGAGCAAGGTCTCAAAATGCACCAGTAGACATTGAATTTTCAATATAAAAAATGATATCATACATCACCCAGGCAGAATAAGTTCGTTGTCCAGTTCAATGTACAGTTACTTCCACAAGTTCTACTTCTCAGCTTTTATCGAAAAACAATGCAATAGCAACTTTATAATAAAATGGTAGACAAAATTGACATACAACCAAAACATACCAGCATAAGGATGAGTCTTGGCAAAGTCAAAGAACTCATCGGCTGAGCAACCAAACAACACTCTCGCAGCCCTGTCAAACATTATCACCACAAAAACCTTTGTATCTGTAGCTATAGACATCTGCAAATACAAACAATAAAAACAATTTTTTTTCTGTTAAAAATTAGTGTATTTCTACATTCTTTCAAGAAGCCATAAGGATAAGGTCTTTCTATAATACACAAACTACAATATGTATAAACACAAATGTCTTCCTGCATTATTTCAATAACAAAAAAAAGATTAATGCTTTTTACTATGTATAAACACAAATGAATGTTCAAATTATTTGAAGAACCCCAAAAGATTAAAATTCAATTATCTATATCCGAAAACCTTAATTTAAACAGTAACATTCCCCCTTAAAAGAAAGAATTTTCAGAAAATACTACAGAAAACAGCCATTATTAATGATTCCGTTAATTGCAAATACTTACAAGAACACGAAAGAGCCATTTGGAACCAGAAGTACTAGGGTTGAAACTGTTATTAAAGCTGCAGTATTTGCAAGCACTTGTGGGGTTTTCAGGGAGAGTCTTTTCACAGACAGAGCACACTCTGTAACAGAGATTGGTATGATCAACTGCCACCACTGTGCACATTATTGTTGTCGGCTTATCAATTTCCACTAGAGGCCTTTTTCTGGTCTGCTGGTTCATTGGTTCATCAGAATTCATGGGTTGATTTGACATACTAAACAGGAAGTTTTTGCTCTGATGTTTGCTTGCTTGAAGATTGCAAAACCCTTGGCCTGGTTTTACTGTGCGCAAGCCACCAAAGTTTCTGAAATTTCAATTGGGCCTATGTACTTTCATCTATTATAATTTTACCACTGTACCTTTTATTAAATCTCAGTTCATGCCTTTTGAATTTAATAGCTCTCGGACTTTATCAATGGTTAATTAACATAATGGGTATATCCTCATTTATTTAAAGCTCGTATTATATTTGCTCACTATAGATGTATGTATTAATAATTAAAAAAAATTGATATCTTATATATATTATAAATTATTGAATAATACTCCGTATTTTTTAGATGAAATATTTAGTACAAGCATTATATTTATCTTGTATAAACTTGACAAATAACCCTCAATTTTAATATTTTTTATAATATTTAAATACTATCTTAAAATTATTAAAAATTATTTATAAGTATTAATTAAAAATATTAAATAAATAAAAATAAATTCTAATTATTTATGAATATACTAATTATTATTTTAACAATTATCTCTAAGTTATATTATAATTACAAGTTAAATAATATAGAAATACATATTAAATTATTTTTGCATAATTAAATAATAACTACAATTGCAATTCATATAAGAATAATGTCAAAACTAAATCGTATTTGAATAATTCTTTTGGATTCATATCTTTGCGTACAATTTGTATATTATTTATTTATTTATTTTTTCATCGTAATTTTTAATAAAAAATCATTATATAAGAGGCCCGGCTCTTATGTGAATGGGGTAAATAATATTTTGACTTTTATGTGTTTATTTGGATTTGGCTATCGTTAACTATTGACTATTGATTCAATTTTATGATGATATATAAATATTGTGAAGGATAGGCCAAACTAATTTAACAAAAACAGTGCTCGGCATTTCAATTTTTTTAAATCTCCTTAGATATAAATTTCTTTGCGTGTAGCCCATATATATATATATATATATATATATATATATGATTCGTAAGACACGAAATATCAAATTAAAATTATATATCTCAATTGAAATTTTAAAAACCTGCTATTGCTTCTTCAAATATTGATTACAGCATAACTCATTGGCCTTACTTGTCAGATTATTCTCCATTAACACTTAAATTACAGCAAACCACCATAACGAACTTGGTTCTGGCAAGCTTCAAAAAAATTACTGCATAAGTATTATTGTCATCCCTGAAAACAGTTAAATGCATACTGCACCCTTTTAATCTTTTTCTTCTTCTTCTTTTATTTTTTTAAATTCTTGAACCTTAAAACTGTCTCTTACTTGGGTTTAAGGAGTTTAACAGCTTCCCAGGTAAAATCTGGATCATCTCGCCCAAAATGTCCGTAGGCAGCAGTCTTCTGATACCTGAAATTGCCACCTCTTTTCAGGTCCAGATTTATTGCAATCATCCCTGGCCGGAAATCAAAATCCTTCTTAATCAGCTGCATTATATCCCTATCTGCCATCTTCCCTGTTCCATATGTGTCCACAAACACAGACAATGGTTCCGTTATCCCAATTGCATAAGATACCTGCACAAGACAACGTCGTGCAAGCCCTGAGGCCACCACGCTCTTCGCAGCCTGTCTAGCAATATACGCCCCACTCCTGTGCACCTTCGACGGGTCTTTTCCTGAAAATGCACCTCCTCCATGTGCACCCCAGCTGCCATACGTGTCGACAATAATCTTCCTTCCTGTCAGCCCTGCATCCTCATGAGGCCCCCCAATCACAAATCGACTCAGAGGATTGAAATGCAAGACTGTCTTGTCATCAAGATATTTAGACGGAACGACAGGTCCGATCACGTGCTCTTTTAAGTCCCTCGCTATGTGCTCATTTGTCAAGGTCACATCGTGTTGGGTGGATATTAAAATTGTATGCACCCTGATTGGCACCACGGCTCCGCCCTCTTTCCTGTACTCGACAACTACTTCAGTCCTGCCATCAGGCCTCAGCCAGGGACAAGTTCCACTTTTTCTCACTTCGGTTAATTTGGCTGCAAGCTTGCTAGCCAGTAGATGAGACAGAGGCATCAGCTCGGGAGTTTCATCCGTGGCATAGCCAAACATGTGCCCCTGGTCCCCTGCTCCAATTTCTTCAGGCTTTTTGGTAAGGTGACCATGTACACTCTGTGCAATCTCGGGGCTTTGCTGTTCAATATTGACAAGAACCTTGCAATTATCAGCATCCAGGCCTAGTTCAAGGGACGAATATCCGATCCCTCTGCACGTGTCACGGACAATCTTCTCATAATCTACGTTGGCCTTGGTGGTGATTTCACCTAAGATTGTGACCATGTTTGCTTTAGTACATGCCTCGCAATCTACTTTACTATCAGGGTCTTGTTCCAAGCATGCGTCTAAAATCGCATCCGATATTTGGTCGCATAGCTTGTCAGGATGACCTTCAGTGAAAGAATCCGAGGTGAAGAGAAATGTATCCATCACTGTATTACAAAAAATGGAGTCGATGGTAAATCTAGCTGATTCCAAGGGAAAGACCAACCCCACAGAAAATGAAAAAGAGAAATCCCACTTCTAAGTGATGGTACTGCATTTTATCAATACACGATAAATGTACATTAATATAGTCATTTTAAGCATATATTATTGGTAATGCAATACGAGATGCAATATTAACTAGATCCGAAGTGAATTCTAAGCTCTTAAAGAAAAGACGTAGAGATTGAAGAGGACTGCATAACAATTACTGAAAAGAGAAGTCCTTAACACGGATTAAAATTCTTCACACTAGTTCACTTAAAATCTCTCTGTGGTAAATTCATCTGACAAAGTTATAGCTGCAAAGTTTTGCTGAATAACATTTTGATAATCAAATTAACCTAGCCAAATTTGATCCTCATGTAGTTACACTACCATCTCCCCACCCCCCCCACCCCAACAAAAAAATAAATAATCAGAAAACTTTAGACTATAAATGGAAAAATTTAGATTAACTACCAAGAAATGCGAGAGTACTAACATAACAAGATTTTACAGTGGTACATGTACAAGAAGCAGTGGTATGAGAAAATATTAACATCAGACACAAAAGAGAGTATGCATGTGTCTTAATTATAAGAAAAATTAGTACATACCTTTAGGTGGATGAGGAAGAGAATTTGATTGGATTGAAAGGCAGGATCAGGTGGTGGTTGTAGCATGAAATGGTGGTGATGATGATAGTACTTTTAAATTTTGATGAATTTGTGCTTATTCAGCATGTTTGAATTGTGGGTTTGGGTAGAATGTGACACCTGCAAAATAAACGTGTCAGTTTCTCCATGAGGCGTTTTATTTTGAACATTATTTGTTCTCTCTTTTTCGTGGGGGATCCTTAGTTTCATGATTTTTATGTATTTTGCATATACTATCCATACTTTCTATCCTATTTGTATTTGGATAATGGATTAGTAATTAAGAATTTTAATTTTATAATAATAAATTATTAAGATTGTTTGAATAATTTTATTTTATAATAAATTTTAAATTTTTAAAATTTTATTTTGAATATTTTTTTGAGTTATTGTGATAAATATGACCTTCAAATTCAAATCATTTCATCCAAACACAATTTTATAGAATTGAAGAGGGGTGATACATTGTTATTTTAGTCTTACTTGTATTTCAATATGTCAAAATAGGTTTTTTCTCTCTCTCTCATATTTCTTATATTATTTCTTTCATGTTCTTTTTCTTTTGTGTTCTCTCTAACACGATTCACTATTTTTTATCCTTCTTTCATATTTTTTACCTTTTATTTAATTAATTTTCATTTAGAGAAACTTTTCATTAATTTTTCTTCTTCTTTCTTTTATCTAATAGTTTAGTACTTAGACGGATAATAAATAGAGAGAGATGTGGGGTGGAGGAGACGCTCGTGATATAACATTACCCAAAAATAATAAATAAATAAATAAATGGGAGTAAATCATTTCACATAGACGGACCCTTACCCATTAGTATGTCCGTTATTTTTTATATTCTTAACATTAATCTAGGTATTTTTTTTTCTTTTAATATCAAATAAGTATTCTAAAAATGTTGAGAAAAATATTATGTGGTTTTTGATTGTAAGACAAAAACACAACTTGAATTTTGTATAATATTTTAACGGATGTGAAGACTAATTTAATACAAAACGATCTTAGATTTAAAAAAAAAAAAAAATCACTCACTCTAAAATCATATAAGACGTGTATTCATTTCATATACGTTAGATTAATAAAATGTATTTGTGCATTTGTACGAGGATTCAAACTATCTTATTCGATTAATGAAAATGTAATTTCTGCATTTTTGCTACGGTTCACAGAAAAACTCATGAAAACATAAATGATACTCTAAAACATGATTGATATAATATTTGAGAAAACCTAATAAATCTTTACATTAGCCACTTCTGTCATGCATACCTCATAGCTACATCTATATATCTATATATCCATCCAATAAAGGTATCAATAAGGGTGTACATAATTTGATCAATAGAATCGAAATCGAAATTTCGTTTTGAATCAAAAATTTTGGTTCGATTATTTTTTAAATTTTCGATTTTTAATTTAGTTTTGATTTTTTATTTTGGTTAATCGAATCGAACCGAAACCAAATTATTATTTTTATATATTTATATATATTATTTTTATTTTAAAAATTAAGTTTTTATATTTTGTTATTTGTTTTATACTATTTTTATGTTGTTTCTCACCCAAACTAAAAATAATAAATAAGAAAATATATTTGATTATTTTATTATTTATTTATTTAAAAAATTTGGTTAATTGAAAATAAAATAAAAAAGTTAAGTTATAATTAATCTCGGTTCGATTTTCAATTTATAATTTTGTTATCAAAATTTCGATAGTCGAACCGAAGTACACACCTGGGTATCAAGCTTTTAAGCAAATTATGTATAGATTTGTTTAGTGAGTTGTTAGGCATAAAAGCATACGAAGATTATTTCCATTCTAAATTTTCATTACACTAACTAGCAACAGCACATCTAAAATAGCAATAGAAGGAATCAAATATAAGCCAAAAGAAGAAGAGAAATTAATGTTGTTTCATAGGATAACACAAAACCCCCTACTAAGGGTAATAAGAGTACAACTTTTGTAATTAGTCATGATAGATTGTCATTTAGTAACTTAAAAGCTTATAAGTTGGTCATACAAAAGTTAATAAGATGTACATATATATGGGATTTATATAAATTTTATTTGATGGTAGAAAATATATGCTATGTTTGTATCTTGGATTTTAGTGATGAAAACATTATATGTTGTGTTTGGTCCATCAATTTTATAAGGATACTACTAATAGTATACATGTTTGGATCTTGGAATTTGTTGAGAAAAAAAGGAAGAGGCAATGATTAAGCACAATGTACTCTCATTTAAAGTGACAAAACTATTTTTCTTTGGATCTTTTTAAGACAGAAGTCGCATCATTTGAAGCAGACTAAATAAATATTTTTTTTATTATTTTTCTCACTGAAATCCAATATAGTATTGGTGTTTTCTTTACTAAAATTCAAGAACCAAACATAGCATAACTAAAGTCTTTTAGTCACCTCAAATGATTATACTTTATAATTTATTTTTTGATACTTTGCCTTTATTTGAAGTACTTTATAATTTATTTTTTGATACTTTTCCTTGCACTTAAAATGATGTAACTTGTGTTTTATTTTGTAGATATTTTTTTTTTCTTTGTCGTTTCCTCGCTGAAATCCAAATTCCAAACATAGCATTAGTATGCTAGCATTAAGCATAGTCCAAATTTTCAAAAAATACTTTGGTACTATTAGATTTTGCTCAAATGGTTAACTTCATAATGTAAAGGGATTTATACAAGGTACGTTCATCTTTGGGCTGATATACTACGTGAAAATATGATTGAAGATTGAACTCCTATAACTTTCCAAGTTATCTACTATTCATGGAGATCAATAAACTACTTAGCTATTATCTCCTATTTGGACAAAGACTTTTCTATCTTTGTGTGAAAAGATGCCAAAAATAATTCGAGGAAAAAACATGTAGATGAAGCAAAACTATGATATTTCATGATAAAATCATAATCCATAAACAGCAGTTGCTTGAACAAGATCAATTCCCATACACCGCCAAATTAAACTAGGTATAACTGATGTTGGAGTTTCTGTCCGAAGTTTGCTGAAGATGTTCACTCCCATTGACCACTGATCTAGAGCTGAGCTTAGAGACATGTCCCAAAACAGTAAAAGGATCCATATATATTCCCAAGTAAGATATCAGAGGGTCAGCCCGGGATTTATCGACAACAAGCCTCAAGTGACTGGTTTTGACACTGGGAAATAGTAGCACCCTCTTATATCCTACGGTGGTGCCTCTTGTGACCTCCTCCCATTCGGCCTCCTCGTTCAAGGCATCAAGATGGAATTCGATGATCCGCTGACCCATATGAATTGGTTCTTGCACTGGCAAGACATTGAAAGTAACGACCCCTTGAAAATCTAAATACAGTATCCAGTCTGATTGTGCCCTGTCAGCAGCCCAGTACGAATATATACCTTCTTCAAGAACATTGTGTGAGCCATACCTAGAATCACTTGGACCCCCTCTTGTACTGCTAGCAGAAATTACAGCGCCTTTTGCTAGATTATGAGAAAATATGGAGTTCCGAATCTCTGAAAATTCTTGAAGGACTTGAATGTCTTCCTGGGATATAAGACCTGAAGAATTTGGAGGTACATTTAATAGAAAGAGACAGTTTCTGCCAACTGACTTGCAGTATAGATCGAGAAGAGTCATTGCAGATTTCGGAGATTCTGATGCATGCCAAAACCATCCTTGCCGGATGGAGACATCACACTCTGCAGGCAACCAGTCGTGTCCTAAAGGATCTCCCTCTCCAGCATATCTGTTAGAGAAAGCATTACCATCACACTTGGAAAATGCATTGTGATTGGGGAATACGGAGATAAACCGAAAGAAATATTTTTATGTAAATTTAAAATTTTGCATTTGTAACCATCTTCAGTCCTATCAACTGTGAGTCGAGCGCTTTGAAAAGCTTGCTATTTCTAATACTTTAAGGAGCTCTCAAACTATCTGAGGTAAGAGTAAAAGACCACAGCTGCTAAGGACAATTAATCTACATCACAAATTTTTCTAGGTAAAGACATGTCATCATCAATTGTGCACAAGTGCGGAAAGGAATTTCCTTCATAAACATCTCTAAGCATAGTATGTTACCTCCACTTGCACTGGGATATATATATATAGCTGGAATATATTAGCTTTTCCATACTACTAAAAGCACCAATGTCCAGACCATGATCTCATCAGCAAATATTCAATATTATATTTTGAAAAAACAACCGTTAATCACCCAAACCTCAGTTCATAATCCAGACCTCGGGTACAGGGAGACAGACCCACAGTCGAAACTGCAGATAGCTAGAAAACCTCAGGCACCATTCAAAAAGTATTCAAAATGGATTTTACAAAGTATTGATTTAAATTTCAAAGTTCATCAGGAACATGGCAAGGAGCACTTTGGTTCCTAATATAGCACACTATACATATGCATATATTTTAACAATTGATGTGAAACATGTGAAAGAGATGCATCCTGACTATTTTCTCCATTTTTTCTGGTCCTAGTGGACTTCAAAAAACTAGAAAGAAATACCCTATTACTTTGTGTTTTAGCTTTATAAGGTAATTCCAAGTCATTTTGTAAAGGTTCTGCACAAAGGAAGGGTTAGGTGGGTCTTTCCGAAACAATAAGGTTCCTATATGGTGAGCTGGATGTCGAGGGCTCAAGCTCGTGTTATGAGTGCCTTTCAAATTGCAGGGGAAGGTTGTAATGGTCCAGCTAAATGCTTGGTGAATTCTGAAACTCCCACCTTGCCCTACCTTGAAATGATAGGGATGCTCATGCACAGGATGTGCTGTTGTGTTGACATTCATAACACTTACATTGATCTTCCAAATTAGGGTTAATTACATTAATTCCCCTCTGTTATAAAAACTTTCCCTCTAAGTTTATTTCGTTAAATAAACGACACAGAAGTCATGAATTGATCACTTTTGCTCAACTTAAAAAATCAAAAATAAAATCATCAAATTATCAATTTATTATCTTATAATTCTGTTAATGTTCATATATTTTGAAGTGATGTATTTGTAATGTTTCTGTAATTGAAGGGGTGTCTTTGTAATACATGTCAAATTAAAGATCATTACCCTAAAACATTCAAAATAGCTTATTCTGAAACTATCATTTTCGCACCCGAATTATATAAAGAGTGTTTGGGTTTGCATCTGAGCTCTTAGCAAATTTTGACTCATAAATCGACTCTCTCCCTCTCTTTCCCTTCATCCCCATGATCCCTCCTCTCTCGGTCTCTCCCTCACTTTCTCTTGTTCCCTTTTTCTCACCACCGTCGCCACCTCTTTATCCCCATCTCCTCCTCTTTCCTCTTTCCCCTACCACCTCTCTCTCTCTCTCTCCACCTTGCTCTCTCTTCCTCTACCTCTCTCCTCTCTCCTCTTTCCTCTTCTCCCAACCCCCCAATTTCTCTACTCTCTAATGCCCAACCTTTCCTCATGTGGTCCCCATCCTTCCTTTTCAGACAACTGACCCGAACACATTTTCAATTTCACATCACCTAAAACAAATGTTCTTTTTATGATGTGTCATATTGTCCTTTTCATGCACTTTCTTAAAGAACTTTATTTCCAAAATCAGAAAACAAATTTCTGGAAATAAAAATGAGATCAAATTGAAAATGAAACCAACATAGCCTTAGCTTCCTATACCCAGTCTTAAAAACAAATTGGACAATTTTGTTGCCCCTGCTGGGTTAAAAGCACATAAGAATATCACTTGGATGAGTTTATACTGTATTTTGCAGGCGTTGCTTAAAAGCATGCAGATTTCAGGCAGTGATAACCTAGAGGAAGAAGCTTCAGACTGAAAATTTAGAATTATTGCATCCTTGAGACCTATTCATGTCAGTCTGAAAATTAGCAGGAAATAATAATTTCAACACGAAAGCAAGTAAAAGCAAAACTGAAAACAGGACTCACTCAGCATCTATATGGGCACTCCGATTGAAAAGAGACCAGCAAGTAGTACCAGCAAAACCAGCCTCATCCCCTACCCATCTTATACCTGGACCATCATCAGAGAATATGATTGCCCCTGGCTGAAGCTGATGAATAAGGCTAAACCACTCATTGAAAAAGTACACCATGTCCTTCTCTCCCTCGCCTATTGCATCATCCAAAAAAACTTCTCTTATTTCACCGTATCTGATCCAAAAAGCAAAGAGGGTAAAATCACTTCTTGATTTAATTTATGTAAAACATAAGCTCTACCGGCAGATATATGAATGATGGGGCTGTTTTAGCCTTCTGAAGCCTTACATAGCTTATATAAATTAGTTCATCATGGACTCCATATAAGAAGATATTCTATATCCAATTTCTTCTGCCAGTAATTATTTTTTCCCACAGTTGATATCACTCAACTCAGCACCTTGCTATGAATAGACCAGGCAAAGAAAGGTAAACTCAATTACAGAAAGTATATCATTTAGTATTGCTTAAAACAAGCTCTCAAATGATTCACCTAGTAAATTAGCAACTGTTACCACAAGGGGGGAGGGGCTGGCCAGCAATAGTTAATCAACCATAAGTATTAAATCGATATATCTTTTTAATCTCTTAATCATCTAGAGCCAGAAAATTATATCCATAATAGCCCAAACATAAATAATGTCTAAACCACAATGCAAAACCTCCAAACAGAACAATCAAAACTTCACGCCAAACGATCTAGCAAGATTCAATAACAGTGCACAAAACCCATACAGGAAACTCAAACCAAAGAAGAGTATAAAACACAAAGCAAGCTCCTTTCTTTGCCATACCTAGTGAGCAACTCAGTCATCTGCCCCATGTAATACTCATTGTACTCAAGAGTCTTGCCATAACAGGGCTCATGCCTATCCCAAGGAGAAAGATAAAGCCCCAATTGCACATCAGAAATCTTTGCAGCATCAGCCAGCTCTCTCACCACATCCCCAGTACCATTTTTCCAAGAACTAGACTTCACAGAATAATCAGTATACTCGGAAGGCCAAAGGCAGAACCCATCGTGGTGCTTTGCAGTGAGGATAAGTCTTGAAAAGCCAGAGTTTTTGGCCACATTAACCCACTGTGTGGCATTTAAGGAAGTGGGGTTGAACAGTGAAGGGTCTGCATGCCCTGTTCCCCACTCTGAGTCTGTGAATGTGTTTGTTCCAAAATGCAAGAAAAGGGCCATCTCGGTTAGCTGCCATGAGATTTGCTGTGAGGTGGGAATGGGGAGAATTGGGAGTGGTGGTGGTGTTGGATGGGAGGAAAACAAGCTTGAAACTAAGGCCTGTGATTTGAGAGAATGGATTGTGATTGTTAGGATGATTAAAATGTGTTTTGACAAAATGTGTCTGAATTTGAGGTTCTTTAAGGGATTTTGAGTTTGATGGTGATCAGTCGCAGTTGTTCTGATCATGTTTACTTTCTCGATGGGGGTGAGATTTGAGAGTGACACTGAGAAGGGGCGGAATATCTGTACAAACCATTCCGCTCATCTGTACCTTTTCGGAGTTTTTTTTTTTTTTTTTCTTTTTTATTTATTTATTTTTCCTGCTTTATTGTTTAAAAGTAGTTTTTTCATTTTATTTTATTTTTTAAAATTTTGTTAATATATTAATGAATTGAGTTGATTCAAATAAATATCTTTCACATTAAATTTGAATATCTTATTGAATTTAAAATTATATTTAAATTTAATTTAATTATTAATTAAGTCGAACATGAACGAGTTAATCGAGCCAATTCAGAATTACGTTCGAATAACTCGATTTTTTTATATTTTATTATTATTTAATTAATTGAATCAAGTTCGAACTGTATTTAAAATTTTATCAAATAAAAAAAATTAATTTATTATCCTTCAAATAAAATTTTAACGATTTGATCTTGAATAGATGGTCAAAATTCATTTCATTTTTCCACCCTAAATGTTAGTTTTCTATTTATTATTGATGACTCACTTAAAAGCAGATCAACGAAAATGGTTGATGGGTGAACTAATACATATAAAAATAAATTATATTTATGATTATTATAAAAAATATGAAAATATATTCTTAAATACGACAAAATGATCAAAAGATTTTTATTTTATTTTATTTTTTAAAATCTAATAGATTCACGCATCAAACTGTTTTGAGTTTGATATGTAGATTATTATCGTCTAATATTATTAAAACACAAACTCTCTAACTATATAGGCCTACATTAAAACACTTACATACCGTACTATATTTTGTTTCCTTCTTATAATATGATTTTTTTATAATTATTTAGTCAATTTATTGTATTGTTTTTTCTAATATCACTAATATTGCTTATCTCAATTAATTTATACTAGTAATATCTTATCTTTGTATGTTTTATAATAACTATATTGTGGCTTTGTAGATGCTCACATATAATGGGTGCAACATTCATCGTTTAAGTGTTTTATATTTTATAAAATGTAAAAAAAAAGAAAAATGATATTTAAGACCCATACATTCAATACACTATATACTAAATATAGTATGAAAATTACTGTATATTTTTTGTCATTATTTTATTTCTTTGATTTTTAATGTATTAATAAATATTTCAATCGGGAAGAAATTTATACAATTTCACTGTTAGTATTAAGTCAATTACATTTTACTGAATGACTGTTTTTTTTTTTTTTTTTTGGTAGAGAAACGATCAGTTATATTAATCATTTTATTAAGTTATCAAATATTAATTCAATACAATCAATAACAATAAATTCAAACATGCAATGCAATAAAAAAATTGATATTTATCTGAATTTTTCGATAAATTAGGGGTCAGAGGAACCCTAATTTTGGATTAGGTTAAACTTGGACTGGCCTGCGGGCTTTATATTCATAAGCCCATAAATATGATGAGGCTCAGGTTCGCCCTGTTTATATATTCATGCAATTCAAACACATATTCAAGTTGGTAAACATTTGAGCTTAGCAGTTAGCTCCTTTAAATTGATAGTACAAAAATAAATTTACATTAACCAAATTCCTCCAATTTGGTCAATATAATTCTTGAAATTTTCATTCAAATCCTAACTCATTTAAAAAATCACTAACTCAAGTCATATTAAACTTATTTTTATTTTGCACTTGAACTCAATTTTATTTAGGCTTGACACTTAACTTAGGTCATTTGTAACTTGTTTTTGTTTTTTTGATAACCTAAATTCCCGAAAGCTTTCGGCCCCAAACTAATTCTGGAAGAAACCGACCTTCTTTCTGGTTTCGCCTCAAGATAAATTTGGTTAGCAAGCAATATACTTGAGTCGAACTTTCGCATAAGTTAACCCTCCTTTTAAACCTACCATAAAGCTCGGACAAGACCCCCAAAAGAACCAATAAACACGCGACTCTCTTACCTTTAAATGAATTCAAACCCATATTGACAAAAATGATACACAACAATGTAAATAGCACAATATATTAGTTCTCATTGACTTATCTCACTATCTTTTTAAAAATAATGTTTTTAGCATATTTTGTCTTAATAAGTTTTAGTTATGAACTTTTTACCAGTAAATTAACTAACTCGGTGAGGAAAGGTAAATTATATCAATTACCTGCATCATTTTAACTAGCCATGCGTAAGAGAAAATGATTTCAAGCATAAGAAGAAAAGAGAGATTATATTTGAAGTTTTTCTAGTTTCTTCGTTGCTCCCTCCTTCCCAAAGTTATGGGGTATCGTCAAGTTTTAAATAACTGTCATAAAAAAATCTTAAATTTACTTTTGTACTATTATTATTATTTTTTCAAGTAGTGATTGAGAGTAAGATATGTCACACATTTAGAGATGATAATGGGATAAATTCAAATTCAAACTCACTCATTTGGGGAGTATTTTAAATTTGTAAATGAGTTCGAGTGATTTTTGATTTTTTTATTTCAAACTCACCACGTTTCAAATCTATCCTTTTTAATTTATTTTTTATTTTTATTTTTATTTATATGTATTTATGTAATGTTATTTTTTAAAAAATATATATTTTTTAAAAAATTAATTGTGTTATTTTAAATATATATATATTTTTATATTTTTAAAATTTAAAATGAGTATGACAGGTCTAACCTAGATCTGACAGATCCGAATCCTTAAAAAATTTGTCGGGACGAGTCTTGGATTTTGACGAATCCGTATGAAACTGCATTATTTTCATCCCTATCCATATTGTTTGATTAATTAAGATGATAGTTTTAGAAAAAAAAAATATTTTTTTAAGAGGTATAAAAAAAATAGAAGTAATAAATTTGAGAGGAAAAGTTAAGTGGATTTAAATATGTTTTACTTTATAATAATCATGATGGTTATTTGGGCATTGGGCCATGTAGAATCTATTCTTGGGCTAAAAAACAATCTTTACACTACTGCATCATTTGGGCTAGGATTGTTCTGGGATCCAAAGGGCCGAAGTAAGTATGAATTGTAGGCTCCAAGAACGAAACCCGACCCGTTTACAATGGGTTACAGAGCGTGGGAGTGTGAAATTCAAAACCAAACCAGCAGAAATCCACCAACCCAATCGGACTTATCAATCATGAAATGGATTGATGTGCATGTGATGGATAAGATATTATTCAAGAAAATCATTGATAATTATCTCTGGTCAATTTATCAGACTGCTTCTCGAAATGATATCCGGGTTATCCACTTGGGGCAACATTCGTCTTTTAAACATTTTATTTTTTATAAAAATTGATATTTATGAATCATTTATAGATTTAGTGCACCATATATTAGTACAACATATATTGACCGCTTTGGTTTAATTATTTATTTTTATTTTTTAAAAATTTATATTTTTATAAATAAAAATATTTTTATAATATTTTGTGCTGAAAATGAAATTACATTTAGACTTATAAAGTATTGTTTTTCTAATAGATTGGTAATCAAATTGATTTTACTATTGATTCGACTAATTTGATAAAAATTGATTATATTTTTTAATAATATTATAAAAAATATATTATAATAAACTAATATTATGTATAATGTAAAAAATATAAACAACCAATTAAAATATATGTATATATATAACATAGCCCAAAATTGAAATAACTATATATATATATAAAAAAAAAACAAGTATCAAATTTTTATATTTAAAAAAAGTTAAAAAAAAAACATAAAAAAAATATTCTGATTGATTTGATAGATTTTGTTCGATTTGATCGAATTTTTTATTTTTATTTTTTAATCGGATTGAACCGACTACCAATTTGTAGTTCGATCGATCGAACCGAATGATCCAATCTTAATTTAAAAACATTGTTTGGAAGTTAATTTATTTATTTAATACCGTTTTGATGAATGCATTATGTGTTTTAATATTTCTAAAAAGAATAAATTAATAACATGTAATAATTGTTATACAATGAGACATTAAGGTAAACCGTATCTACTAGTTTTTGCGACTATTATGTAAAATTATATATAAATTAAAAATACAACTTTTTAATGGAATTTCTATTAGTAAAAATTCATATTATACCTATATATATAGTTATGTACGTATGAATAATTAAAAAATATTTATTTTTTCATACACAATATGAACTTAATAAATAACATTTGTACATTTAGATAAATACTTGATACACATATTATATATATTATGTATAATATTTAATAAATAAATCTTTATTTTAATAAATATTTGTGATATTTATTTAAAATCTAAAAAATATGTCAAAATTATTTAAGACTTTCAAATTGAATGTCATGCAAATGAAAAACAAAATCCTAATAATTTATAAAAATATTAATTATTATCAAATAGTTATGTCTAAGTTGTGTCATAACTATAAATTAAATAATACAGTGATATATATATAAAAAAAGTACAAATATTATATATATTTAAAAATAATATTAAAATATATTGTATTTTTACTTTTGAAGAATTCTCTCACATTTATATTTAACTAATTAGGATTATGACGAAGTCATTACAAGATAATGACAACTTTACAAAAAATTAATAGAAAACATAAAAAAAAAAAAAAAGAACAGGAAAAAAACAATGACAAGTGGCAAACAATCGAGGGAGAAAATCGCTTTAGCCGCCTCGCGATGTTGACCCAATTTTTTTATTTTTTTTTTAAAAAATATTTAGACAATGTTCAAATAATTACGGGTTGTTTTTGGGGCTGCCATTTCCAGACAAGAAAGTACACGTTTCGACCATCCAGCCACAGTGAGTTGTGGGTGGTGGGCGGGGAGGTGGGGGGGGGGGGGGGCACCGACTGGGTTTTTCAATAAAATATTATATATATATATATAATATTCTGACTGATTTGATAGATTTTGTTCGATTTGATTGAATTTTTTAATTTTTAATTTTTAATCGAATTGAACCGACTACCAATTTGTAGTTCGATCGATCGAACCAAATGATCCAATCTGAATTTAAAAACATTATTTCAAAGTTAATTTATTTATTTAATACCGTTTTGATGAATGTATTATGTGTTTTAATATTTCTAAAAAGAATAAATTAATAACATGTAATAATTGTTATACAATGAGACATTAAGATAAACCGTATCTACTAGTTTTTGCGACTATTATGTAAAATTGTATATAAATTAAAAATGTTACTTTTTAATGAGATTTCTATTAGTAAAAATTCATATTATACCTATATATATAGTCATATACGTATGAATAATTAAAAAATATTTATTTTCTCATACACAATATGAACTTAATAAATAACATTTGTACATTTAGGTAAAATATTTGATACACATATTATGTATAATATTTAATAAATAATTTTTATTTTAATAAATATTTATGATATTTATTTAAAATCTAAAAAATATGTCAAAATTATTTAAGACTTTCAAATTGAATGTCATGCAAATGAAAAACAAAATCCTAATAATTTATAAAAATATTAATTATTATCAAATAGTTATGTCTAAGTTGTGTCATAATTATAAATTAAATAATATAGTGTTATATATATAAAAAAAGTACAAATATTATATATATTTAAAAATAATATTAAAATATATTGTATTTTTACTTTTGAAGAATTCTCTCACATTTATATTTAACTAATTAGGATTATGACGAAGTCATTACAAGATAATGACAACTTTACAAAAAATTAATAGAAAACATAAAAAAAAAAAAAAAGAACAGGAAAAAAACAATGACAAGTGGCAAACAATCGAGGGAGAAAATCGCTTTAGCCGCCTCGCGATGTTGACCCAATTTTTTTATTTTTTATTTTAAAAATATTTAGACAATGTTCAAATAATTACGGGTTGTTTTTGGGGCTGCCATTTCCAGACAAGAAAGTACACGTTTCGACCATCCAGCCACAGTGAGTTGTGGGTGGTGGGCGGGGAGGTGGGGGGGGGGGGGGGCACCGACTGGGTTTTTCAATAAAATATTATATATATATATATCATAAAAACTTTTCACGAAAATATAATAAAGGGTGATCTTGATAACATTAAGGCCTTCATTTTTTATTTTATTTCCAGGCATTACATGCTGTAACGGTTTTATTATATTTTTGATAATAATAAAATAAATATTTAATAATAATTAATACAAAATTAAGATAATAATTAATATTAAAATATAAATTTAATTATCCTCTTCGTATATAAAGTAGTCGGACTTTTAGAAAATGATTCTATATATTGTCAAATTCACTGTGCGTGTTTCAAACCTTTATTCAATTATTTGTATATTTTAAATCTACTAGAATTTTCACATTAGGATTGGTTTATAATTTAAGCTAAATATTTTATAAATTATGCACTAGTGAATTATTTATATATGAAAAAGAAATTACAAACGTTCCATAGTGTAAAACCTTTAGGGAAATTTTAATTAAAATAAAAAATAAAAAAGCGTTGTTTGTGATGATGCTCTCAATAAAAAAATAAATTAAAGAGCGTATTAGATTTTAATAAAGAAAATTGAATTTTACTATATTGTGACTTCTTTTTTTTTTTTATATTATTTTGTTAGAAAACGCGACACCCTCTCCTACACTGATATACTCTTACACACACCACACGCAACCTCTAACGTGAACCTGTTCCATCGAATCGCTGTCCAAAATAATGCCTTTGACTTTTTAGTTAAAGGCTATGTTTTGTGTTTTTTTTCCATTTGCGTTTCTCGTTAACTTCGTTCTCATTTTTATCATTCTTTTTTTCTTTCTTAAATAAAATTTTACAGATTGCCATCTTTTTTTTTTTAATAGTTCGATCAAAAACCATCCTTGTTATGCCCGGTAACAAATGAAGTTTACTATTTTTTTAATATATTATAATTAATATTTGAATTAATTTGTTTAAAAAATATCAAATAACATAACAAATAAACTAAACTTTTAAAGATTTCTAGTATTAAAATTGTTTAAAAAATTAATCGAAACATTAATATTCAATATTATTTAAATTTTTATTAGAGTTTAAAGAAGTGTGTTTGAGTTTTATCTAATTGTTAATTAGTTAAGTTTTAATCGAGTTTAATTAACTTATTTTTTTTCACATATATTTTATTATTAATCAAGTAAAACTCGAATTAAAATTTAAATTTTATCATTCAAAAAAATATATTAAAATATAATTTATTATATTTCACAAGCCGAATTCAATCCAACTTTTAACCAATCTAATCAAGTTTGATTTATTATTTTACCTAATTTTAACAAAAAAGAACGTGCATTTTGAAATAGAGATAGTATTATCGCTTTCAAATTGAGTTCTCAAGTTCTTTCAGTTGATTAATTACCTGATAATAAAATAATACTTTCGAAAGACTTCTTCCAAAAACAAATTCAACCTTAGTTTGCCAACCATTGATTTAAGTTAAGGATTAAGCAAAACACTAGTCCTAATCTTAGCTGTCCCAAAGTCAAAGGAGACGAGGACACTTGTCTCCTTTTCCCCAATAGTTTATTAAATTTAATTATCGATCTGCAATAATTAGTATAGTAGTTTTCAAGATACCCTTTTTATTTTTATTTTAAACAAGAGATTCGATTGTCTCACAAAAGAAGACAAAAACATTAAGGATTTAACTATGGATATTGCATAATTAAAATATGTATTTCTGTAGTGAAAAGTCGTGTTTGAATAAGCACTCTTCTTCTCTACTTCAAAAATTCATGGTCTTCTCTATGTGTTCGATTAGTGTCCGTGTTTGCATAATGCAGTATTTTAAGTCATAATGGTGCGTATGCGTAGCCATGCATGTGACTTGAAATATTATAGGATGAATTTCAATTTAAAATATATTATGTAGCAATGGAAGTAGGGATGCAAAAGTGTAAAGCTCCATAAAGTTCAATTAAATATTGCACAATGTGATAATGCTACATTCAATAGCCAATAAAGTCAATTGTAGTTTAATTCCAAGAAAAAAACAAAATATGATATACTTCAATGGTAATACATACATTCCGGTTATTGGTTTGAAATTTTGACATTCATCTCCTTTAAAATTAATAGTATTTTCATAATCAAATTGATGATTAAATTAATTTACTATCGGTCTCCGGCTCAATTGATTGATCACCAATTCAATTACCGATAAAAATTAACTATATTTTTTTTGTAAAATAATAATATAATAAATTAATTATTATATAATAAATTTTAAAGGTCAAAATGAAGATAAATAACAAACGAAAATACATAAAACAAAGTTCAAAATTTAAATAACCACGTATATATAACCAAAACCAAACTTAAACTTTGTAAAAAAAAATACCCATTGGTTTTTGACCTTTTCACCGATTATTAGTTGTTTATAGTCAAATGGTCAGAACAAATTATTAATTTTTAGTTGAATTGATTGAATCGATTAATTTGATCTGATTTTGAAAAAACTGCCTCGAAGTTTGGAGTTTTACCCAAAAAATAAAAAAACCCTCATCTACCGTTATTTAGTCAAAGATTTTAACTATACTTTATTTAAAGACCAAAATACCCATATATGTATACTTTTGGAAAGGAAAAAAAAGAGTAACTTTGGAAACATTGCACATTGTTTTAGTAAAAAAATAATAAGTAATATCATATTTTAAATTTTAATGTCTTTTCAATTTGCATAAAGAGTTTTAAAGTTTATTTTCAAATGCATAATTTTCGAACTGAAAAGAGAGAATTAGATTTAATTTCAAAAAATTTAATAATATAATCAATCCTATATTTTGAAAAAAAAAATAAAAAAGTTACTTTCAAATGCGTTAATTTTTAACAATTTATTAATAATATTATGTCTTTTATATATCATTGTACTTCATAATTTAAATTTTGGTCTCACTTATTTTTCTTCAGAATTGTGTATTTTAAAATGACCTCATTTAATAATTTCAAAATTTGTACTTATTTTATACACATAAAAGTCCTTTATGCTTTTTATGTTAAATTAAGATATTTTGTGTATAATAAAAGAGAGTTTCAAAATTCAAAATTTAGTTTATCATTATTTTTATATTTATAATATAAAAAATAACTCTCAATTAACTTTTTTTGAAAACGATAGATTATTACTAGGGGTTTTTTAGACTTTTAATATAATTTTTTTTTTTTTGGAATCTTTGACTTAATAGTACTAAAGATTGCCAAAAATTCACACCTCACTAAACATGAATAACAAAATTCTAAATTTAAGAAGAGGTGGGTTCGAATAACCCTATATATATTGTAATAAATTAAAACTGAAAAATCATAATCCTATGAATTAAACTTCCATCGATTAACTGATTCTCACTAGTTCAGATTCTAATCCATTTGTAACCCATATTAAAGTCAAACTATTTATGTCTGAATTAGGTTAGCTAATTACGATTTATGTCAATGAGTGAAAGACCCATGTCTTGCTCCATTTTCATTAGACACAAGAAATAAAAAAAAATGAAAAAAAAAACACCAATATTCTCCACGTTATTAATTTTTAATTTGTGGATATTAAACTAAACATGGAATAATTTTCAATATGGAATTGGTAATTTTGTATTAATCTCTTAATACATTTAGTGGAGAAGATTATACGTGAGAAATGCTGCCTCATGCAATATCATTAAACAAAAATGTTAACTAAAGAGTGTTTTCTAGAAAGAAATGAATTATTTCTTAAATTGATTTTTCTGTGATTAATTATTTAAATAATCATAACCAGAAAATGGTCTTAAATAAAAGGTCCTAAGGTGGAGCATTGACTTCTAATGACGTTTGTCGCTTTTCACTAATTGTGGATTAAAATTTTAAGTTAAAAAATTCATGAATTCTAACTAAATTTACACACATATAAAATTAAGCACAATTGAGAATTAATCCTGTTAAATTACTCAATGTAAATGCAAATCAAAGAAGCAAAGAGAAAGTAGATGAAAAAAAAGTATTTATTATTACAAAGTTTTAAAAAAAAAATAGAAGTACGTATAATAAAAAAAATTCAAAAAACCAGAGTTATAAATTAAATAATAGAAAAATTAATATATTCTTACTAACAAACGAAAAATAAAAAACTTTAACAAGTCCGTCCCAAAAATTTGCACCATTTTTTAGGAAATCACGTTATCAATAAACTAGAGATTAAAGAAAGTGACATTTAAATTTGTTTTTCTCTTTATTTGACTTTATTTGCCCAATTCTAAATTTGAATTAGAGATGAGAATGAGTTGAATTTGAGTTAATTTTATCTCAGACCCAAGATCTAATCATTATTTTTAAATATCAGATTTAAATCGTAGATCAGATCCATTGAATAAACCTAGACCTACTTTATAATTTAAAAATAGTAAATATTATATTTTTAAAAAATAATACTATTAAAAATTTTTAAATTTTTTTTTTTTAAAAACCATAATATAAATATATACGATAAAATTAAAAAAAAAATTAAACAGGTCGAGTCGGGTGTGAATATAAAAAATCCAATGACCC